>CM060990.1:669283117-670672117 GCA_030765065.1 Deroplatys truncata
GAACCTATGTTTAAAGATATTGCCACCTTCTATACCTTTAATACAACATATTCGTGCAACAGTAGGTATCCATACAATGTCTCTTCTCTAGTATATCATCTGCTTGGCAACACTGTAGCCCACAGCCCATACTTTTAACACCCTCAAAGTATCAGTCCACTGGAATCCATTCCCAGAAAAGCAATGAAATATGTGTATTTAAAATAAAATAAATTCTGCTCATTTAAATTTTAACAGTTTAATAAATTGACTTTATTTCTTTTGCTTTAATATGTCTCGTTTCCATGTTAGCTACAAAAATCTATAAATACAGCATAGACTCAATAGTACTGCCATCTGTTGTACACGAGTAGTGCAACAGATGGCCAGGTCCTGTGAGCATTTAATTACACATAATTAAATTAAGACGTTTTTGTGAAAACTCAATGTTTTGAAATTATAGTGTGGTCGACTAAAAACTGTCATATGCAACTCGACTATAATGGTAACTTACGAGCGTTTTAATTACCATTGCAGCACTATCTGAGTTCTGTAGTATCTTTTGCAAAAGTATAACGTTTAAGGAACCTGGACCATTAAAACGAAGAGCACATTAATTACGTAGCAGTACAACAAAACACAAAGCTATGAATTGGCCTACTTAAATTGTTTCAAGATGCGAAAAATATCACTTTCAAATGGTGCTTTTATTGTTTATAATTCCATATTATTCTCTAATTAAATAGTTAGCTATGTTATTTAAACCACGGAAAGGATAACAAAACTTGCGCTACTATTGGTACAACATTATAAAAAATTACTTCAGGAAAAACACAAATATTCAGACTAGTTGTGGCGTATCAATATGTTCCAAATACCAGATCTCCTTCATTCCTTTTCAACACAGACACTTCCTATCAGCTTCGGCCTTCTACAGCATCTAGTCACCTTGTGTTAGTTTACATCGAGCCACTATCGTAAAAGTTCCTGTATATTGCACGAGTGTAGTGGCGCGATTACTGGAAATTAAGCATTCTTATGCTTTCCTGCCTCTGTTTTGGCCCACAGTTCCTGAGAGCGCTGCACTAGTAAATTTCCCAGTTAAATGCAAGCGGCGGCAGAAACTGGCAACGTTACCCGCAGACTTTCTCCCGACCATTTGTGTACTTTACGGCCATATGCGCAGAGATATTACTATGAAAACTGGTGTGCGCAAACTTACTTCCGACTATGGTGGAGTATTGTGGAGTCCATTAGAAATATAAAAGCACACTAAGAGTTAGGAATGAATAGTTGACTTAATATACCAAAATCCCACCTGAACACACTTATCAGGAGCTGAAAAGCGTAAAATAAAGGTATGTATTTTACGCTTTTAGCTCACAGGAGTCTTCAAGTGTTGAATGCCCTACTTCAAAGATGTTTTGCAGGGAGAGATAGATCTCCTTATTCGCCAAAAATTGAAGAATTGTATAGCAACGTCAAAACAATACATTAAAATTACTTATATGGCATATAAAGCATTAAAATATTGTGTCATAAAATTCGCTGAGACTGTAAAAACAGATAATGTGGATTTCACTTTTTTCTTGAAACCTAAAAACAAAAGATCATCAACTACAAGGATTAGACTTTTCGGTCTCTTCCGGCTTCTAGAAATTGCTCATTTCATCTTCTTATTGGTCTTGCCACGTTTCTTCTCCGTTTTGGCTTATATTTAAGAATTATTCTGGCCGTTTTCCCTCCGACATTCTTAATATATGATTTTTTTATTTTTCTGCATTTGTATAATAATTTCATTTAGACTTGAAACTTTTAATTCTCTCCTAATTTCCTCATTTCTGATGTGGTCTAAATGTGGGTATCCAGTGATAGTTCTGAGAAATTTAATTTCTGTTGAGTATTGGATCTGCGTTTAAGGGGACCAGGTACTCTGAAATGCTCATTAAAATCACATTTTTTGTTTTAGTCACTAAGAAAATCTCTATTATTTCCATTTTCAGAAAATATATACTTTTTGGGAGTTAAGATGTTTTTAAAACATTTAAATACCATTTAGTTGCTAGTCTGCATTCCTTTAAACCTCCTTTTTAGAACATTTTTTATCCTTCAACAACTAACGACTATATCATGCCCAGCGAGCAGTTCAGCAATTAACAAAAGAGGCCAGGACCAAGGGAAGGCAATCAGAAAAGCTGAAGCAATCCAGAAAAGAAGTTGCAGATGATAATGATCCTGGAATGTACTGAAGTGTGTCAGAATTTTAAAGTTCAAGCTTTAAATTCAGTTAGTCTCAAAACAACATTTTTGGATACTTATGTACCTTTTCTCAGAAATGAAGGGTAGAACTTGAAGTAGTTGCAACCGCACGTGTCGTACCCGGTAGTCTTCGTCCCAAATTTAAAAATATTAACTTTGTAATTTGAATGGTTATTTAAATATTATATTTATGTTTGCCTCGGCTGCGTCAGTATTTATTTTTTAGAGACATGAATTTATTAACAAGGTTTGTGGTGTGACTGAAGCATGCAGGCTTACACAGATTATAATTTTACAACACTCTCTTTTATTGATTCTTGACACAATTTAAATAACACTTCACTGATATAGAGAGCCGCGAGATTCTTTTATTAATTACTTGCACTTTTTAACACGTAAACTATTTTTCTGAACTGATTTCTTCCGCCTAAATTTGTAAATTTCTGTATTTCAAGTCTCTGATTGGCTATTCCTAATCCAATAGGATACTTTTATTTAACTTAAGCTTTTTCTGGTTGTCTATTTTATAATCTGTCACACAAATTACATTATTGTTGCTTCAAGAATGACTAGTAGTATTATTAAACTTTCTTACTCATTATTGCCTCAAGGTTACCTCATTGTTAGCAACTTTTAACCTATTATTCTCACAGCTCCTACATTATTAAATTACGTAATACATTCACTTAACATTATTGAACATGTATACAATAATATAAGCATATATAATGACTGTAATATACACCTTTATATATTGTTACATATACATATTGCTTTAAGGCGGTCTGTTAATATATTTTATATTATATAATTTGACTGAAATCATTTAAATGTTAAAAATAATGCCTTAAAATTGAAATAATTTTCATGATTTATATAATAATTCATAAAAATTTCTGGAAAAACCATTTAGAACTAGAGCAGTGATAATTTAACACACTTATGGTGTATTTTCCATGTGTTAAGATTACCTTATTCCCTTAATATCCAGCATTCGCCTCCGTGTAGCAAGGTAGATAAAATCATTGTTTTTTATGATTTAATTATAGTTTATTTGCTAACTTTATTTTTCAAGGTACTATTGTACCATAGAAGTGTCCATATCTGTCTAGTTTTACTTCCAGATCATTATTCTTTATGTTTGTTGTTTTACGAGGCATGTTTCTAAATTAACTACTGTTTTAATATTTTGCCGCTGCAGCGCTGCAGTCGCGATTTTCAGCATACGCGATCGCATCCTCAATTCATTAGGAAGCCAGACGCAGCTGTGGGCAATTGTTACCTTGTGTTTTCCTGTTAGAGCGTTCAATTGAAACACCGGCTGTGAAGAATCGAACGACTGGCGACCGTAAAGTCATATCAGTGATTCGTTTTTGAATGCCAGAAAACTTACACCAGCAAACTTGCATCGCCAATTATGTGAGGTATAATGAGTGACCATGTCCCATACACAGCCAAACAAACTCAAGGTCTAATTGCATCATTTGGTGGGAATAGTTCGAACACTCTCCGTTCTAGATTTGGCACCAAACATTTTAACGACGATGATGTTTTGAAACAAGAAGTGCAGATTTGGCTTTCATCTCAGGCGGCATCATTCTTTGACAAAGGCATACAAAAACTGGTTTCCCGGTAGAAGTGCCTGAATAACATCCGTGACTATGTGGAGAAGTAGTGTAAGGTGAAAGGTAATAAATGAATTTTTGCTCTTATTGGCTCATATCCTTTAAATGCCATGATATTGGTTTTCTCTATGGATATTATGTCATATTATTTAGCTATATCATTCCGTTTATATATTGCTTCTTGGAAACTATCCTCTGAAGGCTGTAAAAATAGATAAAAATGTGGATTTCGCAGTTTTCCTGAAAAGTAAAAACGAAAGTTGCGTCGGCACCCGTGCACTCTGATTGTTTCGAAGACTGCGCCGTTGGTGGCAGTCCCGGGTTCGATGCCCGCTCGGGTTGGAGTCGAACGCGGTGCAGTGGTAGAGATAGAAGTGGCTTCGTCTTGTACTTCTCGCTGTTACCCTGGCTAGTTGGTTCTCAGCAGTGATTTTAGCATGGACTCTGCCTATCATGATTATTAATAAGCTCGTCGATCTCAGTGGTGGTACTAGGAGCTCACTACACACTGTAAGGTTTGGTTAATGGATATTTATTCTCACTTCTTCACTCTAACGCTACATAATGTTCCTGTTCACTTATCACCATTTGCGCGCCAATTGTCAACTTTGAACTGCTTTCAACTGTCTAGCTGTTCATATCTAAAACTCAACTGTGAACTGAAATATTCTTTAACTTACTGATCAACTGTGTACTACTTAATCTAAAAGTCAACTGTGAACGGTGTACTCTTTAATAACTCTTCAACTGTGAACTGCTGTGTACTGCTTATTTTGAGGTGAATCTGGATTATTTCAAGAACTGCCGTTCTGTGTTATATTTGCCTCGCTCCATACTTCCGGAGCGGAAACAAATAGAGTCATAAAACCTTACTCTAGACTAACAAAAAGGATCCCATTTTGCTGCACAGGCGAACCGCATATTTCTACCCTAGCTGCAGATTTCAAGACATTCTTAACTTAGTTAAACAGGAACATTATGTACACGACAAATATTACATTATACAAAAATTACTATTTAAATGGTTTTCACATTGTACACATATATAAATTACATATCAAATTACACACTGAAAAATTTAGCACATAATAAAATTACTTTGGGCACATTCTGTCTCAAAGTTTGTTTACATCGATTGGCAAAATACTGAACAAGTTTAAGGTAACAATTTGAAAACTATTTTTAATCTTGGAAATTTATTTCTCTGAACATAAATATTGAAGCGGTTTCGAGTAGAGCACCTTTGAGCACTTTTACATAGTGAGTAATTGCGAATGTTTCCCTTCACTTACAGTAGACAGTCCAAAATTATCATATCAGAGTTAATATATTCAGTTTTACAAATAATGGTTTATAATGAGTTCTCAGTGGAACTCCACAAGACTCGTATAGCCCTTTTCTGCACAATAAGTCATTTATTTACCGCTCATATCATGGCCGATTGGTAACATAATAGATAACGTGCTCCTTACTTACGCGAAATCAGCAGTAACGAAAATGTCCTGCTTCCACGAGTCACAAAATACGCAACACACGCTTCACCGACAAGCAGATTGTGAAAACAAATGGACAAGTAAGCAGAAAGGGAACGACGCCTGCAAGTCTCGTTTTCGCCACGGAAGAATAAATAGCGAAGGGGAAAATAAATGGCGAAAATTGCCAAAAAATGACAGCATTATGTGTTTTTAAAAACTGTTATGCATCTACCACTTTGTACCGTGAATTCTGTACGACTTTGCAGAAAAAATAATAAATCCTAGTCATTTTGGAATAAAGTGGTAATTTTATCACATTTTAAAGCGGAAGTTTTGCTCTATAAATAGCTACTGTTAAGTATGTAAGTCTACGTGCCATGTGATTTCCTTCTTTGCAAATATATGAATTGGTGTTTTTTTCCATCTTTGCTTTTCGGATATACGAAGGGCGTCCAATAAGCAACTTATGTTTGTCTCGGCTGCGTCAGTATTTTTGTTAGAGACACATTTCTCTTAGCAGGGTTGTGGTGCAACAAGAATGTAGGCTTACACAGATTATAATTTTACTTCACTCCTTTTATTAATACTTGACACGATTTAAATAACACTTCACAGATATAGATAGCTGTGAGATTCTTTTTATTAATTAATTACACTTTTTAACACTTTTCGTCCCACAGGAATACATATATTTCTTGAGGACACTTTTTGCGTCTGGTTAGTAACGCTGTTTGCAGGCAACTGAACTCTAAATTTGTAAAATGTTCTCATTTTCAATTTCTGATTGGCTAATCCTACTCCAATAGACTACCTTCATTTAACTAAAGCTTTTTCTGGTTGTTGATTGGCTATTTTATAAACCGTCACTAAAATTACATTATTGTTACTCCAGGAATCACAAGTAGTACTGTTAAACTTTCTTACTCATTATTGACTCAAGGTTACCTCATTGTTAGAAATTTTTAACTTATTATTCTCACAGCTCCTACATTATTAAATTACGTAATATATTCACATAACATTATTACACATGGATAGAATAATATAAGCATATGCAATGACTGTTACATACATTTTACAAATTATTACATATACATATTGGTTCAAGACGGTCTGTGATTGAATTTACATATTATATAATTAGACTGAAATTATTTAAGTGTTAAAAATACTGCCTCATAGTTTAACAACCAATTCCTCGTCCTGCAATAATAGTTGCAAAAGTACCTTTTAACAATAGAATACAATAATAAACATTCAAAAATGTGTGACGATTATTCAATCTTCACATACAAGAAATTAAGCCAGCAATATATATCGCCACAATACATTACGCAGAAGGAGTGCCGCCACTGATTTTGACGTGTGGGCTCCGAGTAGTGATATTGGACTTGAAGGAGTTTAATGTGCGCTGCCTAGCGACACGAGCCACATTCAGTTATGTATAGCTCTCACCGCTATGAGTAGCAGAACAGAACAGTCATCGCACGCAGCCAGTCCAGTCGAGTCTTCGTATTCATGCAGTTGTAGCGGGGAAACTGTTGTTGAGCGCTATTTGTAACGGGAAAGCGTCGATCCTTAGGTTGATGCTATCTGCTGCAGTGTTGTTCCTCGACTATGGATGCTCGTCGGTTGTTGCGTTTTCCATTCCTAACTTTTACCTATATATCTAACTCTTGGTTCTCAGGGTTATCGTGGGTGAGGCAACTTAAAAATATACTTCATTTCCCTTACTAAATGTAGTTTATTAACAATTTAAATATTTATGGGCGGCTAGCTTTTCCCATTATTCTAATCCCACCACTTTAACTAAGTCAGGAGCCTAACTATCTGCACACGCACTCCCACCCATATGCACCCACGTGCATCCGTCGCTAAGAGCGTAACACTTCGTGTCGACGAAAATTCTAGAAGATAGGGAGAGTGGGTTGTGGGATCTTGTTTGCCCTTATATACTGAGCCTAGTGACGCTCACATCTGCGTTTCAAAATGTAACGACGTTTCTAATTGGTCCTCAGACCAAATTCGTGCGCTTGCGCGTCACCCTGGCGCGTTGTGAAGCGGGTTCAATATCTCCGTCTCTTTCTATTTCTCCTGACCGTTACCCTGCTCAATGGCTTGGTGAAAGGTGTGCTCTACTTAGAATTATGTTTTTGCTGGAATTTGCTAGCTTGCCCGTTTCTTACAATTTTCTCTGTACAAATGCTGGATGTTCAATATTTTAACATGCTTCTTAGTAAATTATATTATTTCTGTACAATACTTATATGTGTATGGTATATCCCCTTTCACAGTAAAGTGGAGTCTTGGATTGCATGTTATACAGTGGTGTCTTTACTTCAATACAGTAAAGTTCAGTCTTCGCCTGCATGCTTCAACGTATTGTGACGTATGCAGAGATTATAGGACATACGTCTCTCTGGTCACCGGGATTTGAGATGGCAGTTGGACTTGGGGTAGGGAGAGTTAAGGATCTTTAGGAGGGGATGAGTTGTTTAGCGTCACTGACGCTTGAGGATGGCGTGGTTTGAGAAAGCGAGTCAGGAGGTAACCTTCGAGCTGTAAGGGTGTGCAACTGCTTTCTCCGTGCCAAGGCATGATGGCCTCGCCGGCGGACATTGGGCTGAGAGTGTAAGCACTACGTTATCTATCCTTATATAATAAATTCAGTAGCCATCCATTCCCTTGAAGTTTTAATTACGTTAGTGTAGAGTCCTTTCCTTCCTTTAAGCCAGGTAACGTTTCGAATTAGTAATATTTTCTGTACTTTCTTTAGCTGCGTCCCTCGTCGTAGCCTCGCCATGTAAGAAGTTTGATTAATTTCCCGGTACATTCTCTTGCAAGCGAGTAGCTCCCCATCATTTTTGAGCGTTTATAAGAAGAGGCTACGACAGTATTAGATTACGAGGAGAATATTATTTGTCTGCTATGTATTAGACGCAACTGTGGGTTATGATCATCCTCTCATCACTACTTCAAAGAATTCCAGGAGAATATTTAAAAGCAAGAATTTCATCATACAAGCAGTACTGTATACGACTGGTAGAAGTATAGGATGGCTGCAAGACTCGTCAAATGTTCCTGTATTGTATTTTGAGAAAACATGACCTCTCCAGAACATCGATAGTGAAGGTCAATCAGCTGGCTGTACTAGCACAACGTTCCATTTCACTTACTTATTTTGGTTCTCAGCTGTTACGCTACTTCAGTTAACCGGTGAATAAAATGGTCGTTAACATTTATTGTGAATTAAATTGGTAGTCAGAAAAGTAAAGCATGCTAAGGAATTGGTTGTCAAAATCTGAAACATACGCTTTATATACTTAGTAAACGTGTGTACAGTGAAAGAGTAATTGTAGACATTATAAGACACAGTGAGAAGTGAGTGAAGTTAGAGAAATTATAAGCTTTAACTCAAACAACAAACTATAGCACGCAAGAAAATTTAAATTTGAAGTTATCATTTTATGTTGGAAAGTCTTAATGAAGTTTTAATAATGTTCAAAGGTCAAGATAGCTATTTCTATTTATATATTGCTATTTATATCTATATTTATATATTAAATTGTTACAATTAAATGCGTCATGAGTTTCTCTTCAAAAGTCAAAAGCCTCGTCCTCTGGTACTAGGGAAAGTGGTAGATGTTCCAATAAATACACGAGTCTTTTAAAAAGGGTTGCCGTTATATTAATGTTTCCTTTCTTCGATTCGTCACAATTGCTAAGAGGGTCGTCACAGTTGCTGAAACATGCCACAAATGCTACAATATGTTATATAGTATATGAGAAAATGGATTTAGATTTAATATTGGTGGGATATCTCTTTTTAATGTCCTCTGAAACTATCATACAGCACTTGCATTACTGAAACTTCAACTATGAATAGCAAATGCATTGCTTATTCAAGATGAGTATATTACAGCTCTGAAGTCTTAGATGATAGATAAGGTATCTTTATTGGTTTCAAATTATTGAAGTTATTTCACAAGTATGTAGTGCATGGGTCATTGACCGTACATGCATATTTAAAATACAATATGGTAAAAAAAGAAACAACATAGAAAGAAAATACAACAAAAAGGAACAAGAAAAAGGGAAATAGAGATAAATTACCTTTGTCTAACTAAACAAATTTGACCTAGCTTCGCGCACTTTAATCAAAAAGTTGCCCATGTTTTGCCAGTTCCTTTGGTCAGCCAGTAGATCCCAACATAAGCAAATGGGCATTATAATTTATCTACAGGGATCAAGTATTTTCTACGTGTTTTTTAGTCGAAAATATGGCTGGAACTGCCTTCACAGGAGATAGTATCCATCCAAAGAAAGGTTTAATGAAAGTCCTGAGGAAACCGTATAATTGACACAAACCCCACAACTGGAAGAAAAGGAATGAGAAGCAGGGAGAGGTGATTGAAAAAAGGAAAGAAACGAATATTGGCAATATACAAGGCATTGCGAACCCTCTTTCGTTCCGTAAGATGTGTATTGATTGGACAAGATTTCTTCTCATTCCACTACATCCCAACATAACATCCACTGTGCGAGGGAATCTTTAGCTGCCAGGGGAAATATATATGTACGCAGGTCTTTTCTAACTCTTCTTTTTAAAGAAACGGGGCATTTTTTTATCTCCTCCAAGTCTAGTAAAGTACGGCGGAGGAAGGAGGATGTGTTAGCGTATCAAAGGGTGTGAAAAGGAAAGAATGAGAGGGGAGTTAAGACTTGCTCCCTTAGTTAGCCCTAACGATATCTTCGTTTCTTCCCCACTTCTTTCTCTTCCAACCAAGTCTTTACTTGAGCTAATCTTTTTACATTCGTCTCAGGCGAACATCCAGCAAATGCATCGTCTTGTCGTATCGGCCATCTTAATTACTCAACCCTTTCTAATGAGGAGCTTATGAGGGAAGGCCGTAAAGAAAAGGCAAGTTTAGACGTGGTAGTCGGATATTTCACTCTAAGATTTGGGGAAGACGTGTTGCCTACTTAACGCTTTTAAAACTTGTAAATTAAAGTAACTCTTTTAAGGGTGCGTAGACAGATGGATATATCTGGAGCAAGTTAGGGAACACGCGCTCTTCAAAGATTAGTGTTTTCAGGAGTAGCTAACTCTAACGTATTACATTAGAAGTACAATGACCACGAGGCATACCTTTATTGTATTTTGTTTTCTCAATTCAGTTATTGTAAAAGGAGGCAGAAATAAAACTGAGATAAAATAAAGTTACCACCTAATCAAACCGAAATTCATACTATTATTGAGGTATAAATCATACAATTATATCTGGAAATATATTCTTTGGATCTCTTAATCAACATTTGCACTCACCGCTTGTAATTGTTTTGATGTTCAAATTTGAAGTTTTTATTACTGGTAAGACACGACACCTTCATTGGCTTAAAGTTTTGATCTTCTGTACAACATTCCTCCGTTTAGTATACTCGTGTGTATAAAGTGTGGCCCATAATGGAACGGAGGTGTTTAAGTTGGTACTGACAAATTTAACCACGGATAATTCTAGCCACTGAATTGGGAGGGTACTTTATCTCCCCAAAATTAGGTATGGCTGAACTGCCGAAGAGTTGCATTACAACTTAAACTTTATATGTTCATGCTACACTACCGTTTTCTTATTGCCGTTTAGTAGCAGCAATAACTTAACCTTCGTCTCCATGTCGCTGATGAAAGCTAACCTATATGTAAATGTGCAGCTTTCGTTCAGTTTAACCTCACATGCAAGTAATTCTTCACCCCTTCCTCTAGAAGGCCGAATTATTTGTAGTTGGTTTAGCCTTTCCTTCTGTACCAATCGTAGCAAACCTCTTTCGTAGAGGGGCATCCGTACAACGTCCCGCATTTCACATAGATTATGAAGACTAGTTTTTAGGCCCCTGAAATTTTTTCAGGCCATTCACATAGAGAACTGATACCGGGCAGAGTCAAAAGTTGGTTATCTGAAGGGGAAAATCTCACTATGGCGATCTAGGGGAATAGGCCATTTTTTTATACCCGACAGTGTACGAGTAGATCAGTTCAACCCAATTTCTTATTTGCACGTTTTTAAGATCTCTACTGACATGAAATTTTAATCTGTTTTTTTTTGTCTGCTTTTTGATACAGAATCGGGAGACTTCTATTCATATGCTAGATTAACTTTTATTTTATCTAATATCTTGTATACATGTCCAACCGCTCATACTCTTTATGCTTTTATAAATTTTATGATTGTTCTTTTTTTAATGTTGTTGAATAGCTTTGCATTTCTCTGAATCCTCCATTGTTCTTGCTTATCTTTAACTGGTCCAAATGTTCTTCTCAAGATCATTCCTTGGAGTGTTAAAATGTGTTACATTTGTGGTTGTTTAAGAACCCAGGTTTCTGAACCATAATGCGACGCAGCTCAAGGTTATGGGGAGGTAGGCGCCAGTGCAGTCGGAGATAAACAAGGATAAGCAGCGCTCGCCAGAGTAAAGACCGGAAGCGTTATCCTAAGATAACCAGAATCTTCTGGATGTTTCTTGAACGTTCTAAAACTCTGTGGAAATCTCCAGGTGCTATGTAAGCGAACGCTCTCGCAAGTCAGTCGGTTAAGTGAGTTAGCGAGTGCGATTCTGGTGCGAAAAAAGGTGCTATTCTCCGAGCGAGTTTGTGACGACAGTTGTGACGTGTAGTTGAGTACTACTGTTGCGGGAGAGATTGGAAACTTCTTGTGTTCGACTCACCAGCAAGTGAAGTGAAACATCCAGAGAAGAGGCTGCCTTTTGCGTGTTTCATTAATACGGCACGAAGAAAGTGAAGTGACAGAGCAAACTGAACTAGTTCACATCAGTGAAGTAACTGTGAAGTAAGCAAAGTCTCATTGAAGTTGAACTAGATTAAAATAGTGATAGTGAAAACTAGTGAAGTGACAGTTAAAACTGGTCAAAATCGCAATCATACATTCTACAACAACAATAACCACCCTTATTTATCAGGAGTTATACAGTGTGGGCCATTTAAGCTGAGATGTATGTCTCCAAAACTAAGCGATGTAGATTGAAATGTCTGGAATAAAAGTTGCTTGATATTATGGGGGAAAGCAAATGCCATTAGTCGTGTTTGATTTGGAGGACGTTGTGGTGATCATTTTAGTGTCAATGTAAATTGGCCCTAATTGTAGGTTTCCATTTAAAAATTAAATTGACCCTAAAATGCATATCATAACGTCCTCGAAACAAAACACGACTAATTACATTTTATTCAAGACATTTCTTTCTACAACACTTACTTTTGCAGATATTGTACAGTATCAACTTAAATGATCCATTCTGTATATCAGTT
The DNA here is from genome assembly GCA_030765065.1 of Deroplatys truncata. Taxonomy (NCBI): domain Eukaryota; kingdom Metazoa; phylum Arthropoda; class Insecta; order Mantodea; family Mantidae; genus Deroplatys; species Deroplatys truncata. The sequence goes on from CM060990.1 coordinate 669,295,774, forward strand.
TATCGAAACTGATCGCGTTCTGAATAAGCTTCCTTCAGTTTTATACTTTTGGTTCTCCGAATACCAGATTTGTTTATTCGAATATTCAGGACCGAAAATAATATATTCTGGTACGAGGATATTTTAGATAGCATTTAAATAGAAAAGCTAAATAAATTATATTTTAGTGATTACCTTATTAGTTCTAGACTGAATTAGCTTTAATTTAATATCAACTGTATTGTTTAAATTTTGCAAACTACTTCTAGATGATGCTATGTTCTCGTTACCAGTTTTGAATTTAGATTTTTATTACCACAATGTTACTTATCATCTCTGTTCAAACGAGTATAAAGAATAGTTGTTCTCCTCCCTTAAAAGGTACCATAAACAATAATTCTAGAAAGTATTCTTCACTTAAAATGTTTCAGTACACAAATTAGTGCAGAGACAGTTCCTATTTTAATGTGTGTAACGAGAACATAATGATATAAAAGTTTACGTGTTGTGTCCTTTTCCGCTCTTTTTCATTTTATTAGTTTCATACGTTTTGAAAACTACTCCGATTTTCCAAGTTTTTCCTATGCATGTAATATAGAACTTGTTTTATATAATATATTGGATAGGATAGCACTAGTTAATGGAGGGGATATAGAGCACCTCGACCCCCAATGATTCTCTAGTGCTCACATCCCCGGAAGAACGGGTGCGGTGAGGGAATCGCAGGTGGAGACGTATGGGTTGCAGAGCGAGACGGGTGCAAGTTGACAGAGAGACAACAGTTCAAGGCTTGACCACCCGGCCACGGGAGGATCGCTCAGAGACGTTCCTCTAGTGGGATCGGGGAAATACAACCAAGCAGTGGAAGCTGGATAGGCTTCCCTCTAGCAGGGCCGAGAAGTTTGAAATCGCAAGTTTCTGCATCATTTTCCCGACACCGATCGAACCACAGCCCCGGAGTCATCATGAAAGAGAAATTAAATGACAGGAAATGGGGAGAGGGGAAATCCGTTGTAGAATACACCACTCTGACATTCGCCTATGTCAACTAGGAAAAACCACGAAAAACCCATGTTCAAAATGGGTGACCACCGGGAATCGAACCTGTAATCTCCCTGATGCGAGCCTCACACGTCACCACTGTGTCATCTAAATCGATTATAATATGTAATAATGTCACTAACATAATTTAAACCGACGGAGGAATTAAGCCGCAAAAATGAGCCGTAAATTAAGAAATTCGGTAAAAAGGTTGATAATTCTTTGTACTGGCATTTTTACCTCCAACATATCAAAACCCGCTATCACAGAAATTTCAGGTACTGTAACAAAACAATTGATCTCTTAAATGCACGTAAAATTATTTTACTAACACCAAACCCACAAAATATAACCGAAAGTAAGAACACATAAGCTGTAACATCGTTTGTTCTTCCTCCATACTAAAAGTTACAATTTTCTCTGTGTTAATTTGGCTGCCAGAATGTTTTAAACCTGAGAGGAATTCAATCTTAACTTGTTATAAACTTCATTTTACGATATGACACTGATATTTAAACAGAGGAATTAGGAAAGTGTATTTCTGTATAATGATTGACAACTGAAAATACAATAAATAGTATTACTCCAGCCGTAACTGAAATAAGAGACATTATTTTAGCCAATAATAGATACGATTCTGAGAATGTTTTGTTAGCGACATTTTCGTCTATCTTTAATGTAATAGGATATTAACTAAATTCAATTCGAGTAGTAGCAAGTATCAGTCGTCCACGATATGAGTGCGCTTGGAGGAGGGCGCCAGTGTTTTTGTTAACAATGCCAGGCTAGGGATCATAGGGGAGTAACGGGTAAGTCAATAATGTACATTTGCACAAAGCAAAAATCTGATGTGTTACACTCACATGACTTTCTCTAATCTTGTAAAACTATTTTTACAAACGCTTATTCTCCATATGCTTCATGTTAATCGATATATTAATCTTATTGCTAATTTTCTTGTAGGTGCAAAGGGAATATGGTAGGTTTTAAGCGATAGTCAAATCCATTAAGCGCTGGTTGCTATGTGGCGCATTCTATTCTCTTTGCATGTCCAGGGCATAAAAAAATGAATAACGAATTTGAGAAAAAGTATAAGTATTGAAAATTTAAGGGAATAACAACCAATATCTCGAAAATGGTTCACTCAACAAAAACAATGTATATGACTTAAATTGTGTACTTAAACGCGATCTACATATTTTGTGTAGTAAAATTTTGTCTATCTCTTATGGTTTACCAGATATGAAAAAGTCGTTCACAATGAAGAATACTTTTGGAGACATTCCCAGAAAATTCGAGATATAAATTTCATTTGTCATGAAAATATTCTAAACATATGATATTTTAATCCAAATCGTTGGTCATTTTTGAGAAAATTAGAATTTTCGAAAAATGTTCCATGTAAAGGATAATTTTGGGTGGGGGATTTTCTTGAAAACCTTCGTGTCGCATCTCTGGAAGATACTGAACCTATATACCAAGTTTGGTGTTTATCCGACTGTTTGGTTTGAGTTATGCTGTTCACAGACAGACAGACAGACACACACACACACACGGACATGTTCCATAAATGTTTTTTTTTATGGATTCAGGGGTCTCAAAACATGTATTTCTGGTGAAATCTCAGTATCGAATTTTTGGGTGGAATACAATACTTCCCCTACTTACTATACGTAGTAGAGAAAGTAAAAAGTACTACATTTTGCCTTCTTTACCTGACGGCCTTCCGATGCCCCGTCCGGTTGTTCCGTAACTGTTTAGTTCTCTTCCCACCGCACGCACTCATGTCGTGGCAGGGTAGTAAGCACTTCTGCGAGTAACAGTTGTCTCTGACATGTTACTTTGAATTAGGCCATGTAAACAAGCACACATCACCTGGAATCGAAGGTGTGCGGGACAGGAAAACTGTGCATAATTGTTTACATGACGACCTATATCAAGGTAAATTCCTGAAAACAATTATTGCTACCCGTGGAATGACTTACATCGTGTTCAACCTGAAAAAATGCGATATTACTAATATTAGAGCTTCAATTTAAATGCAGATAAAATGTTTTAACAGAAGTTATTCAGAATGGTATGTCATTTTCGACAAAATTTTGAAAAATAAGGTGTTTTTTTTCTTAATGTTGATGGAAAAAGTCCTGAGGGTTATAGAATTAGAATCTAATTACAGGTTTGCCCTTCAGGAATTTTAAATAGCTACACGTGGTGTTTAAACACGTGTATGCAAATAGCGCGTGAACTTTTAAAACTTTATTTTTGTAATGCTGTTTTCTTACGCTTATACAACCTTAAAATGATGTCCATTATGTATTACATGTGTTGAGTTTCTTTCAGTATTTCAGTATTCGTTCTTTGTCGATTAATCAACATATCAAAAGAGTCGATTCTTGATCTCCAACAGTTTGGGACTTAGCGTTGAAATAATTTAATTCACTATTTAGTTTTAGGAAATATGAAGTTTTACAACTTTATTATTTTTCCCAGGAAAAGTTTAATTTAGACTATAATTTATGTGGCACAACTAATTAAATTGGTTGACATTTGTAAAAATTGACAATTTCAGTACTGAATAGTATTAAGTCTCTATCTCTCTCAAAAATATTTTTTTCCAGCATACAACCTGTGATCTATAACTATTGGAGCTCATTTTGTCAGTATCAGAGATATTATTGGCCCTTAAAACCTACTGAACTTGCATGAAGGTGAAACTTATATTATTTACTGATAGCTAAAATTAAAATATCAGCCCACTTAACTACATATTGGGTATTTTAGCTAAGGTTTGAACATCAGGAAGAATCCGCTGACCTAGAAAAGGAGGTTCCAACATCCAATTAGCTCCATGATGACTAAAGATGTATTGGTGTAAATGACAAATTGAGGGTTTCCTGTAACAGAATTACACACGTCAAACAAAACGTTATTAGACAAAGAGTGGCACTTTTAGATGACTTGTACTAGCAGAACTTTCACTTTGAAACTTCTCTAAATAATTGGTATACGCATTCCTAATATCACTTGTACATGGAAAGACGAAAATCTCTTCTCTTTCCCCTTCTTTTCCTTTTCCTCTCTTTCTCTATTCTCCGTGTTTGACGGCGCAACCAGTAGACCGACCAGCACGGAAGCACGACAATAAATCAAGACCCGGGGATTTAATTAAATCTTCCATTGAAGTCGCCATTTCAGGCCGAGAGAGGGAAGCGTAACGGGGCAAGGGGTTGGGGAGAAGAAGCTGCAAGACAAGATAGAGGCGTGAGAAGGGTAGCTGGACAACGGAGTGCGATCTATTCTGCACAAACACAGAGAAATTGGTTAGGTCTGGTCTGTCTAGCAGCGAAACAATGAAGAACAGCCACCCTAACTCTTCTTTGGACTTGTTTGTTGTTAAGGGGGTCGACGGCAAATTTATGCATCTAACCGTGAAACCTTTCATTATTTTACTAAACCGTTACTAAAATTAGAATTTTCCGTCATGCAGTTCATTATTCACCAAAACTGTCATATTGTGGACACATTTGCCTCCTGAGGTTTTGTGACTGGTTTGTTTATATTCGGTTCAATACCTTCTCGTTACGGTATTATAGGATGAGACAGTTAGTTTGCCAGTATCGTTATGACATTAAGGGGCCGATTTCACCAACAGATGCTAAACTTCAACACAATATTAAACTGATTTAACACTGAAGTTAACATAAATTTGTTTCATCAAACAATGTTAACTTTAACAATGCGTTAAAGTCGGTGTTAAGTTAACATCGCGACACCCCTGTGTTAAGGGCGTTTAACAAAAGTTAGAAAATGGTTGCCGCAAACCAAGCTGTTGATGCGAGTTTGCCACAATTGACATTTTAATGCCATTCCTAATTGAAGAGGAATAAATTTGAAAGGAATTTTTAAAGCAATATAGACTGTTCAAGGGGTCATGACCATGGCTTTATAGGAAATACGAAAGGTTAGAATACTACCAACAGAAGCATGCCTCTTTCTCCTCTAAGCTACAAGTGTTAATTACGTACTTAGACTTTATGCTACTTAGACTTTTCATTTACTTGGTGGGTGATAATGTTGGTATTTCCAAAACTACCATTAATTATATTTTATCCGGAAGGTTTCCAAAGTACTTGATTCAAAAATCAAACACTTTTTGGGGGGAGGGGGGTTTGCTTGATTAATCAGCGATAACACACTTTCGTCCATTTTAGTTTCAATGCAGTTTTCACCACCAGTTTTAAACTCGTCTTACACGCTCTTTGCAACTAATGTTTCTGGTGTTGTACTTTATGTTAGCATAAAATTACCGCATTTCTTACTGGTCTTAAGAGAAACGCTTCCATTCCAAAGAAATTACTCGCGAATTTTGTCCCAGGCTGCAATTGTATCCTTTAATGTAAGACTGTCATATTTTTTGCAGTTGATAATACCTCTATACATATTAGCCAGGTGTACATTAACTAGTTTCAAACGGTGAAACATTTATTTCAGTTGACATCGCGATTCTAACCTCAAACATTCGATAACATCACATGGAAATTGCCATAAATGTAAATAGTTGTCTGCTACTCACACAGAGACGCAGCGAAACGTAGACAAAAGTGAAAATCACGGAGCACGTTCAGAAGCAGTGTAGTTTGGCCACCGCCTTCTCGAAAGCTAGTGTTCGCAGTGTTAACAATAATTTAGCTAATAATTTGCTGTAAAAGCTTGATGGAACGCAAAAGTTTTCACCTTATGTTAAACTTTGTACACCGTGTTAACAAACTAGATGTTACAGCATTTTTAACATCGGTTGGTGAAACCGACCCTAAGACTGCGTTATGTAAGGTAGTTTTGGGGAGCTCTGGACACCCTACGGTAAAATACGTTATTTTGAAATCGATGTTGATCAATTTTATTCCAATTTTTTCACGAAGGAGTATAGAATTGTCGGTCTTACATTTATGTATCTAGGGTCAATTTATAAGTTGATATAAGTGTATTTACACAAAACCTAAATCGATGTCAAGGTGTCGACTTCTCCCTAATGAGGGATATTTCAACACAGTATCACAACAGAGAAAAAAAAATTGAACAATATACATTTACAACACATATTGTAATCCTCAAACAATAATAAATAACAATGCAATTATTTGCATTGGTTACACGTGAATTCATCATTGCAATTTATCACACGTGACACATGGAACCATTTTGGTACTCTCCCAAGGTTCTCAAACATTCTCATCATCATCCACTACACACTGTATAATAGTCACTTAGATTGTTCAGCTGATCTGACGAATTTTGTCCTTCAATACCTTGATGTGGAGTATCTGTATGCTTATATTTGCAGAGCAGCCCCACATTTTGTTTCTTAGTTTCCCTGAGTTGTATCCGATAGCTTTCGAGTGTTATAAGACCGATTCTTTCCGTTATCTATCGCTATGTCGAGATCACTCCAGGTTATACTGATGGCCAACAGATAGCAGACGGTCTCAAATACGTTACATTTTATAGCCGCTTCAGGTCTCCCGGTTTTCTATTCTTGATACCTTAATTATAGACGGGAATATACAAATAATTAAATAAAGAAGTAGTAGTAAAATAGAGAAATAATTTCAATGAATAATATTCGTATATTAAATCAATGTAAAATGTAACAAGCTTGAGTTGAGAGTTTTGTTCGGAAAGAAGATAATTAGGAATCAAGTTAACGAAAGTCATTAGTGAGCCATATAAGAAAGTCACGTAGCAACCGAATAGAGAAAACATCTTAAGGATTTTTGGGAATGCAGTTAGGTTATAAGTTCAGTACGCTTACACAGAGGCAAATAGGCTAATTCTGAAATGAGAAGTAAATTGAAATTGAGTTTTATTTATGGACGCTCTTTAACTGTTATGGTTCTTAGCGTCCCATTCTACATTGGGCGTGAAAGACCAGTAATTTTGCTCAAAGGCCTCTTTATCAGCCTTGAAGTTCTTTTACGCGCCGTAAATCTACGACACGGGACCACCGGCTTTACTTCCCTTCCGAAGTAAGCCATGCTAAGGATTTTTACGTCCGAAAAAATCCATCGCCCTCCGCCGGCTTTGAACCCGCGACTTCGGGAACTAGAGACTAGCATGGCAACCACTACACCACGGAGGACGACGAAATGAGAAGTGAAAGATATTTCCGAGAGTTTAGCTAGGCCAGCATGGTAGCAAAGTTAAGAGGCACACGTAGGATTTAAGCATTGGCTGCGCGCGAAAAATAACGTTGGTGGGGAATAAAACTTAGGCGGAGCTAAAATGAATAAATGTTCGTGCAATCAAAATCAGGGAGTCATTCTGGTACCGGCACTGGTGCTTACATTCATCTGTGCACACCTTCGTGCACAGAGTTGTGCATACATTCATTACTCTGCTACCGGTACGTACTACTCGTGTGATGTTTTAAGCGCTTAGTGACGCGCTTGTGTGAGTAAGAATTCGCGGCTATTGCGAGAGGTCTCGCCGGTAAGCATTTTAGGGACTCACGGCAGGTTACTCTATTAGTTTTTTTATTGCGGAAACGGGTATTTCAAACCGTAACTTTAATACTGCGGAAGTTAGCAGCTATAATAATTCAGTTGCTAAATTCAGGGGGCTAGATTCACAATCACTTTCACTCTTTATCTTCACACGGTAGGCATCTCGCTTCAAAAGCTCAAGTATCTGATCAGTTAAATTTCTCATTCAATTTAAACTGAAGTTATCCTTTAACAATATGCCCAAGCACCACAGGAAAAGATCTCATAGCCATAGCACAACAGCATCTGGCGCACGAGACTACATAACGAGCTACGAGATCACTGCAGCATAATCAACAACGAAGCAGGTAAAGTAAACAAACGGCTTCAAAACTGACGATCATTTGCTTCAACCTCTAGAAAATACGCAACGAAGGTTTGTGCTCTGTAACTTAATTAACAGAATATCAATCTGCAATACACCAATTATCTACCAAATATTTTAGCTTGAATAACAGTGTGATTGTAATAACGTATCCTTGTATTTGATTTTCGAATATCCATGTAATAACGAATTCCAATCACAATACCAAACCATACCTGACAATAAGCCTGTGATAAATACGTTACGCGTAGTTCCAACTTTTCCCGATAGAATCCGTCCCGCATCTGGTTAAATCTGTTAAATATGTTGAGATCTCCCGCATAAAAAATCTCCCTGTACCACCTTATATATAGAATTTATTGACCAATTCAGCTTCCCCAAATGAGGCTGCCATAAACAGAGTACACCAAAAAAAACAAAAGGATACAAATACATAATTGAAATTCTAAACAATGTAAGTAACTGTTAGGAAGTTTGCAAATATATAAAATACTATCTGATAATAATTACAATCTGTAATATACAGGGTGGATCATTTAAGCTGAGACTGTACAATATCTCCAAAACTAAGCGTTGTAGAAAGAAATGTCTGTAATAAAAGTTGCTTGATATTATGGAGGAAAGTAAATGTCATTAGTCGTGTTTTGTTTGGAGGACGTTATGGTAGTCATTTTAGGGTCAATTTAATTTTTTTAAATGGGGACCTACAATTATGGTCAAATTAAATTGACCCTAAAATGACCATTACAACCTCCTTAAAATAAAATACGACTAATGTCTTTACTTTCACACATAATATCAAGCAAGTTTTACTCAATACATTTCTTTCTACAACGCTTAGTTTTGGAGATATTGTACAATCTCAACTTAAATGGTCCACCCTGTATATTACAAAACCTGTATGTTATAAGTACTTCTGCCTGTCTCTCATTACTTTCTCTACCAAGTACAGAGTAGTTAGAGGAAATATCGCAAAGAGCCGTGGGTTCGATTTCCGCTATGGGCATGATTATTTGTGTTTATGGGTCCAATTCTGGGTGTAAAAGGCAGCACAAAAGACCTCTAATAGGCGAGGTTCGAGGGTCTTTGACTCCTCCAACGTCCCTCAAACTACACTACACTACTAGAGGAACTATTGCATTACACACAAAAAGTCGATGTCGAGATTTCAACGGAAATGCATGTTTTGACGCACTTAAATACAAAATGGAGTTTTGACCGCGCGTGGGTGTGTGCGTGTGTGTAAGAGGATAACTAAAAACGAAACAGAAATCTTGATATTTATATTCAGCACCTTCTAAAACTGCGACCCTAAGATTTTGAAAAATTTCCCCATCCCAAATTATCCTTTATATGGAAAACTTTTTCAAAATTAATTTCCTGAAAGATAGGCACAGTGAGTTTGATTAAAATGGCATATATTTTAGATATTTACATGATAAATAAAATGTATATCTTAAACTTTTGGGGGGAAAAGCCTGTGGAGCCCTCTTAATTCGGAATAAATTTTGTATATCTCTTAAACCATAATAAGTAAGACTAAAATGTACTGTATAAACATTTAAAATATTTATTTAAACTTCTTGTGTAATTAGACATTTCGGGGGTATCAACTTTTTATAGTTCTCAATTTTTCAATACTTAGTCATTTTTTGAAGTGTAGAATTTTTTGAAGAATAGTGGGTAGAGAAGGGCATGTGAATGTAACACTTCCGACCTTCCTCGTCTCTCTCTTGTAGTTTTCAAGGTATGGAGGGTTTAATCTGAAGGTCCAATCTTCACAGGCTACTTACATAAAATTCAATGGTATATAAAAAAGAAAAAAGCATCCGATGCTAGTGTTGGTGAAATCAGAACGTGTTTTGTGCAAAATACTGTTCAGCCTGTCGTAAAGAGGGTATAAAAATAGTATAATCTAAGGTTATCAATGTAACTAAATTAGAATTTCTAGTAACTTTTAAGATATATTTGAAATTGTTTCCAGGATGCTCTGAAATAACTAACCCAAAGCCTTTAGCATCCGCTCTTTTGCTAAACAAACTGGAAATACAAACAATAGCGCTTTGTAAATACAAGGATCTTAGGGAAGGTTTTATTAGCATCGATAATCTTATTTAACTCTAGTAAAATGTGCAATCCACGTTTTGGTAAAACACCCGTTTAATCAACTAATGTAACGGCTATCGTCGATGCCTGCAAACCCAGTTTAAGTACTACCGGCAAATTTCCACAGATCGAAATCGTAGTTAGGGAAGCGCGTCAACGAGTAATGGATAACGACTGAAGCAGTACGTTCTGAGTAGCTAAATATAAAATTATAATCATAGGTAAAATAAATATTAACAATATTATGAATAGTATTATTAAATAAAACTGGGGAGTGAATGCTACATCTATAGGTGAATATGGGTTGAACAGACAGTGCCAGCAGCATGCCGGAGTGAGAAGAGAATACGCTTTGTTAGTGTACCGTTAGGTCGCCTGAAAATCACATGAGTAGAAAACGGTCAATGCTCCCCGATAGCTTCAGGCATCCAATAAGAAATAAGGCAGAAATCATGTGATAGTGAAATGGGGAGATGGGAATTTTGAAATAAAGAAACAGGAGAGTTTAGAAGACGCAATTCTTCTTCGTGGTAGTTCCTTGGACGTTGTTCGAAAAACAAATCTATCGGCGGATGGGGACGATAGTATGATGCACAGCAATAAAGAAATGCGCGCGCGCGTGTGTGTGATTGTGTGTGGTAAGGTTACATTGGAAGTCAGATTTTAAAACGGCGACGGGAAATAAACGGGCAGGAAAATGAATCAGTCGTATCAACCACTAACCCTAGATACAAGATCCATGCAAATCCCTAAGCTAGCATCGAGCCTGGGACCATTTCTACAAATCCAGTGCCGCAAATTGCAACTCAACACCCGTACCGCCGCACGATGAATATGAAGTCAGTGATGATGAATACGTACACCATGAGAGAAATTGAAGGCGACTCCAAGATGAATCAGAGAGCGCAACAATTATTTCAGGGTAATGATGTAGATTTTGTGACGAGGTTTCATCTCACAAAACAATCTGTACTCTCTGTTTTGTATAAAAAAAGCAAGAATTGGAGTTCCCATCTAACATGTAAGCAGTTAATTCATAATGAATAGAATTTTCAGAAATAAAGTAGAGTTATGCGCACCGAAAGACCTTTAGCTATTGCACATAAAAAAATCTGATATGTTACACTCACATGACTTTCCCTACTCTTGTACAAACTATTTTTACAAACGCTTATTCTCCATATGCTTCATGTTAACCGAAATGTTAATCTTATTGCTAATTTTCTTGTAGGTGCAAGGGGAATTGGTAGGCTTTAAGCGATAATCAAATCTTTTAAGAGCTGGTTCCTATGTGGTGCATTCCAGTCTCTTTGCATATCCAGGACATAAAAAAATGAATAACGAATTCCCATTTGATACAAAATTTAAGGGAATAACAAGCAATATCTCAAAAATGTTCACCTAATAAAAACATATATATATGACAAATTGTGTATTTTAACGTGATCTAAATTTTGTCTATCTCTTATGGTTTACCAGTTATGCAAACGTCGTTCACAATGAAGAATACTTTTGGAGACATTCCCAGAAAATTCAAGATATATATTTTATTTTTCATAAAAAGTATCTCAAATATATGCTATTTTAAACAAAATCGTTAGAGCCGTTTCTGAGAAAATGAAAATTTTCGAAAAGTGTTCCATGTAAAGGGTAATCTGGGATGGGGGGAATTTCTTGTAAACCTTCGTGTCCCATCTTTGGAAGATACTGAACCTAAATACCCAGTTTGGTGTTTATCCGACTGTTCGTTTCTGAGTTATGCTGTTCACAGGTAGACACACGCACGGACATGTTTTCAAATAATGCTTTTTTTGGATTCAGGAGGTCTCAAAATATATATTTCCGTTGAAATCTTGGTAACGAATTTTTGGGTGGAACACAATACTTCCCCTACTTACTATACATAGAAGTGAAAGTAAAATGTTTCTATATCGTCATTAGTTGTTTCACTATCGGCATACACTGGGGTGAAACAAAATAAAATTGAACTTTTCAGTTTCTACCTCCTTTATTCCTTTCGGCAGACTTGGCATTTATATAATTGTTTTTATGAAATTTCCTCTGTAACCGTTGTAATATTCTAGAAAAAAAATTACGGAGATCATATTTACTTCGTATGAGATAAGTTGAAATATCTGACCCAACACCATTTTATTCGAGAGGTCCCGGGTTCAAATCCCCGGAGTCGACCAATCTGACAGAAGCTTGTTTTCCCTAGGCGGATGCTGGGTTAGATAATTTGATCCATAAATGTTCCTATCATCCCCTTCAACACTACATTTCAGTTTCATCTTTTTCACTGTCATACCAGGCATTGGGCTGATCACACATCCTGTATATGCTATGATCTAGAGTTTGCTTGCTCCTCGACAGGTTACTGACCCAAGACATTGGGCTGATCACCCATCCTGGATATGCTATGATCTAGAGTTTACTTGCTCCTCGACAGGCTACTGACCCAAGGCATTGCGCTGATCACCCATCCTGAATATGCTAAGATCCAGAGTTAGCTTACTCCTCGACAGACTACTGACCCAAGGCATTGGGCTGATCACCCATCCTGGATATGCTATGATCCAGAGTTAGCTTACTCCTCGACAGACTACTGACCCAAGGCATTGGGCTGATCACCCATCCTGAATATGCTATGATCCAGAGTTAGCTTGCTCCTCGACAGACTACTGACCCAATGCATTGGGCTGATCACCCATCCTGAATATGCTATGATCCAGAGTTTGCTTGCTCCTCGACAGGCTACTGACCCAAGGCAGTGGGCTGATCACCCATCCTGAATATGCTATGCTGCAGAGTTAGCTTACTCCTCGACAGCCTACCGACCGAAGGCATTGGGCTGGGCACCCATCCTGGATATGCTATGATCTAGAGTTTGCTTGTTCCTCCACAGGCTACTGACCGAAGCCATTGGGCTGATCACCCATTCTGGATATGCTATGATCTAGAGTTTGCTTGTTCCTCCACAGGCTACTGACCCAAGACATTGCGCCGATCACCCATCCTGGATATGCTATGATCCAGAGTTTGCTTGTTCCTCGACAGGCTACTAACCGAAGGCATTGGGCTGATCACCCATTCTGGATATGTTATGATCCAGAGATTGCATGCTCCTCGACAGCCTACTGACTCAAGGCATTGGACTGATCACCCATCCTGGATATGCTATGATCCAGAGTTTGCTTGTTCCTCGACAGGCTACTGACCCAAGACATTGCGCTGATCACTCATCCTGGATATGCTATGATCCATAGTTTGCTTACTCCTCAACAGGCTACTAACCCAAGGCATTGGGCTGATCACCCATCCTGCATATGCTATGATCCAGAGTTTGCTTACTCCTCGACAGGTTACTGAACCATGGCATTGGGCTGATCACCCATCCTGGATATGCTATGATCCAGAGTTTGCTTACTCCTCGACAGGCTACTGAACGATGGCATTGGGCTGATCACCCATCCTGGATATGCTATGATCCAGAGTTTGCTTACTCCTCGACAGGCTACTGACCCAAGGCATTGGGCTGATCACCCATCCTGGTTATACTATGATCCAGAGTTTGCTTACTCCTCGACAGGCTACTGACCCAAGGCATTGGGCTGATCACCCATCCTGGTTATACTATGATCCAGAGTTTGCTTACTCCTCGACAGGCTACTGACCTAAGGCATTGGGCTGATCACCCATCCTGGATAAGCTATGATCTAGAGTTTGCTTACTTCTCGACAAGCTACTGATCCATGGCATTGGGCTGAACATCCATCTTGGTTATGCTATGTTCCAGAGTTTACTTGCTCCTCGACAGGCTACTGACCCAAGGCATTGGGCTGATCACTCATCCTGGATATGCTATGATCCAGAGTTTACTTGCTCCTCGACAGGCTACTGACCCAAGGCACTGGGCTGATCACCCATCCTGGATATGCTATGATCCAGAGTTTGCCTGCTCCTCGACAGGCTACTGACCCAAGGCACTCGGCTGATCACCCATCCTGGATATGCTATGATCTAGAGTTTGCTTACTTCTCGACAAACTACTGACCCAAGGCATTGGGCTGAACATCCATCTTGGATATGCTATGATCCAGAGTTTACTTGCTCCTCGACAGGCTACTGACCCAAGGCATTGGGCTGATCATTCATCCTGGATATGCTATGATCCAGAGTTTACTTGCTCCTCGACAGGCTACTGACTCAATGAATTGGTTTTTAAGGGGTGTAAGTCCTACAAAGAGGACGGTAATCCGTTCAAGAAAAAGACAAAGTGATTTCCAAATTGCGGAGCTTCAAATCATGTTTGCCTGTGTTTCAGTCAACACGTTTTTTACTTTAAAACATGCAAAGCTTGGAGTAGCGTTTTACAATATCTTCCTCCATATGTACAGGAAAAGGCACCAAGATGAAGTGCCGGAGAGCGTTACTCGCTTGTTACTTGTGAGATTTAGCTGGCGCCTATAAAACTGATAAATGAAAGTTACGATTTCTTTACCTGGGTTTACAAGCTCGTGGTGCAACTTGTTGCTATGTTCCACTGATAAACACGTATACCTGGGTTTACATTATCAAAATATTTGGAAAGATTGTCTATGTTGGTGAAACGGAGTGGCCTTTAGAATAAAACTAATTACTTGGGCCCGGATTTTAAGGTTTTAATCTATATTTTTCCTCACTATTTGATTAACACATATCAAGATATATATTTTTTTCACACTGCCTGGAGCAGAGTATTAGAATTTCATTACACCTAAAAACCCAAATGAGGGGTTGACACCTAAAATAACCTAAATAGCTGCTTTTTTTTCCTTTTTCAAAAGGAAAAGTTTTGTTTTTGGATTGAAACTCATTGTAAGTTTTTTCCAGCACTTATAGCCAGCAGATAGTTCAAGCTACCACCGTTAAACGCAGCATATGTGACGTGGTGACACCTGGATGAGCTTAGAAGGTCAGGAGGAGAGTAATCTGCGTAACGAGATCGCTTCCAATCTTTCGCCGAGAGTACAACAAAGCACTTTTTTAATGTAATTGTTGCATAGTGAAACAAAACCTAAATCACATTTATTGAAAAAGTGGGTTGCTGCAGATCCACACTTCACTTTTTTTAATGACAGGCAATGCTGCCTACATCCGACCATGCTACATGTTACATGCTTGGCCCACGGCCTACACCGCCTTGCGGAGGAGATTAGAAGCCACCTTGATGATGTGAGCAGCCTAATATCTTTGGTCAAGGTGGTTTTCTTAAAATCCCCAACACGTATACAATTGTTCAAAGAGAAAGTACCGGCAACCCCTCTTCCACCTGAGCCGATACTTACCCGCTGGGGGTACTTGGCTGCCATTTACTATGACGAGCATTTAAAAGACATTAAAAATGTCCTCAATGAATTGGATGAAACAGGAATCACTTGCGTGCCCCCACTCTTGCCCCTTCCCTTGCATACATTAAGACACATTTTTGTTTTATACCAGAAGCTACTCTCCGGTTGGAAAGTACAACTTTGCCACTGTAAGATGCTCTAGATATCATTGGCAATATTTCCAGTAAAGAAATGCCTAGACCAGTTGCATGTTCATCGAAGTTGCAGAAGATTCAACGAAATCCTGATTTTGAAGATGAAAATCATCAATTATGTATTGTAGGGAGAAACGATACAGGTGAACTACCCCTAAAACCAGCTGCACAGGTATCTATGTTCTACACTCCAGTGACGTCATGTTCCGTTGAAAGAACCTTTTCTTCATACAAGAATAAGTTAAGTGATAACAGGAAAATCTTTTTTACGCCAGAAAATTTGAGAATGTATGCAACTATCCACTGCAAGCCAAAAGATAAATCTTACAACTAAGCACCACAAAAGGAAAATTATTGATACGTTAGTAGATCTACGAAACAAAACATAAAAAATCTATTTTAATCAAGAAGAACCTAAAAAACTGTTTTAAGCATATAAGAAATCTCAAATGAAGGTTTATTCCAGCTAAAACTCCGGGCCCTACTACAAGGATTTAAATACGGAGATCAGTTTGTGTTGTATTCGTATCGTTCACAGTTCCAGGGTATATGAAATAGAGCAAGCTTAAGGAAATAAATAAGATTAAAGAAAAAAGGATGGATTGGTGGATGGCCCAGTCCATGATGTTTGACACGAGATGGGAAGAATAACGGATGGGGGAGGTGTAGGATCGGTAGTGCGGTGGTTGGTGGTGTTGCAGAAGACTCAGGCGAAGGGGGACGGAGCATGGGGATAGAAAGCGAGGAGAAATGGTGGTGGGTGGGGAAAGACGGTTTTCGCGATATTTAATTAAACCCTGAGGCTGAGCTGATAGATTGAGTTCCAATACTTGGAGCTGCACCATGGGAGCGTACACTAGGGTTCGTCGTCATCGTCATCACGACAAGGATTCCAAGTGTCCCGGAGTTAAATTTTGGCGTTTTCTGCGTTTGGGATCTATATATGAAAACGTCAACGGTTGTATGATTTTAATAAGTTCTGAATTATTTCAAGAACTCTTGCTTTCGATGATTACTTTCAATGAAAAGCTGTTCCTCACTGTTGAAGTCCTTTTCTTTTCCTCTGCACGTCTTCTGAAACGTTTCGAAATAAATGCCAGTAAGAAATGCCACTAAAATCAGTTAAATTTTCTCGCCCAGAGAAATCAAATGTTGTGAAGAACCGAAATTGACACCTCTTATCAAAATGTAGCCCAGCATAAATGTTGTAATCTGTTATAGATACTGCATAGTTAGAAGGTGGTTACTGTGATCCTTGACGACTGTGATAATTGATTAAAACTAACTGTAACCAAAGATAAAAGTGTTTTCAAACTGTATTAATATTTTTCTGAAAGGTTGGATAAACATAGAAGTTTTAAACCTCGATTTGGTACGTGGTCGACATGTGTCGTCTAGGGCAGTGGTGGCGAAAACGAGACTCGCGGGGCAGTGTGACTCGCAGGCGCCACTCCTTTTCTAGCTGTCAATTCATTTGTTTTCCATATGCTGCTGAGTGGTATAGTGCGTGTTGTATATTTGATGACTCGAGTGAGAAAGGTATTTTCACCTCCTTTGGTCTAGGGGATTGGGGTTTTGTTTAATCATTGTTTTTTTATGTTTAATCCTAGAACGGTACACCAAACTCACTGTGACCCTGCATCAGTTTGTTACGTTCTGCGCATGCGCTGGGTGACGAACACAGGCGACACCCAATTATGTAAATTCAGTATTCAGTGAGATTTACTACACGATGGACGTTAGAAATTATAATACTTTATTTGTTAGATAATGTGAGATAAATAGCTAGCTAGCTAGATAGATAGATAGATAGATAGATAGACAGATAGATAGATAGATAGATAGATAGATAGATAGATAGATAGATAGATAGATAGATAGATAGATAGATAGATAGATAGATAGATAGATAGATAGATAGATAGATAGATAGATAAGGTATCTTTATTGGTTTCAAATTATTGAAGTTATTTCACAAGTATTTAGTGCATGGGTCATTGACCGTACATGCATATTTAAGATACAATAGGGTGACAAAATAAACAACAGAGAAAGAAAACACAACAAATAGGAACAAGAAAAAGGAAAATAGAGATAAATTACCTTTGTCTAACTGAACAAATTTGACCTGGCTTTGAGCACTTTAGCCAAAAAATTGCCCATGTTTTGCCAGTTCCTCTGGTCAGCCAGCAGATCTTAACATTCCAATCTGTTTCTTGAGGGACTTAAGAATTTTTCTTTTAGTTTAATTGTTCACTGGTTCTCCCACTGTACACATTCCGCCAAAATATGTACCCAGTCCTCATCCAAATCACAGAATGGGCAGATTCTCCTGCCAGAATCGTCAGCCATTTTCTGTGCCCTCCAGCCCCCCAGTTTAAACCATGCCATTCCTGATCTTTCCTTTCTTCCTAAGTTAAGTATATATGCCTCTTTACCCCAGTTCAATTTTATTTCATTTTCTAGACTTAGAGAAGGTTTAATTTTATAATCCGATTCTATTTCCTGTTGGTTGACGTATCTTAAGTCTTCTTTTAACACCTTTCCATATGTTTTTGTCATTTGTTTCAGCTCTTAGCCATACTGACCTCATTCCTATTCTCCTCAAACCCTTTCCAAATCAGCTGCCCAAAACTTAGGAGACAGGTTTTCTCGCTGTTATTTATGACATTTGGGTCGTAGTTTGGAGTTATCCCCATGCATCAGCCTTAGCCAGTACTTCACTGCTCTTATTTTGCAGTGTATTGTGTCTTCATAACATCCCACCTCCCTCAATACCCCCGAATTTGATGTGCCTTGTGAAACTCCAAGAACTCTTTTCCAAAATGCTACCTGTGTTTTATTTACATGCTCTGCTCGTTCCCATCCCCAGATTTCACTTCCGTATAACAAAACTGGCCTTATCGCAGAGTTAATACAGGGTCACTGTGACCCTGGTGTACGGTTTTAGTAACTTCTCTGGAAAAAGAGTGCGAAGAACATAGACGTGAAAATGGCACGTATAAGTGATATATATGCAACCGATGAGGAAATACGAGTAGTATTGTTGGAGGTACTGAATAATGAGTCTGGGATCAGTGATTTTCCAGATAAAACAATTTCTGAAGATAATGGCCCTCGAGAACCTATAAATTATGTTGAAAGTGACCAATCTGCCGAGGATTCAGATCATGAGGTGGGAGAACTACCTAAGAGTGTCTTCTGAAACAGCCATTACTGCTAAACGCATAAGGTGTTCTATTTGTGCCTATTTGAAGGACAGAAAAACATTTTTAGTGTGTGAGCAGTGTAAGAAGTCACATTGTTCTCACAACACAGCGCTAAATGGTGCCAACATTGTAACAAAAATGAATGAAACGACGCTTTGACATGAATGTGTACACTATACGAGTTATTTTGGCATATGTTATCAATTTTATGATTTATTTGTTTCCTTCTTGCTAAACGAAAACAAGTGTTTTAGTTTAATCTTCATATGCATTTTATTATCATATTCTTACCTTTTTATTAGATATTGAATACCTGTTGCCCTAAAATTCATATAAATAATATATTTTAATTTCTAGATATCAATTATAGATATCAAAGATAAAACTGATAGTCTATTCTGCCTTTTGAAAGTCCGATATCCTAATAACATGCTACTGGATTATTATAATTTCGGCAAAAGATTAAGGGTTATTGTGACCCTGGTGTACAACTCAGGTGACACCTGCCTGAGGTGTATAGTTGTAGGGTATAACATCCTCGATCTCAGTATCTGCCAATAAGTATCATTGTTAGATATGTTGGGATTTGAACTAGTAATTTCATACCGATAATATATTTAAAGGGTCCTCATATTTATTCGGCCTTTACCGCTACACGGTTTAAATGGATGACGTCATTATTAGTTAAGTGGCCCCTTGTCTCAAAGGGGATGTGCGTAATTTAACTTCAAACTGCGTGCGTTTCCGCATGATATACTGCGGTGGTTGATGTACTGCGGCGGATGGCATGTGTTTTTCAATAGGATATTTTGTGCGTTCTTTGTACGCGAGATGGGTGACCACCAATCACAGAATTTACATAGTTGAGTGCTACCTCAGAACTGAAAGGATACGAGGAGGGTCTATCGTTACGATATTGGCCACTGTGTGAATTATTTTCTCCATTCTTCCCCAGAATCTCATCAAGTTCAGAGAAAAAACACGATAAAAAAGAAAAACTGTCGTTTTTATTAACAAAATGGTAGAAATAACTGAAATGTTTAAAATATTTATAAAGGCCAATTCAGTTGTTTTTTATTAAAAAGTTAAGGTGGTGCTATTACAGCCGAGACAATCTACGCTACAGAAACCGTCAATGCTCTCAGCATTCATGCTGAGATTGCGAGTATACGAGACGCAAGCGAAGGAAGTTCCAAATGTAAATACTGGAAACGTACGATACAAGTCCCAATTTCCTAAGGTGACCTAGAAACTTTTGACATTCACTTCTTCCATTCATCTTTCGCTAGTCTTCTGCCAGTGGCACTGTTGATAAACTCGCTTCAAAGTACTGGCATCATGCGCAGACAACCGACAGCTGATTAACAGATTATCGCAAGCGCCTGTCCACATATCTATCGATCGATACACGTTTAGTAGCTTTTCGGCCTCTATTGCTCCAAAATCAGTTCAGATTTACATTTCTTTCCATGTGAATGTGTGCCGTAGGATGCACATCATTTTAAACATTTTACTAGTTCCCGAATTTTTAGATATACACACTTAGTTGGCTAAAACAATGGCAAAACCTCATATCATAAAGGTATTTTGTTGCTATAATTTCCAACATAAGGATGCAGTAGATGAATAAATGTGAAATGCAGCTAGAGTATCTTAAAGAATGGCAAAAGTTAGTGTAGATATTTTCTTTATAAGCTCATTAAAACCAGATGTTTTCATATATACCCAAGGATGGCGTGTGGTTTACTGTCCGTAATTAATCCGTCTTGTATTTCTTATACACGAAACAAATTTTAAAAATATAAATCACTTAGAAGAACAGAATGTCTGCAGAAGTTTGCCTGGAAGATGATAAAACACCAGATGCAGTACGAATCAGCACTGCCACAAATACCTATTGAAGTAAATTGATATATATATATATATATATATATATATATATATATATATCATCCTGTTGGGAGTAAGATTAACTGAGAAGCCGAGACAGAGTTCCTGAAGTCCTTGTCCTGATCGTGGAAGATAGAGACGACACCACAGGATAGTGGTGTCAAAATATGGCTATGTTGTGACCATTTGCATACAAATGTCTGAAATCCACGAGTATGTTTACATATAAAATCATAGAACAGTGGCAGGCAAATGCCTTGTTCTGTGACGTCATACTCGCGAGCTAAATTGCTCACTGCCGGGCGATATCTGTGTAGTGAGCACAGAAAGGAGGACGGCCTGAAAAAGCTTCAGCTGAAGAGTAGCGGCACGGTGCCTGAATGTTAATCGACTACGCATTACTCTTCTGAGATACTATAATGGCAGTACACATTATCTGCAACTGACTGCACATTTCAACCAATCAGAGTACATTTGTGTGAAAATACCCACAGTAAAATGACATAACAACTGTTTTATTTTAATGTACCAATAGAACCACGGAATATATAACTCCAGAGGCGTCTGATTACATAAATGAGGATGTGAAACTTCTTCCAACACTTTAAGTAGCAGTGCCATATTTGTTGCTCCCTCTCTCTCTCTCTCTCTCTCTCTCACACACACACACATACACAAATTCTTTTACGCAATACAACTTTACTCAATTTACTTCGCATTATGCACAGCATGCATACATTTGAAACACATTATTACCTTCTGCCAATGCCCTGCTCAAGCTCGACACTTTCTCGAGCTTTTTCCCTCCTTTCCTTCATAGTTGTGTAGTATTTGGAGTCACTGTCCCGCTAACACGCAACCGAATAACGTTTTTCAAGTACAAATCAGAAAGAAATAATTTTTGTTTGGAAAGCTGTCCTTCAGTCAATATTTATTTTGTAAGTCAATTATTTCTACTTGCAATGACGGCACTCTGTCAATATCCACTGAAAATCCTGTTGCAAATATTGTTATATGCTGGGTAGATGGTCTAAACGTTCACATGAAAATTAAATTAATTTCTAATAGCCAACACGCAGATTGAGGGTGCGTATACTTACTTGGCTGCGGAGGACCGAAAAGTGGTGTGGATGTTATGAAGAAAGCGTGGGTTTTCACTGCAAAAACCCATAACACAAATATACTCACACATTCCTAGATTTATTTTCCAACTGTTTGGGGTTCCTACATTATTAAAAATGGAAGGTGGGTGGAGATGTCTACCGATCCAAAGCCCGGCTTACACACGCGGTTCGTTACTCACAGAATCCTACTGAGATGACGCTATCCCCCACTACTCGTGGCTAGCAAAGTTACCAGCCAAGAGTGACGTAAACAACAATGTGTCTGAAAACCAAGGTAGAAGAATAATGTAACCCCCCAAAATTATTAATACGCCACATCATGTAGATGTTGCATGGAGAGATTTACAATATCTTAAAACTGGTATCAAATTCTTGACTAACTTTCTTCAATATTTGTACATAGTTATTTATAATTGTAATTGGGTTACATACTGTAGACAACTTTGGAAAATGTGGGAGTTGATAGCCTTTCACTATTGCATTCTTGTATCTCCGCCATGATTAATACACCAGCTGCAATAAACCTGTTGCGGCCCACCTTAACAGCTGCGCTATCACATCCACAACTGCACCGGTGTCGTCCTCCATGGTGTAGTGGTTACCATGCTAGCCTCTAGTTCCCGAGGTTGCGGGTTAAAACCCGGCGGAGAGCGAAAGATTTTTTTTTCGGGCGTAAAAATCTTTAGCATGGCATCCTTCTGAAGGGAAGTAAAGCCGGTCGTCCCGTGTCATAGATTTCCTGCACATAAAAGAACCTCAAGCCTGATAAAGCGGCCTCTCAGCAAAATTACTGGTATTTAACGCCCAATATAGAATGGGACGCTAAGGACCATAGTAGTTAAAGAGCGTCCATAAAAAAAACCACAATTCAATTCAATTCTTCCTTTCGACAGATCCGGAAAAACCATTTGTATGCAGCATATATTTCTACGCATTCCGTAAATATCTCACATTTTGGAAATTACTATCTATGGATAACTAGTAATAATAACTAGAAGTGATACATCACACAATGTCCTGCACCGTGGCGCTCTGGATTAGAGCGTGATGCTCCCGGGTTCGATCCCACTCATGGTGGTGCGGATTTGAAGTCCCGAGTATACACTATGTGATCAAAAGTATTCGGACAACCCCACAAACCTACGTTTTTCATCTTACGTGCATTGTGCTGCCACCTACAGTCTCGCACTCATTATCCACAACCTCAATAGTCAATAGACATCGTGAAACAGCAGAATGGGACGCTCCGTGGAGCTCACGGACTTCAAACGTGGTCAGGTGATTGGGTGTCACTTGTGTCAGAAGTCTGTACGCGAGATTTCCACACTCCTAAACATCCCTAGGTCCTCTGTTTCTGATATGATATTGAGGTGGAAACGTGAAGGGACATGTACAGCACAAAAGCGTACAGGCCGACCTCGTCTGTTGACTGACAGAGACAGCCGACATTTATAGAGGGTCGTAAAGAGTAATAGGCAGACATCTATCCAGACCATCACACAGGAATTCCAAACTGCATCAGAATCCACTACAAGTACTATGACAGTTAGTCGTGAGGTGAGAAACCTTGGATTCCATGGTCGAACGGCTGCTCATAAGCCACACATCACGCATGAAAATGCTAAACGACGCCTCGCTTGGTGTAAGGAGCGTCCACATTACACGATTGAACAATGGCAAAACGTTGTGTGGAGTGACGAATCACGGTACACAATTTGGCGATCCGATGGCAGGGTGTGGGTATGCCCGGTGAACGTCATCTGTCAGCGTGTGTAGTGCCAAAAGTGAAATTCGGAGGTGGTGGTGTTATGATGGTGGTGTGTTTTTCCTGGAGGGGGCTTGCACCCCTTGTTGTTTTGCGTGGCACGATCACAGCGCAGACCTACATTGATATTTTAAGCACCTTCTTGCTTCCTACTGTTGAAGAGCAATTCGGGGATGGCGATTGCATCTTTCAACACGATCGAGCACCTGTCCATACTGCACGGAATGTGGCGGAGTGGTTACAGGACAATAACATCCCTGTAATGGACTGGCCTGCACAGAGTCCTGAAATGAATCCTATTGAACACCTTTGGAACGCCGACTTCGTGCCAGGCCTCACCGTCCTACATCGATACCTCTCCTCAGTTCCGCACTCTGTGAAGAATGGGTTGCCATTCCCCAAAAAACCTTCCAGCACCTGATGGAAAGTATGCCTGCGAGAGTGAACGCTGTCATCAAGGCTAAGGGTTGGGCCAGCACCATATTGACCTCCAGCATTACCGATGGAGGGCCCCACGAACTTGTGTGGCATTTTCAGCCAGGTGTCCGGATACTTTTGATCACGTAGTGTAGGACCGGTGCCCACTCAGCATCGTGAGGAAAGTGAAGAGCTGCGATAGCCAGCGATCGCGACCACAAAGACCGTCATTCTGGCTGAGGGATGCGTGATGCTGGCCACATCACCTCCCCGTATCGGTTGGATGATCTCCCACCTCTGCCATGCGTACGTGGGCTGAGACCGGCAGTCGGTGGACAGGTCAAGGCTCTAAATGGGGTGTAGCTCCACGGGAGTATTATAATTTTACTTCCACAATAGGTCCGTTTGTAAGTTCATAATACATTTGTTAGACTGCATGGCCTAAAAGTAGAACTTTTAACTTAGTGAACACCAACTAAAAGCTTTACTTTATCGCAATAATGCGATACAAGTTTTATACCAGTCCATTGTGACCAATTTGGTTTAAAGTCCAATCACATGACATTTAGCTTTGTATTTGCACATGTTTAATAATTCGATTTGTTTTGATTAGGTTTTACTTTTCATTACTTTTTTTTACATTATTAATTTCTCATGGCAGTCGTATTATCTTTTCACAATGTGAAGTTAACTTTACGTTATTTTGGTTGCCTTGGGCTTTTATTTATCTAAACGTTATTCTTTTATCTAGTATAACCTACATAAAGATTAAATAGCGGCAGTTATGAATTCAGAAGAAACTGAAATGAAAGAGTCAGGTGAAATTACAGAAGCAGCAGAAAGTATAACACTAGAACTACTGACCCCAAAAAATCCAAAAAGCAATATGATATAACTTGTAGTCGCTCTACTGCCTGGTGTACGGCGAAACATGTTGAAAATAATTTCACTGAAAATTACTTTAGGCGAATCAACAAAACATCAAAGCATCTCGCTGCACACGAGGGTTGATCTCGTTTTAAGCTTATTTTCCTTAGTTTCAGGAATCAATATAATATTGTTTTTTCGATATTCTACAAATTCGTTTCTCAAAATTTCCTACTCGCAAAATAAAACCCTAATTTTAAACACTTGTGTCATAATCTACTATTAAAACACAAGAAAAGGTGAAATAGTTTGGTTGCTATGGTTCATGGTAGAAATGAAAGAAAGCCTGTTGGTACAATCTGCATATCCATATGGTTTACTCACGCAGCTGTCTAACACTAGATCTCTATACCATGGAGAAGTTAGATGCGAAGCTCTCAGGTGTTCAGTTGTATTTAATTGTTCTTTCAAACGAGCCCTGAGTAGGCTAATGATGGAAGGGAATAATCAGATTGAAGAATTCAATACCATAGCCTGGAATTGAACCACGGATTTTTGGTTTACCATAACGCCGCTCTAACTAAACGCCGCTACCATGGGAAAATGCCGTCGCGACATTAAATTCCCTAACTGACATACA
Organism: Deroplatys truncata; assembly: GCA_030765065.1. Lineage (NCBI taxonomy): Eukaryota > Metazoa > Arthropoda > Insecta > Mantodea > Mantidae > Deroplatys > Deroplatys truncata. The sequence continues at coordinate 669,321,200 of CM060990.1, forward strand.
TTTTCTCCAGTAAACCTTAAAGCGTTCTCAAATTAATTTTCAGATAACATACCCAATGGCGACTTAAAATCTCGTAAGCGCTTTAAGTCCAGGTCTTCATAGTAAACCTCTATTAGATCAATCAGTAATAACTAATTATCTTCCACACATGCCTTGCGTAGGCTAAAGCTGTAAATATAGACTAAGGATGAAAAATTCAAAGTTGAAGTGGGATATTTGTTATTGGTTGGTAGTTGGAAGATGCTTCATGTTTATATGCACCACGTATGGGAGCCAATTTGTCGCGGTAACTCGTTGTGTTATCTATTTCTGAGCGCCTATTATTGTTTCACTATTTTGCATTTTAGGTTCATTGTCCTCCGGCTAGCTATTATTATTATTATTATTATTATTATTATTATTATTATTATTCAGTCGAGCAAATCTCTTAAACAAGGTGTGTAAACGGAAAGGATTTGTTACTCACAGATAACACTGATAAAAGAATTTGTTTTTACACTTTTATTACCGCCACAATTAATTAAGTTCACATATTGACTCTTGATACACGCCAGACTGAAACTGTTATATTTTCTAATGTCACTATAATCACTTATTTACTGCACATTATTAATTCGCGTGTTTCACATTTATAACAAACTTTAAGACGCGAGAGATTCTGTAGAATTGCGTACCGTGTACTTTATGTATGCTTCCGTTGAACTACGCGACGTATAACTCACGAATACTTATGTTGAACTGATCGACGTATTACACGCGAATGCTTCTGTTGGACTGACGATATCTGCCTCCGACTTTAGCTTTTTATACTCCCACACCCCGATATGCCTAAAGATTATAACCGAGCTGCTATTGGTTAATAAAACGCGCCAAAATTAGCGTCTATTTTTATATCCAATCAAAAATTACGAAAACATATGCTTTAGGGAAGATGTTCCCACCATTTCTCAGAAAAGCGCGCCAATCTGACGTCATTTGCTTGTCTCTTCTAATTAATATTCAACTCACCCCCTCGCTCATTGTTATCCGCTCTTATTGTCAGTTTCAGTGAGACCGTGTAAATTTATTTCCTAACAATGCTTATAATTAACAAACATCCCAAATCAATGTCATACAATAATGCTTATTTACACTACAATCATTTTGGCATTTACATTATTGTGATACAAATTACTGCCACAAAGTCATAAACGGGATTTGAAGTACGCATCCTTGGTTCACAGTGTCGATGCTCTAATGAACTAAGCCACAAAGGGAACATGCCGGTATGACATGCAAGTCAGTTGGAAACTTTAATGTCGTCCCGGTATGTTGTCATGGTACTTAGTTGGTTTGAACAGCGGCACGATAAGCCAAAGATCCGTTGTTCAAATCACAACTATGGCATTCATTTTTCAGTCTGATTCTACCTTTCCAAAGTGTTGTAGTATGGTTCGATTATCCGGTTGCGTGATAAATAAACATACCGAAAAAGTAACATGTGTTTACCACTCGTCAAGGGTTAGAACAAGAATTGTCATTTGCAAAGAGGAATTTGGGAAACGATTTTAAATTCGGAAGCAGGGCTATATTATTATTCCTCAATAATTGGAAATATTTAAAAAACTATAAGCACAAGGCACCAATTTCAACCCAATAGGGCATCCTAATTACTTGAACAAAACCTCTGTTGGTGTTTTACATCGCTAACACATTCGCTGCGAGGGTTAGGATACTGATGAGAAACCTGAAAGTGAAGAGAGAGCAAAGATTGATCTCATCTCCGTACTCAGTTACTAGATTGATTTATCAAAATCTGCTCACTTATTAATTCATATAAATCAAATATTCTGTGTTACTTCCCTTACACAGGGGAGAGGTATAGCTGTCAGGATCTTAAAAGTAATGAAGTAAGTAAACATTGGTGACAAATACATGAATTTTAGGGACGCCGAACACAATTGCTGTGTTTCGAATTTAACCCCCTCGGCAAGGTTAGGAGGATACGAGAGGGTACAGAATATTGTTACATGCTGGGTAGATGGCCTAAACGTTCACATGAAAATTAAATTAATTTTTAATACCCAGCACGCACATTGAGGGGCGTATGCTTACTTGGCTGCGGAGGACCGAAACGTGGCGTGGAGGTTAAGAGGAAGGCGTGGGTTTTTACTGCACAAAATCCATAACACAAATATACTCACACGTTCCTAGATTTATTTCCCAAACGTTTGGGGTTCCTACATTATTAAAAATGGAAGATAGAAGGAGATATACACCGATCCAAAGCCCGACTTACACATGCGGTCCGTTACTCATAGAATCCTAACTAAGAGTGACGCTATCCCCCAATACTCGTGGCTAGCAAAGCTACCAGTTAAGAGTGGCGTAAACAACAATGTGTCTGGAATGACAACGTATAACAATAATGTAACCCCAAATTATTAATACACTACAATATGCTAAAAAATACCACAGAAAGTGCTCAAATATTGTATATGCCTTTACAGCATTCTGGTATATATTAGAACCGAATAAAAGATTCAAAAACATGTTTATAAAAAGTTTTCAGCTAGACTTACTAACCCAGATTACGTAGAATTAAACTGTTGTATTGTTGCTAGAAAAAATGTATTTATTTGTGCATACCGTGAGGCAGTATTTTTATCACTTAAATGATATCAGTCTAATTATATAATATAAAATAACAGCCCGCCTTAAAACAATGTGTATGTAATAATATGTAAAATTATGTAACAGTCATTGTATTAATGTTTATATTATTATGTACATGTATAATAATGTTATGTGAATGTATTACGCAATTTAACAATGTAGGAGCTGTGAAAATAGAAGATGAAAGTTGCTAACAATGAGGTAACCTTGAGACAACAATAAATTAGAAAGTTTAATAATGATACTAATTATTATTGGAACAATAATGTAATATTTAAAACAGTTTATAAATAGCCAATCAGCAACTAGAAAAAGCTTAAGTTAAATAAATGTATTCTATTGGAGTAGGATTAGAATCAGACTTGAAATGTAGTAAAGGTATGAATTTACACGGTAGAAGCCAGACGCTAGAAGATAGCGTACCCAACCTGACGCTACTAGGCAGCGTTCCCGAACAGTTCGATACGTATTCAGTGTAAGACATAAACAGTTCATTACGGCGTGAATAATATGAAGTGTTAAAAGTACAAGTAACAATAATCTCGCAGCTCTACAGTAGGATACATCAGTAAAGTGTTATTTAATCGTGTGAAGGATTAATAAAAGTGTGAAGTAAACAATTATAATTTACGTAAGCCTTATTCTGTAGCCGTACCAAGCCCTGCTAAGAGATACGTGTTTCTGCAAAATACTACTGACGCAGCCGAGGCATATATATAATATTTAAATAAACATTAAAATATAAAGTGGATTTTTAAACGTGGGGCGACGGCCACCGGAAAGTTCGTATCGTACGTGGGGGTTGCAACTACCTCAAGGTTGGTGCCCAAACGAGGTGGTAATTTTTTGAAGATATTCAACTTCAACCATTATATAGTTTTATTGTTATCTCATTTGTGTAATAAGTTTAAAATATACTTATGTTTGTTTTAAAAATCTTTTTGTTACGTTAAAACCTAAACTGTTGTAATGGATAAGCTACATTTGAAATGTTTAAATTCAACCAAACAGCATGCAAGGGAGGTTTATGCAGATCTGGAAAGTAAGTGACAGTTTTAAAATTGAAATTTATGGACGTATAAAGTAATTATAATCTCGAGCAAAGCAAGTGGTAACCTATGATGCTTTGATGGTATTTTATTAATTAATTTTAGACCCATAATTGAATAAATAGATCCCATCTTGTTTAGGCTGTAATTTGGATATACAAGTTCCCATTATTTTCTTGTATTGTATGCATGCCTTACACGAATTAATATACAGCAGGTAAACATTGTTTAATCATAAATATATAAGTTAATTACGTTTGGTAAATTGAAATGAATAAAAACAGGTTTGCAGTTCTCAGCTCTGATTTATATGTTAATATCCTTATGGCCTTTTTTGTAAGTCAAAGAATAATAATAATTATCCCGTGACGCTACAGACCATGAAGGGCCCAGACCTGCAAAATCGACTGCCAAACTCACGCCCATATACGCATGACAGAGGTGGGCGATCATCCAGTCGACACGTGGAGGTGATGTAGCCAGCATCACGCATCCCCAGCCAGAATGTTGGTATTCGTGGCCAGGATCACTGCCTATCGCAGCTCCTCATTTTCCTCACGATGCTGAGTGGGCACCGGTGTTACACTCAGGATTTAAAATCCACACCCCTATGTGTGGGATCGAACCCGGGCGCATTCCGTGCCCGGGAATCAGAGCACCTCGCCCACAGCGCCACGGCACAGGACTTTTGTCAGTTATGTTACTGAAGTTACCACAAGATATTAGGGCATAAGGAATCACAGACTAAAACAAATGCTATGTAAGCGCTTCTTAAATATATAGCGGGAACATTATAGCTCTAAACCTCAACAGATACAGCACTCTTGATAATATTGTTAATTTAAATTCTGTGTGTTTTTACCATGTTAGTGTTGAATCTAAAGTATAACTAAAAAGGTTTTGATGGTCCCTTTAGATTTATTAATACTATGTTAATTCCGATTCATTCTAGTGATGCGTTATATTCGATGAAAAATAAACAGTTTTAAATTAGTTATTTTACACTGTGTCAGATTAGATCCCATCTACGAGTATGTGTCATAGAGGCACATTTGAAACTATAAAACTACCCTCTGAAGAAGGTGTTTTGTTTACGTAATTTATTTACGTAATTTATTAGCCTCACGCTTTGGAAGCCAACTTGAAGTATTGTTCTTCAACTGTTGTAGTTTATTGTTGTTGAAGGTTTGCACCACACTTTGGGCATTAATTTGAAGAAGATTGTTTGTTACATAATATGTTGCTACGTATGTAAAGCTGTTTTGAAGATGTATTTTTGTTGTTACGCTCCAAGTTTAAAAATATTATATTAACCTTGTTATTATACTGGTTCTATAGATATTATTTATGTTTATGTTTGCCTCGGCTGCGTCAGTAATGCTTGTAGAGACACGTTTCTCTTAGGCAGGGTGCGATGCGACAAGAATGTAGGCTTACACAGATTTTAAGTTTAAATTCACTTCTTTTTATTAATCCTTGACACAAATTATAAAGCACTACACTGATATTAAGAGTTGTGAGATTCTTTAATTTAAAACTTGCAATTTGTTAACGCGTATACTTAATTTTCGTTTCACACGAATACGTAATATTTCTTTAGAGAACACATCTTCCATCTGGTCACTACCAAGGTCTGCAGGCAACCGAAAATATTTCAACCGTCAAAATCCGTAAGATTCTGTATTTCAAGTCTCCGATTGCCTAATACTAGTCCAATAGAATATCTGCATTTTACTAAAGCTTTTTCTGGCTGTTGATTTGCTAATTTTTAAATTGTAACAGAATTTACGTTATCATTGCTCTAATAATGACTAGTAACATTTAAACTCTCAAACACATTATTGCCTCAAGGTTATCTCATTGTTACCTCATTGTTAGCAACATTTAACTTATTATTCTCACAGCTCTTACATTATTAAACTTCATAATGCATTCACATAACATTTTTGAAAATTTTTACAATAATATAAGCATATGCAATGACTGTTACATACATTTTTATAAGTTATTACATACATATTGCTTCAAGGCGGGCTGTTATTGAATTTACATATTATATAATTTAATTGAAATTATTCAAGTGTTAAAAATACTGCCTCACCTCACAAAACTGAAGGTATTTAACTCGTGCTATAATCAGTTTAAAGCTCCCCATAAGGCCTATGACCTTCAAGAGATACCTAATTCCACAAGTGAGATTGAACTCATTTCTGAGATGAAGGCCCTCAGTACGAGCGCCGGAAACGAAATCACTTCTCTCCCCCGGCACCCGCTATAGCCAATGTAGGTATGTCGTCCTCCGTGGTGTAGTGATTACCATGTTAGCCTCTAGTTCCCGAGTTCAAACCCGGCGGAGGTCGATGGATATTTTCGGCCGTAAAAATCCTTAGTATGGCTTCCTTCGGAAGGAAAGTAAAGCTGGTGTTCCCGTGTCGTAGATTTACGGCACGTGAAAGAACCTCAAGCTTGATAAAGAGGCCTCTGAGCAAAACTTCCGGTTTTTCACGCTCAATATAAAATGGGACGCTAAGGACCACAACAGTTAAAGAAGCACATAAAAAAAACTCAAGTATGTGTTATGAATTTAAAGCAGTATAAACATAAACCAAATTTTCCTGATTAAACTGTAGTCTTTTGTTATTTGCATGCATTAAGGCATAACTGCATTAAAACAAACGTTTTTATCAAGTGAAAACCTTGTTTATTGAAGGAAAGTGTTAACTTTTGTTCGAAAATTACTTTATTTGAAGTGGCCTCATTGTAGTTAAAACTATTTTCCACGGTGGGTTAACTAAGTGTTTTTAACGTAACACACTAGCCTCAAATTTTTGATACTGCATTTGAAATATCTGGTATAAATCTTTACACATGAAATGTGAATCAAAATAAGATGGCAATTTCAAATATTTAGTTGGTTTCAATAGCAAAGTTTTATATTGGCCAACATCAACATTTAATGCCCCTTTATGAACTGGTTAACATTATACACACATTTATATCAGTTTTCTAATCATCCCATACGGATACCCAAACAGCTCTTGAACACAAACTTAAGGACATAGGGACGTGAACAAAGCAGTATGTTTGCATTCAACTATATGCACTTCAAAGTCATAAAAAAGGTATTTTCTGTGTCAAAGAGGGATAAAAATCGCACATATATCAAACTGGTTCTTAACATGCTGACAATGCAAAGTATGTAATAGCGGTTCATATTTATAGTCAGTATGCTCCTAAATTCAGGTCCATGAATGAATTTATATTAGTTAGGTACACATAGCTGTCACAATTTTAGAGATAAAGCACTTAATGATAACAAATGAGTGGAATATTGGTTTGATATGAAGGAGTATTTTCTTTAGCCCCACGTTTTGGACCCCAATTTGAAGTACATATTTTGTTACGTTATTTTTACCTCACTTTGGGCGTCAGTTTTAAAGTAGGTTGTATTGAAGGAGTTGTATCGTATTTCAACTATTGGGGAGCCGAACTTGTAGTAGATGCAACCGCAAGTATAGTAAACAGTTTCCGGTAGCCTTCGCCCCAAATGTACTTTCAGGTGGCCTTTGCCCCAAGTTTAAACAAATATTAACTTTGTAATTAAACTGTTTCTTTAAATATTTAATATTTATGTTTGCCTCGGCAGCGTCAGTATTTATTTTAGAGACATGGATATCTTGGCAGGGTTGTGATTCAACAAGAATGTAGGCTTACACAGATTATAATTTTACTTCACTCCTTTTATTAATGCTTGATACGATTTAAATAACACTTCACTGATATAGAGAGAGATGTGAGATGTTTTTATTAAATACTTGCATTTTTAACACGTAAACTATTTTTGTCTCACACAAAATACGTATAAAATGTCTCGAGGACGCGCATCACGCATCTGGTTACAATCACTGTCTGCAGGCAACTGAACTCTAAATTTGTAAAATTTTCTCCTTTTCAGTTTCTGATTGGCTAATCCTACTCCAATAAAATACCTTCATTTAACTAAAGTTTTTCTGGTTGTTAATTGGCTATTTTATAAACCGTCACTAAAATTACATTATTGTTACTCGAAGAATCACAAGTAGTACTGTTAAACTTTCTTACTCATTATTGACTCAAGGTTACCTCATTGTACCTCATTGTTAGCAACTTTTAACTTATTAATCTCACAGCTCCTACATTATTAAATTACGTAATACATTTATATAACATTATTACACATGGATACAATAGTATAAGCATATGCAATGACTGTTACATACATTTTACAAGTTATTACATACACATATTGCTTCAAGGCGGGCTGTTATTGTATTTACATATTATAAAATTAGACTGAAATTATTTAAGTGTTAAAAATACTGCCTCAGATATAGTGAGACGTAAGCTCTAAACAAATTGGCAATAGATAGAAAATATTGTTATTCTTAAAATACAGGGTTATTCAAAAAGAAGGAACGGACTTAAAATATTCATTTTTAATGAACGGCAATTGGTAGCTGCACTTACGACACATCATTGAATAGAGGAAAGTTCAAAGTTTTAAGCCCCACCTATTAGTTCCATTCAGTGCCTACAGCGGCGCTGTGTTTGTTTACGAGAAAACGGCGACGCCACAGGAAAAGTCGTTTTGTGTGCTGCATTATGCAAAGAGTGAATCCATTGTTTCATCAGCGTGCATTTCGTTATAAGTTCAACAACGAGTTGCCTCGTCATAAAAAAATTACAATTGTTACAATAAATTTGTAGAAGATGGATGCGTATGCAAACAGAAAAGCACTGGTCGTCCTCGCATAACAAATGGTGCTCATTTTGAACACATACAATAAAATTTTGAACTTTCCTCTATTCAGCGATGTATCGCATGTGTCGCCATCTATTGTCGTTCATTAGAAATAAATATGTAAATTGTGTTCCTTCTTTTTGAATAACCCTATATATAATTTAAAAGTTTTAAATATTCAATACTTTTCATCGCAAAAAAAGATTTTCACTCACTTTGTTCAGCTGCTTGGTGTGTAACATCACAAACATTTTCAACTTTAGGTGTACTTTTCTAAAAATGTGCACCTAAAGCTCTAAAATTTAAACTTACGAAAAAAATGCAGATAAATAAAGCACTGTACGGTTTTTTTTGTATTAACTTTTTTTTTTGTATTTCATTTCTAGTTCTCAAACTTCTATATCAACTGAGAAACAACTGAGGGTGTTGTACTGGCAGCACTGTATATTTTATTAACGCTAGCTTCATGGACTTTAAACACACTCAAGTTCAAACTTCCACGTTCTGGGGAGGATAGAAAATTATTCCCTGCCCCAGCCGGGAATGGAGCCCGGCATCTCTGGCCAGAGCGAACGCTAGCCACTTAACAACTGAGTCAGTGTTTTCAAATTTGTAATCATAAAATGAGAAGCTCTTGTGTGTGTTCAAGGTTGTTACTATGTTTTGTCTATAAATCCCATTAAGATATATATGAAAATGAGCGTTTGCTGCCAGCGATATCCTCAGGAGGACTAAAAGAGTCTACGATGTTTCTTTTTTTTTTTTTTTTGCAGTAATTAACTACTTGCGGCACCACAGGCGATGGATACTGGTGATCTAGACATTAAATAAAGTCTTTGATAGCCAAAGAACTGCGAAGGAAAAATCTCTCAGTACACGAGGAAGTTCATAGTGTTTCTGAGACTGGCAGTAACCAGAAGAATTGATATGGTCGCCATTGATTTCATCACCAGAATCGGCACCTTAATAGTTCCAAAAATGTGGATGGAGTTGAAAGGTGGAGTCAGACTAAAAATTCAATGGGATTTGAACCACGGATCTTTCAGTTTTCGTCCGGTTGCTCTAACCAACTTACAACATTGTAAGTCGACATTCGAGTATGTTATCTCAAGTATGATTTGAGATCTCCTTGTGGTTTACCGGAAAAAATGCCAGTCAGCTGGGGAATTTTATGTCCTATCGCCATGCTGTCATGGTAGTTCTCATTTGGCTAGAGCAACCGGACGGAAATCGGAAGATTCTTGGTTCAAATTCAGGCTATGCCATTGAATTTTTCAGTTTGATTCCACCTTTGAACCGTTGTCCTACACACGGCCCTGAGCGAAAGAACAATTAATTACCAATCATGATGGAATCTTACACAGGCCAACCCTGCGACATCAGTCTGGAGAAACCGCAAATTTGAAAATTCAAACAAATAACAAGGAATATCTCGGAAATGGTTCACTTGTCAAAAAAACATGTATATTATAAATTGTGTGTTTTAAGAAGATCTACAATTTTTGTGTAGTAAATTTTTTTTTATCTCTTACGGTTCACCAGTTATGCAAAAGTCATTCAGAATGATGAGGGCTTTTGGGGACATTCCCAGAAAATTCAAGATATAATTTCATTTACAATGAAAGTGTCTTAAACATATGATACTTTAAACAAAATCGTTGGTCATTTGAGAGAAAATCAAAATTTTCGAAAAATTTTCCACGTAAAGGCTAGTCTGGGGTGAGGGAATTTTCTTGAAAAACTTCTTGTCGCATCTTTTAAAAGATACTGAACCTAAACAGCAAGTTTGGTATTTATTTGACTTTTCGTTTTTGAGTTATGCTGTTCACAGACACACAAACACACACACGGACCTTTTTCTAAAAAACAAAGCGGCTTCTGGGAGGGTTTTCTCCGAACTCTCGGATTTTCTCCGCCATTTCATTCCACCGGTGCTCCATCTTCACATTTCCTGCGATTCATCTCGCTCATTTTCATCTATCATCTACTTCCTCGTTTTCATCCCCGGGCGTCACACACACCCTGGTTTTTTATTCTTTCAGATCCAAAGAGACCCGCTGCTCCTTGACAGGCGTCTGACCCCAGGCATTAGTTTGCAAGTCCTTATAGGTGTAAGTCCTACATAAGAGGAGGGTAAACAGGTGAAGAAGAAGATGACAAATAAGGTGTATGTTTCGAATTCTCTGGGAATAGCCTGCAATGTCCTCTTTATTTGGAAGGAATTTTGTATAATCTTGTGTATCTGGAAAACGTTAAGCGGTAGGCGAAAACATAACACACAAAAACTATGGAGCTTCTTAAAACATAGGAATTATTTCAAAAACCTTTTTTGTAGCATCGCCATTTAAGAAATACACGTTATTCATGGTTTGACATGTTCAATACCTTGTCATTCCTTTTAAGTCGCACCGATTTTCAGTTGTTTTTCGCGATTACATGGAAACAGCATGGAATTTTAAGGCCAGCATATAGTGTTCAGTTCTTAAACATTTCACAATCGCTGATCTCTTATATCTATAACGAAATGTATAATTTAGCTATTTCTGCAAAATTTTATCTGGATTAAAATGAAATATATAGAAAAGTAAATTTTTGTAAGAATAATCTGTATACTCACTAATAAAGGATAGAGAGTAGAGAAAGTGTTGCAAATTTAACATATCAAATTTGTTTGTTTTTTTGCCGTGATTTTAAATTAAGAAAATGTTTTATTACAAATAAATAGCAATTATAACACTAAAAGGCGTAATTATGTATACAATTATCAATAAACATAGATATATCATTATAAGTCTATGATGGAGAGGAGAATGTTCTTTTTATGCTTCCCTTCTTGTTTATTTACAATATTTAATGGTTAATAATTTTATTTGTATTGGTAAGCTTTGTTTTTTTTGGCAATCCCTGTATTAGGAAAGTTGTAGTCTAATTCTACTCAATAATTATTGGAAAAGGAAACGCCCCAGGCCTATCTTTAGGGTGTTTCATGAAATTTGCCAGTTATGTGGACTGGGGAAAACTTAGAAAAACCTCAGTCAGGTAGAACGGTCCTGGTTGATTTGAACTTTGCGGAGTTCAAGAGTCCTGTCTTAACGATATCGGCTATGTTGTTGTTTTTATAAGTTATACATAATGATATAAAGGAAATAAATGAAAAGACTTAGTTTAGCTAGCCACAGAGAAGAAAACCACTTACTCCTACGCATAGATAGTCGCAGGGAGGGAGGTTGGCCTGGTTTCTGCAGTCCCTCCTGCCACGCTCTCCCCTGCCACGTTCTCCCCCATCTCTTTGTGGAGTTTCTCCCGGGATCCGCAGCTACGTAACATATAACTCCCCGAGTAATTAAACAAGAGGAAGGAGGGGTATAGTCATATCCCCGCTCTCCTCTTGGACTTAAGCAAGTGCATGCCGACCCGGCGGGCACACAGCATGTCTGCTGGCCAACCAACCGACCGGAGTAATATATTTCTTAGCTGAAAGCTGGAAGAGTTACTACTCGGAAAGGAATGGTCTTACTTGGGGGTCAAGAAGAAGGGTGATGAAGTGGATCCCCCACTCGCGCGTCTAAACCCTAAGGGGCACGTCTTGCCGCCTCCTTCTCCAAAACTTAACCCTCCCGATGTTATTAAATTGTGGCTTTCCTCGAGGGACTGGAGAATAATCCATCCAACATCCGACCCCGTACTCGCCAACGAAAGGGTTTTCTTTATTGTCGAAGAAGTTAGGAGTTAAAAACTCTTGACAAGACTAGGGACAGAGCAAGCGAGCACGCAGCTTTTAGTTCTGTAAACCCCTTCTCCCAAACCCTGCCACTTCTTAAGTCGTTCGGTGGGATGTGAAGCTGCAAGCGATGTTCCAACTTTGTAATATGAAGGAATAGTTTACAAGGTCTTATGCCCCTTCTCTCTCCCTCACTTGCTTTCGTCGTATTATTTAATAGCTTGCAAAGTTATGGACGCTGGGTTTGAGGGAGTGGGGACTAAGGGTGCCGGAATAGCAATTAGAGTAATGCAGCGTCTGGCGGTATGTTGTCGGCGAGCACAGAAGTCTTCAAATAGCGAAGAATCCTGGCCCTCCAATATCAAAGTGGCCTGGCGTCGCCTTGTGTTTCAAAGGAACGGATTTTATTAACAGGCTCTTTTACACTTCAATGAGGTAATACTAAAACAGGAATAAAATTTCGTTTTGAAATCACTGTGCGCATTACTATCGAAAATACTTCAAAATGACAAAGGAACAAATAATTCCTGTTGGAACAAATGATAACCCAATGAAAGCCAACATTGAAATACAAGCTGCACAATTATATGTAAAATTGAAAACAAACCCAAGCAAATATAAATGGTTTCAACAACTACCTAGAGAATATAGGCTAAAAACACAGATTACAAACAAATACTTTTCAGAGAAGAATTATAATTACCCAAATTTATCAGAAAAATATTCTCGTATAACCAATCCAATGGATTTTATTAAGATAGTAACAAATAAAGAGCTGACAGAACAACTATCATGGTTGTCTCATAAGTTCGATTTGCTCGCAAGTTCCATCTATAGCGCCTGAAAACCCTGAACCCGCTGTACACTCAAGCTATCCCAGTTGCCTAACCACCCCTACCACTTAGAGAACAACAACCAGACTCATTATTGGATATGTCACTGTGTATTCGTGACTGACGTTTGATAGAACAGCGTGAACTTGTGTTTATAAACTATGGAAAGCAAAAAGGAACATTTCATTATTATGCTATTTTAGTATTGTAAGGGTAAAACCGCCTCACAATGCCGGCAGAAAATTTGTGCTGTCTACGAGGAAGATGCAGTAACGAAGCGATCATGTCAAAAGTGGTTTAGTCGATTTCAAACTGGAGATTTCTCCCTAAAAGACAAACCTCGGTCTGGACGGCCATTGGTTACAGACATGGAAAGAATTCATGAAACGATGGTCAACAATCCACGAATTACAACTCGGGTGTTGGCATTGGAGCTCAATTTAGCTCGTGCTACTGTAGCCAGGAACTTGGCAATATATTGTCGACAATAATGGTGTATACTGCAGGAAATAAATAGTTTGTTTACAAAACCTTACTGCCGTAGTTATTTATCTTTGAACGACCTTGCGTTTAAAGATTGTAAACGAAAAGTTTGGCAACTACGCTGTCGTAGCTATGCTGCGGGTGAAGTGAGTTCCCATACGTTCATAGGGATTGAAACGTAACGAAAAGCGAACGAACTAATGAGACAACCCTATATATAAACAAGACTCACCAAAATTATGCAGAATTGCTACACTTGAACATCTACATAATCAATTCCCCGAAACAGAGTAGCTTAGAGTTTATACAGATGGTTCTGGAGATAAATTGAGAAATAATGTGGGAGGTGGTATATACTGTAAATACTTTTCACATTATTGTACATTTCCTAGACTATCCACAAATTTTCATGGTGAAGTTGTTGCAATACAACCAGCATTAGAACAGATATACTACAGGACTGATATAAAAGAAAATAAAATAGTTCTCACAGATTCAGTTTCTGCCATTCAAGCAATAGAACGATATGATAGTCCAGATGAATCTTATGTTATAGATACGAGATCTCATTAAAGATTACTCCAAAAAGCTTTCAACGGATAATATTACTGTGGATACCAGCACATGTGGGAGTAAATGGTAATGAGACTGCAGACCTTTTGGACAAAAAGAGTGCAGTGTTATACTCAAAACCTATAGTCTTTGTGAACTAGATATGAAATTAAAAAATATCAAAATTAGTATACAACAAAAATATCAACATAACACTCAAAAGGGAATTACTAATAAAAATTACTCCAACATAAAGGAAATAGTACAAAAAATATAAAATGTTGCAAGGAAAGAAGCGTTGCTCATTTAAGATTAGCCACTAGACATGATAGTCTGGCGGAACAGCTACATAGATTTGGTTTTATGAATGACAAAGAATGTAAAATTTGCAATGCTGCCAAGATTTTAAATGAAGAACACCTACTAGAAAACCCAGAATTGAGGAAAGCCGTGCCAGATGGGAATATACACAATTCATATTGGCCAGCTAGGGAAAAATTGATGGATCAAAATCCTGCACATTAGATCAACAACAAAATACTTCAAAATGTAGTCAATGAACAGCAAATATTTACAGTATTGTACATTTCGTCAACACCTAGAAGAGCTTTGAACTTCCCATGAGAAACATCAAACTTAAGAGGACCCATAAAAATTTTAGATACCATATCTACAATGCAATATAGAGACTTCGTTTGGACGCGTGGCCGATCTAACGGAAATTTTCTTGGTACAGAGAAGCACGCTGTTTACCGACGGAATCGGATATTCATAGCATCTTAATTGAAGTGCGCAGACTTCTCTGCAGATTACAACTACAGTAACCACATACCTTCGTCTTAAGATGACTTTGGAAATAATTTCCTTGTTCAGCTACATATCTGACATCCTTTAAGAGTTTTTGGATTAATTCTTCATGGCCATGTGAATAAAACCACGTTTCGTCCGTAACAAGGAATAAACGTGGGCAATACAGCTATCATTAACTTAAATTACTCACATTACCGCGTGGTTTTAATTTCTGAACTACAAATACCTAATAGGGTTTTAATTTTAAAAGTTTAATTGCGTTTCAAGCCAAGGTTTGCAAAATTCCTGATTTCTGTGCAAACTCTCTCAGAGATTTCTTTGTACTTCGTTTTAACTTGGTAATTAATTGTGCTTTCACACAATGCATGCGTGCAGGACATATGCCTGAACAATTCATTGCCAAATACTGGCTATAGCAATGAATTTTTCAGTTTGATTCTATCTTTGCAACTTCGTTCTAACTTTCCTTCGATATTCAGTGAGTTTTCTTTGATGCAATTGACACGACGATCCACTTACGTTTTTTTTTTTTAACAAGAATGGGTCCAGTTTCCTTAAATCGATTCCTAAGATTATGAACTGTTTCTCTGTGAGGCACACGGACAGCAGGGAATCTTTCTATAAATCGTCTCACTGCTCTACAAGAGTTTGATGTCAAATAGGAATCGTACATGAAGACTGAGTCTCCTAAAGTACACGGGCTTTCTGGCGTTATAATAGTACTAGCACACTATAATACATGATCTCTCAAAATATCAACCTCTGTACAAAGACTTCGCGTCAATTGATTAGCTGTCACACGGAGGGAGAACAGAACCGGTAAGAAAAAACGCAGTGTAGTTCAAGCAATTTCCCGTAATATGCCACACGTATAAAGGCACTGTACTACAATTACACAAATTAGCAACTAGCCTCACTTAAAACGAATTTATAAATGAAATCTTGAATTATTATTTGCATTACCAAAAGGTTATGTTAAGTATAAAATATGTACATTTCATCATCCTTATATGAAAGGGCTTAACTTATCTAAAATATCAGCCTGTAATTACAACAGATAAGGTTGATAATAAATGTCATATTGTTAAAATGAAATATGACCCACCCTTCTTCAATCGCTGTAAGAACTTGGTCGGAATACTTGCTTATCAAATAACATTTATGTAATCCTAAAGTCTAACCATATCGCATGCTGTAATTTCAGGGGCTAACCTGTGAAAAATACTGAAAAAGCGCAGATTTTATGCAACAATACATTTTAGAGCTTTTGAAAGGAATAGGACACAACGTTGCAGACCTAATATTAAACGTGTCAGCCAACACAGGAGTGCAATTTTGAGGTTTTTAAGATCTTCTATCTTCCCTTGAAGGTAATTTATTTTCTTCATTACTTTTTCAGTGGTCGTTATCACTCAAGGCTCCTTGAGTTGCGAACTTTTGCCAATTACTCTAAAAATTAGCCAGAGAGCTTTAAAATAGATAGAGGAAGTGAGAGCAATCTTTTGAGGCTGGAAACCTAAATCCTGAAACAAAGCGATGAAGACGACGACTTTGAAAATTTGACCAAAGAGGCTTAAGAGATAATAAATAAAGCTGATTGCTAGAAACTTTCAGCAAACTAAATTGATGATGTATACTGGCGTGCATAAACTGTGGCCCATAACGGAGCTGTTTATATGGGTACTGACAAAATCTAGCCCCACCCACTACCAGCGTGACCACCTCTGTATTTCAAGCGTAATAATTCTAACTACCGGATTGACAGGGTACTTTACCTCCCTCAAAGTATTACCTGTCTGCCGAAGGGTAACATTACAACTAAACCCTATATTTCCATGCTACACTACTGTTTTCTTATTGCCGTTTAGTAGCAACAATAACTTAACCTTCGTCTCCATGTCGCTGATGAAAGCTCTCATATATGTAAATGTCGTAGTTGTCGTTCAGTTTAACCTAGCATGCAAGTAATTCTTCACTCCTTCCTCTAAAAGATCGAGTTATTTTCAATTGGTTTAGCCTTTGCTTGTGTGCCAATCGTAGCGTACCTCTTTCATACTTGTGGTATTCGAAATAGACTTCATTTCAGCATAGATTAAGCACCGTTCATTAGTTAGTTTGTATATTCCTGTATTGTTTTTCAGGCCAGTCTCACAGAGAACTGATACCGCTGAGTGGAGTCAAAAGTTGGTTACCTGAAGGTGGAAAGCTTACGGAGGGAAAACACTACGGCGATCTTGGGGAATGGGCCACTTTTTATGCACGACAGTGTACACTGCTTTAGAGTTAATTTTTATTGATTAAATCCGTGACAGGCGGGAAATATATTTTTCTGTTTTCATTGTATTATTATTATTATTATTAGAAAATCATGTGAAAACTTTGCAAGACACATACGTTTGAAACACAAAACTAAAATTTGGTTCAAAAGCTTTCAAAACCACACCTCATGAACACTTGCTTTAGAGATCACTAAAAAAAACGAAAATACCTCTCTTCCCAGGAATTACTCAAGGAGTTCATGTGAATAATTTTAAGCTTGTAATAGAATATATCACAAATATCTGTTAAAAATCAAAAGAATTGCTTCAGAAATACAGAACTCAAAATTTCACAGTTTAGTTCGTTCAAGAAAATAAATAAGCTCCCATTATTGCCAAAGTTCTAAAGTAATACAGTATTAAGTACTAACTTCTTTGGTTATACGCACATACATGCTCGCGCGAAGCATCGATATTAATTCCCAAGATATACAGGGTGTTATCTTATAAACATTCAGCATTAAAATACTTTGAATTAAATCTGTGTACGTATAAACATCAAGGTTACATTACTTTAATTGAAGCCAAATGGTACTAGCCAATTAAAGTTACTACAGAAACTATTACTCGTAAGCTATATTACCATTCTCTGAAATACTCCGTTGTATATTATGCTTTAATAAAATAAAAGTCATATAATTAATTTTACTCTGAAGAGGAAGCGGAAGCAGTTTCTGTACCTAAAAATGACATCAAATGTTCTAAATATGTACTCTAACCGCATTTAAGGGAGTTACTTTATTGATGGTTTCTTATAAAAAACCATCAACCATGGATTTCTCCATAAGCGCAGGTTGTTTCTTACAAGCCTCTATTCGGAAACAATTAAAGGTTTAATTCATCATATTTCAATAACTCGCAGCGACACAGATATACGATTTGGTGGATTTACAGAAACACGCTAGCTTTCTGAATGAGCTTCGCATTCGTCCTTTACACGAAACATTGTCGTTAGTTTACACATCAATAAATCACTTATATTTTGATATTGGCGAAAGGAATTGCAAACGATTATCTAACTTTTAACACATGTAAGTTGAGAATAATGGAGAAAACCGAGATGTACGCTTATATTTTCGAACTTCAAGGTTATAATTTGAAGCAATGGATATATGACGCATATAGGGTTGCTAAGTTATACAAAATAAAAGGAAACTAAATGATTTTTATGCAAGAAAAACCGAGACAGAATCTTGGAGGTATATTATGCCTGAACCCGCGACTTTCTATTCATAAATAAGAAAACAGAAAACTAAACCTATTATAATGCTCTCATTAGCATAAACTAGAAGTGGCGAAAACGGGACTCGTGAGTCATTTGCGCCTGCAGGTGCCTCTCCCTCACTGGTTGACTGCCCATTACTTTTTACATGCTGCTGAGTGGAGTAATGCGTGTTACATATTTGGTACTCGCGAGAAGAACACATTCTCGCCATTCCAAGCACAGACCATGGAGGGTCGGGAATGCCTCCCTTCGTCGAATCAACAAACATTCAGCACGTAGAAAACAAACGGGCCGCCAGCCGGAAGGAGCACTAAGGATTTCGTAAAGCATTTCACACTTAGATTAAATACTGTCGAGGAGAATTAATGCCAATATGTTCTACTAATACATGGATACTTAGAGTAATATATGCGTTACATTTATAAAAGAGCACAAATTTTGGAATATGAAGGAAAGGGTGATTATATCCAAAGACGTTCAACACAATGTAAGCGACATTTACACTTTTATTTCAGAGTTTCTACGTACACAGAAGTAGCAAATGTAGTAAATGAGAACACACTTTATTGGTCACTTAGAACACAACACAGCTCTTCCGTTGAATTGACTCACAGTGAACTGCTGAGCCATAACTAGCAACTGAACTGCAGAGTCAAAACTCTCAACTGAAATGCAATCGGTATTATCCACTTTTTAACTGTTCAAACTCCTCGACTTCTTCACTGCACTTTATTTCGTGACTTCTTAACTAAATATCTGGGCAAAAGCAGCCGCTTATATAGACCTCGAATACAAAGAAGAACATTCTCGAAGCGGAGGTTACTAAAACCTGCCCAAAGGAAACTTCTGGAGCAATAATCTCAAACTTCGGAGAGCCTTTGTTCTGCTTGGGCATTTGTTCTGAAGCAGACTGGACATTCACCCCGGCTACGGCCGCGCCGGGATGCGCTCACACGGTAGCTTCGCGTGCGCAGTCACAACATTACACAGTTGCAGCAAACGCTACCTCCGGGTAAGGCTAGTAGAGTGTCTTCTGTCCAACCGGACTCGAATTTACCACGTATGATACAAGCTTTGATGTATGAGTTGAATACGTCAACATTGCTGAGATCCATGACCTCGTCTGCTGTTTACCTTAGCTTGCGCTGCCGATCTGCGTCCTTTCCTCAGAAAACCTTCACCTCAAGAAAGAACCTGAGACTATTTAACATTATGACAGCACATACAAAACTCCGAACACCGCAAAGTGGTTTTGATGAGAGAATGATTTACTGGCACCCCTCTCTCTCTCCCTCATGGCAGGTAATACGTATGGTGAATGTTTAAAGACAAGGTTTATACAAGCAAATCCCATAAACTGATTAAGAGAAAATGAAGGATCAGTTCTATAATACTGTAACAAATAAGAACACCATTTTCTTCTAGGTGCTCAACGTAGTGCAAACATTACACTTCCGCTGAACTGCAGCGTCACAGCTCTCAACTGATCTGCACTCGGCAGTGTCCACTCTTAATTGTTCAGACTCCTCGACTTCTTAACTAACTGTCCAGTCAAGAGCAGTCCCTTATATAGACCCCGGATACAAAGAGGAACGTTCTCGAAAGTGACATTACTAGAACATGCCGAAAGGAATGATCTGGAGCAGTATTTATCAAACAGTGGGTAAGTAGCACATAATGAGCTATACCGCGGCTATTGTCTGAAAGGCCGGTCGAAGGCCCCATCCATGTACCATGTTGCCATGGCAGCATCGTAGTTAGAGCAACCGGACGGAAACCGGGAGATCAGTGGTTCAAATCCCGGCGATGACATTGAATTTGATAGTCGCCTGATACTACCTTTCCAATCTTATCCAACATACGCTTGTGTGGAAGAAAAATTAATTCTATTAAAGATATGATATTGAAATCAACATTTTTAGATTTAATTTTGAGAAACTAAAGAATATTGTGACTTTGTCCAATTTTTCAACTGTCACTTCTCTAGGCCCTCAGTGTAACCTCACTGTTTTTATCTAGTGCAACCTACACTGAGACTTCACTTAGTTCGCATCTTATCATCAATAGGATCTATAATTTCATTTATTGTTGTTGCCACATGTATAAGAAGTCGCTTCAATAAAGTGAACTAGTTCAATTCTCCGACACCTCATCTCCTCCATGACATAGCCTGTTCGAATTTGTTCAAGTAAATAAATAAATAAATATAATGGTTCGAATATATCGCTCACCATGTTCCTAAATTTATCAGCAAACTCAGACCCTCTTATTGCATTATTCTTGATAATAGCGTTTATATTATATTTAACTTGTAATAACGTGTTGGGGAAATTTTTAAAAAAAAATGTAACTGCTTAACTTAAAACCCAAGCATACCAAATTTTGTAGAATTGCAATATATGAATTACTAACTTGTTTTTACGCAAAAATAACAAAAGCTTCCTATATTCGTCATATCAAAATCTGTAGATAACAAGACATAACAGACCACATATGCACAGGTTGTTAATAAACCACACTGAAATAATTTTAAGGGGTTGTAGCCGAGTGTGACATAAGCAATTTAAGATATGCAAGGCGTGGTCTACGGTTAAGCATAACACAGTTTTACTTTGCTAAACATATCGGTATCAGATGCTGAAAGTCGGCGTTAAAGTAAAGTCGGATGAAAAAGGGCCTCAGAATGTTTAAAACTGCTGCACGAGTAGAGAAATATCGATTTTCAGCAACTCGTTATTAACGTTCTCAAGATTTAATGACATAAAAATCTCTCAAATTTTGATCTAATCACTTGACAGTGCTTCACTGAACATCGATTAACTGCCTTCTTGAGTTATACAGCCCTCAAGAGGCGTTTCTTTAACTGCTCGTGTGGCTTAACGCCAAAAGCTGAATGCTGCGATACGTATAATCAGGACGCCATTCTGGTTGGCCAGTGCAATATCATTACCATCATTTCCTTGATTTGGCTCACGGAGGTCTGTCTGTGAGACAGGTCCCGGATTCGATTCCCGTCAACCGCTTACACTGAGTATGGGTACTTCGTGATTTTCCTGGTCAGTAGGTGAATTCTGGGGTGGTTCTGCATATACCATTATGCTTCGTGGCGTGAGGCGCTGACGGACAGAGGGCGCGGTTGATGCGTAGTTCATCGCCCTCTCTGGTCTTCGAGCCTAGAATTTTTAAGGACTTCCGCGCGTCTCAACGGACTGTCTGTTTGCGGCCTGTAGTCCCTGTGGCTCCTTCACTTCATCCCTTCCTCCTGGGGTGGTAGTCGCAACCAATCTCCCATAAGCCGCAGTGCGCCAGGTGTCACTTCCCGTTGTATACCCTATAAGATATATACTGTGGCATATTATTTTTATTCTCATTACCAGACGCGCTACTGTGCTGTATTGTTGCTACCAGACGTAGCATTATAGGGTCTCCTTAGATATATTTCGGCTTAACGGACCACGCCAAAGGGAATGATCTGTTTGAAATTGTCTGATTCAACGTCAGCCCTATCTGGCTCTGGCTAGACACGGTTGGTGGGGGCACGTTAGCCTCACTCGGGTGGAAGTGGTTGCTGGATCCAGACGTGTGTGGCCGGTCTACGGTCTGTAGCATCTCTCTCCATCATATTTTCTTTGTTAGTTATGTAGAGAAGCTAAACGTTTTCGTGAATAAATCCCAGGTAATGTACGTTATGTATTCTTTCAATGTAATATAAAAACCCACGCATTCCTCTTAATATTACACACCAAGGTCCCGGACTTTTTGCTGCCAGGGAGTTGTGCCTCCCATGTGCGTGTTGGGCCGACCTAATTTAATAATTTTTATGACCTTTTCGATCTTCACCCCAACATGTAACAATACTAAGCTTCATACGAGTAAACCTTTCATTCATGAGTGATACAGTAAAATACCTACACATAAATGACTATTTAAACTTCTTTTGTGGCTTCAGAATAGCCAGTTATACCCATTAACCTCATTTATTCATACCAAATCGAAATATTACGTAAAGTTGCTCATAGGTAAGGTTTCTAGACCTTTCAGGTTTTAAAAGTTTTTTCACATACTGCTCTACTAAAATTATAAGCCTGTTTTAAATTTCATGCATATATATTTAATATGCCTTTGGAAAAACTTTTTTTATTTTACTTTAATTATGCTAATTTATCAGATATTCCACACGAACGATGTAGAAATCGTAATTTTAAACGAATAGAAACATTACATTATTTATGTATTGATATGCAAAAATGGCATATGAAATGTTATAGATTCTTATGGTTGTTTCAGAAAGAAATGTTTCAATATTTAAATACAATGTTCAAAATAATTTATCCTCAGTGGTCGAAATAATTATGTCATATCTTGAACAATTTCAAAACCATTTAGCCGTTTTTTAAATCCATTCTCTCTAAGTTTCTGTTGAAAATTTTAACGAAATTGATTAGAAACTCCATAGTATGAAACGTTTTTAATGCGGAAAAGTATAACAAAAATCAATGTGGTGTAAAAGGCACTGAAAGTAAAAACAGGCAATTAGCCTTTGTGTTCTTTGGCATTTAAATTATCACTAATGAAGCCTAAAAGGACTCTAGGCAAAGGCCATGCTATGTCGGTAATTGAAGCTTAAGTTTAAAAGCTTTTTACTACATAAACATTAATTTTTGAATTTTTTGAAAATGTGAAACAGCATTAAGCTGTCTTTAAAACGGATTGTTGGAACTTTACTGCGATTAAATCAGGAACATTCTAAAGTAAATTCAGGGAAAAAAATGTTTTGTGTCTCTCATAATGAGCTAAAATCTCTGCCGTACACATTTATTTTCGTCCCGAACGGCAAAAGCGATTTTTACCTAGAAGCATACCTAAATTATTATCTAATGACCTAGATTTAAAGAGGACAGGCTATTCAATAACATAAAATGTATTCCCTGCTTAGTCAGGATGTCTTGGGTGTTTAGAAATACGTGGAGTATTTCATTCATTATTCGCTCTGGCAGCAAGAAAGACAAAGGAGTGAATTTCACAGCGACGCTTGTCCCAGTAATAAGAGGGACCCAGGTGGACTTAATCGATTCAAGTAAATGGGATCCCAACAAGTTGTTTACATCTTCTAGAATAGATGAAAGCAAACTAGTAAGTATAAGGGCTGTAGATAATCCGAGCACAGTCTGTGCTGAAGTACATTCCATTCTGATGTACCACTTATTTCTGGTCCTTGAGCAGTTACAGGTTGGTAGAAGAAGTCAAAAAGCTTCTAAATGCTCTAAAATAGATCACAGAAAATATATTAAGTGCAAAATCTGCGGTTAATGAACCAAGGATTTATTGTCTTTTTTAAACTTTACATGCAATTTATGCATGTGTTGCTCCCTCCTAGATTTGCTTATTCTTTTTCTTCCCCTTATATTTAACATTCTGTTGTATACACAAGGTGGTTCAAATATAAGCGGACTGATATTTTTGCGATCGTAAAACCCCACCCAAAATGTTACTGATCTTAGAAAGAGGGAAGTTGCTTCCTTCCCCTCCCGCTCAGGCAGCTGTGAGCGTGTTCAGTCTTGCCTAAGCTCTAAAATAGAAATGAGGGAACAGAAAGTGTCTTTCAGCGTGGAACAACGCATTATTATGAAATTTCTTACTGCAGAAGGGGTTCAACTATCGGAAATTCCTTAGAGGCTTGAAAAATAGTTTGGAGAGGCATGTCTCTCGAGAGCTTGAGTGTTCGAATGGTGTAAAGCCTTCAGAGAAAGAGAGAGAACACGCCGCATAATCGTCGAACGCGATCAGAATCACCCCATTCAATTGTAATCATGCTAACGTGCTTATACGGGATAATAGATGTATTATTCCAACATGTTGTTGGGAGAAGTAAAGTTTAAACTCCGGTCCAAGAGGAAAACAAGAGAAAATCGGATAGTCTACCTTCCAGACAATGAGAGACCTCAGACTGCCAGAAAAACCATGAAAACCATCAGGAAGCTAAAGTGGGACTTCCTTCACCACTCAGCTTACTGTTTAGATATAGCCCCAACTTATTTTCTTTATTTAGGAGACTTAAAAGTGACTTGGAGGGAGTGCGGTTTGAGGATAACAATGCAGTGATTCCATTTGTTCAGGAATGGGTGTGCACTCAACCAAGAAGCTTTCGAGAAAAGGGAATAAAATAATTGCCAAAAACATATAGAAGCCAATGGGGACTACTTTGAAGGATAACATGTAAAACTGGTCAGTTATAGTTTTACAGTATTCCCTAAAACAAATCAGTCCGGTTCATATTTGAGCCACCTGGTAAAATGGGGAAGTGGAATGTATCCGTCATTTACATTTATCGTTTGTTGCTCTTTTTCCGTGTTTTCTCGACTTTACCTCACATTTCTTTTAAGGATGCAAAGACTATTTCGTTCCAGTTTAGTGTTTATACACGGCAAGTGTGGAATAATATGCACAGCAAATATAATATGTACAGCTATATCACAATATTAGTAGCCACTTTATTTTAATTATCGTCCCTCATAAGCTCAAAATATCATCAAGTTTCATTATGTATATTCACATCTTTAGAATATTCAGGTAGTTATAAAACCAGAAAACAGGCTGCAGAGAATACGAATAGGTGTGATTTTACGTTATTTCTCCTTGCGTTTCTACTATTTCTTCTTCCTAAACTCAATGACTAGTTTTCCACTAATTTTTCAACCATTTTCCAGTATTAACTCAACATTGGAACTCACTCGGAGATGTATTTTAGAAATAAAGAATTCTTTTCCAATTTCTGCATATCAGCACACTTTATAATCAGCCTAACATATTGTAACTTTGTCCAGTTACTCCCACTTTTTACTCAATGTCACTTCTCTCAGTTCTTGTCTGTCACTGTTTAGTTTTCTCTAGTTCACTTCACCAATGTCGCTTCGCTTCGGTGAACTAGTTAAATTCTGCATCACTTCACTTCCTTCGTGACGCCGTCTCTTCACGTCGTACAGTTCACTTTACTCGGTAGTCGAACACAAGTCCTCTACAACACTCGCCCCGCACTCGCTGCACGTCACAGAAGCCTTCACCAACTCGTTCGGAGAATCCCTCTTGATGTCGTACCACAAACGCAGTCGCTAACTCCCTCGCACACCGACTGACTCAACTCCACTCTGTCGCAATCGATTCGTAACTCGACACGCACTCACATTCGACTCGCCTCAACTGTCACTCAATTCGCGACTGACTCGCTACCCGGGAGAGCGCTCGCTTATATAGGCAGTGGAATCTTCCAAAGAAGGTTCTCGACCCTTCTAGAAGTATTTCGACACACTTTCTGGAGGAGGGGGGAGGTAAAGCTTCCAGAAAGTTCTTGTTATCTCCCGATAGCACGCTCAGTGTTTGCGCTGGCAAGCGGTGTTATCGGTGTTTACTCGGACCGCTCGGAGCCGACCTCCCGATAACCTTGGACCATAGCGGCTGCATCAGAATACCTAATAATACCCTGAGCACAAGAAACGGCAAATGTTGCATCTAAAATGTGGTTGTCCTGCACTGCAGTCATGAGCCAGTCGCGAGTTGAAAGTTGAAAGTGAACCATCCGACGTGAAGAGGCTGCGTCACGAAGGAAGTGAAGTGACGGAGAACTGAAGTGGTTCACCTTAGTGAAGTAAATTTAGTGAAATGAACTCCCAGTGAAGGTGAACTACCTAAAACGAAACAGTAACACTGTTTGAAAAACTGGTCGAAGTCATAGTATTACGTAACCAATTTTTTTTACCAAAAATCAACCCTCGTATAACTTACTGACATGTCTTCTAACAGTGTGCCAAATACCTTGCCAGATATGTTGGAATATCTACTATAACGAGAGTTAATCAAAACTTCGTGGAACTTTTCTCTTTTTCTGATCATTTCGAACATTTACGGATACAAAGTGGCGGATCCAGGAATCCTTTAGGGAGGGACTAACACGTTTTGAAATATTCTTTACCAAAAAGCAACACGCAGTCAATAATAGAGTATTAAACCTTTCCACATTTTCAAACAACATATAAGTAATACACCGAGGCGGCCCGGGTTCAATCCCAGGGACCTGCATGTGGGATTTGTTGTGGACGTAGCGGCGCCTGGGCGGGTTTTCTCCGGGTTCTCCGGTTTCCCCCGCCATTCATTCCACCAACTGCTCCATTATCACCTTTCCTTTCATCATTTCACCAACATTTCGTTTCATCTCCTTCCTTCATCCCATGCCAGGCATCGGGCTGATCACCCATCCTGGATGCTCTGTCTGATCCATGAGTGTCTGCTCCTCGACGGGCATCTGACCCCAGGCAACCGCTTGTAAGTCCTGGGGGGTGTAATTCCTACATAGGAGTAGGGTAAACAGATAATGAATGAATATAAGTAATACACGGATCATCCTTTGGATGCAAAACCTAATTTAAATGTTGAGAAAACTTATAGAAAGATTTACTGAGTAAACATGCCTTTTGAGCGAAATATTTAAGTAGTTGATTCCTCAGTTTTACTGTAAGCTTTTGCTGCCATTGTTTCAAATGTTATTTACTAGTAAATGCAAATCATATTTGTTTCGACTTGTCTTTTGCCTCCCAAGTTAGTAAAACATCATTAGAGACAGTCCAAAACTAAGATAAATTCACTACTCACTCTGAACGAAAAGATGCTCATGTGGTTTAAGTAAGTAGGGACCGAGAGACCGTGGTAATGTGCGAGACTCGTATTCGGGAAGTCCTGGGTTAGATTCCTTGGCCGGCCATTCTGGCCATGGCTAGGCTATTGCCGGTATGGCTTTACCACAAATTTTATTTTTCTCATTTCCTATCATTTTGCTTCCCCTTTCATGTGTCAGGTAGGCTTAGGGATATGCTGTGTCGGCAGCTGTCGGACAGCTATCGTAGATGTTTGCTCGTTGGCACATTCTCTGAACCTCCTCAGCTGGGTCTTCTCCCCGGCCCCACCAAAAGAAAGCGTTCTCTGAGCCTTCTCAGGTGGGTCTTCTCGGTTCCTCCAGAGGGAAGCCTTATCTGAGCCGTCTCAGGTGGGTCTTCTCCCCGGTTACGGCAGAGGGAAGCCTTATCTGAGCCTCTCAGGTGGGTCTTCTCCCCGGTTACGGCAGAGGGAAGTCTTCTCTGAGGAGCCTCAGGTGGGTCTTTTCCCCGGTTCCGCCAGAGGGAAGCCTTCTCTGAAACGCCTCAGGTGGGTCTTTTCCCCGGTTCCGCCAGAGGGAAGCCTTCTCTGAAACGCCTCAGGTGGGTCTTCTCCTTGGTTCCGCCAGAGAGTAGCCTTATCTGAGCCGTCTGAGGTGGGTCTTCTCCCGGTTCCGCCAGAGGGAGGCCTTATCTAAACCGCTTCAGGTAGGTCTTCTCACCGGTTCCGCAAGAGGGAAGCCTTATCTGAGCCGCCTCAGGTGGGTCTTCTCCCCGGTTCCGCCAGAGGGAAGCCTTCTCTTAACCACCTCAGCTGGATTTTCTCCCTGGTTTCACCAGAGGGAAGCCTTCTCTTAACCACCTCAGGTGGGCCTTCTCCCCGGTTCCGCCAAAGGGAAGCCTTCTCTTAACCACCTCAGGTGGGTTTTCTCCCTGGTTCCGCCACAGGAAAGCCTTCTCTTAACCACCTCAGGTGGGTTTTCTCCCTGGTTCCGCCACAGGAAAGCCTTTTCTGAGCCGCCTCAGGTGGGACTTTTCCCCGTTTCCGCCAGAGGGAAGTCTTCTTTGGGAGGCCTCGGGTGGGTCTTCTCCCCTGTTCCACCAAAGGGAGGGCTTCTCTAAGCCGCCTCAGGTGGGTCTTCTCCCCGGTTCCGCCAGAGGGAAGCCTTCTTTGAGCCGCTACAGGTTTGTCTTATTCCTGTCCCGCCAGAGGGAAGCCTTCTCTGAGCCGCATCAGGTGGGTCTTCTCCCGGTTCTGCCAAAGGGAAGCCTTCTTGAGGCGCCTCATGGCGAGTCTTCTCCCGGTTCTGCCAGAGGGAAGCGTTCTCCGAGCCCCCTCAGGCGGGTTTTCTCCCGGTTCTGCCAGAGGGAAGGCTTCTCTGAGCCGCCTCAGGTGGGTCTTCTGCCGGTTCTGCCAGAGGGAAGCCTTCTCTGAGCCACCTCAGATGGGCCTTTTCCCCGGTTCCGCCAAGGGAAGCCTCCTTGAGGTGCCTCATCCTGAGTCACTTCTCGGTTCTGCCAGATGGAAGCCTTCTTGAGCTGCCTCAAGCTGATTCACTTCTCGGTTCTGCCAGAGGGAAGCCCTCTCTGAGCCGCTTTAGGTGTATCTTCTCCTCGGTTCCGCCAGAGGGAAGTCTTATCTGAGCCCCTCAGGCGAGTCTTCTCCCCGGTTCCGCCAGAGGGAAGCCTTCTCTTAACCACCTCAGCTGAATTTTCTCCCTGGTCTCACCAGAGGGAAGCCTTCTCTTAACCACCTCAGGTGGGTCTTCTCCCCGGTTCCGCCAAAGGGAAGCCTTCTCTTAACCACCTCAGGTGGGTTTTCTCCCTGGTTCCGCCACAGGAAAGCCTTTTCTGAGCCGCCTCAGGTGGGACTTTTCCCCGTTTCCGCTAGAGGGAAGTCTTCTTTGGGGCGCCTCGGGTGGGTCTTCTCCCCTGTTCCACCAAAGGGAAGGCTTCTCTAAGCCGCCTCAGGTGGGTCTTCTCCCCGGTTCCGCCAGAGGGAAGCCTTCTTTGAGCCGCTACAGGTTTGTCTTATTCCTGTCCCGCCAGAGGGAAGGCTTCTCTGAGCCGCCTCAGGTGGGTCTTCTCCCGGTTCTGCCAAAGGGAAGCCTTCTTGAGGTGCCTCATCCTGAGTCACTTCTCGGTTCTGCCAGATGGAAGCCTTCTTGAGCTGCCTCAAGCTGATTCACTTCTCGGTTCTGCCAGAGGGAAGCCCTCTCTGAGCCGCTTTAGGTGTATCTTCTCCTCGGTTCCGCCAGAGGGAAGTCTTATCTGAGCCCCCTCAGGCGAGTCTTCTCCCCAGTTCCGTCAGAGGGAAACCTTCTTTGAGCATCCTGCCTGTGTGATGGGGTCGTCAAATTTGGAATTATTAGGTACCTCTGCGCGTCTCTGTCAGCCCGCCTCCCTGCGACCTATAGCCTCCTGCGATTCCTTCACCTCATCGGTTACTCCTGGGGGAAGTAAGCACAGAAGATATGCGTTGGGTCGAGGTGCGAGGTGTTCCCTCCGTTCTTTGATCATTCATTCATGTGTAAATAGGATAGAAATAAGTGTTCGTTTTGATTTTACCAAAGCAAAACCATACCTTAAGCATAATAAATGCCATTATTCTTCCTTAATTAAGGAGTGATGTAGTTCTTCCATGGCTCCGGCTATGACTATAGCTGCCATTGAAGTGCTATTGACGTCAAAGAAATGAATTTTCTTTAAGGAAGGCCCTGCTGTTTCATCGCAACTGAGTTACACAGGCAAGAAGGAACTACTTCGCTAACCTCCCCCTTATCTTAATCTCTTCTACAAGATGGGCCTAGTACTCGCATAATTATTGCGTGGCTCCGTTTACCAACAGAACCAAAACAGGCAGCAAGAGGCGGAGAAAATCCCCGAGACTAAGACTCGCTAACCATCTAAGACGCTACTAGAAAGCGAGTCCAAGGAGACGCACCTATCCCCTAAATGTGTGCGTTTACCAAGGGAATAGCTTAGTAGTTAAGTATATCTCTACATGTAATAATCCGCAGCTAGACTGGTTACAGGACCTCACGGGATAAAGGAGGTGCTAAGTGCAATCTAATCCAGCTCTAACCCGGTCCTTGCCTCAGCAGCAACTCTTACAGGGCAACAGTGTACTATATCACCTTTATTTTGTGAAATCTATTTCGCAACCAAGGAAACTTGCATGTCGTAAGCAAAATTCAATACTGGAATGACTTGGATAGCTTTAGCCCGTGAGTACATTTATCTAAGCTTGTTTGGTAGATTAACACTTGTGGTACAATAAATACACTAGTGAACATTTGTATAATTTTATTTTCTTGAAAAATATATTTTATGTTTCGTTGTTTCGTTTTAATCCATACTTAAACCATAATCTGTCATAGATACTTAGTACAAACTTATAAATAAATAATACAAAAACTATTTTTAGGCTGCCTCTGCGGTCGAGTGGTCAGCTTCTCCACCTAGAGGTCCCAGGTTCCATTCGCTATCCCCCAGAGAGTCTGGAAGTGTGAATGTGGGAGTAAATGTGAATGTACTACAGTTAAAATGTTAAATCAATGCTAGGGAACCTTACAGTTCAGCTGGCATTAACGCCATTAGCTGCTTCTCGAGTCCTAAGCCACTGATATGACCAAAGAAGTTAAAGAGCTATACAAATGAAGCAATAAAAATTATTTTGCTTTGAAAATAGTACTTATTTAAATAGCATTTAAAGCCCTCCCTTACTTCATACGGCACCAGTGGGTGGTGGTGATACCTGTGAGGCAGTATTTTTAACACTTAAGTGATTTAATCTAATTATATAAAATATAAATTCAATAACAGCCCGCCTTGAAGCACTACGTGTATGTAATAATTTGTAAAATGTATATAACAGTCATTATATATATATATTTATATTATTGTATCCATGTGTAATAACGCTATGTGAATATATTACGTAATTTAATAATGTAGGAGCTATGAGAAATAGGTCAAAGTTGCTAACAATGAGGTAACTTTGAGGCAGTAATGAATTTGAAAGCTTAGCAATACTACTAGTCATTCTTGGAGTAACAATAATGTAATTTTAGTGACAGTTTATAAAATAGTCAATCACAACAAGAAAAGCTTTAATTAAATGAAGGTATTCTATTGGATTATGAATAGCCAATCAGAGACTTGAAATACAGAAATTTACAAGTTTAGCCGCTAGAAATATTGTTATTTGCCTGCAAACAGTGTTCCTAACCGGACACGAGACACATCCTTGAGAGATTTAAATACGTATTCTTGTGAGACGAAAAATTGTTTACGTGTTAAAATAGAGTAATTAATTAATAAAAAGAATCACACAGCTCTCTATATCAGTGAAGTGTTATTTAAATCGTATCAAGTATTAATAAAAGGAGTGAAGTAAAATTATAATCTGTGTAAGCCTACATTCTTGTCGCATCACAACCCTGTTAAGAGAAACGTGTCTAGCAAATACTGACGCAGCCGAGGAAAACAAATGTATAATATTTAAAGAAACAGTTAAATTACAAAGTTAATATTTTTTTTAAACTTGAGGCAAAGGCCACCTGAAAGTACATTTGGAGCGAAGGCTACTGGAAATTTGTTACTATACGTGCGGTTGCAACTACTACAAGTTCGGCTCCCCAACAGTTGAAATATAATACATAATCTTCAAACTGACCTTCCATAAGTAGCAGCAACAAACCTTTCTCACATGAAACAAATGATAATTGGGAAAGAAAATTTGGGAAGGAAATGTCCACCTCCATGGTGTAGCGGTTACCATGCTAACCTCTAGTTGCCAAGGTCGCGAGTTCAAATCCGGCGGAGGGCGATGGATTTTTTCGGATGCAAAAATCCTTAGCATGGCTTCTTTCGGAGGAAAGTAAAGCCGGTGCTCCCGTGTCGGAGATTTAAGGCATGTAAAAGAACCTGAAGCCTAATAAAGAGGCCTCTTAGCAAAATTACTGATCTTTCACGCCCAATATAGAATGGGACGCTAAGGACCACAGCAGTTAAAGAGCTGTCCATAAATAAAATAAAAAGGGAAGGAAGAACATGTTCCAGGCCTAAGTTCGGGGTAGCTCGCCGGCATTTGCCTGTTACGAGGACCGAGGAAAACCTGGAAAAAACATGGTAAGATTTGAAAAGCAGACCTCTCGTTCACCAGCCCGTGCCTTAACGACCTCGGCTACCCATATCAGTGAAAACAGTGCATGAAATCGACACAAAGGAATCAGAACAACATAAAAGCAATCAGCAAACACCTCATAACAGACTTCTGGTATATAGTTGAATCTACACTGCCTGAACCATTGAGAGAACAAAGCTGTTCAGTTAAATTGCCGCCTGTGCTGCCTGAATCACGTTTTACTTCCTCTACCGCGTACCTAGTAGGTAGAGAAGGTATTGCATTCCATTCAAGAATTTTATATCGAGATTTCACCTGTAACACATGTTTTAAAGTCCCTTGAACAAAAAAGTTTTTAGGAAAAGTCCGTGTGTGCCTGTCAAAAACGAACCGATCGAAAAAAACCTAACTTGTTATTTTTGTTCAGTAGCTTTCAAAGAATCGAAGGGAAGACTTTAGAGAAAATCCTCCACCTAAAACTATCATTTATATGGATAATGTTTAGTTTTTCTGCATTTTATAAAAAACGCTCCAACCATTTTAATTAAAATACCATCTATTTAAAGATATTTATATGACAAACGAAATGTATACGTTGAACTTTCTGCGAATCGGCAGTGATGTTTTCTTAATTCGGAAGGAATTTTATTTAAGTTTTATTAAGAATAATGCATAAGAAATAAAACAAGACGTAACATACACAAAACGCAGATCACTTTAAGTATCAATTTATTTCAAATAATTTTTCCCATTTCCGGATATATATTATTATTGATTTAAACCATTCAACACTGTCATTTGCTTAAACTTGAAGCCGAAATTATAAAGTCAATAATTATCATAATAATCTGGGAAGGATAGCGAAATAAAATAAATCATAAAATGTTTAAAATCAGTTCATGTATTAAAAGGAGAAGCATTGGGAAAATTCTTGACTGTTAAAAGCGACAGAAAGACCAGGCAAGCACAGCTTAGCTAATTAGAGACCAGCCCCAGGTATAAGGGGTAAAACCGCTGAAGCCAGTTTCTCCTGGAAATAATGTGTACAGTTGCACTGACCAGGAAGAGAAGGTCACTAGAAGCTTCATGACGCTCAGTTCTGGGGCGAAATTTTTAAGGGGAGCGAGGGGAAGTTAGGAATTCTTTATATCGCCCGTTGATGAAGATACTCTTGCTGGGGCACTCTTGGAGTGCGAAAAA
This sequence comes from Deroplatys truncata, assembly GCA_030765065.1. Taxonomy (NCBI): domain Eukaryota; kingdom Metazoa; phylum Arthropoda; class Insecta; order Mantodea; family Mantidae; genus Deroplatys; species Deroplatys truncata. The sequence goes on from CM060990.1 coordinate 669,354,596, forward strand.
ACAATCTCGTCGAGTTCCGAAGACTGGGTGAGAACTTGCAAGAGGGTGAAACGATCAGATGTAATTGATAATCTTCGGTCTTGGAAAAGACACAGTAACATCGTAAGAATGTAAAAGTGATCGGCAAATCTTAAGTGTTATTTTAATGGTGAATAAAAGTGTTCCAAGAAAGCGTTGGTGTTTCTATGTACACACACTAACGCAAACCCAGTGATTAAAGTTTCATGCTCAAGCAGCCGTGGCAAAGTAAAAAAACAAAAAACAACTAGGAGGAGAAAAGCAACAATCGTGAGGCAAAGGTATTGCTTCATTGTTGGAGGACTTAGCGTGTCTGCGTCAAACTACTGTTGCTATTCACTTGTTTGGAGCACAGAATTTTAAGACCAGCATATACCAACTAGCTTTAAAACATCTATCAACTCGGTTTCCTCCACCCCCTTGTACCCACAAAGAAATGTTTAATGAAGGAGAAAAGTTGCCTTTCTTAAGAATAGTGGGTAGAGAAAAGTCGTGCGAATGTAGCACATTTTTAAGTTATTTCCTTTTATTCCCTTGTTTTTTAGCCCGGTTTATTTTTACTGTGTATTCTTTGGTTTATTTTACCACGTACTACAGCAATTTCTCTTACACAGACACATGAGCACAAACACCCATAACCGAACTTGAACCCGCGACACTCAGCTTGGCAGAGCGCCGAAGCTATACGCTCCAGTTATCACGGCTACGAGGAACGGTAGTTTTGAAAATAGTACCTGAAAGTGGTGCTAAGGAATCATTGTAGTTTACATAACAACATGAAAACAATAAGTGAATACATCGTAACCGACTTCTAGCACTTAGTTGCATCTAATTCTCTTGGGCAAGGGCGGCCAAAACAGCCTTCAGCTCCGAGTCATACTGGAAACGCAACCCGAAAAGCAGTCGCAACGGCTGCACTGTTTGCGCGTGACACAGACAGCAAGAGGTGTCCTACGAGTTCAAAGTGAACGCATATGACTCTTCGAAATGAATGTACTCATTCAGAGAAATGTATTATTTGTAGAGTTATACAGTAGCAGTGTTTAATTACAAAGAAACACTTTTAATTAATACATACAACGTTATGTTTCACAAATGTCATGTATCTGCTAATGTACTGCACTGTACATTTAGAAATATTTATTTAATACAGAAAGGGCTTCTTGGTGTAGAATGCAAAGCAAGGTACAAACATTTACTACATTCTTTTCCTTAAGAAAGGCTTTGAGCCTGCCAACTAACCCTTTCTTATCTCCAATCATCAAGCGAGCTCCATCCGTTGCAATTGACGCAGACACGCTACGCCCTCCAACAATGAAGCAATACCTTTGCCTCACGATTGCTGTTTTTCTCCTCCTAGTTGTTTTTCTTTTACTTTGCCACGGCTGCTTGAGCATGAAACTTTAATCACTGGGTTTGCGTGAGTGTGTGTACATAGAAACACGAACGCTTTCTTGGAACCCTTTTATTCACCGTTAAAATAAGACTTAATGATTTTCCGATCACTTTTACATTCTTACGATGTTACTGTGTCTTTTCAAAGACCGAAGATTATCAATTACATCTGATCGTTCGACCCTCTTGCAAGTTCGCACCCAGTCTTCGGAACTCCACGAGACTGTTGTTACGCACTCCAAGAGTGCCCCAGCGAGAGTATCCTCATCAACGCGCGATATAAAGAACTCCTAACTTCCCCTCTCTCCCCTTAAAAATTTCGCCCCAGAACTGAGCGTCATGAAGCTTCTAGTGACTTTCACTTCCTGGTCACTGCAACTGCACTCATTATTTCCAGGAGAAACTGGCTTCAGCGGTTTTACCCTTTATACCTGGGGCTGGTCACTAATTAGTTAAGCTGTGCCTGTCTGGTCTTTCTCTCGCTTTTAAAAGTCAAGAATTTTCCCAATGCTTCTCCTTTGAATACATGTACTGATTTTAAATATTTTATTATTTATTTTATTTCGCTATCCTTCCCAGATTATTATGATAATTATTGAGTTTATAATTTCGGCTTCACAATTGACGCTATCTTGGACCACTCTAAACTGTGCTTATTTACACACATACAAAAGCACTGAATATGTCCTCTACCTAAGTAGAGTCTTCCAAAGGAAATAATTCTAGCACATACTCTCCGGCATTTAATTCTTCATCAACTCCTCTTACAAATATTGCCAACTGAGTTGTGGCACTCAAATCTGCGCTAGAGAGAAGTGCACAAATTTACGGATTTTCGCATTCACTTGTCTACTTGTATCAGTGGATAACAACCAAATTATTCGGGAGATACTTTGTTATGAAAGGTGCAAGTTGTTTTTTAAAATTAATCAGTTCCTGAGGGCAAACAATTTTTACCACGTCCATCATACACGGTTTAATAAACTCCCGCTTTTGAAAAGATTTAAGGACTTTACATATGTTCCACGCCACAACGTAACTAGCCAGTACTTGTTTTTCTGTCATATTTTTTTATTTAACCGCAGGAACAGTGTGCTTCTCCTTTAGCTCAGTTAGTTTCTTGACTCGTTGCAACCCTGAAATAATGAATCAATAAATGCCATAAAAATAATCTGCAGTTCTATGGTAATAATAATAATAATAATAATAATAATAATAATAATAATAATAATAATAATAATAACAACAATACCTTTCAGTTCTGCATATTCAACATGACATGTGCAATAGTCCGCTGTATATTATTTCATAGTACCCATGTATAATTTTCGAACATATCAGACACTTAATGTTTTCTTTTTATTCAGAACAAACAAGGGTATTACCATTCCGTTTGGAACTTCCTCTTTCTTGACGTTGAAGGAGTTGACAATGCTATTATTCGTAGTACACCCACTGTTCAATCTGTGTGTGTATATATGCCTCTCTCAAGGCTATCGATAGACTGACCTCGGTAGAGTGTGTTCAAGTAGATAGATAAAGATACATAAGGTATCTTTATTGGTTTCAAATTGTTGAAGTTATTTCACAAGTATTTTGTACATGGGTCATTGACCGTACATGCATATTTCAGATACGATAGGGTGACAAAATAAACAACAGAGAAAGAAAACACAACAAAAAGGTACAAGAAAAAGGGAAATAGAGATAAATTACCTTTGGCTAACGGAACAAATTTGACCTAGCTTCGCGCACTTTAGCCAAAAAATTGCCCATGTTTTGCCAGTTCCTCTGGTCAGCCAGTAGATCCCAACATGCTAATCTCTTTCTTGAGGGACTTAAGAATTTTTCTTTCAGTTTAATCGTTCGCTGGTTCTCCCACTGTGCACATTCCGCCAAAATATGTACCCAGTCCTCATCCAAATCACAGAATGGGCAGATTCTCCTGCCAGAATCGTCAGTCATTTTGTGTGCCCTCCAGCCCCCCAGTCTAAACCATGCCATTCCTGATCTTTCCTTTCTTCCTAAATTAAATATATATGCCTCTTTACACCAGTTCAATTTTATTTCATTTGCTAGACTTAGAGAAGGTTTAATTTTACAATCCGACTCTATTTCCTGTTGGTTGATGTCTCTTAGTCTTCGTTTAAACCTTTCCATATGTTTTTGTCATTTATTTCAACTCTTAGCCATACTGACCCCATTCCTATTCTCCTCAAACCCCTTTCCAAATCAGCTGCCCAAAACTTAGGAGACAGGTTTCCTCGCTGGTATTTATAACATTTGAATCGTAGTTTGGAGTTCTCCCCATGCATCAGCCTTAGCCAGTACTTCACTGCTCTTATTTTGCAGTGAATTGTGTCTTCATAACATCCCACTTACTTCAATACCCCCGAATTTGATGTGCCTTGTGAAACTCCAAGAACTCTTTTCCAAAATGCTACCTGTGTTTTATTTACATGCTCTGCTCTTTCCCATCCCCAGATTTTACTTCCGTATAACAAAACCGGCCTTATCATAGAGTTATACATCTTTTCTAATGTATCTACAGGTACATCCGGTATCCGCAGGAGGGTACGTAATAATTTATTTAACTTCCCTCGCGCTTTGTAGTTAGTTACTGATAGATGTTTGTTCCATTTTCCTCTCATATTAAACATTACTCCTAAATAGGAGAAATGTTAAACGTTTTGTAGTTCTAGCCCCTTGTAATACCATTTCTCATCCCTGCCATACACATAGCCATTGTTTTTGTTTTATTAATGTTTATCACCAGACCGCATTGTTTACAATATTCTTCCAACCTATTAATACCTTTCTGTAAGCCTTCTATCGTCACTGACAAAATTGTCATGTCATCCGCGTAAATAAGTGCAGGAATGCAGACATCGTCTACTTTAGGGCCATTCAGTTCCTCTGCTATTAACACGTCTGCTATATCGTCTATGAATAAATTGAAGAATAGGGGCGATAAAATACATCCCTGAACTCCTCTAAGCTGCTTGGTTGCGTGCAAAGGAAGGAAAGACTGGTTATTACCAGCGATTACGTGGGTGTAATCGCGACGCACGATGTAACTACCATCCCTATTTTGGACGCCTTTGCTCTTGGCTATTGATTGGAAAAAAAACAGTTTAATTGTTGTACACAAATTTCAGCCCAACTGCAGGGACTACACTTTTCAGTTGAGACAGAGTCCAAAACTGCCATCTGTTGCAACATGCACACCTTGCCAATAGGTTTATTTTGGGATTTGAATATAAGCTTCTTGACAGCCAGCTCAGAAGTGTGATTCCTTTCTGCAGAAACCCGCTTCCTGTCATCGTTGATTAGCACTTGGCTCCATTCTGAGGACGGGACATGTGTTATTCAGGAAAAGCTTCTGGTCTTGGACGTTTTTTACTTAATCGTTTCTTAAAAGCAAGGTAATTTATTGCCTAATATCGACCGTTTTTCCTATCTTCATATGGTCATTTTAAATAGCGGCATGCTATTAAGGCGAGACACCGTTCTGCACTTGATGTTTATTTTTTTCAGCTCTTTTCATTATTCAAAATGCTATAAGCAGCACTCTCTTTAATGTACATGGTTGAAATTTTTAGGAAAACCTCTAATATTATGGAGCTAAAAATTGTGTAACTTTTCGAAAATTATGGTAGCTTATTTGAATTCTTTAAAAAATGCGTGTTGGTAAAGGTTGAAATCTTCAATAGAACGTATACAAACAATTTGTCTTCTTGTACACTAATTACGGCGGCGCTGTGGCCGAGTGGTTAGACCGCCTCTCACCAAGTGGCCGGGGTTCGATCCCAGGAAACCATATGTGGGATTTGTAGTAGACAAGGCGGCGTCTGGGCGGGTTTTCTCCAGGTTCTCCGAGACCCCCCGCCATTCATTCCACCATCTGCTCCATCATAACCTTTACTTTCATCCATTTCATCATGTCACATAATTTCCTTCCTCATACTAGTCGTCCTCCGTGGTGTAGTGGTTACCATACTAGCCTATAGTTCCCGAGGTCGAGGGTTCAAACTCGGCGGATGGCGATGAATTCTTTCGGAAGTAAAGCCGGTGGTAGATTTACGGCACGTAAAAGAACCTCAAGCGTGATAAAGAGATCTCTGAACAAAAGAACCAGTCTTTCACGCCAGTATAGAATGGGATGCTAAGCACCACAGCAGTTAAATAGCGTTTATAAATAAAACTCAATTTCATTTTTTCCTCATACTAGGCCTCAGGCTGATCCCAATAGCCTGCTCCTCGACAGGCATCTCTCCCCAGGCCCCCAAGTCCTGGGGGTTTAAGTCATCCAAACGCGTAGGGTAAACAAAAAGAAGGAGAATAGAAAGTACGCTAATTAACTGATCACCGCCTACACAGCAGCGCACTTAATTGGTTTCTTACATTCAAAAACAAAAAGATATAAAAAGTAGTTTGGTAGAAGCGGCGTTTTGTATTATCATACCAAAAGTGATTCATTATAAATAAAAACTCATATCTCAGAAGCGCTTTGATGTGATTCATTTAAATTTTGTATGATTCACATGTTTGATCCTCTAGATATATGTAAGAAGTTAATATAAAGTTGTAATTTTTAATTTTTCTAAGATGCATTCCATTTAACACACCATAACTGCGAAAAGGACATAATTTATTATAGAAACATTATGAAAAGTTGCGTGCGAACGGTAAACTGTTCAACACACTGGAAACAGAGAAACACATGTAAGATGCCCTACTACGCCTTGGGGCATCAATACAGGTATGAATCCGCAACTAGGTTTTATTACAAGAAATAAAGCTTCTCTCGTAACGGTTTTCATGGAAAGAAACCTTTGTGGTGCACATTTTTACCCTCATTTGTTCTAATTGATTTGTTCAAAAATCGAATACTCTAAGTAATTCTAATACCCGTAATAATTAATTTCTATTATGAGACGCATAGAGAATCAAAATGGTAATAATACGAGGTTTGTCATCGGTTTTCTTCCACCGTGAAAGTTACAATACTTTGCAGTCTCTGAAAGTAAATTGAAATTTTAAAAACGCGGTTTACGCAACTGAGGTCAAGTTTACTAGATTTTCGACAAAAAGGACCATAGGATGAAGTAGAATTGTTTAAATTAGCTCCACGTATGGACGACAATTTAAAGTAGGTGTTTTGTTACTACGTTCAACGTTTGGAAGGAGTTGTATTATAGTTCAAATGTTGGGGAGCCGAACTTGAAGTAGTTGCAACCGCACGCATGTTAAATAGTTTCCGGTAGCCTTCGCCCCAAGTTTAAAAAATGCTATTACTGTTTCTTTAAATATTATATATTATGTTTGCCCCGGTTGCGTTAGTATTATTGTTGGAGACATGGAAGTCTTGGCAGGGCGTGATGCTACAAAGAATGCAGGCTTACACAGATTTTAAGTTTTTATTCACTCGTGTTTATTAATCCTTGACACAAATTAACTAGCACTTCACTGATATCGAGAGCTGTGAGATTCTTTTATTTAATACTTGCACTTTTTAACACGTGTACTTGTTTTTCGTCTCTCACGAATACGTATTATATTTCTCTAGAGGACGCATCTTGCATCCGGTTACTATCACTGTCTGTAGGCAACTGAATAGATTTCAACCGTCTAAACTTGTAAATTTCTGTATTTCAAGTCTCTGATTGGTTAATCCTACTCCAATAGAATACCTGCATTTAAATAAAGCTTTTTCTGGCTGTTGATTGGCTATTTTTAAACTGTCTCAAAATTTACATTATTGCTGCTCTAATAATGACTAGAAGCATTTAAACTCTCAAACTCATTATTGCCTCAAGGTTACCTCATTGTTAGCAACTTTTATCTTATTATTCTCACAGTTCCTACATTATTAAATTACGTAATGCATTCACATAACATTATTACACATGGATGCAATAATATAAACATTTGCAATGACTGTTACATACATTTTACAAATTATTACATACACATATTGCTTCATGGCGGGCTGTTATTAATTTACATATTATATAATTTGACTGGAATCATTTAAGTGTTAAAAACACTGCCTCAAGGAGAGACAGGACTGACAGCTGGCATTCCGCAGTAAGGACTCACTTGTCTCATTTCATATTGGGTTTCTTACAATGCATCCCAGCCAGCCTCAGATCTAGCTAAAATCTTACTGTTACTACGTGACGAATGGTGAACTCAAGAAGGATGAGGAAGATTATTAGAAACTGGGCTTTCTCCTCTTTTACATTCTTACTGTAATTACGCTTCCTCCAAAACAAGTTCCATTGTGATTTTCTTCTATGTTTCTGCTTTTCGCGATATACTCCAAAATAAGAGTTTTGAGAACGTTTCCCAAAACCGGTCAGAATATGTCCTCAAGTAGAGTGACCGGTCCCATGTATCTTTTCTCGGATATTATTCGCTTTATACCTAGTATCCGGATATACAGGAAGCGGTCTTTAGCGGTTCTATCTCCCGGGCCAGCAGAGCTCTCTCCCCTTCTACTCACCTCTCTCTCTCATACATACACAAACACACTCTCTCTGCTCCTTCATGAAAAAATGACAATAACCCTGGCGTTACAGCCAATGAAGGTCCTAGACCTGCCGACACGACTGCCGGCCTCACGGCAGAGGATGGCGATCACCTAACTGATATCCCAGTCCAAATGTTGACTTCCGTATCGGGATCGCTGCCTATCATAGTTCCTCACTTTCCTCACGTTGCTGAGTGGGCACCAGTCCTATACGCGAGAGTTAAAATCCACTCCATGAGTGGTATCGAAACAGGCCGCTTCTGTGGCTGGGAAAAAGAGCTCTATGCCTTAGCCTACAGCACCACGGAGCAGGACACTCCTTCATGAAGGCCATCTTAATTCCAATGGCCCTTTTATCTCGATCAACATGAACTGGATAGAAAAATAAACTTTGGTAACAGTAGTATATATAGTGGATAGAGAAAGTCTTGTGAACGTAAGAAATACAATTTTTATAAATACTTAAAAATAATAATACTTTATGGGATAGTCAAGCAAGGGTAGTGCTGATTAGTACTTATTTCTTTGAACGTTTTAAACATTACATAGCACTATTAAGGTAACTTGGGTTGTAACTCAATATTAGCGGATTAGCCCCCTCCTTGCAGTACTTACCCTCCAAGGGCAAACTAAGAAAAAAGGAATTTGATGATTCGATATATTAATTTATTGAATAAACGGAGAAAAGCTATTTAGCAACTAGTATCAACATAAAATAAAGGTATTATCACACTTAGAAATAAGTGAAAATACAAGTGTTATATGTACAGTATAAAAATAAGCGTTATAATGTTTTCATTAGCGATGACGGTAGCCAAGATCGTTAAGCCACAGACTCATGAACGGGAAGTCCACGTTTCAAATTCCTCCAGGGCTATCCTCCTCGAATACGTTGTGTTTCCTCAGTCATCATAAGTGGAAACTACTGGAGGTACGGTAAACTTAGTCATGAAACTTCCCCTTCCCAAATTGTCTTTCCAGATTATCTATTTCATTCCATGTACAATCAGTGTACACCACTTGTGGTACCGTATGCAGTAAGAAAGGGAGTTAAACACTACAAAGGCAGGTTTTCAAACAACGGTTACAAGCAGAATATTAAGTCCAGCATTGTTTAATCATAAAATAATTAAACAAAATAAAAGTTATTTCTAAAACGAGAACGTATTTACTTGAAAAGTGACAGAGTATGAATTAAGTAAGTAGTAGTATTTGTGCCCCGTCAAATACGGTCCTTTAATCTCTACACCACCATTCAAACATTGGATTTGGTCGTGGTATTCATACTCGTATTCAACATAGCGTGGAACCTAAGTAGCTAAAATATACTCGCCTCATATATAATTTCCATAAAGGTGTGGGTAACTTTTCAGGTCATAATATTTTGTTCTATGTATTTAAATTTTATATCTGCTATTGAGTCCTGTGGTGCAGTGGGCTGGAACGTGGTACCTTGGTTCACGGCCACGGAATGTACCCGGGTTCCAACCCACCCATGAGGTTGCGGATTTTAGATCCCGGGTGTAGGTCCGGTGCCCCCTCAGCTTCATGAAGAAAGTGAGGAGCTGCGATAGGTAGCGGTTCTGACCACGTGAGCCAACTTTCCGGCTGGGGGATGCGTGATGCTGGGCATATCACCTCCCTGTAATGGTTGGATGATTGCCCACTTCTGCCGTGTTCCAGCAGTTGGCAGACCCAGGCCTTTCACGGGCTATAGTGCCACAGGTTTTACTTTATTTTATATAATATTGACCGAGCTGGAGGGCTCAGCTGATAACATCTGTGGTCCGCATTCGGGAGGTCCTGGGTTCAAACTCCCATGGCCATTACTCTGCCGAAAGTTTTATCGCAGTTTTCCTCGGTCGCTAGGCAAATGCTGAGATGGAGAGTTCCCTATTATCCCTTTCATCACTACATTTCATTGCCTTCTTCTTCACCACCACACCAGGCTCTGGGCTGATCACCCATCCTGGATATGCTATGTTCCAGAGCTTGCTTGCTCCTCGACAGCTACTGAACCAAAGCATTGCGCTGATCACCCATCCTGGATATGCTATGATCCAGAGTTTGCTTGCTCCTCGACAGGCTACTGACCCAAGGCATTGGGCTGATCACCCATCCTGGATATGCTATGATCCAGAGTTTTCTTCCTCCTCGACAGACTACTGACCTAAGGCATTGGGCTGATCACCCATCCTGGATATGCTATGATCCAGAGTTTTCTTGCTCCTCGACAGACTACAGAACCAAGGCATTGAGCTGATCACCCATTCTGGATATGCTATGATCCAGAGTTTTCTTGCTCCTCGACAGCTACTGAACCAAGGCATTGGGCTGATCACCCATCCTGGATATGCTATGATCCAGAGTTTTCTTGCATCCTCGACAGCTACTGAACCAAGGCATTGGGCTGATCACCCATCCTGGATATGCTATAATCCAGAGTTTTCTTGCTCCTCGACAGCTACTGAACCAAGGCATTGGGCTGATCACCCATCCTGGATATGCTATGATCCAGAGTTTTCTTGCTTCTCGACAGCTACTGAACCAAGGAATTGGGCTGATCACCCATTCTGGATATGCCATGTTCCAGAGTTTGCTTGCTCCTCGACAGCTACTGAACCAAGGCATTGGGCTGATCACGCATCTTGGATATGCTGTGTTCCAGAGTTTGCTTGCTCCTCGACAGGCTCCTGACCCAAGGTATTGAGCTGATCACCCATCCTGAATATTCTGTGATCAAGAGTTTGCTTGCTCCTCCACAGGCTACTGGCCCAAGGCATTGGGCTGATCACCCATCCTGTATATGCTATGATCCAGAGTTTGCTTGCTCCTCCACAGGCTACTGACCCAAGGCATCGGGCTGATCACCCATCCTGGATATGCTGTGATCCAGAGTTCGCTTGCTTCTCGACAGGCTACTGACCCAGGCATTGGGCTGATCACCCATCCTGGATATGCTGTGATCCAGAGTTCGCTTGCTTCTCGACAGGCTACTGACCCAGGCATTGGGCTGATCACCCATCCTGGATATGCTGTGATCCAGAGTTTGCTTGCTTCTCGACAGGTTACTGACCCAAGGCATTGGGCTGATCACCCATCCCAGATATGCTATAATCCAGAGTTTGCTTGCTCCTCCACAGGCTACTGACCCAATTCATTGACTTGTAAGCCCTTGGAGATGTAAGTCCTAGAAAGGGGGGTCTAATCCGTTAAAGAATAAGAACATATCTTATTTTGAGTTACAATCCAAGTAACCTTAAGTGAACTATGAAGTGATTAAAGCGTTCAAAGTAATAATCAGCACTACTCTTGCTTGACTATAACAAACCACTATTATTTTTAAATATTTATAAAAATTATATTTGTTACATTCACAAGGCATTTCCTATCCACTATATATATATATATATATAACTCCTATAATCTACTGTTACCAAAGTTTATTTTTCTATCCAGTTCATATTAATCGAGATAAACCTTTACACAAATAGTTTAATTACAGATAACTTTTGCTGTAGGTACAAGAGGATAGAGGAAATCGAATGATAGTGACACGTTTGAAAAAAATTCATATTCTTTCCTTGCCCTTGAGAGAGACAAGTGAATAGCGGCAAGACGTTAAAGAAGATGACAAGTATTGAACAATTCAAACCAATAATGATTGTTACCTCGGAAATAGCTGGTGTCACAAAACCGTTATTTGAAATAAAATGGGACTTAAAGATATCTGAAATTGTGTATAGTAAGTTGTTGTCCATATGTGATGGTTTACCCATTATAGACAATTATATGAAGTTCCTTCCGAAAGAAGAGGACCTCATTGGCTATTTCCAAGAAATTTAAGCTATACATTTTAAGTGTCACGTAAATTACTTGATACATGTATTTTAACCAATATACTTAAGATCCATTTTTGCCAAAATAATAAATATAGAAAGGGAAATAAAGGGTAGTTTGGACTGGTGAGGATTTTCTTGAAAATCTTTGGGTCGCCAGTTTGGAAGACACTCAACTGAAGTACCGAGTTTAGTGCATAACCAACTTTTCGTTTTTGACTTATGCCATTCACAGACACGCAAACACACAGAAACGTAGAGATTCACATGGACGTTTTTCTAAAAATGCTGTTTTTTAATCAGTGGGCCTCAAAAGATAGTGCTTCTAGTGAAATATCGATACTGAATTTTTAGGTGAAATACAATACTTCCTCGTATCTACTAGAGAAAGTAAAAGTAGGTAATATGTTGTTTTATTAGTGGATACATTTCTATAGTCATTAACTGTTTTAAGCACAAGTAGTTAGTTTAGATACCACTTTCATTTTTAAATAAGCCTCGCTAGAACATGAGTAGCAGTCGTATAAACTATTGAAACACAGCGCGGTCGTTTTAAGATGAGGCCATAGACCGACTATATGAGTAGCACACTGTACTGCCGTAGCTTCTGTACTTTCCCGATGCACAACTAGCGGCGCATGACCGGTTCAGTTGTCTTTATCAGCTGTGCTGGAGTCGCTGCTTTGTGTTGGTGCTGAAAAGAGAGTTTACGTTATGTATCTCAAATGTGAAGGTTTATACAAGATATCTATGTTATCTGTGATTTGCTTAAGAGTGTTAATGTATTTTTATTGGCCCACTGTAATGCCTACTGACAAATTCACGCTTGAAAACTGAATAATGTAGACAAGGGTGTAGACAATTTCAGAAGACATTTCCTGGTATTCCAGTTCCAGGTAGAGAAACTGTTAAACGTCTGGTTAGTACGTTTAGGACAACGGAATCTCTAAACGCTAAACCTAGGAAGCAAAAAAGAGATGTTCTAACGCAGGAGAAAATTGACGAAATTGGTGGTGTATTTGTGGGGAATCCTAAAAAATAACGCTTATAGGAACAATCCCCACAACATAGACGAACTTAAGGACAATATAAAAACAAGACATCATGAACATAACGCCAGAAGTTATGCGTGTGAATGGAAATTTCATCTGAAGGTGCCAGAAATGTCTTCTCGCAGATGGACACCACTTAAAGTTAGTACTCTTATAGTGCATACTGCGGTCACTCGTAACTAACCCGGGAGTTACGTAACGAAAAACCCCAGTGTAATAGATACTACGCGGAGCACGCATACGCGTGATCCGTGGCCTCACCATAAAACGACCGCACCTACAATGAATGTTTAAAATATTACGCCGCTAAGATTACCAGAGTTGACAAATAACACATTATAAAATGTGAGAGATGTGCTATAATCGTGATTGATTCTTAGATTAACTTTGATAAAGATAGTATATGATATTGCTTGTATGTTGGTGTGGTAGTATTTTTGCTTTACCACGAAAAACAACTAAATATCGACGGCACTTTAAATAAATGACGAACGTATTGACACGTTGGACGTCATTTTGGTGTGGTATTATTGGGTTGCTGTGTTCGTTATGGTTGCGGGGGCGTGTGTTTCGTTCGTAGGTTCTTAGCCCCTCGTGAGTTCGTTTCCCTTTCAGTGATAATGTGATGTTAGACTGGGGAAGGATTCTTATCTCAGATATGCAAGCAAAGAAGACGCAGGTAGCCAGTAGACAACCTTCGGTTGCTGGTCACTTTATTCTTGCAAAAACACACTCCCTCTGTCCCGCACACAAGACACAAGCCAATCGCTACAGTTATGATGATTTATTAAGTCGCTGTCACCTAAGCTACGTCCCGATAATGAGTAGTCGTTCCTCGCTATAACACGCTAATTTCCATGATTATTACTTATTCTCTTGCACGACGCTATACGTGAACTATGTTAATGTAGACTTAGTTATTTTGCCGACCACTGCGTCGGAAATACAACACCTAGCGTTTTAACATGATGCCGGTCGGAACGATAGTGTCCCTTCGTCTTCGCAGCTCCTACCTCGTTCTCTCTGGGATCGTTTCCTATTTCACTCTCAATTTCTAGATGACTTGGTTTGGTCCCTCAACACGTGACGTATCACGTCGATTATTTGCTGCGTTCTTTTCTACACTTAATTCTTATTGGGGGTTCTCCTACCCCGACTAGTGCGAATTACTATTTTCAATCTGGGATATTTTATGGCTCGTCGCTCATTTCTAGCGTTGGTTTGTCCGCTTCGGTGAATTTGGAGACCGATTAAGCACGTACATCTTGGTGCCGCTCGATCGAGTTGGAATGTTCTGTCTTTGTTCAGAAAGCCACATGTTCGACAGAATTCTTAAGAAACCGGAGACCTTTCCCGTTGTAGCCTCAAGCTCTTTTAACAGCTACATGTTCCGGTTTATCTTTCCGCAAGCTTTAGCTCTTTTGAAATTTCAATCCTTATGCTACAAGTATGGGTAATTTTATGTCTATTTATTCTATTTATTATATATGTATATATAAATAACTGTCAGGCGCGTGTTTCTGCTTCAATGTTTAATATTTTCTTTACCTTCAGTTAAATGATGATATATTTTTGTTGCAATTACGATCAAACTCAAGCAAGTTCTGCAGTTTAAGGCTAATTTCTATCGTGTAGTGCAAACAGGTGTTTACACCGCTTTTAAAGAAACATGTCAAAACCTAAATCCCAAAGCAATTTAAATTTAATTTATGCATAAAGGTTAAATGCTAAGTTTGGTACTATAATACACTACGTTTAATATGTTATGTTTATTAAAAATAAGAGAATGAAATGTAATTCAAAACGAAGTTAAAATAAGTTGCGAGTAATAGGCTTTTTACAGCATCAGGCTTCTGTATATGAGAGTAGAATACATTTAAATGAAACATCAGCTTTGATGAGAAGGGGAATTTCTTCTTTTCCTTCAACTCATCGTTCTTCTTATTCTTCTTTAGGCATTAGAAATTTATTCTTTAAAAGTCATGGGCTTCTTAACAAGCTTCTTCCATCTCACCCTGTCATGGATATACGTTTAAAACTTTCATCAGTTCCAGTCCCAAATTGTATAAACTTTTCCTTCATTCGTTGACTAACCAGTAATATGGCTGGAATTAAGTTTGTAATTTACAGAGGTTAAAATTATTGTATGTTTGGTTTCTTTATATTATTATTACTATTTATGAAACAATATTTTTGTCAAATAACACATTTACTGGAAATTCACATTCTAATTATAATATCCGTTTCATTAATTATTATTACTGAAGGTGGACCATTTAAGTTGAGACTGTACAATATCTCCAAAACTAAGCGTTGTGGAATGAAATGTCTTGAATAAAAGTTGCTTGATATTAGGGGGAAAATAAATTCCATTAGTCGTGTCTTATTTGGAGACGTTGTGATGGTCATTTTAGGGTCAATTAATTTTTTTAATGGAAACTTAGCCTTTTTATGTCATTTTCTCATTCCTCATAAAAAACTAAACAACATCCGTATAAAGCAGTTTCAATCGTTCCTACACCAACGTAAATAACAAGGAAAATACTGAACGGCTGCGTATGAAGAGCGCAATGTATGGTCATTTGAGGGTCAAGATACGTTTCGTAATTGGGAACCACCAGTTTTTATTTTGTTTCCTTATTCCTCATCACAAAATAAACAGCTTCTTATAAACCATTTTCTAATGAGAAAACAACATACAAAATATAGATTCCCATTTTAAAAAAATTTATTGACTTTAAAATGATCATCACAACGTCTTCCAAACAAAATACGACTAATTGCATTTACTTTACCACATAATATCAAGCAACGTTTATTAAAGACATTTTTTTCTACGACGCTTAGTTTTGGAGATATTGTGAAGTCTTAACTTAAATGGCCTAACTTGTATAAAGTATGTTTAAATAATTTAATATTTTAAGTTCTGTATCCTGGCTTCGTTCCATTTGTAATTAATGCATCATATATAATGGTTTTAAAAAGGGATGCAAAGCAATAATACTGCTGACCGGATCAGAAAGAGGAAAATATATTGCCTGGGACAAATAGCCAGCAGATTCTAATTCCGAACTTCTGTGCTGGATGAAGTTATGAATAGCAAAACGCTTAGGGGCAGAAGAAGGCACAAAATAATGGTACTAAGATAAACCTTTCATGTGTGGAAACAAATACAAAAGCGAACCAGAGGGAAGGCTGGAGGAAGCTGGGTTTTTGCAATGAAGGACGTGCCCTTGGTCAGATGGCAGTGTTCTTTCTCTTAGACTCACCAACTGTCTAATTATTTTGGACATCACATACGTTGGTTAATATTTCATATACTGGTTGTCTTCTGGTATGCAGGGAAAATGTTTCGATGGCAAAAACTGAACAGAGCCGTTTACCAGCTTCTTTATAAAGATTAAAGTTTAATTGTAAAAGAGAGTAACTATACTGTTGTGGTAGTGTGGCGAACAGAACATGTCAAGTATACAGAAAAAAATCAAGGACATAAGAGTAGTGGAAGCAATTGCTTTGTTAGGTAGTGTGAACAGATATGTCTAAGAAATACATTACATAGATTGGAACTTAAGGGTCATGGACTGAATACGTTATCTTTTACCTACATTTTGCATTACTTGTAACATACATTTGCCTTATTGGTATGTGCTTTCATACCACCTTTGAACCTTATAACTCAAATAGTGTCGAAGTTAAAAATATAGTCAATTTTAGCCAACGCCACGAACATTTCCGAGGCCTGACATTTCCGTCAGGATGTAATATCTAGGGGCGTTTGACACTCCGCCTCTGTCTGATCCTGCCTCCACGGATCTGATCGTCATCCGTGTCCTTCGCTTCACTCCTTCCTCCTGGAAGTTTTCAGAAGTACAATAGGCGACTTTGCGTTTAAGTGCCGAAATTCTCCCCCATTTCCTGTTAACCGTAACCTCTTCTAGTTCCCTAGATAAAAGTGACAAAGGCAACGGTTCGGAGCAGCTGTCAAGCCATACGTTATCTGTAATAAGTATCACTAAAAGCGTCAAATGAAACTTCACTTTCAGGCGCCGTGTGAGCCGCTGTGACTATGACCAAAGAAAACTATCCGCAGTGGTCGACGTGCATACGACCTGACGGTCAATACTCCCAGCATCTTCCGGGAGAGGTAAGGACACATAACATTACATTTTCTCTCATATCGGGCGCCTGCCTAGAGCAGGTCACGCTCGGCCAGCAGCTGGCGGTACAGAACGTTCGTTTGCTGACAGTGGCCTCGAAAATGTTCATGGCGCTGGCCAAAATTGACTCTGTATTTTCAGAACTTTTTAATGAATCTCATATAATACACGCTTTTAAAAGCAATTTGTCATTTTCTTTAATATTGTTTGGTTTTGCAGCATGAAGATCGTTGCATCAGTGTAAATATTAACATTAATAGAAATAATGTTATAAAATTGTAAATACAGTATGTTAAATGTTAATGTAGACTAGTAGTCGTTCGGGGAAGGTCAGGTACAAGACGCGAAGAGGTACCAGTCGGAGACATCTCCTGGGTAGCATAAATCACAGGACCTAGGCGTAAAATGACTTGCAGAGACGCTAGAGTGAGTGAAATAGCTATAGTTAGAACGAGATAGCGAGAGGCTTTGACACTAGTGGAAAGTCCAGACGTGACATAAGCAGAGATATGAGGGCAGATGTTCTCATACGAGCGAAAGGTGAGAAGCCTATCACCTCAGCGCTTTAGAATAGTTGAGGGAAAAATAACGTCATTTTCAGGGTATATGAAAGACAAAGCCCCGAGATTCTCTTGACTTGATACAGTATCATCGGTAGACGAACTTCACGCCACTTTCATGGCGGAGCGTGTGAATTAGTTGTTAGCAATTTGGGAAAGATACAGGATTAAAGGGGGTAGTACAGCTTAACAGATAGGCCCATAGACCTGTAATATTTGTGATCACAGCTAGCTGTGAACAAGTGTTAATAAATTACAGTTAAAGTGAACCTGAATTTTATTTCGTCTCCTGTTAACACGCCCTAGAGACAAAGTTAAGAGTATAGGGCCAACACAGTGTTATAGGGACCATCCATTATCGCAAATCAACGACCACACCTGGATGGAAGGAAGACGATGAGCAGCCGAGAGGTCCGTCGCAATTTTTAGGCAAAACAAAAATATGTAATTAAAGCTATGTCCGAGTTCACCATTTATCTCAGTGTAACTGAATCTGCTTTTAACATTTGAAACAGAATACTTATTTAACGTTTTATTTTAGTGTGTGATAAATCGGATAACATATACAACAATAAAATAACGCATTATCTTCTATTACTTACACATATATAATAAAATCCTGAAAGTCTCTAAAGATATATCGCCAGGAGCATTTTTTAAACATGAAATATTCAGAAAATGGGAAGCCAGTAGGCAGCATTTAAACGTTCTCTACTTATCTTTGAATAAGGCTGAACTGATATTTTCCGCAATTTTCAGCCACTTTGCTTTTGCTTTTAAACTGTGGGAGTGAAGAAAGGGGAAAATATTTTCATTTTTATATGCCTCGGCTAGATTGTGGGTTTAGAAACTGTTATAAGACAAAACTAATATAAATGCATGGGAGAGAAATTGCTGGAGCATTTTTAGCACAAAATAGAAAACTGAATATTTTGACCAACATGACAAAATGTTAGCCTTGTATCACATCGAGATCTCACGTTCAGTTCTTAACTGTCACTTCACTGTCTCTTCGTTAATGTGAACAAGTTAAACTTTTCACTGTCACTTTACCCTCTTCGTGACATAGCGTCGTAACTAAATACGCACGACTTAGCCTCTCTTCCTGAATGTTCGCCTGCTGTGAAGTCGAATACAAGACCTCCAAATATCTCGCAGAAGCAGCATTCACTGCACGTCACAGCAACCGTCACACATTCACTAGGATAACCGCACTTTTCGCCGCACCAGAAACGCAGTCGCTAGTTCGCTCACCAACTAACCCACTTGCGAGAGCGCTCGCTTATATAGCCATTGGAAATTTCCACAAAGTTCTAGAATGTTCGAGAAGGGGAAACGTCCATAAGATTCTGGTTAGCTAAAGATACCGTTTCCGTGTTTACGCTGCACGAGCGTGGTGCTTGTCTCTGTGTACCTCTCCAATGTCAGACGCCCTGCCGATAACCTTGAGCCATGGCCACTAACACCAGTCAGTTTTTGCAAAACTTCATCTCTCTCTCTCTGTCTCTCTCTCTCGCTCTCTCTCTTACGCTTATAACTATAGCAGTAAAAGTTTATGAATATAAAATAACCTTCATATTCTGTCCTAAAATATTTTTCTATGGAATATGCCATTTTAATACTAAAAAACGCAAAATAAATGTTCGTCATGGATGCTTAAAACATTTCCTGAATTACTAAAATTCAGTTACATTTCAGATTTTTATAGATACTCTGTCCTATTATAGTAAGTACTATATTTAACAGATACAGAGTGGAAGGTATAGGTATATATGTCCATAGCTTAACTGGTTATTCTACAGTTACACAGAACTTCTCCCCCGCGCTTTCCTTCGCAATAAGTTGGTTTTAGACATTCATTACGGTATTACTGCATAATTCGTTTTAGTATAAAACCACGGTTAAGTCCTATGGGCAGTTCAATATAAATCCGATGGAATGTTTCTCCACAACTTCTTATATTAACAACACATCGCTCAATTCACCATCGAAGTTTCCTCGGAAAGTAACTTTGGAGTTATATCCATAAGTACAACCGACAACGTCGAAGAGTGTCATACGCGACACAAACCTGTGTGTGTTTGACATTCCATTACATGACAGCGGTTGCAGTTTGCACCGAGTCGAAACTAGGTGTGAGTGCGGGGAAATATTTCAACTTCTAAGCTCTTTACATTTCGGTAATGTCTAGGTTTATATTCCAGAACTGAGACATAGCTAGAATTTTCAGGTTTAAGTTTTCTAGTAGACGGTTCTCTAGGTGATTTCTTCACGTTGAATGCAGAAAATGGAAATGTGATTTGTACACCAAAAGTATGGACCAACGATCTTGAATAGCTGAATTTCCTTAGTAGTTATTTTACGTATATTTTATTGCATAGAAACATGCCAATGTTTTTGGCTTGGTTTATTTAATGTTGGTAGAAGCTCCTTATCAAGTGTCCCACACCAGCTCATGGATATAGCATTTTTTGGTTTGAATTCAAGTTTGGTATACGAGGGGCGTCCAATAAGTAAGTTTCCCTATTTTATAAAAAACATTACACATAATTGATCATGTTGAATTAATTTTATTTATATTGTACAATCCTTCTGTTACTTTTGCACATAGTCAACATGTTTTTCCAAGCCAGTGTTGTACCATGTCGGGTTCTGTGCTCGCAACCAGCTGGTCACTGATTTTACTTCATCATCGGTGTTAAAAGTGCTTACCTTTGAGTTGGAGGAACATGTGAAAAATCACTTGGGGCAAGCTCCGGTGAATACGGAGGATACAAGAAAACTTCCAAGTTGAATCTTGACCCAGATGGAGCTCAGAAGATTCAACTGGGAAGTTTTCTCGCATCCCCCATATTCACCAGATATTTTCCCAAGTGATTTTCACATGTTCCCCTGACTCAAAGGTCATCATGGAGGTAAGCACTTTAACGCCGTGGTGAAGATCAATCAGAAGTGAACAGCTGGTTACGAGCACAGGGCCCGACTTCTGGTTCATTTCTGATTCATATTCGTCACGGCGTTAAAGTGCTTACCTCCAAGACGACCTTTGAGTCAGGGGAACATGTGAAAATCACTTGGGAAAAGATCTGGTGAATATGGAGGATGCGAGAAAACTTCCCAGTTGAATCTTCTGAGCTCCACCTGGGTCAAGATTCAACTTGGAAGTTTTCTCGTATCCTCCGTATTCACCGGAGCTTGCCCCCAAGTGATTTTCACATGTTCCTCCAACTCAAAGGTAAGCACTTTTAACACCGATGATGAAGTCAAATCAGTGAACAGATGGTTGCGAGCACAGGACCCGACACTGGTACAACACGGGCTTGGAAAAACTTGTGTCACGTCCACAAAAATGCTTGGAAAACATGTTGATTATGTAGAAGAGTAACAAAAGGATTTACAGTATAAATAAAATTAATTCAACATTATCAATTGTGTGTAATGCTTTTTATAAAATAGGGAAACTTACTTATTGGATGACCCTCGTACATTCATTAGGTTGTGAACAAAGGTCATGCCTAGGTGAGCGGCGAAAGGGGAGGAGTAGGAAGCATTTCATCTTAGTAGATGGAAGGCATGCCTGGCAACGGCAGTCTACACCAGCCCCTGGACAGTCCGTCTTGTGCTGGTTTAATGTCACTAGTCTGGATCTCAAACATTATCCTATGAACACAAGTCGGTTTCAGCCTGAGGAGCAAAGGTGAAGGAGGAATGCTAGAACCTGGTAGGGGTGGCTGCTGGGCGTGACACAGGCGGTTTGTTTCCTTACCAACATAAACCACAGCGAAATGTGTCGTCACTATTCCATGTTTTCTACTGTATATATCATAAATAGAGCTGTAACATATAGGATCGCTGTAAGAATACAAGTCGCCTTAACACGGCGAGCGTCTCACGTCACTATCCCCGAGGTTTGGAGGGAGGGGTGACTCGTAGCTTTATCTGTTGTATTGACGATGGTGACTGACCTTTACTCCCCGCCTTACTCAGGTGACAAAGTTGCACTGCACTCACCTCACGTCCAACGTCCTAGATGTTATAGCTCTAATAATAAAGTGATGCAAACACATGCACTTAACATTTCAAACGTGTGACATATCCCAGTGGTGAGGATTTTCAACTACGGATAGGATTTGTTTATGACTAGTACTGCATAAGGACAGAGAATTCGTTAACAAGATCCTAGTTTTAGACGAAGAGTAATGTGCAAAATGTAGTGTTTACTACTGTCAAAACAATCCTGTGTGTGCAGCACTTAATTGCAACTGCAAATTCAGAACGATATTCTTTTATTTATTTTATTTTATCTCTGGACGCTCCTTAACTGCTCTGGTCCTTAGTGTCCAATTCTATATTGGGCGTGATAGACCGATAATTTTGCTCAGAGGACTCTTTATCAGGGTTGAAGTTATTTTACGTGCCGTAAGTCTACGACACGGACCACCAGCTTTACTTCCCTTCCAAAGGAAGCCATACTAGGGATTTTTACCCCCGAAAAAAACCCATCGCCATCCGCCGCGTTTGAACCCGCGACCTCGGAATCTAGACGCTAGCATGGTACCACTAGACCGCGGAGGACGAATTGCTAACTCGCTTACTAACTAGCTCACTCGCGAGAATGCTCTGGCCAGCTGTAACTTTTCACAGAGTTCCAGAACGTTCGAGAGGCGAGGAGAAGGAAACTTCCATAAGATTCTGGTTATGTCTCGATAGCGCCTCGGGCGAGACCACTTATCGCCCGGACAGTCGGTCGTTCGGAGCCTTCTACTGATAACCGAGGCCCACACCTGCGTCACAATATTGTCCAAATTTTAAGCAAAATATGGGACTCAGATTTAACACTTATTTTCTCCCTAATTTGTGGGATAATTAAAAATTCATCTATACAATTTGTTAATATACTGTTAAAGTATATAGTTGTGCAGTGTACAGGTGTGCAGAAAATTTTCAAAGCAGTAAAATATGCATGAAGTTTGGTGTACATTTCAAATTCACCATTAAAATATACACAACTCTTTTGGGCGAGGAGTTCTTTTAAATGAAAGGGGGCTGGGTTTTGCAGTCCCAGTTAGCTCTTCGGGGAAAGATCAACCTAGTTTATTGTCGTATTGGCTAGGTCCACTACTTTTTTCCCTCTTTAGTTATCGTGGTCCACCTGTTCCGAAGGTCCTCCTCAGTTCGTCTGCCCAGCGGGTTCTTTGCCTGCCGACGTTCCTCTGGCCAATTCTGGGGTCCCAACAAATCACTCTAGTTATTCCCCACTAATGCTGACATCATGATAGGAGGCACCCTAAAAGAAACCCTGCAGCTAACTAGGACATAACTAATAATATGGTAGATACACACAGAAAGTACAAATGTCTCGAGTTTTTCAAAGCTCAGTGGGAAGCCGTAATACAACAGCTCAACGACTTACGTAGTTGATACAAAAACATGGATACATACATCTTAAAATCCCATAATATTCACAACAAGATCGACGAATGTCTGCACCAATTACAACTAACACCTTCAACGAAGTACATTAATGCCAATGACCAACGTAATATCAGGACTAACTACGGGATAAGGAGTATAAACAGTGGTGTGAGCTATCTCACAAAGACAAGGGTGTCATTATATACAGGGTGGACCATTTAAGTTGAGACTGTACAATATCTCCAAAACTAAGCGTTGTAGAAAGGAATGCCGTGAATAAAAGTTGTTTGACATTATGGAGGAAAGTAAACGCCATTATTCGTGTTTTATTTAGAGGACGTTGTGATGGTCATCTTAGGGTCAATTTAAATTTACCCTAATTATAGATTCCCATTTAAAAACTTAACTGACCCCAAAATGACCATCATAACGTCCTCCAAATAAAACACGACTAATGACATTCACTTTTCCCATAAAATCAAGCAATTTTTATTCAAGACTTTTCTTTTTACAACGCTTAGGTTTGGATATATTCTACAGTCTCAACTTAAATGGTCCACCCTGTATAAGGAACATACTCCTGCTAACAGCTGGATTTTACATCACAGCGTACTATCCAGCACTGAATGGAAGGAAGCCTTAAAGATGACATGTAACGTTGCTGCGGTCCGAGCTGTACCGGGTCGAAATCAGGACGATAGCCGCTGTCGACTTTGCCGCAGCGAGTTTGAAACTCTTTCACAAGTTCTCGGTTTTTGTTCCTACGGCCAAACACTCAGGAATATTCGTCACCACACAATAGGCACATGTTGGCTAACTCTCTCCAGAAGGTTGGATATGTGACTCATGAAGACATCTCCGGAATTGCTACACAAGGTGTACACGGCGATAAAAGAAGAATAATGTCTACCATCCAACAGTTCCATATTATAAAGCAAAATATTCTCTTGGCCACAGTGTGGTGTTTGGGCTGTTAATAAGTGCCCATGGAAACATTCCAAAGTTCTTCGCTGACACCTACGGGATGTTGAATTTACCCACTATTGACATCAAAGCATATGGAACGTCTGCTTTGAAAGGATCAGTAGCCCTCTTAAAATATTAATCTTTATAGCCCTTGTTATCCACAGTGATGCCTCCCATGTTCTTCTATTAGTTTCCCCCAAATCATCGTCAATCTTCGAAACAACCCACAGTTTATATTCCAATCTGTTTAACGTGCATATTTTTAAAGCTTTAATAGTATTTTCTAATAGTAACATTATTACTTTCTTCTAACATTGTTTCATGGTATGACTCTTCTTTTCTTATTGCCTTATTCAACCATTTATGTGCGTTTTATTGGTAATTTTGTATTCGTTATGCTTTGTTCAATACGCAACCTTTCATTAATGGAAGCTTTAAAATTAATATAGGGTGCTGTCTCCTAACATGCCCTGCCCAACTTCATTTTAGTTACCTTTCCGTGGTCACGGTGTCGTTAAATCGTGATCTCTTCTTTGTTTCTTGGTTCTGCATTCTATCTCTCATTATTACGCCCAAGATTTTCCTATTTATTTCCCTTTTGGCAAATATCTGTCGCTACTATAAATTAAAACCAAATTGCTATACTAGAATTTCAAATGAACTGAACTGAAATCTTGGATTTTATACATTTCACATATTGGTATTCTTAATATATAGGGTCTTTCAACAAGAGTGTCCTATCTTTGAACTTAAATAAAACACGTTCTATAAATGATACAGGTTTATTTCTTTTTTATTTTGGAACATAATTAATGTCATTACGTGTGGAAGAGAACATCAGTTAAGTGACCGCCGCGACTTCGTTGGATTGCGCGTATACGGTTGACCCAATTTCCAATGACAGAAGAACGAAAATTAGGTCCAACTTCACGTATAACACGCGTGATGTTATTCATAAGATCATTTACTGTTTCTGGTTTGTTGACACAAACTCGAGATTTAACATAACCCCACAGGAAGTAATCCAACAGCGTTAAATCACATGACCTCGGGGGCCAATTAACATCACCACCACGGGAAATAATGAAACCTCTAACTTCTCCTTCAAAAGATCGGTTGTTTCGAGAACAGTATGACATGTGGCACCACCTTGCTGGAACCAGATGTTTCTGAGATCCATACCATCGAATTGATTCCAAATATAGTCCCTTATAAGAGCCCGGTATCTCCATTGACAGAGATTCTCCATCTTGATCTTGGAAAAAATATGGACCAATGATTCCACCATACCAAAATCCACACCACACAGTAACCTTTTGGTGATGAAGTGGTCGTTCTTAAATCTGCATTGGATTTTGATTGCTCCAATAGAGGCAATTTTGTTTGTCAACATAACCATCCATCCAAAAGTGGGCTTCGTCGCTGAAGATTATTTTTCGACAAAAATCCGGGTCAGCTTCCAATTGCTCCATAACCCAATCAGCGAACACACGGCGCAACCTATGGTCGTTGGGCTTTAGTTCTTGAGTTAACACCATTTTGTAAGCGTGAAACTTCAAGTCCAGATGCAGAATTCACCAAGTTGTGGTCGGCGAAAGCCCCAATTCTTGCGCTCGACGAGCAATTGATTTGTTTCCGTTTTCGCGTACTCTCTCACGAACGGCGCCTATGTTTTCGTTGGAGCGCTTACGTCGATTACGTACAGGCGTTCTTCGATCGCTGACAGAAACACTTCTTTCAAATTTATCGATCAAACGCCGAATCGTTCTCTCACAGGGACGATTATGCACACCGTAAACTTCATGCAATACACGGAAGGTTTAACAGACGATCCATTTTTATAGTAAATTTTCACAATTCTACCCGTTGCTGAATGCTGTAACGTTCCATGGCTATTTTTGAATAATAACTGTAACCACATGAAAAAAATTATTGCTGTAACTCAATAACAACGCAGCTATCACATATTAAAGATAGGACACTCTTGTTGAAAGATCCTTTATTAATCAGCTAAAAGTATGTCGCTATCTGTTGATTTTTGACCTTTATGTTTCAAGTATATAGTGGCTTCAAAATTATGTGTTTAAACAACAATTTTACACAATATTCTTATATTTTTCGCCTTATAAATATTTTGAATGATCGATATTTAAGCCTGTATGTATAAAGATTTAGACAGGCCTAAGGCAGCAAAGGATGGTAGTAACTCATAAAGGTGATAAGTAAAAGAGGGGATCCTATGAATGTATTGACGTTGAAAGGAAGCAGAGTAAGGCATTCCGAAAGAATTCCGGCAGAATTGACCTAGCGTATGTACATGGACGGATCCACCCCATCCCCTAACACAGTAACCTCTTAAGCTAATGGCGGGGGCGCCCACATGCAGAGGAACCCAATCTTCCCCCAAGAGAGAAGCCTTTGCTTTGTACACGCCGTGCACAAACAGGGCTGGCCGAGTCTTGAAGGAAGACTAACTTTCCTAATAATTTCCATATAATTTCCCTTTAATAATCAACAGGAAGCCAACTCAAAGCCTGGATAAAGCTGCAGAGAAGAGGGTGGAAGTATGGGCTGGCTTCAAGGAAGATGCCAAATAGTTCGGCCGGTATGAAATACCATTCAATCCAGCAAAGGCTCAAATATATAAGTACCGAAAGCGGGGGAAAACTTTTCGGAGAACATAAAGAAAACGTTTACTCCGCATTTTTGCTCTTATCTACTTGGTCAAACCGTAAAAGAGCATTTCTTTTAGAGCTCTGCCTACAAGGGTTTACCATAACGATAACGATATTAAGTTCGCAAAAGAAAACTGAACGAAGCTGAAAAATCTGCGTTCACATTCATTCTTCTCCACCTACCATCGTTTATTTTTATATGCTTCTATAAAATATTATTAAAAAAGTGTGCTCATCTCTCTCCTTCAAGTTAATTAGATAAAGGTTCCCATGAATGACTTCGTTACACCTTACAGTTAGAAAGGAAATAGCTACAGAAAAAGGTATAAACCTGGTCGCTATATGTTGGCCTCGAATTCCATTTTCTTTCCATCACATCGCCAGAAAAAAATTGCATAGCGACAGCACCTTGAAAAATGATAAAGTATTGAAAATTTCAAACATATAATAACGAATATTTCGGAAACGGCTGATGTTACAAAAAAGGTTATAATAAATATGTGGTGTGTTTGAAGAGTACCACATTTTTGTGTAATTCATCTCTCACTTATACATTACCCGTTATACAAAATTGTACTAAACTTCTTCCGAATCAAGGCTATTCCTAGAAGATTAAACATATACATCTTATTTGTCACGCAAGCATCTTAAAAATATTTTACACGTTTTCCAGCTCTCCTTTTTTTACAATTTTCCATGTAAAGGCTGGTTTGAAAAGGGCATCTTCTTTAATATCTTCGGTTCGAAATTTTGGAAGACACTAAACACAAATATCAAGTTTGGTATTTATCCCACTTCACGTGCTGTTGACACACAAACGGAACTTTTTCTAAAAATGTTTGTTTGATTCAGGGAACTCAAAATTTGCATTTCGTGTGAAATCTCACATCCAACTTTTGGGTAGAATGCAATACCTACTAGGTACGTAGTAGAGAAAATACGTATGTGACACAAAAAACACAGGCTTACTAAAGTCCAATAATTCACGACTGCGAGGAAAGGTTGCACTTTAAATTAAGCATGGCCTCTTAATACTCCACAAATCCACCTTGTGCGATCAATACACGTCAATATTCTCAAATCTCAAAGTAGTTGTTTAAAGTTTTTCAGAAATATTGATTTAATGGTGAGTACTGTATTCTGAATTACTACAAATGTATTTAGTTGAAATTCCTGCCACGGTTTCTTCAATATAATTTCAATGGTTAATTAATTTTGTGGCACTATGCGCATGCTTTCCAAGAAAACAATTTTTAAAAATTCAAAATAGAGCATATGTGAAATTCTTCACCTGATAGTTTGAAAATTTTAAAAATTCCTTACAGTCAAACATTAAATTTTGGGTAACGTTAAAAATAAAGTATATGCCACCTTTCATTTTCTAAAAGTCAATCATGTATTACATTTTTGATACACTAAAACCAAAACGGTTTTTTCCTATCGAGAGAAAAAATCTTTAGATTTATTGACTTCACCTTCAAAGAAACGTATATGTAAAATCTGAAAAAAGCGAAGAAAAAATCGTATACGAGAAACATATTAAAGGGGCAAAAATTTTAGAAAACAAGATTATGAAAAAGCAAAGGTTAAAGTTTCACAAGCTATTTGCACACACTTGCACACCTTTATTTAAAGGTCGCATCTAGTATTTAAATGACAAGAAGGACTAAACTACATTAGGGTCCTGATTCTATAATGTTTAAGAAGGTTTCAAATAAAATATTATGAACATAATTATTACTTTCTCTACTACGTATTGTAAGTAGGGGAAGTATTGTATTCCACCCAAAAATTAGATACCAAGATTTCACCGGAAATATACGTTTTGAGACCCCCTGAATCCAAAAAAGGCATTTTTGGAAACATGTCCGTGTGTGTGTCTGGGTGTCTGTCTATGAACAGCATAACTCAGAAACGAACAGTCGGATAAACACCAAACTTAGTATTTAGGTTCAGTATCTTCCAGAGATGCGACACAAAGGTTTACAAGAAAATCCCCCAACCTAGACTACCCTTTACATGGAACATTTTCAAAAATTTTAATTTTCTCAAAAAATGGCTAACGATTTTTATTAAAATATCATATGTTTAAGATATTTTCATGACAAATGAAATGTATATCTCGAATTTTCTGGGAATGTCTCCAAAAGTATTCTTCATTGTGAACGACTTTTGCATGACCGGTAAACCATAAGGGATAGACAAAATTTTACTACACAAAAAATGTAGATCGCGTTAAAATACACAATTTATGTCATATACATTTTTTTGTTGGGTGAACCATTTTCGAGATATTGCTTGTTATTCCCTTAAATTTTTCAATACGTTCTCTCAAATAGGAATTCCTCATTCATTTTTTTTTATGTCCTGGACATGCAAAGAGAATGGAATGCGCCACATAGCAACCAGCTCTTAAAATATTTGACTATCGCTTAAAGCCTAGCAATTCCCATTGCACCTACAAGAAAATTAGCATTAAGTTTAACATCTCGATTAACATGAAGCATATCGAGAATAAGCGTTTGTAAAAATAGTTTTTACAAGAGTAGAGAAAGTTCTGTGAGTGTAACACATCAGACATTTTTTTAATTTTATTTAAAAAACACCATCAGTTCTCTTAAATAATAACGGCAGAGATTTCACAGAAATTTTGTTAACAAACAAGCTTAAGTGGAGAAGAAACCGTTATGGAAAAAAGAGAGAAAAGTTTCCCAATGTATACATTGGAGTTTTGCCTAAATTTAAATGTAATTACAGGGTTCTATGCCATGCAGTTTCCAAGGTATATATATATATATATATATATATATATATATATATATATAACTGAACAAATCTCTAAAGGACCTGAGAATAAAATATATAGCAAAACGTTGAATGCAGTTATATACAAACAAAATTAATATATTGTCTAACCAAGCGAGGTAGCGCCGCGGTAACGCGTGACTCGCATACGGGAGGTCACGGATTCGATCCCCGGCAGACGCCAACTCTGACTTGGGTGTGGTTTACATTTATCGCCAGGCGAATCCTGCGATTGCTTTTCTATTGCCACGAATTTTTCCAGTCCTCATTCCTCCCGTAGTGGGACGTTCCGACCCCTTTAGCTGTCTTGGTATCAGCTATGCGGACCCCTAGCACTCGTGGTACTTCTGACGTTATTAAAAGTACAGCGGACCGAATATTCGAGTCCCTCCGTAAGGGAGATGTTTGGGTTGGGTTGGGCTCGGTGGAGCAGTGGTTCTCGTGACCCATGGGAGATTGGGTGCACCTGGCTAGAAGTTCCGCACAGGCGGGGTTGTGAGACGCCTTAAGAATCTCCATACCAACCTGGAGAACTAGTAGACGGTGGCTTGACACTGAATTGAATCGAGTTTTGTTTATGGACGCTGTTTAACTGCTGTGGTCCTTAGCGTCTCATTCTATATTGGGCGTGAAAGACGAATAATTTTGCTCAGAGGCCTCTTTATCAGGCTTGAGGTTCTTTTATGCGCCGTAAATTTACGACAGGGGACCACCGGCTTTACTTCCCTTCCGAAGAAAGCCATACTAAGGATTTTTTGAACCCGCGACCAAGGAAACTAGAGGCTAGCACGGTAACCACTACACCACGGAGGACGACATTGGCCAGACACAGTCGTCCCCACCGAGGTTGTTCGGTAGTCTACCCTTCGGGGTTGACACGCGTAAGTGGCGTATCCACCTCCGTCCTTGTGCAAGCAGAGGGGTCGGTATATAAAATAGACCCGGGCTTAATGGAAAAACCCACGGATATCACCCCTGGACCCCTACTCGGCGCAGACTGAGTTGTCAGACTGTCACTGCCTGACGGTCCCTCATTCAACATCATATCATTTCCTGTCGCCTTTTAGGGGTACGGGACTTGACTGGGTAGTTTGGTGGTGTGTGGTTCGCGGTAGCCATGCTCTGCGTGAATGTTTCTTCCTCCTGTGGTATGGAACCAGGGCATTTCAAACCTGTTCGCCAGGAGCGCTGGGGGGTTTCTGCAGGAGTGTTTTCATTTGTGAACTTTAGGGACCCCGATTACCAGCACCTGCCTCTGCTTAGTGCGGGCAACACACTTCGGATTTTTCATCTCATACTGCCCCCCTGGAGGTTGCATACGGCACAATAGGCCTCAGGCCGCAGTGCTTAAATCTTCTTCTGTCCATTGCAAGAAAAAAAATCTGATGTGTTACACTCACATGGCTTTCTCTACTCTTGTACAAACTATTTTTACAAACGCTTATTCTCCATATGCTTTATGTTAATCGAGATGTTAATCTTATTGCTAATTTTTTGTAGATGCAAGGTGAATTGGTAGGTTTTAAGCGCTAGTCAAATGTTTTAAACGCTGGTTGCTATGTGGCGCATTCCATTCCCTTTGCATGTCCAGGACATAAAAAAATTGAATAACGAATTTGAGAAAAAGTATAAGTATTGGAAAATTTAAGGGTATAACAAGCAATATCTCGAAAATGGTTCACTCAACAAAAAAAATATATATGACATAAATTGTGTATTTTAACGCGATCTACATTTTTTGTGTAGTAAAAAGGTTTACCAGTTATACAAAAGTCGTTCACAATGAAGAATACTTTTGGAGACATTCCCAGAAAATTCGAGATATATATTTCATTTGTCATGAAAATATCTTAAACATATGATATTTTAATCAATATCGTTAGAGCCATTTTTGAGAAATTTAAAATTTTTGAAAAATGTTCCATGTAAAGGGTAGTCTGGGGTGGGGGACTTTCTTGAAAACCTTCGTGTCGCATCTCTGGAATATACTGAACCTAAATACCAAGTTTGGTGTTTATCCGACTGTTCGTTTCTGAGTTATGCTGTTCACAGACACACACACGGACATGTTTCCAAAAATGCTTTTTTTTGGATTCAGGGGGTCTCAAAACACATATTTCCGGTGAAATCTCGGTATCGAATTTTTGGGTGGAATACAATACTTCCCCTACTTACTATACGTAGTAGAGAAAGTAAAAACCTTGTCTAATAAATAAATCAATCGATTAAATGCAAATATTAATTATAAATATCATCACACAGGTTTACATATTACACTTTGATGATCGTCTTCCGGCTACAGTTAAAATAGATTGGTTCTATCTCATTTTTGGCCTTTTTAGATTTCTAATCTTCTATCGTCTATAATGTAACACTTGCTTCACATATCATTCGTCATTCACTCTTCTGATGTAGGGGATTCATTACACATTTTCTTCAGTTTTTTTCTTCATTTAATTTGTACATTCCCAAAGCATCTCAGTTTTATCACTAATTCAAACAGTCAATTTTACTTCGATTATTAATATTAAAAACCTCATTTCTGAAGCCTCGATTTTTTGTCTTTTCTTCCTACAAACTGTAGTTCAGATCCATGTGTATCTCTTGGTACTGTCATATACTTATACCATTTTAATTAATTAATTTTGTTTTGATAGTATCATATTAATGGTTAAAGTTTACCTCTTAAATTTGCCATTCGTGCCAAAGTCCTAGTTCCTGCCGTACGTGACCTGTAGTTGGGCGAAGTCAGCTCGCTTAAGTAAAGGTAATGATGGTTGTTTAACGCTCCTCTTGTGGTTAATGACCTTCGGGGAAACCCCATTCCACCAAGCAACGACTTGATCCTTTTTGTTTTATTTGTTTCAAGACAGCCTTTGGCGGTGTCCGTTACCTCCGATGTAGGGTGATAGTGCAAGTGACGATGGAACGAGCAGACCTACAGCTTTTATCGTGGACTCCAAACCACACTGGGCCTTAGGGATATTTTGCATAAGCTTAAGAAAAGGGAAACCCCGAAATCAAACCTAACCTGTGATGGGCTGGTAAACAATTTAATTACCTGGATTGTGGCTTTGTCCAGTTTTTATACTGTCTCTCTTCATTGTCACTGGGTTATTTTGATCTAGTCAACTTCACTGGGAGTTAATTTATTTTTCACTATCACTTCACTAAGGTGAATTGGTTCAATTCTCCGTCACTTCACTTCCTTCGTGACGTAACCTATTCACGCCGAAGTGTTCAAATCCGTCGGAGGGCGATGGATTTTTTCGGGCGTAAAATCTTTAGCATGGCTTCCTTCGGAAGAGAAGTAAAAGCCGGGAGTCTCGTGCCGCAGATTAACCACACGTAAAAGCGCCTCAAGCCTGATAAAGAGGCTTCTGAGCAAAATTTCCGGTCTTTTACGCTCGATATATAATGGAACGCTAAGAACCATAGCAGTTGAAGTTAGTCCATAAATAAAACATAATTTAATTTAATTTCCACAACCCGTCGCTCCGCATTAGCCTTGCTGCACGTTACAACAGCCATCACCAACTCGCTCGGAAAACTCGCTCGCACTTGACGCACAACTGACCCAACAACTCTCGCGAGAACGTTCTCTTATATAATCAGCAGAATCCTTCCACAAGTTTCACGAACGTTTTAGAGCTACTTTAACACACTTCCTGGTGAAGGTAAGGGAGAAGTTGCTTCCACATGGTTCTAGTTATCAACGGAAAGCGCAACCGTTGTTTACGTTGGTGAGCGGCGTTTATCTTGTTTACTCCGACCGCCCGGCGCCGACCTCTCGATAACCTTGGGCTATAGCTGGTGCGTCACAGTATATTTACATGTTGCGGAAAATTATGTATATATACACATGTAAACGACTTCTTCAATTTTGCACTTGATTCCCCTTTAAAACTATGCATTAACCAGGTTTTTGTGCGGTCACTTAAAGCAGATACAAATAGGAACTATTGGGAACTAGAATACGATAGTAGTCTGTGTCATAAAAAAGCTAATTTAAAATATTTTGGTTTTTTTCATGTAGATGGGATCAGCGAAACAGAACATATTTTATTCATTCATAACTACGCTGTCCCACTTAAAACCTCAATAAAATAAATGATTCTAATATTATATTCCTTTCATCGACTTAACTTGACTATTTCGAACAAAATTAAATATTTATTTCCTAATGTTGAAGCTAAACATAAGCTACCATAATTACACAAGCATTATAGTTGTTTCGGACACAAAGTAGTTCACGCTAAGAACTATTAGATGTAGTGCTGACGAAAGGGGCGTGCCTGCCTGTTTATGTTTATGCTTACATAACTCTCCGAATGTTTTGGAGTTTCAAAACTACAATGGTTCAGAAAATATTAATTGCAAATGCATAATGCATACTTCTCTGGATATGATGATTATGAAGGTGTAATGTTGTACAACACTCTTGGATTACTGACAAAGTTTTGGCTTTTCACCAAATCATAAATGTATTTGTAGAGTTTATCAGCTTTTATTAAGTCTGCGTACAAACCAGAAAGCGAATAAACTACACGATTCTGTCTCCAAGTGTTATTTATGAGGCGGACATCACAAGTTAAGCAGTCGAACTTTGAAACAGAAAACATTATGTATTCGTCTACAACCTCCCACCGCATATAGATGACAGTGGGGCTCGGACAAAATTTGACGATCTCATTCCGGTAAGTTAATTCCATTATCTCGCAGTTCTCAATGAAAACCATCAATTTCACACATTATTCATGTTCACTGTGGCGATTTAATTACAACGTATAATGCTTTTACAGTCTCTTCATTCCTGTATATCGCTGAGGTAGGCACTACGGATTGATTAGCTGGCGAGCAGGGTAGCAAATGAGCGTTGTAAAGGCACAGCCATATCGACAGAGAGCATGCTCCTGAAGTACTCAGAATCATCCTGTAACGCTGTTTCTATTATTTCTTTTTTAAATCCAGATAGCAAAACAAAAACCAAATTTCCTCACTACGAAAATTGAAATAACGACCTAAATAGGAGGGGTATGTTAAAAGTAAAGTCCATTTTGCATTAAGGTACTAACTACTAAATATTTCTCAATACATTGCCGTTTGTGAAAATTGCAACACCAAGAAGGAAAGCATGAATTCAATGAATTCAATACCACAGGTTAGGTGCATGACAAGTAACAAATAATAAACTTTTCAAATCTATACATGACCTTTGAGACCTAATATTCAGTATTTAGTGTGGCCTCCATGCGCTGCAATTGGAGCTGATATACGCCGTGGCATTGAATCAAAAAGGTTCTGAATAAGTTCCTAAGAGACTTCCCTCCATGCAGTTTGTATTCGAGCCCATAAATCCGTGACACTGGTTACTGGAGGACCAGGTGCCGACCAACCATACCCCAGGTATATTCGATGGGCGACATGTCAGGCGAACATGCAGGCCAGGGAAGCAATGGTACCCGTCGCTCTTAAGAAGGCTTGTACATTCCTTGCAATATGTGGCCGGGCATTGTCCTGTTGAAATGTGGCCTGTGGAGATGCCTGAATCAGGGGGAGTACCTCAGGCTTTACAACCACCGTTAGGTACTGGTTGCTGTTCAAAGTGCCCTCAATTCTTAGGAGGCGAGATAGGTTGTTGTAAAAAATGGCGCCCCAAACCATCACATCTGGTGTTTGTCCGCTATGCCGCTCAGCAATGCAGCCCTCCAGGTTGCGCTCAACACGGTACCGCCGGACACGTATGCGGCCATCACTGTAGGACACGTTGAAGCGCGAATCGTCCAAAAAGACTACAGTTTGCCACTCAGCACCCCAGTGAGGGTGTTCACGTGCCCATTGCAACCGGAGTAGCTTGTGGTTTCTGACAATGGAAGCCGACGTAATGGCATGCGTACTACCAGTCCAACTGCAGCAGACGGCGGCGAACCGTTGATGCAGACAAGTTTACACCTGTTGCAATGCTCCAGCGTCGAGCCAACACTGTGGATGAAGCCGTACGGTCTGTTATGGCCATGCGGAGACAAGATGACGGTCATCTCGTGCTGTGGTCATGTTCCGTGGTCCAGTAGCCGCTCTTCGCTGCGTATGACCTTCATCTATCCACTGCTTCCACACACGCATCACTGCCTTAGCAGCATGCCCTGTAAGAGCCAAAATGTCACGGTATGACAAACCCGCTCCCCTAGGACCGATCATTCTGCCCCGTTCGAACTCACTCACATGCCAATATGCTCTCTTTGACGTCGACGAGGCATCCTGGCACTCACTTTATTGTTTCCACCTTGCTTGACAGC
Source organism: Deroplatys truncata (assembly GCA_030765065.1). Classification (NCBI taxonomy): domain Eukaryota; kingdom Metazoa; phylum Arthropoda; class Insecta; order Mantodea; family Mantidae; genus Deroplatys; species Deroplatys truncata. The sequence goes on from CM060990.1 coordinate 669,390,309, forward strand.
TCTCTGCATTGACTACACTGAGCGCAACACTGACCTTGTCGGACCGACTCGAGAGGGCTCTATTCGGCCTGCAAACCTAATCACTTATTGCTTGCACACTCTTCTACACTTCTACAAAGTTTGGAGCTATTCGAGAAATTCTTTTTTGGTGTTGTAATTTTCACACACAGCAGTGTAGCTTAACTTTTACCTAAGCCTTCGAACCTTAGTACATTCCTTCAAGTTGCCAATGATTTTTTAACGTTTGTGCTATCGTAGCCAAGTTTTTAGACCCTCATCACAGACTTTCACCGCCAGTACATCTAAAAAACGTGTAGCTGTTTCTGGAGTTAACATCTGTGATACATATATATATATATATATATATATATATATATATATATATACATATGAAAACTTCCTGAAGGACATAAATAATGTGTTGTCTGTTTTGGGCTAACATCATATTAACTTGGAGATTCACGATTGTTTTCTTTCAGCTACTCTGTGTTAAAGATCTGACTACCAGACCACTAGTTTGATTCCTCCCTGAAACCAACAACACCAAAAAAGCAATTTCTTCTGCGAAGGAATCTTAGATGCAGAGAAATGCATCTCAGAAACTATACGATTGTTTTATGGACTGTCGGCGAGCTTCTGTTAGGAGGAACCACTGAAGTGTATGCTAAATCAGATTGAGAATTTAACTGATTGTGAAAACTGTGTAAAAAGAGAGCTTAAGGCAACCGAGCGGGATTAAATTAAACTGAGTTTTATTTATGGACGCTCTTTAACTGCTGCGGTCCATTCTATATTGGGCGTGAAAGAGCGGAAATTTTGCTCAGAGGCCTCTTTATCAGCCTTGAGGTTACTTTACGTGCAGTAAAACTACGACACAGTACCACCGGCTTTACCTCCCTTCCGAAGGAAGTCATGCTAAGGATTTTTACACCCGAAAAAGTCGATCGCCCTCCGCCGGGTTTGAACCCGCGACCTCGGGAACTAGAGGCCGGCATGGTAACCACTATACCACGGAAGACGACTGACCGAGCGGGATGGCTCAGGCTGTAAAGTCTGAGGCTCGCATTCAGAATGTCCCGGGTTTGATTACCGGCGATCCCCACTCAGACCCATGGGATTTTTCGGTGGTATTCCGGGTCGTCAGACGAATGCTGAGTAGTTTGGTCTGTTTGAGGGTTGAAAGTGTCGGCGATGGTGTATCCATGCAGTGTGGCAGTGAAAAAGGATGCTCTCTGAACTTTCTGCGTCCCTCGTTCTTCGGTAGGTTGCCGGGGTATAAGGACCGCCCTTTTTGGGGGGGAGGGCGTTGGGCCCAGTATGTGGCGGAGTCCCTGGTCTGCCTGTCTGACTACCGGGCGTCTCAATCTGGAAACTGTAGGGACCCTGTCTTTGCTGTGGCATCTCCCCTGCCCCCTCGTGGTGTGTCGGTACAGTATCCTCATTCCTGGATCGGTGACGAATCCCCTCAGCTTATCCAATGCAAGCTTAAGACATACATAATAGATAAAAAATTTAGTTAACCAAATATTTAGTAGTTCTTAGTTTTTTGCATAACGGACCCTACTTCAAAAACATCCCTCGTTTACATTTTTATTTAAAAATCGTTTTTATGTTTTAAAATACATATATTTATTTATCAGTCTGAACATAACGGGCACAAGCCCAATAACAATGTTCATTACAAAAATATAGTAACATACAATCATTTATAAACCTAACATTCACAGAAGAAACAAAAAAAATTAAAAATTTTGAGTTACGTTATCATAGCTTACGTAAACACTTCATGTAGTCAAGTGATTTTGATAGGCATTATTCAAATGAAAAGCATATCTATGTATTTTTTTTTACATTAATTGCATAACACAGTCGCATGGGTCATAAGACCGTACATGCTCTCTAGATAAATACCTGGTCTGTATACGTGACTTGCAGTATCAACCAGAAAACAACTATTTTTTTTTACAATCACCGCACTATATACATACATACATATAAAATTGAAAAAAAACACACTGAGTCACACACTCAAACACACACACACACACACACACACACACACACACACACACACACAGTCGCGCACAAGTACTCAAGCACCACATATGTTTAAAGAAAAATTACATAAACACCTTATCTCTTAGTACACGTACTTCCATTAAGTATGTGCCCAAGCTTGGCCAGTTTTGGCTGTTTAGAATCATGTCCCAGCATGCTGTCCTCCGTCTGTTGGAAGCCAAAAATACTTCCGGTAATAGTTTTTTCCTAATACCCTCCGTCTGCACGCATGCTGCCAAAATATGCGTCCAGTCTTCTTGTTCCCCGCATAATGGGCAAATCCTCCTGCCATCGTCATCAACAATCTTGCGAGCTTTCCACCCTCCCAACCTAAGCCATGCTATTCCAGTCCTCTGTTTTATACTCAATTCCAAAATATATGTTTCCTTACCCCACCTAGTTTTTATTTCATTTTGTAGCTCCAATGTTGATCTTTGTCTACATTCAGATTCGATTTTCTGCCTGTTTATATCGCATAGTCGTCTTTTGACCTTTCTTACAGCACTGTGTGTATTTTCATCACCCCTTTGCCAGATATCATTTAAGCCAATTTTTGATAATTCGCGTTGCAACCCCGCTGCCCACCATTTTGGATGCCCTATGTTGTTTATTTGATGACGATAACATATTGCTCTCAGAGTTGTTTGATCGCCTTTAATTATTCGCAGCCAGTACCTAACTACGTTTAGTTTAGCAAATACAGCATCTTCCCAGCATCCTACCTCCCGAAGAACTCCGTAGTTTGAAGTACCCTTCCCCAACCCTAGAATGCGCTTCCAGAAATTGCATTGTATTTTATTTACATTATCCACCCTCTCCCATCCCCACACTTCACTGCCGTATAGTAATGAGGACCTAACCATTGCTTCATACATGGTCTGTAATGTTTTTACTGGCATATCTGGTACCCGTGTCAATATCCTTAATACTTCAGAAAGTTGTCCAATCCCTTTGTGTTTTATAAACTCCATGTTCTTGTTCCATTTTCCGCCCATATCAAACCTTACTCCTAAGTAATCGAAGTGTTTAACATTTTGAATTGCTTCCTCCCCATAGGTCCACTTTTCATGTTGGCCGTACACATATCCATTTTTAAAGGTGACTGTTTTAGTTTTAAGAATATTTACCTCCATACCCCATTGCCTACAGTATTGTCGAAGAGCGTTTAAACCAGACTGCAAACCTTTTATCGTTTTAGAAAGAACTACAATGTCATCCGCGTACAAAAGAATTGGTATTTTTTGGTCTGCGATTGTCGGTGCATCTATGTCTTCCTCCGTCATCACGCTAACAACATCATCAATAAACAAATTAAAGAGTAACGGAGATAGTATACAACCCTGTTTAACCCCCCTCTGCGCTATGTTACATTCTGATGTATTGTGCTGATCGGTCTTGATAACAAACTTAACTTCTTTATACATTGCCCTAAGTGCTCTAATCATTTTCCCCGAAAGTCCTTTACGTGTTAATTTCTCCCAGAGAGCACTGCGTTCTACAGTATCAAATGCCATTTTAAAATCTACAAATACAGTATATACCTTACCACCTTTATTTCTCAAATTGTCATCAATTATTGTTTTCAGAACAAAGACATTGTCAATAGTCGAGAAACCTTCCCTAAATCCTGCCTGAAATTTAGAAACCCTATGATGTGTCTTGGCCCAACACTTAATTCTTTCATATAAGATTCTACTGTAAATTTTTCCAAATATAGAGAGCAGCGAGATACCCCTGTAATTTCCTGGAATGCTGTAACTCCCTTTGCCCTTGTAAAGAGGTTGGATAATGGCGGTTTTCCATGCTTCCGGATATTCTCCGCCTTCAAATATTTTATTGAAGCTTTTTCTATAGAAATCTACCATTTTATTAACTTCTAGCGAGATCTTGAAAAACTCAGCTGACAAGCCCTCTATACCAGCTGCCTTCCCGTTTTTTAAACATTTTATTGCACGAACAACCTCTGCTGTGCTAATTTCATAATCAAGCATTTGCACAATTGGAACCCCAGTCATCCCTTCAGCGGCCAAAGTATTTAATTGTATTCTAAACTCCCCTCCTTCATAGACTGTTTTAAAGTGCTTTATCCATTCTCCAGCAGGGATAGTTGCCTGAATGGACCTTCGCCTTCGAATCTGTCTAATAACTTTCCACATGTCACCAATTTCCCCATTTTCGACTACTTGACGTACCTCTTCTGCCTTTGCGTCCTGCCAAGCTGTTTTGCTCTGCTTTAGGACTTCCCTATATGACTTTCTTAGATTTGCAAAAGAAATTCTACGTTCTTCACCCCCCTCTCTTCTGTATTTGATAAGTGCAGATTCCGCTGCTTTCTTCGCTGTTTTACACTGATCGTTATACCAACTATTTGATGTTAAGCTGTTTGATGCATTACCCCTTCCTGTTAGCATGTGCGCACTTGCTTTCTGCATAATATTAGTTATGTTCTGTATACTTTCAGTTCCTTTGTGTTGATCTACGTCAAAAGATATAATTTCGTTTTCTAAAGTGTTAATAAAAATCTCCTTTCCTGCCTCCCTCCATCTATATTTAAACAATGGCGTCAATGTTTCGCATGCGCTTTCATCCCTTGTATAAGATACTAGCCGAGATACTTTTAAAGTCATTATCAGTGGAAAATGATGAGAGTCAATGCTGTTTTCAACTTTAAAATTTTGAACTAACGGCAATACGTCCTGTGAACACAGAATGTAGTCAATGACACTACTCCCATTCGTATGCACAAATGTTACTTCCCCTGACAGGTCCGAACCGTATTTTCCGTTCATTATTTCTAACTCGTAGGCGTCACAAAAGAACAATAACTCTTTTCCTCTTGCATTCAGGATTGAGTCCTTGCTGTTTCTGCCGGGTTTTCTGTTATCTAAGTCCCCCTTTTTAATTGTAATATTTTCTTGCCCTATCCTAGCATTCAGATCACCCATTATTATTAGCTTTACATCCTGATATTCGTCCCTGATTTCTACAATTGTTTCCCCTAAATCTGTAAAGAATTCTGGCTCAGCATACTGGGACGTAACCGGCTGGCGATATACAGTTATAACAACAATATTAATATTAGCTATATTACAATATATACAGGTTGCTCCCCTGAGATGACTCTGTATTTCCTTAATAGACTGTACATAATTACTCTTAAAGAAAGTAGCAACGCCCCCAGGATATCTCCCCCTTCTACCTCTCACTTCTGAACCACTAAAGACACCTTGGAATTCACTTATGTCCACAGTTTCATTGTTTTTTAGCCAAGTCTCTGCTAACCCAATTATGTCCAAGTTATTTACAAAGTTCAAAAATTGACCACTAGCCAGTTTTCCCCTCAAACCTTCCACATTCCAAAACCCCACTGACAGCTGGGCATCTTCATTCTATCTGTTTGTTGTTATCTTACCTCCTACTCCTAGAGTGCTGGTTCTCCCTATCCTTTGTGACCTGCGGGCTGGTTGCACTGACACCCTCCCCCCTGCTGACGTTGCCATTGTTTTTGTCATCTGGCCGTCTTGGACCCTGCTACCTGCTGTCCCTTCCGGTAGAGGTGTAACCATACTGCCTTCTGGGGCTCGATGCTCTGCAGAAATGCCAACCTCCTCTCCTTGAATTTCTGCTATCTTCTTGTCGATTTCTTCCAGCTCTGCTTTGGTTCTTATTCGCCCGTTTATTAAGTATTAATTATTGTATGGAATATGGTTTATATAGGTACAACATATGCCAACTACAGTCAAACGAAAACGGGCCAGGCACCATAAATTATAATTGAACATACTGTAGAATTAATTTTGATAACTGATAACATATTTACCCTTATAAAGGTTGACAGGCTCATCTCTGTAGGAGATTTTTCCCATTAATAAATTTATAATATCTTTCACTCGCAGATCGTCTCGTCCAATCCGTATCAAACAGGTGTCCATAGAAGGTTTTTCTATGTCGTTAAAGATGTAGACATGGCAAAAGGTTGAGGCATATGAATTACTGTTCCCGAAAAATATCCAAAACCGTATTAACAATTTCGGCAAAGCTGCGTTTTTTGTCGACCAAAACGTTTTAAAGTTTGGTTATGTTTTTACGAGATTAAACGCTGCAGTCATTCTATGATTTGATCTGAAATCCCATTTATGTGCTTCCTGGAGCTCTGAGCTGTTCTTACAAAGAGAAGCCTTTGTAGAAATTAGTTTGAAGCAGACGAGGACGTGCAACTGGGAACAATAGTGAATCCCTTAACATCCCAAAAACTTCTACAAAACTGAATATAATCGTCTTGTTTCGCATTAGGATAATTGTATTAGTTGTTACGGAGATTATTTTTGGATAGCAATTGTTCAACTATGGTATTTGACACATTTTAATGTGACAGTTGATACCGTAATTACTGACGGGAATACATATAATTAAATAACAGAAGATAGAGAAATAATTGCAATAAATAATTTCCGTATATTAAACCAGCGTATAATGTAAAAAGTTTGAGTTAAAATGTTTTTCCGGAAAGATGGAAGTAATTAGGCAGTCAGGTTAGCCAGAATCAGTAGTGAGCCGAGAAAGAGCGAACACGTAGTTTAAGAATTTCTGGAAACGCAGTTAGGTTATAAGCTCAGTACGTTTGTAGTCACGTAGGGAGAAATTCTGGAAAAGAGAAAGATATTTACATTCTACGAATTTAGCCAGCCTCAGTTACTAACAAAGTCAGAGACGTAAGGACACATAAGAGTTGAAAATTGGCTGCGCGTAAAAAATCACGTTGGTGAGGGAATAATATATAGGCGGAGCTAAAATTAATAAATGTTCGTGCATCTACATCCGAAGGCTACTCTTTTCTCTGCTACCGGCACACAGGTGTGCACACACCAACTACTCTTCTGTGATACGAACAGCGGTACTTGCTTGTGAGATATTTTAAGCGTGTGACGCGCTTGCGCTAGTATCGGCTAGCGTAGGGGATCTTGCCGGTTAACATTTTAGCAACTCACGGCCAGTTACGCCTCTAGTTTCTTTTATTCAGGAAGCAGTTATTTCAAACCGTAAAATTGATCCTGCAGAAACCAGCAGGTATAATAACTCAAGTGTTATAGTTTCGAGTGCTATAATTCAGAATCAGTCTTTTTCTTTATTTCAAACCGTCGGCAACTCGCTTGAACAACTCATATTAGTTCACAAATTTAAGAATTAAACTGGCGTTGTCCTTCACAATATATTCATGCGTACCTTGAAGGAAATATTCATAGCTCAACCACTGGAGCAGCCGGTATAAGAGTTATCAGAAAATATTCGCGACAATGGGAAAAGGTGGCATCTACATTCCAGTATCAAACTGTCGCACCATCGTAGCATCTCCTATACGCTTCACAGTCCCTCGGTGAAGGCATTTATTTTACTACATACTATACGTGTTATCATATTAATATGATGTAAAAGTGGTTGTCAGAGACCAGCTGTCCATAAATGCTTTCAGCGAAGCAGGTCTCTTCCCCATTAATAAACACATTTTTAAGTATGGTGTATTTCAGACCATAGGAATGATCAGCTTTAAGACGAAGTAGTTTTACCACACCGCCGTATGCAGAAACCGCTGTTAAATTTACAGAGTATCGCCAATTTTAAAATTATCTGACGCTAGCGTTCTATGAAGCATTCTGTCGGGAGGATCAGGCAGAAAAAGTTGGGAAATGTGATTACATCCTGAAAATAAAAACGTTTCTCTCGTGAAAAGTAGGCAAACACTGCGGGAAAGGAACAAACTAGGAACTGTGGCTGCAAATGGACAAGAAACGTAACTATTTCGTATTCAGCTATTTGTGAAATCCCTCAATACTATGGGTATCCCGTTTAAAATTTTGGCTAGCATGAATGGAAATAATTAAGTGTAAAATTTGATTTGATCTATTTATTCCCGAATTCCTTAGTAAGGTTTTTGCTAATAAAAATTTTGTCAATCCACTTCTACTAAACTATTTTCCTAATCCAGTTTCCCAATATTCTTATTTATTCTTTGTTTCAGTTATAGAGCAGCCAAGAATTGCTTGTAAAACCATACCTGCCAGGATTGATAATGTTGGGGTGGGCTCTGTAAGTAGAGGGAGAGTAGGGGAAATTCGGTTTTGTGATATGCAATTACAGTAATACAAGCTAATACAAACACACACACACTAATCCAAAGGCTAATTTCCAGTTACATCTAAAAACAACAGAACCCCGTGGTTTTGCTGCGGCTCACTACGGCCTGACGGCTTCCGCTCGTCACCTACTGGGTTAGCAAGCACGCGCAGGAAAGAACTAGCAATCCACTATTATTGCATTGACGAAATGCTATGCGTTGACGCAAAATCGTTGTGCGAATTTTCCTCTTCACTAAAATAAATTTAGACGGAAGTACTCTTGACGAAATGTCCATAGTCGTACTGTCCTTTGACCAAAAATTTATAGATAAATTTTCTGTTGGGCGTATTACTGTTGAACGTCCCCGAAGCAATAAAAAAGGTCAGTATTTAGTAAAATTTATTGTGTGTTATCCTTTAGCTTATTAATATTGTGGAGCTACTAACAAAATACATGTATACCTGTGGTAGGGTGAGAAAGACAAAGGTTTATTTTAGAAGTCATATTCCGAAGCATTAAAAATATACATTTTTCTCAGATTTTTTAAAGTATATTTCAAAATTAAACTTGATTGACTGTTTCAGCTGAAATATGCGAAATAGTATTACATTACTTTTTAATAGAAACTTATGTTGTTATTTATAGGCAGTGATTGTTTATAGCTAGTTACTCCGATATAATTAAATCCGTGAAGTCCCTGTCGATGCTTCGGATACTCAGTGACTTTAGTAGCACGGGGCAACTCAGTAACATAATAGGTAGCTGAAACAAATGATAGTACCATTTAAACCTACTTCAGCCGAGGGACCGAGTGTCTTGTTATACGCTACTGTGGTTTCGCCCGCGCTACAGCCACTAGTCAGCAACTTTGACGTATCTGGATTAACTAGACCTTGTATTTGGTTCTTTTTGTTTATTGTTGTTTCAGTTTACACAAGGATGTGTTCAAATTCTGTAGAACGTAATCTGAATTTCTAAATTTAATAATTTTTATAGAATATGTCTTTTATAAGATACGGTGCTATATGTAACTTTTCAGGAGGTCATGTAAATGAACTGGAATATTGTGTGTAGTACTCCAATTTATAGCTTCATTATAGCAATACTGGGAATCAAAGAACATTTCTCATCCATTCATCCCTTACTGTACAAGGTGTAATCGCTTATCATGCTACACAGGGTTATACCACGTCTATTTGTATTTTACACACAAATGAAAATTACAAAAACAGAGTGAAGAAAGTGAAGGCGGAATTATAAAGGCAATAATTATCATAATAATCTGAGAAGGATAGTGATATAAAATAAGTAATAATATATTTAAAATCAGTGTATGTATAAAAAGGAGAAGCATTGTGAAAATTGTTGACTGTGAAAGCGACAGAAAGACAAGGCAGGCACAGTTTTGTTAATTAGGGACCAGCCTCAGGTAGAAAGGGTAAATACCATTGAAGCAAGTTTTTCCTGGTAACTAGCGGAGTACAGCTGCACTTAGCCTGGTGAAGGCCACTCTAAGCATCATGACGCTAAGTTTAGGGGTTGGTTTTCCTTGTGCAGCGTGGGTAAGTCAGTCTGCCTGAGTCCCTGGTGAGTGCAGGACGACTTTCTCGTCGTGTGGAGAAGAATGGTGGCGAACATGCTAGAGGGTAGAACGCTTAGCCGTAGTTAATATTCTTCGGGCTTGGTAAAGACAAAGTAACTTCGTATGCATTTAATAGTGATCGTCAAACTTAAAGTATTATTTAAAATAGTGAATAAAGGTGTTCCAAGACAGCGTTTGCGTGTTTCTCTGTACACACCCACGCATACCCCGAGATTAAGGTTTCGTGCTGGAGCAGCCGTGGCAAAATAAGAAGAACCATCTAGGAGGAGACAAGCAGCAACCGTGAGGCAAAGGTATTGCTTCATTGTTGAAGGACGGAGCGTGGCTGCGTCATAGTGCGCCTAAACGTGGGACTGAAAGAATTACCTGCGTCAAAAGGAAACGCATGCAAAAATAAAACAAAACATTGTGGGATTTACTGATTACCATTATGCGGTATGTAACGGAGTCAGAAACGTGACAACGCTGTCCTGTTTGTCACATGCCTGCTGTGTTTGCGACTGTTTGCTACTCTCAGAAATTTCGGTGAATATTATAAGGGTTAAATGAAACACCGTCCTCCGTGGTCTAGGGATATCATAGTGGCCTCTTGTTCCCGAAGTGGCGGGTTCCAACCTGGCGGAGGGCGATGGATTTTTTCGGTCGTAAAAATCCTTGATATGTCTTCCTTCGTAAGGGAACTAAAACGGTGCTCCCGTGTCGTAGATTCACAGCAAGTAAAAGAACCTCAAACCTGACAAAGAGGCTCCCGAACAAAATTACTGGTCTTTCACGCCCAATATAGAACGGGACGCCAAGAACCATAGCAGCTAAATAGCGCCCATTAATAAAACTCAACTTAATTTTCTTAAATTAAACATTTTAGATTTGTGTAGGGGTTAAAATACAAGGTATAGAATCTTCATTGGAGGGCGACATCTCGCGCACTGCTACTTACAGTTATCTATTGTGGTTACCACCTCCCAGGAGGAAGGGATGAGGTGAAGGGACCACAGGTGGCTACAGGTCATAGAGACGCGCGGAAGTCCATAACATTTCCAAGCTCGCAGGAGTCGCTGAGAGAGGGCGACGAGCGACCCACCAATCAAGCAGACCTTTGGTGTTCACGGGGAGTAATATTTCCATTGAGCACGCATCCGCGCCATTTCTCCGGCACCGCCATGCAGCACGAGACCTAGAAGCACACTTCTAAGATGAGAAGGAAACGAAATAAAAGGGAAATAATGGAAAACAAATCGTGGTAGATGAGAAATTATGTTAAAATACTAACTTTGGTTAAGATTTCTCTGAGAATGGTGCGATAAATTTAGTAAAAAATTGCACCATATTAACTTGCAATTTAATTAGTCATTATAACTTCATATCACCAGCGCCAGCTTGCCTTCATACCCAAAATATCAGAGAGTATTAGGCATCCCGATTTCATATGCTGCAATTCTCTCTGAAAACTATCATGAATATATACTTAAATTATTTATTTAAAGTTATTTAAGGGGAGGTTGTAAGCTGATTTGGGTCAAAAATATCAAAATTGATTTTCTGTCATAAATGTAAGGTTAAATGTCCATTCTATAAAAATATGTTGTCGTTTTACGTGTAGCACATCCAAAACGGTCGTAAATGGCATTTTCACAAAGAAAGTGGAAAGTGTAAAGCAAAATTTTCAGGGGTTAGTGGTGGCATGGAGTGTGAAGGGGTAGCGAGAATCTTTGTATGTTCCCTATCTAAGTATGGTGTAAGGTACACACAATATTTAGGGGATGGGGATAGTAAAGCATACAAAACTGCGGTAGAAAGGAAACCGTATGGGGATGTGCAAATTCAAAAACTGCAATGTGTGGGGCACGTGCAAAAGCGTATGGGAACCAGACCTAGAAAACTGAAAAAGGATCTAAGGGATCAAAAGCTAGGTGGTGGTAAAAGTGTATCTGGGAAGGGAAGACTAACTGAGAAGGAAATAGACAACTTGCAGCACTGTTATGGCATGGCTATTAGGATAAATGCAAATAAGCTGGGGGAGATGAGGCGTGATGTTTGGGCGGCATTCTTTCATAAATTGTCGACAAATGAAAAGCCACAGCATGCACTACGTCCACAAGGTAAGGACTTATGGTGCAAATTTAACAGAGCAATAGTTACTGGAGAAGGGTATGAACACAAACATTCACTGCCTTATTATGTAGGTGAAGCAATAAAACCCACATTTAGGAGCCTAGCTGACCCAGAACTTTTAAGTAAATGTTTGCATGGCAAAACTCAAAATCCAAGTGAGTCATTCAGTAATGTAGTGTGGACCAGAGTTCCTAAAACTGTCTTTGTAGGGTATAATACTTTACAAATAGGTGCTTTGGATGCTGTGTTGGCACTTAATGAGGGAAACTCAGGTCGCGTGAAAGTGCTGCAAGCAATGGGAATAAATCCTGAATGGAATGCGATCACAATTTTTCAAGATATTGACAATTTTTTTTGTTATTTTCCGCTAAGTAGGTTTTTAAGACAAATTCTTCCCTATTTCTCTGGAACTACTAGGCCTAGAATAATGACACTTTTACCAGTTATTTTTCATTATTTAGTAATTTGCTAACTTTTTCTTAACTCTGTAAGAGCAAAGTGAGATTTGTAATGGTCTTTTTTCAATGAAAAATGTAGAAACAATCTTAAAAAATACTTTTTAAGGAATTAAGTTACAATAAAAAAGTCGGTAGGTGGAGAAGGAGTCAAACTGTTAATGTGCAAAGTTCCATTGCTCCAGATTTAGTGGTTCCCAAGAAAATGGGGCCCTACAACCTCCCCTTAAATTGTTGCTGTCGCCCTTCAGTTATGCAAAAGTACTTAACAATGAAGCACATTCATTTAACACAGAGAATTATATTGCATATAAACCTGCTAGAGAAATAATCACGACTATACTGAATTAATACGATAATGGAAATATTAAGAAGATAAGCAATTCCTCCAAACATTTAGAGCAAACACTCGTGTTTTAAGAAAGCATTAAACCATAAAGGAGCTGCTTGAGCGGAACTTTATGTTTAAATAGAAGCTAGGCATCAACACATTCGTTGGTAGAGTAAATGGCTCAAAAAACATGAAATATAATTGTTTTGCATTGCACTGATGCTGTTAATATTCACAACTTCATTAAATTATCTGAAATGGCTTTATGCAGGAACGCATTGCAGGTGTTGTTAATGCAAATTTTTCTATTTGGTTATACAGGATGTAAATTAATTGCCGTCTAGGGGCGTATTTCTACCACTGGAACAATAAAAACTATCGATATGGGCATTAACGTGGGTAGAGGGATGGTACAGAAGTGAAATGATGCAGAGTTTATGTTTTAGTTAATAAGACAAATAATCAATAAAACCAGAATATAAAAAAACAATATGCATTAAGAAGTTTGTACAGAAAAGGTGTTACACATGTTTGTAACAAATAAAATCACAATTACTAATGCCCCAAAGAAGTTTATAAGAGCAATATCACAATTATAATACCGATTAAGCTAATAAGAAAACGGTTTATGGGAGTTTCTGGTATCTTCTAACTACTTGAGCTCTTCATCTCTTTGTACATCAAGGTCACCTGAAGCATTGAACAGAACCATTTCAATGCCGGAGTTTGAAAACTTGTTGCGTCGCTACCAAATCTGCGGTAAAAGACGGGGTGTGTTAATGTAAAGTAATAGAAGGTTGTTTTCTTTACGTTAGAGTTGTTTATTTATTTAGCTCCACGTATGGACGCCAATTTGAAGTAGGTGGTTTGTTACGTTATTTGCACCACGCTTTGGGCGTCAATTTGAAGTACTTAGTTGCTGCTACGTATTGAAAGTCAGTTTGTAGATGCTGTATTATATTTCAACTGTTGGAGAGCCGAAATTGTAGTAGTTACAACCGAACGTATTGTAAACAGTTTCCGGTAGCCCTTTCCCCAATTTTAAAAATAATAGCTTTGTAATTTGACTGTTACTTTAGATACTATATATTTATGTTTGCCTCGGCTACGTCAATATTATTGTTAGAGACATGGAAGTCTTGGCAGGGCGTGATGCGACAAGAATGTAGGCTTACACAGATTTTAAGTTTTAATTCACTCCTTTTTATTAATCTTTGACACAAATTAAACAGCACTTCACTGATATCGAGAGCTGTGAGATTCTTTTATTTAATACTTGCAGTTTTTTTAACAGGTAAACTTATTTTTCGTTTTACACGAATACGTATTAAATCTCTCGAGGACGCATCTTGCATCCGGTTACAAACACTGTCTGCGGCAACTGACTAGATTTCAACCGTCTAAACCTGTAAATTTCTGTATTTCAAGTCTCTGATTGGCTATTGTTACTCCAATAGAATACCTGCATTTAACTTAAAGCTTTTTTCTGGTTGTTGATTGGCTATTTTTATAAACTCTCACTAAAATCACATTAATGCTTCCAAGAATCACAAATAACACGTCAACTCTCAAACTCATTATTGCCTCAAAGTTACCTCATTGTTAGCAACTTTTAACTTATTATTCTCCCAGCTCCTACATTATTAAATTACGTAATACATTCATATAACATATTGAACATGTACACAATAAATTAAACATATGCAATGACTGTTGCATACATTTTACAAATTATAACATACACATATTGCTTCAAGGGGGGCTGTTATTGCATTTACATATTATATGTTTTGACTGAAAAATATTCAAGTGTTAAAAATACTGCGTCAAGTAAACGGTGATCATGTACGTGGATGCTGCCGAGACTTCCAGAGCACGATGTCGAAAAAGTTGTTCATTAAATTACTAAAATCGTATCCAAGTTTATTTTAGTGTTTACATGAAACATGCCTTGCTAATATGTATAAATTTAACCAAACACTCGAAGCATTCGAGAGAGAATCGCCTACACGTTTTTCTTTGACTGTAGTTAGCATATTATTCCTGCATAAGCAATATTTGATATAATAGTTAATAAAATATATAGTTTTGATTTAAAGAACTGCTTCTTAAGTTATGGCTCTCTATTAAATGACAGATACGGATCTGCAATTATCTATGTAGAACACACAGTGCTCTACAGACTTTCTGAATTCTTCTCCATCTTCTCTGTTGAACTTTATGTTGTTAAAAAGGCGCTGCAGTTTATCACTAACAGTAATGAGGGATCCTTCCTAATCCTAACTGACTCACTAGGTGTCTTACAAACCTTTCAGGACAGAAACACACATCTCAGTTTGGGTCAAGATATTCTCAGCATAAATATGAATTTGCAACACCAACGTAAAGAAGTGATATTTTGCTGGTTACCATCTCATGTGGGCATCACTGGCAATGAAACGGTAGATACAGCTGCCAAAGAATCCACTAAACACCCAGTGAGTGACCACTCAATCCCAGTGCCACACAGCGACGTATTCAGCCATATAAAACAACCCTTAAAGCATAATGGTAGCAACAATGGATGAATCAACCTGCCACCAAACTCCACGAGATCAGGCCTTATCCTGAGGTTACATCAACTCTTACATTCGCTGCAAGAAGGCAACAAGTTGCCCACATCTCACTGACTCACGCATATCTGCTACATAAAGATGACCTTTTTATGTGCTCTAACTGCAACACCCTCCTTACAATCAAACACATCGTTACCGAATGCTACATCTTCAAAGGAAAAACAGATCTACACCACATCTCCACAGATTTTGCTAAAGCAATCAACCGCTTGAGGTTCTTCACTTCTTTAAAGACAAATTCATATCATAGTTTATAATTGTTGTTGTTCGTTAAGTACTGTGTTAACACTAAGTGAAAATTGTGGTAATTAATATGTGAGTGATTCATAATGATGATGTTAACAGTCGCGTTATGATATTGTTACAGGCTGGGTAGATGACCTAAAAGTTCACATGAAAATTAAATCAATTTCTAATACCCAGCAGGCACCTTATTTGGCTGCGGAGGACCAAAACGTGATGTGGAGGTTAAGAGGAAGGCGTGGGCTTTCCACTGTACAAAATCCATAACACATATCTACTCACACATTCCTAGATTTATTTCCCTAATGTTTGGGGTTCCTACATTATTAAAAATGGAAGTTGGGAGGAGATATCCACAGATCCAAAGCCCGGCTTACACATTCGGTACCTTCCTCACGGAATCCTAACTGAGACTGACGCTATCCCCCACTACTTGTGGCTAGCAAAGCTACCAGTCAAGGGTGACGTAAACAACAATGTGTCTGGTAATGACAATGTAGAACAATAATGCAACCTCCCAAATTATTAATACGCCACAATATTAGTGTTTACGTAACTTTAAACAAAAACAAATTTTAAAAAATAATGAAAACATATATTCGTAAAGGATTTCTTTATGTTCAGAACCATCAGTTCATTACCGCAATATGAGAACAATACAGACACAGATGGAGATATAAAATGAAATTATTCTTTATCTTTTCATATCAAGATTTAATATGGAGCTTCAATAGAAGCTCATAAACATACGAAAAATGAGCCAGAAGAAAATGTGTAAATATTGATTTATAAACAAAAAAATTACATATAAAGATATTTACAATAAACACTTAAAATTACATTTTGGAAGGTAACCAAATATGATACATTCCTCTCGCATAATTGTGCATTAGTATAGTGCATCCTATAAACTTTGTGTAATTATATGCAATGCTGTCCGAGTTATTTTACATTGAAACCGAAAAGTCTAAACATTAAATAGAAATCTTGAATTTTTTGTAAATTTGAAAACAAAAATATTAAATTTAATTTTTATAGGCATCTGCATACATATTTAAGTACGTATTTCTGCAATTAATTTCTCTTATGGCCTGGCTCGGCATATGAGAGCAATAGACATCCGTAACAAAGTAGGAGACCCTTGGCACTCAGGGATAACGCGTGCTTACTTTATTACTTATTGGTATTGTTAATAACCACATTCCTCTGTATTATAATACATTAGTCTATGCCACAGACGATCTACAAATTTCCTGTAATTATTTCTAATTTTGTCACAGATATTGTAAATACAAGACTGATAAGTGCGTAAATATCCTTATGAAGTCAAACTTTTATTTTACTGCCTTGCTAAAAGTAAAAGAGTAAAACCACCGATTAGCTTTTTGGCGTCGTATTGTGGCGTATTAGTAGGTATTAGTAGCTATTGCCATGCCAGACACATTATTGCGTCGCATTGGCGACAGCATTGCTGGGGTAATGTTAGTATTTCTTTCGGCCTTGGGTTTAAAGTTCCGTCTGGCATGACGACTCTCCGCCCCTAGCTGGCGAGTTTAGCTAGAGATGGAGGGAGAGGGGGAATAGTTTAGCGTTAGTTTTCTTAGTGTGTTGAGCGTCAGTCTGGTTTGAGTGTCTGGTATGGTAGTTTGCGTGTGAAGCATCTCTTCTCAATTCTTTCTTTACCTCTTTTGTGCGTGAGGTAGGGACCAGTTTCTTTTATTGAATAAACCACAGGTAATGTGAATGACGTAAATTTTGTGTAAATTTGTTATAAAAACCCCCACGCCTTCAGCTGAATGTAAACATCAAGGTCCTGGTCCTCTCGCTGTATCTGTAACTACGTTTCCCCACGTGCATGTTGGGGTGATTAAAATGTAATACTTTGCTGGAAACCTTTTGACCCTCACCCCAGTATGTGACAGTATTATGATGCTGAATTTCAAAATAAAATCAAAATTAAATCTATACTGGTAGAAAGATTTTTTGGATGAAAACGCATAATTCAATTTTGGTTCAAAGTAGTACACACATTTTGAGCCACTGAATTTGCTACACAATTTTGGAATTTACATAGACAAAAACTTAAGAGGAACTTGCAAGCTTGCATGCATGCAAACGCGTTTTTATTATGATATAGTAAAGCCCAAACCTGGCTTAACCGAAACTGCAAGGGGGGGGGACACGGAAGAAAGAAAAAGAAAACGAGATGCCCAAAGTCACGCTGGCAGCGTCGCTACGATACTTCACAATATTATTTTTTCCTAGCCCCAAATTCCAAATCAGGCACTTGGTATTGTATGCATTTAACCCTCACCCCCTACCCCACATTCCAAGAAGCATTGAACCACTATAATAAGTGTTAACTAGTTTCATATGCAGTCAATGATGAGGCCCACTCTTATTTTAGTGTTGGTTTCCTTTGAAGTGTTTTTCTCAAGTATAAACGACACGTGTTTTTTTTCTTTCTTCAGAAACTATTGAAGATAGCTAAATCAAATTTTAGGAGGATATAACAACCCCTGTTGTGGATCTACATAGGAATTAATAACATCTTTGGTTATTTTTTTAAAAAATCTGATGCTATGTACTTTACTTTACACGTTACGTTACGCTACGGTTTGCTTAAGTTAATGCCTCTGCGTTCTAGTGTTTAGTGTACTAGCCTCTAAATTCTGAGGTCCTGTTTGATTCAAGGTTTGAGCACGGAATTTTCCTTTCATTAGAATTATTCCCCAAATGATCTTTACTTTTTAGGGACTGCAATGTGCAGGGTTTTGTGGAGCCTTTTTTAATTATGTGGAGTTTGCCTGATGGTCCATTCTTGCTTCCATTTGATAATTGTTCTGCTAAAAAAATAACTTCGAGCATCTCTGTAGGACAGGTAAGCATTCACGTGTATGAAACTTCTTTGTGATTTATCTCATTAAATAAACTGTTCGCAAGCTTCTATTTTCACGTCCCGTTTACGTAACGTTTCTACATGAATATTACGATAGAAACAGTGTTTTTGCACCTCACAGAATGCAACATCCCCATCTGATCTAACAAGGTCCTTTCCTTTTATCCACTGTGCAAGGAGCACACTTCTGGAACTTTTAATTGGAGGCATATTATAAGCACATTAACACATGCAAACACAATAACACGCTGATGTAAGCAAGTCTACAGCTCTGAAGCAGTACATTTTGAGTAGCTAAATAAAATTACAATTATAGGGAAAATAAATATCAATAACACTAGGGATGGTATTGAAAAATACTGGGAAGCGAATGTTACTAAATGAGAAGGGTTAGACAGCGCCATCAGCGGCCGGGAACGGGTGGTTTTTCCCCTCTATTGTTAAGTATCCCGTTAGGTTGCTGGAACGCAGACATGTAGGAAAGGGTCAATGTTCGCCAAAACCCCGATAGCTTTAGGCATCCAATGAAAGAAGCTAGAAATCAGGTAATAGTGGAATGGGGAGATAAAAAATTTAAATAGAGAAACAGGACAGTTTAAAAGACACACTTGGTCGTGGCAGTTCCTTGGAGATGGTTCTTAGAAGATATGTCGGCGGATAGGTGCGAGGATATGACGCGTAGCAAATAAGAAATGCGCGTGTGTGTGTCGAAGTAATAGCAGGAATCAAATTTTAAAGCGGTGATGGGAAATAAACGAGCAGGAAAACAAAACAGTCGTATTCGCCACTAACCCGAGATCCAAGATCCATGCAAATCCCTGAGCTAGTACCGAACCCGGGACCATTCCTACAAATCCTGTACCGCCAAATCGTCACATACTGCCGCAAATTGGCGCCTAAAAGAAATATCTCCCCAAATTGGCCGCCCAGCGTGAGTCTAGAATAAAACCGACGGAGATACCGCCGCAGCTCGCAGAACTGTTTACAGCGTCAGCTGTGCATTAGCTAGGCTTCGTGTACAATACATAAAAATAAATACCACCAATGCAGAAAGTATGCAAGCCAATTGGAATTTTATGAAATTGCCAACCAACCTGCCGTCAGTCCTACCTGCCCTTTGGACACACACCTACCTACCGACAATATTCTTCTTTTCTGGAGTAAATATGTGGTCATCATAGACGAATTGTCCCACAACACACCCATACAATAACTTGGATCTTCAGATATTTCAAGGCTAAAATAACATATTCTCCTTCCACTGCCAAAACAGAGAAATGGTTAGTGTGGTTTATTCGTGTTAAACATGTCGGCGAAGGGAAATATTGAAAGAAAATGAAGTTGTTAGCGACAGAGTGACAGTGGACGAGAAATTCAAAGGATTAGATGTAAGAAGTACTACAAATTCTTATTTAAATCTTAACGGGAAATATAGAATTACGGCAATATAAATAACAAAAAACTTTTGTGTTTATCGCGTTTTTAGAACAAACCAGTGATTCAACCTCAACAAATACAACACTTATCAAGTGGTGACGTGGTATACCTGTTCGGAAGTTTAGAATACTTGAGAAAAAAATTACTGGCTTTATGAAAGTATTTGTAAATACTATAATGCATACTGTAACGTATGGGTCTATTTAAGTTAAAGGGAGGCATCTGTGAAAATTGCTAAAATCCATACTTTTGGTCATAATGATGTGAAATTTTGTGCGTATTTGTGCCAAAGGGTATATAGTAGATATACTAAATTTCTTGTTTCCATCTAGGATAGTTTTTCAAAAACAAAATATTTATTTTTTGCCACAGTCTTAGTGTAGTATAACAAATGCTCCATGGATAACATTATTAGTTGTAAATAAACTAAACTCTGGCTATATGTTTCCTTTGATTATGTCAAAAAACTTGGTATTCCTTTTTAGATGTGTTAAATAGTTTTGGAGAAAAAAATTATTGAATACATAGATTACCATTTTTTTCTCCAAATTATTAATAATTTTCAAAATAAAAATTCAACAACAATTAAACTGCTCCATATAGATCATTTAAAATACCAAGTTTTATGTAGCAATTATCTTAGAACATGTGTGTAAAATTTCAAACGAATCCATTAAAAACTGCATTGCAAGGAGCATTTTGAACATTAAAAAAAGTAGAAAAACAGAAAGCGAAGAAAAATGACTTTAAAGCTTTAAATGTATAACAACACATATTTACTGCTTTAGAATTCCCCATAACCATATGAAGGTTCTTGAGATAACTGTTTAGCTTCCTCTTCTTTAAGTTTTAATACTTTTAACTGTTTCTTTGCTGATTTGAATGTATTTAATATAATTAGTGCACTCTGCTTTAATCGTCGCCTATCCCTGACACTACTAATTCTTTTAAGTAAGAATGCAAGAAGTAAGCTGATGAGTTTTCCTAAAAATTACTTTTCTTTAGAATTTGGTTCATGTGAAGCTTATTTCTCGCATTCTTACTTCACATGGTGCAACCCAGGATGGGCAGTGAGTCGTTTAGCACTAGTCATTTTCTGTGGTATAATGTGGGCTGTTGATGCCAACTCATAAAGTAGAGGTTACCTCTCCATATATGGTCATGTCCTGTGTGGAGCCGTCTATCTACAATATAAAAAGTTTTCCATAAATCTAATGGCATGGCAGACTTGATAGGAACAACGCCCGGTGTGGTTGGTGCCCAGATCAACGGCCACCTTTGAGTAAGGCATCCAGCGTAACATCTGCTCAATGGCACTACGTAACCAGAAACTGATCTTTCTGAAACTTAATCCTAAAAATGGCTTGCTTACTCACTTAAATTGTCCCTACTCGTCTATTATATTAAATTTATGTTATCGTTTTTGTTAATTGTGTCCTGCTATTCAGATTTGCTCACCAACCCTCAATCCTGCTACGCTCCCAAATTGTAATGTCTTTACACATTCTAAGTTAGGAAGTTACAATATTTAATACTGTATAAAGTGGTAGATTTTATACAAATTATTACACGCGTTTGGAATGCAAATATTTTCTTCTTTTCGCTTTTTAAAAACGTTACCATCGATTATCCGAAGAAACGTTATCGAAAACAACTCTGCTACCTTTTAGTTTCGCTAAGCGAGGTACTACTGTATATCCTTTGAAACATACTGCAAATTGAGGTAGTGTTTTTAACACTTGAGTAATTTCAATTAAATTATATAATATGTAAATTCAATAACAGCCCGCCTTGAAGTAAAATGTATGTAATAATTTTTAAAATGTATGTAACAGTCATTGCATATGCTTATATTATTGTAAACATGTTTAATAATGTTATGTGAATGCATTACGTAGTTTAATAGTGTAAGAGCTGTGAGAATAATAAGTTTAAAGTTGCTAACAATGAGATCAATGAGGTAACCTTGAGGCAATAATGAGTTTGAGAGTTTAAATGTTACTAGTCATGATTAGAGCAACGATAATGTAAATTTTGTGACAGTTTAAAATAGCCAATCAACAGCTAGAAAAAGCTTTAGTAAAATGCAGGTATTCTATTGGACTAGGATAAGCCAATCACAGGCTTTAAATACAGAAGCTTACGGGTTTGGACGGTTGAAATATGTTCAGTTGCTGGCAGACCTTGGTAGTGACCGGATGGAAGATGTGTTCTCTAAAGAAATATTACGTATTCGTGTGTAACGAAAATTAAGTATACGCATTAACAAAGTGGAAGTATTAAATAAAAGAGTCTCACAGCTCTTGATATCAGTGCAGTGCTATTTAATTTGTGTCAAGGATTAATAAAAAGAAGTGAATTTAAACTTAAAATCTGTTAAAGCCTACATTCTTATCGCACCACGCCCTTATTAAGAGAAACGTGTCTCTAAAGTAATACTGACGCAACCGAGGCAAACATAAACATAAATAGTATCTATAGAAGCAGTTTAATTACAAAGTTAAAATATATTTTTTAAACTTGGAGCGTAACAACAAAAATACATCTTCAAATCGGCTTCTCATACGTAGCAGCGTATTACGTAACAAACAATCCCCTTCAAATTAACGCCCAAAGTGTGGTGCAAAACTCAAACAACAAACTCCTAAAGCATGTAACTTCTTCAAGTTGGCTCCCATACGTGGGACAGTTAAACGTAAAGCAACCTACTTTCTTCAAATTGCCTTTCAAATAATACAAAGTCTAGTAACAGCGCATACTGAATAATATTATTCTTTAATTTAATGACCTAAATGAAAAGAATTTAAGCCTATCAATAGCGAGTGTGCAAATTTGTATGTCATCTCAGCATATAACTGAATCTCGCAACTCACTGCCAAGTCTTTCACTTAAGAAATGCAGAAAAGTGCAGCGTTCCATTTTATGTAGAACCCTAGAAACTTTTACTCCAACTTACTTAGCGGACCTCTTTGACATGATGCTCTTGGCACTATGTCGCATTATTCTTTCAAACTTTTGCACCGTCTCGTCTAGTAACATTTTATTATTTTTTTTTCATGATTCTTCTGACAGTCTGGAAATCTCTTTCCCGTTTACGTAAGAGTTTGCTGAAAACTTGTACAGTTTAAGAATTAATTACTAACATTTTATAATAATTTGCAAGAACCTTCGTAGAAGGGAGTTTGCGAGCTTGCCTATATACCAGGTGGTCTAAACAGGCCGTCCTTTGCAGGTTTATGTTTTCCGCATACATAGGTGCAAAAGAAGTTGCCGCATCACTTCTGTTCAAAGGGACATGAAGGTACAATTCTAAAGTTCTCTGAGGTAGTGCTGGTGTCTGCAGGTGTTTACGTGGTAGTTTCGACTGATAAGTGTCGCGTGGTCGCCTGCATGCAATTCAAGCCAGATTCATTCAGACAATAAGGTAACGTTCAGCAATAACGAACACACGGATATGGTTACGATGTGGTATGAATATGGTTTGGACGTACAGAAATAATATTAAGAAATGATCATTCCATGTGTAGAACATGGGCCTTAGAGGTTACATCAATTCGTCCACCAAGACAGGCATGTTTTTGCACATGCTTATTATGAATAATGCACTAATAGAAAATAATTAAATTCTAGCGCACTTTTAAGGGTAGATAAATATTACAGAGATAGATTTTATTTAATGTTATTGTCTTTTCAACACCAATTGGTGCCATATAGTTGTACTGATTGTAGATTAACTGTATGGAACTAAACGATTTAACACGTGTGCTCAGGTTTGCGTCATGCGGCAATCCTGAATTCTTGTTAATGAGCGAATTGCTTATTAAATAACCGGTAACACCCCCACACACATAGGCGCTCTCACATTCACACCAGACTCTGGATATACCGTGAAATGCTTTTGTTTAAAGACAACTTTCTGAAGCCCCCGGGAATCGAACCCGGAACACCTCATATAGTAGGCAGTTTTTCTACGGAATGAGCTCTGGGACCAGTAATAGCAGTTAAAGCGTTTGTTTTCAAGCACTGATGTTTCATTTAGCGGTCTCTCTCGATATATAGTCCCCTTTACAGTTTTGCTTAGCCTCTTGAGTCCCGAGTTTAAAATACTGGTGTAATTTGGAAACTTTTGATCAAATAAGGTTACTGCATGACTAAATAACACAAAAATAATCAAATTAACTTTTTTGAAATTAAGAGTATCTTATAATGGATGGTACACATATGTGCACCTTGTGATCAAGGATAGCATTTTCCTAACTTGGGTTTTTGTAGGAATTTTGATATTAAGAAGGTAAAAATTACAAATGAATGCAACCTTTTGAAGTCTATGACCACATTTATTTGTTTATTATATTATTAATACACAAAGTAGATAATATATAAACATTGTGCCCAATGGTTCATCTTGAATGATATTTTAAAAAACAGTTATTTTTCATTACACATAAATACATATCACACTTAGAACATTTCACTCTAGATCTTGATTTACATCCTGGATTTCTGCATTTGGACGCAAAATTCTCATTGCAAAAAACAGGGAAATGACCAAATTCATCATATCTAATCTCCGTGTTGGGTTGCCGAACAACCTTTCTGTACTTCTTTTTTGACGAACTTTCCTCGTCTAAGGAACTCTCGGCTTCAATTGCTGAATTTATCTTTGTTGAAGCCAAGTGATAAGAAATCAAGGGCAGTTGGTCTTTCTTTCTTACCTCCTCAGCTTTGCAGCATCTTCTGCACATTAGCCAGCAGTTGATAATAACTACATCAACAAAGTGGTTAAATGCCCTCATTGGCCATTTTTAGTGCGTACAGAACTCCTGTAGTAAGTAAGAAGTCTGTCGCATAGGTCAATGCCCCCATCATTTTGGCATCCGCACTATCCGAATAAACTAAGCAACTAAGGACGGCTCGTGTGGGCCACCTGCCAGATATATTTAATTCCTCTTTAACATTAAATACACAACTTATCGTATACAATATTTTACAAAATAGTATTACAACTAAGCCATTCTTGCTTATCTCTTTAAATGCCCCTTTTCTAAATCGGTTGTCTACATGTATTGGGCCAATACACGCGACTACAGGTTATTGTATTGGAGACCATCATTTTTGCTGCCTTATACTCTTATGTATTCCAATATATCCTATTACTTTTCTGTGATTTCCTGACCGTCTACCTTCCCTTGATCATTCTTTTACATTTCTCTCTAACTTTGCTCAATATTTCCCCACTGTTCAAAATATTTTCGGTCTTTTTCCATTTCAAATCCTTCTAATTAATATTTCCCCATCTAAATCATTCCACTTATGTTGCCATGCCTGTTGTCGGCATAATTTCGTTTGACTCAATATAGTGAACAATGGAAACTTGTGTTTCTTTCCGTACAAATTGAATATTTTCATAAATCCTTGTTGTGTCTTAATTCATAACTCCAGTTCTAGTCCATGCAAACCTCGCTCGACCTATTTTGTCATACATCTGTCCCATTCTATTTGTATCTCCATAAACAGCCTCAGAAAACTCTCTCGTACTACTGAATATTTCTTGCTTTTCATTATCCTTCAGTCTTGCTTATATCATTGCTCCTAATAGTCCATTAATGCTTCTTGCATATTTATTACATTTTACAGCATTCGTATTTCATACTCTTGCTTACCGATAGTTATTAAATCCTCTCTCCCTCCCTCTTTCTCTCATATTCTTCCGTTTTTATTTACAACTACTATTGCAACCAAATATTTTCTCTTTTTATAATATAACTTGCGAATATTATTTTAATTATTTCTCTTGGGGTAGAAGGAAAGGAGAAAATTTTCAAAAAAAAATAACAATTTTAGTTTTTGTGTAGTCTTATAAATTGGAATTTTCTGTTTAATGTTATATATATTTTATTATTGTACACAAAATACTTATATTTTAAGTCGATATTTAGAAATGGTAACTCATCTGCCATTTTGTGCTGTAAATTCTGACACCCCTTCATACAAAAATCATAACTGTTACAACCTTTAGAGTAGAGCGGTGAACCTTAGCCCATCTTTTAAGGGAAGCTTTGCTGTATAAATTGGTATTACTGTTAAATATAGTAGCTTGTTTTTGTTCAAGCCATGAGGTTCCTTTCTTTGCTAATATATAGTTATTTTTAAAAATAATAATTACTGGGAAAATATTAATCAAAAGATGGTGTAATTGAGAAAATAAGCTTATGTTCCTTAATAAACAACTTATTGGATAAAAGTAGGTAAGTGCACCTGTAAGTCAGGCATCTACATCCTGTAAAAATGTCAGTCTGGAATCTTAAATGTTTCTGAGATTATGAGTCATGGACTTAGATAATTTAACATTGGTGGCATAGGGCTTTTAAGCTTCTAAGAGTGACCACCACAACACCAACAACAATAACAACAACCAATAATAATAGGAATTATGACTCTTCTAGAATTAGTAATGAGAACATTTAAATAAGCCTTCATGCAGAATGTTATTCATCAGAAATTATTGGAATGATTGTCTTATTTCTTCATAATTAAAGCGTAATTGTTATATTTATATTTTTTGTTTTTCACTACATGTGACCTGATTGTGGTTAGTGAATGAACTCTGGTTGGGGAAAAGTACCGCATGGAGGTCACCTCCCCTCCTTTACAAAGTTTTCGTTACACCGAGAATCCAAGTGCCAAGTAATGTCGGGCGCCAATAGACTTCGCACACACTGTGTCATAGTTTAATTTAATATCTGTTCTCATCCTGAAATCTTGCAGGAGCCGACATGTGACCCAGACCCTTAAAAATGTGTTTTATATACAGGGTGAAAAGCCACATTCACATAGCCTAATTATAATACAAAGCTCATACATAATCAAAAATAAAAAAATCTGATGTGTTACAATCACATGACTTTCTCTACTCTTGTATAAACTATTTTTTACAAACGCTTATTCTCCATCTACTTCATGTTAATCGGGATAAACATTTGCAGACTCTATCTTATTGCTAATTTTCTTGTAGATGTAAGGGGATAATATATTTACAAGGGCAATTTGGAAATACAGTAGCCTTTAAGCACATACATATCTTTTAATAACTGGTTGCTAGGTGCAGCACCATTCGCTTTCCCACAGATTAATACTCTTTGCATATCCTAAACAAAAAAATGAATAACAAATTCCCATTTGAGAAAATAAGTGTTGAAAAATTTAAGGGAATAACAAGCAATATCTCGAAAACGGTTCACTCAACAAAAAAAATATGTATGACATAAGTTGTGTATTTTAACGCGATCTACATTTTTTGTGTAGTAACATTTTGTCTATCTCTTATGGTTTATCAGTTATGGAAAAGTCGTTCACAATGAAGAATACTTTTAGAAACATTCCCAGAAAATTCAATATATACATTTTATTTGTCATAAAAATATCTTAAACATATGATATTTTAACAAAATCGTTAGAGCCATTTTTGAGAAAATTAAAATTTTCGAAAAATCTTCCATGTAAAGGGTAATCTGGGGTGGGGGGATTTTCGCGAAAACCTTCGTGTCGCATCCTTGCAAGATACTGAACCTAAATACCAAGTTTGGTGTTTATCCGACTGTTCGTTTCTGAGTTATGCTGTTCACAGACAGACAGACACACAGACAGACACACACACGGACATGCTTCCAAAAATGCTTTTTTTGGATTCAGGATCTCAAAACATGTATTTCCAGTGAAATCTCGGTATAGAATTTTTGGGTGGAATACAATACTTCCCCTACTTACTATACGTAGTAGAGAAAGTAAAAACCACTGGCGAACTGGATAAAGAGGATATAGGCACATATAGGGGATATTGTACCTACACCCCACAAAGGAGCGTCCCCGGGCGGCCGAAACCAGGAGTGACGGCACAATAATGGTAGGGTCCCTGTGGTTTCCATATAGAGACTCCACGGCAAACGGACAGGCAGACCGGGGACGCCACCCCGCACAGAGGATCAACGCCCCTCAAGGGGTTCGGATACCCCAATCGAAAGCCGAGGGACGGAGAGAGTCACAAAGTGCAGCCTTTTCTATTGCCACGCTGCACCGAAACACCATCGCCGCCACTTCCAATGAAAAGGATCAACGGATGAAAAGTGAGTAAAATGAGAAGGAAAATGAAATGGAGGGACGGGAAATTCGGCTATGTGAGAATTATTTCCAGCATTCACCTGGCGACCTGGGAAAACTCCGAAAAAAACAATGGGTCAGGAAGGTCGGCCACGGAAATCAAACTCACGACCTCCACATTGCAGGCCACAGACGTAACGCCTGAGCCAGTCTACTCGGTGGTGACCTGGTGATAAATTCCATGATTTTGTGACGAACAAGGAATTGGTGATTTAATTCTGGTAACACTTAACTATTTGCTTAGTTCTGAAGGATTATCAACGCCTTCGGAGTTAAGTTTGCGCAGTTAGTCTCAGATACACACTGAGCAATGGAGCGGGTGGCCTAATATACTTTTCTGTGAATTACAATGTACAGGAAAATAAAGCAAGATGTCTAGAATAAACTTCGTCCATGCGATTCTCATGGTCCGTCCTTGCCGCATACTTTGCACACTTCAGGTGTTAGGGTTGAACATCGCAATCAAATTCTATTTATGAGATCGTTGTAAGCAAATCACGGTAAGCACATTTACCAAATAGAAGACAATCAAAATACAAACACTGTCAAGCAATTCGATATTACTTATTCTCTGTGTTTCTTTAGCTGTGTTATCAAAAGTATATAAGGCATCTTTATTCCCAAAAAACAGACATTGTTTCAAATATTTGTTTGTATATGCATATGTATATATTCAAATAATATAATTGAGAAAAAGGATTCTTCCTTAATAAATTTATTCTATAAAAATAGAGCAGTGTGCTTATAGCCCCACCAGCTTTAGAAAGGAACCTGATGTAAACAAAAACACATGGCAAGTTGTGTGCATCGGCTGCGGATTACAACGTGGTTCCATGTCGGACTACGGAGATTAATTCTGTTTTATAGTATTTAAGAGTTTATTTTCTTAAAAAGCATTGTTAGAGTATTCAATTTTAGCTCGCACTGCATTTTAAAACATATATTGTAATTAATAGAAATTTAATGCATGGAGCCATGTGTATGCACCATTTTCTATTACTAAAACAGTATTTGTCAGTGTTGTTGCATTTAACGGCGCTCGCTTGTTTTCAAATTGTTTATTACAGTGTGATTAATGGCGGTTAAGGTTAATAATTATTATAAGTAAACAAAATGTATATGTTAAACATTCCAAAAGGAAAATTTTTAGAAGTGGTGAAAAAACTATTTTACTGAATGTGTTCATAAGCTTTTGTGAGAAGTATCTGGATTTAGTCTTAAAAGACATTAATTTAACTTCCGAGTTTACTGGTGTTTCCGTGAAAGTGTCAACCCCATTCGCGTGGAAAAGCACAAAACTGGAAAACGTATCGCCTTCAAAGAAAAGGAAACGCGAAAAAAAACTGTGCTTGGCACGAAATGTGATGATGATAATGAGGAGGAGTAGTAGTAGGAGGAAGTGAACGGGATTGCACCACTTTATATTCTCATTAATAAGGTACATTTAAAGCGTTATTATCATTCCGGTTATACAATTCTACACCCCTGATGTTACTACTTCAATATTTTAAATATTTTATAATTCGTACTCGGTCTGCAGAAAACGTGTTAATTAAACAGCGTTGTTCCTCAATATTCCAACGCACTAATACCAAATTATTTCAAAGTGTGTTTTGGTCATAGGTTACAGCACAACAAATTTAAAATAATCGTCTGTTGTCAAACGAAACAGCAGTGTTAATTTGAGGCAGTACTTTTAACACTTAAATAATTTCAGTCTAATTATATAAAACATAAATTCAATAACAGCGCGCCTTAAATCAATATGTGTATGTAACAATATATAAGGAGTGCATATTACAGTCATATATGTTTGTATTATTATATACATATAATAATCTTATGTGAATGTATTATGTAATTTAATAATGTAGGAGCTGTAAGAATAATAAGTTAAACGTTGCTAACAATGAGGTAACCTTGAGGCAATAATGAGTAAGATAGTTTAATAATGCTACTAGTCATTATTGGAGCAACAGTGACAGTTTATAAAATAGCCAATCAACAACCAAGAAAAGCTTTAGTTAAATGAAGGTATCCTAGTGGAGTAGGATTAGCCAATCAGAAACTGAAAAGGAGAAAATTTTACAAATTTAGAGTTCAGTTGCCTGCAGACAGCGTTACTAACCAGACGCAAAAAGTGTCCTCAAGAAATATAATATATATTCGTGTGAGACGAAAAAACGTTTACGTGTTAAAAAAAGTGCAATTAATTAATAAAAATAATCTCACAGCTCTCTATCACTGAAGTGTTATTTAAATCGTGTGAATCATTAATAAAAGGAGAGAAGTAAAATTATAATCTGTGTAAGCCTACATTCTTGTCGCATCACAACCCTGACAAGAGAAACGTGTCTCTAACAATAATACTGATGCAGCCGAGGCAAACGTAAATATATAATATTTAAAGAAATTACAGAGTTAATATTTTTTTAAACTTGGGGCGAAGGCTACCGGAAAGCGGGCACTATACGTGTGGTTGCAACGTATTTCAATTTCGGCTCCCCAACAGTTGAAATATAATACAACTCCTTCAATACAAACTACTTCAAATTGACGCCAAAGCATGGTAAAAGAAAAAATAACGTAACAAACCATCTTCTTCAAATTGGCATCCATACTTCTTCAAATGAAAAGAGTATAATGCGATCGTTCAAAAACAAACACCGCTGATGTGCATTAAATGCCAATCAGGTGGTTTAAGTCAGTAGCACGTGTCTTCAGATAGTGCGTATCCTCCGTTACCAGGGCGTAGTAATTTGTGGACCAGTATTTCGCGCGCTATTGTTGTTTACATCAGGTTCCCTTCTAAGACCGGCGAGATTATAGAAGGTATGCATCTACATTCTGTAAATATTTCAGTCTGATATTTAAAAAACAGTTTCTCAGATAATGGTTCAATGTAAGCAGATATAACATTGGTGGGGTAGGAATTTCAATATCCGTTTAACCCTTCTACTTAGTAATACCGCATAGCTTCATAAGATGTTTTATTCCTTAAGTTTTAGAGATTATTTTTCTGAGGCATTGTTGTAAATACCATGGTTATGCTCTGCGCAGCACGTGGCAGGGAAATATTTTCTTTTCAAGAATTTTGGCATACAGAGAAGATAATCATTATTTACAGGTTCTTCCCGTTCCTGGTTGAACGGCTTTTGGGCATTCTGCTGATCTGGTGGCCCATCAAAGGAAGTGGCGAGTTAGAGGCAGACAAGTGCCCTCAAAAGCTCTGGACTCCATCTGGTGGCAGTGCATTTAATTCATTCGCCGAGAAGACGTACAAACAAGTTTGCTAAAAGAGCACAGCAGCAAGAAGAGAGGGGGAAAAAGAGTGCAAGAGGGAAAAGGTTTTGAGCTCGTTCCCCGTGGCTGCTAAGTGGAGTAACTAAGGGCTGCCAAAGACAGCCGCTGCTCCAGAAAGAGAGGAAGGGGGCAGCGGTGAAAAAGAAGCGAATACGCCTAAAGCAAAATATACAAGACGTGCCGTAAAAGCAAAGGGGCGAATAAGCAAACCGGAAGCTCTATGGAGAAAAAGAGAATACAGGTCTATATAATCCGTGTATGTAAAGTAGCGAACAGTTTTCTTGTTGCTAAAAGACTGAAGTTGAAGTTGCGAGCCTCACCATTAGGGATTTTAGACGCAATATTTCTTTTAAGTATTCCCAACTCATTTTTGGAACTACTGGTGTTTCACGTTCACCATCTATGGATGATAAAAGGAAACCTGGAGAGATAGGTAGTGTTTGGCATTTTATAATAAGACGTATGATCATCATTATTAGGGCACTGACTTCAGCTTCAGGAGTTTCCACATTGTAAGAACTTGCACTGCCCTTTTGGAACAGAAAGCAGATGCCAATTTGAGAGCTCTCTTAATACGATACTGTCGTCAAGTATTTACTGAACTTAAAATAGTCCTGGAAATAGGTGTTACCTTTTTAACTGGTATCTCACAGCCTCCATTAAATGCTGATAGGTATAGTTTTGCTATTGCAAACTTTTTCAGAAGATGCCTTAAAGGTACCCACAGGTTAAATTTATAAATTTTGCCAATTTTATGTTTTCGTAGTTTCTGAGACAGCAAAAACATTTTATTTTACTTTTACTATGCCAATGAACCGGGTGTCGCATACGATGTATGAATTGTAACTTTGAAAAAATAAAAGTAGTACCATTTTCTTAAAGGTAAAGGTAAGGAAGAACCTAGGGGGCCCCCGAAAACGGGGCACAGCACCGCACGCAGGCCAGCCGGCCCCTTGTGCTTCTACGTAACCCCCGGGAGGGAGGGAGGGATGGAGGAAATACCCGAAGGGCAACCAGATCTGGATGAAGACGGGCGCAAGCACAGACGGGGTTCCTAATGTTTCCAGATTGAACATCTCCAACGCCGCCCAAGCACACTCTATTGGGCCCCGAGGCTCCGGGTGTCCCCCGAATGAGCTCCCGCCCAAAAGCACCCAGAGATTGGTTCCAGTCGAGCAGCACCTGGACGACATCAGGATGAAACTTCCACAGAGAGCCTAGCCACCGTCCAGCCGCAACCTATTGAACACCGTCGCCTGGTCCTACAACCCTGGAACAGATGACAAGGAAGCTTATGGGTATAGGAAATGGTGGACAGGAGAATCGCAGTAGATGAACCACTCCAGCACTCGCCTGCCGCCCTGGGAAAACCACGAAAAACCGTTGGTCACATTGGACGGTCGCCAGGGATCGAAACTGGGACCTCCCAATGCGAGTTGCACCGTTACTAGGCGCCACCTCGCTTGGTACTACGTTACTAAACATTAATGTACTAAGCTGGCATATCACTTTTTAACTTTTTTTGGTTATTTCAGAAACAAATTAAAACCTGTTGTTGTTCACCAATGCCACTGGGGATTAATTGATCTGCATCATTTTCCCTCTGACTTCCCAATATAAAGTCTGTAAGTTATCACTTTTAAGGCCTTTGCACTTGGTGAGATGCTGTTTGTTCAGCATGATATCTTCACAGAGAGTGCATTTGGGTGTAGGTAGGCATTCTATCTTGTAGAGGTGTTCTGCGAGGCAATCGTGGTCAGTTGCCATCCCAAATAAGGCCACTGTATTCTTCCTTGGCATTATTTGTATGTCAACTCGATCTTTAATATTCTTATAATCTTTATCTTTTAATTTATCTTCTTCATCAAGCTTCTACTGTCTTTTGAAAAGTTGTTTAATGTTAATTAATTGTTTATTTATTTTTATTTGTCCTATAGGTTTCATTTTTTGGCTTGGGAAGCATGCTTGTGTTGTAGTCCATCTAGCGTTACCCAGGGAACACCACAAATTAAAACTTTTAAATATAATTTTTGTAACAATTTATCCTCAGTGATCGAATTAATTATGCCATATCTTGAGAAATTTAAAGGTTTGGCAAAAACTAGATGCTAGTTTAAGTTCTCTTGCAGTTTCTGCTGAACATTTGGCCAAGATTGGTTATAAACTACCTCATATGGAACATTTTAATCCGAAAAATTCTAAGACAAATCTAAGTCAGGCAAAAGATATTATAAGTACATACAAGCCATTAGGCCGTGTGCTGAATGTCATTTTAATAGTCACGTATTGAATTTTTCTAAAGGATCTGAGAATAAAAACCATTGTTTGCAATTGAAGTTAAGGGTTCAAAGCACTTTTTTGGATTTCTAGTCTTTGAATGCTTTGAAGATTTTGTCCCAATTTTAGTTGTGGTTATCCTTGTCACTAAATTGTTATTCAAGTCAAAGGTATATTTAATTTTCAATTCATATGTATAAATTTCAAGTCCACTAATCAGCAAGGCTAAAGAACTCTCAGAGCACAGTTTAATAACTCTTAGCCTCCCAAAAGAGACATCACCTACTATTACTCTCAGAAGAATAGAAGTGTATTCTATTATAAGGTTAATTACTAGATAATGCTTTTCTTGCCCTTAGGGATGATCACATAAAGAAGAACATGGCGGTACTGTAAATGATGCTGCATTTTCTGCAGGATACACTAGATCTGGAACATTACTAGTTGACATCACCATCAGGTATTCAGTCGAGAGGATTTACAAGCACAGCAGCTTCTGCATGCAAATTTACCTCTTCTCCTTAAAATGCTCTTCTGGCGGAAATTCAGGTATAAACCAACGGACAAAAGAAATATTGTGACGAAAAGTTTGACTATCATTTCAAATGACTGCGCAGAAGCGTCGCCAAATCCTGAAATGCCCTTCTCGGTGAGGCTTTACTAAGGATTTCCTTCTTTTCCAACAAGTTCTTTCCTCCATATATGTTTTATAACGTTCATAAACTCCGGTGCTTGAAAGGGTGATCTACCAAGGATTTCAATTGAATTTGTTTTCTTCTTCCGCAAAGAAACTTTATAATCCGTTGTGCAAAAGATGAACGTCGTCATCGAGATGCTTAAGTCCCTTATAGAGAAGGCGATCCCAGATATTTCAGCGGCCTAGGACTACAAATCTCTATCACACTTTTCCTGGCCACGTCAAGGAAAATCTCGTTATGTTCAATAATCTTCGCCTAAACGGTACAGGAATTCATTGCTGGACTGGCAACCCCTTTTTATAAACTTCAATTTCGCATTCTATTTTTATTGCGTATTTGGGGTGTCCTAACCGAAACGGATTCGATTCCTAAGGTATAGACATACGAGCGAAGTTCGTCGTGAACTGCCTATTTTCAGGAATGGAAATGACATGCATTCGCGACACTGTTCAAGGTGAAATGATTTCACCCCGAACCGATCATTCATTACGCGAACACTTGAGCGTTCCGCTAGCTCTGGAAGCATGTTCTGTACACGTCCAGACATATGGAAAATGCAGCACCATTCCGTCCAGCAGTGTGGTTCGGGGCGAACGTCTCTCCGTACAGTCATTGTTTGCAGGTGGCAAGATGAGACTTGGATTACACTACAGAATTCTGCAAAAAGAAGTATGGATGTAGTTCGCGACAGTGTTCGGCTCGCGTGGCATTAAAATACATGAAATAAGCGGTCAGCGAAATAAGCAGTCAAAAGGAATGTTGCGAAATAAGGGTCAGAGCACTGCTTAGTACCTCCGCATGACTGGTTTGGAATTAAGGTATTGTACATTGCATGTCAGGTAGCGCCTAAGGGGGAAGGCAATTCCAAAAGCCCATTACCTGCTTTTTAACCCCATTTCAACCATGTATGAAGTCACATATTCCTGCTTTGATCACGTAATTGTCTGCCAGTGTTTCACTGAGAGTGATAGGGTAGTTGTGATGGAAGTGATTACTGCTAAGAAGGGGAAACCATGTGGGCTTCACAATGGCTACATTTATAGGAAATACAAGAGACATTAGGTGTTCCTTTAATATGGATCTGTTTAAAAAAAAAAGGTACAAGATATATGGCGGTAAATTAATAAGTAAAAGGAATGCTAATTTGAAAGCTTCAGGCGGAGAAGAGAGCTCGAGAGGAGAATTCTTAAAACAATATTTTAAAATAAAGACACTTTTCAATTAAACTTAGGATAAGGCTATTTATCAGTATTCATCGCAACTTCTAACGTACAGCTTATTTCACAAGGGCCGGTTCTAAAATCTGCCGATAAAGCTATTTACCGGATTTCTTAGCGATAGGTGTCTACAATCTCTGAATAGCGCTACTCGGAAGATATCTTTGCCGATAAATTTTCCGCTAGTTGAAGTAGCCGATATGTCCATACGCCCGACAAGTTCTCACGTTCAGGGCTGACAAAATTCTTATCACTAGCAATAGTAATCAGTAATCATGGCATAGTTGTATTTATCGGATGATGATGACGAAATAGCGATGTTTCTGCAGAACAGGAGAAAGCCTAACGTTATAAGAGAGAGACAAAATGATTTCCAAACGTTAGACGAAGACGAAATTTATAAGCTTGCTTTCATAAAAGACCAGCTGGCTTACCTAACGTTTGCGGTAGTATTTCTTGTTGTTGATTGTGGGCCCCACGTTAGGGCGGCAATTTGCAGTGGTATTTCTTCTGGGCGCCAATTTGTGCTAATATTTCGCCTATTTGCGGTGGTATGTGGCTATTTTACGGTACAGGATTTGTAGGAATGGTCTCGGGTTCGGTACTAGCTCAGGGTTCTTGCATGGATCTTGGATCTCGGGTTAGTGGTGAATACGACTGTTTTGTTTTCCTACTCGTTTATTTACCGTCACCGTTTTAACATTTGATTCCTGCTATTTCTTCGACACACACACGCGCATTTACTATTTGTTACGCTTCATATCATCGTGCCTATTCGCCGACACTTTTCTGACAACTACCACGGATAAGTGTGTATTCTAAACTTTTCTGACAACCATCTCTCACGAACTACCACGGCCAAGTGTGTATTCTAAACTTTTTTTTTAGTTTCTCCGTTTCAAACATTCTGTATCTCCCCATTCCACTATCACCTGAGTTCTAGCTTATTTCATTGGAGGCCTAAGGCTATCTGTCTTTTGGCGAACGTTGACCCCTTTCTACACCTCTGCGTTCCAGCAACCTAACGGGACACTTAACAATAGATAGAAAAACCACCCGTTTCCGGGCGCTGATGGCCTGGTCTCTCTCAACCCTTCGAAAAATTTACAGTCAGACACACTTTCCAGTTTTATTTAACACTATCCTTACTGTTATTTATATTTATTCTCCCTATGATTGTAATTTATTTAACTACTCAAAAGTACTACTTCACGTTTCACGGGTAGCTTTGAAACTCGAATAACGTTTTCATTAATTTCACATACCACCAGCCGTTCTTTATGAAAACATTGTACAATCATGTAGAGGATTTTATGGTTAATCGTACCCTTTAGCCCTTAATATTCAATTGTCTACACCCCGGCTATTTCTAATAATAGATATTCCCGATATTCATACAAACGAATTTATAAACTGAAATATGTTTTGTAGTCTGTGTTTGAGTAGCTATTAAAATTAACCCATATACACAAACTTACTAATTTTCTCCCTTTATATTATTATAGTTGAGATTTCGGCTTAGCAGAAGGAGTATAAGGAAATGAAAAATAAATCAGCAAATAGTCACCAAAAGAGAGGTAGGGTTACGTAAACTCTGACGCGATTGTCTTCCAGCATTGTTTCCCTCCCCAAGTTACCACATCAGACTTTTTACTCTCCGATCTTATATGTTTCTACGAGGTTTAACAGTCTTTCGCTGACGCCATGAGTGAAGCTTTTACCCTGCTTCGCTTCGTCACTTCCATTTTATTCTAAAACGATAACAAAAGAAACCACGTGATAAACACTAACTTTCGTTGTGTTTGTTGTCTGCTTCGCAAGGCAATTATGATTTGTTTTCTAGTTTACGAACTCCCCAAGGTGGCGTTTCAATGGAATTCAGAATCATAAACTTAACACATTACAAGTTATCCTATAGGATTGCTATCCAGAAGAAGCCGTGTGATTGTTGAAAGGGAGCGTTACTTATCGGCCAGAAAAGTTTATTTGGAGAGTAACTATACGGAGCTTATTGTAGAACCGGCCCATATAGAAATTTCTCAAACTCCCCACAGCCCTCTTCGTGTTCCTACTCTAGAACTTAGACCTCTTTTTTCACGGATCGTATTTTTCACCGATCGCTTTTTTCCAACATGGTGACAATGTTGACTCGCCCGAGGCCGTTTGAAGTTGCCCATTGAAATTAGACAACAAAATGAACAAACGTCAGAACTCCGTTGGATTTTACTAATTAGATAGATAATGTATCTTTATTGGTTTAAAATTACTGAAGTTATTTAACAAGTATTTAGTGCATGGGTCATTGACTGTGCATGCATATTTAAGATACAATAGGGTGACAAAGTAAACAACAGAGAAATAAAATACAACAAAAAAGAACAAGAAAAAGGGAAATAGAGATAAATTACCTTCCTCTAACTGAACAAATTTGACCTAGCTTTGCGCACTTTAGCCAAAAAATTGCTTATGTTTTGCCAGTTCCTATGGTCAGCCAGTAGATCCCAAAATGCCAATCTTTTTCTTAAGGAACTTAAGAATTTTTCTTTCAGTTTAATCGTTCGCTGGTTCTCCCACTGTGCACATTCCTCGTCCAAATCACAGAATGGGCAGATTCTCCTGCCAGAATCGTCAGTCATTTTCTGTGCCCTCCAGTCTCCCAGTCTAAACCATGCTATTCCTGATCTTTCCTTTCTTCCTAAGTTAAGTATATATGCCTCTTTACCCCAGTTCAATTTTATTTCATTTGCTAGACTTAGAGAAGGTTTAATTTTACAATCCAACTCTATTTCCTGTTGGTTTATGTCTCTTAGTCTTCTTTTAACACCTTTCCATATGCTTTTGTCATTTATTTCAGCTCTTAGCCATACTGACACCATTCCTATTCTCCTCAAACCCCTTTCCAAATCAGCTGCCCAAAACTTAGGAAACAGGTTTTCTCGCTAGTATTTATAACATTTGTATCGTAGTTTGGAGTTGTCCCCATGCATCAGCCTTAGCCAGTACTTCACTGCTCTTATTTTGCAGTGTATTGTGTCTTCATAACATCCCACCTCCCTCAATACCCCCGAATTTGATGTGCCTTGTGAAACTCCAAGAACTCTTTTCCAAAATGCTACCTGTGTTTTATTTACATGCTCTGCTCTTTCCTATCCCCAGATTTCGCTTCCGTATAACAAAACCGGCCTTATCATAGAGTTATATATCTTTTCTAATGTATCTACAGGTACATCCGGTATCCGCGAGAGGGTACGTAATAATTTATTTAACTTCCCTCGCGCTTTGTAGTTAGTTACTGAGAGATGTTTGTTCCATTTTCCTCTCATATTAAACATTACTCCTAAATAGGTGAAATGTTTAACGTTTTGTAGTCCTAGCCCCTTGTAATACCATTTCTCATTCCTGTCATACACATAGCCATAAGAAAGTATGTATTACAATTGTATATCCTAAGGAAAAAAAAGACAAAGCCAAGAAGTTATTCGCAAAACATTGCAAGCATTCGGTAACGCTGTGTTTACACTATAGGATTTCATACCTCGTTCATCTTCAAAATATGCAATAACCAGGAAAATGCATATCACTCTTGTCATATGCTTTGACGGTTTG
This sequence comes from Deroplatys truncata, assembly GCA_030765065.1. Classification (NCBI taxonomy): domain Eukaryota; kingdom Metazoa; phylum Arthropoda; class Insecta; order Mantodea; family Mantidae; genus Deroplatys; species Deroplatys truncata. The sequence continues at coordinate 669,429,434 of CM060990.1, forward strand.
ACTGTCATAAACATATCAGATAATTACATCTACCTCGTTTTGCTTCAAATTTGGCAAGGAAAATTAACGTTTAACATTCGCAGTATTATATTTGAGTGGAAAATACATATACCTACCCTTTTTGGGATTTGTTTTTTCATTTAGGAATATTTATTTATCCATTTGCATTTTAGAAACCAACAAAAGTAGTGAAGGAGCTAATTGTTCTTCCACACAAGCCGTGTGTTGGACAAGGTTGGAAAGGTAGAATCAGACGACTGAAAAATTCAATGCCATTGCAGGGGTTTAAAACGTGGATCTTCCGGTTTCCGACTTTGTAGGTCGCCATTGGGGTATGTCATCTCAATACAATTTGAGATCTCCTTGTGGTTTATCGGAAACAATGTGAATCAGTTGGGGAATTTAATGTCGTACCATGTTGTCATGGTAGCTCAGTGGTTAGAGCAACCGGATGGTAACCGGTTCAAATCCCGGCAATGGCATTGAATTTTTCAGTCGTCTGAAACTAGTGAAGGGGGATTATATTACGGAGATGTGTGTAAAAAACGTTGCGTTTATCTCAAAGAAAAAAATGATGGGTAGGTTTGAACCTCGGCGGTTCTCACTTCCAGATAACCGCTAATAACTGTTCATTTGTCAGCAAACACTTGACATTCAAAACTCGATATTACTGTTGATAGACTGAAGCTCAATTGTTCGTACACAGAAATGCCAGTGTGAACAGCGGAACTTAGACAAATTTACGCTTCAGAGTCTGTATACACTCTCTCTCCCTCTCTCCCCCTCTCTTTCTCTCTCTCTCTTTCTCTCTCTCTCTCCTGCTGTTAAACGTCCAGGAGTTGGAAGAGCAAAAACAAACATTAGCTATCCTTTCGTACCCAAGGTATTTGAAACTGCCAATGTGCGGTTATCTACGAAATTGCATGACCTAATTAAAAGTGCAAAATGATGCACTCATCTCCCGATTTTAGTGTTTGTAAAGAGCTTGTAATTGAGCCAAGTGTTTTAATCGTAATTATATATTCGATTATCCAGCTTAAACACGCGAAAATAAAACCCCGATGTGTTCCATAAAATAAAAAAAGGGTATAGTAACCACATTATGTTTTATTTTATACAGAATTTACACTGAGTATTTATGTAAATCAGAACTCACAAAAATAAAGGAAAATAAAGCGCCCAACAAATATCGACAATAATTACTTAAATATTTTATCAATAAACTTGTTCTGTTACTATATAGAGTATTAATTTTATTGACCTTCATTTAACGAATCACTAATTATGGTTAAAATTATTCACAATAATTTTAATTTGACCTTATTTGATTTATTTACTAATTCATTTTTATTCATTTGTTTATTTCTTATTTAATTATGTATTTATTCTGATGAAGATAAGGCTCTCAGGCCTTCTCTTCAAAACACCAGAAAAAAAATCTTATGCAACACTTTCACAGGACTTTCTTTAACATACACTATGTGATCAAAAGTATCCGGACCCCCTACAAACAAACGATTTTCGTCTTAGGTGCATTATGCTGCCACCTACTGCCTGGTACTCATTATCCGCGACCTCAGTTGTCATTAGACATCATGAAACAGCAGAACGGGACGCTCCGTGGAACTCACGGACTTCGAACGTGGTCAGGAGATTGGGTGTCACTTGTGTCAGAAGTCTGTACGCGAGATTTCCACACTCCTAAACATCCCTAGGTCCACTGTTTCTGATGTGATAGTGAAGTGAAAGCGTGAAGGGACATGTGCAGCACAAAAGCGTACTGCCCGACCTCGTCTGTTGACTGACAGAGACCGCCGACATTTGAAGAGAGTCGTAAAGTGTAATAGGCAGGCATCTATCCAGACGATCACACAGCAATTCCAAACTGCATCAGGATACACTCCAGGTACTATGACAGTTAGGCCTGAGGTGAGAAACCTTGGATTCCATGGTCGAGCACCTGCTCATAAGCCACACATCACGCAGGAAAATGACAAAAGACTCCTCGCTTGGTGTAAGGAGCGTCAACGTTACACGATTGAACAGTGGCAAAACGTTGTGTGGAGTGACAAATCACGGTACACAATGTGGCGATCCGATGGCAGGGTGTGGGTATGGCGAATGCCCGGTGAACGTCATCTGCCAGCGTGTGTAGTGCCAACAGTGAAATTCCGAGGTGGTGGTGTTATGGTGTGGACGTGTTTTTCCTGGAGGAGGCTTGCACTCCTTGCTGTTTTGCGTGGCACGATCACAGCGCAGACCTACATTGATATTTTAAGCACCTTCTTGCTTCCCACTGTTGAAGAGCAATTCGGGGATGGCGATTGCATCTTTCAACACGATGATCGAGCACCTGTTCATACTGCACGGGCTGTGGCGGAGTGGTTACACGACAATAACATCGCTGTAATGGACTGGCCTGCACAGAGTCCTGACTTGAATCCAATAGAACAACTTTGGGATGATTTGGAACGCCGACTTCGTGCCATCGATACCTCTCCTCAATTCTGCACTCCGTGAAGAATGGGCTGCCATTTCCCAAGAAAACTTCCAGCACCTGATTGAAAGTATGCCTGCGAGATTGAACGCTGTCATCAAGGCTAAGGGCGGGCCAACACCACAGTGACTTCCAGCATTACCGGTGGAGGGCGCCACGAACTTGTACGTCATTTTCAGCCAGGTGTCCGGATACTTTTGATCACGTACTGTATATCATTTATTAGTGGGTATCCTATCTACTAAATTTTAATCCAAATGTGCCTTTGCAGAAATAGCTACATTACACACTTCGTTATAGATACAAAGAGTACAGTGATAGTCAAATTTTTAAGAAGTAGACGCTAGTGTCTGGGCATAAAGTTCCATATCGTTTCCATGACATCGCGAGAAACAACTTAATGTACACACGACTTTAAACGAATGACCAAGTAACGAACAACTCGAACCTTTAATAACGGATATCTCAAATGTGGTTTATGCCACAAAAAAACTTATTTGAAATATATTTTTCTGCATTTTTTTTGTGAGGAACTTTCTCGTCTATTGTTTAAAGTTTACCAGCTATACAAGATTACACATAATTCCTTCCGCATGAACAGAGCTTCATAGGTTATTCCCAGAAAATTCAAGATGTCAATTTTATATTTGTCATGTAAATATCTTTCAGATAAGGTATTTTAATCAAAATAGTTAGCTATTTTTTAAAATTGAATTTTTTTTCATGTAAAAGTTAGTATAGGTTAGGGGGCTTTTCTTTAAAATCTTCATGTCCCATCTTTGGAAGATATTAAACCTACATACCAAGTTTGGCATCCCACTTTTTGTTTTTGAGTTCTGCTGTTCATTCACATACAAAACACACACACACACACACACACACACACACACACACACACACACACACACACACACACACACTCAACTAAAAGTTAAGGCCTTCTTCCCAAGCATGTCCTTATACAGCTCTAATGTGTTCGTATTCAGGTATAAAGGCTTTTAACTCCTTTTTAATGTTTTAGTAATATGAAATAAAATTAGGCGTTTTACTGCCCCATGTCAACGTGAAAGGATTACCAAAAGCGATTGAATGTTTTTATACACTACTCTGCATACACCCTTCCACACACAAATGCTCTCTCTTTATAATATTAATATTTATTTACCTGTAGAGTTTATTTGTGGTGATTATTTACCACTTATTTTTAGGTTCTTTTCAAACGCAACGTTTTACTGCGTTTTTGCCATTAAAGTGGTCATTCCTCAGACAGGCTGTGGTCCTGTAAAGGGGAGAAAAGCTCCTTTCTTTGTTAGAGCGTAGCCTTTCTCATTACCCACGATACCTGTGTGTCCAGGTACCCACCGAAATTTTAAGGTATTCCGAGGGTAGGCTTGATAAATATTTGTTGCATTTCCATACTTTGTCCTTACGGACAATGTTTTCATTGGGCAAGTAAAGTAAATAAGTACAATGTAGCGTTACTACTTTCTCTGTCACATACATAGTAGGTAGAGAAGGTATTACATTCCACCCAAAAATTGGATACCGGAAATACATGTTTTGACGCCTCTGAATAAAAAACATTTTAAGAAAATGGTCCGTGTAGGTCTGTAAACACCATAACTTAAAAATGAAAAGTCTGATAAATACTAAACTTGGTATTTAGGTTCAGTACCTTCCAAAGATGGGACACCAAGATTTTCAAGAAAATATTCCCAATCCCAACTACCCCTTACATGAAACACTTTTCGAAAACTTTTGTTTTTCTAAAAAAAATAGCTCTAACTATTTTGATTAAAATACCACATATAAAAGATAGTTACCAGACAAATAAAATTTATATCTTGAATTTTCTGGGAATAGCCTTTGAAGTCCTCTTCATTCCGAAGAAATTTTATATAATCTTGTATAACTAGTAAACGTCACGCGATAGACGAAAACGTACTACACAAAAAATGCAGATCGCTTTAAAAAACACAATTTATTCCAAATAAGTCTTTTGTGGCATAAGCCATTTCTGGTGTTTCCGTTATTTATAGTTTGAAATGTTCATTTCTTTAAAATTCTTTCAATATTCAGTTGTTTCTCACGATATACATAGTATGGAATTTCCAGTTCTAAAACATTTTACTATCGCTGTTCTCTTTGCATCTATAACAAAATATGTAAGGTAGCTATTTCTGCAAAGGTTATTTGGATTAAAACGAGCAGATAGAAGAATAAGCTAGGTAAAAGTAGTTTGTATATCCTCCAATAAACGATAGTGGGTAGAGAAAGTCATGGGAATGTATCACAGTAGATTTGTATGAACATCCCCAGCTAACTATGCACAAAGCAAGACAATTGCAATTGGCTTTGGTTATCTTCATACATGTTTTGTATCATACAGACGACTTCTTTGCCCCCAGTGGTGCCCAATGCGACGTATCGCCTACACTATAGTTGGTGTGTTTGTGTTTACAACCCGCTGCATCCTCGCTGACAATACCCACTTGTTTATACGTCCAAACAGAGGGGGGTGGGCCCTGGGACAGATCAGCTAAAGGTCCAGCACTCGCCTAGCGACCTAAGTCATCACAATTTACACAAGAGATGAGCGTTGACGACGGCAACGGCGAGTGGAAGTAACGACACTAATTTCCGCTCTTCCAACGTTTTTCAAACCCATAATAACTCTTCTTAACAACTGGAGGAACCATCTACCCCTTTTCCACTTACGATACTAGCATTGTCTGAGTGTAAGGTATTGCTTCTCCTAACTCATTTTATTTCTCGCTCCGACCCTCGGAACATTACACTCGGAGGGTTAGTTCAGAACGCGGAAACGATTCAGTGTCTCATTTTTATGGAACGCTGCTGTTTAAACAAAAGAGAGAGTTGTTACTCGCTTCAATTCTACTTCAAATTACTTTTGGGGGTGTCGCATTTGAACGAAAAGTTTTAAGCACTCCAAAAACTTAACCCCCCGCAGTCTTTGTGTTACAAAGTCGGGTCAGAATTATATTTAACGTTTTCCATTTTTCAATAACCTTGGCTCTTTTATGTACTGCCCTGTTTTTCTCTAAACTTCTTTCCATTATAATCTTCTTCAGTAGTAGCTCGGTACTTTGTGTTGTTTTTCACTGCCATCGCAGACCTGTGTTGATTTTTCCTTTAAAATCTCACGTATTTCAGTTCATTTCTTTTATTATAAACTGAAGAAGTTATATTGTTGTAAGAGTTGCATTTTTCCCCAAGTTTAAAATAAAATATTAACTTTGTAATTAAACTGTTTCTTTAAATATTATATATTTATGTTTGCCTCGGCTGCGTCAGTATTTATTTTAGAGACATGGAAGTCTTGGCAGGGCGTGATGCGACAAGAATGTAGGCTTACGCAGATTTTAAGTTTTAATTCACTCCTTTTTATTAATCCTTGACACAAATTAAATAGCACTTCACTGATATAGAGAGCTATGAGATTATTTTATTTAATACTTGCACTTTTTTAACACGTATACTATTTTCGTCCCACACGAATATGTAATTATTTTCTCGAGGACACATCTCGCGTCTGGTAACTAACTCTGTCTGCAGGCAACTGAACTGATTTCAAGCGCCTAAACTTGTAAATTTCTGTATTTCAAGTCTCTGATTGGCTACTTTTACTCCAATAGAATAGCTGCATTTAACTAAAGCTTTTTCTGGTTGTTGATTGGCTATCTTTTTATAAACTGTCACTAAAATTACATTAATGCTTCCAAGAATCACAAGTAGTATTGTTAAACTCTTCTTCATTATTAAATTACGTAATACATTCACATAACATTATTGAACATGTTTACAATAATATAAGCATATGCAATGACTGTTACATACATTTTACAAATTATTACATACACATATTGTTTCAAGGTGGGCTGCTATTGAGTTTACAGATTATATAATTAGAATAAAATCATCTAAGTGTTAAAAATACTGCCTCAAAACCAACAGAAGTCTATCTGCGGATGTGCACGTAATCTTGTATGCAGAAAAGTGACCCATTCTTAATTATTTTGTTCTTCCATTAGATCTCCACACTTACCTAATACTTGGCTCCAGCCCGTTCAAATCATTCTTCTCTGACTGGGATGAAACAAATTCGAAGGAATAAAAACAAGTGATAATATATTTGGAGTGAAACGATAGTGTGCTCAGAAATGGAATTTCTTAATGAATTCTAGTGTGAAAGGTGTAAATAACGAGAGGTGGAAAAGCCCAATGTAATAGCGTGGGAGACGACCTTGCAGAGAGAGGGGTGGGTGGGAAATACATTACTTGTATCAAAAATTCACAATGTAATTTGTACTATTTCATTGGGGCACATAGTGAATCAGATTAAACAGGTACAGTTTACCCACCCCGATGCCAATAGGTTGCCTCAAAGCAGCTGTAGATTCGAATGCAGGAATGGTGGTTGTATAAGAAACAGAGGTTCATGCTGGTAGCGAAATGGTAATAGATATTCACCCTTTCTACCCTCAACAGCTTATCTGACCCTATAAATTCTCATGTTTTGATTGGCAACCTACTTTATTCTTTTATATGGACTTATCTCAAGATAGATAAAAATAGATTTTAAAACATGAGAAGGTTGTTTATTTTAGGAGGAGTTATATTTCGACTGTTGGGGAGCCGAACTTGAAGTAGTTGCAACCGCACGTATTGTACCCGGTGGTCTTCGCCCCAAGTTTAAGAATCAACTTTGTATTTTGAATGTTTCATTAAATATTATATATATTTTTGCCTCGGCTGCGTCAGTATTAATTTGTAGAGACATGAATTTCTTAACAGGGCGTAGTGTGGCTGAAGAATGTAGGCTTACACAGATTATAATTTTTACTTCACTCCTCTTATTAATCCTTGACACGATTTAAATAACACTTCACTGATATAGAGAGCTGTGCGATTATTTATTAATTACTTGCTCTTTTTAACACACAAACTATTTTTTGTATCACACAGAATACGTATTAAACTTCTCGAGGACGCGTCACGCGTTCAGTTAGGAACGCTGTCTACTAGCAACTGACTTCTGAATTTGTAAATTTTGCACCATTTCAGTTTCTGATTGGCCAATCCTGGAATACTTTTATTTAACTTATTAGCCTTTCTAGTTCTTGATTGGCTATTTATAAACTGTCTCAAAAATTACATTATTGTTGCTCCAAGAATTACCAGTAGCATTATTAAACTTTCTAATTCATTATTGCCTCATTGTTACCTCATTGTTAGCAACTTTTAACCTATTATTATCACAACACCTATATTGTTAAATTACCTAATACATTCACATAACATTACTAAATATGTATATACATAATAATATAAACATACACAATGACTGTAATATACATTTTATGTTATTTATACACATATTGCTTTAAGGCGGGCTGTTATTGAATTTATATATTATATAATTAGGCTGATACAATTTAAGTGTTAAAAATACTGCCTGAAACATGAAAGGTTAATAGACAATTATCTTCATTTAATTACCGCCTATGGTTTGCTATAAAACTAGTGTAGGCAAATACTCTAAATATTTGCATGTAACAAGTCTAAATATTTGCATGTAACAAGAGGTACTGTAGATCTCTGACGAAAAAACGCTTGCGGGGTGTTCTGTCCTCCGGAGGAGTGAAGGGGGCAGTACTGCGTGGTAGCCCACGATGATGTCACAAATAGATCTACTATCAACATTAAAAACATCGCGCAAGGTTAGTATTCCAGCGTGTTTCACTTGGAGCAGTGTGTTTTCTAGTGATTTATTAAGTTATTTACAATACCCAGTAAGAAAGGAAGAACTCTGCACAGTCAAGCCCGAGAAATAGTTGAAAACGTTGTTAAAATCTGTGACGAGGAAAGCACACAAAAGCAAATTGCCATTCAGCATTACTAGCACAAGGGCGTATGGTTTCTAAGAGACCTTCGGCCTTGTTGACATCTTGAAAGTAGAGCCGTAATCTTTCACAGATAGCGCTAGAATTGTTTATGTCAACACATTCCTTACACACACACATTCTCGTTAGAGGAATACAGAACAAACTTTGCCTGTTAAACCAGTGTTGCCAACTTTGGTGGAATTCCGCTACACGAAGCGAAATTTGACTTTTCATGAGACATTGCGGTGGAAAACGATAAAGTGGCAAAAGGTAGCGACTTTTGCAAATATTAATTTTGAAAAATAAGTTTATGATTATTACTGAAACAAACAAGCAAAACGTTTCTATTATATTCTAAAAATTAATTTAGTAGTTTTAAATATTAGCATAATATTGATTAATGGTAATCCTTCCGTAAGGAAAAAGGAAAATACCGTGGAGAATTATCAGAAGTGAGAAACCGGTTGTTTTTGGATAAGTGGTTATAACCAGTTAAAAAAGACAATGCAAAAACAAAGTGTAGAGCATGTAATGTTATTTTAGGCAAAAAGAACTGATGTTTTGAAACACTGTGTAAGCCAGAAGCACATGAAGATTCTAGAAGCTACTGACAGCCCAAACATTTCCCAAGGAATTATTATATTGTGTTTTTACATTTTACTAAGTAGTGTGCGAGGATTAAATTCGTTTTAACTTAATTAAAATATAAATTACCCTTACCAAAACAGGCTTTAAATTACCAACTGAGAGACTAAAATAATTTGCTCTATGTCTTATAATAATGATATGCAGTATTTTTGTAGCAGAATGTAGCGGGATTTTGTTCGACTTGCAGCGAGATTCAATGCGTTTTGGTTGGCATTACAGATTTTAGCTGAGATGAAGCAAACTAAATATTAGGCTATAAATTATATGCAATAAGAAATTAAACAATTAGTTGTACGGTCTTATTAATAAAGATGTAAATGCCAAAGCAAATTACACAAAACGGGTATTATTAAAATTAAGGCATGCAAAAAGAGTTGTGTCGTCCTCCATGGACTAGTTGTACCGTGCTAGACTCTAGTTCCCAAGGTCGCGGGTTCAATTCCGGCGGAGGGCGATGGATTTTTTTTTCGGGCGTAAAAATCCTTAGCATGGTGTCCTTCGAAAGGGAAGTAAAGCCGGTGGTCCCGTGTCGTAGATTTACGTCACGTAAAAGAACCTCAAGCCTGATAAAGAGCCTCTGAGCAAAATTATCGATCTGTCACGCCCAATATAGAATGGTACGCTGAGGACCATAGTAGTTAAAGAGCGGCCATAAATAAATCTAAATTTAATTTAAAAAGAGTTGCCATAGAATACAGAAACAAATGTGGTGGAGGGAATTTGTTTTTTGATAAAAATAATCGCCTTATTAACTAAAATTTCTCTAAAATATTTTTGAAACCAAATAAAAACGTAATATAGTGTAAATTAGACAACTTAACCTCTGAACTATAACAATATAAAAATCTGAAAGCAGATTTGCCAACAATGGAAATCTACAGACACCAATTAGTTTTAAACAAACCTATATTTGACTAAGCAAGCTTTGATGACATTGAGTGATGAGTATTTCCTATGAATATTACCCAGTAATAGCTTTACCCAGTAATAGCTTAGAATGTTATAATTATGCATATAATTGCTAGCTTAAGCATTATAACATGTTGGTATGGACTATATAGGTAGACTACATGAGCCAAACTCATATGTACATATACAGATAATGAAATCGGACTTTGAAACTATGTACACCTTTCCCGGGTTACAACTTTCTTCAAAAGGTAATAATAACTTTTGGCTCGGGCCGATGCCTTTGGTTTCCTATAATGCTTTTCTTTATTTAATGTTGGCACAAACCCATCATCTGTGTTCCACACCAGCCATGGGTGAGCCAATCGCTTATTGTTTTGAACTCAAGTCCGACACGAATTAGCCTACGGAAAACGGTTAGGTCTAGGTGAGCGGCAAAAGGGGAGAGGCACGGAAACGTTTTACCTGAGTGATTACAAGTCATGCATCGCAACGATTGCCCACACCAGCTCCTGGATGAGTCTGTCTCGTTTTGGTTTGATGTCAGATGTCTGGCACTCAAATATTAACCCATGAGCTTCTGGCTCAAGAGCGAATGAAAAAGGAGAGTAAGACAAACTATAAGTGGAGTGCTATAATCAGGTAAGTAGTGAGGGCAAAGGTGGTTTGGTGTTTCCTTACCAAAGTTAACCACTGCGCAGTATATCGGCACGATTCCATGAACTCAACTGTACATGCGCACTTCGTAAAATATTTTACTAGCATCTAGGATAGTCTTTACACAGAGGGATCATTCTGCTATTCAAACTGGAGTTTTTCCTTATTCTTCACCTTTCATTTCTCACCAAAGCCTTGTTCGAAGTTGCGACGGACCTCTCTCCTGCTCATGGTCATCTTCCTTCCTGGTGTGGGGTGTGTTGACTTGCTATAATACAATTCCCTATCACACTTCTGTGATGGCCTATGCTCCTAACTTTGATCTAGGGCGTGGTAACAGGAGACGAAATAAAAGTTTAAGCTCACTTTTACTGCAATTTATTTACACTTGTTCACAGCTAACCGTGAATTCTATCCCGCAATTATGTTACTGGGCTATTGGGGCCTATCTCTCAAGCTGTACCACCTACTCTATATAACTTTCCTAAATTGCTAACACCTTCTTCACGCGCCCAACCACCTGAGTTACATGAAGTTCGCCCCCCTGACAAAATTGAAAATTGTTGTGCGAATCTCGGTGCTCTGCCTTATTTATATACCCTGCAAATGACGCTGTTTTCCCATAACTGTTTTTAAAGCACTGTTGTGATTGGATGATCACCGTAGCGTCATATGAGAGCATTGCTATCATATCTCTCCTCATGACGCGATTGGAATTTCTATTTTTGTCCCAACCTCTCGCTATCTCTCTTTAACATCTATTTGTCTCAGTCCAGCGTCTCTGCTTGTCATATTCAGTCAACGCCTTGTGTTTTGCGCAACCCTAAGGCTATATCCACCTAGTATCGCTTGGTTTCGTGCACCTAACTTGCACCTGCACTGCTAGCTAGCTTCCATTACAATTAACATAAAACATATTTACATTAATACAACATTGTTCCTGCTACAAAGGTAATATATGCGTCTCCAAGTTTGCTATACATTAATAAAATATAGCTCATCCAGGAGCTAGCATGCACACCTCTGAGTGACGAGATTCTACCAATATTATATACAAGAAAACACCAGATGAATCGATCAGATTCCGTGCAATCGATTGCACATAATATCCCCAGTGGGATGAAAGCCTGCTGGAAGGTGTTCATCGCATAATCCCTCTCGTAGTCTTTTGCTTTCCAAGAGCCTTTAATGTCTGTAATAGTGTTGTCGTTTGGTGAATTTTATTAACGACGATTATCTTCACAGAATGTCTAACTTTTATTATGAATTACGGGACCGTGCGATTTGGCTACGCGGTATCGTGTAAGGTCGCATTCCCGAAGTTCCGAGTTTGATTCCCTTCGACCGCTCACTCTGATTTTGGTTTTTCGTGGTTTTGCTGGTCGGTAGACGAATGCTGTGATAGTTTCTCATTTACCACGATTTTCTTTCTCTTTCCTTCCTATTCTTTTCATGTTTCTGTTGTGCTGCTGGGTTTCGTGTTGTGTGGCAGCACCGGACAGATAGCGTGGATGCTCGTCCTAAAGAAAAGAGTATTCCCCATCGACACTAGAGAGCTGCCTGGTTGGAGGGGTCGTTCATCGCCCTCTATGGGCGCTCCAGTAGTTCGTCCTGTCTTCGAGCCGGGAGCAGTTAGAAACTTGCGCGCGTCTCTGTGACCTGTAACCTTCTGTAGTTCCTTAACTTCATCCTTTTCTCCTAGGGGTGGTAGCCGCAATTGCTCTTAGGTATATCGCAGTGCGTGAGGTGTTGAATATCCTGTACCCTGTGTTTTACCAGAAGTGTACTGGGGTGTTGAATATATAACAATATTTGGTTTTAAAATGAACAATGATAGCCTTTCACTTTCTTAAATATGGTTAGAATTGATATTTACGTCAAATCTGAGATGTTTGCTTTTTACTTATTAATGGAAGAACGTGTAAAACAAATACGAGGGCGGATCGAAAGGTAATATACAATAATTTTTTTCCTGCCTTGATATTCCATCTGGAATATTGAAATTTCACACAGATATAGCTTAAAGCTTTCACTACAGAGGGTATAATTGTTTCATGTGCAACTCTAGCGAGAGAAGCGCAAACTACGCAACATTTCCTATGGTGCAGTGTAAGATATTGTTCATGACACGTTAAAATTTCGTAAAGTTAGTGCTCGCTGGGTGCCTAAGAACCTGATAGACAACCACAAGGGCCAGTGAATGATGACGAGCTTGGATCACCTAACGCGGTACATCGCAGAAGGGCATGACTTTCTGAAAGGAATCGTCACTGGTGATGAGTCGTGGCATACCACTACACGCCCGAAACCAAGCAGGCAAGTATGGAGTGGAAACATGCTGGTTCCCCAGTGCTGGTTCAAAGTGGCTCAATCTGCTAGGAAAGTGCTTGTGACGGCGTTCTGGTATATGCATGGTGCTGTATTGGACTTTGCTGGACACGGAACCACTGTGAATGCTGCAGCTTACATGAAAACTTTGGTGAAGTTGCGTCGTGCCCTTCGTGACAAACACCACAACATGAATGCCGAGGAGGACAAAATTCTTCATGACAATGCTCACCCCCATGTTGCTGCTGTTCGTCAGAAAATCACCAAATTTGGTTGGGAGGTGCTCCAGCATCCACAATACAGTTCGGACCTTGCACCGTCGGACCTTCATCTGTTTGGTCCCATGAAGAAATACCTGGTCGGTCAACGCTTTGACACAGATTCATTCATTCATTGCTGTTTACCCTCCTCTTATGTAGGACCCCCCAGGACTTAAGAGCGGGTGCCTGGTGTCAGAGGTCCGTCGAGGAGCAGACACTCATGGATCAGACAGAGCATCCAGGATGGATGATCAGCCCGATGCCTGGTATGGGATGAAGGAAGTAGATGAAACGAAATGTTGGTGAAATGGATGAAAGGAAAGGTGATGATGGAGCAGTTGGTGGAATGAATGGCGGGGGAAACCGGAGAAAACCCGCCCAGACGCCGCTTCGTCCACCACAAATCCCACATGCAGGTCCCTGGGATTGAACCCGGGCGCTTTGCGACAGATGCGGAAGTGAAATCAGCAGTCCGCAGATGGCTATACTCCAAGGAAACGGACTTCTACGAGCAGGGCTTATTGAAACTGGTATCACGATGGGAGAAATGTGTTGAGAAACTTGGTGACAATGTCGAGTGCAAGTTCATTTGTGACTTTGTTGTTTTAACCATTAAACGTTTTTGTAAAAAGTTATTGTGCGTTACTTTTTGATCCGCCCTCGTATGCTGTAAAATTAAAGAAACAAGGGAAACCGAAGAATAAAATGAAATTTATTTCACTAATGAAAATTTTATTTTTTTGGATAATATCCTTCCTAATATGCTTTGGCTGTTTATACCTGTTGGGCTATTTATTTATGTGAAGATCGGTTTTCCTACATATCTTTGTTGACGTTAAGCGCTCCATTCTTAACACATATCAGGACCGTCTAGAATGAACGGACCTGACACTGGCATTCAAAATGGAGGCCGTGCGTGGTGGGAAACATTTTAAACAGCTCGTCTACAAGCTACGATTTTTCCGCAGTAAAATTCAAAAGTGGTATAATAACACGTCTTTTGTGTACACATATGCTCTGTTGTACGCAAAAATACTGTCTTAAAAGTAAAATAAATACAGTTTAATGTTGCATGACGACCAATGAGCAATGAAATGCGTATATAACCCTAAAGAACATCCACGTAGTCTACGGTTTTGCATGCCATAAATTAACAACGTTCCTAAACTACAGCTACATATATACATTGCAAAGAAGATAGACAGTTTTACAAAACTGTAAACAGCATACTACTTACGTGAAACAGAACTGTTGATACTGCACCTGACACTGAGTTCACACAAAATTATCTGTCACTGTTTACACGTTTATTGCACTGTACACAATATTATATACAAAAAATATGTACTGGATGGCTGATACACGACATGCCATTATTTAGGGTAATTAGCTACTGAATTAAGCAGCTTTAAGGTGGAAAGCTTTCATTTCTCAGTCTGCAGCAATAATTAAAAAATATATCACTCAGCAGCTTATAACACTTCACTAGTTTTGCAGGGGAATCCATACTGGGAGACTGAAATTAAAAAAAATAAGTAACCTTAAACCAGCTCTGCAACTGAAATGTATGAAATACACAGACTTAAGTCAGCACTGTGAAACAACATTCAGGCAGTCTACAATTTTGCATGCAGCAACATAACAGCATTTCTAAACTACAGCTACATATTTAAATTACAAAGAAGTTAAGACAGTTTTGCAAAACTACAAGCATGATACTACTTACATGAAACAGAATTGTTGGTATTGCAGCTGACATTGATTGAGTTCACTCACAATTATCTGTCACCATTTACACTGTTCACAATATTATACACACAAAATATACTTTGATGACTAACACACGAAATGCTGCGGTTTATAGTAATTTGTTATTGAATTTGGAAGCTTTACGCTGAAATTTTCCTTTTGTTTTCACTGAGAGCTTCTCATTTTTAAGTTTACAATAATTATTCAAAAATATATTAGTTAACACCTTACAGCACTTCTTTACAAGCTTTTGCAGGGGGAGTCCACATTGACAGACTTGGTCAAAGTCTACAGAATGCAATTCAAAATGAAGCATTGCTAATTGTACCACAAGCTTTCTTTGGAAATTTAGCTGCAAGAACTCCTTTTCATACTTCTCGCCAATTAAAATGGTGAATATTTTAAAAACCAGTACACAAAGGTGTATTACAAAATCTGAAGGACACTTGAGACCCCCGCGATTGATAGCATCAAAATATGAAAATCTTGCATCATACTCAATCATTATGTTTCTGAGAGTAGATAATGTAGAGGTACATGCTGCACACTTTTCTCTGTTTATTTTCAATGTGTTAAGAACACTGTGTGCAACATATCCACCAATGCAAATAATCACTTCTTGATTACTTTCATCAATTTCAGCTGAATCGACACACTCTATTACAGGTTCAAACTTTTCCAGAACAGTGCTAGGTACATTTGCAGAACTAGGAACATTTTTGCTGGAGCAAGAGGATACAAATGATGTTATAGAACAGTCCCCAAGGAAAGCTGATTTTAATTTAATTACACTACAAATTTTCAGTTTCCTTTCTGATTCCAGAACTTGTTCCACAGAAATATGATAGTTTCCACCACTCATTTGTCGATACTGACCAAATCTACCCTCGAGTTTATCAGTTTGAAACTTTCCTGCCAAAATATACTTCCATTTAAAATTACAAAAAATGTATTTACACATATGTACAAAACTATCTAAAGTGTGTGTAAGAGCAACATGTGTTTCATTTGTGAGTTTACCGCTGACAGCTGAAGAATGCCACACTTTCAAAAACAATGAAAACTCTTCTAGAAACTTAAGTTTTGGGTCTTCAGGTCCCTGGATAGGGTTACAGTCAAAATCCCTACTATATTTTCCTTTGGATGGACTCTTAACATTTGAAATCTTCCACCATTTCACAACAAGTTGGAGAAAATGTATTGTTCCTGTAGAGAATTCTTTAGGATTTTCAACTAACTTCCTTTGCAGAGCTACAATGTTTTTATCATCAAATATCTTTAAAGCAAGAGAAACATTTTGCCTCTCAAAAGAAGAAGGGAAAAGTGCTTTCCTTGTAAGGGCAGGAGCCTCTTTAATTATGCAGTTTTGCTCCGATTCATGAAGGCGTATTAAATCGCTAAACTTTGCTTCTTCATTAAAATATGTGAAAGTGACAGATGATGTGGCACCCTCACTTAAGTTAGTTTGAAACCAATCTTCTGGAACTCCTGACAGAATGTCATTCTTGTTTGGAATGTTGAAAATTTGATTTACTACATTGAGCCAATTGTTTCTTATACATTTTAATAAATGTACGGAATCAAAAAGTAAGAAAAGCTCTCTATCAGTATTTGATGGATTTTGCACACTCTTTTTCAATGACCCATTGCATAAATGCTGAAACATTGCTTTATTCACCTTATTGTTGTCTGATATAAGGCAAAGAGCAATGTATCCACAACTTTCTAAAGCATTTAGTACTTCAAGGGTCATTTGATGCAATGAAATGCTATTTATGTTTTTTACTGGAAAGAGGGCAATGACATCTGAATTTCCTGACAAAGGAGAAGAAATCATAAATGCTTGGATTGTAGTGGCAGTATCGACTTCTCTCTCTCTATTCATGGCAATCCCTTCTATTTTCCCACCCTTATAACTCAGCTTGGGTGTGACATAAATTTCATCCAGCAAGACACTTACTATTCTTTCATGTTCCCCAATGAGTTTACATTTTTCTGTAAGATATTTTACTTGGGAAGGATTTATTACACTATTAGTTCCCAACTTGCAGAGTAGCCTCCTTAAATAAGCTGGATGGGGAATTGTCAGAACCTTGCTTGTGTGAACCAGACGATAAGCCCCAGGAAAAGAGTAAAATAATGCTGATGCCCAAAACAATGTTTCTGGTGAATACCTTGGCTGTGTGGATACAGCAAGTTGCAACTGTTCTCTTAAGAATACCAATTTCGTTTTTGTTTTGTCCTCAAAATTGCTAAGGTCAGTGTTTCCAAACCAATTCAAAAATAATGAAAGTTTGTCATTACTACTTACATTTTCCTCTTCAAATGCTGCTACATGGCTCAACAGGCAGTCAAATTTCGTCCACTTATTACACATTAATTCATCACCCAAACACCATTCAAACTGTTTCCTGGGAAGTTCTGCATTATTGTGAAATACATGCACTGCAAGAGATGGCATGATTTTAATGCACACTGTCACTTTTGGCGGCTCAGTAACACACGTGTCATCGATTTTACATAATGAAATATAACTGCTGTCAGGCCTGTTTATTATAATAAAAGGACTCACATTTCTACTTTTCAACTTTTCCAGAAACTCACAGTACCCACTTATATTGTCCCTTTCATTCCATTCTTCAAATTGTTGCTGGTCACGGGCACAAACTTGGTTCATACGCTCACTCGGGTCCTTTCTTTTAGGAGGCAACCGTTTCGATAAATAGGATGGTTGATTTTCAAAAATTGTTGGAAATGCGGCGGCGCCGTGGCCGAGTGGTTAGACCGCTCGCCTTCCACCGAGGCGGCCCGGGTTCAATCCCAGGGACCTGCATGTGGGATTTGTGGTGGACGAAGCGGCGTCTGGGCGGGTTTTCTCCGGGTTCTCCGGTTTCCCCCGCCATTCATTCCACCAACTGCTCCATCATCACCTTTCCTTTCATCCATTTCACCAACATTTCGTTTCATCTACTTCCTTCATCCCATACCAGGCATCGGGCTGATCACCCATCCTGGATGCTGTCTGATCCATGAGTGTCTGCTCCTCGACGGGCCTCTGACCCCAGGCACCCGCTTGTAAGTCCTGGGGGGTGTAAGTCCTACATAAGAGGAGGGTAAACAGATAATGAATGAATGAATGTTGGAAATGCACCATCCTCTAGTTTGATCCTCTTTCTTGGAAGTGTTATAACAGAACCATCATCACAACGGAATTTATCTTCTCTTATAACAAAGTCAGCAGCAAAATGTTGTATGCATACAGCTGAATCCTTCGATGGCGTAAAGTGCTCTCGATTTATGCATCTGATCCATTTTTCTCTTAAAAGTTTATCTTTCGGAAATATAAATATCGGTACCAAAGGTCCATCTTTGCTGTAATTGGATTTACATCCGGGAACACAACAGTTACGGGGCATTGCAGCGTTTTAGGTTAGGTACCTATATTTGCGACAATAACATCAACTTCTGAAACAATTTCCTCTTTATAGGTATCACCACTATAACTGTAACTAAAATTAGGTTCACAAACAGATAAATTAATAATACTTTACTTTTAATATAGCCATAATCTATATGGAATACAATAGTAAACATAAACACATGGAAAGCACATGGCACAACAAACACATGACTGGATTTATTCTCGTTTCCTAAATTGCACAAAAGACACTTACTTCACTAATGTAAATACAAAATTATGCCGGGGTTACTAAAAAAAACAGTAAATCGCAGGCATCGAAAACACAACACAGCAGCTAGCATGTGTAAACACCACAGTGATCATCACCAACAACCGACGCCATTTTCCTCAATCTCGAATGCCAGTGTCAGGTCCGTTCATTCTAGACGGTCCTGCACATATCCGTGAACGCGTTTCTCCAACAACCTACCTCCATTAAGATTCAGCTGTTTACCCCGACTTCCTATTTTCCTTGTTTTTAACTCTACGTAAATCGCTGACATAATTGCTCTCAGGAATAAGTGGTGCCTTCTGAAAAGTAAATTGCAGATTTTGATATTTTAAATGCTTTATGTGAAGGCTAAAACATTTTAACAGAGAAAACACTGAGTCTCTCAGGGATCTGAGAGGCAGTGTTTTTAACACTTAAACAATTTCAGTCTAATTATATAATACGTAAATTCAATAAAAGCGCGCCTTGAAGCAATATGTGTATGTAATAATTTGTAAAATGTATGCAACAGTCATTGCATATGCTTATATTATTGTATACATGTGTAATAATGTTATGTGAATATATTACGTAATTTAATAATGTAGGATCTGTGAGAATAATAAGTTAAATGTTGCTAACAATGAGGTAACAATGAGGTAACCTTGAGTCAATAATGAATTTGAAAGTATAAATACTACTTGTGATTCTTGGAGCAACAATAATGTAATTTTAGTGACAGTTTAAAAATAGCCAATCAACAACCAGAAAAAAGTTTTAGTTAACTGAATGTATTCTATTGGAGTAGGTTTAGCGTATCAGAGTCTTGAAATACAGAAATTTACAAGTTTAGAGGGTTGAAATCAAGTCAGCTGCCTCCAAACAGTGCTCATAATCAGACGTGTTGCTTCTAGACAGTGATCATAACCAGACGCGAGATGTGTCCTAGAGTAATTAAATACGTATTCGTGTGAGACGAAAAATAAGTTTACGTGTTAAAAAGTACAAGTAATTAATTAAATAATCTCACAACTCTCTATATCAGTGAAGTGTTATTTTAATCGTATCAAGTATTAATAAAAGGAGTGAAGTGAAATTATAATCTGTGTAAGCCTACATTCTCGTCGCATCACGCCCTGCCAAGATATCCATGTCTCTAAAATAAATACTGACGCACCCGAGGCAAACATAAATATATAATATTTAAAGAAACAGTCAAATTACAAGGTTAATATTTATTTTTAAACTTGGGGCCACCTGAAAGTACATTCGGGGCGAAGGCTACCGGAAACTGTTTACTATACTGCGGTTGCAACTACTACAAGTTGGGCTGCACAACAGTTGAACTACAATACAACTACATCTCAGATCGGCTTTTCCATACGTGAGGCAAATAACAATACATCAATACACCTTCTACAAATTGACGCCCAAAGCGTGGTGCAAATAACGTAACAAACCACCTCTCTCAATATACAGCCAGAAAATGAAAATTTCTATGTTTAGCATCTTTATCTTAGGATTGAAACAAGTTTACCTAATTATGCCGTTTCACAATCTAGAATAAACTCCAGTCATTCGTTTTATTTTCTACTATATGAACTTGTTTTAACGAAATACACATCCAAGTGTACATAAAATAACGGTGAGTGCAAATGTTACCTAAAAGCTATGTATCGAGTGCACGGAAAGTGCTGAAGCGTTTGGTTTCTTACAATGTTTTCTTTGCTTAATGTTGTCAGAATTTACTTATCGTCTGTGTTCCACACTAATGGCGATTGAGCCAAGTTTGAATTCAAGTCTGGCGCACACGTATTAGCCTGTGAGTAAAGTTCAGACCAGGTGAGCGGTGAAAGGGGCGTACGAATTATTTCATCTGAGTGACGGGAAGGCATGCATCGTAGCGGCGTTCCACACCAGTCCCTGGATGATTCCGTCTCGTTGAAAGAGGATATATTATACATATATAGGAATTGTACATATGAAAGGGGAACCATACATATAAGAATTGTACAGTAATAATTTAAGTCACTAACATGTTAAAATATTCAACATCTAACATTTGTACAGAGCTGATTGTAAGAAACGGGCGAGCTAGCAAAAATTCCAAGAAAGCATAAAGAGCGTACCTTTCACCAAGCCAACACTCAGGGAACCGGTAACGGTACGGATAAATAGAAAAGAGACAGATAGAGAAAAGAAAGAGACGGAGATATGGAACTGGCTCCACAACGCTACAAGATGGCGCTTAGGCGCACGGATCTGAAGTCACACATTCTCATACATGTTAAGGTAACGCGGTCTGAGGGCCAATAGGAAACGTCGTTACATTTTAAACGCAGAGGTGAGCGTCACTAGGCTCCCGTATATAAGGGCAGGCAAGGCCTCAGAGCCCACTCTCTCTCTTGCTAACTGATCTTCAAGAATTCACGTCGACACAAGCTGCTACAGATGCACGTGGGTGCACACAAGGGTGGGAGTGCGTGTGCAGATAGCTAGCCCCCTGACTTATTTAAAGTGGTGGGATTATAATATTGGGAAAAGCTAGCCGCCCATAATTATTTAAATTGTGAATAAACTTTATTTTTAAGGGAAAATTGCAGTGTATTTCTTAAACTTGCCTCACCCAGTAATACCTGAGAAGTAATAATTAGATATAGTTACGAATGGAATACGCAACAACCGACGAGCATCAATAACCGAGGAAGAACACTGCAGAAGACCACATCAACGCTGGAACGACGATTTCCCGCTACATCGTATTGGTTTGATGTCAAATGTCTGACACTAAACTTTAAACCATGAACACAGGTCGGTTTTAGGCTCGAAAGCGAAGGAAAGGAAGACAGATTAAGACAAACATTAACTGTAGTGCCAGAACTAGTGAGGGGTGAGAACTGGATGTGGCAGAGGGGTTTTAGTATTTCATTACCAATATAAACCACTGTGTATTCCATCGGCACTCAACTCTAATTTAGCACACACTCATCATCTATATGACCACATTCGGGTTGTCCTGCCTTCAATATGAACATGTGCTTTTTGTTGTGTGCTACAATAATTTATGGCAACAGAACTTGAGTTTTGCATTTTATGTTATAGAATAATAGCTAGGGTTAAAATATGATAGTCTCATATATATTTTTTATGGCTTTGCATTGGAGATGAGTATTGTTAATTTATATGCGTGAACTCCTTCGAGCTACTAGTTGTAAATAGAAAGCAACTATATGATAAATACTAGGAGCTCAAGAATCCTACTAGCACTTACACAGTTCTCAAAATGGAAATATGAATTACGTCACTGTGCTTCTTACGCGTCAAGTATACATTTCTCCCCTTACTTTCTTGCTACGTCGCTGGCCGTATATCCAGCTCCACGTCAACTATTATAAACCATTGCCTTAACATCCTTGTCACTTCATCTCTTCTTACCGCAGATTTTATGAAAGCAAAACCTAAGTATTTCCAGAAGAGTTTGAATATGTAACAAATTCACCATTACTGCTTGTTTTCCTTTACTGTGTAGCAAACATGGTTTTATTATATTTTTGTCAGTTATTAGGATTTTTCGGACAAAAAATGTATTTAACCGATAAAAGTTATACTTTTGTCGCCTGGATTTTATCGCGTTCAAGCTAAATTCCTATTTGTCTTTTCTCTTGTCACACATGTCGCGTCGTTAGTATTGCACCATTGTGAATTGGGCATTAGTGTGCAGTATGGTTACATAAAAATGTTGTTATAAAATATGTACAGACTAGCCGCGGAAGTTATAAAGAGTGGTGGGAGTATGCAGGTAGCAGATTACCGCAAATATTTTAGTTAGACGAGTCAAAGCAAGACGCCATTGTCATTACCTAAGCCTCTCTGCATTGTTTAATTCGTAAATAATCAGACAAAATGTGCAATACATTTACAAATTTTTGTAATTGTAAGTCATTTAGTCTTAAGTTTGTATATAATTTTCTTATAATAGTCCTAATTTATTAACATTCAAGTTTGATATCGTAATTGCTTGACAAGATATTCCTATGTTAATACAAAATATTGACAGGACTCTTGATTAATTCTTACAACATAAGAATTCAAGTAGAAGAATAAATAAATTGTTTTATAAATTTAAAATAATAGGACTAATTATGGTTTTTAAATCGTTTATTTATGAATTGAAACGTTTTTTTCATTTTTTCTTTTTTTTCTGACCAAAATAGTGGCATTATAATAAGTTAATCCTTGGGATTGTTAATATACTTATGAAGAACCAACATGAATTTTTCACTAAAATTGGACATTGTAATATATATGTTGGAGAAAAATACAAAAGAAAACCTGTATTCATTCATTCTCTGTTTATCCTCATCTTATGTAGGACTTACACTCCCCAGGACTTACAGGCGGGTGCTTGGGGTCAGAGGCCCGTCGAGGAGCTGACAGTCGTGGAGCAGACAGAATGGCCAGGATGGGTGATCAGCCTGATGCCTGGAATGGGATGAAGGAAGTAGATGAAACGAAATGATGGCGAAATGGATGAAAGGAAAGATGATGATGGAGCAGTTGGTGGAATGAATGGCGGGGGAAACCGGAGAACCCGGAGACAAAACCCGGCCACAAATCCTACATGCGGGTCTCTGGGATTGAACCCGGGCCGCCTCGGTGAGAGGCGAGCGGTCTAACCACTCGGCCATGGCGCCGCCCGAAAACCTGTATAAGCCTCCAAATGTTTTCTTACTGTCTGCATTGTGATACGCCTTCACAAAAATTCCAGAAATCAAAAGGCTATAATGCACGTATCTTGTTAGGCCTAAGTGTGGCTTCGTCCAGTTTTTCAACTGTCGCTGTTCTCCTTATCACTATCACTGTTCTAAGTTCTTATCTGTTCAGCTTCACTGGGAATTCACTTCAACGTTACCTCACTAAGTGAACTAGTTCAATTTTCCGTCAGTTCACTTTCTGCGTGACGCACCTCTTCACGCCGAACGGTTCACTTTACTCGGGAGTAGAACACAGATCCTCCACAACCGTCGCTCCTGGTAGCACTCATTGCACGTTACAGAAGCCTTCAACTCACTCGGAGAATTGCTCTCGATGCCGCACTGGAAACTCACACGTCAACTTTCTCGTTCACCGACTGACCGACGCGACTCACTCTTCTGTCGCCACTCCACTAGCAACTTAACTGGCACTCTGTCGCATTCCACTCGCTTTCAACTCACGAATCGCCACGCACTGACTGCCTGCGAGATCACTCGCTTATATAGGCGGTTGTATTTTCCGTAGAAGGTTCTCGAATGTTCTAGAAGTATTTCGACACATGGGAGAGACAAAGCTTCCAGAAAGTTCTATTTATGTCCCGAAACGCGCCAGATGTTTCCGCTGGCAAGTTTATTATTTACTCCGACCACTTGGCGCCGACCTTCGATAACCTCGGGAATAACCGCTACGTCACTATATATAAAAATCTAAAATTAGATAATTTGCTATTTTGGGTAACAAATTGTGTAAAATTTTAGTTTATCTTTCCATTTACTATGTTTTTTAAATGCATTCAAGGTCTCATAGAATGATATCTTAATTATTCACTGGATATCTTGATCAATAATACCCATATACCATTCGAAACTACATTTTCTTTACTATGGTTTATACAACCATAATTAGAGTTTACACCTTCTATAATAACGCATTCTTTCTACATTGTTTTTACTTGTCTTATACAACTGGAACAAATGCCTTCACATTCTCTGTCAGTTTAAGTTTTTTTCTCCCAAAGGGTTACCCATAATTCACATTTCGTTGAGCTGAGAACAAAACTATTCTAGGGAGATTTAAAACAAAAGCATGCTATGCCTTCTGAATGACAGCTCCGTGAAATCCTTGGCCTATATGGTATAACGTTGTTTTATGCCCTTTGTCATCTCTAAAATGTTATAAATGAACTTAAGCAACATTTTAGCGATTTATTTCAAATAGGGAGTAGGTATTCATTTAATCTGTGTTTGTTTGTTCAGCTAATAAACTTGAGGCAGTATTTTTTAACACTTAAATTATTTCAGTCAAATTATATAAAATAATTCAATAACAGCCCTAATTAAAGCAATATGTGTATGTAACAGGATATAAAAAGTGTATATTACAGTCATTGTATATGTTTGTATTATTCTATACATGTTCAATAATGTTATGTGAATGTATTACGTAATTTAATAATGTAGGAGCTGTGAGAATACTAGGTTAAAAGTTGCTAACGATGAGGTAACAATGACGTAACCTTGAGGCAATAAAGAATTTTAAAGTTTAGCAATACTACTAGTCATTATTGGAGCAACAATAATGTAAATTTTGAGACAGTTTATAAAATAGCCAATCAACAACCAGAAAAAAGCTTACGTTAAATAAAAGTATTCTATTGGATTAGGAATACCCAATCAGAGACTTAAAATACAGAAATTTACAAATTTAGAAATGAAGTCAGTTCTTGTAGACAGTGCTCTTAACTGGCCGCGTTGGTTGTGGACAGTGTTTCTAACTATACGCGAGATGTGTCCTCGAGAAGTATAATACGTATTTTGTGTGAGATAAAAATAGTTTACGTGTTAAAAGATGCAAGTAATTAATAAAAGAATTTCACAGCTCTCTATATCAGTGAAGTGTTATTTTTAATCGTATCAAGCATTAATAAAAGGAGCGAGGTAAAATTATAATCTGTGTAAGCCTACATTATTCAGTCGCACCACAACCCTGCAAAGGGAAACATGTCTCTAACAATAATACTGACGCAGCCGAGGCAAACATAAATATATAATATTTACAGAAACGGTCAAAATTATAAAGTTAATTTTTTGGGGGGGGGCAAAGACTACCGGAAAGTACGTTTGGGGCGAAGGCTACCGGAAAGCGGATACTATACGTGCGGTTGCAACGAACTTAAAGTTCGGCTCCCCAACAGTTGAACTACAATACAACTACTTTCTCAAATTGGCTCCCAGAGCGTGGGTAAAATAACAACGTAAATCACAACAAAATTACTGCTTCAAAGTACTAAAGAGTTTTACTTAGGTTTTGGAATCTTCTGAGTTTATTGAAATACAGCGATATGTCCATAGAACTGGCATATTTCTTTATTTAGTTCAAGACAAACAATGCTAGCTACAAATTATCCTACCTCAAATGTAGAGTATCTTTGGGAGATTATTTATCTCTATAGAAAACATTGAAAATATCCGCACTGCTGCATAAGGCATAACTGAACGTGCCGTTCCATGTTACTGGCCGCTCGTTTGAGGACTGCTGTGAGTACCAGTAATATCCTGTGTAACTTTGTGCTTCAGATCGTACAATGTCTGGAGCCATGTGGTGTAAGCACTAACTCAGAGGAAGAAGTCAGATGTTGTCAGATCAGGAGATCTCGTGAGCCGCAGGCCCTTGGAAAAAATCCAGTGGTGAAAGAAACCTTCAATAGTGCCATGCATTGTTTTGATGGAAGGCATATTGCGTCATTTTACTAAAATTACCCATGATCCAGCTCTTCATTGTACGGTGGTTCAACAAACTCCAAGACAATACCTCGGTACTCTGCAGTGTCCATAGTCTAGTCAAAAAAATGGAACTCCAGGACAATCCGTTGGCACTGAGCGTCAACAGTCTAGTCAAAATATGTAATTCCAGGACAATTCACCGGTACTCCGAGTCAAAAAATAAAACTCCAGCACAATCAGTCGGTACACTGAGTGTCGGACTATTCTCTGTGCGAATATTCCGCACCAAAACCCCATTTTAACTGAATCAGGTTGCTTCATGAAAGTTTACGGATTTTAGATGGTCCAATAGCGTGAGCCCTGCGAGTTCATATACACTACATGATCAAAAGTATCCGGACACCTGGATGAAAATGACGTACAAGTTCGTGGCGCCCTCCATCGGTAATACTGGAAGTCAATATGGTGTTGGCTCACCCTTAGCCTTGATGACAGCGTTCACTCGCAAGCATACTTTCAATCAGGTGCTGGAAGGTTTCTTGGGGAATGGCAGCCCATTCTTCACGGAGTGCGGAACTCAGGAGAGGTATCGATGTAGGTCGGTGAGGCCTGGCACGAAGTCGGCGTTCCAAATCATCCCAAAGTTGTTCTATTGGATTCAAGTAAGAACTCTGTGCAGGCCAGTCCATTACAGCGATGTTATTGTCGTGTAACCACTCCGCCACAGCCCGTGCAGTATGAACAGGTGCTCGATCATCGTGTTGAAAGATGCAATCGCCATCCCCGAATTGCTCTTCAACAGTGGGAAGCAAGAAGGTGCTTAAAATATCAATGCAGGTCTGCGCTGTGATCGTACCACGCAAAACAGCAAGGAGTGCAAGCCCCCTCCAGGAAAAACACGACCACACCATAACACCACCACCTCGGAATTTCACTGTTGGCACTACACACGCTGGCAGATGACGTTCACCGGGCATTCGCCATACCCACACCCTGCCATCGGATCGCCACATTGTGTACCGTGATTTGTCACTCCACACAACGTTTTGCCACTGTTCAATTGTGTAACGTTGACGCTCCTTACACCAAGCGAGGAGTCTTTTGTCATTTTCCTGCGTGATGTGTGGCTTATGAGCAGGTGCTCGACCATGGAATCCAAGGTTTCTCACCTCAGGCCTAACTGTCATAGTACCTGGAGTGTATCCTGATGCAGTTTGGAATTGCTGTGTGATCGTCTGGATAGATGCCTGCCTATTACACTTTACGACTCTCTTCAAATGTCGGCGGTCTCTGTCAGTCAACAGACGAGGTCGGGCAGTACGCTTTTGTGCTGCACATGTCCCTTCACGCTTTCACTTCACTATCACATCAGAAACAGTGGACCTAGGGATGTTTAGGAGTGTGGAAATCTCGCGTACAGACTTCTGACACAAGTGACACCCAATCTCCTGACCACGTTCGAAGTCCGTGAGTTCCACGGAGCGTCCCATTCTGCTGTTTCACGGATAATGAGTACCAGGCAGTAGGTGGCAGCACAATGCACCTAAGATGAAAAACGTATGTTTGTGGGGTGTCCGGATACTTTTGATCACATAGTGTAGGTGTATAAACGGAACCTTGCTTCACCCGTGAACTATGTAATTGGCAATATGCTGTGTGTTGCACAGTGAACGCCTGAAACCAACTGCGATACTTCGCCCTTATATCCTTATCTACCTCCTGAAAATTATTGACAACTGTAAACCTATGTGGTTTTAAGTGAGCACTGTTTGCAGCTCTCTGACGCATTAAACAGGTGCACTCGGTCTCCTGAGACAAACGTCTTAATGACTTACGGTTGACCGCTCCAGTGAACCCTGGACGCCCACAACAGCAGTGGGTACTCTAGCGAAGGATGTTTGCCTTTTTCACTCACCAGAGATCCAATTATTTCCAGTTTGTTTACCACTACCAGTACCGTTTATTTCCGAGTGATTGCAAGCATAAAATTTCTCTATTATGACCTTCGAGTAGCTGTAACTGAATTATAGTTCAGTAGTGGTTCACAAGGAAGGGTCGTTAATGTAATGTATAGTCTTATTTTCACAGCGCCTGGATGAAAATATGGAAAACAGCTGCTAACAATAAAAGCCCACAATGAGAAATAAAGAAAACGCATTTGCAGATCTCTTCAGAGGGAATAAAACCTCCCAAATAACCTGCTTAATTTGATGTTAAACTTGGTCATTGGGTGTAATTCTTGCCGAAAAAATAAACACGTGTGTTAGTTCCATATAAATCTGTATTTTACCGAGATTTCGTCCATTGCCACGATTAAAATTGGCGTGTTTGTTTGCACAACCTTTTCATACTTATAATACTATTCCTGGTGAAGTTTTATACAGCTTTCAAGCTTTTGGAGGTTGGTTACAGATGCTAATTTTCACAATCCTTTTCATTTCACTGTTCAGAATGTTTAATCTCTATTTTTCTTTCTTAGAGATGGAATCTAAATGCTTATTTAAAGTAATGTCAGGATATATCTTTGATAACTGTTATATCACGTTTTAATAGCTAGTCTCTTCTATATATCAAGATTTCAAGTTGTTATCTTATTATTAACAGAAATCCAATTTTAGATTATCAAGGTTGAAGTTCGTTTATACCCTGAGTTATAAAATACATTACGTGAATAAAGATACCAACGTGGAATGTATAAGATAAAAATAAAACATCTCCAGTGCTAACCAGGTTATTGATGACCCAATTGGAACAAAGTGATAAACACTTTCAAGAGCATACTCTCTCAAGTAGGAATTCAGAGAAATTAAATAGGCAGTTATGGAACCAGTAATGCTGAGCCAGATATAGATGAACATAAAAAGAAATTCATTTACATAAATTTCAGAATTAGACTTAATTGAACATGGAAATTCCATCCCGCACAATTAGTGTAAAACAAAATTTCCTGGAAACTCAAGACCACATTACAAGTAAAAGAAGAAGCAGTTATCTCCAGACATCTAAAAACTGTAAAGGCTGAAAACATTTGCAGATGCCCAATATCTAATATGGAGGAAGCCACAATGCAATATAACCTCAATTGAATCAATCGTTTGCAAGTGGATCTTCGGAATAAGCCAATAGACGTCTTTTAAACACTTCAAGGATACCATTTAAGGATGAAATAGTTAAGTGCTGATATAGCTTTTTCGTATTTTAAAGAATATATTACAAACATTTGGGGTCAAAATTTATATTTTATATAGTATAACACTTTAGGAAAGCTTTAAGCTAATAATGTTAATATGTAACAAATGAGAACACCAGTTAGTACTAAAACACACTTTATTTGCCACCAGACACTCAACACAGCTGAACTGCACGACTCAAAACTGACTACTGAGTTACAACTCTATCCACTTTCACTATCACTTCTAACGGAGCTCAACGCTCGACTCAATTAAACACTGGACTAGTCCTGTAACCAGCAGTCCCTTATATAAGTCTCGCATACAAACCGGAACTTTCTAGAACAAGAACCTACCAGAAAGGGCCAAAAGGAATCCTCTGGAGCGTGGAAGTGGCATACAGTGACTCCTGTTCCAAACACGCATTACTCTAGAGAAGTAGCGACCATTAGCCTAACACGCGGCAGGTAAATGGACCGGGAGGCGCTCGCACCGCCGGTCCGCGGGAACTTAGTGCGCGCTGTTACAACATTTTTTAAGTTAGCTAATGCTTTCAACTACATCTTCTGATTTTATTACACAGCCTCAAATGCTATTTAAGACAGAAACATAATATTTTGTGTGTTTATTTGAGAATAAATGTTTGTAAACCATAGCATCTTCTTCTTTTCCTTCTCCTGTCTTCATCTTCATTATCCGTATTAGGCACCTTTGTCTGTTTCTTGATTTCCCCCTACTTCGTTTTCGTTTTCCTTTTGGGTGTATTTTAATGTTATTTTGGGGTATTTTGTCATCCAACATTTACTTAAATATTTCGTGCATGTGTTTGTTTTCTGTAAGTTTTTATTTTATACTATGTATGTTTAATGCTTCCCTTATGTCTATATTTTCTATTCAAAACTCAGTAACAATCCATTATTGTGAATTATAACTCAAAATTATAGCTATTCTTACAGAAGCTATGAGTTTTCATTTAGAACGGTTTTGATTGCAAATAAACAAAAAATATACACCAAAATAACTATATCAGCAGTGACAATAGTATAATTTTAAAATGATGCTGTTTAAAAGAAGCAATTGAATCCCTGAAGGCAAATTATGTTTCAATTGCGTGCTTCAATGTGGTTATAATGAACCATTTTTCAATTGGCATTCATTGCCAATTGTGTAAAAGATTAACCCTGTCGCGGTAACTTTCGTGTTATCTTATTTGCTGAGCGCCTGTTATTATTTTACTATTTTGAATTTTGGGTTCTTTGTCCTCCGGCTAGCTATCATTACTCAGTCGAGCAAATCTCTTGAACAGGGTGTGTAAACGGAAAGGAGTAGTTACTAAAAGATAACACTGATAAAAGAATTTGTTTTTACACTTTTATTGCCGTCACATTTTATTAATTACATATATATTACTCTTGACACACGCCTGACTTAAACTGTTATATTTTCGAATGTAACTATAATCACTTATTTGCCGCACATTATTAATTCGCGTATTTCACATTTTATAACTAACTTTACGAAGCGAGAGATTCTGTAGAACTGTGCGACATGTAACCCGTGAATGATTCTGTTAAAACTGCGCGATACCTGTCTCTGGCTTCAGAATTTATACTCCCTCACCCCGATATGCCTAAAAATTATAACAGTGCTGCTATTGGTTAATAAAGCGCGCCAACATTAGCGTCTATTTTTATATCCAATCAAAATTACGAACACATATGCTCTAGGGAAGATATTCCCTCCATTTCTAAAGAAAGGCACGCTACTCTTACGTCATTTGTTTGTTTCTTCTAATTGATAAACAACTCACCCTCTCGTTTCATTGTTATCCGCTCCTATTGTCAGTTTCAGTGAGGTTTGTAAACTTATTTCCTAACAATGCTTATAATTAACAAACATCTTAAATCATTGTCATACAATAATATTAATTTACACTACAATCACTCTGGCATTCACAGTGTTGTGATATAAAATACTGCCTCAACCCAGAGTTATTAGCTATTCCTGAACATAAGATGCGTTATAAATTAATAATTCTGACCGCAGCTTCTTGCATATCTGCTTTTTGAAATATGGGTAAATTGATTCAAACATCTGCATTACATAACATCAAGTCTCTATAAGGAAAACCTGAAACACAAGTGCATGATTGCATTAATTAAAATAGTTACCGATCTGTGAATGTTATAATTTCCAAGGTACTGTACTGAGATGCTTGAAGTATAAGGAAGCCTGGTTGCAAAATTTGGTACATATAAACCATTCCTTAATTATGCATCTTTAAAACACAAATTTCAGACTTATGTTTCATATTGAGTTAGAAAATAGGTTTCATTAAAATATGTATATTTAAATGAATTGTTTTTTAAAAAGTAACTTTTGTTCACCGTTGAGTTTCTGTTTTTGCAAAATATATATTTATTAAACTTGGGTGAGCATGTTGGCCTAAGACATTTATCTCATACTAAGCACTACTTACGTCAAGTTTTACTTACCATTATTGGGCAAAGTATTTCGGAATTTTCACTCTAATTAGTTAAATGTAGATTTTTTCTTAAAAGCTTTTAACTTGGAAAGCTATGAACACATCTGCCACAAATTTTGTAAAACACTTCAACAAATTTTGTAAAAAATGTAAGACCACACCCTCCGCTCCTCACGTAAGTCCCTCATTTTCAATGAGATATGCAAAATACTTACACGAAACCCCTTCTAGAGAATCGGACATAATAATAATAATAATTTAAAAGCCGAAATTGTAATTTTTGGATACTTTTGCTCAAATGTCAACGATCGGTTTCCCCTTTTTTTCTGATGATTCGGAGGGGATTCGGCACTGCTTCAGTGAGGATGTTGCACCTATGCCCCCACAAGGGGACGCCCCCGGGAGGGAGAAGGATGTGGGAGGAGACATCGAGCAGCCGGAACCAGGAGTGACGGCACAGCAACCACAAGATCCCTATATTATCCAGTTTGAGACGTCCCTGCAGCCAGACAAGCAGACCGCCCCCCATACACACACAGAGCGTCCAATAATCTGCTCCGAAGCCGAGGGATGGAGAAGGTTCCACAGAAGTCATTCTTTTTCGCTGCCACGCCGCACCAAAACACCAACGCACACACTTCCAACCCTGAAGCAGACCTAACGGGGTAAAGGATGAATGAAATGATGAACAGAACGAAATAGAGGGACAGGACGATCGTGGGCTGAAAGAATCCTCTCCAGCATTTGCCTGGTGACCCGGAAAAATCCGCGAAAAATGGGTAAGAGTGGTCGGTCGACTGGAACCGAACCCGCGACCACGAATGCAACTCTCACGCGTTACCACGGCGCTACCTCGCTCGGTATTGGTTCCCCTTAATACAAACAAAAACGAGAAAGGAGATAAAAGGAATTAAGTTTACATGATTTCCATAGGTAACGAAAGATATGGAAGTATGTTCATCTGTACTTGGCTTTGAAAAGTTTTCTGTGTTTAAGTGTTTTACTATGTTCATTTCTTTTCCTGTGAGAAAGAAAATATATGGGTATTTGGGTATTGTTAATCGGATTTAAATGAGGCGACCTACTAAGTTAAAACGTTTATCCGTTAATTTTGCAGCCCAGAGTGACAGCAAGCAGTTTGTTTCAGTACCTTGAGGGATTTGTTTTTCTTTCTGGTACAGAAATATCCAATATACGCTTTCAATCTCTCAATCTCAACGCCCCCTTCTTTCGTATTCCATTTACGTGAGGCGCGGAAATGTTATATCTGAAAGGCTTTTAATACTCTTTTTCAGAAGACACAAAATATTACTCGCGTTGTTACAGCTATATCTTTCGCCGTTCCCTTTGCCCGAGAAAAAACAGCGCTTTCAATGCGACAATTCCCCTTTCTGTAGCACCCATTCTGAGCGCCTGCACCGTAATGCCATATATTCAAATCGACTTGGCTTTAACATAGGTTATAATAGAGTTTTGATGCCTGGGCTTGCTCCTCTGAAACCGAGATCACTATTTTTTTCTTATTTATAGCCACACAAAAATGACATTTTCCTGCTGTAAAGTGACCTACCTCCCCCTCCCGCCCACACTGAAAGTGAAACAAGAGGGAAAGGGAGGAGGTCATGAAATGATACGCCCCTAAAGCCCAATGCTACTTGGTTGTGGATTTCTGGTTCGAAAACCCATTATTTTGAAGTTGGTTTATTTCCCAGGTTTGCGATAAGAGTGGGACGCTGTTTTAATAGCATATGGGGGCATACATCTACCTACTGCTCTCTCAAGTCCGGTGTTACAACCGCGTGGGGTCACCCTACTGAAATTACCAGATCTGGCTCTCAACGTTTCCATTTTCTCAGGAGCGTGACAGCATCCACTTTATGGCTCCTGGTTTCTCCTGCAGAATATTGAAAAATAAGCATTATTCACTTTCGAAATCTCAAGCGAGACAAGGATAATATTTACTAGTTCGTTACTTGGATAAAATTGCCAGGAGAAACTTATAGTGTGTGTCAAACTCACTCCCTTAATAAAAACTGTATGAGTAAGCTTAACAGTAAAAGATTAAACATCATATTCTTCCGTGTTTCACTTAGTTTAATTATGTGAATTTCATTATAACGGAAATTCTTACTTCTTAGAATATGCTTTAATGAACATCATAAATGAATGCAAGAAATTAATAAAAAAAATCTGATGTGTTAAACTCACATGACTTTCTCTACTCTTGTACAAACTATTTTTACAAACTCTTATTCTCCATCTATTTCATATTAATCAAGATAAACATTTGCAGAACCGATCTTTTGACATGCAAAGAGAACTACATTTTACACATAGCGACCAGTTCTAAAAATATTTGACTATCGCTAAGGCCTACTATGTTCCCCTTGTTTTGTATTTGCAAGGCCAATATAGAAATACAGTATCCTTTAAGCATATACATATCTCTTAATAACTGGTTGCTAGGTGCAGGACCATTCTCTTTGCCACAGATTAATACTCTTTGCATACCCATGACAAAAATGAATAACGAATTCCCAATTGTGAAAATAAGTATTGAAAAATTTAAGAGAATAACAAGCAATATCTCGAAAATGGTTCACTCAAAAAAAATGTATATGACATAAATTGTGTATTTTAACGCGATCTACATTTTTGTATAGTAAAGGTTTGTCTATCTCTTATGGTTTACCAGTTATGCAAAAGTCCTTCATAATGAAGAATACTTTTGGAGACATTCGCAGAAAATTTGAGATATACATTTCATTTGTCATGAAAATATCTTAAACATATGATTTTTAATCAAAATCGTTAGAGCCATTTTTGAGAAATTAGAATTTTCGAAAAATGTTCCATGTAAAAAGTAATCTGGGGTGGGGGGATTTTCTTGAAAAGTTTCGTGTCGCATCTCTGGAAGATACTGAACCTAAATACCAAGTTTGGTGTTTATCCAACTGTTCGTTTCTGAGCTATGCTGTTCATAGACACACAGGGACACAAAACACACACACGGACATGTTTCCAAAAATGCTCTTTTTTGGATTCAGGGTGTCTCATAACGCATATTTCCGGTGAAATCGCGGTATCGAATTTTTGGGTGGAATACAATACTTCCCCTACTTACTATACGTAATAGAGAAAGTAAAAATCTCCTTTATTCGCAGGCGTGATTTGAACTTCCGACATTACCATGATTTTCTAGCGGTACTAGAGCACGTTAACAACGAGCAACACCGTAGCCCTAATCAGAGTGCTGGTGAATGCGGTGTCAGCACCTGCATTTCGCATCGTTTGCAAAATGAAGGGATGCGTAGTTACCAATCCGCAGGATGAGAAGACTCACGCGGTATATATAATGTTTAGTCTTATTCGAGATAACATTTAGTTCAGTGATGTACGTACAGCAGATTTAAAAATAAATAAAGGGAGAAAAACTTTAGAATATTACAAGAAAACTAAAAACTAAGTCATATGTTTAGAAAGTTGGACAATGCTTTAAAAGTTTCTGAATTCTCGGTCTCAAAACCTAGCAGCTCTACATGGTATAGGAGCTGTATTTGATCAAAGCCACATGGATGACCCACACGTGTATTATGGATGCACTGTAATGAGTGCCAAAACTTTTATTGTGATATGGTAAGTATCTTGAAGTTCGTGATTTTATAATTCCGTTCCTGTTCTATCCTTGAGATTCCCTAATAAATAGTATGATAGTTCTGGACAAATGTAGTTGATAAAATGCACCTGAAGTTGGTTTCGGATCGGCAAGCCAGCGTTTCATTTCTGACTTTTGCATTTCCTTGAGCATATATTTGGTGAACAGCTGTTACTGTTGAATATGTAAGCGGCAACATGATGCAATTCTGGAAAGCACTTAGGAGAGCAGTTCTGAAATGAAAGGCCCGCCGGACCGCGAAGAGTCAAACGCGGGCGGCAAGCAGAAAGGGAGAGTCATGCCTAATTATTTTTCTATTTAAATTTAAAACTACGCCACAGCTCCTGCCTTACTCCTGTATGTAATTTCTCTCCGTCTGCACTGTGCATAGGGTGAGCAAGAAATCCCAAAAGCATAGATGCAGGAAGATACGGCGTATGTGAAGAAAATCACATATGACGCTATAATATCTTTATTTTGTATCGAAAATTAAATTAAATTGAGTTTCATTTATGGACGCTCTTTAACTGCTGTGGTCCTTAGCGTCCCAATCTATATTGGGCATGAAAGATCGGTAATTTTTCTCAGAGGTCTCTTTATCAGGCTTGAGGTTCTTTTACGTGCAGTAAATCTACGACACGGGACCACTGGTTTTACTTCCCTTCCGAAGGAAGCCATGCTAAGGATTTTTACGCCCGAAAAATCCACTGCCCTCCGCCGGGTTTCAACCCTCGACCTCGGGAACTAGAGGCTAGCATGGCAACCACTACACCACGCCGGACGACATTTTTCATCGGAAATGACATTCATAAGGAGTATTCTTTCCACGTCTCCTTCTCTTAAAAGCATTACTTTCGCTTTCGGATATAACTATGGCTTGAACTTGGTAATTCATAGGTATATTTGAACCCAGTAGCCACAGATTTACTAGTAAGCAAGAGTTTTTACGGTCTCGCGTCAGCCTATCGGGGCTAGGTTTAGATGGTATAAGCAGACAGCGCTAGGAATTAATATTCAATAATAAACAAATAAAATAAACACGTGTGCACGTATTCACCAAGGATAGCAATGCAGCGTAGCAATCAGGCTAAGGAATGAGAGACAGCAGTGTATTGTACCTCTAGTAACAAGCGGATTTTACACGATCTCACAGGTAAACAACATATGCCACCTCACTCTACCCTACTCGACATGCAGTAAACTTCACTTCACTCTTAAGTTGTCCTGTATCTTTAGTCTGGTGACAATGAATATAACAGGAAATATAGTATTTAAGGTCAATCATATTAAACGATTGATTGCAGCTATTTAAATATAATTTATGTTTAAAAATTCACGTAATATTTTAGCAAGAATTGTAACTTGTAAAGAGGGGCAAAAGATTTGGGATTCTGAGAATTATCCAGCCATTGTGCATAGGCAAAAGGGAGAAAGAATGACGCGTCAGTATTAAGAAAAAGTCCTAAACCGGGATGCGGAGCATAACTGAGATATAAAGGCGTGTGTCGACACGCCTACTTGATTGAGCAGTCAGCATTGATAACTCAGTCCTGCTCTCACGTATTCAGCTCACTGGACTCGCGGCGATGTAAACTACAGTAAGTGTTCTTAATTCATCTAGTATGATATTAATTGCTTGAAAGCAACGTTCCAAATACGCAAATGCTTATTCGTGCAACACTAATAAAGCTTGTCTTCGCGTAGCGTAGTTTCATACTTTGTTTGACTGGATTCCGGCAAATAAAAATTTTAGCATTAAAGGCAATGAAAGTGTCACTATTTCCAAATTGCTCACGCCCACGAAATGAATTAGCTCGAGGCAAACGACAACACTAGTAAAACAATCAGCAACCGTTACGAAGTCTAGCTCGACAGTCGATTCGGGCTTATACTAACAAATTTATTTGTGTTTATGTTTCGATCAGCCATTTGTAATTAATTTTAGAAGTACATTACCAATATAAAATTTGAATATTCGGAGTCAAGAGAGTAAAGTTCAATATACGGGCTGGTTGGTCTGCACTAATGGAAACTGCTCTTCCAGAGGTTTCAACCACTTTTACAGCATTCGTCTTCAGTACCGAGTCGACTGTTCTAAGCAGCACAAGGTAGCAACTGAGTCAAGTCACTCACTACCTTGTTATGCCTTAGGACAGCCAACCCACTACTGAACATGGCCACCAAAGAAGTCATCCAAATACTGGAAGAGCAATCTCCGATAGATCAGGGCCAAAAACCCGGAAATCTAAATCTACTCTGCATTATAAATACGTGAATTTTCTCAGAATACCGACATGGATGACCGAGGTCGTTAAGACATAGACTTGCGAGCGGGATGTCCGCGGTTCAAATCCTGTCAGGATCGTCCTACCTGACTAAGGTTTTCCATGCTTTCCTCAGTCTTCATAATGGGCAAATGCTGGGGAGGTACACTCGCTTCCATTTATACCATCACCGCAGCTCTGGGAGGCATTCTACTGGCCAGGTGGAGTATATGCTTACAGCAAGGAAGACATGTGTGTATCTGTTCACCTTTTTGCGCACGCAGTGCACAATTCTAGATTATTCACATATGAATATTGTTACATGCTGGGCGAAGGCCAAAAGCGCTACCAGA
Source organism: Deroplatys truncata (assembly GCA_030765065.1). Classification (NCBI taxonomy): domain Eukaryota; kingdom Metazoa; phylum Arthropoda; class Insecta; order Mantodea; family Mantidae; genus Deroplatys; species Deroplatys truncata. The sequence continues at coordinate 669,467,464 of CM060990.1, forward strand.
AAATGATCAAATTAGATTACCCCAACACGCACATGGAGGGAGCGTAACTCGCTAGCAGCTAGAAGTCCGGGACCTTGTTGTGTAATTAAGGGGAAGGCGTGGGTTTTGGTATTACACAAAACATTACATAACACACATTACCTGGGATTTATTCACAAAAAAGTTTGGCTTTTCTACATAATTAGCAAAGGAAAGAGGTTGAAGGGAGATACCACAGACCGCAAACCGGCCACACACGATCGTTCCAACTACCACTTACTCTCGAGTGACGGTAACTTTTCCCCCACCAACCGTGTCAAGCCAAGCCAGACAGGGTTGACGTCATACCAGACAATTTCAAACAGATCTCTCCCTTTGGCGTGGTCCGCGCCAAAAGGAGTGACCGATAAGCCGAAATATAACTAAAGAGACTCAATAATGCTACGTCTGGTAGCAACAATACAACACAACAGTGCGTCTGGCAATGACAATGAACTTAATGATACGCCACAATATATAACTTCAAGCACTAGCTTTACTCGTCATCACTTATAAGAACTATTTTTACATACATAACTAAATAAAATCGTGTTTTGTATAGTTTATCCACGAAAAATTCTTTCTAATGACAATGTAATGTAAAACTGAAGTAAATATTTACACTCAAAGAGGACACATTTACTGGACATTATTTTAATAATCTGTTCAATCTCCATTCCTGTCCAATACCTGATTTAGCTGCCTAGGCACCTGAGGTAGTATTTTAATACCTGAATAATTTCAATTGTATTTTATAAAAGTAAATTCAATAACAGCCCGCCTTGAAACAATATGTATGTAATAATTATTTAAATTGTATATAACAGTCATTGCAAATGCTTATTTTTATTGTAAACATGTTTTATTAATGTTATGTGAATACATTATATACTTTAGTAATGCAAGAGCTGTGAGAATAATTAGTTTTAAGTTGCTAACAATGAGGTAATAATGAGGTAACATTGTAGCAATAATGAGTTAGAGTGTTTGAAAATTACTAGTCATGATTAAAGCAAACGATAAGGTAAATTCAGTTACAGTTTAAAATTAGCCAATCAGTTGCAAGAAAAAAGTTTAAATAAAATGCAGATATTCTATTGGACTAGAATTAGCCAATCAGAGACTTGAAATACTGAATCTTACGAGTTTTAACAGTTAAAAGTTGCTCAGTTGCTGGCAAGCCTTCGTAGTGAACAGATGGAAGATGTGTTCTCTACGTGTGAATCGTAAAACAAGTATACGCGCTAAGTGAAAGTATTGAAGATTCTCACAGTTCTTAAAAAGTGTAGTGCTTTATAAAAATGTGCAAGAATTAATAAAAGAAATGAATTTAAAAAGTTAAATTCTCTGATGTCTACAATCATTGTCACAACGCACCCTAACTAAGATATACCTGGCTCTACAAACAAGACTGACGCAGCCGAGGCAAATTCAAACATAAATAATATAGAGAAGCAGTGTTAATAAAAAAGTAAAATATTATAGTGTAAAACTTGGAGTGTAATAACAAAAAAAAACACATCTTAAAATCAGCTTCTCGTACGTAGCAGCATATTGCGTAATAACAGTAACTATTACGTAATCAACAAATTCAAACCGACGCCCAAAGCGTGTTCCAGGAACTCCTTAAATGCAACTAAATAAATATTACGTAAAATATAATTACGTAAGCATAATCTTCAACTTAAATAAAAATTACGTAATAAACATTCTACTTCTAGTTGACTCCCATACGTGGGGCAGTTAAAATTACGTAACCTAATAAAACAAAAGCAGCACAACATAACCTTCTTCAAGTTTAAATAATTTACGTAACAAAACAACAAACTTCTTCAAGTTGACTTCCCAAGCGTGGAGCTAAATAACGATCTTCAAGTTTACGTAAAAATAATTACGTAATAACAAAACAACCACTTCACACTGAATACTCGTCGCCCTCTGGTAACTCTTGTCATGAAATGTACGAACATTTGCGTTTAGAGTCAAAGTTCTTCAAGCATCTAAGTGATTCAATTCCTAGGCGGCTAAATGAGGTATTAGACAAGAATGGAGATTGGACAGAATATTAGAATAATGCCTAGTAAACGTGTTCTCTCTGAGAGTAAAAGTAAAAGATAATGAGATAAACTCGAGCTACGTCTTGGTCCGTATTGGTCCGCTCGACAGAGCTTAGGAATCTCAGCCCGTCCAAACCTCTATAAATTGCATTCACTCTTAGGTTGATCCGCGCCAAAACAAACGCATATGACCAGTGCACCGTGGTACAACACTGTAGCAATGTGTGCAGGAAAATAGTCCCATGTTAATAATCTAAATTTTAGAATGAATGCATCCTGAAATGGTATAATATTCTATACAAATTCTTAAAAGTTTAATTAACGCTAATGTGTACCTTTAAACAGAGCTACAAGTCCCAAAATGCAATTAATATACGTACCTGCCATCCGGATATGCCCAGAATATTGTTTGTAGTCAGAAACCTGCAGTTTCTGTTTAGTATCATGGCGGACGGTGATTTGCTCTTGCGTTTTCGTCGACTTACGTAAACCATAAGCGGACAAACCATTGACTAGTGGTAATAAAACAATAGAATTGGAAGTTTATTGTAAGTTATGTGAGAAATATCTAACACTTCCACTGAAATAAATGGTGAAATTAACTTCTGAGTTCACCAGTATTTCGAGAACAAGTATAAACAATGCTCGTTTAAGAAAAATCTGAAACGGAAAAGTGGTTACACGCGGGAAAAACAGAAAGCTTTAGAAATAAGCAATGCAAGAATGGTACAAGAATGTTATTCACGTAACAATATACAATTTCTTTTTTAAAAATGAGCCGCTGACATTTGATAAAAGTGCCGCTACCAGAGAGCGAATAAATTAAGATATCGCATACCTGTTACTTTCTTTTTCGCTCGTTTCTTTTCGAACTAACTATTATTATATGTGCAAACATTTATTTTGTTGCAAATATCAATCTTATCAACTTCAACCCTAACAGAGTATGCTAGTCACCGTTTAAGTTGTCGGACAACGTTCTCTTTGCCTGTACACTATCACATGTTCGTGAAAATATGACAGTATTTCTGCCGCGAATGGCGTAAGGATACATTACAACGGTGCACTGGTCACCTGGGTTTTGTTTTGGTGCGGATCAACCTAAGAGTGAATACAGAGTAGTACTAAATTATGTCTCTCTATCGCATCTTTAGAAGGGTTTTGTCACTGATACGGTGGCTATTAATGTATTTTTCGTTTAGTGTTTACAATTATTAACTCAGTTCATAAATTCACTGCATTCTCCTATTATCCCTCTCAATTCCTGAAATCGTATACGTTAAATTATGACTTCCTCGCTTTTCGCTCTTAAATAGATGATTTCATTGTGGATTTTATGTAGGGTGATTAATTGAAACAAATATTTACAATGTATATTAAACATTCATTTTATATAGGTATGTAAATTAACAAACATGTGGGGTTATGCCAATATTATTTCATTTTATACGACACAGGAATAAATTGAATTTCTTTAAAATGATATCCCCTTAATGACCTCCGTTTCTGCAATCCGCCAGACTATAATACAATGATTAGAATTACAGCGTAGGTAAGGATTAAGGATTTTTTGTTTAATTTTTCCTTCAGGAGGCCTCAAAAAGTACATTTTCAGTGAAATCGAGATATCAATACTTGTGTCCAATGCAATACTTCCTAGAAAAGCATATTAATGCCTATAGTATTAAGGTACTGTTGACTAAACTTGGGCATTTATTTACATCTTCTATACGTTTGTTTAAATAAGACCTTAGTTCGTTTAACACGATTGCACCATGATATGGAATGAAACTTAGTATTAAAATATGCAATACAGTAACTTCTTGACAATAACAAACTTAATACAAAATTGCAATTCAAAGCTGCTTCTAAAGGAGCCTTCATCTGGCATACACTACTTTATATTACTCTAAAGCTAAATGGTTTAATGGAAAGGATGGATGAAGAGAGTCAACACGCATTAATAGAAGAGGCATTTTTAAATAAAAAGGTATTAGTTTTAAAGAAGCAACAAAATTATGTTGTTGCTTTGATACTCTATGTGCTATGACTTTGAGTTACAACTAACACATAAGACTCTTTCCAAGATAGTATACTGGGTGCAGAAAATTATTGTAGAGTAAAAAGACGGAGGGCGATGCATTTTTTTCTGGCGTAAAAATCCTTAGCATGATTTTCTTCAGAAGGAAAGTAAAGCCGGTGGTTCCGTAACGTGGATTTATGGCACGTAACAAAACTTCAAGCCTGATAAAGAGGTCTCTGAGTAAAATTTTCGGTCTTTCACGCCCAATATAGGATGGGACGCTAAGAACCAAAATCGTTAAGGAGCGTCCATAAATAAAACTCAATTTCTTTTGTAAAATGGTAGTACCAAAATAGCCATTTTGAAGATTGGAACAAGAAGGCACAGGAGCTTTTTAACTGTGCTAAATCCTACAACATTAAATCCGTCATGTTAGACTATCTGTCTTGACCATTTACTGCTAGTACTGTCAATCACTTAAAACTAGATACAATGATAAAATACTCATTTACATTATAAATGCTATGATAAAGTAATTTTCGTTTAAGGTGTGTTTTGAATTGCGCACAGCCTGTTGGTAGGCTATTATACAACTTCAAAGACATTAAATTCAAATTGTTTTGGCTCGTCGCATAATTACAAAGGTAATTTCCGATATAATTAAAATTTCTGGTCTCATAGTTTAAAATCGGTATTCTTTTTTAAGTTCACTAAACAGTGGAGAATATGCAGGGTCTTCAGTATAAAACCTGACCGCTCGTATGGATTTTGCGTCTGAGTAGCACGACATGCCACAGCCGGGCATGCCAGTACTCTGTCTTCGCTTCTTAAATCTGTATTCCTGCAAACCTGTAAATAAAATATAACAATATAAACTCTTCCCACGTACAAAATGCTGTACATGTTGTTCTTCCGCATCTAAACAAGCCTTGTACTTAGAAAATACATTTATGCACTGAACCAGTAGTCTCAAATTTATTTACAAGATCATGAATTGGAGTTCTGGAAGGAGGAAAGTTCAAGATGAATTCTTCACCAATGCCACAAGGCGATTCGTATTTAAAGTAACATTTGCATACAAAGATTAGAACAAACATTAGAACTCCATCTCATCTGCGCAAAAGAAAGTGGACTTCTGACGGTAATGACTAGGTGGTAACTGAAGGACAGAAATCCTGTCGTGAGTGCGGGGTGTGTGGAGTGGAGAAGCAAGCACTGATGCACAACACGGTGCGACCAGTAAGGTTTCATACCGAGGACCCAGGATATAGAAGGCAGAGTACGTATTTGGAGAGATTTAAACAAAAGTTTACACTTTTCAATATGTTTGACCTTAATTATTATCCTAACAGCTTCCTTCTGGAGTTAAAATAAAATATTAGCAGAAGCATGGTTAACCCACAACAAAGTGGCTGTCTATAAAAGCATAATATACAGTAATAATACATTTATATGAACATTAGATGACATATGGCGTAAAATAAAGGACCTTCAGTTACCATCTTAGCAAACATATTTATGTGGTAATCCCAGCTTCATCTATAATTGAGGAATATACCTAAACATTTAATATTAGTATAAATTTGTTCAATTTTAGTGAACACTGTTTATGGTGTAAAATATAATTTGAAATTCAATTAAGAAAGTTATTGATTAAAGTTCTTTCAATTACAATAGGCATAAAACTGTGATTTGCTCCACAAATTTCTGAACATTGGCCGTAAAAAACCCCAGGACGATTAAATCAAAATATTGCTTGATTTAATCAGATGTAACTAAAATGGACTCTTGTACAGTACTACTCACTGTCACTAGGTGTGTCTAATGTTCAGTGCCACATTTGTGTTCTGAAGCCTACTGGATGGTACGGTAATACCGAACACTCGTGTTGTTCATTAGATGAGACAGTATGTACACACTTGTAGTGCGAGTTACATTTAATTTTGACTGGCAAATGAAGATTTTTCATGAAGTCAGATTTCAATTATGTTCATGCAGCGCTCCTGCAGTGTTTTTCAGTACCACTGCGACAAACTCTGAGGAACGATGATCTCACAGAGGGGAACCTTTTTTGTCGAGCAACCACCATCCTCCGACGAATCGTTACGGAGCTATTCACCCCTGTTTAAAGAGTATCCGGTAGGATAGGTTTGAGAGACTCAGCCAGTACACTTTGACTCTCTGTTTGTTTACAACCGCTAAATCAAGCGACATCACCTCTTTCTTGTCCCGTACGTCTGGTTAGGTTCGGTAGGTCTGAGATGCACAGCCCAGTTTAACTCAAACGGGGTAAGACAGAACTTTCACTAAAGGATGGGGATGAAATAGTGCAACTTGGCACTATTTAGCCGTTATATAAAGTATATCTCAAATTTTCAAATATTTTTTCTAAAAGTCTCCTGAAAGAAAGAAACATAAGTTTTATTTTGCAGTTCCTATCTTTAATTGTCACTTTCTGGCTGCGAATAATTAAAGGTGATCAAACAACTCTGAGAGCAATATGTTATCGTCATCAAATGAACAACATAGAGCATCCAAAATGGTGGGCGGCGGGGTTGCAACGCGAATTATCAAAAATTGGCTTAAATGATATCTGACAAACGGGTAATGAAAATACACACAGTGCCGTGAGAAAGGTCAAAAGACGACTATGCGATATAAACAGGCAGAAAATAGAATCTGAATGTAGACAAAGATCAACATTGGAGCTACAAAATGAAATAAAAACTAGGTGGGGTAAGGAAACATATTTTGGAATTGAGTATAAAACAGAGGACGGGAATAGCATGGCTTAGGTTGGGAGGGTGGAAAGCTCGCAAGATTGTTGATGATGATGGCAGGAGGATTTGCCATTATGCGGGGAACAAGAAGACTGGACGCATATTTTGGCAGCATGCGTGCAGACGGAGGGTATTAGGAAAAAACTATTACCGGAAGTATTTTTGGCTTCCAACAGACGGAGGACAGCATGCTGGGACACGATTCTAAACAGCCAAAACTGGCCAAGCTTGGGCACATACTTAATGGAAGTACGTGTACTAAGAGATAAGGTGTTTATGTAATTTTTCTTTAAACATATGTGGTGCTTGAGTACTTGTGCGCGACTGTGTGTGTGTGTGTGTGTTTGAGTGTGTGATTCAGAGTGTTTTTTTCAATTTTATATGTATGTATATAGTGCGGTGATTATAAAAAAAAAATTGTTTTCTGGTTGATACTGCAAGTGACGTATACAGACCAGGTATTTTTTAGAGAGCATGTACGGTCTTATGACCCATGTGACTGTTTTATGCAATTAATGTAATACTAAATACTTAATAAATACCACCACTACCACTAAAAATATCTCAAATTCATTGTGCGAGAGAGTTTCGCGGTAATATGAGAGACTCCCAATCGGGAGGTTCAGGATTCGATTCTCGTTGGACTGGCCACTCTGGCCTTGGGTTTTATTGTCGTCCTCCGTGGTGCAGTGGTTACCATGCTAGCTTCTAGTTCCCAAGGTCGCAGGTTCAAATCCGGCGGAGGGCAATGGATATTTTGGGGCGTAAAAATCCTTAACATGGATTCCTACGGAAGGGAAGTAAAGCCCGATGGTCCCGTGTTGCAGAATCTCAAGCATGACAAAGAGGCCTCTGAGAAAAATTACCGATCTTTCACGCCCAATATAGAATGGGACGCTAAGGACCACACCAGTTAAAGAGCGTCCATAAAACCCCATGTAATTTAATTTGGGTTTTATTGCGGGTTTCCCTGGTTGGTAGGCAACTGCTGGGGTAGATTATATAATACCGCGAATTTTCCTATTCAATTTCCTGACATTTCCATTTCCTTTTCATGTTTTAGGGTCGAAGGGTCAGCTGAGTGACGGCGGGTGATGGGGTTTGCTTTGAGAAGCTTTCTGCTCTGGCATTCGCAGTGTGACAGGCCTCCAGAGAGACTTCTCGGCGGGGAGAGGCAGGCCTGTGAGGGGGGGGGTCCCACCGGTGTCAGGAGTAACATTTGGAGACGTTAACGACCCCGTCTGCGTGCGAGCTTCACCTCTTCCTCTGAAAGTTTTCAGGAGCACTACAGGCCTTCATGTATGCTAATGTGATGAAATTCTTCTCCGTTCCTGAAAACCACATCTCAAATTCTCTGTAAGTTTGTTACAGTGTATAAACAGCATTAAATTTTTTAAACACAGCTGGATCATTTGAAAATATTCTGCAATATGACTCCGTGAATTTACACCGTTATCATTCTGAATCAGCTTGGTTTTCTATCTGAGCTGGGTATGAAAAGGTTAGATTTTTCATAAAATTATACATAACGAATAACAGGTACACCGTGATGAATTTAGAGCCCTTAAACTCTTTTTAATAAAACAAAAAGCGTAAGAAAACAGTTTCAGAAAATTTTAGGTTGTAAATAAATTTCCGAAGTTGTGGTGTAAAATGGACAGTTCCAAAGTAAAAAATACAACTTTTAAAATAATTATTTTATCAGTCCATATGCCCAAGTTACTGTACACTCAAGAATGAATGCGCCTTTGTTATGGGACTTGGTATGCACTAGTCCCACTAAAAGAATAGGCTATAGCAAGGATGGCAAAAATGGCTTTCTCTCTCGAGTCATCAAATACGCAACACGCACTACACCACTCAGCAGCATATGGAAAACAAATGAATAGACAGCTAGAAAATGAATGGCGCCTGCGAGTCACACTGCCTCGCGAGTCCCGCTTTTTGCCACCACTGTGCTATAGCTTTAGGAATTATTTTCCCCATAGAACAGGTTTTATAATGAGAAAGCAAGTAAAAACGAGTCGCGTATAATTGTTGTGAATAGAGAACGTTACAAGTTTTTATAAACCAAACTCTTCTGACACCTTTATTATTTACGAAATTTCCATAGGTGGATATTTAGGGACCTGCAGCACTGTTTTTTTTATTGTTTATCTTGTGGTAAAGGAGGCAGTGTTTGATATTGTAACACAGCAGTTTTGGCCCAAGGTTGTTGGGAGGTCGGCGCAGATAAGTCGGAGGCAAACAAGAGATAAGTAATAATCGCGCCCGTAGAAACCTTAAGAGCTACTAGCAGATAACCAGAGTATTCTGGAAGTTTATTTCCCCCCTACAGAACCTGGATCGAGAATTTCTGTGGAAGAAGAGTCAGTTAGCAAGTGCCTTTTCGGTGTGACATCAAGTGCGGTTCTACAAGTGAGTTTGTAACCACAACTGTGACGTGCATTGAGTGCTGTTGCAGGAGAGATTGGAGAAGTCTTGTGTTCACGTCTCCAACGAGGGAACCATCCGGAAGAATTTTCTAAGTCGTGCGTATTGCATTACGCCACTACGTCAAAAAACAAAATTGAAGTGACGGGATAGTGAACTAGTTCACATTGATGAAGTAACAGTGTGAACTAAGTGAAGTCCCAGCGAAGTTGAACTAGATAATACAGTGAAGTGACACTAAGAGCATTAGAGAGGTGACTGTGAGAAAAAAAGGGACAAGGTCGCAATATATTACATTACAATTATGGATCTCTGATAGCAATTGAAACTCGCAAGCTTAAGAAGAGCAGGCAGGTATCACGGGAGCAGGGAAGGGATTCTGCTGATCAATAAATAACCTGGTCCGATATTTCCATATATGTAATTCGGTAATATCCTTCGCGTTAAGGAGTAATCGTCGTCATCCACACGGTTTGAACATCAGGCCCGTTCCATCCCCATGGAATACTCACTCCATCTTAATTTTGGACGTCTAAAAGGTCTAGCACTCCTTTTGTTCCAAGTTCTCCTCTCATTTCTTTACACTTTTTATATTCAATTAAAGACACACCATCCCCTGATCTTAGAAACCTCATTTATGATGTTTCTACTCTCCATTCATCTCTTTTTTTAGCTTCCCAAGTATCGTCCTCCATGGTGTAGTGGTTACCATACTAGTCTCTAGTTCCCGAGGTCACGGGTTCAAACTCGTCGGAGGGCGATGGATATTTTTCGGGCGTAAAAATCCTTAGCATGTCTTCCTTCGGAAGGGAAGTAAAGCCGGTGGTCCCGTGTCGTAGATTTACGGCATGTAAAAGAATCTCAAGTCCAATAAGGAGGCCTCTGAGCAAAATTACCGGTCTTTCACGCCCAATATAGAATGGGACTCTAAGGACTACAGCAGTTAAAGAGCGTCCATAAATAAAACTCAATTTAGTGTTTCTCTGCACCATAAAGAAATATTGGCAACACCGCTGAGTTATAAAATTTTAATTGCGTTTTTTTATTACTGCATTGCTTCGGCATCTTCTTATGTTTCCATAAACATATTGGTATTTAATTAGTTTTTCCTTCTGTGTGCTTCTGATCTATTATGTTGGAAGCCAATAAACGCAATTGTTTTAGTTTTGTGAAGTTTTAAAATTATATTGTTTTGTTATTTTATATAACTTATGTACAGCAATCTGAAGGTTATTCGAATTAGCCACTAGCACATGGTCATCCGGAAACAATAAACATTCCATAGGTGATGCATTAATAATGAAATTGCAATTTAACATTGGCGTCGATAAGAAATACAGCTGGGCCATTTAAACTGATACCGTACAATATCTCCAAAACTAAGCGTTGTAGAAATAAATTTCTTTAATAAAAGTTGCTTGCTATAATCGGGAAAGTAAATTCCATTGATCGTGTTTTGTTTGGAGGACGTTAGATGGCCATTTTAGGGTCAATCTAATTTTTTTAAATATGAACCTACATTTTGTATGTTTTCTCATTTGAAAATGGTTTATAAGAAGCTATTTATTTTGTGACGAGGAATAAAGAAGCAAAGTAAAAAAAGTTGCTTTCCAATTATGAAACGTAACTTGACTCTGAAATGATCATTCATATATAGTCCAACCATTCATTGCGCTCTTCGTATACAGCCATTCAGAATTTTCGTTATTTACGTTAATGTAAGAATAATTGTAAAGTGCTTCATACAAATCTTGTTTAGTTTTTTATGAGGAGTGAGAAAACAACACAGAAATGTTCGGTCGGTTCCCATTTAAAAAAAATTAAACTGACCGTAAAATGACCATCACAACGTCCTCCAAATAAAACACGACCAATGGCATTTACTTTCCTCCATAATATCAAGCAACTTTTATTTAAGACATTTTATTTCTACAACCTTAGTTTTGGAGTCCTTTACATGGTCCACCCTGCATATTAAATAGAGAGGTTGATAATGGGAACCCTTGTCTAAAACCATCATTAACGTCTGCGAATTGCTCTTTTGGACAATTTCCTTTATCAATACAAATTCTGGTATTAACATATAGACTGCGCATTGTTCTTATAAACTGCGGAGGGTATTCCTTCTCAAAGTATTTACCATAGTTTTGATCCTTTAACTTTATTTAACGCCTTCTCATAATCAATAAATTGTAAGTGAATTCCCTTATTTTCTCTAGTATCTGCTTTATTACAAAGTTGCAATCGATAGTTGAATTTCGTTTTCTAAATCCATACTGTTCGTTTAATAATAATAATAATAATAATAATAATAATAATAATAATAATAATAATAATAATACTTCTGAAATTTTGTTTAAGCATCTAATTATTATTTTTTCATATAATTAATAACAAGTTCCCAATAAGCTTATGCTTCAATAGTTGTTACAACTTGTTCTATCACCTTTCTTAAAGATGGGGGCTATTATTATCCATCTGGCTAATTTTGGGGGGAATGTTGAGGTTTTTAAATGTCCTAATAGTAGGTAACCAGCCTACTGCTGAGTAAGACCATCGATGGATTTGCCATCTTCAAGCCATCGGACTGCTTCTTGTACTAACCTCAGAAGAGGGATGCCCCTTCTGCCAGAATTTTTGCTATTGAGATCTTTACCCTTGTCTCCCGGACATTTATCACTAGAGAGTGAGGTTAGCACTTCCGCCGATAAGAGGTAAGTATTACATATAATATGTAAAAGTCTGGAATTAAATATTTTAATAGCAAAATATACAGAAGAATAACCATCAAGGTATCAGACGTACACCAAGTTCTGCTTGAAGAGACACTACGACAATGTAAGAAAGCTGATAATACGTATGATAACAGTATTCTCATCTAATTTGATTGGTGTAAGCAACCTTTACTCTGATCATAGCGATTTTACAAAATCAAAGAAGGATTATTTTTAAAAAATTAAATGGTTTTATTGCTTATCAAAGCATTCCCCTTTAACATTATGCGGTATACTCTTGGTGGGAGAGCATAACTCGCAGTATGTTCGATATATTAATATATGAATTAATATATGAACTATGGTGATACTGATAATTATCTTGTGTTTTAGTTGTGACTCTTAAAGTGTTATTTTTATTTCTTGCCACGGCTGCTGCTATTTAGGCTTTTGGTAGAGCTTGTATAACTTTGCAGGGTGTGATAAGGGAATGAAGGTAATAAGTAACATCTCTAACAATAGATAAGTTAATGAAGAACACTATGCTTTAATGGCACACGCCTTTACTGTCTTAGTAATAATCTACACAGTTCTTAAGTTAGTTGGAGCTGTAGAACGGTCGAGCCCTACCACGTTCGGGCGTCAAACTTGCGGTCGCTGAGCAATCAAGTATTTTATATGTGCTCTAGAAATAATTGTAGTACTTATCACACGTTCCTATGGACTTTTAAATTGATAACATTTCAACGTTCCTACTACGTTATAAGAAGTAACTAATAACGCCTGCTTCCGAGAGCTTACATGTTTGTTATTACATCGCAGCACTTTATACTCAACCGCCGCTACAACTAACATTTCTGCACTTATAGATTTTGAACATATTCTTCCTTAAAATTTCATTGTCTGTCTTCGTTCAGCTTGGAACCATCCAGATGACTTACCCGGTTATTGTTCGACGTTTGCAAACATGTGGCCTCTCTACAAACATATGTTGTGTTCGCCTATTTCACAAAGACTTAATGTCTGGCTTTTATGACTTTCCCGTACAAGTCCTTTTTGCCTGGGCCCTTATTCTAACACAAAGATATGTTTGTCGGCTTTTAACAAGGGTTCCACAGCTCCAGCTACACTAGCACATACATAAAACTTATGCGTTAACTTCTATTTCTATAACCAGTATTTTGATTATTAATATTATTTTACATTATAATTTACATTAATGTATATGGCATATATAACCATAGTTACTGTCTCAATTAATACATTATTGCATTCGATGAAACCAGTCCTTAAAGCAATGGTAATAAAAGCAAAGTAGTAAAGCTCTTCCCGAGGCACTTAAGAAACCAGATTTTTATAATGTTCCGCTGCTTCATCTTATAACGAAAAAGTGGTTCCACGCATTTTATCTTTAACTTTTGGAAACTGAAGTAGTATTTAATTAGCTCCACGTATGGACGCCAATTTGAAGTACGTATTTTGTTGTTTACGTTGTTTATTGCTACGTATGAAAAGCCGATTTGAAGTAGGAGTTGTATTATATTTCAACTGTTGGGGAGCCGAACTTGTAGTAGTTGCAACAGCACGTATAGTAAACAGCTTCCGGTAGCCTTCGCCGCAAATGTATTTTTAGGTGGCCTTTGTCCCAAGTTTAAAAAATATTAACTTTGTAATTAAACTGTTTCTTTAAGTATTAAACATTTATGTTTGCCTCGGCTGCGTCAGTATTATTGTTAGAGACATGGAAGTCTTGGCAGGGCGTGATGCGACAAGAATGTAGGCTTACACAGATTTTAAGTTTTAATTCACCCCTTTTTATTAATCCTTGATACAAATTAAATAGTACTTCACTGATATCGAGAGCTGTGAGATTCTTTTACTTAATACTTGCACTTTTTAACAAGTATACTATTTTTTGTCTCACACGGATATGTAATTAATTTCTCGAGGACATATCTCGCATCCAGTTACAATCACTGTCTGCAGGCAACTGACTAGATTTCAACCGTCTAAACGTGTAAATTTTTGTATTTCAAATCTCTGATTGGCTATTTTTACTCCAATAGAATACCTGCATTTAACTAAAGCTTTTTCTGGTTGTTGATTGGCTATTTTTTTATAAACTGTCACTAAAATTACATTAATGCTTCCAAGAATCACAAATAACATTTAAACTCTCAAACTCATTATTGACTCAAGGTTACCTCATTGTTACCTCATTGTTAGCAACTTTTAACTTATTATTCTCACAGCTCCTACATTATTAAATTACGTAATGCATTCATATAACATTATTACACGTGGATAAAATAATATAAACATATACAATGACTGTAATATACATTTTTTAGATATTGTTACATACACATATTGCTTCAAGGTGGGCTGTTATTGAATTTACATATTATATAATTTGACTGAAATCATTTAAGTGCTAATAATACTACCTCAAAGCAAAAATAAATCACAAGTGCTAGGTCAGGGCTGTATGGTGGAGGGACTGTGGTGCTGACCTTTAGGGCATCCAGACACCCAGTTGTTAGTTTTTCTGTATGCGACGATGCGTTGTCATGATGTATTATTTTTTCTTTTGGGCATTTTTACAAACTTTTTCAATCATTTGCGGTAAACAGACTTTTGTGTACGAATCGGCGGTAACGGTACGTCAATCTTCTAATGTTATAGTAGCAATATGGCCCGTTTTAGAAAAAAAAAAGCTAGCAACCATCTTCTTACCTGCGCTGCAAATTCGTCAAACTTTTGTAGGCTTAGCTTCTGGTCGAAAGACTAGCAGATTGGCTTTGAATTTTCTTTTCAGGATCATAACAATAAATCCAAGATTCATCACCAGTAAGATATTCCAAACCAAATTTTAAGTGATGCTTTGCAATTTATACAGAGTTTTCTGCAACAATCAACGCATTGTTTTTTATCGGCAGTCAGTTTATGTGGAATCAATCAACAACGAAGTTTTCTGACGTCTAACTGTTGATGTAAAATGTTTTGTATTTGGCTCATACCAATTCCCAATGTCGCCCGAATAAATTTATAAGATGTCCTTCGATCTTCTTGAAGCATTGCTCGAACAGCGGCAATATTTTCAGCAGTAACAGCAGTTCTTGTGCGTCCTTCACAAAATCCATCGCTAAGAATAAACCAACCTCTTTTGAATTCGCAGTACCAATTATATAAATTGTTGCCTTAGATGGGGCTTCTTCGCCAAATCCATTTCTAAGCAGATCTTCACTGTGTTTAGGCGTAAACAATCCTACCCCAAAAATATTTTCTAGTGAAATTCATTTTTGGGTGAACACAAAATCTTTAAATGTTGCTAATTAACAAACTTTTAGAGGAAATCGAACATCCTCCGCCACATCTGGAAATCATTGTAGGGCAAGTAAGCTACATTACCGTATCCCCCATGCATATGTGGATACATAGTTGATTGTCTCGGAGTGACACAAAAACAGCCAGCGCAGTAGGCTGAGCCTACTTTGTGCTTGCTTACCTCAAGTTGATATACACTGTTTTAAACATTATATCGAAGGTATTTATGTAGAGAGCAGGATTGAGAGCGTTTTTGCGTTGTCTTTATGAATTAAGTAGCTAAGAATGTACATAGTTTAAGAGATTTTGGCATGATAGTCTTGATTGCTTGGCTTTTTAGTGGAAATTGTAACTAATTTGTTTAATATTAATTAGCATGTACATTCAGGAATAAACCTAATATTTAAGTTCATAGGATCTATAAGTTCATAAATGTGGTTGTTAATTACTATTTCCACCATATATATTTTAACAATTCTTGTCACTTTTCTTCAGTAGCTCTTTAAGTGTGTCTAACATAATTTTAAAGGTTTTATTTTAGGAAGTTGCTTATCTCATTTTTGTTGCAGAAATATTTTCCTAAAACGTATTCAAACCATGTTCTAAAATTAGAATTAGCTATCTGCAGATTCGGCGATTTTTTTTAACAGTTCGATGTCTTACAGCACTCTCCAAAAATCTTATGCTTGGTTTCTATTTGTAAACATCTCTCAATGTTAGCCCACTAATTAAGAATATTGTGAGCTTTTTCCAGTTTCGGTTTCACTAGTTTTCACTGTCAATTTTTTAACTTACACTAAGACCACTTAATTCACTGATGTGAGCCAGTTCAATATCCTCTATCACTTGACTTTTTTCGATACGCAGCCGCTTCTCCGGATGCTTCACCTCACTTGCTGAGGAGTCAAACTCAAGACTTCTCCAATCTCTCCTGCAGTAGCAGTACTCACTTGCACGTCACGGCAGTCATCACAAACTCGCTAAGAAACAGCACTTTTCGTTGCACCAGAAGCGCACTCGCTCACTCACTGAGAGCACTCGTTTATATAGCCGTTGGAAACTTCCATAGAGTTCCAGAACGTTCGAGAAAGAGAAACATCCAGAAGATTCTGTTATCTGACTATAGTGCTTCCGCTATTACGCTGGCAAACGCTATTTACCTTTGTTTATATCCGACTGCCCGGCGCCGACCTCCCGATAACCTTGAATCTGGACGTTGCGTCACAATATTAACTTATTTTGCCCCCCCCCCAAAAAAAAAGAAGCAACCAGGAATATGGTTTTAGTTTAATGACCTCAGCAAGGCATTGCTTATTTCTTAGAGTATCCTAGCAGTTATTAGTTTATGCATACTTCACTGCTTGCGAGGTCTACAGGGCAACTTGGCAAGATTAACCAAAGACTGGAACACTGCATTGTATGGGACTACAAATAAAAAAGTATAGGATTGTTTTTGTAAAACCTTGTAGTATTAGTCGTCCCTCTTAAGAACCTCTTTTTCGACTCTAGGTAATATTCCTAAGAAGATTTAGACGGGTACATCTGCTGTTTTTAATTCCTCTGCTGTTGATATCCCCGTCCCGCAGTCTTTAAAGCCATTCTTTCCTGCCTTGAAAGTGTATCTTGTATTCCTGCTCTCCTCTTTTTACAGTTTTAAGTATAATTGTGAAACTTTTTGAGACATTTGCAAGATACTCTTACAGAAATAATGAACATATGTTTGCGTGTTTATACATTTGTGTGCATGTTTAATACTTATGTATGAAAGACATTTACAAAGTTTTAGAAAAGCATGCAAATTGTTCCGAAGGGCGTTCTACATTAAGTTTATAATAATTTAAATACATATATAACAGTAAAATTCCGAACAACTAAGCTGAAGGCTTGTATATTTCCTACCAAAAGCCTGAACAACATGTGAGCAAAATTAAAATTCTCTAGATTCAACGCTTCAGAATTTCCAAATTCTACTTCGGGTGTCCAATTAACTGTAGTTCACCATTACTATGCAACGTACAGATATTCTCTCCTTGTTCCTCTTAAGATCAGGTTATCCAAACCATAGAAGCAAATTAGCCACGTGGTCACTATGCTCGATAAGTCAAGATATAGACCTCATGTTTTTTTATGAGGTTTTTGTTTTTAGTTTTCAAGGGATATTGATTTCGTGAAGCTATTCTATGAATTTAATGAAAATACGCTATGTGTTATTTTCATACTTAGACTATATAATTATAAAGCATGCCACTCTGGAACTGAGGCATACTAACACACATGTTCATATTGTTACATACTGGGTTGAAGGCCAAATGGGTTGCCAGAAAATGATCAATTTAGATTATCCCAACACGCACATGGGGGGGGGGGCCGCAACTCGCTAACAGCTAGAAGTCCGGGACCATGGTGTGTAATTAAGGGGAAGGCGTGGGTTTTATATTACACAAAACATTACATAACACACATTAATTGGGATTTATTAACAAACGTTTGAAATAAGAGAGTTGGAGGTTGTTACACTACATCACTAAAAACTTCTTACTTTGAAGAAGTAGAAGAACCTTTTAATAATGTAGTGTAACAACCTTCAACTCTCTTATTTTAAATTATGACACATCACTGTTACTAGCTTCTCAATCTTCAAAATTAATTAACAAAAGTTTGGCTTCTCTACATAGTTAACAAAGGAAACAAGATGAAGGGAGATGCCACAGACCGTAGACCGGCCACACACGACTGGTTCCAACAACCACTTACTCTCGAGTGACGATATCTTTCCCTCACCAACCGTGTCTAGCTAAAGCCAGACAGGTCTGACGTCACACCAGACAATTTCAAACAGATCCCTCCCTTTGGCGTGGTCCGCACCAAAAGGAGAGACCAATGAACCGAAATATAACTAAAGAGACCCAATAATGCTACGTCTGGTAGCAACAATACAACACAACTGTGCATCTGGTAATGACAAAATTAATAATACGCCACGGTGTGTTTTTCTATTGCCCATAAAGTTTTGTATCCTTTTTTGTTAAAAAGAACTGGAAAATATTAAAATATAGATTCAATTGAGGTTAATATGGTACAAAAAAATTAACTCTATTGCAAAAGTTGCCCCCCACCATGGGAACGAGGACGTATTAAAAGAGAAAATTTACCAAAAAAAAAACATTGTCTATGAACTTAAAAATAACATTCGTCAAGAAATTTCTGCTATTTCTCAGAGACTAATGCAAATTGTAACGGGAAATTTCCTAAGCAAGTGCTAGAAATACTTGAATGGCGTAGGGAGGCAGGACCAACATCTCCTTGCTTGATATACCTGAGTAATTTACTTTTGTTTAAAGTGCTATTGTTATATGTATTAGAAATAACCCACGCGAATACTCACGGTACTATATTTACTGCGGAATTCCCGTGACCCGCAGCGCTGGCACAGCAACCAGCCTTCGCCGGCCGGCATCTCGCGAATCCGGTCCCGCCAAAGACTGCTCACCCGATATTAGTGCATTCAAATGCACTATTTATATTATCATGGGGCTAAAGTGATTTACCTTAATATCACAATGACAATAAACTATTAAAAGGATGCAATGACTATTTTGTTAAAGCACATATTCTTGTGTATTACTCATAATTTCTTCATCTTTTCTGGCTAATACAAAATAAGGGCAATAATTTTACCACAAATAAAAACCCTGAAAAAAATTTAAGATAAATTAAGATTTTTAGTTTTTAGAGTTAAATTTGAATTGTTTCATTTTTTGGACATGGAATTACAAAGGAAACATTTTTTTTTCTTTAACTTCTTGTTCATACTTTGCAAAACAATAAAGAAATTTATAGGTATTCCAGTTATACGAGTATGCTACATCATTGTCTTGGCTTTATCTTATGCTTAGTCCCTTTAGATTTATAATAAACCAGCTTTTTAATACTGGCTAGTGCACTTTGATACAAGTAATAGATTTTGTGAGCCAAAAACAAAAGTTTTACAAAATAATATATCAAATTAGCCCCAAAACATGCATCACAATAGCGCCTATGAATTTCTCATATTAGCTTCATAACTTGGAAGATTTAAGTCAATTGACTCTAATTTAAACATGTTCTGTATAAACCAATTTCTTCTGAATAAAATGAAGTATTTTTATTTATATACATTGAAGCCTAAGTGGAGTAGTATAAACTTTTTTCAAGTCAAACAGAAACGTTTTTTATTCAAGAAAAGGGTCAATGCAGATTTTATGTAAGCTTTTGTACTAAAATTCTTTTATTTAAAAGACTTCCCACTGATTTTAATTCATAGCTGTACTTCCACAAAATATGTGGTATTTAATAATTTTTACATTGCGTTAAGCAGTTATTTTAGTGCATTACATTAGCCAAAACTTTTGTGTGTGTCACAATAGCCCCTAAGTAGCATAACAATTTTGGAGCCTTTTTGTGTCGGAGTAAGTTATCCTGGAAACTATAAAAAAAAGTTTTTGTACAACCTTGTAAAGGCCTTGTTGAAGAAAATGCGTAACTGAAATTCGGTTAGTATCCCAGAAAAATGTGCGTTTGGATTACGTGACCAAATAAAAATTCTTCTAAGGGTAAAATTTAATAATTTATTCTTATTTCTGGTAATTAGTATATATTTCTGTAGCAAAGTCGTCGTTTATAACGCCTCCCATATGCCCTATGACCTTAGTGGGATACTTCATTCCACCAAGCGATGACTGGCTCATTTCTGAGGTAGAGGCACTCAGCGGGCGCATTCCTTTGCCTTCGATCATAGGGTGATAATGAAGATGGCTGTGGAACGAGAGGACCTACAGCTTTTATCGTGGAGTCTTTTCCACTTTGGGCCTTGGGGATATTTCACATGAGTAAGTCAGAGTGAAGGCGTGGATAAGGCTGACTTAAAATCGCCACCGCAGAGTCGGAAACGGAGTTAAAAGTAGTTTTCTATGTAACTTTGCTAGTTTAAAATGTTCCATACGACAGAGTTTTCGTGAAACTTTCTGAAAACACAAACAACTAAGTCGTTGTGTTGAGAAGATTTTTCAGTTACTGACTTTAAGAAACTTTATTTGTAAAAATAGAAGTTAAAATCGTAATTTTAAAAATAAATGTTTTCTTTTGAAGTAAAACTAGAAAAAAATCTTACAATTTCATGCATTTATGTCAAAAAATGGCATGCATGTTTAAAATATAAACGAAAAATTTGAAACAAGTGGAACGTGTGGCATAGAAGAATAAAGCTAGTTTTTGAAGCTCAATAAATTGAAAATAAAACAGATCTGAAATGAAACTCAGAGCATTCATATTTACGTAAGACAAACTTAAGATTATTTCTTTCGGTGAAACTGACCGGCGACTTCAGTCGTAACCTTAAGCGGGAAATAAATGCTAGAATGAAATTAAAATAGGGGTTACGTTTTCAGACAAAAATTGAGTATTATTTGTGGACGCACTTTAACTGCTATGATCCTTACCGTCCCGTTCTATAATGCGCATGAAACACCGGTAATTTTGCTCAAAGGCCTCTTAATCAGGCTTGAGGTTCTTTCACGTGCCGTAAATCTACGACACTGATTTTAAGACAAACATTAGTTGTAAAAATTGAAGTTAAAATCGTAATTTTTAAAATAAATGTTTTCTTTTGAAGTAAAAATAGAAAAAAATCTGACAATCTTGTGCATTTCTGTCAAAAATTACATGCTTGTATAAGGGGACAAGGTACTCTGAAATGGTCGAAAATCATATTTTTTGTTTTATACAGCAATAAAATCCCTCTTATTTCCAGATTCAGAACATATATACTTTTGGGGGGTTAAGCGGTTTTTATGACATTTAAATTCTATTTAAATGCTAGTCTGCATTCCTTTAAAGCTGTTATGCAACGCCACTTTTTAGAACGTTTTTGTATCTTACAACAACGAACGACTATGTGCAATAAGCAATTCAGCAATTAACAAAAGATGCCAGGACCAAGATAAGGCAATCGGAAAATCTGAAGCAATCCAGGAATGAAGGTGCACATGATTACGGCCCTGGAATGTACTGAAGTGTGTCAGAATTTTAATGTTGAAACTTTAAATTCAGTTTTCTCAAAACAACATTTTTGGATACCTATGTACCTTTTTGTCAGAAAGTATGAGAGGTAGAGAGCTGATATTTTCAGTACGTGTATACAAACACATAGTTAAACGTTCTGAACCACACTCATAATGTTATAACGTATATTAGTGATATTAAGAAAGCAACAACATTGCAAATGCTCCACATTTTTCCTTTTTTGAGTTTGCAAATATATTGTTGTCAATTTCTATTGAACTGATACACATAACTATATAATTGAGGTTCAGAAGGTGGCTAATTATACTAAGAATAAGCATGCAAAAGCGTGATTCTGTATTGTAAGTAGTATCAGAGAAAAAGGTACATGAATTCACATGTTTTAAGAGTGAATTTTATTATTTTTCTGCTGAATAAAATAATTTTTGAGGGCTCAACTACAGAAGCTATAAATAAAAACTACCACTTGAAACAATCGTTATTATTTATAGATTAATTCATAAAAATGTTAGGAAAAACTATTGGGATCTTTAAGAGCAGTTGTAATTTAACACTTAAGGTGTAATTTTCTTGTGTTCAGACTACCTTGTCCTCTTAAAATATAAATGATTTTAAATGTGGAACATTTGGCATAGAACAATAAAGCTAGTTTTTGAGGCTCAATAAATTGAAAATAAAGCAGATTTTGAAATGAAACTCAGAGTATTCAGTATTTACTTAAGACAAACTTAAGATTATTTTTTCAGTGAAACTGCCTGGCGACTTTAGTCATGCGTAAGCTTAAGCGGGAAATAAACGTAAGAATGAAGTTACAATAAGGGTTTCGTTTAGAGAACCTTGGCTGTCTATAGCTTCGTTTGCTTCACTTAAGTTAGCCTCAGAATTCGGAGACTTTGTTTTCGGAGCCTCCTATACGACCAGCTACTGCACTACCTGCTGGAAACAGACCGCTACTTGACAGGCTCGTAATTAATTTCAAAGGCTGCTGAAAATTGAGGAAACTCATTAAAACTACTGCACTCTAGCTACAGAGGAATTACTTGGTGCTCTGAGGGAGAGGAAGGTGGTGATGGCGGAGGTTACGGGGTAAGGGAAGGAGATAAAAAACAAACAAACGGGAAATATATATTGTGTAGTAATTTAAAATATATGTTTAAACGCAGGAAGAACCAGCTCTGCGTTTCCTAGGGGGAATTATTGGAACGTAGAGGACCCGCGGTGTCTCTGACTGCTTTGCTCCTAGCTCGAGTAGAAAAGGAACTCTGGCTTTTATTTTTTTTTATTCTCCCAACTACAGAAAAGCGCACGTTGTAATTTTTCCCACCTACCGCGCTGCGGTTTCCTATTTCTGCTAAAGGCCGAAGTTTTATGTGTAACGCGCTTATAATAAAATACAGGAAAGCTTTGCGGTTTGCAAAAATATGGATGAGAAAAGCATTTAAACAAGTCCCCACAGCTTTAAGAAAATGTAATTCTCCAGCAAATGTTATGGAATTCAGCAGAAAATTAAAACAAGTAATTTTTTTGGAAACCTCAGGTTTAGGTGTGCATGTGAGCTCTGGAAATAATGGTAGTCATATTCTTATTAAACGCATAATGAACCCTGGCTTCCTTAGAAGTTAGAAAACCACCTGGGATTCGTATAAAATAAAATTAAATCACTAGTGTTAGAATTTTCTCTACCGTTCATAGAAGTTGTATGAACTAGTAAAGCTAAAACTACTACTTGTATAAATTTTAAGTTCCCTTCTTCCTATTTTTGGGTATTTAGACCCCTTTGGATCCCAATCTACGTACGATATAGACATTAAGGCACTCAGTGCTAAAACTGATAATTTAAATAGATTTGAATTATCTTAAATTTATCCAACTTAATTATTACACAAAATTAACACTTAGGTATGTGTAACCATTATCCAAGAAAATAACTTAATGATATATTAATGAATTAGGTAATAAAAATTACAAACATTTAAACTTTTGGATTTTGTGCAGTATTCTGCGAATGTACTTCTTTGCAATGTGTGGCAGTATTTTATATCACAATAATGTAAATGCCAGAGTGATTGTAGTGTAAATAATCATTATTGTATGACATTAATTTGAGATTTTTGTTAATTATAAGCATTTTTAGGAAATAAGTTTACACGACCTCACTGAAACTGACAATAAGAGCGGCAACAATGAGCGAGGGGGTGAGTTGTTTATTAATTAGAAGAGGCAAGCAAATGACATCAGAGTACCGCGCTTTTCTGTAGAAATGGAGGGAATATTTTCCCTAGAGCATATGTGTTCGTAATTTTGATTGGATATAAAAATAGGCGCTGTTGGCGCGTTTTATTAACCAATAGCAGCTCGGTTATAATCTTTATATATCGGGGTGAGGGAGTATAAAAAGCTAAAGCCAGAGACGGGTAACGCGTAGTTTGACAGAATAATTCACGAGGTAAACGTCGCTCAGTCCAATAGAATCATACAAAGGTATGATCGCACAGTTTAAGAGAATCGTTTACGCGTTATACGTCGCGCAATTTTACAGAATCTCTCGCGTCTTAAAGTTAGCTATAAATGTGAAATACGCGAATTAATAATGTGCAGTAAATAAGTGATTATAGTGATATTAGAAAATACAACAGTTTCAGTCTGGCGTGTATCAAGAGTCAGTATGTGAAATTAACTAATTGTGACGGTAATAAAAGTGTAAAAACAAATTCTTTTATAAGTGTTATCTTTCAGTAACAAATCCTTTCCGTTTACACACCCTGTACAAGAGATATGCTCGACTGAGTAGTAATAATAGCTAGCCGGAGGACAAAGAACCCAAAATTTAAACTAGTATACAATAAAGGCGCCCAGCAATAGATAACACGAAGTGACCGCGACAAATTGGATCCCATACGTTGTGCAGATAAACATGAAGCATCTTCCAACTACAAAAAAATATTCGACTCCAAATGGAAGATTTAGTATTAAATAATAAAATATGTACCACTTTTACTTTTTTAAAATCAATCATGTACTAAATTTTCAAAATCTAAAACTATGATATCAAGAAAAGGTTCCCTAATAATATATCTGGAAAACATTTAAGAAAATAAGATTAGATACGGCAAAATCAACATTCAGACTTTAGACCTACATACAGAATGGGTGGAAGAACAATTTATTGTCATTTATTGAACTAATAGATTTTTAACAATGAAGGCCTTGATTTCAAAGTACATACGAGGTTGTAAGTCGGCGTTCCACCGAGCTTGGAAAAGCTCGGAGTTGCCAGTACGATCTCAGTTCACTCGGATAGCGAGAGACCGGTCTCCGACAAAACCGGGCCAGCTTTCAAATAAGTATACATAAGCTATTTGTCTCTAATACACACCCTGATTTTCCAGTATCCAGATTGGAAAACCTACTATTCACATTATAGAATGGAGATGTCTGTCCCAAGTGTGAACCATCTGCTTACCCATATAAAGTAGTGCAAAGTCATATTACAGAAGCTTGCGAAGGTCAGCGCTATATCAGAACGAATTGCTTTGAAAATATACAAATTATAGCTGTCTATCATACCAATGTTATATATTTCATTTTATAATGATTAACGTGCAATTGCTTTTTTCAAGTGCGTTATGCTATAAACCCTTTAATTTCAACTTTCATATATTTTCTGATATAAGGAATTGAAATGCCAGTCTACAAATTAATATACATGAGATTATTTTGTATAAACTTTAATATCTTATACGGAGATTTGATTTGATTACATAGGTACAATTAATTCGTGAAACGGTTAAAATAAAACAGAATTCGAGCTCAAGAATCTCAAGATAAACCATGAAGCTCGTATTTTATTAATGTAGATAAATATATTAAGTATGCCCACTTAACACCGTTTTGTAACACTTCGAAGTTATAAAGACAAAAAACAAAGCAGATGAAGCTAAAATGTTTCTGCATCTCTCTTCATGACATTCGGTGAAGTTCCATCAGCATTCATTATAATTCCTTCCACATTCATAGGAAAACCAACAACAGAAAATCCACTTTGCAGCAGGTCAGCGCTGTCACGCCCACTAAAGCGTTTTCTGGTGCAGAAAGGGTGTTTGAATATTGTCTCAGGTAATGCACTTGCTTAAACTGTTTGTATAATATCATAAACAAACCACAAAAACATAAATGGAAATGCCAAGAAAGAAGGCGACCTAATGTAATACTATAATCTCTCCTAAGATATTCACCATAGAGAGAGTACTATTTTTATTTCTCCTAGCTTAATTAACCCCTTACGGAATAATTATTTGCCACAAGTCGATTAAAAGGTCGAGATTGAATTTAGTAAGAAATGAATCCATTACCGGATATGAAAAATATGTAGTTCAGAATCTGTAATTTTATTTTGAAACATAACTTGTTATAAAATATGGGCGCAGAGGTTTCGTCTCCGGCTATCGTACTAAGGGACCGGAGTTTGATTCCCGGCTCCGGGGTAGCGATTTTCGGCCCTATCCACGCCTTCGTTTCCGACTTGTTCATGTAAAGTATCCCCAAGGCCCAAAGTGGTTCGGATTCCCGGTAAAAGCTGTAGGTCCCCTCATTCCACCGCCAACCTCATCATCAACTTGCCATCGGAGGCAACTTCCGCCCGCTGGGTGCCTCCACCTCAAAAATGGGTTCAGTCATCGCTTGGTGGAATCAGGTATATGGTCATAGGTCATATGGAGAGCGTTAGAAACGGTGACGATATGCTGTAAAATTCGGCAAATATTTCTACTCCAACCAAAACTTTAACATTTCATATTGTGAAACATTTTAATATGTAAATTATCGTTATTACAATGCTGTGTGTCATAGTTTTAAACAAGCATAATACTCTCTGAAGCAATTTAAAGGTTCCTAAAATATTTTTTTTTAAATATCTGTTGCTGTGTGAAATGCCTTGAAGCTATGTCACATTCTGCGCTCATGTTTCTCCAAAGCGTTTTCCATCGCCGCATCTACCAGAGCAACCAAACACAGTCATGTGCTTCGTCATGGTCCATTATGCACACAGAATGAGTCAAACAACGAGAACTGCACACTAAGCACGAAGTTACTCCTATTGGACCCAGTTGTATCGGTATTGTTGCATGTTACAATATTTGGGCAGTCATGTAACTTTATTTGACTGGATTCTAAAATTGGGGTTTAATTTTATTTAAAGTAAACTAAGGTTATGTCAAAAAATATACGCGATTTTAGCTTTTGATACCCTTTAAAACCCCTATTTATGTCTTTATTTGATTCTGATTTTGGGCTTAATTTTGCGGTTAACCAATTTCACATTCCCACCCTTGCTAGCATTGTTTAGATTTCCGTGACACATTCGACTGTTCATTCATTTAGTGTGCTGCGATATGACAGTTGATATAATAGTGGTTTATTTTTGAACAACTCAGGTAAGAAAGTACCAAATTATTTATGTATTACATTTTATTCGTGGACTTATCTTATTAAATTCCATTCGAGGCTCTAAGTTTCAGCAGTTTTATTTGTAACCTCTCATAAGTTTACCTATAAAAAGATGCTTTAGGTTCCGAACCCACTAAAATAAAACTTTTGAAATAATCGATTTTGAAGTGCTCTTTCTGACATATGATCGAGGTCTGTGGTGGAAGTACACGTAGGGTCTCGTACCTCCTGAGTCTCCGTTGCTTTCTTGACGTTCTTCGCCGGCTGCTAGTCGAAGAGCTGAGGAAAGAATTCTTATCCTATCTAGTTGGATAATAACTCTTGGATTTTGTGGGTGAAGGAAAAATAACTGATTTTTCCCATAACCTTGATTTATTGAAGAAAATTATATCTATTCAGACGGCTAGCAATTTTCCGTTATGAAGTGCTTATTAAATCGTATAACTTAAACCTTCCTGCTATATTTTATGTTATTCTGTGGACCTAGCTAATTCGTCACACGATGTTCCCACCCACATACGCCGCATCTTCCACCTGATTGCACAATTTAATTACATCACTGATTCTAATATCGGTTGCTACGGTAGTAGCACGCAAACTAATGCCAAGGGAGTATCGCAGAGTCGTTTAAACTCGGGGCTTCCCTCCATATTTATCTGTTTTCCTATGACGCCAGAATTCACGCCTTTATTTGCTACAACAATTTCCATTGATTCTTCAGTAGCGCTACATGCCATGTTATGACACCAAAACGTGCCAAATTTCTAAAGCCACGCGCCCTGCTCATTAATCCCGCAAAACCAAATGTCTCTGTCCTTCTATTAAGTACATATTTCCTTTTCTATTTTACCAACTCCCTCTAGCTCCGGGAAATGGACCACTGTTTCTATCTCTCTATATTTTCTGTGCCCACTAGCGCGCGTGATGATGGACTTTCACCTCTCGTTTGCTAGCTCGCCCTATTCTAATTACAGCTATGTTACAAGTTGGTTTCACATTTTAGATTATTCCCAATATTAACATTTATTTTAATCCTATTTTCAATGTTTTATATGCTGTTATTTCCTATGCTTATTTGTTATTGGGTATGTTCCCTTACAGTGCCAATTTTTCCATGAAATTTCAAGTGTGCATTGCCTTAACGATTTAAATCAGGACTTAATGTGAAGTTTTTATAGAAAGAATTTAACCTCCTTCACAATTTCGCAGCACACCAGTATATCATATTAATTTGGCATATCTTCCAATCTAATTAAATTGTTAATTTAATTAAGAAATACAATAATATACCTTATATCAAATGAATAATTATTCGTACGACTTCTGCTCTTGTACTGTCTTTAGAAAGCATGCCCACTACTTGAGAACCGACCATAAAAGAAACATCGCTGCTAGCAATATGTTAACACACTCCTGGGGACTGCCCATACAAAACCTATCCTCGCCTTAACATACGCCTTTTCCGCTCCCTCCGTATTCGCTGCATGAATTTGCTCCTCTCCTAAAGGAAAAAACACTTTGTATAAATAATGCATTTCAAATCTCGGAAGCTGTCGAACTAACTCATATCGCCAGATCAAAGGGGAAGAAGAAGCAGCATATAACGCTTTCAAGATATAGGCCGTACATCAGGGGTGGCCATAATTACTGCCACAGTGGTAAGTGCTTCAGAAAAATGAATATTAGTGCACACTTATTTGTTTACTTAACGCTGATGTTTATACTTATGTAAAACGTGTACACAACGTCTTTTTCATGAAATTAACTTTAAACATTTAATTCTCAGAAATTATATCTAAAGTTTTGTTATACTCGCACTCTTAAAGCTAAAATAATTGTTTAATATTCTTGAATAGTCATGAGAATCCCTTTAAATATTTTTAAATGCAAAAGGTATTAGGTGCAGATAAATTCTCTCTCCTTCGTATCACATAAACGGAAGGTAATACTCTACGGATATATATACAGGGTGTTATGCACACAATTTACAGTAAATCGGACTGCCTAAGTAACAGAGATATGAAAACTGGGGTTTTCAGTGCGCACTTCTCCTGCACAATAGCTCTACAGCGAGGCAATCTGCTGATAAAGTTATATATAGATGGAAAAATATTTTTGCATAAATCTATTTTATTCTTATTTATCTCCCTGTAAAAGTAAACAAGAATTTGTAGTGTTCCATTGTTTCCTTAGATTCTTAATTCAGAGTTACTCCACCCCAAGTTTTTGTGACATCGTGGTTGACTCTTAAGCTGTAAATACTGAAGGAATACTCCTTTTATCTTTCTTTACCAATCCCAAAATATATTTATATTTCTGATTTTCATTATCAGTGCACGAGTACTACATGTTACACGTAACAGCGTGTTGCATTTACATTCTGCGCGGTAAGTGAGGTTGCGTGAACTGGCGACTGTGTTTTTGGAAACTTATTTTTTTTACATTAAACTTCTCATGTGCAGGTAACGTCAGAGCTTCAGTTGTACTGTAGGCCTATGGCGAGAAAACGATCGCGGGGTGTTCCGCTCTCAGGAGGAGTGAGGCGGGATAGTACCATGTGGCAGCTCACGATGATTTGATAAATAGATCTACTAACTACATTAAGAACATCGCGCAACGTTAGTATACAGCGTGTTTCACTTGGAGCAGTGCATGTTTTTTAGTAATTTATAAAGTTATTTACAATGCCCAGTAAGAAAGGAAGAACTGTACACAGTCAGGCCCGAAAAATAGTTGCCAAAGTTGTTAAAATCTGTGACGAGAAAGCAAACAAAAGCAACTGGTCACTCAGCATTACTAGCAGAAGAGCGTATGCCTTCTATTAGGCCTTAAGTCTTATTGATATGTTGAAAGTAGAACGGTATCTTTCTCAGCTAGCGCTAGAATCTTTGATGTCAACACACTCCTTACAGCCACATTCTCGTGAGAGGAACATAGCACAACGGGTGCTTACTCTAAAGGTGAAAGTTGTTGATAATACAGTACAGTAACACATGGAGGATCAAAAGTTGGGCAAATCACCTGTCGTATACAGCATCGATGTAAAGTTTGGGGCATTTATTAGACTTTCAAAATATTTTTGGACTAACAGCATTAGACTTGAACAAATTTAAGGTAAACATGGACACAGTGGCGTGCAGAACTCTTGCCGGACGTGAAATATGGCACAATATTATGGATTTTTTATGCACTAATTAAGCAGAGCTAGTAACAGTAATGCATGCACAGCTACTCGGAAATTCTAGCGAACTAGTAGAAATTATTAAGTGAAGCTAGAAGTATATCAACATTATAATCGAACATTTACTTCCTAAAAAACTTAAGAAGATGTCTTATTTTAGTCCTGTGAGTTAAGTTTAGAAGGAAATGATGGAATACAACGCTTTTATAAAATCATTGCAGACATACACTATGTGATCAAAAGTATCCGGACACCCCACAAACATAACTTTTTCATCTTAGATGCTTTGTGCTGCCACCTACTGCCTGGTACTCATTATCCGCGACCTCAGTTGTCATTAGATATCGTGAAACAGCAGAATGGGACGCTCCGTGGAACTCACGGACTTCGAACGTGGTCAGGTGATTTGAGTGTCACTTATGTCAGAAGTCTGTACGCGAGATTTCCACACTCCTAAACATCCCCAGGAACACTGTTTCTGATGTGATAGTGAAGTGGAAACGTGAAGGGACATGTGTAACACAAAAGCCGATCTCGTCTGTTGACTGACAGAGACCGCCGACATTTGAAGAGGATCGTAAAGAGTAATAGGCAGACATCTATCCAGACCATCCCACAGCAATTCCAAACTGCATCAGGATCTACTCCAAGTATTATAACAGTTAGGCGTGAGGTGAGAATCCTTGGATTCCATGGTCGAGCGGCTGCTCATAAGCCACAAATCACGCAGCAAAATGCCAAACGACGCCTCGCTTGGTGTAAGGAGCGTCAACATTACAAGATTGAACAGTGGCAAAACGTTGTGTAGAGTGACGAATCACGGTACACAATGTGGCAATGCGATGGCAGGGTGTGGGTATGGCGAATGCCCGGTGAACGCATCTGCCAGCGTGTGTAGTGCCAACAGTGAAATTCGGAGGTGGTGGTGGTGTTGTTATGGTGTGTTCGTGTTTTTCCTGGAGGGGGCTTGCACCCCTTGTTGTTTTGCGTGGCGATTGCATCTTTCAACATGATCGAGCACCTGTTCATACTGCACGGGCTGTGGCGGAGTGGTTACACGACAATAACATCCCTCTAATGGACTGGACTACACAGAGTCGTGATTTGAATCCTATAGAAGACCTTTGGGATGTTTTGGAACGCCGACTTCGTGCCAGACCTCACCGACCTACATCGATACCTCTCTTCAGTTCCGCACTCCGTGAAGAATGGGCTGCCATTCCCCAAGAAACCTTCCAGCACCTGATTGAAAGTATGCCTGCGAGAGTGAACGCTGTCATCAAGGCTAAGGGTGGGCCAACACCATATTAACTTCCAGCATTACCGATGGACTTGTACGTCATTTTCAACCAGGTGTTTTATTCACGTAGTGTATACCAAATTACGAGGGGTATTTTAAAAGTAAGCTCCAATTTCCAATAAAGTACGAACAACCAAATATTTTCCGATAGTATCGTTTTTCACCTTCCTCTACTTTTATACCAGTTATAAATGCTTTTCGAGCACTTGCCTTAGCGTAGAATAAGTTTCTTTAGAACCTCGTCACAGACTTCCACCAGCAGGTCATCTAGGAAACCTGTAGCTGTTTTGGAGTTACATTTTTCTGTATTGAAAATGATCTCTGATAATCTCTTAGGGGACATTTGCGGCACATGTACAAAAGCTTCTCAAAGGAGACATAAATAATGAGTCGTCTGTTTTGGCTAACATTGCATTAACTTGCAGATTCACAATTGTTTGCTTTCAGCTAAACAGTGATAAAGATGTGACTTCCGGACCACTTTCAATTCCCATCCCTTGAAACCAGCGATACCAATAACACTACACAGAAAAAAATTGTATCCTAGAAACTATTGGATTGTTTTATGGCCTGGCGGCGGACTTCTGTTAGGAGCAGCCACTAAAATCTTCTACGCCAGATTGAAAATTTGATTGTGAAAACTGTGTGAAAAGCAAGCTTAAGTGGACTAAGCGGGATGGCTCAAGCGTTTGTGGCTCGGGAGTTCATGGGTTCAATTCTCGCAGTCGACCTTCCTGATCCATGGGTTTTTCGGGTTTTCCCGGTTTGGTAGACGAATCCTGGTAAGGATCATTACATCCCCAAATTTTCTGTCCTTCCATTTCACCTCCATTCTCGTTTCACTTCACCTTTCATCTGCTTGGACTCTTTAAGGGTTGCAACTGTCAGCGGGAGTTCTCGGCGTGTGCATGGAAGGGGAAAAGGATACTCTGAGTAAACATTCGTCCCCCAAGCACCTCAGGGGATATGTAAGCTCATAGGGGGAGCCTGCTGCACCCCGCTTAAACGGAGAGAGCCTGCCCCCTGCCTGTTGTCTCCTGATCTAACCGCCCTCTGTCTTCTCTCATCTCATCCCTGCCTCCCGGGGGCGCCCCGAGGCCTAGGTACAACATATCTCCGCTCCTATCCTATTCTGTATAGAATGGGATTAAAAATCAGTTGGCCAAAATATTCAGTGGTTCTTATATTATTGCATAACGGACCCTACTTTAAAAACATTCCTCATTGTTTTTCCATTAATTTCAATAGATATGGGTAGGTATTTACAGCAGTGCTGGGGTAAATTTAATTTTTTTAAATGGAAACCTAAACTTGGGGTCAATTTAAATTGGCCATTACAACATCCTCCAAATAAAACACGACTAATGGCATTTACTTTCCTCCATAATATCAAGCAACTTTGATTCAAGACATTTCTTTCTACAACGCTTAGTTTTGGAGATATTGTACAGTCTTAAGTAAGTGGCACACCCTGTATAGTATCAACTTCTTCCAGTTGATTTCAATTATTGGTAAGCTTTCCTTAAATTATCCTACCATTTGCATCGCTCTATGCTATCGACTGCATTGTCTGTCTCCGTTTATTCTGCTGGTAACGCTGATTGAAATACGCCCCAACGTCATTGGGCTTCCTTTGAAATGTCTGAAGTATAACATCCAGTAATGGGAAAGTTGTGGACCCATCTGTTTTGATTTATCCAAGGCTTTAATGTCGTAGACTATCAGTGGCAGAAAAGTAGTTCGCGTGACGTTTGGATATCCTGCACGCTTCCCCTCAGAACGCAAACCCCTCCGTTACTATT
The DNA here is from genome assembly GCA_030765065.1 of Deroplatys truncata. NCBI lineage: Eukaryota > Metazoa > Arthropoda > Insecta > Mantodea > Mantidae > Deroplatys > Deroplatys truncata. The sequence goes on from CM060990.1 coordinate 669,500,604, forward strand.
CGTGTAGTTCATGCTTCTAGGTAGCATCATTCAGCTTTCTGATTCCTGGGACTCGCGAAAAGAAGGCACTTTTGTCTTTCCTATTATAGGTACTCCTGCTTTCTGTAGAGCATGCTAATTTTCAAAACTTTGTGCATAATAAACGACAACGAAACCACTGCAGTAATTTGGTATTAAAATCTTCAACTGCATTGTGGAAAATTGCCAAATTGTCAAAAAATTACTCTCAGTGAAGTAATAGAACATAGTTGAGCATATCATATGAGGAAAACTACATTTTCAGGTTATCGAGCGGGATAGCTCAGGCGGTTACGTGTGTGGCGCATTCGGGAGGTCCCGGGATTGATCCCCGGCGACTGCCCACTCTGGTCCATGGATTTTTCGTGGTTTCCCTGGATCGCTGCTGGGTGATTCATCTTCTACCACGACTCTTCTTCCTCTCATTTCCTGTACCCATCACCTGTTTTAGGGTTGTAGGACCAGGAGACGGTGTTCGGTGGGTTGCGGCTGGGCGGTGGCTTGCGTTCTGCAGAGATTTCCTCTCTGGCGTTGCTGCGGTACCGTTCAGTTATGTCTCTCTCGTGGGGCTCGGCTCAGGGGCCCCTGGAAGTTAGTGTCTGGTGGGCAGAGACCGTGTGGCGCCAGATGCGTTCTATCTGGAAACGTTAGGAACCCCGCTCGTGCTTCCCACCCTTCCCTTCCAGGGGTCACGTTGGAAGCAAAATGGGCAGACTGGTCTGTGTGGGGTGCTCTGCCCCGGTTCCGGGGGCTCCTCCGTGATACGTAGCTTTACTTATCTCTCTTTACATTTTCATGTTGGTCAACGTTCAAGAGTGTATAAAAGTCAAGAGTATATAAAACATTAGGCGAGGAAATCAAAACACGTAGACTGGTGTTACATTTTGAAAGATAACTCAGATCAAGTTATACCAATTCAGGATTGAATTTGAAATAAGTAAAGATACCTCAGAATAAAATTATTCCGAATGAAGTGAATAATAAACTGGCTAATTATAAAAATTTTATCTTAAGATACAGTATACACAAGTGTTTTTTCCTTTACACTATGGCGTCCGTAAGGCTACTCGCGCGCAGACTCGGAGTCCTGCCGAAAGTTGTATCTCCGCAACCGCCTCACGTTCTTCTAGTTACGGTTACACTCATAATGATAATAAACACATACCTTATTACAAGAGATATTAAAAATGTTATCCTCTATCCACACATTCCTGGCATCTCCTCAGGAAAGTTTCATTCACACTGGAGAGTTCAATATCTGAAATTGAGTGAATTTTCTCGCCTGGTGTTTTCTTTTAGCTCTTACAAGGTATAGGGTTTGTTGCACACGCCTTATTTTTCAACTTCTCTCATAGATAAAAGTCACTGCAGTTAAATCAGGGGAGCATGAGGGCTATAACTCTTTAATAATTACCCTATCTTTAAAATTTGTCTGAGGTAAATCTAATTACTGGTCACCTGTATGCGCGATGTCGGTTAGCTATTCCAAAAAAGGTGAGATAAGTAGTTTTTATACATTTATGCATTTATTGTTTGTTAAAAAATATAGGTTCTATTATTCTGTATGCATTTACTGTACACCAATTTTCGCGCCATACAAGGAAATCTCGTGTGTACAAACGGGTTTCTCTGTAATTCAATACTTGTTATTAGGTGAGGAAACGTAGCCATATAAATGGAACCATGCTTCGTTTTATCAGAGAAGGATATTAAGCTTGGGTCAGTAACTTTATCGTTTCGTAAAAGTCCAATTATAGAAATTTACCCCACTCTGTTGATCATGTGATAAACCAGATGTATGGAACAAACCTTCGTGCACTATAAGAACTAAAAGATGACGTCAGACGTGAAATTAACTCCATTTCCGACATCGAACTCTAGAGTATGAATGAAAATGTCCTGAGAAGATGCCAGAAATGTCTAGATAGATGAGAGAGATTATTTCTGCTCCACGCTTGGGAAGCCAACTTGAAGTAGTATTGTTCTTGGAGTTTACTTATTTATTCAGCTCCACTTATGGACGTGACTTTAAGTGGGTTATTTGTTACGTAATATGCTGCTACGTATGGGAAGCCGATTTGAAGATGTATTTTTGTTGTTACGCTCCAAGTTTAAAAAATATATTTGTTAACTTTGTTATTAAACTGCTTCAATAGATAGTATTTTTATTTATGTTTGCCTCGCCTGCGTCAGTATTGTTTTAGAGACATGTTTCTTTTAATCAGGGCGTGGTGCGACAAGAATGTAGGCTTACACAGATTTTAAGTTTAAATTCACTTCTTTTTATTAATCCTTGACACAAATTAAATAGCGCTACACTGATATCAAGAGCTGTGAGATTCTTTTATTTAATACTTGCACTTTGTTAATGCGTATACATAATTTTCGTTTCACACGAATACGTAATATTTCTTTAGAGAACACATCTTCCATCCGGTTACTACCAAGGTCTGCAGGCAACTGAACATATTTCAACCGTCCCAAGCCGTAAACTTTTGTATTTCAAGTCTCTGATTGGCTAATCCTAGTCCAATAGAATACCTGCATTTTACTGAAGCTTTTTCTAGCTGTTGATTGGCTACATTTAAACTGTCACAAAATTTACATTATCGTTGCTCTAATCATGACTAGTAACATTTAAACTCTCAAGCTTATTATTGCCTCAAGGTTACTTCATTGTTACCTCATTGTTAGCAACTTAAAACTTATTATTCTCACAGTTCTTACACTATTAAACTACGTAATGCATTCACATAACATTATTAAACATGTTTATAATAATATAAGCATATGCAATGACTGTTGCATACATTTTTTACAAATTATTATATACATATTGCTTAAAGGCGGGGTGTTATTGAAATATATATATATATATATTATATAATATAATTGAAATTATTCAAGTGTTGTCATAGAGAAGGACAACATGTTCAACATCTTTTGTGATAAGGTATGTGCTTATTATCATTTTAAGTCTAACCGTAACTATTAGAACGTGAGGCGGTTGCGGGGATATTACAACTGTTTCTGCGGGAGTCCAAGATGTGGTGGCTGGCGCGCGAGCAGCGGCCACAGTGTGAAGGAATAGCACTGTATAATTTAACAATATGCTAAGAAAATTATTTAGCATTATCAGTGTATTTAATATGCTTTAGTATCATGTACACAGCTATTGGTGGTATGTTGACCTTACATACGATTATTAAGGAGAAAGCCATGATTCGCATTTCCTCATCTGTATTTTTTTAAATATGGAATTATAAGAAAGAAGGTACAAATAAGAAGTGTTTGAAAGCTGTAAAACATGTGCACAATTACATCAACTACGTTTTGATTATTCTTGTATAATTTATAAAATGATGTAAGGAGCCATTAGTAAAATGATGTTACTTATGATGCAACTTTTGTTTATATTTATGTTGTTACTATTCATGTTATTTATTTAAAGCCTGTGCCGTGCAAGCAGAATAGTATTATCATTCTTTTGGCAATATTTTTTCTCGTCAGACAGAGAAATAAAAGTGGGAAGTATTTTACGTAAAGTAAATATATGATATAACGTTTAGCATCTCATAGAACTTATACTATAAAAATCGCTGAAAAATACAGAAAAACGGACAGCAGAAATAAATTTTAAAAAGGCACTATCATCTTAGAATCTACAAACTATGCTACGAATTAAGTATTGTGCACTCCACCAGTCATAAGAATGGACCATTTAAGTGAGACTGTACAATATCTCCAAAATTAAGCGTTGTAAAAGAAAATGTCTTTAATTAAAGTTGCTTGATATTATGGGGAAAGTAAATGCCATTAGTCGTGTTTTGTTTGGAGGATATTCTGATGGTCATTTTAGGATCAATTTAAATTGACCCCAATAGTAGAATCCCATTTAAAATATTAAATTGACCCTAACATGACTATCACAGCATCCTCCAAACAAAACACGACTAATGGCATTTACTTTCCTCCATAATATCAAGCAACTTTTATTCACGAAATTTTTTTCTACAACGCTTAGTTTTGGAGATTCTGTACAGTCTAAAATTAAACTGTCCACGCTGTATATGTTAATTTTTAGTACTTTGTAGCATTAATTGTTCACCTTTAAAATGAACGATTAATAGCAGCTACAGGGTTTTATTTGTATTTCGACTTAAGATATTTTTATAGATACGGTTCAAAATAATTTTCTAAAAATGGAATGGAGATTTCATTTTAAAAAAATGTTATTTTGTGGGCTTTACGGAACATTGACTTTCGGCGATTAGCAGAACCGCGCTCTGCACAGTTTCTGAAATGTTCTCCCCACTCTTTGTATTATTGATTGCTTCTGAAACTTTTGATATGCATCAAGATTATTTGCTGCCTTGAAATCGCAGCTACATTAGTCGAGAGTTAATTCACGCACAATCCTACTCTCCAAAAACGCAAGGATTGGTGGAATGTATGCCCAGATGAATAAAAATGATTTTCGTTTTATTTTATATGAGGCAGATTTGGCATAAAATGAATCATTATCTGATTCCAGGTTGATGCAAGGGCAGTCAGCATATGTGCTGTGTTTCAGAGGAGAATTCAACATAATCCTCCGAAATTATGAAGTTTCAGCACCAGAAGTAGCTTCACTAGCCACCTTCATTCAAGAAGAAAAGCATAAAAAGTAAACAAGCAAATCCACAAACACGGAAGGTAACGGAGGTTTATTTAACCTTGAATAATTTAACATATTGCAGAAATTCAGCCTACATGAACAAATTAAACAAAAGCAATTCACAATTAACTTTGTTATTTTGAAACAATTATATGCTTTAGCTTTGTATAAAAGCAAAACTTATACACAAAGAAGTCGGAACTGTCGACTTTTAGGATACATTTTTAAACTATTTTATGAGTAGCAAAGGAAATGATCGCTGTAAAAGTTTTATGCATTGTATCTTATAAAATCTTGCTTTCTAAGAAACATTCATTTATTCTTCATCTCCTACTATTTATTTGCAATAAAAAAGGAATTTGATACTCACCAAGTTTGGAGCTGCCTGTGCCACACTTCGTATCGTTACCCAGATTTGGAGACAGAAACTACGGCATTCCCAAGGCGATCAGTTGGACTTACCTGATCCAGAAGGAGAAAAGTAGGTAAATTACATAACCATTACATTGCTTAATGTCGGCTTCTATTAAAGCAGGGCACAGGAAATATGCAAATGATGTTTCAAGAATAATCTAAGCTTATATCCATCTTTTCGGCCTACTCAAAGATGTCGCGAAGATGTCCAAATTGCTCCGATAGCTGTTAGCTATCACTCTTTAAATGTCGCGCTATAAAGTTTTAGAGGCGTTAGTGTATTCACTTGTCTGTGACTTCAATATGATCTATGAAAAACTACTTAGTTTTGAAGGGTTTCGTCCCAAAAAGGAGCTAGATATAATATTTAAGAATTTCTTCCCTTCGTTCTCGACGGGTAAAAAGTGGGTTACTGATTATAAGCCCGGTCGTAACATCCATTCAAAGTAATGAGCGCTCAGAGCGTCCCACAATCGCGAGATTGTGATAAAAGTCTGTAAATCTGTAATCCATGATGGCCAATTGAAAGTACACATTTAGCTGATATTATAAAGCGCTCAATAGACCGTGTTTTCTACATTTTACATGAACTTTTGTGTGTGAGAAAGCTTTCCATTTGATGAATGAAGTTATTTATTAACGATGGACCAAAATCGCAACCTCATGAACATTTCTCAAGAGCGTTTAGGCTTGTTTAAACTAAATTCCAGCCAGTTTCTTCGACGATCATAGCATTAGATGCAACATGGATTCATAACTACACGCCAGAGACGAAGGAATAGTCCAAAGAATGGTAAAAGGTGGAAGTGCACTAAAGAAAGAGAAAACGAATGCATCTGCAGGAAATGTCATGGCTACTGTTTCTAGAATTCTTATGGTGTGGTACTCATAGACTACCTCCAGAAGGGAAGAACCGCCACCAGGGAGTATTTCATTTCACTACTGGACTACTTAACCTATCGGTAGGCGCACGTTATAAAGTTTACAACATGAATATCACTAAGTACTACAAGACAAGGAAAGTTGGATAATGTATTGAAGGACACTACTAAATAAATGGTTGTAGGATGCTTACCAACAAATTCAGTTATTTGAATTTGACGAGACTATTTTGTCCCATTATTCTGAGAAGTGTTCACTCTCATTACACATTTTAAGATTTTATCAGTAATGTTAAGGTCAGTCATTTTCAGAAAAACGTTAACCTTATCACGATATTCGTCACACTCCTCTTTGGACCTGAAAGAAATTTCATGATGTTTTTAAGTTTTACCACACTTTTACACCATCGATAGTTTTTGTCTCTTCCAATAAGAACTCCTGCACATCTTCCAGCTCGGTTCTCCACGATGCGCTGCCGCACCAACTCAACAAGGTCATCATTGATGAGGGACGGTCGCCCACTGCGCTCTTCATCATGGACACTTTGAAGACCTTCGGAAAAATGCCTACACCAGCAACGCGCCATCTGTTTGCTTATGATGTTCGGCCCGACGTGACAGACCTGACGAATTTCGATCGGCGCTATGTTAATGCAGTAAGGAACCTTATCACTGAAAGAACCCAGTAGGCGGCGGGAGAACAAATAAGAGCCGCCATTTCGGGCCTCTGCTGCCGCACTACTGGTACCAGGCGGGACCTGTCCGGCGGGCATATGATTGATACGACATAGATCTGTTACGCACGCGCAGTTTTTCCGGCTAAATACGTTTACTTTAAAGGAAACAAAATCGGGAAGCTTACTTTCTTGATGTGCCTCGTACTTTTTACTACATTGATTAGACAGATAAGAACATTAAATAAAGAAGCAGTAACAGATATCGCATTGTCGAGTAGGCATCAACAAAGGAATACATTGAACCGGTGAAGCTAAGCCTCAAGTTTAAAGCATTGATAAACCATAAGTGCTGCTGATGCTGTACTCGTTTTCATTCATCACAATAATGTACCTTCACCACGTATGGAATTATTGCTGCAGAACTACATTTACCTTGATTTTCAAGTGTTTTCACATCCGACGTATTCGCCGGGTATGTTGCCAGCGATTACTTTTTATTCCCAAACCCGAAGAAATGGCTGTGTGGACAAAGATTCACCTGAGACAGACGTTTATTTTGGACAGTCAGCAAATATGTTATTGAGGGTATTGACAAGTAGTCATTGGGTTCAATGTACCGATTTACAAGGTGAATCAGTACGTTTCATTGATTTAAATGTGTTGTGTGATTGTATTGAATAGCATTTTCAACCCAATAAGTAATTGGGTTAAAGAATAAAAAACATTACTCTTAATTTTGTGTATTCTTGGGCAGTCCGAGAACAAATAAGCAGTCCCTCGTACAAGAATTGATACCGTAATTATGGGCGGGAAAATATAAATAATTAAATAAAAATAGTAGTAAGTACTATTATTTTTGCAGTGTCAGATTCTAACTTTCCAATCTTGTCCAACTCAGGGCTTGTGCGGAAGAACAATTAATTCCATTAATTGACCTAATATGGTCGAAACCATGAAGCCCGGGACCTAAAGTACTTACAGCTTTGTAAATCGCCATTCGCCATTTTGAGATCTCCTTGTGGTTTACCAGAAAAATTCGAATCATTTGGGGAATTTAATGTCGTACCGGCATGTTTCCATAGTAGCTCAGTGGTTAGAGCAACTAGACGAAGCCAGGAGATCCTTGGTTCAAATCCCGGCGATGGCACTGAAATCTTCAGTCGTCTGATTCTACCTTTCCAACCTTATCCAACACACGATTTGTGTGGAAGAATAATTAATTCCACTAGCATTCTGTCTTGAGTGATAAGCTCCCTAGTCCTAGGTCGGTCCTGCGTTTGAGTCTAGTTAGTGATTATGTAAAGTTGCAATTCTCTTTCCACCTGTCCGCACTTCGCCGAGGCAGTTTTGAGTATATCGTATTAGTTCAACAATAAATTGCAATACAGACCTATCGAGTTTGTCACAGTGACGTGTATGACAATTGAGGGACCCTACAATTTCTGGAATTTTTAAGATATTTTAGTAAAAAAGTTATATATTAATTAAAATGAGTTATTTATGGACGCTCTTTAACTACTATAGTCCTTAGCGTTCAATTATATATTGGGCGTGGAAGATCCGAAATTTTGCACAGAGGCCTCTTTATCAGGCATGAGGTTCTTTTACGTGCAGCAAATCTACGGCACGAGACTACCGGCTTTACTTCCCTTCCGAAGGAAGCCACCGTCGGGTTTGAACCCGCGACCTCGGGAGTTAGAGGCTGGCATGGTAACCACTGCACCACAGAGGACGACAACAAGTTATATACATATCTTGTCATAAACTAGTACAAAAATTAAACTTAATTTGTCAGTTGCCAAAAATAGTTTATATCTTGGCCTACATTTTCATTGTCGACTGACCTGGAACTCTCACATCGATTCAAAATTAAGTCTTGTTTACTCCAGATAAGGCAAATTGTATCCTATTCTCCACCGCAAGTCTTCTTTGCAAATGCCATTTGATTCTCTTTTGTATAAGTCCTTACCTCAGCCTTTACTCACATATGCTTGTCCTATTTGAGGTAGTGCAACCGCAAACAAAATTAATCGTATGTATGTCTTTCAAAATAAGGTTGTAAGACGTATACCGAACGTACGTTGGTAGAATACCCAGATACATAAGGCACCAGGGGACTGGGCCCCCACGTGACCCTGGGAGGAGGCGTCATACAAGTGACACTCCCACCTCCGAGAGTTCTTCCTCCCCATTACAGGACGGAAGTGGATATGCCACTTAGGCGCGTCAACCCCAAAAGGGGAACACTACCGAATAATCTCGGTGAGGCTAACAGTAAACTAGCAACTGTCTACCGGCTCTCCAGGGCGGTACTGGAGAACTTTGAGGCATCTCATAACCCCGGCTGGACGGAAAACCGCTCAGACATCTCCAATCTCCCATGACACCCAGATACACCATGAATGTGGTCTCAGTACCTTCTCTGCACATATTCGCTCTCAGGCTCTCACATTTTTTCAGCATCTTCACTTAGCAACTGGCGCAGTGTACTTCTCCTTGGGGCGAAGATCTGATGCAGTTTCCCGGATCAAGCGTCGTCTCCCGCAGGACTTGCTGCTTTCTTCCGGAAGCGATTCTCAATTAGAAGACTTTCGGTGAATTATATGTGCAATTATCTACAACTGTTTGGTGCCAGATGGGCCTCATAAGGCTCACCTCAGATTAAACTATTTTGTTCATTATGTATTTTATCCCGATCCTGAATAGCATTCCTAATGGTGCACGAATCTATCCAATAATAAAGAACAAATATTTTATTAACACTTTTTACAAGTGGTTTAAAGAACTTTGAAGGCTGCGTGCAACATTAAATTTGAAGTAAAGCAATAAATCTGTAATTAATTTTTTTTTAAAAACAGTATCATTATAGAAAAACATAATATCTAGAACGGTAACTATGCATATGAAGAAAAAGCAATAAATGTTTTTCACTAAAACTGTAGTGCAACTCATGCCTAAGGAACAATTTATATCTTGGATGGTATAAAGAGACATTATAAATGCTTTAAACGTCGTTACTGTCCACACACCTTGAAAGTGTCAGATATGAGATCTAATTCCAGATATCATCTGTATTATAAACGTACAGAGTAACCCGATGAGATGTCAGAAAAGTAAAGTTTTATATACAACAGTTTAATGCATACATCTCTGAGAAGTTCGCTGCAATATAAGTGGAAAGGATTGAAAATAACAATGAATGATGTTTTAGACTTCATCCGCGTGGCATGGCAACACTCGTGCATAGGAGATAAAATGGTAGTCACGTCACAATAGCGTGCTCAGTGTGTGGTATGGTATGTGAAATGTGCCATATGAATGTGTGGGTTCTCAGTTCTCCAAATAGTACAGTTATGCTTGTTGACTCGACCACTCACATGAAATGTGGCTTTGTGCATTAGCATTCATCGTCCGTTCCCCGCCTCTCACACATCATAACAGCAAACTTGAGACGAGCTTCGTAATTAAGCTGCATAAATATTTGATTTTGCTGAATATGGTATGGAAACATCTTAAGGTACTGTCTATCAAACTTGATAGGGTATACTGAGGTCTGAAAGCTTGCTGGATCCGTGTTACATTTGCAAAGTCCGCATACTATTTGACACACTGAGCGCACTGTTGTGGCATGATCACTATTTTGTCTCCTATGCACGATAGCGCTGCCATACCACAAGGATGAGGTTTGAAACATCACTCATTGTTAACTTCATCCTTTCCGCTTATATTACAGCAAACTCCTTAGATATGTGCATTAACCTCACATTTTAATGCTTTACTTTTCTGACATCTCAAACGGATTACCCTGTATTTATGTGCAAAAATCTAGAATTTCATAATTTTTTATCAAGCTCTCAGTCCTTGAATCCATTAAATGACAGGAATATTAGGTTTTAAATGGGTAATATAATGGTGTATTATTAATTTTATTGTCATTACCAGACGCACTGTTGTGCTGTATTGTTGCTACTAGACGTAGCATTGTTGTCTTTCTTTAGTAATATTTCGGCTTAACGGTGTTTTCCTTTCGGCGAGGACCACGCCAAAGGGAAAGATCGTTTTGAAGTTGTCTGGTATGACGTCAACGTGCTGGCTTTGGCTAGATACGGTTGGTGGGGGTAAGATAGTGTCACTCTAGTGGAAGTGTTCATTGGAGCCAGACGTGTGTGTGGTTGGTCTACGGTTTAGAGGCATCTCCCTCCATCCTTTTTCTTTTGTTCAATATGTAGAGTCGCAAGACGTGTTGTGAATAAATGTAAAGGTAATGTGTGTTATGTAATTCTTCAGTATAGCATAAAACCCACGCCTACCCCTTAATTTCACACCAAGGTCCCAGACTTTCGCTCCCAGCGAGTTACGCCACCCCACATGTGCGTGTTGGATAGTCTAATTTAATTCCTTTTTCTGTAACCTTACGGTCTTCACCCCAACATGTAACAATATGGCTGTGAAGTGTTACCTGCTCTTGATAAACAATACAGTATTTGTAGAAAAATGCTTGGCTAAAGTTCATTTATAAGATTCATAAACGAAATCGTGGTGTTGTTGCCCACCTATTGCAAGACAGGATTTCTAGATTGTAATAATGTGTTAATTTAAAAATCGGTTTCTTCTTTTTATAATTTTTGCGTTATTTTACCGCAATGTAACTTGTAGGCTACATCAAATGTGCTAGCAGCAAGTAGACAGGTGAGCTTAGAGTTGTCTACTGTACCGTCTGTAGGTTTCTGTTGATGGTAACCAGGCTTAAGAGTTTCCTACTATACTTTTCGATTAGGTTTCATGATTTTTGCTGTAAGGTGAACTCTGCAGTCGTGAACATTGCATAACAACCGGTATTCACTGTATGGCTAACGAAAGCAGAGAGTGGATCCTCTTAAAGAAGAATATTCCACATACCTAATCATACAGAAAATACCTGTTGTAATGTTTACTCACACATAATGAATAACACAGTTTTGCTATAGCAAGTGACAAGCGTTCGTCCCATACGAATACAAGAACTTAACTGATGAACACACGCACCGTTTTTCGTATGGTTGACAACAAACGAAGTGGTTGCTGTGCAACTGTCGCTCGGTCCAAGACCTTTGCCCAGTTGGTGGAGTCTATCTCTAGACCCACATTACATCGTGCAACTTTTATTTCAGGGTGGCGAAGAGCTAAGCCGAAAAAGGGTAAACTAAATAACTGTTACAATATTAATCTATGCGAGTGGATAATGTAGATGGCTGTGGCACGAGAGTGCGACGCTTTTCACGTTTTGGTTACATTTTAAGGTATCTTAGCATTGTGGTAAATAAGTCGTGAAATAATCTGGCATCCATAGCTGACATATGTAAGAGCGTCTACGTATGTTATCAGATGTTAGCTTCTCTCCCTGCATTTTATTTGGTATTACCAGGAGTGTTGAACCGATAAGCAAGGCAGCCACTTGCATGCATTCCCTTCCTGCGACAGAAGTGAGTAGATGTTTCGGACTGAGATTTAGCCGATTATTAGTATAGCATGGTAAGTAATTGGAAAAGTAGAATCAGACGGCTGTAAACTTCAATGCTATAGTCGGAATTTGAACCACGGATCTCCCAATTTTCCGTCCGGTTGCTCTAACCAACTGAGCTACCATGGCAACAGGCCGGTACGACATTAAATTCCCCAACTGACTTACATTTTTTTCGGTAAACCACAAGGAAACCTCAAATCATTTTGAGATGGCATACCCTAATAGCGGCTTAAGTCCCAGGCTTCATAGTTTTACCATCTATTAGGTCAATCAATGGTAATTTTAAATACTAAAGTACTTGAAGTACCTGCAACATTGTAAGTCGTCATTGGCATTGAATTTTTCAGTCGTCTGATTCTACCTTTCCAGTCTTGCGTGGAAGAATAATTATCGTGCTAAGTAATTATCCATTCAGATGTTAATTATTTTATATTCAATAATACACAGAGTTTCTTGCATCTTCTGCTCAAAGAAAAGAACATCACAAAATGGTTTCATCTTCTCTCTATAAGCCACGGCAACTGGAATACCATTATTACGTCATTTATATATGTAATATATCATTGCTATTATTGGCGTGTGCCCCTCAACGAAGAAATTATGCGCCTTATTGAATACAGTAACTACCTGTGTGTCAGGGTTGTCTAAAATATCTTAAAATGAATTTATAAAGTAATTAAAAAGGTAATAAGATCGAACCATACGCACCTCTGTATCTCAAAATTACAAAATTAAGGAAAAAACTAATATGCTGTCGACCGTATTTGGTACTCTAGGCCATAACGAGCCAATCTGTAATCTGGGAGAGCTTTGGGCGTCCCTGTTGCTCGAGACGCGGGTGGAGATGGTCGTGCTAAGAGCCTGGAGACTAGCAATTCTTCAATAATTCAACACGGCCGCCCTGGCGGATGGATGCATAATATCTCTCCCTTCTTACTTTTGCCTGCAGTCCCTCTTCGCATTATTTTTTCGTCTCTCGCCAAGGGACAGCTATAGCTTTCCGTCCTTTTGAACTCTTCCTTGCACTTCCTTGCTAGGTCCAAAAAGTCATTCATAAGCAAAACTGACCAACAATCAATGCTGTACACACACAGCGTCATCTAATAATAAAAATTTAATCAAAATCAATTCGTTTAAAGCTTAAGAACTTCTTTGGAAATATTCCCCTCATACATATGCAGTTCAGCGCCACACAAAGAATATTATTCGGTGAAATACCTTTAGTGAGAGATTACACAAAAATTAGGGTTTTATTTTTTATGCAGTCTTATTTTTTGGAATTTAATCTTTAATTTTACGTATATTTTATCATTGTAGACACAACACTTAAGTTTTACGTTGAAGAAGTTGTCTTTAGCTTTGTTTGCTGCTACGTATGAAAAGCCGATTTTGAAGTAGTTTGTATTGAAGGAGTTGTATTGTATTTCAACTGTTGGGGAGCCGAACACTTGAAGTAGTTGCAATCTCACGTATGCTAAACAGTTTCCGGTAGCCTTCGCTCCAAAAATGTACTTTCAGGTGGCCTTTGCCCCAAGTTTAAAAAAAAATATTAACTTTGTTATTAAACTGCTTCTTTAAATATTTATGTTTGCCTCAGCTACGTCAGTATTATTGTTAGAGACACGTTTCTCTTAGGCAGGGCGTGGTGCAACAAGAATGTAGGCTTACACAGATTTTAAGTTTTAATTCACTCCTTCTTATTAATTCTTGACACAAATTAAATACCACTTCACTGATATAGAAAGATGTGAGATTCTTTTATTTAATACTTGCACTTTTTTAACGGGTATGCTTATTTTTCGTCTCACACGAATACGTATTATATTACTCTAGAGGACGCAACACGCATCTGGTTACTATCACGGTCTGCAGGCAACTGAACAAATCTCAACCGTCTAAACTTAAAATCTCTGTATTTCAAGTCTAATCCTACTCCAATAGAATACCTGCATTTAACTAAAGCTTTTTCTGGCTATTGATTGGCTATTTTTAAACTGTCTCACCATTTACATTATTGCTGCTCTAATAATGACAAGTAACATTTAAACTCTCATACTCATTATTGCCTCAAGGTTACCTCATTGTTACCTCATTGTTAGCAACTTTAAATCTATTATTCTCACAGCTCCTTCATTATTAAATTACGTAATGCATTCACATAACGTTATTAAACATGTATACAATAATATAAGCATATGCAATGACTGGTACATACATTTTACAAATTATTACATACACATATTGCTTCAAGGTGGGCTGTTATTGAATTTCATATTATATAATTTGGCTGAAACTATTCTAGTGTTAAAAATACTGCCTCGACATACAGCGTGGGTCATTTAAGTTGAGACTGTACAATATCTCCAAAACTAAGCGTTGCAGAAAGAAATGTCTTGAATAAAAGTTGCTTGATATTATGAGGGAAAGTAAATGCCATTAGACGTGTTTAGTTTGGAGGACGTTATGACGTCATTTTACGGTCAACATAATTTAAGTGGGAACCTAGAACTAGGATTAAATTAAATTGACCCTAAAATGACCATCATAACGTCCTCCAAATAAAACACGACTAATGCATTTTCTTTCCCCCATAATATCAAGCAACTTTTATTCAACACATTTCTATCTACAACGCTTAGTTTTGTAGATATTGTACAGTCTCAACTTAAATGGCCCACCCTGTATATCTTTAAACAGTATACTGCATCTGTGTTTTGTAGTGTGTACTCTGCATCACTTCACAGAAAAAAATCATAACTCCGACACACTTTGGAATAGAGAGGTAAACTTTGGCCTGTAATTTAGGGGAAGTTTTGCTCTAAAAATTGGCACTACTGTTAAATATGACAGCTTCGGTGTGTTGAAGCCATGTGGTTTCTTTCTTTGCGAATGTATACGAGTTTGTTTTCTTGTGAACAGCTTCTTCTATGAATGACATTTTGAGAACCGTTTTCTCAAGTTATTGCAGATGGCCAAATTAAATTTTAGGATGATTAAATCAACCTCCAATTGCTACTGTGGTGTTAATAATGTGGTTTGCTATGATTTAAAAAACCCAATTTATAATAAATTAATGAAAATAGCCCTGTATTATTTAATAAACAAATTTATTTTATAAAAGTGAACCAATATCTTTAAAATTTCAGACTGAATATATCAAATAGTTTCTGGTTGATGACTGAGGTCATGAATTAAGCAGATTTGTCATTGGTAGTATAGGGCTTTATCATCAAGATGACACTGAAAGCCTAAGCGTGTGGCAATTTAATATTTTGAGCCCTTATCAAATACATATTATTCACACTCCTTAATACCTCCTTAATTGCTATTTCATAAATGCCATGTGTAAGCTAAAATTTCAAAGGCATATCAGACTGTAAAATTTAATACTGTAAACAGGATTTACACCACGCATCTTCGGCTTACCGTGCCACTTCTCTGACCAACTGAATGACCATGGCAATGCCGGTAACATTGTGGATGTTGCGAATGAAACTGGTCATTTCTACAAAAATTACAGATTGAGTTATTTTTATGGTTTCGGTGGCTTTAGAAAAGGCAGTAATTGGAATTTGTAACTGCTTTTGTTCAAAAGCGGTCACTTACGAGGGTTGTCCCTGAAGTACCCGACCTAACAATGAAAATACAAAAATTTGGGGAAAAAGCATCTTTATTTCTCTATATAGTCTCCTTTCAGCTCAATACACTTTTCCCAGCGATGTTCAATAGCTTCGATACCCTGTTTATAGAGAGAACCGTCGAGTTCTGCAAAATAGCCCTCAACAGCAAACTCCACCTGTTCATTGTTGGCAAATTTTTTACCACCAAGCCATTTCTTCAACTTTGGAAACAGAAAATAATCTAAGTCTGGCGAATAGGGTATATGAGGAAGCATTTATTGATTTTGGCCATTGCGATAATGACCGCGTGAACTGGTGCATTGTCTTGATGAAATAGAACTTTCTTTTTCGCTAAATGCGGCCACTTTTGCTTGACTTAATCATTCAAACGCTGCAATAAGTTTGCATAATACTAATAATTGATTGGCTTTCCTTTTTGAAGATAAATAATGACTATTATCCCACGGGCATCCCAAAAAAACTGACGCCATGACCTTGCCTGCAGTTGGAACTGTCTTTGCCTTCTTTGGAGGCGATTCTCCCCTATCGGTCCACTGTTTTGACTGTTCCTTCGTCTCAGGTGTGAAGCGATGGACCCATGTTTCATCCATGATTATGAATGACGCAAAATCTCGGTTTTATTGCAGCGAAACATCGCCAAACACTCGACTGAAACATCCTCATGACGCTGCTTTTCTTCCGTTGTGAGTAAACGCGCCACCCATCCTGCGCACAGCTTTCCCAAGCCTAAATTTTCAGTTAGTGTGTGATGTACAGCACTTTTTGAAATGCCTATGATGTCTGCTAGCTCGCGCACTTTCATTCGACGGTCATCCAATACCATTTATGGATTTTCTTCACAATTTCTAGAGTGGTCACCTCATTTGTTCGACCACTGCGATGCTCGACTTGGCAGCTCGTACGGCCTCGCTTAAACTCTGCCACCTAATATTTTACTGTTGTAAACGAAGGAGCAGACTCCTCAGAGTAGAATCTAGCTCAGTTTCAATATTAGTGGGACTAAGAACTTCCAAATGAAAGTATTGTATCACGTAACGATGACCAGTTTATCCATGTTTACAAATACGCTGAGAGGGTTCACTATTAATGGCTGCCAAACAATTACTAAACAACGTAGCATTGTCAACTTCAAACTTAAGGTTTATGACGGTGGTACTTTCTTCCATAGTCATTTGTTTAAACAACAACTGCTATATATACGTCAGGTTGGGTACTTCTGGGACTACCCTTGTATATGAGAAATAGTGGCGCAAAAGTAGTATTTTCAATCAAAACAGGACAATTGCATATCAAACTAGTGATAATTCTCTATTTGTTTTGCATCAAAACCAGACATTTCCATACCGTTACACATACACGTGTTTCCATTCAAAAACGGCCATTTCCTTGTGCTTGTAAAATGTTTCTTTTCTTACTGTGATTAATACTGTGGAGGTACCTATATGTTTCCTCGGTTAAATCTTATCAGCACACATCACTGCTTTTCCACGCTCGACTCCTCCACAATAGTCTCAATGATAAAAGCTTAGCAATGGCTCAGTTGTTAATTGTATATGAAATGTAACCCTCTTCAGCACTAAAGCGTGCCTCAAACCCGTTGTTCTACCTCGGCCCTCCCCGTCCTCCATCATGGATAAAAGAATGCCATATATATGTTTTACGGCTCCTAGTTGATATTTATTTACAAACATTAATAAATAATACAACTTTGCTGATTCATTATCAAAATTTCCTACGGCAGACTGTGTTTTATCGGCACGCTTTTAACATCTACAGTGTATTTAGCCCCTAGCCTGGTGTACCATATTTGATAGAAAAGTTTTTTTATAAGGTTTTCGGTTTTTAATAGCATTTTCCTAATTTCATATTGTGCTATCTTCAACAATGTTATACAAGTATTTATAGCTGTTCTGTATTGTCAAAGTACTTTTTTTAACAAGGAGCAAAATCCATGCAAATGCTGTCATTTTTCGGACATTTCCAAAAGTTTTTGCTTGTAGATTTTAAATAAAAAGCATGAAAAACATATTATTGACGGCATGACATCAACGGATTTAACACGCGTTAAGTAAAAGTGTCTGTCACTGCCGAATAAAGCGAAGCTTCATTATAGTTTATTCTACTTCCTGGAAAAAACGCTTTTTGGGAAATTATAAGTTTTATTCACAACCTCCTCCATTGTTCTCATAAAGGTTGACTACAAAGGTCCGAACTTGATGTTCTTGCGATATTGTAAGTCGTCATTTGAGTACGGAGAATTTAATCGTACTGGCATGTTGACATAGTAGCTAAGTAGTCATAACAGCGGTACAGAAAGCTGAAGATCTTTGGTTAGAATCCTGGCTGTGACGTAGAATTGTTCAGTCTGATTCTACCTTCTCGCCTTTAACGCCTTATATATGATGAACGTTAGTATTTAACAGTAGGAAACCTTTCTGACACAGTACAATTTTATATAGTTTTCTTTAAATCCATCAGTATTGCTGATCTTACCGAACGAGTTGACTCCGCGGTAGCGTGTGAGGCGGGTATCCGGAGATCTCGGGTTTGATTCCGTCGATTGCACATTGCAACTTCGGTTTTTCGTGGTTTTCCCTGATCGGTAGGCGAATTCTGGGGTGGTTTCCAAACTAACACGATTTATTTTTCATTTCTTTTCATTTCGGTTCCTTGTGTTTCATGTTTGCTTCTAGGTTTCGTGGCGTAGGACAGCTCCCAAGGAAAGAGTATTTCCCGTGGACACTATAGGTTGGACGGGTCGTTCATCGCCATTTCTGGGCAACTCCAGTAGTGAGCAGGTCTTCGAGCCAGGAAATTGAGGCAGTATTTTTAACACTTAAATGATTTCAGTCAAATTATATAATAAAAAAATTCAATAACAACCCGGCTTAAAGCAATATGTGTATGTAATAATTTGTAAAATGTATGTAACAGTCATTGTATATGCTTATATTGTTGTATACATGTAACAATGTTATGTGAATGTATTACGTAATTTAATAATGTAGGAACTGTGAGAATAATAGGTTAAAAGTTGCTAACAATGAGGTAACTTTGAGGCAATAATGAGTTTGAGAGTTTAAATGCTACTAGTCATTATTGGAACAACAATAATGTAAATTATGAGACAATTTAAAAATAGCCAATCAACAGCTAGAAAAAGCTTTAGTTAAATGAAGGTATTCTATTGGAGTAGGATTAGCCAATCAGAAATTGAAATATAGCAAAATTTACAAATTTAAGCTGTAGAAATCAAGTCAGTTGCTTGTAGACAGTGCCCATTACTGGACGCGTTGGTTGTGCACAGCATTCCTAACCGGACGCGAGATGTGTCCTCCAGAAATGTAATACGTATTCGTGCGAGACGAAAATAGTTAACGTGTTAAAAAGTGCAAGTAATTAATAAAAGAATTTCACAGCTCTCTATATCAGTGAAGTGTTATTTAAATCGTATCAAGCATTAATAAAAGGAGTGAAGTAAAATTATAATCTGTGTAAGCCTACATTCTTCAGCCACACTACTCCCTGCAAAGAAATCCATGTCTCTAATAAAATTTCTGACGCAGCCGAGGCAAACATACATATATAATATTTAAAGAAACAGTCAAATTACAAAGTTAATATTTTTAAATTTGGAACGAAGGTTACCGGGTACCATACGTGCGGTTGCAACTACTTCAAGTTCGGCTCCCCAACAGTTGAACTGCAATACAACTCCTACTTCAAATTGGCTTTACATACATGAAGCAACCATCTTCTTCAAAATACTAGGGACTTCCGCGGCCTATCTACCTGCGTCCTGTGGCCTCCTATGTGATATAAAAAAACGAAATCTACACATAGTCTCACAGTTAAAAATTATGACCTAACCTATTCAACAATTAAGTCAAATACATCATCGAGAAAAATCTCTAAGACGTCAATCCCATTTCTGGTTTCACATGGGAGAGTTTTAGTTTTGTCAAAGTCTTTGGTGGTAGCTCCGAAATCTCCATCTATCCATGGAGATTCAACAATTAAGTCAAATACATCATCGAGAAAAATCTCTAAGACGTCAATCCCATTTCTGGTTTCACATGGGAGAGTTTTAGTTTTGTCAAAGTCTTTGGTGGTAGCTCCGAAATCTCCATCTATCCATGGAGATTCAACAATTAAGTCAAATACATCATCGAGAAAAATCTCTAAGACGTCAATCCGATTTCTGGTTTCACATGGGAGAGTTTTAGTTTTGTCAAAGTCTTTGGTGGTAGCTCCGAAATCTCCATCTATCCATTTTGAATTTCTAGTGAACTGAACGTGTTTTCTCTGAAAACATTTGTCCTCATGAAGAGGAGAGTGCTGTTGCTTCAGTCTGGACACTAGGGATGCTGATCATGTAACAGCCCTCTTGCATCTGTAGTTCGTACTTCAGCATCAGCAAGAAGCTGTTTTCACTGAAATTATCAAGGATCCCACTATTTTCATTTGGTGAATCCCCATCAGTCAAACTATTGGAGTCAGGAAGACGAGAAAAACGTATCTTGTACGTTGTTATTTCCTTCACCAAATTATGCCAAAGGATACCTTGACCGTAAATCCAGGTTGAACTATCAAGGTCCCTAAAATGATAGAAATTAACCTATTCTAGTAGGGGAAAGGTACCTAATTTGAAACGCCCGATATTTTCTAAACTGTTCGACAGATGGCACCATAATCCTAGCAGAAGCGTGGCGTGTACAGCTATGAATGCTTGGAGCTGTTGACTTTGCATTCTGAGCTGTGGTTTCAGTTGTATGAAGTGTTGTGTGTTTTTGGTGCTTCAGAAGTAATATTTGACTCGTCTAGCTAAGCTTATATGACCAATTATATAAGTTTGAGATGATCAATATATTGTATGTTGTGAAGTGTTTATTTAGCAACAATATTCATGCATACGTTTTTTCAAGCAGCGTCTCTCTTAGTCACATAGATGCTAAAGCTTCCAAAATGGCGTGGCTAGTAAATTGAACCACTGTTTGAAACCTATATTGAACTGGTCCAATTTAGGAAACCTATTGAAGCTCTGGGATTGCTCAACTGCGAATAGTATATATTGTGAATAAATATTGATATAATATGTTAAGTTAAAAAAATAATGTTAAAAGCAGTGGCTAACATGAATATGTGAATGTGAATTGTCTGAAATGATGGACATGATCCAGTGTATGAGTTGTAGGATATGGCTTCACCAAAAGTGTGCAAAAGTTAGTGACAAGAAGAAAGTGTTTATTGTGAAGACTGTGTATTATTGGACTCTTTTGCATGAGAGTAAAACTTAGTAAAAACTCTATATTTGCAAATAATACCTATTCCAAAAACCAAGTGATTGCCATTATATAAAAATTCAAAACGTTCAAGGAAATTGCTATAGTTAACACAATTTTGGACTCTACTTTTGTTGCTGATAGCATATTTGTTTTGAATGTAAAATAAAATATGTATATTTTGTATTAATAAAAATGCTTTTAAACTTAAAAGTATGTGGTTCATTTTAAGACACGGGCGGTTCAATTTAAGGACCACGTTCCTAATTTGAACCGATTTACACCATCTCACTTTTTAAATGTTATTTATTTGATAATTGTATTAATTTTAAATTGTGTTGAGGATATTTATAGCGCAAGAATTTGTCACTTAGACGCTTGTATTTCTGAAAATTTTGATTTGAAATTATAATTATTATTTACTATTTAGGCGTAAGTGGTACAATATAGGGACCTTTCCCCTAACTATAATGGCATCCGAATCATAAATATGTAATAAAATACCCTTCAGAAGATTACTCGGAATTGAACCAAGGATCTCCTGACCAGCAGACAGGCGATTGACCACAAAATCTTGAAGGTGGTCAAATTTGCAATGCTAGCCAGACTAAGTGTGTTTTTTAAGAAAATGTACAAATAATAAAACAATATTTTGCTCTTATTAGAGCTTTACGTTTATGTAACATCAAAATTTGATCACTTACCTCATCCATTCTAATAGTGATCGACATACAAATTCAAAGATAGAATGGATTGTTATTGCATTTCTAAGACTCGTGCACAAAACCGATTCGATATACACAACACCCCCATACTTCTTCCATGATTAGAAGAAAACTCCAGTACGTAAATATCAGAATAAAATTAAAACTCACTGATATCAGCATATAAGGGAATGAAATATTACACTTTCTAGAACACCAAAACGCTTATTTCATGTTTAAACACGTACAGCAATGGAGCGTGGTAAAGGCATAAAAAATATATGGCATGAGTTACATTTGTGTAACTTTGGACACTAATAGGTTAATATGATTGCCTTAATGACACTCAATTAACATGCACATAGGCACATTATTGACAGTACGACTCTCCGCACGTGTTTAGGGATGACGGAAGCAACCTGTCAATCAAGTTGATAGATTTACGCAAGAGATAGGGCAGAAAGGTAACTCTTGGAGTGGGCGATGTTTACCCTTGTTCCTATACGAACCAATTTCTCTGCTGACAAGTTTGCGTTTAATAATGCGGTTCATTCAAAATCACCAACGATTGACCTCTGCTTCCATAAGTGTCGATTTTTTATTCCAACACATATACGAGGTGTGATCAAAAAGTTTCCGGAATGACGTCATAAATACTACACAACAGTTTGTTTTGTCTAATCTGCACTATCACCCTCGAAGTAGTCTCCTTGGGAGTTGATACACTTGTCCCAGCGCTTCTGCTACTACTGAAAGTCTTCTTCTTTAAACATGTTCAGAGCCTTCTGCGATTTGCGATGGATGACATCAATATCCTCGAAAGGGTGTCCTCGGAGACGCATTTTAAGTCGCGAGAAAATAAAAAAGTCCGCTGGTGCAAAATCTGGAGAATAGGCGGGATGGAAAACAGTATTCATCCTATTTTTATCCAAAAATTGGCGAACAGAAAGAGCTTTGTGCGCGGGCGCATTATCATGATGCATCATGATCCAAATTGTCTTTCAAAATGCTTTGAACACTTCCAAAGGAGAGTCCTAATGAGTCAGAAAGTTCTCTTATTGTAATGCGCCTATCATTTAAGACCATTTCCCTCACCTGATTGATATTTTCATCATTTTGCTGGAACAGGGTCGCCGGGAACGATCTGCATCTTTAACTGATGTCACACCACTTTTAAATTTCAAAAACCACTCAAATGCTTTAGTTTTGCCCATAACGTCCTCCATATAAGCTGTTCTTATCATTTCATAGGTTTCTGTTGCAGTTTTAAGGAGTTTAAAGCAAAATTTGATGTTTGTTATTTGTTCTTCGTAATCTGACATTTTTGCTACGCGGAAAAAACGCAGCACATGCAAAACAGGTGTTCACTTCAGAGCGTCATTTCGTCACTGCATGGTCACAGGAAGTCACGCGACCTCTTATTTTTATCGGGAAGGAACGCTGCATGTACAGCCTGGGCAAGAATTAAATAAATCTCAGCGTCAGCATTGTTGTGAAGCCATTCCGGAAACTTTTTGATCACACCTCGTAAAATAGCAGGATTTAAAGGTTTGCCTTGCAAAACAAAACTTTTAAATCCTGCACTTCACAGTTTGCATTTCATTAAATAAACCTTTAATACAAAATTTATTCAACATAAAAAAGGCAAAGGGAGGGAGTATGTGCGAGGGCAAGCGAGGGGTAGTGAGAGTAAGGGGACCACAGGTAAGATGAGTTCTGGCTTTCCTACAACCCTTTCCTCATACTCTCATATTCACTTTCTGTTAACCAGGAGCGTTTTCTCTTACTAGATCCCGGTCCCTTGCAAAACACGTTCACAAATGCAAGGGAGCAATTTGATACATTCCGCCTGTGGTGGTCGTACATAACGCTCCATGCCGGTGGTGTAGAGACGCTGACCATAAATTACAACTATATCTCCTCCATACCCATCCTCCACTTCCTGCATCTTCACTTTCCTCTCCCGTGCCCCACACCAAGGCAAAAACATATTATCTACCATGTTTTCTTTAACAATTATTCAGCACTCGTTGAACTGAATTATTTAATGTATGATGCACTTCAATAATAATGTTACTTTCACAACAAATGGTTGATTTTCGTAATTCTAAAAAGTATAGTATATCCTCTCAAAAACAAATTTTTTTCTAACACCGAATCAAAACCATCATAAAACAGAAGACGCAGGTTGTGTGAAAACGGCTTGCAATTCATTACATCGGTGAGCTATAAAATTAAAGGTAGAAAAAATTTAATTATTCCCTGATTAAGACACTTATAACCCACTCTTTTTATCATCTCTACTGTTTATCTACTGGTCGGTTAAAAACTACATTTGATATTTACATTCAGTATCTTCTAGGGATGCACACAAATATTTTTTAAGAAAATCTCCACACCCCAAACTACTCTTTACACAAAAAAATATCCTTATTTCTGATTTTCTCAAAATGGTTCTAACGATTTTGGTTAAAATACCATACGTTTAAGATAATTGCATAGTGAACTGTAAATTTTGATGTCTTCATTGTGGACGACTTGTATACTGTAAACCATAAGCGAGGGACAAACTTTTCCTGCACAAAAATGTAGTAGCAGTTAAATCACAGCATTTATGTAAATTTTTGTGGCTTTAACCATTTTCGAGATATTCTTTCTTATTAGTTTGAATTTTTAAAATAAAATATACTTTTTCAAGTGGGAAGTCGCTATCTATTTTTTCTCGTAGTCCTGCAAAGAGCATGGACTTCAAAGCCACTACACAGTGATCGCTTTTTCAGTATCTGACCATCGCATAGGCTTTAGTTTTCTTCTTATACTTACAGCGAAATTGTAATGAATGTTTATCTCCATTAGCAAGGAGTAGATAGAAAAATAAGTTCTTGTAATAATAGTTTGTATTGTAATTAGAGAAAGTCACGTGAATGCAACACATATGTTTAAGTAACTTATTCAGCTTATTACGTGACAGAAAAAAAAACTATGGGATTTGAAAAAAAGGTGTACGCGGTGAGCGTCCAATATTATATTGTTACATGCTGGGTAGATTAATTAAATTTTCATGTGAACTTTTAGGCAATTTTGAGTACCCAGCACGCACATTGAGGGGGCGTATACTTGCTTGGCTACGGAGTACCGAAACGTGGTGTGGAGGTTAAGAGGAAGGCAGGGTTGTCTACCGATCCAAAGCCCGACTTACACACGCGGTCTGTTCCTCACGGAATCATAACAGACAGACACTATCCTCCACTACTCGTTGCCAGCAAAAATACCAGCCAATAGTGACGTAAACAACAATGTGTGTGGTAATGACAATATAGAACAATAATGTAACCCCCCAAATTATTAATATGCCGCTATATCTGCTTGGCATTTCTTGGAATATATTAATAATATTTTGGTTAATTTTTCATAAACGTCTGACGTTTTCGTTCTTAAACAGTCAGAAATATTTGTTTTTAATCTCTTTTATACTTTTTAAGAAACAAGTACTCAAAATTTATACGAAGTACAGTCAGAAGACTTACTTTTCAGTATGTGTACATTAGTGTAATTAACGGTGTGAAATATGAAGGGATATGTTCTATTCCTGCCTACAGTTTTAAACTTGCTTATTTACTACTATAATAATCAGTGATGCTTTAATTCGTAGTTACTAGGCAACGAAATTTATACCTTATATTGTGGCGTATTAATGATTCGGAGGGTTACATTATTGTTCTATGTTGTCATAATCAGACTTATTGTTGTTTACGTCACTCTTGGCTGGTAGTTTTGCTAGTCACGAGTGGTGGGGATAGCGTCTGTCTCAGGATTCCGTGAGGAACGGACCGCGCGTGTAAGCCGGGCTTTGGATTAGTGGACACCTCCTCCCACCTTCCATTTTTAATAATGTAGGAACCCCAAACGGTTGGGAAATAAATATAAGAATGTGCGAGTAGATTTGTGTTATGGATTTTGTACAGTAAAAAATCCACGCCTTACTCTTAACCTCCACACTACGTTTCGGTCTTCCGCAGCCAAGTAGGTATATGCCCGCTTATTGTACATGCTGGGTACTCAAAATTAATTTAATTTTCATGTGAACTTTTAGGTCATCTACCCAGCATGTAACAACATTCTAACAAAACACGTTATCAAAACATAAAATACAGGTTCAACAAAACGTAAAATACACTTTAATGATCACCATCTATATATTATTTTCCTTGATAATAATATGCATTAAAACAAAAACTTTTCCCCTAATTGATAGTTATTGTAATATTACAACCATTACAGTTTGTAATACTTATTGGAGGCACATTTTCTGTATTATCAGAAGTATTGTTTTTCACAACTTTGGCTGTAACTGAACTTTCTACCGTAAGTAATAGATCAGCAATTTTCTTCTTACCCTCCACACTTTCTTCTACGTATCCTTTTGCAACGGTATTTGATTTACACCGTGCATGCCTTTTTAAGGTAACATCAGCACCGCTGTCTAGGAGGAAAGTAGCAGAAGAACGTCTCATACTATGCCTAATGCAATCCTTGGCGTTTTCCAGATTCAATTACTCTGCAATCTTACTAGGGATCTTTCCAAACATATTTATACCAACAACTTGTGCACAGCATTTTCCATTTAAATAAAATAGAAAGTAGTTATTTCAGCTAGTAGTACCAAGTCGAATATCGTGACACTTTCTACAAATTTCAAGCAAATCAACATTTAGTTCACCACTAAACTCCTAGATATATGTTTTTGTTTCCCCTATCTTCACTATAAATCCTGAACTCATCCTCAACATCATCAATCGTCTGTTTATACAATTTTCCCAACATCGCTCTACATATCCCAAATATAAAACCAATCTTCTGTAATAAATGTTTTTTTATCAGGCGCAGTTTTCAGGAATGTCACTTCATCTCGGTTTAATCTGTTCAACTTCTTACTACGATAAGCTTTAGAATGCGTTTAATTTTCCAAACTTACTGATATCAATTAATATATATTTTTGATATCATTAATCAAAAGTTGATCTCGCCATGGAATATTCACTTCAAAGACTCGAAGCCTTAATACTTTTCTTCTTCTTTCTCTGTTTAACCTCCTCTTATATAGGACTTACACCCCCAGGATTTACAGGGGGTGCCTGGGGTCAGAGGCCCGTCGAGGAGCAGAAACTCTCATGGAGCAGACAGAATATTCAGGATGGGTGATCAGCCCGATGCCTGGTATGCAAGGAAGGAAGTAGATGAAACGAAATGATGGTGAAATGGACGAAAGGAAAGGTGATGATGGAACAGTTGGTGGAATGAATGGCGGGGGAAACCGGAGAACCTGCAGAAAACCCGCCCAGACGCCACTTTCTCCACCACAAATCCCACATGCGGATTGAACCCGGGCCACCTCGGTGAGAGGCGAGCGGTCTAACCACTCGGCCACGGCGCCGCCCTAATACATTTCAATTTCTTATAAAAATACGCCAACAAAGAATCTTCAATTACGACTGCTTCATTACCCACACACCGGTCCTTTAATTTCGTATAACTACATAAATAAACTTCCCTTGACTTTTCTGGAAGTATATTAATAGTTGCATCTTGGACAGCTTTTAAAATTGTTCCTGATCAACCGTGAAAATCACCTTCTTCGCTCATTTTTACTTTAAATTTACATATGAAACTAGTATCCAAAATTGCAGAATATAACAGTAAAGTTTATTGATTTATCGTGTCTTGTTTTTTCCTAAGCCCTCATTACTCTTTCTCTAAACACATCGTTTACGCGATAAAAAAAAATCATTAAATATACAACATATACTAAAATACTCTGAACGTAGATAAAATATTGTAGACAACACGTTACAAATTAGGTTTAATAACTCGCTGCTCTCTTCGGTCGTGTTCTAACTTGAGAACTTACTTTTGTAACTAGTTCTCTGAATAACCATTATTTACTCCGTCCAGCAATATACTCTACCACAATGTATTTAACCTTGAGATTCACGTGGAGTATGTAGCAATAACTACTTTTGTGTGAAAATGAAACATACTTATCACTGCAATCCTTCCATTGAGTACTAGTCGGCCACGATATGAATGCCATCGGTGGGAAAAGGAACTAAGCAGCTACGGAACAAGTGGGTAGTGCATCGGAAGGAAAATCAGGTAAAGAAAAAATTCAGCATTTCCGAGCATGAAAATATATTACTCTTTTCGTTTTACACTGTACATTCCCCTATCGCCTTGCCCCTCACTCCCCTCCGATCCCTGGACGTGGTGACGTAATGCAATGTCAACAAATTACTTATTTTGAAACTTAGATACAGCAATCCTCATTCAAGTATTTATAAATTGGCAATATTCATATTTGAAATCTGTTTTTAAAAGTTATTTAATTTATCCCAGTGCGCACAATGAATTACTAAGACAAACACAGTTAAGTTTTGCTTGTAGTGAAATTCTCATACAGTGGAACAGCTGAGCTTGATTTTAGGGAGTTAATTTATTATAAACAGGAATGTTTTCAATAACTAAGCCCAGCGTTTGTGCCGTTGGTGATATATAGGGTATGATACGCATGGGACATATTCTTTAGCTTAGACGTATTCACTTTAATTAGATTAATTAAACCCTAAGTTTGAAGTAAACTCGAAGAATACCTTAATACTGTTGCAAAATTTCAGAGTGCTTTGTATAGTCAATGTGGATATACTTAATCCAGTAGGGGTACGAAGTACGTGCAGTGTTGTCACGTTTTTGAACCTGTCCCATTACAATACTATGGAACTTGTTGCTTTTGTATACATTTTCCCTTTCTTTTGCTTGTTAATAATTTTTATGGATATTTTATATTGAAATCAGTGTAACAATAATATCTATTATTATTTCGAATTTGGACGTTCTTCATTGTCAAAAATATTTGGACCGATTTCTGTTTATAATAACTTGTTTACTGAATATAGTGTTCCAATCATGCATCTATAACGTTTCCTTCCTTTCAAGAGCGTTGACATATTTTATTTTTCATTTGAGAGAAATATGAAATTTATAAGCAGTATTTCGGTACAATTTCTATAGCTAACTCGTCTAACAGTGACGTTTGTTGTGATTAAGCGCGTTAGCTCTTACTCATTTAGTTTAACTTGAAGAATCTAAACAAGATCACGTTTTCCTACTTCGTGGGATAGAATATACACAACTCACGTAATGTTATGACCGTGCGAGAACACGGGTGTCCCACCTGGCTTGCGGCCACCCGCACACACACTACACTGCGCTGCGCTGTTACTCCCCACCATTGTCTTAAGCAACGCCGAGGCCCTTTAAAGCAGACGAATCCGGACTTAAGCCCCATTCACAACGATGCAGCATAAACGTAAGAGTTTGCACACATGTTATTTAATGGAAGTATTCACATATTCACGTAGCGCAAGAGATTGCGGACTTTATGCTTGCGTTGCGTGCACAGAGGAAGAATTCTGAATTCCTTGCTACCTGCATTGCCAGCTTCAGAACAGCACACGATCGTGGTCATAGGTTTTACGCCTTCTACTGCACAATCATAATACTCTTCCATTTTGCCGAGACACCCATTTCTCCGGCGCTTCTCTTTTGTTTGCTTGGTTCAACACCTTTTATTGACACATTTAATTATGATACCATGATTATTGACTAGAAGATATAAATAATTACGTAAAGAAATTATAGTAATATAAAGGAATAAATAACTTCCGTATGTTAAATCACTGTATAACGCAATAAGATTGTGTTGAAATACTTATCAAAAGAGGGTCATAGAAGAAAGTCACGTAGCAGCCGAATAGAGAACGCATTAGCTTAAAGTTTCTGAGAAACCAGTTAGTTGATTTCTGTATGTTTGCAGTCACGCAGGCTAATTCTGTAAATTAGGCAAAAGAAATTCTGAAAAAAGTGAAACGTTCAATTATCAACAAAGTAAGAGTCGTGCATGAAGAGCGGTTAAGTATTGGCCCGGTAAAGGTGTAAGGATACAAGGGGAATGATATGTAGGCGGAGCTAAAATTAATGAATGATCATACAATAGAAATCAGATAGTTATTCGGGTACCGTCACTGGTACGTGCTCGTGTGATACTTTAAGCGCCTAGTGACGCGCTTATGCGAATAAGATTTCGCGGCTATTGCGAGAGGTCTCGCCGATAAGCATTTTAGCGACTCACGGCAAGTTACGTTATTAGTTTCTTTTATTGCGGAAACAGTTATTTCCAACCGTAACTTTGATACTGCAGAAGTTAGCAAGTATAATAATTCAATTGTTACAATTTCAAATGCTTCGGTTCATAATCAGCTTCATTTTTTGTCGTCAAACGGTCGTCAG
Source organism: Deroplatys truncata (assembly GCA_030765065.1). Classification (NCBI taxonomy): domain Eukaryota; kingdom Metazoa; phylum Arthropoda; class Insecta; order Mantodea; family Mantidae; genus Deroplatys; species Deroplatys truncata. The sequence continues at coordinate 669,530,724 of CM060990.1, forward strand.
TTTGCTTCAAAAGCTGAAATGTTAGATCACATTAAATTTTTCAGTCAATTCAAACTGGTGTTATACCCTGAGAGAAACAGCTATAGTTTACCACCATTCAGTTTCTGCTTCAATTATAAAGAATAGTGTACTTTCACACTGGATATTATTGGTTATGTTATTAAATTTGAAACGTGTGGTACGCTCGAAAGATTTCCGCATGGAATTCTCAGATCTAGTGTCAAGTGGATGGTGCGGTGTGGATGGTTTGAACTGACACGTCCTATTCCTGGGTTATCTTAACAACTAGATTTACAGGAATTTACATTCAGAGCTGGAAACTCCCAGTTTTATTGTGTTAAAGAAAGTTGTGGTAACTGGTGCCTTCAAAGATAGTCGAGATAGTTAAAATATGGATTCAGGAATGTGAGTTGCGGCTCAAATCCCGCCAGGATCATCCTCCCTGTCTGAGGTTCATTGCAAGCTTTTCCACAGCCTTTATAACTGGCAAATGCCGGGGAGATACCCTAAATTTAGGCATGGAATTACTTTATTATTTATATATATAATTGATTGAAATTAATTAATTATACATTTTACAGAACTTAGCCTGGTTTTGGCAAGTTTTTAAAGTGGAGGTGGGACATTTAATTCCCCAATTGACTCAAGTTATTTTCCAGACAGACCACTAAGGCATCTCACTCGAGATGACTATCTCAGTGGAGACCTGCAATCGCAAGTACTTCAGTGCTGGGTTATGTGTTTAAGGTTTCCACCTTATTATTATTATATATAATTAATTCAAATTAATTAATTATACTATAATTATAATTACACTTCTTACTGACATTAGCAAGTCCCAGCAATTTTTAAAGTAGAGTCAACTGAAAATTCAACGCCAGAGCCGAGATTTCAAGCGTGTTCAGATCCCGACTTGCAATAATTAAAATTAATTTCAATTATATATAATAATAATAACAATAATAATAATAATAATAATAATAATAAAGTGAAACCTTAAAAAACCCATAACCCAGCACTGAAGTACTATCGATTGCAGGTCGCCACTGCGATTGTTATCTCTAGTGAGATGCCTTGGAGGTCTGTCTGGGAAACAACTTGAGTCAATTGGGGAATTCAATGTCCCACCGGCATGTTGTCACAGTAGCTCAATGGTTAGAGCAACTGCACAGAAGAACTGTGTTCAAATCCCGGTTGTGGCATTGTATTTTTCAGTTGACTCTACTTTAAAAAATATAGAGAATATTTATTACTTCGCGTATTTGCAGTGTCCACCACCTGTGGTGCCGTATACCTCAAGAACGGGCTCTAAAACACTGCTAAAAGTAACTGGTTACTGCAGCCAATAGGAATTCAATTGCGAGTATTTCCGATTGACTGCGGCTCCACTATGAATCCTACGAAATGGAACCCTAGGGAGGAATCCACGTGCAGAAGCATTCATCAAAAATAAGCACGTATCCTAGAAACCGTCTTCCTCTTTCTCATTACCACACCTTGGTTGTTGAGGGTGAGCACTTTGGAAGGCAAGTCCCGTTCTAATTAGTTCAAACTTCACCCAAGACATCCTGATGCTAAATATTCTCCCCTCCAGAAACCAACCCATGGTAAGCCCACATGCACGTACGGCTATACCCACACCGCTATCGCTATTGCTCCTTGCTTGCTAAATATCTCCTCGCAAAGTGGGAGAAACTACACGTAAGGGGAAGAGAAGAAAGCAAGCAGTAGGGGATGGCAGACGTCTCAACGTCCTGCTAAATACTCGCTCTCTCCCCACCTTCTTACTACTCAACTCTGCCTTCCTCATTATCTGAATTCTCAGTAGAACAATAGCACTAATTAATGACAACGTTCAAACTTAGTTGTGCGAGTGGAAGGTTGAGCCACCTAAGGATGGGTTCTTCTACCAACATCTTACATCTCCTTGGCCTCCCCTTCCAACTTAACTTTCTTCTCTGTAGGTACTTAAACTCTACCTTAGCCTCCTATGAGGATTCCTTCCACAGCCTCTGATGGTATTATAGGCCATTATTATGAAAACGTGTGAGAATTAAGCTGAAAGAGCGATTATATTCCTGCATCCGAAGGAAGGGGGAAGCTAAAGGCAGTTTTAAAGCTTCAATGGATAAAGAGACATAAAGCTATAACCAAAGCATTTCCTGATTGTGTGTACGGAGGGAATGTGGTATAATATGTGGACACAAAAGTACTCTGAATTTACTGACCCCAACACACCCAAGCAAAGGGAGAGAAGACTATCTTTACCAGATAGTATTCGAGACATTTTGGATTAGATGTATAGTTAATTAGGTAACCCAGATACAAGCTTTCCAAACCTGTATATAAATCAAAACCAGCAGCAACTCTCTCTAACAAGTACAGCCGTGGACAAAACAATCCGTCATGTCTCGAACGCCAAGTCCTACACGTCACAGCGCCTTGTTTACACCATACGCAATACAGTTGTGTAGCCGCTACAGTAGTTGTATGGCACTATTAAACATGCTACCTTCCATGTGTCTTCTCTGTAGCGCTGTGGCAAAGCGTAGGGTGCTTTCGTGGTTAAGACCGCAGTAATAACGCTTAATCAACACAGAGTAACTACTTGTTTTCGATATACTCCATTTCATACACGGCATCTGATAAAGTTCATAATAGAATATTTATTACGATGCAGAATACATGGCATCACAATTTCATCATGGTCGCATATCTGTATCTTGGACGGTCTAAGTGTGTTAAGGCAGCTTGACGATACACTGAACAGTGTACAGTACACGGTAATACGTGAGAATATACTCTGTGAGGATAAGATATCCTGATGGAATTGTTGAATTCGTAAAGGATTCTGGGCACAGAGGCCTGGGATATTGTAACTTCTCGTCCACGTTACTACAGGGATTTAATTCCATCTATAACCTGAAAATGAGGGAAGTTATACGTGCTCATGGTTCATGCACTCGATATTAATTTCATTTATTTTTATGTGTTTTAGTTTTAGAAGGTAATAGTTTATTTGCATTTATTTCTTTAGTTATTCAAAACGAGTATTTTAGTAGAATTGTATTCTTGTGTGCTTTGATATACCTAAAACATAAAATCCTAAAGTTATATTAATGCAGTATTATGTTCTACACATCCAGTCATAAAATTGACAATAACCAATGCCAGATTTGAACCGAGGAGCTTATGAGCGCAAGCAGTACCTTCTTAACCTCTCGACCAACGAAACGTTTTTCCGTGCTCTGTTTTCACTAGCTTAAAGGCGTCACCATCGAGAAACGCCGTTATAAGTTGACGATTGTGCTCAAAGGGCAGAGGTCATTCTACAGTTTCTGTATGTGCGTTGTGAACACAGCTTTTACGAAGGTACACGAAGCCCTCCGATCGTTACATGTAATCTGGGGATGACTCATTTTTTTTGTCCATGGGTGTACCAAGTAGGTGGATGAGCATTGTATTCCACCTAAAAATTCGATACATATTTCCAACAGAAATAGAGTTTTGAGGCCCCTGATTCTAGAAAAGGCATTTTCAGAATAAGACCTGTGTGTGTGAAATTTCGGATAAACATCAAACTTGGCATTTAGGTTCAGTATTTTCCAAAGATGCAAAACCAAGATTTACAATAAAATCCCCCAACCCAAATTAACCAGTATATGGAACATTTTTCGAATTTCTTTATTTTTTTCAAAACTGGCTAACGATTTTGATTTAAATGCCGTAATCTTAAGACGTTTATACTTGCAATAATATGTAAATCTTGAATTCTCTGGGAATAGCCTGTGAAGACCTCTTCATTAGGAAGGAATTTTGTATAATCTTGTATAACTGATAAACGTCAAGGAATAGGCAAAAACGAACTGCAAAAGATGTAGAATTCTTTAAAAAAATATAATTCATTTAAAATAACTTTTGTTGGACACCAGTCATTTCCGAGATAACTGTTAGTATTGGCTTTAAAATTTCAATACTTCGTATTTTTTTAAACTGTGTTTCCTTTATCCCCTTGCACATACAACGGTATGTATAACACAACTATTTCTCCAAAGCATGATTCTGGATTAAATTAAAGTAAATGGAAAACTAAGCTTTCGTAAGAATAGTGTATAGAAATTATAGAAGTAAACTAGCAGTGGGTAGAAAAGTCATTTGAATTTAACACACTTTTTACTTTCTCTACTACGTATAGTAAGTAGGGGAAGTATTGCATTCCACCCAAAAATTCGATACCGAGATTTCACCGGAAATACATGTTTTGAGACCTCCTGAATCCAAAAAAAGCATTTTTGGAAACATGTCCGTGTGTGTGTCTGTGTGTGTGTCTGTGTGTGTGTGTGTGTGTGTGTGTGTGTCTGTGTGTGTGTGTGTCTGTGAACAGCATAACTCAAAAACTAACAGTCGGATAAACACCAAACTTGGTATTTACGTTCAGTATCTTCCAGAGATGCGACACGAAGATTTTCAAGAAAATCCCCCCACCCCAGACTACCCTTTACATGAAACATTTTTCGAAAATTTTAATTTTCTCAAAAATGGCTCTAACGATTTTAATGAAAATATCATATGTTTAAGATAATGTCATGAGAAATGAAATGTATATCTCGAAATTTCTGGGAATGTCTCCAAAAGTATTCTTCATTATGAACGACTTTTGCATAACTGGTAAACCATAAGAGATAGACAAAATTGTACTACACAAAAAATGTAGATCGCGTTAAAATACACAACTTATATCATATACATTTTTTTTGTTGAGTGAACCGTTTTCGAGATATTGCTTGTTATTTCCTTACATTATCCAATACTTATACTTTTTCTCAAATTCGTTATTCATTTTTTTATGTCCTGGACATGCAAAGAGAATGGAATGCGCCACATAGCAACCAGCGATAAAATATTTGACTATCGCTTAAAAGCTACCATATTCCCCTTGCATCTACAAGAAAATTACAAATAAGATTGACATCTCGATATCTCGATTAATATGAAGCATATGGAGAATAGGCGTTTGTAAAAATAGATTGTACAAGAGTAGAGAAAGTCATGTGAGTGTAACACATCAGATTTTTTTCTTTCTTTCTTTCTTTCATTTTCCCTTGTGTTTCTTTTGTTTTCCGTTTCCCTGGTTATTTTTCTGTTTACATACACAAATTTATAAACAAACATACACCCATGCCCGAAATGTAATCTCCTATGCTACTAAATACCAAAACTAGACGCTTTTACGGTCTATTAGGAAGTCTTCGACTAAAGTAAAAAACAACTAGGGGCATTGGGATGTATAATTAGTAATATACCTAGGTGTGAAATAACACTGCATGAGAATAATTTCTCGTGAGTTTATATTTTGGATGAGTGTATGTTATTAAAGAGTAGGTCAACTTGAAGAAAGAAATCTTATGCTTTTAAAAACTGAAGTTTATGCACGTTTGTTTCTGTATGTGAGTGTGAACCTATTATTATGAAACGTGGTGTGTGATATTCTTTAGATTGCACTTAGAGGGAGGCTCCAATGGAGCAAGAAGTCAAATACCTATGGAAAAATCTCGTTATTGCCGTGGTTATTAAAATAGAATACGCAATGCTTCTTAAAAATGTTATTACTTACAGATTTCGGATAAAATTAATATTTAGTCTTCGTATTATTTATTGTTATTAACATTACTATTATTATCATCATCATTCGTATACCTGAGCAGTACAGTTACTGTTACATTTACGAACACTAATGAACATATCCAAGTTTGTGCACTATTAGAATCTTCATTTAAGATACCTGAAGCTAATATATCGCCTTAATTTCAATAAGTCCGTATACGACTGTATGCTTCTGTGAAGAACAGGAAGTACGTCGATATGCTACACCTATACATCAAAACCTTCCTTCATACATAAGAGTTCAGTTTTTACTATTCAGCAAAGCTTTTGCTCTGTAGGTAATATATCCATAATAAGTTAATGCGGCCAGGATGATACAACTTTTTGTTATTTTTGGAAAGCTATTTTTTTCTCTACTACGTATAGTAAGTAGGGGAAGTATTGTATTCCACCCAAAATTTCGATACCGAGATTTCACCGGAAATACATGTTTTGAGACCCCCTGAATCCAAAAAAAGCATTTTTGGAAACATGTCCGTGTGTGTGTCTGTGTGTCTGTCTGTGTGTCTGTGTGTCTGTGTGTCTGTCTTGTGTGTGTCTGTGAACAGCATAACTCAGAAACGAACAGTCGGATAAACACCAATCTTGGTATTTAGGTTCAGTATCTTCCAAGGATGCGACACGAAGGTTTTCAAGAAAATCCCCTCACCCCAGAGTACCCTTTACATGGAAGATTTTTCGAAAATTTTAATTTTCTCAAAAATGGCTCTAACGATTTTTATTAAAATATCATATGTTTAAGATATTTTTATGACAAATAAAATGTATATCTTGAATTTCCTGGGAATGTCTCCAGAAGTATTCTTTATTGTGAACGACTTTTGCATAACTGGTAAACCATAAGAGATAGACAAAATTTTACTACACAAAAAATGTAGATCGCGTTAAAATACACAATTTATGTCATATACATTTTTTTAGTTGAGTGAACCATTTTCGAGATATTGCTTGTTATTTCCTTAAATTTTCCAATACTTATACTTTTTCTCAAATTCGTTATTCAATTTTTTATGTCCTGAATATGCAAACAGAATAGAATGCGCCACATAGCAACCAGCGCTTAAAAGATTTGACTATCGCTTATAACCTACCATGTTCCCCTTGCATCTACAAGAAAATTAGCAATAAGATTGACATCTCGATATCTCGAGTAACATGAAGCATATGGAGAATAAACGTTTGTAAAAATAGTTTGTACAAGAGTAGAGAAAGTCATGTGAGTGTAACACATCAGATTTTTTTTAATAAATCGCTTCTATTGCATACTCAAATCTTCTCATCGTATAATTACATAAATTATTTCTGTTGAATTTGCAGGAAAATCACATACTCCACTCAATGAACAGAAAGTTGGGGGTTTCATTTACAACATCTGGACCGAGTGGTTAAAGATTCAAGAGTACAGAGCATCTATGTAAAATTACTATTTTATACAACACAACATAAATATTAAGCAATACCTTTAAGAGGCAAGCGTACAGTATACATGATAAAAGTAGCTAAATTTTCACCTTTAAGCTAGCCTTATGGTGAAATTTTAATTTTTCATAATTATTTACCAATTGCTTTGAAAGTTGATCCATATGCGAGGACAGTAACAACTAATACTATACAAACTTTCATACGCTGCTGAAAATAGTTGGAGAGTTATCAGTTATTTAACTGCAAATATTGTTTACTGCATAAAAACAGATGGAAGTCCTAGAGGCCATGTCCGGGCTGTACGGGAGATGGTCAAAAACGTCCCATTTGAACTTGGCCAAAAGTTAATTTGTGTTGTTTGCTGTGTGAAGGCGAGCGTTGTCATGCAAAAAACGCAACACCATGATGCTTATTTTGGATTGGCTTTCTTAGCCTTTTCACACTTCACACGAACTTCACATTGAGGGAATTGTTATTTCGGCGCTCATGTTGCAAGGTTTATAACTAGCAAACACGTGACAGTACAATGCTCCACCTTGCACAGCTAGAAGCGTACTGAGTCACTGCGCACGTTGATGTCGAAATGGCGGTGCTACCTCCACTACTTCTCGTGCTATGCACGCACGGAGGTTACTTTCTGGACAGCTCTCGTATATTTGTGTTTTATTTAAATTATTAACGTTAGCATAACTTAAAATAAACAATGACTAAAAAGTTCGTTTATGATCTTTCCTTTTTTATCTTTTTAATATAAATTCATTCCATTCCGACCATATCCAAGCGCGACTATTTAAGTTTATTTTACTTGGGTCCACCTCATCCCTTACCACAGGCTTGATAGTGACACAGTAAGAACTCGAACCTAATACCCGACATAGCCTGGTCAATAGCCTGATATCTGGTAACTTTCTAAAGCCACAAGTATCCAGGGCATACAATCGTGTTTCAAAAGTTATTTTCAGCACAAAATAAATCGGGCTGGAGGGGATTAACGAACGGCTATTTAACACTGTTTGTTTTGCTTTCTTATTTTTAACTTTAAACTTTCAGCGAAAATAGTTGCAAAACTGCGTTACGTGGAAGATTTTTAGAAAACCAGACTTGTTGTATTAATTATCTTGATCTGAGGTTAAAATAGCAATAATGATTTATTTAAAAATTTAATTTACCGTCTCTTCCAGCATTCTGTAGCTTATAATATTACAAATCTTTAGCAGTGATATAAAGAATAAGTAGTAAAACTTCAATTCAAAACTATGGATCCAAAGAAGCTTTAACATTTTAAATTAAGTTAATAAAATTATGGTAAGAGAGAGTATAATAGCTAAAATGCAGGTGTGCTCATGTAAAAAAACTGAAATGAAATACTGTAGCATTACAACATGCCTGTAAAAGAGCACATTTCTGGCTTTAGAGCTTTGAAAAATACTGGTCAATGAACCCTCAATAAAGTGTTAAACACCTATATGTGAATTTTCTAAGGTATTCTAGTTTTTAAATTTACTCCTTCGTCAATATTGTTGATATTTTTCTGTTTTCACAAACAAGTTGAAGTAACCCTGTTGATACCGTAATTATTAATTTTTGGATTGGACGAGGTCCCCCATAGTAGCAGTGTTAGATACGCATACTTATAGTTTTAAGATTGGGCCGCGTGAGAAGGGACGTAGGTAGGGGTAACAATTGGTAGGCAGAGCTTACGTTAAGAAAAGGGCGTGCGTTCTAAATCAAAATTTACTTAATTCTGTGACTTACTCGTGTGATAAGCATTGTGAATGTGAGTAGTGTAGTGCCTAGTGACGCGTCTAAGTGAGTATGATTTAGCGGCTGTTGCGAGGAATATTACATAGTAAAATTTCTGGGACTTACGGCAAATAACGCTTTGCTTAATTATTGTCATACAAGTAATTATTTAATTCAACAGCCAGGAACTCTTCTCTCACTGAAGTTTAATTCAACATTAAAAATTTCTCAGTTAACAAAACTGGTTTCATCCTTCCAACATACACTCACGCATACCCGGAGATAAAGAACTCTTAGCTGCACTACTAGACAACGCACGAGACAACGCAAAACTAGCTACGAGATGACATCATAATACTCATCCACAAAGCATCCACTAAACGTTATCAACTTTTGAAGCAAAGAGACCAGTTTTATTGTTCCTTGCTATATATCTGCAAGAGAGAGCTTAATACCCAAAAGATTCTCTAGAGTATTAAAAATTTAGCTATAATAGATTGAGGCAATATTTTATATCACTACACTGAATGCCAGAGTGATTGTAGTGTAAATTAATATTATTGTATGTACAGGATTTTAGATGTTTGTTAGTCATAAGTATTGTTAGGAAATAAGTTTACACGGCGTCACTGAAACTGACAATAGAAGTGGGTAACAATAAACCGAGGGGGTGAGTTGTTTATCACTAAGAAGAGACAAACAAATGACGTCACGGTGCGTGCCTTTGTTTTAGAAATGGAGGGAATATCTTCCCTAGAGTATATATGTTAGTAGCAGTGAATGGCCGACAAAACAGACGCTAAAGTGGGCGCGATTTAGTAACCAATAGCAGCTCTATTATAATGTTTAGGCAATTCGGGGTGAAGGAGTATATATTCTCGAGTCATAAGCAAGTATCGCGCAGTTCGGAAGAATCTCTCACGAGGTACACGTCGCGCAGTTTTGAAGAATCATTCACGAGGTGCACGTCGCAGTGTTAAAAAAAATGTAAAGTACGCGAAGTAATTGGCGTGCGACAACTAAAACAACTGCAGTTACATTCGGAATTATCACACTTTCAGTCAGGCGTGTATAAAGATTAAATGTGAATTATTAATTAAGTGTGACGGCAATAAAAGTATAGAAACAAATTATTTTATCAGTGTTGTCTTTTAGCAACAACTCCTTTCCGTTTACACGTCCTGCTTAGAGACACCTGCTCGACTGAGTTGTAAAAGCTAGCCGGAGGACAAAGAACCCAAATTTAAAATAATAAAACAAGAGTCGCCCAGTAGATAAGATAACACGAGCCAGAGAACTGCGACATGATTTAGTATACAACATACATTAGATGTTTAGTCACTAGATGGGATACTTTGGAACAGATTCTTAGGCATTTTTAATAACTTCTTCCAAGAAAGTATCTCCAAATATTTGTTTGCTGGTATCTTTTTCATTCTTTCACAGTTCTCCATTTGCATTTTTATGCAGATGCCGTCTCCAGTATAGCTCTCTGTACATAACTGTATAATGTTCAAACGACTGAAAGTAGGCAGCTTCATTATAAAGTAGTTTTCGCTCTACAGTGTTTTCAACAAATAAATAGAATTGTATTGTTGTTTCACCGGAATTCAATTCTTACAAACGCCAGCTCTTGATCTGGGCATTCTTTTCCTTTAACTGTGAACGCGCTTGGCGCTCTAACAAAAGTGCGGAAAGAATAAAATTCGTGTGCATTGATGTTGCTAGAATTTGTTTATTACAATAGTTGACAATTACAAGAAAAGTGCATAATGCGGCACTGTCTTCTGTATACAGTTTATTAGTACTGTTTTTTACTTTCTCTACCACGTATAGTAAGTAGGGGAAGCATTGTATTCCACCCAAAAATTCGATACCGAGATTTCACCGAAAATACATGTTTTGAGACCCCCTGAATACAAAAAAAGCATTCTTGGAAACATGTTCGTGTGTGTGTCTGTGTGTCTGAACAGCATAACTCAAAAACGAACAATCGGATAAACACCAAACTTGGTATTAGGGTTCAGCATCTTCCAGAGATGCGACACGAAGGTTTTCTAGAAAATCCCCCACCCCAGATTACTCTTTACATGGAATATTTTTTGAAAATTTTAATTTTCTCAAAAATGTCTATAAGGATTTTGATTAAAATATCATATGTTTAAGATATTTTCATGACAAATGAAATGTATATCTCGAATTTTCTGGGAATGTTTCCAAAAGTATTCTTCATTGTGAACGACTTTTGCATAACTGGTAAACCATAAGAGATAGACAAAATTTTACTACACAAAAAATGTAGATCGCGTTAAAACACACAATATATGTCATATACAGTTTTTTTGTTGAGTGAACCATTTTCGAGATATTGCTTGTTATTCCCTTAAATTTTCCAATACCTACACTTTTTCTCAAATTCGTTATTCATTTTTTTTTTTGTCCTGGTAATGCAAAGAGAATGGAATACTCCACATAGCAACCAGCTCTTATAATATTTGACTATCGCTTAAAGCCTACCAATTCCCCTTGCATCTACAAGAAAATTAGCAATAAGATTAACATCTCGAAATCTCGATTAATATGAAGCATATGGTGAATAAGCGTTTGTAAAAATAGTTTATACAAGAGTAGAGAAAATCATGTGAGTGTAACACATCATATTTTTTAATTTAAAACAAAAGCATGCATTCCACCTGTTTATGAAATGTGTACCTACGTGTCAAAAATCTACAACTAAACTTCTGTCCCAACAGCACTAGTAGACCAATATCTGGCGCACGGCCGCTGCTTCCTCTACCTCCACCCAGAGAAAATATGGCATACGGCAGTAATGGAATGGTATATGAATAGCCTGCCACCACTCCCAGGCTGCTATGACGCGGTTTTCTAGTCCGGAGACGCTTCTTCTCTACAAGTCTCAAACTTTAATGGGCTCTAAAGGACCTCGCGAAGCTGAGTGCACACCATGATCATGGTTATTATTAAGCGGGAGGGTTATCCGAACTTAAGCGCACATGGAGGCTTATTGTGCTTCTGGAAACCTCCAGGAGGAAGGGAAAGCGACGACACCAAAGGCTACCAGATCCGCGGAGGCGGATTCGGACACAGGCGGGGTCCCTAACGACATCCTCACGCCGGCGGGACACCAGGAAGAGGTCTCTCTGAGGGCCCGTCACACAAACGCAGCGCAGGTAGCTTCTGAAAGCAAACTCCACGCCACAAGCCTCGCTAGCCGTCCACTCGTCTGATCCTTGGACTTTGAAGCATAAGGAAATGGGAGCAGGAAATTTCGCGGCATTATATAACCCACCTCAGCATTCGCCTACCGACTAGGGAAAACCGGAATGCGCCCCACACAAGACCACACAGCAAGGGGAAGAATTCCAATGGCGATACCGGAATTCAAAGCCGGAACCCCTCACACCACAGGCAGCAACGCTATTACAGTGCTACTTAGACGGTTCCCTATGGTAGCACATTTTTGTCAAGAAGGTATACAGAGTCAGGCACTTATAGCTAGCAACACTGCACGCGGATTGTTAAGACCCGATTCTATTAAACTTCTTCCTCTAACATAAGTTCTAAGGATGGTGGGTGTTAACATGACAAATGGGCGGATCAGTGTGACCGTTTTTATGAGGTTAACTTACCTTGTACTGTAGTCTGTTTATGATTAAGGAGAGAGGGTGAGTCCAGATGTAAACAACGGGCGCGTGCTTACAGTGCTCATACCGGTTGTATAAAAAAAACATGCGAAAATTATCGAAAGTGAACTTTCCCGTCTCTCACTTAAACAAAGCTATATCGTAAGAAACTCCTTTAGACATCGTAAGAGGTAATAAGTGCACACAAATAACACACTACATCACTGTCTGAAATATTTCTTACTCCGTTTGCGAAGCAGAACATCATGTTTCCTAAGGTATATTTCTTTACCCACCGTCTGCACTCAGGGGACCACTGCTAAGACATTATGTTCTCTGCATCCGTAACTTGAAATCACAGACCAGGTCACTCTAATCCGCCTTCCATACATGATAATTATCGACAGAAGATAGTTCGTGTCTATGATTTCTGGTATGTTATAGCTGCGAAGTGAATCGCTCCTACATTTTGTTCAGTAATATGAAAATAAAGTGTTATAAATTTGATAAATTCTAAGGTAGTAATCAAAATCTAGCCGCCGCACATTGGAAAAAGACGCACTTCTAGGTAGACAGAAAGAGAAAAACCAAAAGTACTATTTTAATGAAAAATTTTAGTAAAATTATACAGTAATAATTCGTCTATACGATGTATCCTTACGAGTAGGACGTACTATTTAGAATAAGAAAGTGTTAGTCCTACTAGTTGAAGTAGATATTGTCTTTACGTTGGAGTTGTTTATTTATTTAGCTCCACGTATGTTAAACAGTTTCCGGTAGCCTTCGCCCCAAATGTACTTTCAGATGGCCTTTGCCCCAAGTTTTAAAAAATATTAACTTTGTTATTAAACTGCTTCTTTAAGTATTAATGTTTGCCTCGGCTGCGTCAGTATTATTGTTAGAGTCACGTTTCTCTTAGGCAGGGTTTTGGTAGGACTAAGAATGTAGGCTTACACAGATTTTAAGTATTAATTTACTCCTTTTTATCAATTCTTGACACATATTAAATAGCACTTCACTGATATAGAGAGCTGTGAGATTCTTTAACTCATTACTTGTACTTTTTTAACACGTAAACTTATTTTTCGTCTCACACGAATACGTATTATATTTCTTGCATCCGGTTATTATAACGGTCTGCAGGCAACTGAATAGATTTCAACCGTCTTAACTTGTAAATTTCTGTATTTCAAGTCTCTGATTGGCTATTTTTACTCCAATAGAATACCTTCATTTAACTAAAGCTTTTTCTGGTTGTTGATTGGCTATTTTTAAACTGTCTCAAAATTTACATTATTGCTGCTCTAATAATGATTAGTAGCATTTAAACTCTCAAACTCATTATTGCCTCAAGGTTACCTCATTGTTACCTCATTGTTAGCAACGTTTAACTTATTATTTTCACATCTACATTATTAAATTACGTAATGTATTCACATAACATTATTACACATGGATACAACAATATAAACATTTGGAATGACTGTTACATACATTTTACAAATTATTACAATCACATATTGCTTCAAGGCGGGCTGCTATTCAATTTACATGTTATATAATTAGACTGAAATTATTTAAGTGTTAAAAATACTGCCTCATAGTGCAGTTCCTTATTTTGGTTCAAGTAGACGAGAGGTTATCCCGAAGTGCTGAGTGAACACACTGTACCGTATATTGAAACTCTAAGCACACTTAACGTCCTAACATTTATTTGTGAATAAGGTTTCGAAGCACTGAGATTAAAAAGGATTTAAGGCGTTGCATAGCCTTTCCAGAAATTCTAAGTTGTCTTTATATTGATTTATAGCACTTCCAGATAATTTTAAGTACATGAGGAGGGAGATTTTGAGTTTCTGTTAAAACATATTTGTACGCCTCTATACACTCTGGCTGAATTAGAAGAAAAATCTGTTATGTTCTCTCACATGAACCCTGCCCATAACAATTTCGCATAATCCCTCATCAATTTCAGTATTAATATACAAAGTGATTCCTCAATTCGTATTACCTTACTTGTGATACATTTTACCAGATGAGATCGCTTAGCGGTAACGTGTGAGGCATGCATTCGGGAGGATCCAGGTTCGATTCCCGTTGACCGCCCACTCTGACCTTGTGCATTTCGTGGATTTCCCTGGTCGGTGGGCAAATGCTGGGGAGATTTCTCATCTAATTACGATTTACTTTCCATAATTTACCTCTTATTCTGCTTTCTTCTTGCCTTTCAGGTCTGCTTCTAGGTTTGGTGGCGTATGGCAGTACCCGACAGGTGGCATGGATGCTTGTTCAAAGAAAAGAGTATTCCCGTGGACACTGGAGTGCTGCTTGGTTGACGGGTCGTTCATCGCCCTCTCTAGGCATCTCCAACAGTGATACGGGTTTTCGAACCTGGAACTTTTAGGGACTTCACCGCGTCTATGTGGCTTGTAGCTCCTTTATTTCATCCTTTCCTCCTGGAGGGTGATAACCACAATAGATATCTGTAGGTCGCACTGCCCCCTCCATTCTGTAACCCACACCTATACGATACATTTTCAACTAGAAGCAAAATAAATTAAGCAACATGAACTCAGCTGCATATACCATATGACAAACAAAGCACAACTGATATTTTATAGCACCTTAATAGATGTATGTTATCAATAACCCATACGGGAAAAAGAAGGATTGCGTACGATGTTTTAATATTGCCACTTGGCGGTTAAACCTAAGGAAAAACTTAAAATTTAGTAAGAAATGTTTAAAAATGAATAAAATACTAAATCTAAACCTCAAAGAGCTGTATATTTTAGTGCAGTGTTTTCAGCTTTACATAACTAATTTTCATGAAAATGAAAACTAAGAAAATACTTCCTTGTAAACACTAGTTGGGGTGAGACATTTTTACTAAAAATCCACGCCAGGAATGCTTAAAAAGCATATAATTCAAATTTAAATTTGGTATGTATTCAATCTTCGTTTTTGGCAGAGAGACAGACACATCTAAAGTTCTTTTTTTTAGTGTATCTCAAAATATATCAGATTTTCCAGGGAATATCTTGGAACATAATCATTCGATGTAAACTCTTTCCAATTGTTATGCATATCATAAGTTTCACGTGCCAGCTGACGATGAAAACATCTTCGAATTCGTTAAAAAGATATACAATAGCGTTATATCGCTAATGGATTAAAATGTAGCTGCAAATTAGGAATTTACGTAATGATCTGACTGAGAATCCGAGAGAAGTTAAGCAAGCAATATAGAGTTCCGTAAACATAGCACTGTTGATGTAAACAAGAACGCCAATGCGCTGCCTATTTCCTACTGTAAAAAGTACATTCTGGTGTTGGTGGAAAATGAGAGATACTGAGGCAGTATTTTTAACACCTGAATAGTTTCAGTCAAATTATATAATATGTAAAATCAATAACAGCCCACCTTGAAGCAATATGTATGTAATAATTTGTAAAACGTGTGTAACAGTCATTGCATATGCTTATATTATTGTAAACATGTTTAATAATGTTATGTGAATGCATTACGTAATTTAATAATGTAGGAGCTGTGAGAATAATAGATTTAAACTTGCTAACAATGAGGTAACAATGAAGTAACCTTGAGGCAATAATGATTTTGAGAGTTTAAATGCTACTAGTCATTATTAGAGCAGCAATAATGTAAATTTTGAGACAGTTTAAAAATAGCCAATCCACAGCCAGAAAAAGCTTTAGTTAAATGAAGGTAGTTCATTGGAGTAGGATTAGCCAATCAGAGACTTGAAATACAGAAATTTACACGTTAAGACGGTTGAAATCTATTCAGTTACCTGCAGACCGCGATGGTGGCCGGAATCGTGATGCGTCCTCTAGAGAAATATAATATGTATTCTTGTGAGACGAAAAATACGTATACGCGTTGAAAAAGAGCACATATTAAATAAAAGAATCTCACAGCTCTCGATATCAGTGAAGTGCTATTTAATGTGTGTCAAGGATTAATAAGAAGGAGTGAATTAAAACTTAAAATCTGTGTAAACCTAGATTCTTGTTGCACCATGCCCTGCATAAGAGAAACGTGTCTCTAACAATAATACTGACGTAGCCGAGGCAAACAAATATTTAAAGAAGCAGTTTAATAACAAAGTTAAGATTTTTTTTAAACATTTGGGGCGAAGGCTACTGGAAACTGTTTAACATACGTGAAATTGCAGCTACTTCAAGTGTTCGGCTCCCCAGCAGTTGAACTATAATACAACTCCTACTTCAAATCGGCTTTTCCATACGTAGCAGTAAACAACGTAAAGACAATAACTTCTTCAAATTGACGCCCAAAGCGTGGTGCAAACTCCTACAACAAAATAACATCAATACATACATCGGAATGAGAGATAGAAGTGCATTGTACCTCTACGCACGAAACGCATTGTACACGGCCTCACAGGTAAACAACACCCCAATGCGCCACCTTATCTCATCCTACTCGATGCATAGCACACTCCACTTCACTCTCAAGTTGTCCCGGATCCTTAGCCTCGTAATGATAATATTTTTGGCATTTGCAAGAAAGTTCACCTCCGATTGAATACTGCAATTATGAAACATCTAAAAAACAAACATCTGTGAGCGGAAAACATGGTCGCCTGCACAAAGGTTATGATGGCAGCAGTATAATATAAAAGAAATGAAATAGAGATAACACACTTGTAGGTTTTTCTCTGTATCTAACTTTGGGGACTGGCATGTTGGGATCTACTGCCTGACCAAAGGAACTGGCAAAACATGGTCAATTTCTTGGTTATAGTGCGCGAAGCTACGACAAAATTTTTCAGTTAGTCAAGGGTAATTTATCTGTATTTTACTTTTTTATTTTTCTTTTCTTTTTCCGTTGTTTATTTTGTCACCATAACTTGAAACTTAAATATGCATCTCAGGTCAATGACCCACGCACTAAATACTTGTGTAATAACTTCAATAATTTGAAACTAATAAACATCTGTCCGTCCATCCATCCATCCCATTTTTACCTTCTTTAGGAAAACTACAAACTTCTCTGCTGCTGAAAGTTTCGCGAGGACCACTGAAAAAAGAGGTCGTTGTGGACTGGAGCCTCAGCCAATGTTCAAAAGCGGGTCACTATATACCGGCCTTTAAACGTTTTACTATTTCCATTATATCACGCGAAACAAATCAATGCTGATAAATCTTCGAAAAATGCCAAAATTATCAAAAATTTCAAACCCATAAGCACGAATATCTCGGCTAATACCGAAAACAAATTATTTTAAATAAATTGTGTGTTTCAAACATTTTCTTCTGAACTATGAGGACTTCATATGCTATTTCCAGAAAATTTAAGATATACACTTTGTCACATAGATATGTTAAGTGTGTAGTCTTTTAATCCAAATTGTTTGAAGCATTTTTGAGAAAATCAACAACGTAGACTTTCCGATGTAAAGTCTAGTTTACTGTGGGAATATTCTCTTGAGAATGTTCATATCGCATCTTTGTAAGATACTGAACCTAAATACCAATTTTGGTAATAATCCGACATTTCGCTTCTGAGTGCGCCCCCACACACAGATAAAACAAGAGAGCGACATAAAGACACATATAAGACACTTTCTAACAATTAGATTATTGGGGCCTCAAAACATATCTTTCCAGTAAAATTTCCATGTCGAATTTTGGGTGGAATGGAATACTTCCTCTACCTGCTAGGTACGTGGTAGAGAAAATTAAAACAATTATTATACGGGATCTTCAGATTTCTTCAGCCGTTGCCGCCAGTCGGTTGTCTGCGCGTGACGTCAATACTTTGAAGCGAGTTTATCACCAGTGCCTCTGGCAGTAGACTAGCGAAGGATGAGTGGAAGGGATGGATGTGAATAGTTTTGAGGTCACCTTAGTGAAATGGGATTTCTATAGTATCTTTCCGGTATTTACATTTGGAACGTCTTGCGTCTAGTAAACTCGCCATCTCAGCATGTATGCTGATAGGTAACTCAAATAATTGGACGCTTATTGTAACGTAGTGTGTCTCAGCTTAGCACTCAACCATGCAAATTCTGTGATCAGTGGTTACCTTCATCTCGCGTGCAAAGAATGCGCAAAATGTTCTAGTGAAAAACAGTTCTGCACCGCCATAGTAGATCAACATGTTTACGAAGTCGGAAATACATGCAGTTTGAGATTCAATGCCGCATCTCCCCTTTGAGAAAAGAGGCTCGTTGAACTAGTAATGCCGTCAATTTAATTCAGCTGGTGGTAAAGGCCGAATAAATCTAAAGATCCTTTATAAGTGGAGGTTAAGTGAACTTTCTCTTACGTAAGCTATAGTGTATCAAAACCAAAAACTCAGGTGTGCGACACTGTTCTTTTTATAATAGAGTTATGGTAGGTATACAAGAATGTTATCTTCCAAAGGAGGTGGATATGATTAAATCAGGTCTGTAGAACACTTCTGAGAATGGCATTGTCAGCCACGCGGAGGTATTATGCAATTATGTCAGTACAATTTGTGGCAGTATTTTTAGCACTTAAATAATTTCAGTCTAATTATGTAATATAAATTCAATAACAGCCCACCTTAAAGCAATATGTGTATGTAATAATTTGTAAAATGTATGTGTCATTGCATATGCTTATATTATTGTAAACATGTTCAATAATGTTATGTGATTGCATTACGTAATTTAATAATGTAGGAGCTGTGAGAATAATAGGTTAGAAGTTGCTATCAATGAGGTAACCTTGAGGCAATAATGAGTAAGAATGTTTAATAATGCGACTAGTCATTATTTGAGCAATAATAATATAATTTTTGTGACAGTTTATAAAATAGCCAATCAACAACCAGAAAAAGTCTTAGTTAAATGAAGGTATTCTATTGGACTAGGATTAGCCAATGAGAAACTGAAAAGGAGAAAATTTTACAAACTTAAGAGTTCAGTAGCCTGCAGACAGCGTTATTAACCAGACGCAAAAAGTGTCCTCAAGAAATAAAATTTGTATTCGTGTGAGACGAAAAGTAAGTTTTCGTGTTAAAAAGTGTAATTAATTAATAAAAAAGAATCTCACAGCTCTCTATATCAGTGAAGTGTTATTTAAATCATATCAAGTATTAATAAAAGAAGTGAAGTAAAATTATAATCTGTGTAAGCCTACATTCTTGTTGCACCACAACCCTGCTAAGAGAAACCCAAGTCTCTAAAATAAATAGTGACGCAGCCAAGGCAAACATAAACATAAATATTTAAAGTAAACAGTTTAATTACAAGGTTAATATTCTTTTAAACTTGGGACAAAGGCCACCTGAAAGTACATTTGGGGCGAAGGCTACCGGAAACTGTTTACTATATGTGTGGTTGCAACTACTACAAGTTCGGCTCCCCAACAGTTGAAATATAATACAACTCCTTCAATACAAACTACTTCAAATTGACGCCCAAAGCGTGGTGCTAATAAATAACATAACAAAACATCTTCTCAAATTGGCGTCCATACGTGTAGCTAATAAAATAGCATCTTTAAATTGGCGTCCAAGCGTGGAGCTATTAATATACATCTCAAATTCCTCCACTACGGTAGTTAGCTGATTGGTAAGTATAACAAAAGAAGGAGCTCCAGAAATAGTTGTGGAAACAAGCAGTATTCTATTTTTTAAAAAAATCTGCCTTACTGCAGATAATGGTAAGTAAAACCTCCATCAGTAATATTGTGGCGTATTAATAATTTAGGGGTTACATTATTGTTCTACATTGTCATTACCAGACACATTGTTGTTTACGTCGCTCTTGGCTGGTAGCTTTGCTAGCCACGAGTAGTGGGGGAATATAGCATCAGTCTCAGTTAGGATTTCGTGAGGAAGGGACCGCGTGTGTGAGCCGGGTTTTGGATCGGCGGACCTCTCCTCCCACATTCCATTTTTAATAATGTAGGAACCCCAAACGGTTGGGAAATAAATCTAGGAACGTGTGAGTAGATTTGTGTAATAGATTTTGTACACTGAAAAACCCTGCCTTCCTCTTAACCTCCACACCACGTTTCGGTCCTCCGCAGCCAAGTAAGCATACCTTCCATTCAATGTGCGTGTAAGCCTGTCCGGGGTATTGGACAGTAATTTAATTTTCATGTGAACTTTTAGGCCATCTACCCAGCACTTAACAATATAGTATCAACACCATTATTCCTGTCGCATATTATGAGGTTGGTAGACTTCTCCTGTGCTCATACTTTTAAGTTCTTCAATGTCCTTTATAAAATTTAGAGCTACAGCGTTGAGGTATGAAATTAGAGCTCTAGTGACTCTAAAAGAAATTAGTTACTGAATATTTATACTTGCAGGTTCAGGAAGGATTACCGAGCGAGGTGGCGCAGCGGTAACGCTCGCGACTTGCGTTTGGTATGTCCCAGGTTCGATTTCCAGCAACCGCCCACTCTGACCCATGGGCCTTTTGGGGGGTTGGCCAGGATCCTCAGGCGAATACTGGAGTTGTTTCTTTCAGCCCCCAAAATTCCTGTCACTCCATTTCGTTCCATTCACCATTTTGTTCATCCTTCACCCCGTTAGGTCTGTTTTGTTGCGACGTGGCAGAGAAAAAGGATTCTCTCTGTGTAAATTTATGCGTCCCTGGCTTTCCGCTGGTTGCCGGGGTAAACGGACCGCCCCTTTAGAGCGGGGTGCTGGAACATCTTTATGGGGCGGGGGTCCTCATTCTGCCTGTCCGACTGTCGGGGCGTCTGAAACTGGAATCTTTAGAGAACCTGTCATTTCTGTGCCGTCACTCCTGGTTCCGGCCGCTCGGTGGCTCCTCTAACCTCCTCCCAAGGTGCCCACTTGTGGGAGTATAGGTAGAATATCCTCACTGGATCAATGTCCAGTCCCCTCCGATTATAATCAGTTAAAAAGGGAAGTATTTCGGAAAACTCATTCCAGTCGATTTCAAGCCCTCCTGAATTACTAGGCAGATGCGCTTACCATTACCAAGGATGCGGATGTGTTCCCTTACCGCGATCTAGGTCAACATTTTCAACACTTATTGTATTGCAGGTAAGCCAAGCATATGTTTGTGTAAATTTCAATTTCTTTGCTCCCGTTACCTCTAGGCTATTTATGCACAATTCGAACGGCGGGTGTGACAACTGACCAACACAAGGCCGCTACGCAGTCGGCCTATTCTTACTCTAGGTAGTTTCTATTAAGGGCATAAATCATTCATTCTACGATATTTTAACTGTATTATTCAACTTCCTTTTAACAAAGAAATAAAGCTGCTTCTTAAAATAAGTAACACAGTATATTTATCTATGCAACACTATCTGATCTCTGAAAATATATTTGTTTCAGCTATCTAAATTATTAAATAAGTAGTTTTGTTGCAGAGTGTATGGAGACATTAGCATATAATATGTGTTTTGGACCCTAGTATATCAGCCTTTTGCTTCTTTAGGTTTCCACTGTTCATAACTTAGACCAGGGGCGGCCAATCCTAATTCCGTTGGCCAGGTAAGCCCGTCAAGATATCTCAAGATCCAATGTGCACCGTTTTATCAACTGTTACTCTTTCGAATATGAAAACAGCAACATAGATTTTTTCATAAATCCATTCTGCATATCAAAGTCTCAGTTAAATAAATATTTCCCATCCCTGTAAACGGAAATAATACAAATCCAAAAACTTTGTGCAAAATCTGAAGAGTAATGTGGATCATCCACTTCTAATTTTACTGAATTTTGGAAATATATCCCTTCAGATAGGCTTCCAAATTCACGATCTTATACTAACGCTAGTGTGCAGAATTAGGTCCACATACATGTGTGAAGAATAAATTACGTTCGAGTATTACAGATGCACATTTTGCTAATGTACTTGTTCTGTGCACATCAAAAATCACACCTCATACTGAGAAATTGGTAAATAAAAAGTTCAATACTCATATTAACATGATACGGTAACTACTGACGGGAAGATATAAATAATTAAATAAAGAAATGATTGTAAGATAAAGAAATAATTTCAATAATTTCCGTATATTAAATCAATGTATAATGTAATAAGCTTGAGTTGAAAAATTTCTCCGAGGAACAGGTCATTAGCGACAGCCGAGGTAGAGAACGCATTACCTTATAGATTCTGGGAATTCAGTTAGCTTATAAGCTCAATACGTTTACAGGGTCACGTAGGTAGAATTCTGGAAAAGAGAAAGGCACTTAGATTCTGAGAATTTAGATAGGCCACATGGTAACAGTTGAGAGACGTAGATAAACAGGATTTTAAGTATTGGCTGCGCGTGAAAAATAACGTTGGTGGGGAGTAGTGAAGTAGGCGGAGCTAAAAGTAATAAACGCGTGCAATTTTAAATCAGAGTGTTACTCTGACTCTGTTACCGCACGGCTACTGATCAGCATTCGTTCGTGCACACCTTCGCGCACACATTTGTACATGCATTAGTGACTCTAGTACCATCACCGGTACGTACTGCTCCTATGATATTTTAAGCGCCTAGTGAGGTGCGTGTGTAAGATTTTGCGGTTATTGCAAGAGGTCTCCCCGATAAGCATTTTAGCGACTCACGGTAAGTTACGCTTCTAGTTTCCTTTATTGCGGAAACGGTTATTTTCAACCGTAAGTTTGATACTACAGAAGTTAATCGGTATAATAATTCAGTTATTACAATCTCCAGTGCTACCATTCAGAGCCAGTCTGACTTTTCATCTCAAACGGTCGGCAACTCGCTTCAAAGCCTCAAGTATTAGATCACGTTAAATTTCTCAGTCAATTTAAACTGGTGTTATCCTTTAACAATACGCCCACGCATACCCTAAGAGTAAGATTAAAGCAATATACAGCACTAGCCTCTGACAAGCTAACAGAAACTCATTAGTGTAATAAGATATCTAATTTACAGCTTCTCAGCATCAACACATTAATAATTTCTTTCCTTAATATTTTTGTTCTAAGTTTTACGTGTTATGTATTTTCTTTGCTTAATATTGTACGTATAATAATTAAGAGAATGTTAAAATACATATATTCATAATGTACACATGGTAGAGAACAAGTATATAACGTTATAATATATAAAATATAATATCAGGGGAAAGGCCATTGTTAGCTATATAACCAGAAATATAAAATTACGAGAAATGCAGTAGTATCTACGTAAGCACGTAAGGAAACTTGGATTCATAATTAAGACGATGGAAGTCTGTAAACAGATATATGTAACAAACTGTTACTGGGTGTTATTGGATAGTAGCACCAATCAGGTACATTGATACATGCCTATAATTCAAATACGTACGTTAAGAAGAACGGTTGAAGGGAACGCTAACAGAAGCTTGTCAGACTTCGAGCAGGAAGGCCATGTATAAGCTCGTCTCTAAATAGACGCTAAAACTACGTATTTAAAGTCTACCAGTTATACATGTTTTAGCATGACAAAGGTAATAGTGAATTGTGAATATAATTTGTGGTTTATCTAAAATAAAAGTGAAACAGTTAACAGAATGTGCGTGTACAAAGTATTGTAACATTCTCCATACCCAACCCTGATAAGACACAAGTGCTCTCCGACACAAATACAGCAGCCGTGGCACAATTATAAAATAATAATTACAACAAACTAACCCACACACAAGATTACAGATATACGATCATCACATTCCAGTCTACGAGAACATCGAGATACGTCACAAAGTACAGGCATCAAGACGAACTACAGGTACGTAATACAGCATCCATCATCAAGGAGGAACCGCTACAAAATCTCGTAGCTTACCACTGGAATAGCTGGCGCACGAGACAACAGAACGAGCTACGAGATGACGGCATCAGAAGCAGGTAACGTAGTACGTTATCAAACATTACAGGTCTTTAAATTCATTGAGATATTCTTATTAATAGGGCTCGGATGTTATGTAATATGAATTTCAGAAATATCTACATAAATATGTAACTAAAATTGGCTAAATATGTAAATATATGAGCAATCATATGCAACATGAAGTGGTATACTTCTGTTATATTTATTTTGTTGAGCCCCACGTTTTGGAAGCCAATTTGAAGTAACATTATGGTTGTTTTGTTAGCCCCACGTTTGGGAAGCCAATTTGGGACGGTATTACTTATAATGTTTGTGTATGTGTGTTTACTCAACGTGGTGAAGCCATTTTGTGACGTGATTCTTTGTTAGGTTTGTAGCTCCATCTGGTGTTAGCAATTTGCGGTAGTATTAGTGTTTGTTTGAAAGAATGCTACTGTTATTTTATTTAATTTTTGTTCACTGTCCTCCGGCTAGCTATGATCTTTTTGGTCGAGCACTTCTCTTATACAGGTTGTGTAAACGGAAAGGAATCTTTTATCCAAAGATAACACTGATGAAGGAATTTGTTTTACACTTTTATTGTCGAACACAGTCACTATCACATTTACACATTGATCTTGACACTCTCCAAACTGAAACTGTTATAATAACTTCATTACTGATCATTCTTAATTCGAGTACTTCAACTTTCTGTGTAATTAACTTCACAACACTTGAGATTTTTCATAACTCTGCTGGACTGAAGGCTACGTGTAACGTACAAATATTTTCGATGAATTGACGGACTGAAGGCGACGTGTAGCATACAAATATTTTCGGTGAACTGACGGACTCTACCTCTAACCTAGCCCTTTTATACTCCTACACCCCGATATGCCTAAAGATAATAACTGAGTTGCAATTGGCTAATAAAACGCGCCAACATTAGCGTTTATTTTTATATCCAATGAAAATTATGAATACATATGCTCTCGGGACAATGTTCCAGCAAATTCTACAGAAAAACGCGCCAACATTACGTAATTTCCTCGTCTCTAACAATGATAAACTGCTCACCCCCTCGCTGCATTATTGCACGCTATTATTGTCAGTTTCAGTAAGGCCGTATAATCTTACTTTTCAACAATAATTACAATCAACAAACATCTCAAATCAATGTCACATAAAAATGCATATTCATATTATAATCATTTAAATAATTTATGATACAAATTACTGCATCAAACATTAATCATTTTGTTTCTTTGCTAGAGAATAAAAGTTTACAGGCAGTCAAATTGAGATTACTGTATTGATTATAATCACCTAATTTCTGCTGCAAAGTACTGAAAGAGAAGTGTCCCCCATTCAACCTTTTAAGTTACTTTGGGACGGGATGCACAATTAATTGTAATATACTTTTCCAAACTCGCTTTGTTGTCATACAGTGTCTCTGCCTGACAGAATGCGTTTATTATATAAAGATTGCTGTCTCCAGTGGGTGTTAAAAGCAGTCATTGTTGTTCACATCGAACTCGTGCAATTTAGCTTCCACTGCAATGGAATTGACGTTAATGTATGAGTAATACAATAATAAAACCTTCAATTTGT
Source organism: Deroplatys truncata (assembly GCA_030765065.1). NCBI lineage: Eukaryota > Metazoa > Arthropoda > Insecta > Mantodea > Mantidae > Deroplatys > Deroplatys truncata. Next base: position 669,556,601 of record CM060990.1, read on the forward strand.
TTTTCCGTCCTTGCTATCGTGTCGGATAATAAATAAATAAACAAATACATAATCTTAATAATAATCAATACAATTTCAAAATAAATCTAAAATGTATAATAATTCTGATCATGTTAAAATATGTGGCATTATATAGAATGCTGTCAAATATGTAATATTGTACCAGATATATAAAAAAATAAAATTTGTTTACAACATTCCCACATGTGTATCTCTTTAACGTTTATGTTTTATTCGTGCATAAACAGGTATATAGCATTAAAATATGTAAATACATATAATCCAGGCTCCAATTACTAAACAGTGTAATAAGGAGTATTTCTATTATTTTTCTTTGTGTTTCTTTCTATGATAATTTTTTTAAATGTTTATAAAATTATATGACGTTCTTTCAAAATAAAAAATGAATAATAAGTATAACTGAACAAAACGTTTTATACAGGGTGGACCATTTAAGTTGAGACTACAATATCTCCAAAACTAAGCGTTGTACAAAGAAATGTCTTGAATAAAAGTTGCTTGATATTGTGGAAGAAAGTAAATGCTATTAGCCGTGTATTATTTGGAGGACATTGTGATGGTCACTTTAGGGTCAATTTAAGTTTTTTTAAGTGGTAATCTAGTTTTTTTATGTTGTTTTCTCACTCCTCATAAAAAACTCAACATTTGTATAAAGCACTTTGCAATTGTTCTTACACAACGTAAATAACAACGAAAACTCTGAATGGCTGTGTACGAAGAGCACAATATATGGTTGGACCATCCATGGAAGTTCATTCGAGGGTCAAGTTATGTTTCGTAATTGGTAACAAACATTTGTTTATTTTGTTTCGTTATTCCTCATCACAAAATAAGCTTTTTATAAACCATTTTCGAATGAGAAAACAACATACAAAATGACCCTAAAATGATTATCAGAACTTCCCCCAAGCAAACACGACTAATGGCATTTACTTTCCCCATAATATCAAGCAACTTTTATTGAAGACATTTCTTTCTACAACGTTTAGTTTTGGAGATTTTGTACAGTCTCAATTTAAGTGGTACACCTGTATGTTTGCCTATAGCTACACTTATGAGAATACTTTAATACTTAACTATACTTTAGTTCAGATTCAAGATTGTTAATATAAATATAGTTAAATGACCCTTTAAAATATTCTATCTGGCCCAAGCTCAAAATAGGTTGTCCACCCCTGCCTTGCACCATGATTAAGTGAACATTAAATGTCTACTGGTCAGATACAGAAATGTCTGTGATTAACTATTAGCATGTTTGGAATCGGTGCTGAGCATTTCAGCTCAGATACCTCTATAGTAAATAGTTCTATGAGGTATAAGGTGGTTTACTTGCTAAGCAGACAGTACCTGAAGGAATGCAATGCAATTGACATGCCGACAATGTTTAGCGAGAGACCAAACGCTCCATACGCTTCCACCTCAATGTTCACTGGAATACTAGCTTCGCGTGGAGTTGGTATGCGGCACTAACAATGAGGTAAAGACTTTTATTGAAGCGTACTAATAGAGAAGGTGCCAAGGTCCTGTAATGGGATCAAAGGAATGTTACTAAGCGGCCGCCTGTGGTTGCGATATCGGCACTCCAGCAATGTGGGATATGAGGATTGATTGTGACGAAGTTACAAATTATAGCTTTGGAAACACAGAAATCATCCATAATTAATGTTGTATCTTGCTAGAGAGCCTCATGATTGAGTGTTATGGGAAGTTCATCGGTAAACTCTTTCAAATTTGGTTTTTTGTTTTATTAGTGTTATTTGGAATTTTCAATTTGATTTGTCGTTTGGATGTGCATGGTTATTTTATTCAAAGTATTTAGTATTAAGTGATTTTAGTCAAATTATATAATATAAAATATAACAGCCCGCCTTGAAGCAATATTTATATGTAACAATATATAAAAAGTGTATATTACAGTCATTGTATATGTTTATATTATTGTATACATGTAATAATGCTATCTGAATGTATTACGTAATTTAACAATGTAGGAGCAGTGAGAATAATAGGTTAAAAGTTGCTAAAAATGAGGTAACCTTGAGGCAATAATGAGTAAGAAATTGTAATAATGCTACTAGTCATTCTTGGAGCAACAATAATGTAATTTTTATGACAGTTTCTAAAATAGCCAATCAACAACTAGAAAAAGCTTTAGTTAAATAAAGGTATTCTATTGGACTAGGATTAGCCAATCAGAGACTTGAAATACAGAAATTTACAAATTTAGGCGGTAGAAACCAAGTCAGTTGCTTGTAGACAGTGCTCATAACTGGACGTGTTGGTTACAGACATTGTTCCTGACGTGAGATGCGTCCTCGAGAAATTTAATACGTATTCCTATGAGACGAAAATAGCTTACGTGTTAAAAAGTGCATGTAATTAATAAAAAAACTCACATCACCCCCCCTCTCTTCCCCCTCTCTCCCTCATCTCCCCCCTCTCTCTCCCTCTATATATATCGGTGAAATGTTATTTAAATCGTGTCAAGCATTAATAAAAGGAGTGAAGTAAAATTATAATATACATTCTTCAATCGCACCACAACCCTGCAGAGAGAAACATGTTCCTAACAATAATACTGACGCAGCCGAGGCAAACATAAATATATAATATTTAAAGAAACAGTCAAATTACAAAGTTAATATTTTTTAAACTTGGGGCAAAGGCCACCGAAAAGTACATTTTTGGGGGCGAAGGCTACCGGAAACTTTTTACAATACGTGCGGTTGCAACTACTTCAAGTTCGGCTCCCAACGGTCGAAATATAATACAAATCTTGTTCAAATATGCTCCCAAAGCGTGGTGCAAATAACAAGCAACAAAATAACTTCTTCATAGTTCCCGAGGTTGCGGGTTCAAACCCGGCGAAGGGCGATGGATTTTTTTCCTTAGCATGGCTTCCTTTGGAAGGGAAGTAAAACCGATAGTCCCATGGCGTATATTTACGGCTCGGGAAAGAACCTCGAGCCTGATAAAGAGGCCTCTGAGCAAAATTATCGGTCTTTCATGCCCAATATAGAATTGGACGCTAAGGACAAGATCAATTAAAGAGCGTCCATAAATAAAACTCAATTTAATTTAAGGCCTATACTGACAATGTTAAAACTGCCCATATTAATGTTGCTTTTTCTCAGCTCCTATAATAAGTAGAAGAATGAAATTTTTACCACATGTTTCCCACATGTATGTGGGACTTTTAACACAAGGATGTCATAATTATGCTATTAGTATCAAAATAAACAAATATTGATTAAAATAAATTTGTTTATGTAGAGCAACTTTTAAAAATTTATGTTTAAAAATCCAGGAGACACTCTTAAAAATTATCCCAATGGAAGTTTATAAAGGTCTTCAAGAATATATAGTAAAACTTTCGACTTCCTACATTTAGTAGTTGTTAAGAAAAAGGAACATGAATTTTTAACATTGTCAAAATAGGCCTTAATGAACCCCATTAAAAATTCATATCTATAAGTGAATTTGTAGCCCAATTAACAACTCATATTCACTATTAAGAATTCCTAGCAGTTTATTTTTATTCTTTGTTGTTTACGTGAGACTATACCTTTGTTTATGATATAATTTTAATATATAACAAAGTGGAACGCAAGTTCTTTTTGTGATTTCTATAACCTGATTTGCTCTTATAGTAATGTATAAAATACAGAGAAGAGCAAGAGTAAAATGCTTTACTGGACATTTCATGTAATTGAGCATTCAGTGAATAACAATATTGAATAAACTAGCGGAATTACTTCATTTCGCCACTAAGAAAAGAAATGATTGTGCGGAACTTCGAAAATCCTTTGCTCACAGGTAGAGCTCGGCATTGGCATTTGCCTAATTTTACTTCTTTACTTAGAATCGTAAGCTTTGTATATATAAATATGTTTCATGATTAGTGGAGTAAAATATACTAGTTTTATAGTGCTTATAATGGCCTGTTTTCATGCTGTATGCCTTTTGATAGCTTAAGCAGCCCTATGGTGAAATTTCCAAAATGCGTAAAATTTCTAAAACTCGTAAATCTTAACCAATTTTTTTTTTAAATTTTAACCGCATACTTCGAAGGTTATCTTATAACTAAGTACAAAGTTCCATGCAAATATTGAAAATACTTTAGCAGTTTAATTATTGTTTATATAAATATTGTTAGTTATATAAAAGGTCCTACACGTCAAACTAAGTTGACGCAATAAAATTTGTCCTCACATTATCTAAAGATATTCCTAAGACATTCTAATTAGTCTTTTTTCCATATTTGTTTTAACTATAGACATGTTTTCTTTGTTCTACCGAAAAATCCCCCCAAAATTTCACTTATTTCACAATTTACAAAATATCATGTGGGGGCGATTGACAATTTTAGAAAAGGACTTGTTGAAGCTCTTTGTTTACGCTTTGATTACCTAAGCTTGCAAATTTCAGAAATATTGGTGAAAAATTACATTGTGAGACATTTTATGTACATGCTGAAAAATGTGGAAAATTAAAAAACAAAAAAGGACCTATTATGGCTTTTTACTTTCTCTACCACCCAAAATTCTATCCCAAGGTTTTACCTGAAATACATGCTTTGAGGTCCTGGATAAAAAATAAAGCATTTTTATAGAAAGGTTGGTGTGCGTGTGTGTGTGTGTGTGTGTGTGTGTGTGTGTGTTTCCATGTGTGAATAGCATAATTCAAAAAGGAAAAGTCGGATAGATACCAAACTTGGTATTTAAATTCAGTACGTTCCGAAAATGCTACACAAAGATTTCCAAGAAAACTCCAAACTTCAAATACCCTTACATGCAACATTTCTTAAATGTTTGATTTTCTCAAAAATGACTAACGATTTAGATTAAAATACCATAAATAAAAGATATTTACACGAAAAATAAAATTTAATCTTGATTTTTCTAGTAAAAGCCCTCTTCATTCATAAGGAATTTTGTATAATGTTGTATAACTGGTAAAGTTAAGCTATTGACGAAAACGTACTACAAAAGAAATGTAGACCTCTTTAAAACAGTTTACTTCAAATAACTTCTTTGTGGCCATTTCCGAAATGTGCGTTATTAACGATTCGAATTGTTGAATACGTCATCATTTTCAAGTTTCATTGATTTTCAGTTGTTTCTAAAAATTACATGGAAACGGTATGTAATTTTAAGGCCAGCATATAACGTCCAGTTCTTAAACATTTGAATATCGCTGTTCCCTTTGCATCTATAACAAAATGTGTAATGTAGCTATTTCTGCAAAGGTTTATCTCGATTATAATGAAGTAGATAGAAACAAATAAACTTTCGCAAGTATAGTTTGCATATTCACTAATAAACGATATAAGGTAGAAAAACTCATGAAAATGTAACACATTTTTACTTTCTCCACTACGTATTGTAAGTAGGGGAAGTATTGTATTCCACCCAAAAATTCGATACCGAGATTTCACCGGAAATATGTTTTGTGACCCCATGAATCCAAAAAAAGCATTTTTGGAAACATGTCCGTGTGTGTGTGTGTGTGTGTGTGTGTGTGTGTGTGTGGGTGTGTGTGTGTGTGAACAGCATAACTCAAAAACGAACAGTCAGATAAACACCAAACTTGGTATTCGGGTTCAGTATCTTCCAGAGATGCGACACGAAGCTTTTTAAGAAAATCCCCCCACCCCAGATTACCCTTTACATGGAACATTTTTCGAAAATTTTAATTTTCTCAAAAATGGCTCTAACGATTTTGATTAAAATGTCATCATATGTTTAAGATATTTTCATGACAAATGAAGTGTATATCTTGAATTTTCTTGGAATGTCTCCAAAAGTATTCTTCATTGTGAACGACTTTTGCATAACTGGTAAACCATAAGAGATAGGCAAAATTTTACTACACAAAAAATGTAGATCGCGTTAAAACACACAATTTATGTTATATACATTTTTTTGCTGAGTGAAGCATTTTCGAGATATTGCTTGTTATTCCCTTAAATTTTTAAATAATTATTTTCTCAAATGGGAATTTGTTATTCTTTTTTTGTCTTGGATATGCAAAGAGTATTAATCTGTGGCAAAGAGAATGGTGCTGCACATAGCAACCAGCTATTAAGAGATATGCATATGCTTAAAGGCTGCTGTATTTCTATATTGCCCTTGCAAATACAAAACAAGGGTAACATAGTAGGCCTTAAGCGATAGTCAAATATTTTCAGAACTGGTCGCTATGTGTAAAATGTAATTTTCTTTGCATGTCAAAAGATCGTTTCTGCAAATGTTTATCTCGAATAATATGAAATAGATGGAGAATAAGAAGTTGTAAAAATAGTTTGTACAAGAGTAGAGAAAGTCACGTGAGTATAACATCAGATTTTTTAATGGGAATTTTTAATCACGTTTTTTGCCTATTATAATTTCATTATTTCCGTTATTGGTGGTTATTTATTAATATGATATTAACCTTAGTATTTCAATTAAAATTTCGTACTCTGGGGCAATCAGCTATTGTTGACAACATGCCCGATGAATTTTAAAACCGGCATTTCATTCCTAGTGTCAGCATTTGAGGTGTTTCGTGTTGGCTGCTTTGCCCAATAAGCGTATATGGTCAACTACAAAACCTATCGATTTAGTATTAATTCACCCCTTTGTTCATTAGTACAATTGCTTTATTGTTTTCTGCTTACCGCAAGGGTGAAAACACAGTGCTGATCTGAAACATTAGACTTATTTGATTGCAAACGCAACAATAGCCTGTTTGAAAATAATACATCAGAGATTCAATAATAATTACAAACCAGCGTGGGAGTGTAAAACATATTCAAGAGATAATGAGGTTTGTCATAAAGAAACATAGGAACTTAACTGGTTACACTTCGTTATTGTAGAATACAGTGGTGTATTTATTGGTCTTCAAGATTTTACATGTTCAAAATCATACATCGCACGTATCAGACAGAGCATACGTGCTTATATAATACACTGTAGTTCATATGTTTCAGACTATATTCATCACACTGAAGATCGTTGAACTGTCACTTTTCTGTGACAGTTCTGATAGTTCCGTTCCAAAAGGTAACAAACTACGTTCACGTATACAGGGTGAATCATCTAAAACTTGCACCGCAAATATTTCGGAGATGGAAAATGCTATTGATGTGCAGTTTTCACACCATTGATTGGCAGACAGGAGCTCGTACATTTAGCCTATAAACATGTTTTAATAATACTGAGAGAGTGTATTTTTTGAGCAAACATACAATTTTTAAATGGAACAAAGAATGATGGATAAGTAATTGCAATAAATAATTTCCACATATTAAAATAAATGCATAATATAAGGAGAAATAGAGTTCTGCAACTAAATAAGGAAATCATTACCAGGCAAATTCTGTGTCCGGGAAAGTTAATTAGTTAGAAGTCACAGTAGCTAAGGCAATTAGGCTTTTTGGCAAACTCAGTCAACAAGAAACCCATTAGCTCAAGCTTCAGGCAATTACAACTCAGTACGTTAAAAAATCAGAGAGTTGCATGAAAACACACGCATACTAGTTCTGAAAATTCGAAAAGGAAGGAATTCTTAAGAGTAAAAGTTGTGTCTCGTATGCGAATAAGCTTAAGATATGGCTACGTATAACGTAGGAACTTTGTTGGGGTAGTCGTAAAGTAGGCGGGATTTAAGTGTATATTTCTAAAATTTCGATTATCGGCAGTCTGTAGCGCCTGAAGACCGCGCATGGTTATCACATACTTAATGGTTGCTGCAGCGGGATTAGCCGGTTAACATTTTAATGATTTACAGCAACTTACGCTTTCAGTTTCTTTAATGCGGAAATAATTATTTTAAACCGTAAATTTGATACTTCAGAAGTTAGGAGATACATTCATTTAACCGTTACAGTTTCTCGTGCTAAAATTCAGAATCAGTTTAATTCTTCATCGTCAAACTGTCGGCATCTCGCTTCAAATAGCTCATGTATTAGTCTACATTAAATGTATTAGTCAACTTAACTGGTGCTGCCCATCTTCACACCCACCCACGCATACCCTGAGAGAAAGCTCATCACTTTAGCATCGGCAGCAGATTCATCAGAAGATATTGGCGACATCAGTAGTGTCGTGTAGAGGGTACGTCGTCAGATATTACTTAATGGCTATGGTGAATGCAGGATAACAAACAGATCGTGCACCGTGTATTCACAGAAAGCCATAGATACTGTAAATATTCAGCAGAGCTAACAGACAAACATAGATGGCTGGATAGTAGGGTATACAGTATGTTAAACAGTAGTGCGCGAGACGGAGAGGGACAAACTGTATATCGGTTTACAGTGAAGTATACGTCCTAACCTACTCCCACCTTGTATGTTATGGATCTTCTCATTGTCTATTCATTCCTATCACGTAACAAGACGTAACCAACAAACGTAACCACGTAACAAGACGTAACACAACGTAACATAACAGCATGACAAGACGTCACACTAAGTAACATAAGCATGTATCCTCATAACATCACGTGACATCTCGTAACCATAAACGTCACACGACGTAACAACACGTACCAACCATGTAACCACGTAACAAAACGTAAGAACAACACGTAACCAACCCATTGCTAAGGCAATCTAAACTAATTCATCCTTCATAACTTAGACAATAAGTACGAGAGCCTAGCCTAGATTAACCCGACCAATCCCAAACGTTCCTCCCATTATCTATTCTACTCAGTCATCGACTAACCTAATCTGGCTAACCAAAGATAACCTCAATGTTTTATTCAGGTTTTATTATTCGAGAGTTTTAATTGAAAAGTTTACGTCAACATGAATTGACTCCCGCACCTGGTTGTTCTCGTATATATGTGATTATTACGCATGTATAACTATTACAACTAATAACATTTGTTTAATTCTTCTTTTGAGCGGAGGGCTTATAAAAAATATTACATTGTATTAGACGATGCACAGCGGTCGCATGCGTCTTGTTTTTCGTAAAGGGTTCTCGTGTTAACGTCTCACACTAGCTACTTACAACGTCCTTTTCAGTCGCTTTTTTAATTCGTCTAAGCAATGTAATATTTTTTATAAGCCCTCCGCTCAAAAGAAGAATTAAACAAATATAAAACATATAAAAAGTTTGTAAGGTTTAGAAAATAAGTATATAAAAGTGTTGTAACGTTGGATGAGAAATGTTTTATAATCGAATTACTCTCTATATTACCGTATAAACCTACATTCCTCCTCCTTCAACCCCTGTCTATCCTTGTACCACTCCCGTTTTCCATATTTCTCCCATATAAACGTATACTCTACTCCTCAAACCCTCTCTAGACTAGCACCTCTGCTCGTATTCCCTACCGCTCTCATATAAATACATTTTCCTCCTTGAAGACTCTCTCAACCTAGCACCTATTTTCGTTTTCCTCGTCTCTCCATATAAACGCATACTCTGTCATTCAAACCTTCCTGCCTAATACCTCTCCTCGGTTTGCTAGCTCTCCCATATAAAAACGCTATATTCTACCCTTCTAGTACCTCTCCTCGTATTCCCTATCTCTTCCGTATAAAGCGTATCCCCTCCTCCTTCAGCATCAGTCTAGTCTAGCTCCTCTCCTCGTATTTCCCATCTCTCCCTATAAGCCTATATTCCCGTCCTTCAGCATCTGTCTAGCCTATTATCTGTACACGTTTCCCCTATCTTTCCCCTATCTTTCCCATATAAACACATATTCCACACCTCAAACCCTGTCTAGCCTAACACTTCTCCTCATATTCCCCTACCTCTCTCATATAAGGCGCATTCCCCTACTTCAGCCCTGTCTAGCCTAGCATCGACCCTCGTATTCCCTATCTCTCGCATATAAACGCCTACTCTATCATTCAAACCTCCTAGCCTAATACCTCTCTTCGGTTCGCTATCTCTTCCATATAAAAACGCTATATTCTACCTTTCAAGTCCTGTTTAGTACAGCATCTTTCCTTGTATTCCTTATCTCTCTCGTATAAAGCGCATCCATCCCTCCTTCAGCATCTGACTAGCCTAGCATCAACCCTGTTATTCCCTATCTACCCTCGTTTTCCCTATGCTTTCCCATATAAACGCAAAAGTAGCCCAGCTTCTGTCTATCATACCACCTGCCCCCGTTTTCCCTATATTCCTCATATAAACGTATACCCTACTCCTTAATCTCGTCTACACTAGCACCTCCCCTCGTATGTCCCATCTCTGTCGTATAAAGCATATCTCACTCTCCTCGTTTTCCCTATCTCTCCCATATAAACGCATTTTCCTCCTTGAACGCTCCTTCAACCTAGCTACTCCCCTCGTTTTCCTCGTCTCTTCATATAAAAAGCCATACTCTACCCTTCAAACTCTGAATAGTCTAGCAGCTCTCCCATATAAAAGTCATATTCTACCCTTCAAGCCCTGTCTAGCATAGCACTTCTTCTCGTATTCCCCGTATCTCTCATATAAAGCACATCCCCAGTCCTTCAACCCATGTCTTAGCCTAGCATCGATCCTCGTAGTCCCTATCTTCCCCATATAAACGCATTTTCCTCCGTGAACCGCCGCATATACCCTCGTTTTCCCTATCCTTTCCCATATAAACGCAAAAACTGTGCCAGCTTCCCTCTGTATACCCTACTCTGGATGGCTGGATGGATGGATAGATAGCGAGATAGATATAGATAGATATAGATAGGTATATAGATAAAGAGAGAGATAGACAGATAGATAAGGTATCTTTATTAGTTTCAAATTATTGAAGTTATTACAGAAGTATTTGGTGCGTGGGTCATTGACCCTACATGCATATTTAAGATACAATGTATGGCGTGAAAATAAACAACAGAAAAAGAAAACAATAAAAAAGCAAGAAAAAGGAAAATACTGATACATTACCTTTGACTAACTGAACAAATCTGACCTAGCCAAGAAATTTCCCATGTTTTGCCAGTTCCTCTGGTCAGCCAGTAGATCCCAACATACCAATCTCCTTCTAGAAGGACTTAAGAATTTTTCTTTGAGTTTAATTGTTCGCTGGTTCTCCCACTGTACACATTCCGCCAAAATATGTACCCAGTCCTCATCCAAATTACAGAATGGGCAGATTCTCCTGCCAGAATCATCAGTCAATTTCTATGCCCTCCAGCTCCCCAGTCTAAACTATGCATTCCTGATCTTTCCTTTCTTCCTAGGTTAAGTATTTACGCATCTTTACCCCAATTAAATTTTATTTCATTTGCTAGACTGAGAGAAGGTTTCATTTTGCAATTCGATTCTATTTACTGTTGGTTGATATCTCTTGGTCTTCTTTTGACACCTTTGCATATAAAGACAAGTCATATACAAGCGTGTGCGGTCTATCTTCAGCAAACGTGAGCCTTCGGCAGAGGCCGAACAAACCGGAACAACCAAGATAACACTACGCGATCACCTTTTTCGCGTTGTATGCAGAAAGCGGAAGAAGTATGTTACTGTTCCCAACGACGCGCACTTTTGTCATTCTCAGAGTGATGTGTTGATAAGTGTAAATACTGATATACACCAGGCCAATACGGTCGGATTCATTTCTCTCACTACTGTTTTAGAAGTTTGAAAAGCAAAGGTATATTTACATTTCTTATGAACAAATTATTTAATATTCCGTTTATACATGCTAGCAGTAATGCAAAGAATCTTTTGCTTCTGTAGTAAAACAAAAACTAATTAGTTAAAGAATATATTCATCTGGAAGCCGCGTGTGCAGCGTCTCATTTGCATTCCATAAATATATAAAACTGAAATATGGGTAGCTCTGAGAAACTCAATCCCTCCCTATGTTCGCGAGTGTCTTGTCATCTGCCTAAAACAGAAGCCTGCCGCAGCTCTTAGTAGCCGTAAATATTTCACGCAGATATTGAGCTTAATTTTTTTATGTGTTGTTAGAGCTAGGGTTTTTTAAGTGAAGTTCCCCCCCTTACTTGGATTTTCTTGTCTCTTCTCCAACAGACACGCGCGCACACAAACACACCTTTCATCTTCCCCTTCATTTGCGTTACTAGAAATACGTAAAGCCAGCCAGGAAGTTGAGGGAAATTTTAAGTTACGTTAATTCTTTTTCCTAGTGCACTCTTCCTGATGCTTTCTGCCTACTCAGGAACGGCTGACTGAGGTGGGCAGAAGAGAAGAAGCCTTTAAGTTTCTCTGTTTGCCTCATTTCTTCCTGTTTTTTTAAAATTCTCATGAGACTGTTCATCCCCTCCTCACAATTCCACCCTTCCGGCAGGACAGAATCGAGCATTTAGCTGCCCCAAGTCACGAGTCACCCTCTTTCTCTCCGAATGGCCGTTTCTTTCTTTCCATCTTCTTCCCTTCATTTTTTATTTCCTTCCTTTATTTTCAATCTGAGTTCTAATTTGGATTATCGCCGTCACGTTAGCGCTTTTCCTTCTTCGACCGCGTAGCAGAACCTGCCACAGTATCATCCCTTACCAACACCTCCGTGTGCCCTTCCTTTCAAACAAAAGGAGGGCTTTCCTACAATTCTATTGATTATATTGGGTTACCGGAAGTCAAGAACTAGCAATTAGCCTTTTTTATTTAAGGAAGTATGTCTAAAATTAGGTACTACTTCAACCATTGGTCCTCGAATGGAGAGGCACTACAGTTTTCTCATAAGAAAAAGTTGGTACCTAAACGTTATTTTTCGATAAGTCTTGAAATAAAATATAAATGGAGAAAATTTTAATTTTCCACCCAAAATTTCTAAACAAGACTTCAGTGTCCTCCAAGAATGCGACACAAAGAATTTCATTCAAATGCCCCAAATTCCAAACTACTTTTATACAGAAAACGTTATTTTTTCATTTTCTCAAAAATGGCTAGGATAATTGCGTGACAAATAAAATGTATATCTTGAATTTTCTGCGAATAAAATTGCTGTAAATTCGCTTTCTTTCCCAATGACATTTGTATAAGTTGACAAAATCTTACCACAGAAAAAATGTGGATCTCGTTAAAGCACCCAATTTATTTTAAATAACATTTTTTGTAGCGTTAATCATTTCCGAGATATTATTTGTGATTGATTTGAATTTTAAAATACTTATACCCTTTAAGCCATAAGTTCCTGTTCTTCTTTCCTCCTGGGCATGCAAAGAGTATAGAATTTTAAAGCAATTAGCGTCCCCGAGTTTTAAAATATCTGCCTCTCGCTTTAGTCTACCCTACCCTTAGATCTTAAGCGTAATGTATAACAGTTTAAGGAAGTTTATCTCGAAAATCAAGAATCAGACAGAGGAATAAGCTTTTGTAAGAATAGCTTGTTGAAGAGTGAGTAGAGAAAATCATTTGAATGCAGCATATCCTACTTTTTCAACGTACACCATAGGGTCTCCGACAACCTTCGGGAGGGCGATGCGATGAATCGATCTATTCATTACCTTAAGACACAGCAAGCGGCGACCTTTGCCCGGCGGTAGGATATCAGTGAGAAAGACCACAGAACAAGGTAAACTTCCATCGTCACTCCGAATAACATTGTGCCAAGGGGATTCTTCGCGTGAGCTAATTAGAGGTGAAGGCCTGGATAGGGGCGACTTATGATGACCATTCTATTTCCGGGAATCGATCCACAGATCCATATTACGAGGGCCGCGATCGAAATCAATGAGCTACCTCAACACCCACTACCTTCATTGTATAACATCCAAGAAAACCAGAGAGAAACTTTAAGGTGGGGCTTATTCCAAATACAGGGTAAACCATTTATGTTGAGACTGTACAATATCTCCAAATCTAAGCATTGTAGAAAGAAACGTCTTGAATAAACTTTGATTGATATTATGGGGGAAATTAAATGTCATTAGTCGGGTTTTATTTGGAGGACGTTGTGATGGTCATGTTAGGGTCAATTTAATTTTACCGTAATTGTAGGTTCGCATTTAAAAAAAATTAAATTGACCCTAAAATGACTATCATAACTTCCTCCAAACAAAATACGACTAATGGCGCTTACTTTCCCCTATAATATCAAGCAACTTTTATTAAAGACATTTCTTCCTACAACGCTTAGTTGTGGAGATATTATTCAGTAGCAGCTTAAATGGTCCACCCTGTATATCTATTCGATTCTAATGTAACACTTAACCAAAAGATTTTCATACAGTAAGCTTATAATAAAGATGATTAAGCATATACTGGTAGTTAATGAAAATATCGTATGTATGATAAAATTTTTCTGACAGTACATCGGTTTAAGTAACATTACTTCCAATTGCCTATAAATTTAGTATGAAATAGAACTGTTTAAGATTTTTTTGTCTCTAACAAATGTCTTGTTGATTATTTTTTATGTTACAAATGTATTTCACGGATATGCCCCGAAAATACAAGGACTTCTATCAATGTCTGATTCCCGAATGGCTATCCTGTATCATCAAAGAATCCGTTTATGACAGGCTTTTTCAGATATGTGGAAGTAGCTCAAAGAATTTCATAGAAATGACCATGCCTACCTTATTGGTTGCTTTGATAACCTAGGAATAACCAATGAGTATGTCCCAAACAACATTATAGCTACATTGTGCACATCTGTTACAATCAGGTATGAGTACCATGCCACGAGGCGTGTTTGCAAGTATCTGTGTTATGTCGTTTTTAACTTAAGCGCACAAAGAAGAAATTAAATTTAATTTTATTTATGGACGATCTTTAACTCCTGTGGTTCTTAGCGTCCCATTTGGGCGCGAAAGACCGGATCTTTTGCTCACAGCCTCAGGCGTTTTAAGTGCCGTAAAACTACGACACGGGGCCACCGGTTTTACTTCCCCTCCGAAGGAAGCCGTGCTAAGGATTTTAACGCCCGAAAAAATCCATCGCCCTCCGCTGGGTTTGAACTCCCGACCTCGGAAACTAGAGGCTAGCATGAAGCGCATAAGGAATGATATTCTACGATTATGTTTACTTCATCTGCATCAAACAGCAATTTAGAAAGCTACTAGGTATATAGAACTACTGGTTGTGAAGTATGTTGCATTGAGAAATATTGTCAATCATTGCTTACTTACAATGTGACAATTGCATTTGATTTTATTCACAGAATGTAAGGGAAACTTTAAGAATACTTCTTAACTTTAGAGGCCTGTACACACGAAGTTCAATAATGGCACTTTAATGCTTATTTTATAACTAAAATATTATAAAAGACATTTTTTCATGCTAAAGCATGTTTGATATAAACCTCCCAGTTCCTTCTGAAAGCCTAAATATAATCCTTTCCTCTCTTTAGAAATGAATTACCTTTTGTTGCTATATTGCAATTTAGAAATTACTTTCTCACAGTAAAATTATCAGACACCATCTTCAATAACTGATTAATGAAAGCCAAATGAGTAATTTTAGCATATTACTTTTCTTTGCCAAATTAATTGCCTTTATGTATGACAGTTTCTCATTTCCTACCAATTGGTCTATTTCGCGAAAGCAAAATACTCCGCTACTGTTTTGCATCAAAGCTAAGAGAAAATACGATGCTTACGTATTTGCACATTTAAATATGCACATTTTGTTCATTTATACCTTACTTCTCAATGTATATACAAATGACTACTACTGGCGTAACAGCCAAAAGCAAATAAAGGCCGACGACACCGACGCCGTATACCCCAACCGTACGTCATTGGCAGTGGACAGTATGGAAGCGATATGTATTGCCTGATAATTTTCCCCTACAGCTTTGTTAGGATTTTAGGGACTGGAACCCACCATGTCTAAATCAAGTAACTCCTCACAGGGCCCCGATGAACCTCAAGATGTTGAATATATCCCATTTTAAGCTTTAAGTTATGAAAAAAGCCGAACAAAGCCGAACACGCTATCAAGGATCGTAAAACCTTTCTGCACCAATTGTTATACGTGCGTCTATAATCAAAATAACCTGTTTCCAGGTTAGTGATTATAATACCTTTATGCTCCTAATTTCACCAGAATTAGCGTCATAAAATCGAATATTCAGTAACTACAGTGCAGACATTCAGAAGATAAGGAAGCAAGCTTGTAATAGATATAAAATTTTGCAAAGGCTATATTTGCATATGTGTCTTAGACTTATATCGGTTGTATCATAATGACTTGGAAGTGGATGTTAGTAGAAGAAAAATAATTCTAATTAATCAGGTCTCAACAAATCTTCAGTTTGTGAGGTAGTTGGAGTGTGTAATTATGAGCTGATACTGACTACATTGTTTGTAAATGTAGACTCACCTGCAAACCCTTAATTACTGCAAGGTTGTATCATTTTTATCTTTTCTACTGTTTACCTATACTAAGTATTGCATTCTACCCAAAAATTCGATATAGAGATTGTATTGTAAATACACGTTTTGATGTAAAAAAGTAGGAAAACCTACGTGTGGGTGTGGCTGGGTGTGGGTGTGTGTGTGTATGAACAGCATAAATTAAAAATGAAGAGTTGGTTAAATACCATTACCACCAGTAAGTAGCAATTGTAAGTATTTGTAGTTTACCAAAGAATATAAATCTGATATTGCTTTTTAAAATTACGAAAGCCTTTTGGTGAGAAGCAATTACTCATAAACTAATTCAAATTTTTATTTAAAATCACATGATTCTTAAACCGCTGAATGGAACACTTGAAGTTTATAAAATACTGTATATCCACCCCTATAAATCTGATATAAGAAACAAACAGTATCTTAATTCTTATGTGTAAAAGAACTCCGAAATAACACATTCTCCTCGTTGGGATTCACCATTGAAGTGGTCAACTGTGCAAGAGAAGAGGCCCCGGGCTTGGCGGCAACTACTTCGCCTCTGTTGTATGGCGGGTAGTATCCCAATTACGCAGAGAAAGCGAAAAAGGAGAAAATCCATAACCAGGCGCAAGGAGGTCAGTTCTACATACTTTGGTAGACTTTGCAAAGCACTTCCTATTTTGTTTTATTTAGCCAGTGATTATGGGTTACTATAATGTTTAGTGTGCACTTTGACAGAGTTGGCTCTATATAGCCAAAGTAAATGCTTTAGAAAGTAAATTATTATTTTCAAAAATAGTCTGTTTCCATTTATATAAGATACCTTCACAATTTTAAAATATGAGAGAATTTCATACAAAATTGCCACTATAAAGACAAGTAAGCATGATTGGGATATATACACTACGTGATCAAAAGTATCCGGACACCTGGCTGAAAATTACGTACAAGTTCGTGGCGACCTCCATCGGTAATGCTGGAAATCAATATGGTGTTGGCCCACCCTTAGCCCTGATAACAGGGTTCACTCTCGCAGGCATACTTTCAATCAGGTGCTGGAAGGTTTCTTGGGGAATGGCAGCCCATTCTTCACGAAGTGCGGAACCGCGGAGAGGTACCGATGTATGTCAGTGAGGCCTGGCACGAAGTCGGCGTTCCAAAACATCCCAAAGATGTTCTATAGGATTCAAGTCAGAACTCTGTGCAGGCCAGTCCATTACAGGGATGTTATTGTCGTGTAACCACTCCGCCACAGCCCGTGCAGGATAAACAGGTGCTCGATCGTGTTGAAAGATGCAATCGCCATCCCCGAATTGTTCTTCAACAGTGGGCAGCAAGAAGGTGCTTAAAATATCAATGTAGGTCTGCGCTGTGATCGTGCCACGCAAAACAACAAGGGGTGCAAGCCCCCCTCCAGGAAAAACACGACCACACCATAACACCACCACCTCCGAATTTCACTGTTGGCACTATACACACTGGCAGATGACCCGGGCATTCGCCATACCCACACCCTGCCATCGGATCGCCACATTGTGTACCGTGATTCGTCACTCCACATAACGTTTTGCCACTGTTCAATCGTGTAATGTTGACGCTCCTTACACCAAGCGAGGCGTCATTTGGCATTTTCCTGCGTGATATATGGCTTATGAGCAGCCGGTCGACCATGGAATCCAAGGTTTCTCACCTCACGCCTAACTGTCATAGTACTTGGAGTGGATCCTGACGCAGTTTGTAAGTCCTGTGTGATGGTCTGGATAGATGTCTGCCTATTACTCTTTACGACCCTCTTCAAATGTCGGCGGTCTCCGTCAGTCAACAGACGAGATCGTCCTGTACGCTTTTGTGCTGTACATGCTCCTTCACGTTTCCACTTCACTATCACATCAGAAACAGTAGACCTAGGGATGTTTACGAGTGTGGAAATCTCGCGTACAGACTTCTGACACAAGTGACACCCAATCACCTGACCACGTTCAAAGTCCGTTAGTTCCATGGAGCGTCCCATTCTGCTGTTTCACGATGTCTTAACGACTATTGAGGTCACGGATAATGAGTACCATGTAGTAGGTGGCAGCACAATGCACCTAAGATGAAAAACGTATGTTTGTGGGGGTGTCCGGATACTTTTGATCACATAATGTAGATAGTTCTGATTTCTGGCCTATGTTTTTTTAAAGTATGTACACTAGCGTAAGCAAACTCATGGTTTGTATAACCTAAAGAAAACTATAAAATATATGATTACATCATGATGATAAACATGTAGTAAATCATGCTGTTTGCGTGTGTTGATGGGCATAAAATTTAAAGCTTTATCGTCACTGTAGAGGCACAAAAAGAAGTTTCGAAAATTTCTAAATGCACTGAACATTTGTAATAAACAGTATTTTCCAACATGAATAGTGTATCCAACAAGCATAACACACCAGGTGGCCTGTCTATACAAGCAGCTGTTGAATTACATTTTCGCTGTGCAAAGCATGCTAAACAGTTGCGAATATAAAGGCGTAATGAGTTTATTTTATCGATTTTCTCTGGATAATTTGCCTTTAACATAGAAAACAGATTATGCTTTCTGCTGTCGGAATGATTGTCTATATTTTCTTTTCATCCGGCGTCAGTGGGTCACCTAGCATAAACCCGTACTTCTTAGACTGCAATTAATGCTTTCATATAAAACCAATAACCTCATTTTACAAGCATAAAGTATTTTCTTGAAGCATTACAGAACCAAATAAACCTTTATTAGTCTTCTTCGGGACAAATAAGCCCTTTCGATTTGTTCACGTTTATCCCCTCTTCTAATATCTGTCGTAGTTTCGATTCTAGGACCTTTTGTAATATATTTTTTACTTCGCGCGCATCCTCCTCTGCCGCAACTGGTGGAATTTCCCTTCGAATGCCAGTTTCAAATCTGCCTCCTCCTTATTTTTCTCAAGTAGTTTTTCTAACAGGTCTATCAACACAAACCCAACCCCGAGGTCCACGAGAGAGCCAATCCCAATGTTACAGAAGTAAATCCCTGGTGCAGAAGCAGTAATAATAACTAATTAATACAATTCATGAGTTTTATCAGCGTCTCTGGTTTGAGGCAGTATTTTTAACATTTAAATGACTCAGTCAAATTATATAATATGTAAATTCAATTACAGCCCGCCTTGAAGCAATATGTGTCTGTAATAATTTGTAAAATGTATGTAACAGTCATTGCATATGCTTATATTATTGTAAACATGTTCAATAATGTTATGTGAATGCAGTGCGTAATTTAATAATGTAGGAGCTATGAGAAATAGGTTAAAAGTTGCTAAAAATGAGGTAACAATGAGGTAACCTTGAGACAATAATGAGTTTGAGAGTATAAATGATACTTATGATTCTTGGAAGCATTAATGTAATTTTAGTGACAGTTTATAAAAATAGCCAATCAACAACCAGAAAAAGCTTTAGTTAAATGAAGGTATTCTATTGGAGTAGGATTAGTCAATCAGAGACTTGAAATACAGAAATTTACAAGTTTGGACGGTTGAAATCAATTCAGTTGCCTGCAGACAGTACTCATAACTGGATGCGTTGCTTGTGCGTCCTCGAGAGATTTAATACGTATTTGTGTGAGACGAAAAATAAGTTTACGAGTTAAAAAGTGTAATTAGTTATTAAAAAGAATCTCACGGCTCTATATATCAGTGAAGTGTTATCTAAGTCGTGTCAAGAATTACTAAAAGGAGTGAAGTAAAATTATAATCTGTGTAAGCCTACATTCTTGTCGCACCATAACCCTGCTAAGAGAAACGTGTATCTAACAATAATACTGACGCAGCCGAGGCGAACATAAATATATAATATTTAAAGAAAAAGTCAAATTACAAAGTTAATATTTTGAAATTTTTTGGGCGAAGGCTACCGGGTACCATACGTGTGGTATGGTACTACTACAAGTTCGGTTCCCCAGCACTTGAAATACGATACAACTCCTTCTAAAACTAAGCTTTCTCAGGTTATTCATTTAGTTCCATTCTGAATTTGTGTCTAGGAAGGTATAAGACGACATCACCAAAAGGTATCTTCTTTAATAAAATAATTATCTAGCCTTCTTACACGCATAGAAACTTTGCTTAGATTTTGGATTCCTTTATTAAGTAAAAGACATTTATCTTGTGTTCAAGTTCTTATAGGGAATATAAATGTGACTAAATTACAAATGTGGTAAGCAGGATTAAGATGACGTATTAATTACGTATCTTGACATTTTGCTATAGCGATAGTTGCCAGTTCAAGTACTGAGACAGAGTGGTGAAACTTAAGACTGTCAGAATCGAAAGGTACCTCGTGAATAATAATCGCCATTCTACAAGGAATTGAGATGTAAACATGTCCCTTACAATCGCATATCGATTTATTAATTCCTTGTTCGTTACACTGAATGACAAGATAAGACACTGGTTATGTTGTTGAGCTAATGTGCAGGCTTTTGATGCATCAACTTTTCCCTTGCTAGCCAATATAAATTACGCATCTTCCCATCTGGTACAGCTTTTCTCAATTCTGGACATTCTAGTAGGTGTTTTCAATTTAAAATCTTATCAGCATTGGAAATCTTACATGATTTGTCATTCATAAAACCAAACCTATGTAGATGTTCCGCCAGACAGTCATGTCTAGTGGCTAATCTGAAGTGAGCAATGACTTCTTTGCTTGGGACATTTTTTAATTTTTGTACTATTTCTTTTATGTTGGAGTAATTTTTGTTAGTATTTTCCTTTTGAATATTATTTATATTTTTGTTCTATACTAATTTTGACATTTTTTAGTTTCATACCTAGTCCACAAGACTTTATAGGTTTTGAATATATCACTGCACCCTTTTTGTCCAGAAAGTCTGCAGTCTCGTTACTATTCACTCCCACATGTGCTGGTATCCACAGTAATATGATGTTATTTGGAGTAATCTATAATAAGATCTCACATTCTTAATATTATAAGATTCATCTGGACTATTATATCGTTCTATTGCTTGAATGGCAAAACTGAGTCTGTGAGAAATACTACTTTATTTTCTTTTATATCAGTCCTGTAGTATATCTGTTCTAATGCTGTTTGTATTGCAACAACTTCACTATCAAAATGTGTGGATTGTCTAGGCAATGTAAAATAATGTGAAAAGTAGACATTGATTATTCAGAATATTTCAGCTGTTGCTAGAATATTCTTAGAGAATGCTGTTAATGAATATTGTTCATTTAAGATTCGATATATTTGCTACAGAATTTGGAATACGCGTGGAGAAAACGAATACTCCACGTTAAATAGCAGAATCTTCAAGTTACGTATTTCACGTTGTTTTATTTTGTACAATAAAACTAATCTCTATCGGATTGATTTGCTTTTGTATTACCTTGAATGTTACAGTAGTTCCACAAAAAGAGTATTTCTCAAAGTGATCTCGTTTCCACACCCTAACGACTGTACTGCCACAACAGTCGGAGCGAATAGAGGAGAGAAAAAAAGGTCTCCAACGAGAGGATTTTTTTAAAACATTCAGAACTGATGGCTGATGTGACCTCCCTTTCTCTCCCGGGGGAGGGGGGAGTTTTCCTTCACCGTGACGCAGGGGACTACTCGAATCAAAGTAGCAACTAGTCTGATGTAATTAAATCTGTCCTTCCTGCAGAGGAACCGGGACCCAATAGAAGCTGCTAGTCCGCCAGCCAGGCAAGGCTTGTGACTGACACAAACCTCATCGGGTATTTTTTTCCTCGTCAAACCCAGTATAATGAAAAACAATTTTTCAGCAGTAAAGTAGCGACGGGAGAATGAGATGAAGCAGGAGGAAGGGTTGGTGGACGTGAGATAAAGAGAATATAAGAGAAAGAAGGGAGGTTGAAGGAGGAGAATTTTTTCCGTTATTGGAACAGGATGGTGGGAAGAGCAGAGCAAGACCATCAACTACCTCGACACCCCTACCCTTTTAATTGTTACCCTCCCTCCTCATCACGGCTTACATTGATGACTGAGACAAAAGCCTGATAATCAGGTTCCAGACTATGGACTGACACATTCCCTCATTTGAGGAAGCTACAACGGAAAAGGCAAGGGGACTTGTCATGTTAGGATCTAGAACTATATACTCTGAAAGCTTTCACTCGCCCTACTGAACAATAACGAAAATTAACAGAAAATTGCCGACGCGATTCATGTCTTGGGTGTTGAGTGTCATTTTGGACATCCCGTCTTTTTTTTCATAACATGAACATTTTGCACACCTCAAACTCTTGTAGAGCTTTCCAAATTAAACGAGCCAACTCCAATTGCATCTATTTCAGAAGATACACTCTTATAAACTGTCCATGAAATGTATCTTAAACATAATTGTGTCTTAAAAAATGAAGTATCCCAGTGAAGGACATCAGGTCTTTTGTAAGACCTATTGATTACAGGTCGTCAAGACACATAGACTTCTTTAATTCTTACGAGACAGAGGCTTGTAGCCTATACGTCCATATTTGTCAATCAATTCTATTCTCATGCGAAGCTAGACGTCATTATTCGTTCCACTTATCTCCATGTTCGGAATCTCTACTGTTATATCAGTAAAAATGAAACAAATTTGATTTGGTACTTTTGTTTAGTATGAGTGCATCAGTTTTTCATTTTATTAAATTAAAAAGTATCCGTGTTAAAGGAATTTGCTTTCTGTCAGAATGTTAAAGAAGTGAATAATAGAAAATATTTTCTATGCTAACAAGAACGATGTGGACTTGAAAAATCCACAGTATTATACAATTGCATCGGGCAAGAATTGCCCAAATGTGGAGTATCAACATCTCCTGTAGAACTGAACACGGGTACCAGCAGGTAATTAGCTCTGAAGTTAGGGATATCCAGAATTCTTAGGATGTTAGCCAGTCCTGTAGCCAAAGAGAGAAGAGTGACAAGTTTCGAAGTGATGCAGCAGCGTATCCCGTCTTCCACAGAGATCAGTCATTCCAATACAGCACAGTTGTTCATTGGCGAGGATGGCGATGGTCACAATTTGATACCATATGATTACATAGTGGTGTAGATTGCGCCCCAATCTGCGCCAGTTGTGGAGCGATGCTTGCATAGCCATCCTTGTAGTGGGTAGCTGACAAAAAATATCCACAAAAATGGCTAGGGTTCTTGATGGACAATCGCAGAGTTATTGGACTATAGTGGATGTCGCCAGTCACTCTTTATCCTCTGCCCTCACACCTCGTTACCCGTGTTAGTTTACCTATCAGTTGGTCCGATTGACCTGTGTTTTCAGCATTTGTATTGCCCTTAAGGTTTGAATGTAGTTTTTAGTTCTTAGTTTTTAATCCTAGGACAAAGCGAGCGGATGGCGTGGCCCGCATTTGGGAGGTCTCGAGGCCGAATAATCTCACCTAATATTTATTTGCGATTTCCTCAATCGCTAGGCGAATGCTGGGTTTGATAATTTGATCTGCGAATTTCCCTATCATTCCTTTATCACTATACTTCATGTTATTCTTCTTCTTTATCGCTATACCAGGCAATGGGCTAAGCATCCTTCCTGGATATGACATCATCCAGAGATTGCTTGATCCTTGAGGAGGTTAATCCATTTAAGAAGAAGGGAATACTAGGACGAATCTCATAAGGGCAAGGAGCATCAATAGAACGTATCAACCATGAACAATCAACCATTTGTTCTATTTTAACCTTCAGTACTTCAAAAACCATTATAACAATAGCAGTGTTTGAGGGTGTTACTACCAATAACGAGAGATTACTGTACACAAATCTGAAGTCTCCAGGCTAAAGAATGTTGAAAACATCTATTGTATTCCTGACCTCCTTTAAAAGCAAAATAAAATGTATAGTTGTCAATTACATGTTTTTACATCACACTAAAGGAGAATACTTAGTAGATTCGGAACAACACAAATTACAGGAGTGATTTTATCGAAAAACATCATCCTCACCCATCAATAGCTTTCAATGATTCACACTTCATGTAGAATATGTTCAGGAAAGCTAATCAAACTCTGAAGTTGATAGGTCCTCACCTCTTATAAGCATTGCTCATACTAGTGAGAAACCGTTTCCAACAATCGGATCCAAACGTTTCGGACTGTATTATGAGCAAAGTTATTGTCGTGTAGGACCTAGCTGCAATAATGAAACGGAAGGAATACTGTTTACACATCATTATTGCGGTTTAATCCCTAGTATTGGCAATATATTTTCGTCATGTAAGGAAGACTGTGCGGCGATCACCTCCTCATCCGTTGCTGTAGCTTACCTTGATGCTTCTCCCGTTGCTTCCAGAAGTTCTCAGCGTGTTGGTTCTTCAATTTATCCTCGGCTAGCTGCAGTAATTTTCCTTAAATTATATGGGAGCATGGACTTATCCTCGGTAAAGGAAAACGTAGATCTCGGGTGGTGATATAGGAAGACATAGACTTGTTTTGTTTATGAAAAGATGACACTGCCGTTTCTTTTTATTTAATTAACACTCGTAGTATACAAAACTGGTATTGCCGCTGTAAAATACTGTCCACCGCTGTTAAACTATGGCGTGGATATGGCACGAAATATAACTATTCTTATTGTCGCTTTCAGAGTAGCGGATCTTAGGTGTGTTGCTAAAACTATTTTGATTCCCTGTTTTGGCGCGATATCTCACACATCCTGCAGCATCTCTCCCTGACCACACATTACGAAAACTCTCGAATAAAATGCAATACTAAGCTGACATGACAAATTTGACTTGATTCCCTTTTTGGCGCGATATCTCACACATCCTGCAGCATCTCTCCCTGACCACACATGACATAAACTGTCTCGAATTTTCCCCAAACAGATCCATTTATAGTCTCAGGCTCCTGAGACTGCTTCCTTTCCTATTGGTACATTTTTAGCGCGACTCGACGCGTCTAACTATTTCGAATAAACTTCCAGGGATTTCATTGGTCCAATTTTAATATAAATCGCGGCTTTTCCTACATGTACCGTTAGATTGTCCTTCTCACTCACTTGGTCACGGCGAATTATCAAATAATGGGACAAAGGCTCTACACCCTCGCTGTAGGAATAATAGCACTGCGACCGAAGAGAGGTAATAAAACTAGGTTTTCTGCCTTCGAAAGCACTATTCCTGTAGCTAAAACATTCCACCGTGGACAGTATTTTAACATAGCGCTTAAATTATTTACATTAAACCATTTATAACTCTACTAATATTAGTAACCTAGATAGATACATAATGTTAAATCACCCTTCTTAAAATATACAAGCAGTATGAGAAAAAGATATTTACATAGTACGATTTAACATCAATAAAAGTTAATTAATAAATTATCTAGAATTACTGTTCTCGGGCCCGGCCTAGAGTTGCCGTTTCAAATTGCCCTGTTCTGGAAAAGAATAAATTTTTCAGCACTTGATACAATTTTCTTTTCCAGAATAATTCCTCTGATTATGGCCTTTGTTGGTTTATTTTGTTGACAGAGACCCTTCGCTATACCTGTTTCTTCACAAGGGTTCTGCCAAACCAGTGGTGTTTATATTTGGGTCATTCACTCTACATTTGTTATGGTTGATCCCCTCTCACCATTTAAAAACAGGTCTCCGAGAGACATTCTTACACAATACATTTCCCGCACACGAATAACTTGTGGTGGAGAGAAATACGCTAATACCTAAATTAAGTTCTAAAATTAAATTTATTTACATACATATTGATACATAATTATTATGCATTTATTTATTTCTTTACCTCCTTATTTATCGGGTGTATTACCTTTACTATTTGTTCATAGGGTTGCTACCTCATTTCGAGTAAAACTAACCTGACTATTTTCATTACATTCTTCACCCTTCTCATTCTCTAAACATTTGTACGGTTTGAGCAACTGTTTATGGTATCTCCCTACGATCTTGGAATTCTTTATTTCTTGTAACTCAAATGTATCTGAGCCAAAAATGTTAATCACCCGGTATGGACCTTTAAATAAATTTTCCATTCTATGATACCTTTTGTTCAGAATGCTAGACTTTTTCTTGTCCCGTACCAATACTAAGTCTCCCAATTTGATCAACCAGTGTTTTCGCTTCTTTTGCTTAAACTTTTCTTTTCTTCTCTGCGCCTTATTTGCCATTCTTTCAAAAGCTTTCTTAAACATCTCTTCTTCCGTTAGTGTTTTCGGATCTTTAGCTTCTAGTGTCTGTGGTAATTCACCTTCAAGTGTTTCCATTAATTTCTCCTTCATCAGTTCGATGGGCTTATAACCGGTAGTAGGGCTCACACTTTCATTTAAAATACTTTCGATATGCCGGTAGTGATTGGCCCAATCACTGTGTTTTTTATTTGCCAAAATTCTCAAATAAACCGAAATGTCCCGTATTATTCTTTCGCAGGGATTGCTTTGTGGGTGGTATTTTGAGCAATGATACAACGTGATTTCGTTTTCTTTTAAGGTGTCTACAAATTTTCTGCTGGTAAATATTGACGCATTATCACATAAAATTGCCTTCATCTTTCCAAATTGTGGAACATACGACTTCATTATCTTCCTTAGGCATGTTTCACTTGTAATCTTCCTGACTGGGTAAATTTTCACAAATTTTGAAAACACATCTATTAACACTACTATATACCTAAATCCAAATCTACTACAAGGCATCTCACCATGACAGTCCAAGGTCACTAACATGCCTGGTTTTTCTCTTAGTATTGAGTTTGTCTCGTATTCGTATTGTATATTCAGTGGCTTTGCTTTTTGACATTGTAAGCATGTCGAAATTATTCTCCTTACTTTATGGTGTAATTTTGGAATATACAGATTTTCTTGGATCATTAAAGCTGTGCGTTCTGAGCCAGAATGTGCTAGAGCTTGATGGAACGTGCTTATGAGTTCATTCTCCATGTTCTTAGGTATATATGTCTTCCATTTCTGTATTTCGCTGCCATGTAGTTTATATAACACGCCCCCTTTTACCCCTATGTTTCCCTTGATATCTTCATCTATTTCTGGGGCCTTTTTTATTAATTTATTTAACTTCTCATCTCGTCGCTGCTGGTCCCCTATTCCTTTTAATTCTTTTATCAAACTTTTACTCAAGGGTATTTCAATACTCATTAAGGTTACTTCATTTTTAGGGCGTTCTATTCTCTCCGGTATTTCACTGTTGTTATGTAACCTAGACAGCAAATCGCTAAAAACATTTGTTTTTCCTGGAATGTGTTTCACCTCAACATCATATGAAAGAATCTCATGGATGTACCTAGATAATTTAGTACTCGTAAGCCGACAACGTTTCATAAATGAAAGACTCACATGGTCTGTGTATATAGTAACCTTCTGTAGATATATATATGATCTAAATTTCTGTAGTGCGTAATACACAGCAGAGATCTCTAACTCGGTGACCGAAGCATTTTTCTCTATTTGACTTAAACCTCTTGAAGCGGTACTTATCACGTGCAGTTGATTTTCCTCATCTGATTGGGCTAGGACACACCCATATCCGTGACCTGACGCATCCACGTAAATTACATATGGTAGGTTGTCCTTGGGTCTCTCTAGTAGAATTGATTTCGCAAATAGTTCTTTTATCTTTTCAAAAGCTTTCTGGTGTACCTCGTCCCATCTCCATCGCACTTTCTTTTTAAGTAATTCGCGCAAAGGTGCTATTTCTGCGGCGTACCTCAGGATAAATTTGCTTTGATAATTTAGCACTCCAAGAAACGACCTAACCTGCTTAACACTCTTGGGCGCTGGTATTCTTCTCACAGCCGCTACTCTTTCTTCGTTTGGCTTCATTCCTCTATCATTAATTACATAGCCTAGAAATTCCACCTCACGGATGCAAAATTTGGATTTATTAATGTTCACCGTCATACCGTTTTCTCTCAGCTTTCTAAGCACATAATTCACATGTTTAATATGCTCATCAAAATTTTCATCAACTATTAGAAAATCGTCGATATATTGGATCAAAAATTCGTCGGCTGAGTCGCCAAATATTTTATCGATGGCTCTTAATAGTCCACTACATGACGTAAGCATCCCAAAAGGCATTCTCAAAAATTCGAACTGTTTCCCAAAAAATAAAAAAGAAGTATACTTTCTAACATCCTCGTGAAGCTCAATCTGCCAGTATGACGCAGTTAAATCAATAGTGGAGAAATACTTGCCTTTGGTTATTTTTGACAGCAATTTTTCTACACTTTCGCTCCGAAATCTGTCTGGTTGTGTATATTTATTTATCCTTCGACCATCTATTGTCATCCTAAGTTCGCCATTGCGTTTCGTCACCCAACATAATGGACTGCTGTACGGAGAATTTGACGTTTGTATTATTCGGTCTCTCAACATCTTATCGATCACCTGTTTGGCTCTCTCCCTTAATGCAATCGGAATATCCCGATACTTGTGTGTGAAGGGTGCAATATCTTGTACCTTAAAACTGTGTTTGTATGCTTTGCACTTGCCTGGGACGTCCGAAAATACCGCTTTGTTTTCTTGTAACATTCGCCTTAATAGATGCCTTTGTGTCTCTGTGAGGTTCTCGGCAAGGGTCACTTTCTCCTCTACTGCTTCTACCTGGCTGCCGGTATCTTGGAATTCTTTATTTCGGGCGTAACCATCATCTCTCTCATTGTACTCCGTATACCCGTTGTAAAACCTGTCAGCGAACGCATGCATCTCATCGGTTTCTTCCCCTTGTACTATAGCAATTAATTTCTCACTCCTACCTGTTTGTAATAATTGTACGAAAAATCTTTCTTCGGCTATATCTTCTTCTCCTTGGGTTTTGTTATAAGTATCCTGCTTCATACCCTCTACAAAAGGGATTTCTAATGTTTTTCTGTTCTTCTCTATTTTCAAAACTTTATCAGCAAAATCAACCCTAGCTCTTAATTCAAACAAAACGTCACACCCAATCAAAATGTCACAAATCAAATTATTGATTACCAGAAAAATAAACTCAAAATTTTCTTCTCCTATTTTTATGTTCAACATTACTTGCATTTTTATTCGGGTAACCTCTTTGTTAACTGCTACCCGGCATACCGTGTTCCTTATGGGTAATGTCATTAGCTTAATTCCTTTATTTACCAGGTTCTGATATAACCTCAGGCTGCATACACTCACATTGGCTCCAGAGTCTATTAAAGCGTTATATTCTTCATCCAATAATACTACTTTTATGCTAGGGGAATCTGTCAGGTGCTTTTCCGAGTGATTTTGAATGGTAGTTATCAGTTCTCCCAGTATAAAGTCATTTTTGAGCCCTGTTTCACATTTTCTGTTTATTTGAGAATTTTGCGCGCTTAGGATCCGCTCCGAGCTCTTGAATGGATCCTGTCTTAGTTTTCCGGGTTATCGACACTATTTGGTGCTCCGCTAGTCTCTTCCACATTTCCCTCTCTCTGAATTTGCCTATAGTTTCCTCTGCTTCCTCTAAAATGTCCCCGGGAATGTCTCTCTCTCCTTTCGTTTCTTTCTGGGTAATTTTCGTCATACCTCTCTCCTATATCGCTTTCCCCTCGGTCAGAAAAATAATGTTCCCTGGATCTGTTTTCATTGTTTCTGCCTCTCCTATAGCTAAAACGGCCACTATATCTTGGTCTGGTTTGTATAGCGTTTATGTGATATTGGTTATCACCTTCCCTCCTGAAACGGTTATTTTGACAGTTTCTGTTCCCGGATTGAGGCACGTCGTTCCAGTACCTCTCTCTGGGGTTATAGTTCCCTCTCGCGTTTCCTCTCCAGTTCGCATTCCTTGTATTATCCGGTATTGGTCGAACTGTGTAGTTTTGTCCGTGGTTCCTACTAGTCTCGAATGATGATACCAACTCAATCAATTCGGGAATAGAATTTGGCTTCGCAATGAGTAGGTAATGGTGTATACGTTCTGGATAATGTGGTACAATCATATTAATGAAATCCCTCTCGCTTATGGGTGGCTCGATTAGTCTACTACTCTGTGCTTTAGTTAGCAAATAATCTACCATGCTTAGGTTTCCGCGTTCATCGTACTTGCCATTAACTAGGATCGATCTCACTTGGTTCTGAGTATTAGTACTCCAATACTTATTCAAAAATGCCCTTCTGAAATATTCAAAATTATTATTCTCTCCCAAAGTCAATCTTACCCATTGGAGAACCCTTTGACGTAAACCTTTACGAACGATTAACATCTTTAGCTCGTCCGGAATCTGCTTCAAACGGAAATACTCCTCAAGGTCATTTAGGTATTGTTTAGGATTATCAGCCGAATTTTCCTCGAAAGTAGGTACCCCTATCTCATTTAATAAATGGTAGTTTGCACTACTTGCATGGTTAGATGTACATTGGTGCCCTGAATTGAAATTATATGGGTCGGCAGCTGGACTTTGACCTCCATTTGCCTCCCTAAAGGTGGTGCTAGTTTCACTGGGTGAGCTATCATCACTCTGTCTCACACTTATCCCAAGTCTACCAATAGAGCGTTTTAACTCCTTTACACAATTTTCATGCTCTTCAACCCTCTTCACAATTTCATGATGATTTGAGAGCTGTTCAGTCACTTTTGACGAAAGTTCATTTATCTTTCCCTGATCCTTTTCTAACACTGTTCTAAATTCTCTGAACTCCCTTTGAATGTTAGATTCTAATGTACTTTGTTTTTTTTCTAAAGAAACATTTACAGCTCTTAAGTCATCATCCAATTGCTCCTTTATGGCTAAGCTGGTAACACTTAATTCTGTTTCTACATCCTTCCTTAGTTTTTCTACATCGTTTCTTAGACATAGTTGTCCTGCCTGAATTTCTTGCACTACCTTCCCTTGCTGACTGAATTTGGAGTCCAATTGACTTTGTAATCGGGTGACCTGTTCACCTAAATATTCCCTCATCTCCTGAGCTAATTCCCCTCTCATCTTCCTGTTTTCCTCTCTGACATATTCACCTATCTGTATACTCTGCTCATTTAATTTCCCTTCTAAATTTTTACTTTGTTCACTTAATTTTTCTAAGTTTTTACTGTGCTCACCTAATTTCCCCTCTAAATTCTTACTTTGCTCACTTAATTTTTCCAAGTTTTTACTCTGCTCACCTAATTTCCCCTCTAAATTCTTATTTTGTTCACTTAATTGCTCACCTAATTTCCCCTCTAAATTCTTACTTTGTTCACTTAATTGCTCACCTAATTTCCCCTCTAAATTCTTACTTTGTTCGTCTATCTTTGTGCTCAAATGTTGAAGCAATATTAGCAGCTGGTTTTGACCTGCGTCAATGACCTGCTCAATCGGTGATTGCCTTTCCAGCCTAACTTCTCCCTCTGCCTTACTCATATTTTCTCCATCTGTTGTTATTCTGACAATAGCCTCCCCATCCAGTTCTTTCAAATCTTCCCTTGACCTACTCATGGTTCCGTTAGCAAGTTCTACCTCTCTAGTAATGACTTTACCCCCTCTCAATAACATGTGTTCACAAAACTGAATCACTACTCTGCATGCCTTTTTGTTTGTTTTTGATTAAATGTTCTAACCTGTATTTTTTCAATGTTAACTGATGCGTTCCGGGTTCGAATCCTGGTGAAGTTCTAGAAGCGATGTTCTCAGCTGTTTTGTTGTCCCACGTAGGTAGACTAGAAGTTCGCGTTGTAATTTTGTTCTGCTGTGCCCCTTTCCTCTGAAGATTCTTCGTCTGTTCGTTGTTTTCTAGTCCTCCGTTTATGTTGGTCTTCCCTTCGAGCTGGTCTTCCCTTCGAGCTCCACGTTATGGCGCCAGTTTGCGGCGATCACCTCCTCATCCGTTGCTGTAGCTTACCTTGATGCTTCTCCCGTTGCTTCCAGAAGTTCTCAGCGTGTTGGTTCTTCAATTTATCCTCGGCTAGCTGCAGTAATTTTCCTTAAATTATATGGGAGCATGGACTTATCCTCGGTAAAGGAAAACGTAGATCTCGGGTGGTGATATAGGAAGACATAGACTTGTTTTGTTTATGAAAAGATGACACTGCCGTTTCTTTTTATTTAATTAACACTCGTAGTATACAAAACTGGTATTGCCGCTGTAAAATACTGTCCACCGCTGTTAAACTATGGCGTGGATATGGCACGAAATATAACTATTCTTATGGTCGCTTTCAGAGTAGCGGATCTTAGGTGTGTTGCTAAAACTATTTTGATTCCCTGTTTTGGCGCGATATCTCACACATCCTGCAGCATCTCTCCCTGACCACACATTACGAAAACTCTCGAATAAAACGCAATACTAAGCTGACATGACAAATTTGACTTGATTCCCTTTTTGGCGCGATATCTCACACATCCTGCAGCATCTCTCCCTGACCACACATGACATAAACTGTCTCGAATTTTCCCCAAACAGATCCAGTTATAGTCTCAGGCTCCTGAGACTGCTTCCTTTCCTATTGGTACATTTTTAGCGCGACTCGACGCGTCTAACTATTTCGAATAAACTTCCAGGGATTTCATTGGTCCAATTTTAATATAAATCGATGTTAAATCACCCTTCTTAAAATATACAAGCAGTATGAGAAAAAGATATTTACATAGTACGATTTAACATCAATAAAAGTTAATTAATAAATTATCTAGAATTACTGTTCTCGGGCCCGGCCTAGAGTTGCCGTTTCAACTGGAACGCTGTGCCCATAGCCTTGAGAAGTCCTGATGAACTAATTGAGGAGCTACTTTATGGAGCATAGTAGCCGCTCCTATCCGGAAACTGCACACAAGTGGCAGGCGACACCTATCATGCTGACATGCTCATGCAACGCTCGGATCCTGATATCCCTTGTGTATGAAGGCAAAAGAGGCAGCGGTGGTGCGGTAGCTTTTGCCCACTTCAGACTGCTGAGTAACGGAGAGAGACAAAGGAGGATATGGGGATATTGTGAAGTGCTGATCTCAAACACAGGATAACTATGAAAAAGTAGAGTAGAGTGGTGTATTTATTGGTCTCAAATATTTTACACCTTTAAATCTATAAAGTGTGTTTAATCCTAAAAGCTGCAACCTGGTGATCGATTAATCATGCCTGGTAGTGTTGACCAAGCAAGATGGCAGTCTTTTCTGAGCAGACCGCCAGTGTGACGGGGCCATCAAGCTTGGAATCGTTAGGGACCTCTGCGTGTCTCTGTCCGCCCGCCTGCCTGCGGTTTCTTCCGCTCATCCGTTCCTCCTGAGGGTGGTAAGCAGTAAAGACCTGCATTAGGTGGAGGTGCAAGGTGTCAATCTCCGTTCCCTGGTCATATATTCACGTGCCTAAGGTCAAAGTTTGCTCGCATTTATCCTGCGTTCGTTATTACTTCCATTTCTTTCTGTCTATAGTTCTCGGAGTGCTATATGCTTCATTTTATGGAAAGAGTAATAGTTACTGTAGGTGTTCATTGAATTTTCCCTTGTATGTGTGGTAGTCGTGAGTGTGTGCGCTTTGAAACACCTAGCACCGTCTTTACGAGCCTCGTTGTCACGCTTTTTATGCTTCCCAAATTCTCTTTACTTCCTCCACTGGTGACCAATAACAAGTAGTGGAAGTATTCCATTCCACTCACAAAATCTTGATTGATTTCGCCAGAATTAGGCCTATTAAGACACCCTGAGCACAAAATTACCATTTATAGAAATAGATTCGTGTATGTATATGTGTGTATGTGAGAGAGAGAAGGAGGGAAAGAACAACATAGCTGTAAAGCGAAAAATTGGTTAAAACACTTCGTTATTTTTGGATTTCTCAAAAGTTGGTAACGATTTTAATTAAAATACTAATGATTAAGATACCCGAGGAAGGTATCAAATACTCGCTGCAACCGAGCGAGGTGGCGTGGTAACGCGTGTGACTTGTATTCGGGAGGTCGCGGGTTCGACTACCGGGGACCGCTCACTCTGTTTCATGGGCTTTTTCGGGGATTTTCCCGAGTCGTCAGACAAATGCTGGAGTGGTTTCTGTCAATCTCCGAATTTCCTGTTCCTTCGTTTCGTTCCTTCGTGCATCATTTCATTCATCCTATACCCCGTTAGGCCTGTTTCAGGGTTGGAAGTGTCGACCATGGTTTCATACGACGTGGCAAGGAAAAAGGATGCTCTCTGTGGAAGTTTTCCGTCCCTCGCCTGCTTGCCGGGGTATACGAACAGCCCCTTAGGAGTAGGGTTTGGACCCTCTGTGTGGGGTGGCGTTTTTCGGCCTGCTTCTCTGTCATTGCTGTGCCGTCACTCCTGGTTCCGGCCGCAATGTGTCTCTTCTCACCTCCTCCCTCCCAGGGGCGCCCCCTAGTGGAACATAGGTACAATATCCTAACTGGAGCAGTGCCGAGTCCCCTCCTATGATAAGCAAAAACAAGAAGATAATTGCGTTACAAATAAAATTTGTATCTAGAATATTCTTGGGTAGCGTGTGAAGAATAATGCATTCTGAATTAATTTTTATAACTGATAAACTGCACAAAGTCTTATTGTACAAAAAACGTAGATCTCGTTAAAGCAAATAATTTATTTCATATACGATTTTTGTGGCGTTAAACATATCCGAGACATTCTATATCATTGGTTTGAATTTTCAAATACTTATATTTTTTAAGTGGATTTCCATTCATTTGGTCCTGCAAACAGCATGAGCTTTCAAAGCCCTCATTTGGCGATATGGTTTTTAAAAATCTGACCAACTCTTTAGTCTACTGCAGCCTTCTTATACTAGTCGGCCACGATATGAGTGCGTGTGGTGGGAAGAGGAACTAAATGGTTACGAAGCAAGTATGCGAGGCATCGGAAGGATAGTCAGATAAAGAAAACATCCACAGTTCCGGATTGCATTTACTAGCGGGATTGAGACCTGCAAAGGTAGTATTGTTTTCAATGTGCGACTGTACATTTCCGTATCGTCTTGGCCCTCACTCCTTTTTGATTCCTAGCCTTGATTGTCAACAAAAATAGTGGCGCATTCATATCGTGGCTAACTGGTACCTATGGAAAAATGTGTGGATGTTAAAATTTGATAGAAAAATTAGCTTTTATAAGCTTTTATAGAAGAGTTATTAGAGAAAGTAAGTATATTTAACGCGTAAGACATTTTTGTAGGATTTTCACAATCCAAAAATGGGTGTAAGTTTGAGTTTCAAAATATTCAGTGCTGTGTTCAAGGATAGATTGTGTACTCTTGATTGTAGTTTTTGGTCACTATGATGACAACTGCAGTTTTGTGTTTTAAGAGGAAAGGTTAGCTCTAAATTTATAAATGTGAGATATCTGCCAGTTTTTTTTTCTTTCTTGCATCTGTAATGTACAACGTAAGTGTCTGCACGCATTTACAATACTCAAATCTGAAAAGCAGGTTAGGTCGAAAATAGGACTGGAAGATTTAAAGCGTTCCTACAAAGACTAAGTTATATAAGAGGACACAGAAACACAGATATGTATGAGAAAATTAGGAAAAACGCAGTGAGGTTTCACGCCAACCGCGTCTTATGGCCATTACTTCAAAGCTAGCAGGCAACAACAATCTAAGTCATGCGCTACGATGTAACCACTTTGGCTTATGGCAAGGTATCTGGGTTGTATCCCGACACGAGATGGAGGTAATGTGGTCAGCTCTACAATCCGGTTGGATGTGAACCCGCGCAAGTGTTAAACTTGTGTTGAAGAACAGCATCTAGCCCCAGTAATATATATTTCAGACTTGACAACGCTGAAATTCCTAGAATGCAAGTGGGGAAACATTTTGGAATACACATATAAGCATGCTGACCTCATGTCAAATGATGGATGAGATCATTACAAAATACGTCATTTACCAAATGTGTTTTCGGGGTTGTTACAATTGATAATTTTGCACAAAGATTTCTTTTTAATATTTCACCCTGTAAGAGTACTTTCATTTTTGTATTCAAACAGTATTCGGTACACCAACATTATTTTCTTTAAGGGGAGATTCAAAGCCTTATTCCACTAATGCTAAATCTACTAAATTCATGACCCATTATCTCAGAAACTATTTCAAGATACCAAATTGAAATTATTAGAGGATGCAGATGAAGGCTCTTTAAGTTCATTGATCTAATTTGATCCAATTTTCTGTTTACTAAATAATAGAGGATACTCTTGTATCATATTTTGATTAAAATTTATCAGCAATTTTTTTCCAAAAAAACCAAGCCTTAATAATTTATTCTTATTCTTTAGCGGATTATACTCCAATGCCTTGGATCGAGGAACAAGTAAGCTGTGGATCGTAGTATATCCGAGATGGGTAATCAGTTCAAACCTTGGTATGGCGGGAAAGAAGAAGGAAATTAAATTTAATGATGAAAAAACTTTCGGTTAGATTGGTCGGTCCCGGGGGTTTGAACCCAGGACCTCGCGAATGCGAGTCGCACCGTTACTGCGGCGCCACGTCGCTCGGTCCTTCTTATTAACACCAAAATTAAAATTAAATTGAGTTGTATTTATGGACGCTCTTTAACTGCTGTGGTCCTTAGCGTCCCATTCTATATTGGGCGTGAAAGACCGGTAGTTTTTGCTCAGGCTTGAGGTTCTTTTACGTGCCGTAAATCTAAGCACTAGACACTCGGCTTTACTCGTACTTACTTTCCGAAGGAAGCTATGCTAAGGATTTTTATGCCCCCCCCCAAAAAAAACACCCATCGCTCTCCGTCGTCCTGACCTTTCTTCATAGGGTAATGCTAGCGTATCGGACTTCAGCTAAAACCAATTAGAGGAAAGCTCTTAATTAGAGAAAATAATGAGGTTCTGCCAACATTCAAGAACAGAAAGTATTAAAGGTAACCAAATGTCATCGGCAAGTATTTTTTGCACTTGACTGTGCCTTTACCTTTCAGTACTACGTACTTAGTTGGTGGAGAAAATATTGTATGCAGCTCAAAAATTCGATATTTATATTTCACCGGAAGTTTGTCTTGAGGCCTCCTGAATTAAAAAAGGTCATTTTTGAAAATCTCAGTGTGGGTAAACAGTATAACTTGAAATCGAAATGATCGATGAATACCAAACATAATACTAAGCTCAGAACCTTATAAAGAAGCGACGCAGAGATTTTCTTAAAAGCCTCTCTAACCCAGACTACTCTTTAAAAGGACAATGTTTGGAATTCTTTTATTTTCTCAAAAATAGCTCTAACAATTTTGATTAAATATCCCCCTTATATCCAAGGTATTTTACATGACCAGTAAAGGTTGCATCCTGAATTTTCGGGAATATACTGTATAGTAATACTTATTTGGGATGACTTTTGAGTAATTTTGTCTAATTGGTAAACCATGAGAGATAGACAAACGTTTACAACATAGAAAACGCAAATTTCTTTAAAATAACCAATTCATTTCAAATAATTTTTTGTGTCATAAAGCATTTTAGAGGTATTCAATATATTGGAATACTTTGTCATTTTCTCTCTCCCATTTCCTCTCATTTCGTTTCCCTTTCATGTTTTAAGTTGACTCTGGAACTGAGGTTTGGTCGGTGTCGGGCAGATGGCACAGCCGCTTGAGATTTGGAACTTTCTCTCGGCCCTGCTAGAGGAAAGCCTGTCGAGCCTCCACTGCTGGGTCGTTATTCCCAGGTCCACTAGAGGGACGTCGCCGAGCGACCCTCCGGTGGCCGGT
Organism: Deroplatys truncata; assembly: GCA_030765065.1. NCBI lineage: Eukaryota > Metazoa > Arthropoda > Insecta > Mantodea > Mantidae > Deroplatys > Deroplatys truncata. Next base: position 669,594,477 of record CM060990.1, read on the forward strand.
GGTTAAGCGTGGAACTGTTAGGGATCTCTGCACGTATCTGTCGATTTTCGCCGGCCTCGCTCTGCAACCCATACGTCTTCTGCTGTTCCCTCACCTCATCCGTTCCTCCCGGTGGTGTACACACAAGATCCATTGAGGGTTGAGGTGCTAAGTGTCCCTCCGTTAACTAGTCCTATCCTGTCCTTGTCATTTTAAAGTGCTTTCGCTATTCGGTTGTTTCTCGTCATATAGCGGCCCGGATTTAAACATCGATTCGGTTTCCTCTATTCCTGCTGTACTTACAACGAAATGTGTAATGGAACTATTCTGCAAAGGTTTGTATCGATTAATATGATGTACACAGGCAATTAATATTTGTAAGTATAGTTTAAAAAGCTATATAAAGTAAATTATAGCGGGTATAGAAAGTCGTGTGAATATAACACATCAGATTTTATTGGTTTTGTACAGTTACACAGTTTCATGTGGTTAATCACATTTCAAATCGATAGAAATGTAAGAACAGTTTATACTATTAGTGTTGGACACCCATTCTTACTGCATACGGCACCACAGGCGGTGACCTGATACATGGAATTAAATAATTGGGAAAGGAATTTTCGTGAGTATAAGTGCCAAGCCTAAGTTTAGGGTTCCTTCCCGTCATTTATCAATTACGAGGATGAAGAAAACCTGGTAAACCTGTCAGGGAGAACTGTCTTAGCGGGATTTGAACCGAAGAACTCTCGTTCACGGTCCGTGCCTTATCGACCTCGGCTGTACGTATCCGTAAATGTTTTTTGGCAGTAAGAGAAATTTTTGTGTGGTTACAGAGGAGTTGGAAGATATGCATTTCAAATTTCTTGGAAATCTATAGAAATTTAGGTAAGTGTAGTTTATATGGAGGGTGTTCAAAAATGTACAAATTTTAGGATTGTTTCCCAAATTGAATATCAGAATGCAAGGCACGTTTAGAGAACGTGCCTGAAATGTAACCCTATTCCTAGTCGTGTGTCAAACACACAGGAAAACCCAGAATTTGACCTTTAGCCTTTGACTCACCTTTTTCCTAGTATAGTCGTGTATGTTCGTCACTGAAGGCGAACATAAATAATAATATTAATAATAATATTAATAATAATAATAATAATAATTGAGTTTTATCTATAGATGCTCCTTAACTGTTGTGGTATTTAGCGTCCCATTCTATATTGGGCGTGAAATACGAGTAATTTTGCTCAGAAGCCCCTTTATCAGGCTTGAGGTTCTCTTACGTACCGTTAATCTACAACACGGGACCACTGGCTTTATTTCCCTTCCGAAGGAAGCCATGTTAGGAAAATATTACAAAAATTGTGTGTAATACCAGGTTAATGTTAACTCAGGGATCCCCCAAGGTTCCAATTTAGGACCTTCGTTATTTTTGTGTTTTATAAATGATATACCTAATGTCTTTAAATATTCCAAAATATTAATGTTTGCTAATGATGTTAAATTGTACAAAACTGTCAATAGTGTTAGAGAGTTTTTAGAACTTCAACGTGATCTAGATTCTTTATATGTATTGAGCAAAATGACAAACTTCCATTTAATATTAGTGTGTAAAAATGTCCTTCACCGCAAGTAAAAATCCGTATAAACATCTTTATAACTTTAATGCGACTTCACTCGTTGAAGTAGTTGAAAATAAGGATTTAGGATTACATTTTGTAACAAATCTCAGATTAAACACACACATTGAATTAACTGTAACACAATTGCTAAAAGGTCTAGGCTTCATTATTAGGAATTCATATACATTAATTCGACTTTACAACTCCTTTGTTAGACAAAATCTCGAATATGCATCTATTATTTGGAATCCTAGGACCACAAAGTATGTGATCTTAATAGAAAAAGTACAATCGAAATTTTTAAAATATGTACTATTTAAAAGAATTGGATGTTATCCTATGTACACAAATTACGAAACCCTCTTAGATATATTTCAATTTAAAGCTTTAAATTTCAGAAGGGACATTGCGGGATTAATATTTCTGTTTAAAGTATTACATTCTATTATTGATGATGTTAATGTAATCGCAAATATATTATTTTATGTACCAAATAAAGTAAGTAGATTTAAGAAGCTTTTTTTCACCCCAAGAGCGAACTCAGAAATCCATAAAAATTCACCATTAAACAGAATTGTATATTTATACAACAAAATTCATTATTTCGATTTAGATATTTTCAACATGTTTGAAACTCAGTTCAATATTCAATTTTCTAGATTAATACAAATATTTTAAATAGAAATAGTTGTATAATTACCATGACACCTTGTCCCTTCTTTTCTTTTCTTTACTTTTCTGGCTGTTTTATATTCCTTATTATTTTTTCTTATTTAATTCCTCTTCTTTGAAACGTTTATTGTTAGTTATAATTTCTGTTTGTTTTTTCTGTATAAGTTATATTTATAAATGATTGTATGTTACTATACTTTTGTAATGAACATTGTAGTTGGGGATATGCCTGTTATGTTCAGAACAATAAATAAATGCTAAGGATTTTTACGCCCGAAAAAAATCCATCGCCCTCCGCCGGTTTCGAACCCGCGCCTGCGGGAACTAGATGGTAACATGGTAACCAGTACACCACAGAGGTCCAACATTATTGTGATACTTCGCATACTAGTCAGAATAGCTTAGAAACGCGTCAACCGCTTCTCTATCCAACAGCAAATCCGCGGCAGTGTTTCGGGAGAAGGTTGCTGCTAAGGGATGTACTATTTGGCATCCCCATGATCTAGAGTGGTATGAGAGGGGAACTTCGCGGTCCCCTCCGTGATCCTATCGCCCTACTGCCTGAGATACAATGGTTCATTTTACGCCAATGTTCCTTTAAGAATATTAATAGGAAATTATACGTATGGGGATGCAAAAAGCAAAATCCCTTCACCAGTCAGGAAGAGTTTCTGGGGAATAAAGTAAGGGAATGAAGTGAGGTGCGGTTACTCCACCCCGTGTCTGTATCCACTGCGCGACACCCTTGTGTCAGACCAGTAATTTTGTGCGGTTTTGGCGGCTGCTCCACCCATCAAACCGATCCCGCCCCTCTCCACCCCGATAGAGCAAACCGCAAGCAAAACCGCAAGAAGACGCTGCGCTGCCACGGCCGGGAACCCAGCGTCTTGTGCGCATCTCCCTCCATACGTTTTCCTTGCTGGACCACTCCCAGAATTCCACCTGCCCACAATTAGATTGACTTCCATCCACCTAGAGTCTGGGAAGGCTCGTTATGCCTTAATTTTGTCCCCCCAATGAAGTAGAGGTGACTGCTAAGATGCCTTGCTTAAAGAGATCCTCAGACGCTATAACGCGTCAGTGACGCGTTTCGTCGCGTCTCTCAGAAACATCAGAAGCGTCGAACCGCCGCTCCTCGCTAAACGTTCCGCTCTTGCATAACCTTCTCGGATGCCACGCGGCTTTCACTGGCGTAACTGATAAACGTTACGTTAATTTGAAGGATATCTGTGAGATTTCTAAAATCAACAATTTCATTTGAAATGATAATACAGCCATCAGGGTTAAATGTAAAATGCATACACAAAATGTCATACATAGTTTTAAACCACTTTCCGAGGTATTCATTTTCGTATTATTCTTTTTTTATTGTTTTGAAAAATTGCTCCACAGGATGCAATTAATTTTTTTGAAAAAATTAGTGCTTCGTTATGAAACTCCCTAGTAGTAAATTAATAAAGTATAGAAATGAATTTTTAATTATCATGTTAGTTTGGTAGATAATAAGTATAGAATACCAGACTTTATTTTTGCTTAAAAATTTACACAGTGCGAATATTATTGTTTAATACCATCACAAATAATTTGTTAATAAAATTATTTTCATAACATTTATTTTCCTCACCACGTATAGCTACTGGCGTGCATAAAATGTGACCCATAATGGAACGGAGATTTGGGTCTACAAATCTATCCCCACCTCTACAAGCGTGACCATCTCTGTTTTTCGAGCATAATTCTAGCCACTGTATTGACAAAGTACTTTACCTCCCTCATAGTATGGCCGAACTGCCGAAGGGTATCATTAATGCCGGTTTTCTTAATGCCGTTTAGTAGCGGCAATAAACTTAACCTTCGTCTCCATGTCGCTGATGAAAGCTCTCATATATGCAAATGTGGCAGCTGTCGTTCAGTTTAACCACACATGCAAATAATTCTTTCATTCCTTCCCCTAAAAGGCCGAATTATTACGTAATAGCGTTTCTTTGTGTACCAATTATTTCCATTCTTTGGTTCGATTTGTGTCTCTGGATTGTTTTTCAGGCCAGTGACAGAGAACTGCTATTGCCTGGTTGGAGTCAAGAGTTTGGTTACTTGAGGATGCAAACCTTACGGAGGGAGAAACACTATAGCGATCTAGGGGAATGTGCCACTTTTTAGAGAAGCTATTGCGTTCCACTCAAAAATTCTATATTGAAATTTCATAGGAAATACGTGTTTTCAGTTCCCCTGAATCCAAAAAGAAGCAGTTTTAGAAAAAGGTCCATGTGTGTCTGTGTATGTATCTGTGAAAACAGCAAATTCAAAAACGAAAAGTGGGATAAATACCAAACTTGGTATTTAAGTTCAGTATCTTCCAAATATGCGACACGAAAGTTTTTAAAGTTTATTTTCCACCACTAACTTCATTTTAAACTTTAAACACAACTGTACCGCGCCACTTTTTTTCAAACAGGCACCAGCTGTTTCTTATGTTATTTGATAGGCTAAATTTGAAAATTATTTTAAATATTGCAATCGGTTTGTATCTGTCAAGTGGGCCCAATGATACTGATTAGAATGTTATACATATTAGTTAAAAAACTCAATAGGTATATTTTGGAAACCTTAGTTAACACATAACAATGTAATAAACATTTTTGGTGTAGCAAAATCTGGTATTAAAATTACAAAACAAAAATATAAGGGAAGGCGTAAATGCAATTTACTTTACAGAATAAAGCCTTTGGAGCAATATAATGACACTGATTGAGGCTAACTTGCATGTCACAGCATGAACTGTGTGACATTTCTTGTTGCAAATATTTGCAGGCTAAGACTAAAGGCAGTATTTTGTGCTGTGCGTTCCGCTTTCTGTTAGCGGCGCTAGTGCATGAATTTACACCAATGACTTGACTTTAAGAAAAGGAAATCTTTTTCACAGTTTTGTATCAAATGCCATTTTTTCACAAAAATATACCTTTTCTTTGAGACTACTAAAACTCAGAACAGTGAAGCTTGGTAGAATCTAGCAGCTTAATCAATTTCTTTCTAATGATCTTAACCTTTCAGAAAAATGTTTAAAACTTTCAGCATTAATAAACAACGAAAAGTTTCTTTATTAAGGAATATAAGATTATTTCCTTACTTCTGCTTAAAACTTATCAGCGATTATTTTCCAAAAATAAAAACCATCGAATTAGGACCAAAGTAAATCCAAAAAGGGCGGCGCTGTGGCGGAGTGGTTAAAACGTTCGCCTCTCACTGAGGCGGCCCGGGTTCAATCCCAGGGACCCGCATGTGGGATTTCTGGTGGACAAAGCGGCATCTGGGCAGGTTTTCTCCAGATTCTCCGGTTTCCTCCGCCAATCATTCCACCAACTGCTGCATCATCACCTTTCCTTTCATTCATTTCACCATCATTTCGTTTCATCTACTTCCTTCCTCCCATACCAGGCAACGGGCCGATCACCCATCCTGGATATTCTGTCTGATCCATGAGTGTCTGCTCCTCGACGGGCCTCTGACCCCAGGCACCCGCCTGTAAGTCCTGGGGGTGTAAGTCCTACATATGAGGAGGTTAAAACAGAGAAAGAAGAAGTAAATCCAAACAGTACCTGATTTTTTTTTATCATCTTAAAATATAATTCACCATCTTCAGTAGTTTCTGAGAAAACGGGTCATTTATGCCAGGAAATGTTATTTAGAGAAAAAAAATGGCTAAAACAAACTCGCAAATATTTGAAAGACTCGCTCTAGAAATCACATGACTTTAGCACACACAATCTACTACTTACCAGTAGAACGAATTTATAGAGAAAAACTCCTCCTAAAAGATGTGCTAAAATTTACCTCTCTACTCCAAATTGTAGGAGTTGTAATTTATTTCGGTGAAATGGTGCAAATTCCACATTAAAATTGCGGATGCAGCTACATTTTTAAAAATATATATTTTAAATATAGGTAAGTATTGAGCACAACATTATAAGCCATATATCAAATTAAAGACAATATTCCAATTTATAGCACTGCATAAAAATTAAAAAGCAGTATTTTTTGGGGCAATTTCGACTACTAATTCACCTCTTAATTGTTACTTTCACTTTAGCATCTTAAGCCAAAACACTGCTAAGAAATAAAGCGGCTAAGGTTTGCTGACAGAAGAGGTTAATTTCTATAAATTTAAACATTGGCTTTTTTCAACAAAATCATACTTGATGCTCTGTACCAAAATGATCTCCAAGAACTAAAATTCAGTAAATTGCAAAATAATGAAAGTTTAACAATTTTTAACAGGTTGTTTACAACCAAGGATAAAACTTCGTGTAACATTAAAACTTTTATAAAAAAACAATGCTTTAAAGTACTAAGATAATAAACTATGCTTGAAATTAAGATGCTAATTAGATCTCTCTATCTACGTTTAAAGAAGATATACTAAAAACCTGAGAGAATGTGAAGAAAACCTGCATTATGAACATTTAAAAGTGTCAAAAATCCAAGAAAAAAGATAACGAGAAAACCAAGTATTAAAATATCGCATAGTATTCCCAAACACTTTGCACAGGTCTATTTAAACGTCACGTTTGGTCATATAAGGGGACTTGGTGACTAATTTTTGACATTTCGAAATACTAGTTGGTTTTTTATTTTTAATAGGAAATAAATCTCCAAACATTTTGGAGCAAAGATCTGATATTCCTGGTCATTTAAATGCCCTTTCGACCTGCCTTTGGCCCTTTGAATTAACCTTGGACGTTTACAAATAGGGCGTGAAATTTTAAAACTACACCTCCTAGTAATCTTACTTTCTTAGATTTTTGCAATTCTAAAATGCTCCCAATGATACAAGTTTTGTTCACCTTGTTTCTAATTTTCAACTAAGTTCTTTGAAGGTGGATGAAGAGATTTAAAGGGCTTTTGTTGATATAAACTAAAGGATATTAATAGTTCAATAAATAATTGATTTTTGAAAATTTAGAAGTGTTACGTACTTTAACACAGGATATTCCCAGAAAGTTCTGGACTTACATTTTATCTGGCTTATAAATATGTTAAACATATGGTATTTGCATCAAAATCTTTAGAACTATTTTTCAGAAAATATAAAACAAATATTCCGGTAAAGCTTTGAAATTTCACTCTAAGCTTGAACTCGGGAAATGGATAGGGACTTGTCACTTAAAAACAGTATAAACTATTTTGAATTAAAAACTGTAACAATGAGTACATCGGAAATGGTTAATGTCACAACATAAATTGTGTGATTAATGAAACCTGTATTTTTAATCTGATGCAGCGGATATGGCCCAAGGTTATCGGGAGTTCGGCGCCGAGTGGTCCCAGTAAACAACATAAAGCTGCTTGCCAGCGTAAACACCAGGCGCACTATAACTAGAACTTTTTGGAAGCTTTATCCCCTTCTTTCTCCACAAAGTGCGTCGAAATAGTTCTAGAAGGTTCGAGAAACTTCTATGGAGATTCCACTGCCCATATAAGCAAGCGCTCTCGCGGGTAGTACCAGTCGGGGCAGTCACGAGTTGAAAGCGAGTCGAGTGGTGCGAAGTGAGTGAGTGTCGAGTCGCGAGGCGAGGAGTGGCGACAAAAGAGCGAGTCCTGTCGGTGAGTCGATGAGCGAGCGAGTTGGTGAGTGAGCTTGCTTGAGACATCTAGAGCGATTCTCCGAGCGAGTTGGTGAGGGCTTCTATTCGAGTGTTATCGGAGCGACGGTTGTGGAGGGCTTGTGTCCGACTCCCGAGTGAAGTCAACCGTCCGGCGTGAAGAGGTTGTGTCACTACGGACGTGAACTGGCGGAGAATTGAACTATTTCACCTGAGGGAAGTGACATTCGTGAAGTGAACTCCCAGTGAAACTGAACTACATAAAAGGAAACAGACCCGAGAATTGAGTGACAGTCCAAAAAATGGACGAGGGCCATACTCTTATGGTTTACCAATTATACGAAATTACATAAAATTTCTTCCGAATGAAGAGAAATTCACAGGCTATTTCCAGACAATTTAAGATATACATTTTTCCCATGTATACATCTTATATATGATGTATTTCGATCAAAATACTTAGTCATTTTTAGGAACTGAAGGATTTCGAAAAATCCTCCAACTAAAGGGTAGGTAGTTTGAAGTGATAGAATTTTCTTGAAAATCTTCGATTCGCATTTTTGGAAGTTCTGTGGCATTTATTCGTAAGTTCGTTTTTTAGTAATGCTGTTTATGGTGACGCCGTGGCCGAGTGGTTAGACCGCACACCTCTCACCAAGGCGGTCTGGCTTCAATCCCAGGTAATCACATGTGGGATTTTGGTGGACAAAACGACGTCTGGGCGGGTTTTCTCCGGGTTCTACAGTTTCCCCCGCCATTCATTACAATTGCTCTATCATATCCTATCCTTTCATTCCTCTCAGCGTCATTTCATATCATCTCCTTCCTCGCTCTTATATCAGGTTCGGGCTGATTAAGCATTCTCGCTGCTCTCTCCGATCCGTCTGTACTCCCCGACAGGCGTCGGGCCCCAGGCACCTGTTTGTAAGTCCTAGGCGGTGTAAGGTCTATAAAACAACGGGGAGGGTAAACATAGAAAGAAGATGAGTAATGTTGTTTATACAGGATGTAACAAAAGAGTACGGCACAAATTGCAGGAACATTCATCACACGTAGACGAAGAAATTATGTTATATGAACATGGGTCTGGAAACGCTTTGTTACCAAGTTACAACTCATTTTCTCCAACTCATTAATCATGGGAATCACACAAGAATATAACGTACCATCATACCACATGTAACTCTTTCTCACAGGAGATGTTCAATATGCCCTCCGTGAGCATTGATACATGCATCAACCCGCCGTCGTAGTGAATCCCGGATACGCTGATGTATCCCTGGAGTATTGCGTATGATTTCGCACCCTTCCATAATACGGGCACGGAGACTCTGAATATCTGGTACTGGAGTTCGATGCACAAGAGCTTTCAAATGCCGCCACAAACAAAAGCCCAGTGGGTTTATGTCCGGGGAGCGTGGAAGCCAGGCAATTGGTCCACCTCTACCTATCCATCTGTCACTGAATCTGTTATTTAGAAGCCGACAGACATAACCCTAAAATGAGAAGGTGCTCCATCGTGCATGAAGTACATGTTTTGTCGCACAGCTAAAGACACATCTGCTAACAGATCAGGTAGAACAACCTCAACGAAATTACGGTAACTTTGTCCGTTGAGCCTGGGTGGAAGAACGCGAGGCCTTACCAAACGGTCACCAACAATGCTGGGCCAAACACTGACAGAAGATCTTTGTTGATGACTTGCTTCAGCACTTGTGTGAGGATTGACGTCATCTCATACATGCCGAATGTGATAATTTACAATCTGATCTCGTTGAAACGACGCCTCATCTGAGAACAGCACCATTGCACTAAAATTAGGGTTGACGCTTTGTTGCATAAACCATTACCAAAAGCGTACCCGTGCAGGAAAATCAGCTGCTGATAGTGCCTGCACACGCTGTAAATGATATGGATAGAGCCGGACCTCGTGTAACACTCGCCAGACAGTCATGTGCTCAACATTCATTGTTGCAGCTACTTGTCTTGTACTGACACTAGGGTAGTCGTCAACTGCCTGAAGAATTGCCGACTCCCGTTGCGGTGTCCTCGTCCTTCTAGACCTCCCCCAGTCGCGAGTACCAGGATGAAATGCCTCATGTTCCCTAAGACGACGATCAATGGCTTCAAACGTTTTCCTGTCGGGACACCTTCGTCCTGGAAATCTCTCCCGGTACAAACGTTGAGCGCAAGCGCCATTGCAGGTCTGCTAATCCATACATCAAATGGACATCTGCCATCTCTGCATTTGTGTATACCGCCATTTCACGAACCAAGTCTGTGATCAACTCTACTAGTACGTAATAACCTGTGTGCTTGCCAACGTCGTACTGCTCACTGGAACAGTTGATGTTCCCTCTAAACAAGCAATGACGTTAGTCGCATGGCAACACATGTTCCCCGTGATTCTGTTCGTGTGTGTTTCCCATGATTAATAAGTTAGAGAAAATGAGTTGAACATGGAGACAAAGCGTTTACAGACCCATCTTCATATCACATAATTTCTCCGTCCACGTGTGAAGAACGTGTCCTGTAACACGTGCCGTACATTTCTGTTACATCCTGTATGCGCGTGTACGTACACACATGGACCTTATTTTAAAGATGCATTTTGGATACCGGAGGCCCTAAAACATGCATGTACATACTTCAGAAGTGACTTTTGAACATGAACAAGAAGGTTATAGTACAGTACATTATGTTTTCTGTGTTCATCGCTTTTCAATAAACAATCAGCACTACTTTATGATACTAAATGGAATTTATAACCTGGTTTTAAAAGAAAGTTTTGAACTGTCTTCTATCCAGCGATGTGTGGGTATTTTTACTTTCTCGCTTTGTCTGAAATAAAACACTAAAATGTGCTCCTTTATGAAAGAGCCTGCAAAAGTTTAACATATTATTTTGGCACTGTATGGATATTCTATGCAATACAAGTTTGCAGAGACAAGTGTGGGCATTGATTTTTACTTTTAATGCATTATACTTTATATATGGCTCACAGGCATTTAAAATGGCAACATGGGCTAGTTTACTCTAGTATGGCTCCACTCTTCCCTTATTCTCATTCTTTGTTTCCACATTTAAAGCGTTTATTTTAATAGTCTTATGCATGTAGTGTCTTCCCTACCTTAAACATTTTTACTACAGTTGGGATGATAAATACCACTATTCGGATCTTCCAGCATCGATATTGTAACTTTATAAAATGTATAAATTTAATAGCTTGTTCGCTAAATTACAATTGCATTACTTTTGGTTTTTAATAAATCATTTTGCGTTATTTGATGATTTGGAGACTAATTTTGTGGTCTCTGATCTGCAACATGTTTTTCCTATTTAATAAATCTATTGAGTATACTGGATGCGAAAAAACAATGTGTGGAAAATTGTAGAATACAAAGGCAGCATGAAAATAAGTGTTTTGAGAATAGCAACAAGGGTTCACGGTAGCTTTCTTACTGTGCTACATCTGCATCTACCACTCTATGCTCATAACCTTGAAGTGCTTAGGTAGGGACTGCCTTTCTGATCTACAATGTTGTGCAATTGTTTTTCCGTACTGTGTGTACGAGGGCAGTCCCAAAAATACCCGACCTGATGTATAGATAGTGATTGTTGTTTCAAACAAATGACTATGGTAGAAATTAGCATCCTCATTAAGCTTAAGTTTGAAGTTTGACGTTGCTACCTTGTTTAGTAATTGTTTGGCAGCCATCAACAGTGAACTCTCTCAGCGAATTTGTAAACATGGATAAAACTGGACATCGTTATGTGATACAATACTTTCACTTGAAAGGTCTTAGTCCAACTAATATTAAAGCTGAGCTAGATTTTACTATGGGGAGTCTGCTCCTTTGTTTACAACAGTAAAATATTGAGTGTCAGAGTTCAAGCGAGACCGTACGAGCTGCCAAGACAAACATCGCATTGCTCGACCAAATGGTATTGGATGACCGTCGACTGAAAGTGCGCGAGCTAGCAGACATCGTAGGCATTTCAAAAAATGCTGCACGTTGCATACTAGCTGAAAATTTAGACATGAGAAAGCTGTGCGCAAGCTGGGTGCCACGTTTACTCACAATGGAACAAAACCAGCGTCGTGAGGATGTTTCAGTCGAGCGTTTGGCGATATTTCGCTACAATAAAGCCGAGTTTTTGCGTCGATTCATAACCATGGATGAAACATGGGTCCACCACTTCACACCTGAGACGAAGGAACAGTCAAAACAGTGAATTGGAAGGGGAGAATCGGTTCCAAAGAAAGCGAAGACAGTTTCATCTGCAGGCAAGGTCATGACGTCAATTTTTTGGGATAGGCATGGGATAAATTTCATTGATTATCAGCCAAAAAGGGAAAAATAATCAATGGCGAGTATTATGCAAACTTATTGCAGCGTTTGAATCACGAAATCAAGGAAAAACGGCCGCATTTAGCGAAAAAGAAAGTTCTATTTCATCAAGACAATGCAACAGTTCACACATCCATTATCGCTATGCCTAAAATCATTAAGTAAAACATCGAATTACTTCCTCATGCACCCTATTCGCCAAACTTAGTCCCCTCTGATTATTTTTCTGCTTCCAAAGTTGAAAAAATGGCTTGGCAGTAAAAGATTTGTCAACAATGAAGAGGTGGAGTTTGCGGTTGATGACTATTTTGCAGAACTCGACGGTTCTCACTATAAGCAGGGTATCGAAGCGATTGAACATCGCTGGGAAAAGTGTATGGAGCTGAAACGGGACTATGCAAGGAAATAAAGACTCTTTTTCCAAAATTTTTGTATTTTCTTTGTTAGGTCGGGTACTTCTGGGACAGCCTTCGTATTCCTTATAACCAAAACTAGTATTATTATCTTATTATTTTAACCTTTTTTACAATTATGTTATGGGCTGACTGCGAGTAACTTTCACTATTTTATCTAATGTGGCTCTCGGAAATAGATACAGAACCGTATACATACTCACATTTCACTTCATACATTTTAAAATCTAGCAACAGCTAGTTCTGAGCGGCGTGAAACTCGTACATGGAGGTTCTGTAGACCTCCGGTGTATAGATTAACATGCTTCTTTAAATTTAACATTTTTTGACTTACCACCAAGAAAAAATGTTTTATGCACATTTTAGACACAGCTTTGTTGCAATTAAAATATTGAACTGAAATAAATGCAAGTGTTTTCGAAAGGTGGATTTGGAAGTTCTTATTAGTTTGTGCTAAGTTCATCAATTTAGAACCCAATGTAAGTTTTATGTAAAGGCTGAGAGCGAGTCACTTACCAGGCCAGGCGACTGCAGAAACAATGGAGTGTGTTGCGTCAGCTAAATCAACTTCATTCTCAACTCAGTTAATGTTGCAGGTTACATGAATACTTCCCCCCATTCCTCACTGTTTTACGTGTTTTCATTTAGATATAACAATCGAAACACGGTGGACTAAGAATGATGAATGCAATAATGCTTTGGTAAATAATATGATGCCTGATCCGCACTACCCCCCTTTCGTCCATGTCTAGCACAAAGAAAAACATAACTGCCAATGATGGTCTGAACAGAAAATCGAAAATTAAAATTTTGGAAGTATAGAAAGAGCATACAAGAATCAGTTCAAAGTATTAGACATACATCGATACTACATAGAATCGAGATATCGAAGCGCGGTTTCCACTTAATACTATCACCTTCTCTTCAAATACGAGTACGTCTCTCAGCAGAGTTTCTCCTCATCCAATGTCCTAAACAATTTCGTTTCCTCTTGCTGATTAGTTTAGTACTGTTCTTGTTGATTAGTTCCGTGTAGCCTCCTTCAATCGACTCCCCCCTTCAGCTTAAACATATTTTACGTGCAAAGCGTTTCTGCTGCATTGGATTTAAATCACGGGTATTTCCTTCACTGGAATTACTACCATATGTTCTTAATACAGCATGATGGCCTCTAGCCTATACAAACAAGAAACATTAATTTAAAAAAAACAAACTTGGATTGTGACTACAGAGAAAGAAGAATGTGGTTATGAAACAGCCAGACGAAGTAAGTAACATTCGATTGGGCATGTTAACAAAATGTGTTACATTCACATTACTTTCTCTACACTCTGTTGCTTATTTGTGGGTATACAAAGTATTCTTACGACATTTTATTACCTTCTCTACCACGTGCATAGTAAGTAGAAAAGGTATTGCAATCCACCAACAACTTCGATACCGATATTTCACCGGAAATACATGTTTTGAGGCCCCCTGAATAAAAAGTACATCCGTGTGTGTGCGTGTGAACAACATAACTCGAAATTCAAAAGAAGGATTAACACCAAACTTGGTATTAGGTTCAGCATTTTCCAAAGACGCGACACGAAGAGTTTCAAGAAAATTTTCCTACCCCAAACTATACTTTACATGGAATATTTTCAGAAATTTTGTATTTTTTAAAAAATAGCTAGAACGACTTTTATTAAAATGCTATATATTAAAGATATGTGATAAATGCGAGCAAAAAAGATAAAATAATTAGGGTTAAAATTGTCATATATCGAATTATACAGTTCCAAAAGCAACACTCTGATCGTAGAGAGTATGATACAATAATTAAAAGTTACAATAGAGAGTAGGTTGTGTTACAATACAACAGTTACAAGTATGTTATGATGTGACACCTTGGTACTGTCCCTGCTTCCAAGTTTCAATACAGAGTACATTGTGTTACAATACAATAGTTACAAGTATTATATGATGTGATAAATAAAATGTTTATCATAAATATTCTGGGAATAGCCTCTGAAGTATTCATTCCGAAGGAATAACTGCTAAAACTAGAGCGATAAACGAAAATGTACTGTACAAATATTGTAAATCTTCTTAGAACACATAATTTATGTCAAATAAATTTTTGTAGCATAAGCCATTTCTGAGATATCAATGGTTCGAATTGATCATTACTTGGTAAGTCTTTTAAAGTCCTGTCAACATTCAGTTGTTTCTCGCGAATGCATGGAAACGGTATGGAATTTTAGGGCCAGAGTTTAGCGTCCAGTTCTTAAACAATTGAATATTACTATTCCCTTTTGTATGTAGAAGGAAATGTTTAATGTAGGTTTTCTGCAACTGTTTATTTGAATTAAAATGAAGTGGATAGAAAATCAAGCTTTAGCAAGATTAGTTTGTGTACACAGTAAACAAGGGGAGAGAAAATCATGTGAGTGTGTCACATCAGAAACAACTGAATGTCGACAGGACTTTAAAGAAATGGCTTAGTGTTTAACAATTCGAAACATTCATAACGGATATATTGGAAATTCCTGATGCCACAAAAAGTTTATTTGAAATAATTTGAAAACACACTTTGCGTAATATGTTTTGTTCGTCTTTAAACGTTTACTACGGGAGTTAGTCAATAAGTACCCGCAAACAATATTTTTAATTTTTACTTTCTCTACTACGTATAGTAAGTAGGGGAAGTATTGTATTCCACCCAAAAATTCGATACAGAGTTTTCACCGGAAATACATGTTTTGAGACACCCTGAATCCAAAAAAAGCATTTTTGGAAACATGTTCGTGTGTGTGTCTGTGTGTGTGTCTGTCTATCTGTCTGTGTGTCTGTGTGTGTGTCTGTCTGTGAACAGCATAACTCAGAAAGGAACAGTCGGATAAACACCAAACTTGGTATTTAGGTTCAGTATCTTCCAGAGATGCGACACGAAGGTTTTCAAGAAAATCCCCCCACCCCAGATTACCCTTTACATGGAAGATTTTTCGAAAAGTTTAATTTTCTCAAAAATGGCTAACGATTATGATTAAAATATCATATGTTTAAGATATTTTCATGACAAATGAAATGTATATCTTGAATTTTCTGGGAATGTCTCCAAAAGTATTCTCCATTGTGAACCACTTTTGCAT
The DNA here is from genome assembly GCA_030765065.1 of Deroplatys truncata. Taxonomy (NCBI): domain Eukaryota; kingdom Metazoa; phylum Arthropoda; class Insecta; order Mantodea; family Mantidae; genus Deroplatys; species Deroplatys truncata. The sequence continues at coordinate 669,610,240 of CM060990.1, forward strand.
AACTGGTAAACCATAAGAGATAAACAAAATTTTACTACACAAAAAAGTAGATCGCGTTAAAATACACAATTTATGTCATATAAATTTTTTTGTTGAATGAACCATTTTAGAGATATTGCTTGTTATTCCCTTAAAGTTTTCAATACTTATTTTCTAAAATGGGAATTCCTTATTCATGTTTTTGTCTTGGATATGCAAAGAGTTATAATCTGTGGCAAAGGGAATGGTGCTGCACCTAGCAACCAGCTATTAAGAGATATGTATGTGCTTAAAGACTACTGTTTTTCTATATTGCCCTTGTAAATATATTTTCCCCTTACATCTACAAGAAAATTAGCAATAAGAAAGAGTCTGCAAATGTTTATCTCGATTAACATGAAGTAGATGGAGAATAAGCGTTTGTAAAAATAGTTTGTACAAGAGTAGAGAAAGCCATGTGATTTTTTTTTTGTAGTAGGTTGAGTGTATCGGCTTGTACGCCCGCACGTCGACATGTTGTTCCTTTGTCTCCGCTTGTGGAATGTTTGACCGTTATCACTTCAGTGAGTGTTGCATTGTTGCATAATAAGCATGGCTACACTCCTCACCGTTAGCAGCAAAGAATAACACATTAGGTTATCCGTTTTTGTCGTTTGAAGGTGTACCAAGAGACGAAATCCATCGAAGACTTTTCGCACAATATGTGGCAATGTTTAACCCCAGCGAAATGTGTATGAAAGGATTGAAAAGTTAGAAATTGGTAGGACAACTGTGAAGGACGAGAAAAGAGCCCATCCATATCCACTACTGACGCCAACATTGAGCAAGTTCGTATCCTGATCAGAGAACCAAGATTAACTGTCGATGAAGTGGCAAACCATATATTTTTGGTCCACTTAAAAATGCCTTAAGGGGCCGTTGCTTTACCACAGACCAAGAAGTGAAGAAAGCGGTGCATACATGGTTTGCTGCTCAAGCGAAAAAACTTTTTCTGAGGGCATCAGAAAGGTTGCAAAAATGGGTCATGTACATTGAGAAGCAAGGGGACTACATTGAAAATGAGGCAATCGTAGTTATACAAGATTTTATAACATTCCTTTCGAATTCCCAAAAAATTCAATATACACATTTTATTTGACATATAAATATTTTAATATGTGGTATTTTAACCAAAATTGTTACAGCCATTTTTCAGGAAATAAAAAAATTGTAAAAATATTCTATGTAAAGTGTAGTTTGGTTTGGGGGGATTTTCTTTAAAATCTTCGTATCGCATTTTTGTAAAGTACTGAACCTAAATACCAAGTTTGATATTTATCCGACTTTTCATTTTTGAGTTATGTTGTTCAAAAACACACATACGCACGTATTTCCGGTGAAATATCCGTATCGAAATTTTATGTGGAATACAATACCTCTTAAATCTGCCAAGTAGGTGGCACAGAAGGTAAAAATCACATCGATGGGAACTTGGGTTGTACCCTACATCACTTTTAAAAGGAAACCATTAAGAAAATGTCAATAATATTACTATACTTACCATCAAAATATCACTGTTTGCTGAATGATAACACGTTTTGGCTGTAAGTTATAGTCACAAACCTATTCATTATTACAAGTGAATATAACAAATACTATGATTTTATTTTATAATTTAATCACTTTCTTAAGGGAACAAGCACGAGTTTCTTTTTCTAAGAAATACGCATTTTTACTTTCTCTTCCCCATACCTAGGAGGTAGAGAAAGTATTCTATTGCATACAAAAATTCGATAATGAGATTTCACAAGAAATACATCACATACTATGTGATCAAATGTATCCGGACACACCACAATAATACGTTTTTCATCTTAGGTGCATTGTGCTGCCACCTACTGCCTGGTACTCATTGTCCGCGACCTCGGTAGTCATTATACATCGTAAAACAGCAGAATGATACGCTCCGTAGAACTCACGGACTTCGAACGTGGTCAGGTGATTGGGTGTCACTTATGTCAGAAGTCTGTACGCGAGATTTCCACACTCCTAAACATCCCTAGGTCCACTGTTTCTGATGCGATAGTGAAGTGGAAAAGTGAAGGGACATATACAGCACAAAACCGTACAGGCTGATCTCGTCCGTTGAACGACAGACACCGCCGACATTTGAAGAGGGTCGTAAACAGTAATAGGCAGACATCTATCCAGACCATCACACAGGAATTACAAACTGCATCAGGATCCACTCCAAGTACTATGAGGTGAGAAACCCTGGATTCCATGGTCGAGCGGCTGCTCATAAGCCACACATCACGCAGGAAAATGCCAAACGACGCCTCTCTTGGTGTAAGGAGCGTCAACATTACACGATTGAACAGTGGCAAAACGTTGTGTGGAGTGACGAATTACGGTACACAATGTGGCGATCCGATGGAAGGGTGTGGGTATGGCGAATGCCCGGTGAACTCATCTGCCAGCGTGTGTAGTGCCAACAGTGAAATTCGGAGGTGGTGGTGTTATGGTGTGGTCGTGTTTTTCCTGGAGGGGGCTTGCAACCCTTGTTTTTTTGCGTGGCACGATCACAGCGCACACCTATATTGATATTTTAAGCACCTTCTTGCTTCCCACTGTTGAAGAGCAATTCGGGGATGGCGATTGCATCTTTCAACACGATGATCGAGCACCTGTTCATACTGCACGGGGTGTGGCGGAGTGGTTACACGACAATAACATCCCTGTAATGGACTGGCCTGCACAGAGTCCTGACTTGAATCCTATAGAACACCTTTGGGATGTTTTGGCACGCCGACTTCGTGCCAGGCCTCACCGACCTACATCGATACCTCTCCTCAGTTCCGCACTCCGTGAAGAATGGTCTGCCATTCCCCAAGAAACCTTCCAGCACCTGATTGAAAGTATGCCTGCGAGAGTGAACACTGTCATGAATTCTAAGGGTGGGCCAACGCCACATTGACTTCCAGCATTACTGATGGAGGGCGCCACGAACTTGTTCGTCATTTTCAGCCAGGTGTCCGGATACTTTGATCACGTAGTGTATTTTGTTGCGCTGAATCAAAAAGAAAAAAAAATTAAAAAAATGTTTGTGCTTGTGTCTGTCTATGAACAGCTTAACTCAGAACTCAAATGCTGGATGAATACCAAATCTCGCACTTAAGTTTGGTACCTTTCAAAGATGCGACACAAAGATTTTCAAGGAAATTGCCCGCCTTAAATTACCCTTTACATGGAAAAATATTCTATATATTTGTTTTCTCCAAAATATCCCTAAAATGTTGACTAAAATACCATATGTTTAAGATATTTAAAGATAATTTAAGATAAATAAAACTTATACCTCTAATTTTCTGGGGATAGACTATGAAGTCTTCATCCTGAAGGAATTTTGTATAACTGGTAAACCATAGGAGACAGACAAAAGCTTACTTCACAGAAAATGTTGATCCCTTTAAAGCACAAAATTTATTTCACATAAGTTTTTTTAATGGCATGAGCAATTTCCGAGGTTTGAATTTGTGAATTTGTATAATTTTTAAAGTTGTTAATAGCTATGTCATGGAAAGAGTATGACAATTTCAAGTCCAGAATATAGCCACTGGATTTTAAACAACTGACTAACGATTGTGTTTTCTCTAGCCCCCTTGTACCTACAACAAAATGTGTAATGTAACTATTTTTGCGAAGTTTTATCTCGATTAGCATGAAGGAGATACAAAATAAGAATACAGTGTAGAAGTTGTACACAAATAAATGTTGGTGGGTATAGAAGTATTTGAACTTAACATTTCAGATGTTTTTGAAAGATAACCATTATCTAAATGTCAATAATTAGTTATAACTACCATTTAACTGCTAGCTCCAAGAGTGTGGTGAATACAATTCATCTAAGAATTATATTGTGAAATTTATTAATTATTATCGAGTGGCTTAGGGCTTCTTAAGCATTGGCTTCTACTTATCCACACTCAAACCATATTTCATACAAAAAAACCGTAAAAAAGCATCGGCCATGGGTCACTGGTGATAGGGAAACACGGTCTGGTGAGTGCAGTCTGCAAACGTTAACAGATGTACGAGGGATGGAGGCTTTTTGTTACTTGCAACGCGCCTGCCTTAAGTCCATTAACAGTTCAACTTTACTTCCTGGTTTAATGCTTAGAAATTCGTATATCTTATTATTAACAATTAACTAACAATCGCTCAGATTACGTTTCTATTCGATAATTTTCGTTAAGGTTGCCAACATTCTTACTTTCTCTACCACGTACATAGTGGGTAGAGAAGATATTGCATTCCACCCAAAAATTGCATACCAAGATTACAGGTTTTGGAGCTCCTTAAATACTAGAACTCTTTTTAGAAAAAAGTTCGTGTGTGTGTCTATGGACAGCATAATTCAAAAATGAAAAGTAGAATAAATACCAAACTTAGTATTTAAATTGAGTGTCTTCCTTCATGGCGCAGTGGAGTGGAGCGTTGTGCTCTGATTCCCGGCCATGGAATGCACCTGGGTACGATCACACCTGTGGGAGTGCAAATTTTAGGTCCCGGCTATAGGAACGGTGCTCACTCAACATCGTGAGGAAAGTGTCGCGGTAACTTCGTGTTATCTTATTGCTGTATTGCTGAGCGCCTGTTATTGTTTTACTATTTTTAATTTTGAGTTCTTTGTCCTCCGGCTAGCTATTATTATTATTCAGTCGAGCAAATCTCTTAAACAGGGTGTGTAAACGGAAAGGAGTTGTTACTAAAAGATAACACTGATAAAAGAATTTGTTTTTACACCATTATTGCTGTCACACTTCGTTAAATTCACAGATTTACTTTTGATACATGCCTGACTGAAACTGTTATATTTTCGAATGTAACTACAATCACTTATTTGCCGCACATTATTAATTCGCGTATTTCACATCTTTTAACTAACTTTACGACGCGAGAGATTCTGTAGAACTGCACGACGTATAACCCGCGAATGATTCTGTTGGACTGAACGTTACCCGTCTCTGGCTTTAGCTTTTTATACTCCCTCACTCCGATATGCCTAAACATTATAACAGAACTGCTATTGGTTAATAAAACGCGCCAACATTAGCGTCTATTTTTATATCCAATCAAAATTACGAACACAAATGCTCTAGGGAAGATATTCCCTCCATTTCTAAAGAAAGGCACGCTACTCTGACGTCATTTGTTTTTCTCATCTAATTAACAAACAACTCACCCCCTCGTTACATTGTTACCCGCTCCTATTGTCAGTTTCAGTGAGGCCGTGTAAACTTATTTCCTAACAATGCTTATAATTAACAAACATCTCAAATCATTGTCATACAATAATGCTAATTTACACTACAATCACTATGGCATTTACAGTGTTGTGATATAAAATACTGCCACAAAAGTGAGTAGCTGCGATAGGCAACGGTCCTGCCCTCGCGAGTCAACTTTCCGGCTGGAGGATGCATAATACTGGCCACAGCACCTTTCCGTATCGATTGGATGATCGCCCATCTTTACCGAGCGTAAGTGGGCGTGAAGGCGGCAGTTGGGTTGGCAGGCCCATGCTCTTGGCGGGCTGTAGCGCTACAGGATTTATAGTTCAGCAACTTATACAAAAAATCGGGAGTGGTAACTCATCTGGGCATGTATTCCCCCTCTCTAACTGCTTTGGGCGGGCATGCCTCTCCTACTCTGCCTCTGAATCGCTGCCATATTTTCGCCTAGGCTGTTTTAGTTTATTCTCACAAAATCGTTTATCACTTAATTATGCCACAGCTGTAACTATTCAACTGTAGAGACAGACTAAAAACACAAGAGCATTGCACCAAAAATGCTGTGTTTGTAAATTGCTGTGACAAGCCACGCAAAGAGCAAGGTGCAGCGGGTGTGAAAACAAATGTTTGCACATAACTAGCGATAGCATTTCGCATACATGCTGTATTAACATGGGATATTTTCCAAAAGTTAATCAATACTGTTTAGAGTATTTTATAGCCGTCACTCCCCCATTTATCTCTTCGAGGAAAAATTCCCTCGCTGATTGATTTTTATAATACAAAGCATTTCATTTGAGGTTTTACAACGAAAACTAACGGCTTTATTTTTTTTTACAGGGAGACCAATCACACAACACCATCATCATCTCAAAACTGTGCTCTTTAATATACCTCTTACAGAACTGGAATAAGGGTTTCAGTTTTTGACTTATCACGATGTAAAGAAGATCCTGTTAAATTTTTCTCCACTATAACAATTCTGTATTCACAACAGTGAGGTGACACGTATTTCTCGCATTTCAGCGCACTCCCTCTTTAAGACACCTCGTTGTATAACTCAGAGCCTAAAGGCAAAAGGCAAGTAGACTGGGGGCCATTTATCTCTCGTTAATACTCGCGCAGTCTGTAGACCGAGGGATTTTACTAAGTTTACATAATATAATTTTAATTTAAGTTCAGTTCCTTTGAAAAATGGGAAACGAAAATTTTCAAGAAAATCTCCTCCCATAAATGGAAGATTTTTCTAAATTCTTTATTTTCTCAAAAATGTCACGCACGATTTTGATTAAAATACCATAATATATTAAAGATATTTACATGAACAATTATATGTATATATTGGATTTTTGGGGAAATAGCCTGTGAAGCTCTCTTCATTCGAAATGTATTTTGTGTTTTCTTGTTTAAGTGGTAAACGTTAAGCAATAGATGAAAACCCACAGAAAAATCTGAAGTGTTACACTCACATGACTTTCTCTACTCTTGTACAAACTATTTTTACAAACTCTTATTCTCCATCTATTTCATATTAATCGAGATAAACATTTGCAGAAACGATCTTTTGACATGCAAAGAGAATTACATTTTACACATAGCGACCAGTTCTAAAAATATTTGACTATCGCTTAAGGCGTACTATGTTCCCCTTGTTTTGTAATTGCAAGGGCAATATGGAAATGCAGTAGCCTTTAAGCATCGACATATATCTTAATAGCTGGTTGCTGGGTGCAGCACCATTCTTTTTGCCACAGATTAATACTCTTTGCATATCCAAGACAAAAAAATGTATAAAATTCCCATTTGAGAAATTAAGTATTGAAACATTTCAGGGAATAACAAGCAATATCTCGAAAATGGTTCAATCAATAAAAAAAATGTATACGACATAAATTGTGTATTTTAATGCGATCTACATTTTTTTGTGTAGTAAAATTTTGTCTATCTCTTATTGTTTACCACTTGTGCAAAAGTCGTTCACAATAAAGAATACTTTTGGAGACATTCCCGGAAAATTCAAGATATACATTTTATTTGTCATGAAAATATGTTAAACATATGATATTTTAATAAAAGTCGTTAGAGCCATTTTTGATAAAATTAAAATTTTCGAAAATTTTTCCATGTAAAGGGTAATTTGGTGTGGGGGAATTTTCTTGTAAACCTTCGTGTCACATCTCTGGAAGATACTGAACCTAAATACCAAGTTTGGTGTTTATCCAACTGTTCGTTTCTGAGTTATGCTGTTCACAGACACACACACACACACACACACACACACGGACATATTTCCAAAAATGCTTTTTTTGGGTTCAGGGGGTCTCAAAACATATATTTCTGGTGAAATCTCGGTATCGAATTTTTGGGTGGAATACAATACTTCCCCTATTTACTATATGTAGTTGAGAAAGTAAAAATGTATACCCCTTTTAAACGCGCAATTTATTTCATATAACTTTTTTGTGGCAAAAGCCATTCCGAGATATCCGCTATTAATGGATGACTTGCTAAATACTGTCATTCTTTTCAACTCCTCTAACTATCCATCTGAAATTTTAAGGCGAGCATATAGCGTCCAGTTCTGAAACATTTGACTATCGCTGTTTCCTTTTACCAATGACGAAATGTACAATGTAGCTATTTCTTCAAATATTTATTTCAATTAAAATGTAGTAGATAGTAGAAAAATAAACTTTCGTATAGTTGTAAACCAAAATAAACCATAGAGGGGAGAGAAACTCATGTAGGTTTAACCATCGTATTAGTATTTTCAACGAAACACGCTAAGATATGTATGTACAGTGCCTTCGTTTTATGCCAAGGCCGCGGATCTCGCGAATGCGTGCTCCGCACACAGTGTACTACACTACGAGGTTTTCCGTTCCGTGACTCCCGCGCTTACTAACGGATGTTAGTAACGTATATGTAATGAGTACTAAACTTGTTATAAGTGTTGTTGAAAGAGGTGTACATCTACGCGATGACATTCTTGACATCGTCGGCTGAAGTTACCATTCACACGCATAAGTTCTTCTTGCGCAGTGTTCATAATTTCTGCTTTTATATTGTCCTAAAGTTCATCTACGTTGTGGGGTTGTTCCTATAAACTGTATTTTTTAGTGCTTAGCGATCCCATTATTCTAAATTTATTGACCAAACATCTCACAGTGTCTCTACCAGGAACTGGTTAACAAGGAAATTGCTGCTGAAATTGTCTACACACCGGTCTACATGATTCAGTTGCAAGGCATTTACGTGAACTAATAAGAGAATAACAATCCTAAGTAAATCACACCCAACACATGCATTGCCGAAACGCTTCATAACACGAAGACAAAGCAACGACTGAGAGAGCTGACAGCTGATAAACGTACCCTTAAAACCTCCTGCACCGCTACTGCGCTGTGGCATAATACCGAGGTCCTTGCCGTCTCGGCCGATACGCATATAAGACGGTTGTGGCCTTAGCATAAAACATACGCACTGTATGTTAAAAATCACTTTGTTCAGTAGGTCATGTTAGGTCATGCAAAAACGTTTATTTCCTCAGTAATTATTTTTAGCACTGCTAAACAATTACATTCATTCATTCGCTGTTTACCCTCCTCATCTTATGTAGGACTTACATCCCCCAGGACTTACAAGCGGGTAAGGAGCAGACACTCTCATGGAGCAGACAGAATGTGCAGGATGCCTGGTATGGGATGAATGAAGTAGATGAAACGAAATGACGGCGAAATGGATGATAGAAAGGTGATGATGGAGCAGTTGGTGGAATGAATGGCGGGGGAATGCGGAGAAAGCCCGCCGCTTTGTCCACCATAAATCCCACATACGGGTCCCTGGGATTGAACCCGGGCCGGCTCGATGAGAGGCGAGCGGTCTAACCACTCGGCCACGGCGCCGCCGTATACATTAGTATCCAAATGAAACTTAGACATTTTGCGCATAACTTCAATTTGGTTACCTTATCGCTTTTCTCGCAACACAACAAATCTCTGGTGTTAGGACCAGCTGCAGTACACTTTTTAAAGGCAATAGCGGAATTTCCTGCAGAACTAGGTCTATCTCGAATAATACTTCGAGTTGAGGTTTTGTGTATTCTTGGAATTTTACTGAACTATCAATTGCAATCAAACACACAGTCGAATCATTACAGTTGAATCTTGGGTTTCTAATTCACCAATTTAGTCATTATCACGTTATCTCTTCTTCTGCGTTATGTTCACTTTGTTCATCGTTGCTGATGGTAATTAATAATCTTCAATATCAGAAGCATGAGCATTTTCACTAGCCTGAGCTAGCAAATTAAAGCTGTAATCTGCTGTTTAAATAGCTACGAATAGCCTGTGGACAGCTGATTCAACCGGTATTTAGTGCAATATTAAGGCAAGGCATCTTGATAAACGTGTTATTGTTTCGTTATTTGCCCCACGTTTTGGGCGCCAATTTAAATAAGGTAAATTTTTTGGTTGTAATGTATTGTACTTCGACTGTTGGGGAGCCGAACTTGAAGAAGTAGTTGCAACCGCACGTATGATCAAAATTTTCCGGTAGCTTTCGCCCCCCAAAAAATGTACTTTCCGGTGGCCTTTGCCCGGTGTTTAAAAAAATATTAACTTTGTAATATTTACTGTTTCTTTAAATATTATATATTTATCTTTGCCTCGGCTGCGTCAGTATTTATATATTTTTTTAGAGACATGAATATCTTAGCAGGGGGTGGTGTGACTGAAGAGTGTATGCTTACACAGATTTTAAGTTTTTCTTCACTCCATTTATTAATGCTTGACACGATTTAAATAACACTTCACTGAAATAGAGAGCTGTGAGATTTTTTGTTAATTACTTGCACCTTTTAACACGTAAACTATTTTCGTCTCACACTGAATATGTATTAAACTTCTCGAGGTCACATCTTGCGTCCGGGTAGGAACACTGTCTACAAGCAATTGACTTCTGAATTTGTAAATTTTGCTAATTTTAGTTTTTGATTGGCTAATCCTAGTCCAATAGAATACTTTCATTTAACTAAAGCTTTTTCTGGTTGTTGATTGGTTATTTTATAAACTGTCTCAAAATTTACATTATTGTTGCTCCAATAAGTACTAGTAGCATTTAAATTTTCTAAATCATTATTGCCTCCAGGTTACCTCATTGTTAGCAACTTTTAACTTATTATTCTCACAGCTCCTACATTATTAACTTACGTAATAGATTCACATAATATTATTACACATGTATACAATAATATAAACATATATAATGACTGTAATATACACTTTTTATATATTGTTACATACAAATATTGCTTTAAGGCGGGCTGTTATTGAATTTATATATTACATAATTAGACTGAAATTATTTAAGTGTTAAAAATACTGCCTCAATTTGTAAAATTAGACAAAAAATGTGAAAATGTTCTAGTTTTTGTCTGAATTTTTTGTTATATTTACAGCTTGAACTATCATGCTACGCAACTGGTTTTAATATACACAATCTTTAAGTCACAGATGGATATTCATTTGTTTCTGTACCATTTAGTTAAAGCACCGCGGTGAGCTTTAATCTCAGTTTTCCTCAGTTTCTCTTTTTCAGAATTTGTCACTATTGAAAAATTCTCCTTGGACCACAGTTTGTAACCTATTAGCTTGAAATTTTCAGACATTATGGGTTTAAAAATTGTTGTGCCCTAGTTAAAAATATTAAATAGTTCAGCCGAAATAATTTTCCATAACTCACATATGAACCACTTACATTATTTAAGAGAATAAATAATGTAAGTTGACATAAACACACACATACACAACTGATGCCTATGTGAAAAAGCGGCGTGGCATAGTTGCATTGCTAAAATATTAAAAATTTTAAATGAATTTAGGAGTGGAAAACAAAAATACCCTTGCAACATGTCCTTAAATGTGTAATCCATCAAATAAAAATGTTAGAAAGAAATTTGTTTTCAGGTAAAAATAATTATTTGCGTGCACCTCCCCTTAAAATACACCTCGCTTCATCCTAAATTTATGTTTTTCTTTATTATCTTGTAATGCGTCTTTTCCAAATTTTTTGCAACTTTGTTCGCAGATAAACTAAGGGAAAGTGATGATTCACAAGATAAACATATTTGCCAAAAATCCATAAATGTTTAAAAAGTTATTTCGGGAATACAAAAATGTTTGCATGTAGTGTCATAACAACAAACGATTAGGAAGAAGGTCTTTAAATCCCAAGGTATTTTAATTACATACACAGTTTTATCATAACAAAAACACAATTTAGTCATAATAATGTCGATAAAAATAAAACCTTTGGACTCGGGTAACTCAAATATGTATTCATCATTAGTTACATACAGAGGAATATCTGTGGCTGCAAGAAAGTTCTCATGTAGGGTAAGCCTACCTAATATCGTGATATACCTTATTTCGTGAGCAGTATTATAGATCCCTCGCGCAGTAAGATACGCCAAAGTTTTAAAATTTCACAACGCATTCAGAGGCGGTCTCATTGAAGTATACGTATTGCTGCATCAATCAAAAACTAAATTTATCAAGGGTTTTCCATACAGTATGTTATCTGTTGTTCAACTGTTATAACCTTAAAATATGTAAGTATTGCACAATTATATAATTTTTACTTTCTCTACAGCGTATAGTAAGTAGGGGAAGTATTGTATTCCACCCAAAGATTCGATACCAAGATTTCACCGGAAATATACATTTTGAGGCCCCCTGAATAAAAAAAAAACAGCATTTTTGGAAACATGTACGTGTGTGTGTCTGTGAACAGCATAACTCAGAAACGAACAGTCGGATAAACACCAAACTTGGTATTTAGGTTCAGTATCTTCCAGAGATGCGACACGTAGGTTTTCAAGAAAATCCCCCCACTCCAAATTACCCTTTACATGGTACATTTTTCGAATATTTTGATTTTCTCAAAAACGGCTCTAACGATTTTGATTAAAATATCATATGTTTAAGATATTTTCATGACAAATGAAATGTATATCTCGAATTTTCTGGGAATGTCTCCAAAAGTATTCTTCATTGTGAACGACTTTTTCATAACTGATAAACCATAACAGATAGACAAACGTTTACTACACAAAAACTGTTGATCGCGTTAAAATACACAATTTATGTCATACACATTTTTTCTGTTGAGTGAACCATTTTCGAGATATTGCTTCTTATTCCCTTAAATTTTCAAATACTTACTTTTTCTGAAATGGGAATTCGTTATTCATTTTTTTGTCCTGGTAATGCAAAGAGAATGGAATGCGCCACATAGTAACCAGCTCTTAAAATATTTGACTATCGCTTAAAGCTTACCATATTACCCTTGCGTACAAGAAAATTAACAATAAGATTAACATATCGATTACCATGAAGCATATGGAGAATAAGCCTTTGTAAAAATAGTTTGTACAACAGTAGAGAAAGTCATGAGAGTGTAACACATCAGATTTTTTACTCTAAAAATGGAATGATGGGCTGAATGGCTTACACAAATGAATGTTTTTTTTTACGATTTATTAAACCTTTCAGAAAATATGTATCCCTCTGGAGGACAAAATTCTCGAGGTTTTGGAGGTAAAAGGAACCTGAAACTTCCTATAACTAAAAGTAAAACTATAATACTGACTCTCTGCACTTAAGATTTGAGAGGAAATTTCCATCCTATGGAACTCTCAAGGACTATGTAAGCAGAAAAAATGGCGATATAATATTAAAAATAGGGCAGATCGTTTGCACTGATACAAACAGCTTGTACCTACGCACTCTAGAAAACTTCTTTAAATATTGAGCAATGGAAGCTCAGTGCCTTCTATGATAGATTATAAGCTGTGTATGCAAAATATAGACCCAGTATTAAGCCTCGTCAAATTTGGAGCTGTGACGAGAGGGGAATGTGTTGTGTTATGTTATGAAGTCTGGACGAATTTAGACTAAAATAGGTAATAAATACCTCTGCGATCGTACAGTCAGCGAAATAGGTATATGGGCCCACGAAATTAGGTAATATCTAGAGTTTTCATTTTAAGTTAATTTATCATTAATATAAATTCGTATCAGTTATTAACTTTAAGGTGTTCTGATAGTGCTGTATGTGTAAGAGAGGCATAAGTTAAATCGTTTTAATACATGCATTATCATTATTATATGTTGAATCCTTCAACATGAAATTGGATAGGTTTACCCTATCCATCGAAAAAGCTATTTTAGATAGAGTGAAGGGGCTTCTGTAATCCATTCTTAACTCTGAAGTGTTCTTTAATCTAGAACAAAAATACGAAAAATATACCAAATAAAAGGGGTCACTAAAGTATTGTTACATATTGGGGTGAGGGCCAAAATGTTTCCAGCAAATATATTCAGTTTTAATCGCCCCAACATGCACATGGGGGAGCGTAGCTACAGATAGTTCAAGAGGGTCGCGCCTTGATGTTCACATTCAATATTTAATAAAATAAATGATGTCCCTACATCACACACAAGGAAATAAAGAATTGAGGGGAAATGCTCCACACACGACCTACATCTACACTCTTACACACAAACTCACAGACTCAACTGACGCTCGTACACACAAAGAAAAGTAACGCTAAACTATTCCCACTCTCTCCATTTCTAGCTAGGCTCACCAGCTAGGGGCGGCGAGTCGTCATGCCAGACGGAACTTCAAAACACAAGGCCGCGAGAAATACTGAATTAGCTGCAATAATGTTGTCGCCAATGCTACGCAATGTGTCTGGCATGACAATAGCTGCTAATACCTCCTAATACGCCACAATATTGAATTTCCAATGCATGTTGCCACCCACGCCTCGTAGAAAATAGTGGTCATAAAATTTGGTATGTATAAATTAATGTCTGCAATAAATTAAATAAATGTATAAATCAATTTGTCACCATTTCTACTCGTTTGGTCGAAACTTCAAAGTTTTCACACTATGTGTTTGCACACTCAACACGAAGCACTTTAGTTCTTTCTTCAAGGATCATCACAGAAATTAGGATTGATAATCGCATTCAATATGCCATTAGCCAGCGACAGAGTATGCTAGTCAGTTGACCAATCAAAGCCATACTACGCTGATAGTAATTCACCTTCGATTACTACACTGACAAAATTTCATGGTGGTGTACTTGTTTTTAATTTGTATGAATGCAGTAAGAGAGATCACGTAGGCTGACTACGATAATAGGAAATCAAAATGCCGCGCTTTGGAAGTCAAAAAAATGGTAATATAAAAGCAGCTGTAGATAATTTAACTCCAGAAAACACAAAGAAGAACAAAAGTGCGGTGTGGAACCAACTTTCAGAATTCTGCACGGAGAGAAACTATAAAATTGACGGCTCAGTTAGCGACAAAGAGATTGCTTCCATTCTACAGGACTAACAAACGTGGTTGGCGCTAAACTAGGTAATTTCATAATAAGTTTCTCGTGTGATTATCTAGCCGAGTAGCACTCGTGCTGATAGTTTTACGTGACAATTTAATTTCGGCTTCAAACTCATGCATCTTTTTATGACCTTCGGTCTCGAAATAATTATCATGAAAATAAGTACACGTTAACCTCAATTAAATTATAAAAGTATAAGCACTAGTGCTACTACTGTTGATAATTTTCCCTAGCAAAAAAGGAAGAACTGAATGATGAGCTTAAAATTTAATATTCTACACTTGCAGGGGTTAGCGAGGGAAACAAGAGGATGCGTTTTCCAGAAAATATAATATCTTTGTACCTATGTCTCTTATACAGAGTGGACCATTTAAGTTGAGACTGTAAAATGTCTTCAAAACTAAGCGTTGTAGAAAGAAATGTTCTGAATAAAAGTTGCTTGATATTATGGGGAAAGTAAATGACATTAGCCGTGTTTTATTTGGAAGGCGCTGTGATGGTCATTTTAGGGTCGATTTAATTTTTTTAAATTGGAACCTACAATTAGATTCAATTTTAGGGTCAATTTAAATTGACTCTAATTGTAGGTTCTAATTTTATAAAATTAAATCGACCCTAAAATGACCATCATAACGTCCTCCAAACAAAACACGACTAATGGCATTTACTATCCCCTATAATATCAAGCAACTGTTATTAAAGACATTTCTTTCCACAACGCTTAGTTTTAGACATATTGTACACTTTCAACTTAAATGGTCCACTCTGTATGTAATGGGTGCTGAAAAATGACATGCAGAGAATTGTAGAGTAAAAATACTTTCCAAAATAAGCATTGTTAGGACAGGAACAATGATTCGCAAAAGCTTTTTTACTTTGCTACATGCGTCAACTTTAAATACAACACGTTAAGAGTCCCCGATTGCAAAACTGTTTGTGACGTGTCAGATGTAAACAAAACGTACTCTGGTACAGTACCAGTCACTGTCTCTAGCTGAGTCTGATGATCAATGCCGCATTTGTGTTGTGAAGCCTACTGGACGATACGGTAATACTGAACGCTTGTCTTGTTCAATAGAAAGTGTATAGTACAGTATAGTTTGCGCTAGTAAGTTTCTCATTGTGTACCAGTACTCATTAGTTGAGACAGTACATACACACTTGTCGTGTGAGTTACAGTTCAGTTTAACCGGCAAATTCAATCAGTCAGATTTCATTTATGTACCCGCTGCTCTCCTGTTGTTATAAAGCTTCTGCGACGCCTTGTTTTTATCAAAATGCTTAATTTGGTGCTGCACGTCGTTTATCAGTACCCAGTATATAGGGTGGACCATTTAAGGTGAGACGGTACAACATTTCCAAAACTAAGCGTTGTAGAAAGAAATGTCTTGAATAAAAGTTGTTGATATTGTGGGGGAAAGTAAATGTCATTAGTCGTGTTTTGTTTGGAGGACGTTATGGTGGTCATTTTAGGGTCATTGTTTTAGACGGGAACCTACATTTTGTATGTTATTTTCCTATTAGAAAATGGTTTGTAAAAGGCTGTTTATTTTGTGATGAGGAATAAGGAAACAAAATAACAAATGTTGGTTCCCAATTACGAAACGTAACTTGACCCTCAAATAACCATTCATGGATGGTCCAACCATCCATTGCGCTCTTCGTACACAGTCATTCAGTATTTTCGTTGTTATTTACGTTGGTGTAAGAAAAATTGCAAAATGTTTTATACAAATATTTGGTTTTATGAGGAGTGAGAAAACAATATAAAAAAGGAAGGTTCCCATTTAAAAAAATTAAAGTTACCCTAAAATGACCATCACAACGTCCTCCAAATAAAACACGACTAATGGCATTTACTTTTCCCCATACTATCAAGCAAATTTTATTCAAGACATTTCTTTCTACAACGCTTAGTTTTGGAGATATTTTCAGTCTTAAGGGGACCTAGGACAGATTTTTTAGTCAAAATGGCCAACATTTTCAATTTTTTTGATTTATACAAAAATTAACTCATTATAATGTTAGTCAAACATTTAAATGCGTTTTATGGTGATATAACTTTTTAAAGTGTTTGGCAGGCATTTTTAAAAACCATGTACAGAAGTTTAAGTGCCTGCCACGCCCATTTTTGTTCTCGCTTGCAAAATCATCCAAATTTGCGCCATAGTCAGTGTGCCAAGAGGATGGGTACAGGATTAAGGACACCGGGAAGGAAATTTCCGCGAAAAACATTATGCTATACAGTACAATGTGCTTCCATCTGCAACTTGACTTCGACATCGGGATTTATGGCCATGCGATCTAAGGCACGATAGGAGTAGCTAACCTATCAAGACCAAGGATCGTAGGATCGAAACCCGGTAAAATGAATGTTCTGCATTCAATTGAAGCTGTGGAAAAGGATGGGGAGGGCCCAACTAAACAAGCGGTGTGACGGCACGGTTGGATGCTGACGGGTTTCAATTGAGTTCACGTACATGCATTTTACCCCTTTTTTTTAAAAAATTTCACTCGCTATATTAGGCAGTTAATGAGCCCAAACAATGCTGCAACTATCATGTGTTCAGATGGCCGATCGGTTTAAGGCATTGTTGCATGATATGGTTACGTTGCATAGTTAGAGGTTCGGGCCCCAAAGCAAATGAAGCGGAATTTACAGACTATTTCCTAAAAATTCAAGATAAACATTTTATTTTTCATATAAATATCTTAAATATATGCCAATTTTAATAAAAAACGTTAGAGCCATTTTTGGGAAAACAAATTTCCAAATTGCTCCCATGTACAGCGCTGTTTAAGGTGGGCGAATCTTCCTTAATGAGTTATGACACAACACACATATAAAACTTAAAGTTATAATTTCTGGGTTCAGAGTACCTGATTACACTAGTCTGCATGATATCTGAAAACTACTGATGACTGAAAACTAATAAGTGATTCTGATTCACTTTTTATACCGATTTCAGAACTGCTTTTGGTTTTTTTCTATCACGTACAGCTTTTTCATAATTTCACTTCAAAAATATAGAGATATAAAGATATTTATTCCGCCACTACATATAAAATTGGGCTTGATGAAGCAATTTGTAAGGGCTCTACCACAGAATGGACCCTGCTTCAAGTACCTTTCCAAGAAATTTCCCTTCATTACACAAGACAAATTAAAAGCTGGAATTTTTGTTGATCCTCAAATAAAGAAATTGATGAGGGATGAAGATTTTGAGATGACAATGAATGAAAGAGAAATAGAAGCATGGACCGCCTTCCGATCAGTTACTGAAAACTTCTTAGGCAATAACAAAAATCCTAATTACAAGGCCATTGTGGAAACAATGTTGGAATATTTCAAGAAGATGAGTTGTAACATGAGTGTAAAGGTGCATTATCTGCATTCACATATCGACTACTTTCCAGAAAATCTGGGAATTTATAGTGAGGAGCAGGGTGAACGTTTTCACCAAGATATTAACGAAATGGAGAGCAGGTACCAGGGGAGATGGAATGAAACTATGATGGCCGACTACTCTTGGATGTTGAGGAGAGACAGTCATCTTCAAGGATCTGCAAGGAAGTCAAAGAAGAGAAAGTTTGAAAAAAATTAAATAAAACACTTTGGCTTCTTGTTTTGTTAAAATGTAGTCATGAAATAAATTAGGGGAGTTCTTGAGAGTATTCTTAAAATGTTTCTTGAATAAAAACTTACCTTGTGTGAAATGGTATTTGAATACTTTTCTACGCTCATTAGTAAAATTGTCAAAACATTACTTCTTTTGTGTAAAAACCTGACATCATAGAAAAAAGAAAGTTATTTCTGGAATTAGCATAAAAAACTTGATTCAAGAACACCTACTTTTAAGAAATCATCTGACAAGAAGTTTGAAAATGCAGGCTAGTGTTATTATTACTTTAGTATCAATTATGCATCCGAAGTCGAAAATTGCCAGAAATGTTTCGCTACAGTTTTATTATACGTAGAGATATTGCTTATTTCTCAAGTGCACCACAAATATTTGTCTAAATTCCTTGTGACTTAACTTAAAAGTTTAGCAGCTATAGCTTAGGTAGTTGTAAGTTTTACACCATAAAATATCCTAAGTCCACGCACAGAATACTACAAGTGAAAGAACGTTTTCTTACATAGAATATGAATCCGGGCAATCACTTCCTAACACTAAAGAGATAATCATGATGCCATTTAGCTATTTTGGAACTTAATTCCGAGCCTATTGCAAAGATTATACTACGCGCACACTTTCACCACTTCCGAAATTTGACTGTTAGGTTTTTTAACGTTATTTTTAAAATTGCATTATTATATCAAATATGCAAACCGTAATTCGTACCAAAATTTAACATTATGTCGGGTGACTGTACAACAACCATGTTTGGGTATAGGCGTCTGTATAATTGGTCATTTTTCGCAGATGAGATATAGCTCGAAATGCTAATAAAGGCTTGTACTTCTGTATTTTAAATTTTCACCACCTGTGAAGCACTTTTAATTTTCTTTTAAAATAGTATAAATACGAAATCGACTCAACATTCTAAAATTATGCTGAACTGCGTTATAAATGTGAAATACATGATTTTATTTTTCAAATAAACCTTTTCTGATTCTTTCTTTCGGAAGCGTCAACTGCGGGGATTTGTACAACCAATTGGAATATTTATAACGCACATGATCACCGTTCCAGAAGGCAAAAAGGGAGAACTTTCCTTAATTCTGTGAAATTACCATAATTAACCAATTTTACTTATTCCATTATGACGTTTAAAATCTGACATTTTGGGCGTGAACAAAACCACTACTACAACTGTGATCTTAATGACATTGTAATGGTCTAAATTTGTATCTCCGATTTCAGTCACGGTCGGTAGATTAATTAACCAGTTAGAGGGCTCTTTCTACACTTTGCACATAAATTGCGGGATGAGGTCCTAACTTAAATGCGGTGCTGTGCTGGAGGTTGTGCGCCCAAATGTATGTTACAATTCTTGGACTACTTTTCAAATAAAAATGTAAAAGGCAAAATGAAAAAGTATGTTTAATGAGCGTAAAAGGTTGTCAAGTCACGTGGAGGGAAATTCGACAAAGGGTTACAGCTTTTTACTTCTAACACTGCTAGCCGAGTGTGGTCAAAAGATTTGAAAGATTCAAGTGAAACCTTTTGGGTTGTTAAAATGTTTTTATTCCGGGTTATGAATGTTTTCATTCTCAACTGTTACAAATTGGGCTAATTTAATTATAAATCGCAGCATAACACGAATGACAAAGTGTTGATGTATATTCTGTGATTTCATTCAACAGCGCTATTGATTCATGAATTTGCATGACTTAAATTAATTTTGTGTATTTTCTCTTCATTATTCTGGTTTTGCATCAGTATAAATTTCTCTCTTTTGTTGTTATGCTTTAGCCTGTATCAATTTGTCCTATTTTTATTTTCTCTGCTACGTATAGTAAGTACGGAAATTATTGTATTCCACGCAAAAAATTTGATACCGAGATTTAACGGGAAATACATATTTTGAGGCCCCTGAATCCAAAAAAAAACTTTTTAGAAAAAGGTGTCTGTGTGCACGCGCGCGACTGTGAACAACACAACTCAAAAACGAAAACTCGAATAAATACCAAACTTGGTATTTAGGTTTAGTACCTTCCAAAGATGCGACGCAAATATTTTCAAGACAACTCCCACCCCAAAACTATCCATTAAATTGAACATTTTTAAAAATGTTTTATTTTCTAAAAAATGGCTAACGAATTAGATTAAAATAACATATATGAAAGATATTTACATGACAAAGAAAATATATATCTTGAATTTTCTGGGAATAGCCTTTGAAGTCGTCTTCACCCGGAAGGAATAATTTTGTATAATCTTGTATAACTAATAAACGTTAACGATAGACGAAAACGTACACAAAAAATATAGACCTCCTTAAAACATACAATTTATTTCAAATAATTGTTTGTGGCTTTGGCCATTTCCGAGTTATTAATGGTTCGAATGGTATGTAATTTTAAGGCCAACGTATATCGTCCAGTTCTGAAACATTTGACTATCACTATTCTCGTTGTATCTATAAGGAAACGGTAATACAGCTATTTCCGGAAAGGTTTATCTCGATTACAACTAAGTAGATTGGAAAATAAAGCTTTCGTAATTTGTATACCCGTAATTAGCAGTAGACGGTAGAGAAAGTCATGTGAATGTAGCACATCGGATTTTTCTCTGTGTTTCTTTAATGTATTTTAGTTCAAAATAAATTTCAAAATTTAATTTATACATGTTTATCTCAATCTCAACCTCTTAGAATGTGATTTTAATTTCATATTAATGATTTTCCAGTAGACATGAATTGAATCACAATTAATTCAAATTATAGTTTATACTTCAAACCTATATAAAATTCTAAGTTGTAAATTCTTAAACCCTACAAAATGCTAACTGTATAAATTAAAGCCAGAACATTTTTTATTTCAAAATGCTGAAAATCACCACTCCTACTCATAGCCTACCACTTCACTAGTTGTTTACATCCACCATTTTATTTTTACGGATTCCCAAGGTAGGTATTTCGCTTAGAATAATATTTCGGAGGACAGTAATAAAAAACAGCAATAATAAACTTTTTTAAAATTTGCTTAAACTTCGCAATGCTGAATAAAAAAGTACTATGTTTTCGAGATATACTTCCTTCCAGAGTGTCCTTTGGATTTGGATAAGAAACGGCGACCAAGGCTACGCCTAGCACAACTAATAAACCTCCGAGAGGAAGGCATAAGGAGAGAGAGTACGAGGGAATGCCAGATACGATGGCGACAGTCACAGCGCTGCGGGGTCCGTAACGTTTCCTGTTTGAACCACCCCGACCTCAACCCCTAACCTCATGGACAAGTTCAGGCTGAAAGAAACAGTGCTCTCCTCAGAATATTTCAACCGCATACGCCGCACAGTGCCGTCCACAGCGCCAAATGAGGCTGATATGAGGAACAGGAAAATTCATGGAGGGGTATAATCCGCACATCTGGCTTCTTTATTTTTGGCTTTTTAACAGTTTATATGATGAATGGGGAGCTGACCTATCACATGGACCCAGACTTAGAGGGCCAGACTAGTTTTAGTTAACTCTAGGTATTTTATTTCCCGTTACCCATCTATAAAAAATAAATATAAAACAGTAGTTAGGAGAGACATTACATATGGAGCATAGGTCTGTCTATTAGGTCTAAACTACAATCTAGAGAATTGGATTTCCACAAAAGATCTGCTTCATGTTTTCAAAATTAGATAGAATTTTAATTAAAGGCATTTCGAGGATGGCTTATCAAAATTCAATAACTAATTTTATCCCTTATCAGCAATTGAATAGTTATGGACATGTTCCACGGATGATGGATGAAAGACCTCCGCGGGGTTTTTGGAATGGAAACCAGGAAGTCATCAAAGAAATACAATAGCATTAGAGGACGGAGATTGTGAAGACAGGGCAACATAGAGAAGAGAAATTTGGGCGCATGAAGATGTTATAAGCATGCAAACTTGTTCGTAATAATATAATCAAACCTATCATTCCCCTACCGACCTAAGAAAACCGCGAAAAAAACTTGAGGTCGGTTCAACGAGATTCAACCTCGGATTCCCAAGTGCAAGTCTCAGACACTACATTCTAAGCCATCCCGCTCGGTTCCTATGTCCTTTAGCCTACTTCTTTAACCGAGTGTGGGACCTTCATTTATCTGAATATGTGAGCGAGTTGTAAAGCGGGCGACAAAGATGGACCCAAGGCACATCTGCCGCCTAAGAGGTTGCATAACTTCAAAAACTAACCACAAACATATATTACATTCATATTACTTTCTCTAGTCCATATCTCTAGCCACTTCTATGACATCACGTAAAACAGTGAATGGTAATAGTAATAATTAAAAAACTGACAAAGTATTGAAAAATTCAAACCAATAACCAGTATATATTGGATATAGTCCTGCCACAAAAAGGTAATTTGAAATAAATCTTGTGTTTTAAAGGGATCTACATCTTTGTTAGAGGATGCTTTCAGAATGAGCAGGACTTCGCAGGCTATACCTAGTAAATTCAAGACATACATTCTGTTTTTCCTGTAAATATCGTCGTTGTTAAGGCTCTCCATATTGAGCTATGACTTTCGGGGATACCTCATTCCACCAAGCGATTACTGGACCTATTTCTGAGGTGGAGGCACCCATCCGTTGCCTCCCATGATAGAGTGATGATGGCGGTGGAATGAGAGGACCTACAGCTTTTACTGTGGACTTCGCCAACCCAAAGCCGGAAATCGAACCCCGGACCCTCAGTACGAGAGCCGGAAACAAAACCACTGCGCTACCTTGGCGCCCATTTCTTAAATATATGGTCAGAGCTACTATGAAAAAATTAAAACTAGCTAAATATTTTTCCAGTAAGGTTTGGGGTGAAGAAATTTTCTCAAAAAATCTTCGTTTCACGTTTTTGGTATATGCTGAGCTTAAATACCAAGTTTGATTTCGGTTTTGAGTTACCCAGTCTATTTCTAGAAACGTTTTATTTTGCATTTCGGAGCTTCAAAACAAGTACTTTCATTTAAATCGCATTATTTATTTGTTTTTGGGGAACGTAATATTTCCTCATGCTATTATGTGTGAGATAAAGAAGGTAAAAAAGTCGTATAACACGAAAACAAATACTGAACCCTGTTATACCCTATGGACACGCACTCCGTATAAAGACCTGCCCCTAGTATGTCATACATAGCATAGATTTAGATGTAGGCTAAAATAGTTATAGTTAGGGGAAAGTTAACTGTTTCAAATGAATCCGCAAAGCCAGGGCAAACGTAATCTCATTTTCGAGCAAATGATATTTAATCGGAGAGCTGGTTTTATACGATACGCGCATGTCTGCACAGAAAACTGTAGCCACACTAGAGGGCGCAAGTGAAAGAGACGATACTCCCCTCGCTTTTTATCCTTCCACCTTCTTCCTCCCCACTTTCTTAGAAACTTTCTTAAAGTAACTCTGTCTCTTGCCGCTGCTTCCCTCAAGACGAAGGCGCTCGACGTCGGCAATTCTTTTTCCAGGCCTCTCATATTAATTCGCGTTCCTTGCCGATAGATGGCGCGAAGAGTTCTCCTTCCAAGGAGGTAGAAGTAGTAAGAAAACTGTGTAGAAAAATGCGTCGCGGCGCGAAGTCTTACAGCAGTGAGCCTGGGGATAGCGGGACGTCACTACGTCGGATCTTTCGACGCCCGGCGTCTCGGCTTTTCACACGCGGTCGTAGCGTATCCCTGAGTGCGCACAATGCCTGGGTCAATATCATCATTACGATGCTGAAATACTAGTGTTTAGGCTACGAATGTGTAAAAATCTATCAAAATGGCAATATAACGATCCAGCTCCACATATAAATGCATTAAGGACACCCAATGGTGAAATTTAAAAAATCCAAAATTTCAAGCCGATTTATTTGAAATCTCAATACACCAATCAGGGTTAAACGCATAATATATGAACCAAATTCTTTGCATATTTTAAAATTAGTTCCACACATATTAATTTTCAAAGCTGTTGTTTACTATTTTGAAAAGTGGCTTCGCATATCATTATTCTGTTTTCATATTTTATAGTTAAACTCATTAATACTGTATCAATAAAGTGTAGGGATAGATTTTTAATTATCCTACTACTTTGTGAGAAATGAAATGTCAAATATACTGCAATTTTTGTTTAAGAATTTAGACAATATTAATATTATTGTTTGATAAGATCAGAGCTTTGCATTTTAAGAAAAATTCATCTGAGTATTATTTTAACCTATTTTAACATGAGGCATACAAGATTTAATTAATTTAAACCAAAAATTACATCGCTTGGAACAATTTGAAAATGTGAATGCGACGCTAAATGAAAACCCGAGAAAATAGAGTTTAAAATTGCATATAACCCTAAAATAGCAATATATAAGGTGAACCATTTAAGCTGAGGTAGAATACCTCCAAAACTAAGCGTTGTAGAAAGAAATGTCTTTGATATAAGTTGCTTGATATTATGGGGAAAGCAAATGCCATTATTCCCGTTTTGTATGGAGGGCGCTATGACAGTCATTTTAGGGTCAATTTAATTGTTTTAAATGGGAACCTAAAATGACAATCACGACGTCCTCCAAATAATACACCACTAATAAGATTTACTTTCCCCATAATATAAAGCAACTTTTATTCAAGAAATTTCTTTCTACAACGCTTAGTTTTGGAGATACTGTACAGTCTCAACTCAAATGGTCCAGCATGTATAGGACTTTATGCTCTTAGAAAGCATTTAGTGTATTTGTAGGCCTTTCTTCATCTTTTTCTGCTTCTCCGCAGCTAATTTAGTATTCAAATAATCCTGGGGCATCTCTTGAATCACTTGTTTACTTAAATGTAGGCAAAACATAGCTTTTTACTAAACCTCCCTAGGAAGCTAGGCTCACAGATACTTAAATCGCTATGTGACATACTTTAAAAGCTCGTAGGTGGTTTGTACTTTTTAGTAACACCAAAATTTATTTTTATGAACTTCGGCAATTTTTGGAATTTGGTCACAGACGGGTAACCTCGATAAATTGTTAGTCATTATTTCCTTCATATGGCACAGGCCGGAGTCGCTATTCACGTTCTAATTCAGCATAAGTCAGGTATGGTAATAAATAATTCTTTCCCAATAATTTGCTCAATTAATATATATAATAAGGGGATGTACGCAATTTCTTCTCTAAGATAGTTTTGGAGGAAAAGTACGCACATAATAAATATGGTGAAAGGTGAACTTAAGGTTAACATTCTAAATGTGATTTTATTGATAAGTAATCGGTACCATTGTCTTCCTACCCTCTTGTTTTCCATTTCCCGTTTCTGCTGTAAATTGTCACACGTTTTCACTACCTGTAATAGGCCTCATATCATTATACTTTAGGGTCTCCAAACAACACTAGGTATTATATTTTGACATGTCATTAAATTATGTTCTTTTTATAGTAGGAAAGCTGTAAGTTCATTTACATTCCTCATTATCTTTTTTATTCAACTATGTACTGAAATTCTAGTGCGTCAAACAAAATCAGGTAGCCTTGAAATATAACAATGGAATTTTTGTGTTCCATGCGCTTTTATTATCACAGATTATAGAATTCTGCCAATCATTGTGCAGAATTTCTCACTATTCTCTCAGGTCATCTTATGTGTAACAAGCTTTAAATTCGACTCAATAATTGAAAACAAAGAAATGATATGTAACACATATTTTGAAACTCGTAAACTTAGAGAAAACTTCCTTATTAACATAAATCAGCTTACAAAAAAATTACAAGAACATTTTCGGTATATTTCCCCAAGCCAGGAGACAACTTTCAATTGCAATTTTCATTTTCAATAAAAAAAATATCTAGCAGTTTTTTTAAGGGGAGGCTGAATACGAAAATTACCTCAAAACTGGCATTTTAGCCTTTCTTACAGACGTATAAGTTAGAATTTATTTTAATTTGATATATACCTTATCATTATAGGTACAATACTTATATTGAAATATATTTTTAAAATTAAATTACAAATAAAAGAATCATAACTCCTACACACTTAGGAGTAGAGAGATAAACTATAGTCCATCCTTTAGGGGACGTTTTTCTCTAAAAATTGGCACTACTTTTAAGGCCGCTTCATTGTGCTCAGTCTATGTGGTTTATTTATTTTCAAATAAATTTCTTTTCTCTGTGTTTGCCTTGAACAACATTTACAATGAAAGACATTTTTGGTATAAATGACCCGTTTTCTGAGAAACCATTGGGGATAGGTAAATTAAATTTTAGGATGATAAAAAACCTCAAATATCTGTTGTCGATATACGTTGTTGTTAATAAGGTATTTTAAAAAAGTATTGCTGATAAATTTTAATCAATGGATGGTATAATAATTTCATAAATTTGTATTCCTTAATAAGCAAAATAATTACATGAAAGTAGATCAGTGAAGTTAAAAGGCTTTAATTTACATTCTGTAAAAAATATTAGTGTGATATATTAAAACAGTTTCTGATATAATAGATCTCGAATTTAATAGATTTAGAATTGATGTGATAGGGCTTTTAATCTCCCATTAATCTAGTACATGTTTGAGGTAATAATATGAGAACATGCATCTGTTAAATCTACTTGTTTGGTTATTCTAGCTCGTGATATTCCATACCATATTGGATAGCAATAAAATTATTTTTCACAGGAAAAGCATGAATCCCAAAGTGTAGACAATGTTAGAAAAATAAATTGTGACATTACAGCTTTGAAACAATCCCTTTCTTCTATTTTAGTACTTACATTTCTAAACGCTAAGCAAGAATTTTTGGTATCCATGAACTCAATGAGTAGTATACCTTCCTTGTTAATAAGCTGCTGAAGGATTTTAAATCTCCAGTGCACAACAAAATAGCGTTATTTAGTATATTATGTAAAAAGTTATTGAAATCATTAAATATTATTGCATTTTTACGCGGAGTTAGGCTCTGAACTTTATCATTAATGAAGTATATACGCTTGCGAGTTTGTCGTTACTGATCTTTAGGCAATATTTAAAATAATAAAAAGTGTAAAATCCTCAAAGATTATAGAATCAGTATCAAATTGCAGGTTTGTCTTCCTGGCTATTTAAATAGCATCACGTGGCATTTCAATGGACTTATGCAGCTGTATGGAAATAACTCCTGAAATTTTAATCACCTTGTTATTCTGATTTCTTACTTTTTCTCAAATTAAAACGTTCCCCCTTATAAAACTTTGTTCAATTTTTTAGATATTTTTACCATACGTTCTGTGAAGGTGGATGAAGATTTCTAAACAGAGTTTTCTTGATAGGTAATTTCAGATTTTAGAGTTTAAATAATTTCATACATTATTAAATTAAAATTAAATGTGTTACTTTATTTTCTTCAGGAAAATTCTTAAAATGCAACGTCATTTAACCTTTTATTGTAAAGAACCTTATTCGAGTTGTAATATGCAACATTTGAATCACGTAGGTCATTTAACAGGAGACTTAGATTTTATTTTTTAAAGTACTTTCTAGAAAAGTTAGATATCTAAGACAATGAACATTAATTTTCCTCTACAAGTGAAACACATCTGTGATTAAGGTTTCAGATAAATTGTTGAAATTTGAAGAAACTAGTAATTTTAGTTGCAAGTACCCCTAAAAGGTAGTATTGAAAGCCGAGGTTTTAATGAAGGGATGGAGGTAGAAAAAGTCACGTAAATGTAACACCAATTTTTCCCTAGAAAATAATATCCTGAGACTATATATAATAAACAATGCACATTCATTTCGAACCAAAAGTAGGAATTTTTTTTAAATTTCCGCTGATATTGTAATTAAAGCTACAGAAGTCGCAGACAATGAATACCAGTAAAATTTAGACATTTGTACTATAATAAAGAATATTGTTGTCGAGAATGTTGTTTGAGAGGAAATGTGGTGGATAACGTTACTGAAGCAGTGGCTTACTTTGATCTGGCTAAAGCATTTTCTCCTAAATCACAATGGGCGAGTTATCACGACGAACTTCACTCCGCTAGTGGGCGCAGGAGTAAATATGATTATTTTAAAGCATCTTGGAAGAGAAAGGGTACCTATTTCGCTGGAAAAAAAATTAATATACAGGGTGGCCCACATAGTGTTACAGGTGAATATATTTTAAATGACTAGTAAAAACCAAATGTCAAGAATTCGAAATCTTATAGCAGCAAGGGCCATCTAAATGGTTATATGGAAAACATTTCCATGGGACCCCTTTTGGGGTACACGGGCCTAACCTCAGAATTTTAAATGAAACCATGTTAGTATTTTTATATTCTGGTTCACCTCAATAAACTAAGAAACTTTTATTAAAGCATTATTTTTTCTAAAATGAATTGTTGAGCTGTTATAGGTATGTGTGCATAGGTATGTATACTTAGGGTTCCTTTTGGAACCTGAGAAGATAAGGGCAGATATCAAGGATGTGGTCCATTTTATACGGACCATTAGACTAGAATAATGCCAAAATATGAGGCATAATGGGCTCTTAAGCCTGCGTGCAAGGTCTGTGGTGTAGTAGTTACCATGCTAGCCTCTAGTTCCCGAGGTCGCGAGTTCAAACCCGGCGGAGGGTGATGGACTTTTCGGGCGTAAAAATCCTTAGCATGGCTTCCTTCGGAAGGGAAGTAAAGCCGGTGGTCCCGTGTCGTAGATTTACGGTACGTAAAAGAACCTCAAGTCTGATAAAGAGGCCTCTGAGCAAAATTAGCAGTCTTTCACGCCCAATATAGAATGGGACGCTAAAGACCACAGCAGTTAAAGAGTGTCCTCTTTAAGGGGCCACTCAGTTACCAACACCATTTTCATCATCAGTGCTAAAAGAAGACTGCCATCTAGCAGGGCCGAGAAGAACTTTCCAACGGACTACACCTGCGCCATCTGTCCGACACTGCACAGTCCTTAAGCCCGCCTGAAACATTAAAGGGAAGGGAAATGATAGGAAATGAGCGAAAAGAAATTCGTAATAGCAGATAAACCAACCAGGGAAAACCAATGAAAACACATGATCAGAGTGGATGGACCCAGGAATCGAACTCAGAACCTCCGAAATGCGAGGCACGAACGTTACCGCGGAGACACCTCGCTGGATAGGAAATCCCAATTAGTCACTGCGTCATCCATAAAGCCTTCTAATGCCTCGGAAATGAAAGGGGTAGATGGATGCGACAAACGCCAATAATTTAAAGACTGCTTAGATAAACATCCTGTAAGTTCGAAGTTTATAGCGAACTGTTCCTTAAAAACTATGCGGTGTTACATTCACCTATTCTTATGAAAGCTTAGTTTTCTATCTACTATCGAGAGCTTTGAGGAAACAGCTACAAACTTCGTTTTAGATACAAAAGGAACAGTGATAACCAAATGTTTAAGAACGTGACGCTATACGCTGGCGTTAAAATTGCTTACTCTTTCCATGCAATTGCAAGCAACAGCTGAGTGTGGATAGGACTTAAAACGATGAGGAAAGTAATGATCAATTCGAATAACGGATATATCGGAAATGGCTTATTCCACAAAAAAAAGGTTATTTGAAATAAATTGTGTGTTTTAAAGGGGTCTACATTTTTGTGTACTACCTTTTCGTCTATCGCTTAACGTTCACCAGTTATACAAGATTATACAAAATTCCTTCCGAATGAAGAGGACTTCACAGGCTATTCTCAGAAAATTCAAGATATACACTTTATTTGTCATGTACATATCTTCAATACATTGTATTTTAATCAAAATCGTTAGAGCCGCTTTTGAGATAGCAAAAAATTTCGAAAAATATTCTATGTAAAGGTAGTTGGGGTAGGGAATTTTCTTGAAAATCTTCGTATAGCATCTTTAGAAAGCACTGAACCTAAATACTCTTTTCGTTTTTGAACTATGCTGTTCTCACTCACACACACACACACGGAATTTTTTTCTAAAAATGCCCTTTTTGGATCCAGGGCGCCTGAAAACATGTAGATATTTCTGGTGAAATCTCAGTATCCAAATTTTGGGTGGAATGCAATGCCTTCCATACCTACCAGCTACATGGAAGAGAAAGTAAAAAATGCAGAAACCGCATCTACCGGTTGTGTTGTTCCCACTGAGAAGACGTCGTACTCCGTGGTGTAATGGTTACCATGCTAGCCTGTTCACGAGGTCGCGGGTTCAAAGCCGGCGGAGGGCAATTAATTTTTTTCGGGCGTAAGAATCCTTAGCATGGCTTCCTTCGGAAGGTAAGTAAAGCCGATGGTCCCGTGTCGTAGATTTTCGGCACGTAAAAGAGCCTCAAGCCTGATAGAGGCGCCTCTGAGCAAAATTACCGGTCTTTCACGCCTAATATAGAATATGACGCTAAGAACCACAGCAGTTAAAGAGCATCCATAAATAAAACTAAATTTTATTTTAATTTCCATAACGAAGACACTATTTCAAAGCTGTATTCTTTCTAGAAACTTGTTATTATATGCTATAAATACTTAACGCAGATAATTTTACCTTTTTGGTTTAGAAACACTACATAAGGGAAAAACTTGTTTAGGTTAAGTCATATAACATTTTCTAACCTTATATTTCTAATCCAACAGATCCCAAAGGAATAGAAAGCAATTAAAATTTTAAATACCCAGCCGTTGGAGTTGTAACTTGAGAGCTTATTCATAGCGTACAGTAGATTGTTCTTGCATGTACACGGGCCTCTGTACTTTGATTAATAACAAGGACGGAAACAGGCATTGGAAGGGCTGAGGAGAAAGGAGATAGCAGAAGGGAGATACTTGTAATGCAAGGCGCACAAACTGTTCTGCTGAATATCAAATTAACAAGTGCTGTAGCTACCCAGGAAACACTATATCAGATACGTACACAGCAACTTCGCGTTAGGCCTTGCATTCCAACCTACAGAACAGCTCGAGGAAACAGTGACAACTTCATTCTCAAACTTGAGGCTCTAACAGACGCGAACATCGCAAACAACGGACGATAACTACAACCGACGTCTGTACGTCAACCAGTAGCGTAGCCAGAAAAATACAGGGTTATTCAAAAAGAAGGAACAGATTTTAAATATTTATTTCTAATGAACGGCAATAGATAGCGACACATACGACACATCATTGAATAGAAGAAAGTTCAAAGTTTTAAGCCCCACCTATTAGTTCCATTCAGTGCCTACAGGGGCGCTGTGTTTGTTTACAAGTAATTGGTCGCCACAAGAAAAGTCGTTTTGTGTGCTGCATTATGCAGAGAGTGAATCCATTGTTTCATTTCAGCGTGCACTTGGTTGTAAGTTCATAAAAAAATTACAATTGATACAATAAATTCGTAGAAGATGGTTGCATATGCAAACGGAAAAGCACTGGTCGTCCTTGCATAACAAATGGTGCTCACTTTGAACACACAAAATAAAATCTCTATTCAGTGATGCATTGCATGTGTCACAATCTATTGTCGTTCATTAGAAATAAATATTTAAAGTCTGTTCCTTCTTTTTAAATAACCCCATGTAAACGAGAGTTATGTATAGGAATTCATTTTTTAAACAATTTGCATTAATTCAAATGATAAATATTAATTAATCCTGAGTCAAAGTATTTATATATATATATATCGTTTTATATTCACATATTAAATGTAGCAATTAGAATTAAAATTAGGCCAGGATGTTTTGCGCATTCTAAGAAGCAAATATGTTGACACAAAAATTAATAACCACTGTGAAGTATTTTATATTACCGTTGCAGGCCATCTAGTTTCACTTAAAATAAGGTTTCTTTAATGTTCTAAAGTGGGAGATACTGCACTTATTTGGGAACCGCTCAAATTTAGCATTTGAACGGAAAAATGTCCCGATATCTTAACATGGTTGTACCTACGCCTCTAAAGTACAGTATCAGTTGCTATCATCTGTAGCAGTATTATAATAACAGTACTGATAAAGTAAGTATCAATCATAAATCACCCACTCCACCTGTAAATATTAAGGCGACAAGGTAGTCTGAACACATGGAAATTACACCTTAAGTGTGTTAAATTACCATTACTCTTAAAGTTCTCAATGTGTTTTCCTAAAACTTTTATGCATTATTCTATAGATCATTATCATTATTTCAAGTGGTTATTTGCATTCATAGCTTATATAGTTGAGTCCGTAAAATTATTTCTTTCAGCAGAAAATAATAAAATTTACTCTTAAAACATATGGATTCATGTACCTTTTTCTCTGATACTACTTACAATAAGAATCATACTTGTGCATGCTTGTTCTTAGCATAATCAGCTATCTTATGAGCCTCAATTATTTAGCTATGTATATCAGTTTACTAGAAATTGAAAAAAAAAATATTTGCAAAGTCAAAAAGGTAAAAATGTGGAAAATTTGCAATGTTTTTGCTTTCTTAGTATCACTAATATACATCATAAAATTGTTATTGTGGTTCAGAAAGTTTATATATTGTATACGTGTACTGAAAAGTTCAGCTCTCTACCTCTCATACTTTCTGAGAAAAAGGTACACAAGTATCTAAAATGTTGTTTTGAGAAAACTGAATTTAAAGCTTGAAGATTCAAATTCTGACACACTTCAGTGTACTGAACTGCTCGCTGGGCATGATGTAGTCGTTCGTTGTGAAAGATACAAAAATGATCTAAAAAGCGGCGTTGCATGACAGCTTTAAAGAAACGCAGACTAGCATTTAAATGGAATTTAAATGCCTCAAAAACCTCTTAACCCTCCCAAAAATATATATTTTTTTAAAATGGAAATAATAGAGATTTTATTAGTGCATAAAACAAAAAATGTGATTTTTGACCATTTCAGAGTACATTTTCCCCTTATAACACGTAACCATTGTAAATGTACAAAGATATATATTTGTAATATTTTAAATGTAAGATTTTAGAAGCAAGCCAATGCTGAAACTGGAAAGAGAAAGTTGTTGCCCAGAACGTCTTGACAAAACAACGAAGGGGGAGGACAAGTCAATATAAAAAACAGCTAAAAAGAACAGAGTGGGGTAGCTTGAGAAGGTTTCAGATTTCTGAAAGTTACGCGTGGGTTCGCAACCAAAAGGGGTTGTCACGTACCTAGGGATTGGCTAACAAAAAAGTTCATTATTAAGAGAATTAATTGTTCTTTCACACAAGCCGTGTGTTGGACAAGGTTGGAAAGGTAGAATCAGATGACTGAAAAATTCAATGCCATAGCCGGGATTTGAACCACGGATCTCCCGGTCTCCTTCCGGTTGCTCTAATCACTGAGCTACCATGGCAACATGCCGGCACGTCATTAACTTCTCCAACTGACTCGCATTTTTCCCGGTAAACCACAAGGAGATCTCAAATTGTATTGAGATGTCATACCCCAATGGCGACTTACATTCTTTATAAGTACTTTAAATCCCGGCCTTTATAGTTACAACCATTATAAAGAGTTTTAATCGTCTTCCATTGTGTAGTGATTACCGTGCAAGCCTCTAGTTCCCGAGGTCGCGGGTTCAAACCCAGCGGAGGGCGATGGATTTTTTCGGGCGTAAAAATCCTTAGCACGGGTTTCTTCTGCACACCTTTGGCGATATTGTCTAAAGCCTCGTGTATATGATCAAACTATTTTTTTTCAATTCAAGGGTTTACAAGAAAAATTGTCAAATATTTTTCAATATTTGACAAAATTGGACAAGACTTGACAAGAACTGACAAGACTTGACAATATCATAAGTGTATATTTACACGTTGTCTCTTTGCCAAACTTAACCTCTTCAGAACACATTGATAATTTATCACGTGCATAGTAAATTACCAATAGCGTCAGATATAACAATTTGCAATAAAATGTTGCTCTCTACGTAATATGACATAGCACTTTCACGTAGCCTATGAAATAAGATACGATTAAAGAATAGAATGGAAATAACACGCCTTGATAGGTTAACTACATTATATAACATTGCATTAATGCATTATTTAAAACTTCTGAAATCTGCGCGGCAATTTCTTCATATGCTCTCGCTTTCATCTTGTGACAACCCACGGAGCCCACAACATATATACATAGCCAGCTTTTGTATAACCTAATCAGCTTGCATGACAACCCATGCCCGGGTAGCCATTTTGTTTAGGTTTTGCTTTCAGTCATGTTGCGGATTTCGTGACGCACCAATCCGGGATAGAAGTGCTTTGAATTTGGAGCAATCACAGCTGTCTCTTCAGGCAGTTTACCTTTCATCGAGGCGAAGTTTTTGTTTTACGGTGGCCAAATGTGTTTTCACACGTCATGCTACAGGTGATTAATTTATACCATTACACTCGAGCGCCTTTCAGATAATGTACAGTTTTGTTGATGCTTTATTCACCAATCAAAATCGAACTTATCGATGGGTTAAAGCATAAAAATTGATTTTTATTTATGGACACCTTTTAGCTTCTATGGTTCTTAGCGTCCCAATCTATTTTGGGCGTGAAAGACCGGAAATTTCGTTCAGAGGCCTCTATATCAAGCTTGAGCTTCTTTTACGTGCCGTAAATCTACGACACGGGACCACCGGCTTTACTTTCCTTCCGAAGGAAGCCGTGCTAAGGATTTTTACGCCTGAAAAATCGTCCTCGACGGATTTGAAACCGCGAATACGGGAACTTGAGGTTAAAGCATGGTGCTCAAAAATTAGTAATGCTAATTTTATTTTTCTCCTACATTTATTGTTTATTCCGGAAACCCCTGATTCGATTCGGAATCTAGGAAGCCCATTCTCATGCATTATCTTGTTCACCATTCGCGTTTGGTACGAACTGTAAAAATAGTGAGATTTGGTGATCTGCGAATTCAAGATATAAAAGAAACGGTACAAGATCTAATAAAAAAATATGGCATGGAATCAATTTTCATAGCTCTGCGCCGAATGCATCCTATCGCCTCCCACAAGAAGTTCTCATTACAACATATACTGTTCATCTGTATTTTATTTTTAAACCTGCGTTTCAGATTGGAACAAAGGCTAATAGAATTAGTGTATGTTTTCAGAAATAATAAACAGGTAAACAAATTCAGTGATTATACCAAAAGTACAAATGGATGGCACCATTTTTGCAGTGTTTTATTTTACCGAATATCCATGTTGCTCATAATTTTCTTAGGTAATTTAACTATCATTAGGTAATTATTTCGAGACCTTCATCCACGAATAGTTAACATAAATATTCGTTAGCCATAAATAGATTTCCAAAAACTATCACCACTCATAGTATTACTGAAGAGAAGTTAAAAAGTATTAAGCTAATATGTCAAATAAAATTTACAATAAATTATAATTTAACCTCTCTGAAGCTATGATTTAATGCTTGCTGAACATAAATTGGCGTTGAATATTGTAATAAGTCCTTATATTTTGGCCTGATAATTCTTCTTCGATACTATCCGTGTGTAGTCACAAAGTTGGAAAGATGAATCAGACTTGAAAAATTAAAGCACTCGAGCCACGGAACTTCGCCCTTCCGTGCCGATGCTGTTACCAATACAAGGTGTCCCGATAAACCCGGTGATCTCGAATATCAGAGGTATCATACCTCAAAGGCGACTTACAATGTTACAAATACTAGAATAATACCATTAACACAAAGTTGGGGGACTGCTATTTTGAAACATTTTAAAGTTATCCTTTCCTACACACTTTGAGTATACATCCGGGTAGCATAATATCCCGATTCCCTTTATTGCATATTTTAAGCCCTAAAGTTTAACTATTGAACACTAAACACATTTCGTCTCATTCATTAGCGCCACAAATTAGAAATCCTATGTTACTTGAGAAGTTAGGAAAGACAGAAGACCTAATTTTATTGTGTTAATCTAAGGGCAGTGATGCAAAAATATGTATTTATGATAAAACTGCGTTTTACAAAAAAATATTAAAACCATACAACCTAAAGGTTGTCCAAACTATAGCCTTTTTTGCTTCAGATTCCTTTATCCCTGGCGCTAACTATTGACACATCTACGAACTGCTTCCCAAAACCTCCATTACGTTGAGATA
The DNA here is from genome assembly GCA_030765065.1 of Deroplatys truncata. Classification (NCBI taxonomy): domain Eukaryota; kingdom Metazoa; phylum Arthropoda; class Insecta; order Mantodea; family Mantidae; genus Deroplatys; species Deroplatys truncata. The sequence goes on from CM060990.1 coordinate 669,646,529, forward strand.
TTATACTAAGTGATCTGCAATATTGCAAGTGCTTTCAATTTCCATGTTTCTAATTAAACACACTATTAGGGTTCATTTAGGATGTTCATCGAGATACATTGATTGGATAATAGAAGTTTAATACGCATTCGGATGTTTTGTCACGGTATCTCAAGAATAGAGCATCGATATGTAAACCGAAAAAATTGGTTTCAAGTTTCGTCCGTAGAATTTTAGAATTTGTTTCAACCTTCCATACAGTGATTTAATATGTTAAAATTTCTTCTGTTGTAATCAAATAACTTGCTCTATTAGAAATTTATTTTTTCAGCGGCTGTAAAACTGATATAAAAGTTTTTTTTCAGCGTACTTCATGTTAGTCATGATACATATACGCGGGAAATACTTTCAATAACATGTTCCTATAGGTAGGAAAGCAAATAGGAGAAAGCTGGGGTGACCATCAGCTGTTACAAAGCAAGAGGAACATGTGAGCCTTAATGTTGCTTACTCTTTGATTCAGATGGGAAACAAAAAGACATAGCATGTAAAAATAAATAAATCCTGTAACGAAGGGACTGGGCCTATCAACCCGAATGCCGGCCTCACGCCCACGTGCGCACGGCAGAGGTGGGCGATCATCCAAATGAAACTGCGAGATGATGTGACCGTCAACACGTATCCCTCAGCCAGTAAGTTAAGCTCCACGTATGGACTCCAATTTGAAGTAGAATTGTTCTTTACGTTATTTGCTGCTACGTATGAAAAGTCGATTTGAAGTAATTTGTATTGTATTTCAACTGTTGGGGAGCCGAACTTGTAGTAGTTGCAACCGCACGTACAGTAAACAGTTTTCGGTAGCCTTCGCCCGAAATGTACTTTCAGGTGGCCTTTGCCCCAAATTTAAAAAATATTAACTTCGTAATTAAACTATTTCTTTAAGTATTAAATAATTATGTTTGCCTCGGCTGCGTCAGTATTATTGTTAGAGGCATGGAAGTCTTGGCAGGGTTGTGATACGACGAGAATGCAGGCTTACGCAGATTTTAAGTTTTAATTCACTCCTTTTTATTAGTCCTTGACACAAATTAAATAGCACTTCACTGATATCGAGAGCTGTGAGATTATTTTATCTAATACTTGCGCTTTTTAATAAGCATACTATTTTCGTCTCACACGAATGCGTATTAAATATCTCGAGGACGCACAAGCATCCGGTTACTATCACTGTCTGCAGGCAACTGAATAGATTTCAACGGTCTAAACTTGTAAATTTCTGTATTTCAAGTCTCTGATTGGCTATTTTACTCCAATAGAATATCTGCATTTAACTAAAGCTTTTTCTGGTTGTTGATTGCCTATTTTTTATGAACTGTCACTAAAATTACATTAATGCTTCCAAGAATCACAAATAACATTTAAACTCTCAAACTCATTATTGCCTCAAGGTTACCTCATTGTTACCTCATTGTTTTAACCTATTATTCTCACAGCTCCTACATTATTAAATTACGTAATATATTCACTTAACATTATTACACATGGATACAATAATATTAGCATATGCAATGACTGTTACATACATTTTACAAATTATTGTTACATATTTCTTCAAGGCGGGCTGTTATTGAACTTACATATTATATAATTACACAAATTATTTAAGTGTTAAAAATACTGCCTCAAACGGGGAGATGATGTGACCGGCAACACGTATCCCTTAGCCAGAAAGTTAGCTCACAGTAGTTAAAGAGCGTCCATAAATAAAAATTCAGGACCGCTGCCTATCGCAGGTCCTTACTTTCCTCATGATGCTGAGTGGGCACCGGTCCTATATCCGGACCTAAAATATGCATCCGCATGGGTGGGATCTAACCCGGGCGCATTCCGTGGTCGGGAACCATTGCGCCACGGCGTAGAATAGCATGTAAAAATATTTAGTTGAAAATTCAAACGAACAATATAAAATATTGCTAAAAAGACCAATGTTGCAAAATTTTTCTAGCAATTTCAAAACACGAGTTCTTATTTTTTCTTTCGTAAAGTTTCGTCTGTATCTGATGGCTCATGAGGTATATAAAATTAAGAAGAGATGTAAGGTGACTGGTGTCTTTAAACAAAATTCTAAATACAGATTTTGTTTTTCATGTTAATATTCCAAAATACCATTTAATCAAAATTCCTAGAGGCATTTATTAAAAATGAAGAATTATACATGTTCTACGTAAAAATTGCCCTGAGAAGGGGAACATTTCATGAAACGCTTTGTTTTCAATTTTGAACGATGTTGAACTTATAACTGTCCGACTGCTCTTATTGAAACATACTCTCCCTTCCCTCTCCCCTCTCTCCTGGAACATTATGGATGTTCTGCGACCTCAAAATGGGTATTTCTTGTAGAATTTCGATACCAAGTTGTTAGTACCTAAAATAATACTTCCTCCAGCTGTCATAGGTAAGCAAGAGAGAAAGTATTAACACAATTTTGCTACTAATTCACTCTTTATGTTAAATAATTACTATAGTGTTTTCATTTTTCCCAGTCCACTCAAGGCGATATTTTCCCCGCCTTGCGCCCGTCACCCCACTCCACTAATTTCCTCTCTTGCAGTAGCAGTAGTATTGAGACAGTAAAGTATTGTTGTAACTTTGATCTCAAACTTTGTGGAAGGGAGAGACTGGAGGGTGAAGAAGTTTATTATTGTCTTTACATTGTTTGCCCCAAAATTTAAAAATAATATATTAACTTTGTAATTAAACTGTTTCTTTGAATATTTAATATTTATGTTAGCATCGGCTGCGTCAGTATTATTGTTAGAGACATGATATCTTGGCAGGGCGTGATACGATAAGAATGTAGGCTTACACAGATTATAAGTTTTAATGCACTCCTTTTTGTTAATCCTTGAAACAAATTAAATAGCACTTCACTGATATCAAGAGCTGTGAGATTCTTTTTATTATTAATTACACTTTTTAACACGTAAAACTATTTTCGTCTCACACGAATACGTATTAATTTTCTTGAGGACACTTTTTGCATCTGGCTAGTAACTCTGTCTGCAGGCAACTTACAAGGTTTCTAGCGCCTAAATTTGTAGATTTATGTATTTAAAGCCTCTGAATGACTAATCCTTGTCCAATAGTATACCTGCATTTAACTAAAGCTTTTTCTGGTTGTTAATTGGCTATTTTTATAAACTGTCACTAAAATCACATTATTATTACTCCAATAATCAGAAGTAGTATTATTAAACTCTCAAACTCATTATTGACTCAAGGTTATCTCATTGTTACCTCATCGTTAGCAACCTTTAACTTATTATTCTCACAACTCCTACATTATTAAATCACGTAATGCATTCACATAACATTATTGAACATGTATACAATAATATAAGTATATGCAATGACTGTTACATACATTTTATAAATTATTATATATACATATTGCTTCAAGGCGAGCTTTTATTGAATTTACATATTATATAATTTGACTAAAATCATTTAAGTACCAAAAATACTGCCTCAAGGGAAACACTAGAATATAACACAGAATATATACACAGAAGAAGAGTGGGAGTTACCATGCGTGAACTTCAATGGACTGGTTAGATTGAAACCACTATAACGTTAGACACAAAGAAAGTCAAAAATATGTCGAGTAAAATGTTTTAGCGTCATCATTATTGCATTCAAACTTTAGTGAAGGAAATTTAAGTTGCTGACAACTGCTGATACCTGCCGGTAACTCTTCGCATAACCATTCACCCACAAATCACCATTCATCATGATGCACGACGGTATATTATTTCAACTAAGGCAATGGGAAAATCTATGGAAAGTAAAGCAAAAAGTTAAGCCTCGGACTTCTGGAACGTAATTGGTGTCGTAATACCAAATTAACTGATTTAGACATTAGATCTGGTGTGTCCGGAGAGAGAGAGATAGAAGAGGAGAGAGAAGAGAGAGAGAGAGAGTATGTTACAAAAAGAGAAGTCAGATAAATATAAATGCAACATCGTTCAAAATCGAAGGCAAAGCGATTCATAGAATATTCCCCTTCTTAAAACAGCTGGACATATTCCTACAAAGCTATCTATAAATCCAATGTAAACATGGATTTTGAACAAATAATATAATAAAATTTCTACTTTCTCTATTATTTACGTATAATCAGTAGAAGAAGTATTGTATTCATCCAAAATTCTGATACAAAGATTTCGCTGGAATGAATTGACTACGGAGGGAACTCGGCACCGATCCAGAGTGGATACTGTACCTACACCCCACGATGAAGCGTCCCCGGGAGGAAGGATGAGGCGAGAAGAGACACCGGACGTCCGGAACCAGGAGCGACGGCACAGCAATGACACGTTTTCCTATAGATAAACCCCGGCAGACGGACAGGCAGACCGGGGACCCCGTCCCACACAGAAGGGGTCCAACCCCGGCAGCCAGCCGAAAGTCGAGGGACGGAGAGTCACAAAGAGCACCCTTTTCACCTGTCACGCTGCACCGAAATCCCATCGCCGTCACTTCCGACCCTGGAAGAGACCAACGGGATGGAAGATGAATGAAATGCAGAATGGAACGAAATGGAGGGACAGGAAATTTGGGGGATGAAAGAAACCACTCTAGCATTCGCCTGACGACCCGAGAAAACCCCGAAGTGTGGGCGGTCACCTGGGATCGATCCCGGGACCTCCCGAATGCGAGACACAGACGTTACCGCCTGAGCTGGAAGTACTGAACATCATTCAACTCTTTTATTCACCAACTGAACTGCACTATTAAATCGGAATTTAAACGTCTTAAAGCAGTAAATGAAATAAACAAGAGAAACACACAAGAATTCTAACACCGGAGTTGATTCTGTGTAATGCACATGTAATAAATGAAATTTATGATGGCGGCTCGTTTACATGAAGAGATGGCAAAAATCGTAGTATTTTCTCCCTAGAAATTCGTTCAGGGAACGCTCCACTTAAAAATGATAAATTACACAAATTTAAATTCACTTCGTTCAAATAAGTTTATCTGCTACATATAAACGAAATGTATAGAATTAGGTTCAAAGTATTTCAACTCTGATACATTAATTAAAATAGCTGGAAAGTTTTAGGAATGGCTCCCATGATGAACATTAAAGAGGTAATTTTAATAACAGGAAATTATTTATAAATCGTCTTATCTTCAAAACGAAGCATTTGTATGTCTTATAGTTTTCCGTAAAGAATACAAACTCTGCCATCCACTTTAAAAAAAAACTGATGTCTTATATTCACATGAACTTTCTACCTCTCTATCGAGTGTTAGTAGGCATAAAATTATTCTTACGTAAGCTGATCTATTTACTTCATTTTAATTGAGATACATCTTTGCAGAAATAACTAAATTACATATTTCCTAATAGATCAAAGGGAAAAGCGACAGTCAAATGTTTAAGATCAAGACGCTATATGTTATAAAATTTCATACTGTTTCCATGCAATCACGATAAACCACTGAATGTCCACAGGACTTCAACAGAATGACATAGTATTGAACAATGCGAACCATTAATAGCGGATACCTCGGAAATGGCTGATGCCACAGAAAAGGTTATTTGAAATAAATTGTGTGTTTTAAAGAGATCTTCCTTTTTTGTATAGTACGTTTTCGCCTATTGCTTAACGTTTACCACTTATATAAGATTATATAAACTTCCTTCCGAATGAAGAGGGCTTCACAGGCTATTCCGAAAAATTCAAATTGTATGTTTCACTTTTCATGTAAATATCTTTAATATATGGTATTTTAATCAAAATATTTGGTCATGTTTCAGAAAATCAAAAGTTTTGAAAAATCTTCCAATCAAAGAATATTAGGGGTGGAGGGATTTTCTTGTAAACCTTCGTGTCACATATTTGGTAGATACTGAACAAAAATACTAGGTTTGGTGTTTATCCGACTTTTCTTTTTGAGTTATTCCTGTTCACAGACACACACCTGAAGCTTTTCCTAAAACATTTCAGTTCTGCTGAACTGTGTAACATACCTCAAAGAATCGAATCCCTTTGATAGAAAAGTGATGAAGGGAACTTTTATTCCGTTGCATTGGTCAATTTCAAAAAGACTAGTTTGCTTTCATAAGTTATTGTTCTTCCACACAGGCCGTGTGCAAGGACTAAGTTGGTAAGGTAAATCCAACTTGAAAAATTTAATGCCACGGTCAGGCACTGGACTTTTCAAGTCTGCAGGTTTAAGCCTGATGCATGGTGGTATGCGGCGTATGCTGTAGATGTGCTTTTGCGAGAGAACTGGCGTGCAGAACCTGTCCATTAGAATCGAAGGAGCGGCAGAGATGGTTTAATCTGGAAACGTTAGGTGTCCCGCTGAGCTGGGCTTTCCAGCAACAAATCTGACCACCCTTCATGCTCTCTCATCTTATGCCTTCCTTCCAGAAGTTCAGTAGGCTTTAGTCGCAGTTTTGAAGTGTTTCTCCGTCCCTAGTCTAAATCCACAGATAATGTCAACCTGCTGAAGATCCTTCTTCTCGTAACCTATATGCCACTGACTACGGGCATTCGCATATGACATGCACTATATTTATTACAGGGAAATGAAATGTAAGATGCTTTGGAAATAAAGATGCTGAGAATTGCAAAATCTTCATTTAACGGGACAAGGTACTCTGAAATGGTAAAAAAAAATTACATTTTTTTGTTTTAAGCACTAATAAAATCTCTATTTCCAGTTTCAGAAAATATATACTTTTGGGGGGTAACAGGTTTTTAAGACATTTAAATACCATTTAAATGCTAGTCTGTATTCCTTTCTGTCATGCAACGCCCCTTTTTAGAACATTTTTGTATCTTTCAACAACGAATGATTATATCATGCCCAGCGAGTAGTTCAGCAATTAACAAGAGAGGCCAGGGCCAAGAAAAGGCAATCAGAAAAGCTGAAGCAATCCTAGAATGAAGGTGCAGAGGATTATGACCCTGGAATGTACTGAGGTGTGTCAGAATTTTAATGTTCAAACTTTAAATTCAGCTTTCTCAAAACAAAATGTTTGCTTATTTAGATATGCAGCTTTTTCTCAGAACGTATGGGAGGAAGAGAGCTGAAATTTTCAGTACATGTATACAACACATAGTTAAACTTTCTGAACCACAATCATAATTTCATAATGTATATTAGTGATATTAGGTGAGCAAAAACATTGCAAATTTTCCATATTCTTACCTTTTTGATTTTGCAAATAATTTTTTTTTCAATTTCTAGTGAACTGATATACATAACTAAATAATTGAGGTTCAGAAGATAGCTGATTATACTAAAAACAAGCATGCAAAAGTGTCATTCTGTACTGCAATAGAAAAAGGTTCATGAACTCACATGTTTTAAGAGTAAATGTTATTTTTCTGCTGAATTAAATAATTCGTACGGACTCAACTACACAAATTATCAATGCAAACAAGCACTTGAAATAATTAATCATGATTTATAGAACAATTCATAAAAATTTCAGGAAAAACCATTTATACCTTTAAGAGGAGTGGCAATTTAACACAATTAAGGTATAATTTCCAATTGTTCAGACTACCTTGTCGCTTTAACCAAGCTTTCACTATCCATGAAGCTTCAGTTAAGGCACACACTTTATTGTTTGCGTGGAAAATGATTCATCAATGAACTCCTAGATGAGGTGTAACATAACACACGTTCAGCTGCTGAAAACTATCTTTACTAGTTAGAGTAACTAAGCCACCACTGACCATAGAGACTCAGTTTTGACACACGCTGTATTGTTTGCAAGGAAGGCATGAGACATTAATCAACTCCAGGCGGTAGAGATGCAAGATATAGACAACGTTAAGATGCTGCGAGGACTGCCCTCTAGAGAGCCATGAAAACCACGGTAACAAGGCCCTGAAGAAAACAGTACTTGTGAGTAGGCTCATAAAATGGATGGGCGCTACTTTATGCAACATATCTCACTCCATTTGTATCTTCGCGGTAGCAGAGGCGCGCCGAATTTAATAATCTGTGTATCTTTCAGATAAAGTTAAATCCCAGAAATGAAAAATAGACGAGCGCTTCGCCCAGCAGGACTTGGTGAAGAGTTGCAAGGAAAGATAGGTACGTATAAATACCTATCTGAGTCCTTTCTGAAAAAAATGATGGGATATTTTTTTTCAAAATGTGTAATTCGTTAAGGATACACATAGATGAAACTTCTAAATGCTACATTTATGGACATATGCTTTTTAAATTTAAATAACACAGCAAATTAACATGTATAAAAATATGAATTGCAATATATGCATTAGTTTTCAAGCTATTAATTGTTTAATTTATTATTTTAATGGCAAACAAAAATAGCCTATACTTTGAAAGAATTAAAAAGTTACTAACATAAATATTTATTTTGACTAACAAATATTTAAGAAAATGTGTTGCAAAGAGATTTTTCATTGAGGTTTTAGTTTTTGAGAAGAAATTTATAAACCTGCGAGAAAATATTTTTCATTAATTTTAGTGTCTTAATTATATATTCTAATTAACATTCCCATCGATAACAAATAAAGATAAATCAAACCCAAGATTTTGATACTTTCCCATTAGAAAATGTATAAGAAGCTGCTTATTCTGTGATGAGAAATAAGGAAACAAAATAAAAATATTGGCTCCCAATTACGAAACGTAACCTGACCCTCAAATGACCATGGTCTAACCATTCATTGCGCTCTTCGTACACGGCCATTCAGAATTTTCGTTGTTATTTACGTTGGTGTAAGAACAATTGCAAACTGATTTATACAAATGTTGTTTAGTGTTTTATGAGTGAGAAAACAACAAAGGTAGGTTCCCATTTAAAAAAAATAAATTAACCCTAAAATGACCACCACAAGGTCCTCCAAATAAAACACGACTAATGGCATTTACTTTCCCCCATAATATGAACAACTTTTATTCAAGACATTTTTTTCTACAACGCTTAGTTTTGGAGATATTGTACAGTCTCAACTTAAATGGTCCGCCCTGTAGTTTGGGGTGTTTTTCTACAAAATATGAAGAAAATTGAACACAAATTGTATCGTGTGGAACACATTCAACGCAAAAAGAAAGCAGAAAGCTAGAAAAACAGTTTTGAAATTCTAAAACTTTATCTGGCCTTGTGCGCAGGCACATTTAAAAACCCAAGAGTAAAATTATTTCTAATCTTTAGTAATAGGCTTCAAATACAGATTGTGAATCTATATGATTCATTCTTAATAATATATCTATAAATAAAAATTGACTTTTGGAAGAATTTTGCTCAAACTTTACCTATATGTACCCTTAAGAATATCTTACACTTAACGCTTATACTTCGGCATTCGTTATGTGGGGGATAGCGTGTCAGCCTACTAATCCGAAGGGCCAGAGTATAAATCTAAGTTGTAGTGAGATGCTTCGATTAGGATTTTTTCTGGAACATTTGCCTATGTTCTGTAGGAAGATGTAACTCAAAAAAGAAAATAAAGAGACGCCTGATGTGATACATTCACTTACTCATTATAGTTGATATCTATACAGTTTCTTCAAGCAAACCTCCAGGTTTACCATTAACCATTGCAGAAATAGTTACATTTACAAGCGGAATACGGGGAACCGAAGCAATATTCAAATTTTAAAAGTGGTTCGCTATACGTTAATCTTCGAATGTCATACTCATTCCATGATTTGACAGACACCAATGCATGTTGACAGCACTTCAAAAAATGGTAAACATTATTGAAATATTTAAAACATACCTTAGAAACGGTTGATGCCACAAAAAGTTCTGAATTTAGTTGTGTTTTTTTTTAAAAGACAAGCCTTTTGGAATAGTGAGTTGTCTATCTATGATGGTTTATTAATTATAGTAAATATACAAAATTCCTTCCTAATAAACAGGACTTCACAGGCCATTCCAAGAACATTCAATATCTACATTTAAATGTGTCATGTAAATATGTTGCCATTAAAATCGTTAGTCATTTTTGAGAAAATTAAAAACAACGAAAAATGTTCAATATATGGGGAATTCTAGTGTGGAGGAATTTATTTAAAAAGCTTCCTGGGGCGTCTTTGGAAGATACTGCGTTTAAATATTCTTACATGCTGGGGTGAGGACTAAAAAGGTTTCCAGAAAATGATAAATTTAGTTCACCCCAGCACGCACATGGGGGAACGCAACTCGCTACAGCAAGAACACTGAACCTTGGTGTGTCAAATTTAGAGGAAGGCGTAGGGTTTTACATTACACAAAAACATTACATAACACACATTACCTGGAATGTATTAACAAACATTTGGCAACTCTACATTATGACCTAGGAAGAGAGTATGGAGGGAGATGCCTCGAAGCCGTGGACTGACCACACGCACGTCTTGCTACGACTGCTCCTACTCAAGTGACGCTAACTATATCCCCCCTCCAAACGTGTCTGGCCAAGCCAGGCAGTGTTGGCGTCATACCAGGCGAATTTCAAACAAAGCCCTCTCTTTGGCGTGTTCAGCGTCAAAGGAGGGATCGTTAAGCCGAAAAATCGAAGAAACCCAATAATGCTACGTCTAGTAGTAACAATGCAACACAACAATGCGTTTGATAATGACAATGAACTTATTGATATGTCACAATATCAAGTTTGATGTTTATCCGACAGTCCGCGTTTAACTTACGCTACGCGCGCATGCGCGCACACACAGAACTGTTTGTTGTAAAAGAACGCATTTTTCTGGATTCAGCGTGACACAAAGTACTTATTTTAGCTAAAATGTCAATATCGAATGGGTGGAATGCAATAGTTCCTTTAAAGCAAGGGTGGCGAAAACGCTTTCCTTCCGCGAGTCAACAAATATGCTACACGCACTGCATCACTCAGCAGCATGTGAAAAACAAAGGGACGGTGGCAGAGGGGGAACGGCGGCTACGAGTCAAAATGAATCGCGAGTTCCGTTTTCGCTACCTCTGCTCTAAAGAATAGGTAATTCGTAGAGAAAGTAAATGTATTATGCATAGAAGGTAAACACGATATAACGCTTACAAGATTAGGGTGCTAATTATTTATTCATCCGCGACATTACTCACCACTTATTTCCAATGAGTACTGAAGCCACGAGGTGCTCATTTACAAAATGCGAGAAAACCATTGAGCACAAAATTGTAGAGTAGAAAGGCAGTACCAAAAGAAACATTTTGAGTTTAGAATCAGCCTTAGCACAATAACAGAAACACTGCATGAACAAAATTGAACTCTTATTTCGTGAAATATCTTCATTTGCCAGGCAAAATGAAATGTAATTTGAGGCAGTATTTTTAACACTTAAATAATTTCAGTCTAATTATATAATATGTAAATTCAATAACAGCCCGCCTTAAAGCAATATGTGTATGTAACAAGATATAAAGTGTATATAACAGCCATTGTATATGTTTATATTATTGTATGCATGTAATTATGTTATGTGAGTGTATTACGTAATTTAATAATGTAGGAGCTGTGAGAATAATAGGTTAAAGGTTGCTAACAATGAGGTAACCTTGAGGCAATAATGAATTTGAAAGTTTAATGCTACTTGTGATTCTTGGAAGCAATAACGTATTTTTTGTGATAGTTTATAAAATAGCCAATCAACAACCAGAAAAAGCTTTAGTTAAATGAAGGTATTTTATTAGAGTAGGATTAGCCAATCAGAAACTGAAATATAGCTAAATTTACAAATTAAGGTCAGTTGCTTGTAGATAGCAGTCATAAACGGACGCGTTGGTTGTAGACAGTGTCCCTAATTGGACGCGAGATGCGTCCTCGAGAAATTTAATACGTATTCGTGTGAGACGAAAATAGTTTACGTGTTAAAAAGTGCAAGTAATTAATAAAAGAATCTCACAGTTCTCTATATAAGTGAAGTGTTATTTAAATTGTGTCAAGGATTAATAAATGTAGTGAAGTACAAATTATAATCTGTGTAAGCCTACATTCTTAGCCACAGTACTCCCTGCAAAGAAATTCATGTCTCTAACAATAATACTGACGCAGGTGAGGCAATTATAACTATGTAATATTTAAAGAAACAGTTAAATTACAAAGTTAATATTTTTTAAATTTTTGGACGAAGGCTACCGGGTACCATACATGCGGTTGCAACTACTTCATGTTCAGCTCCCCAACAGTTGAACTACAATACAACTCCTACTTCAAATTGGCTTTCCATACGTGAAGCAACAACCTACTACAAATTGGCTCCCAAAGCGTGGGGCAAACGGCAATGTAAAAATAACAATACAACAAAATAACTACTTCAAACCCACACGACCAGTTTGTACGTACTGTATCAACTGATGAGTACTGGTATACAATGAGAAACTAACCATTACATGGGCCTACTGTACTGTACAAGACCAGCTTTCGTAATACCGTATCATCCAGTAGGCTTCACAACACATAAGCGGCATTGAACATCACACACACCTAGCGACGGAGATTAGCACTGTATAAGAGTGCGTTTTGTTTACATCTGGCACGCCACAAACAGGTTTCACAATAGCCAACTCTAAACGTGACGGATTTAATGTTGAACGCATGAAGTGCGGTAAAAAGGCTTCTGCGGTCCGTCGTTCCTATTCTCAAAATGCTTACTTTGTTATTGTCTTTCTGCTCCACAATTTTCTGCACATTGCTTTTCCGCACCCCACAGTTGGTGCATTTGGTTGGAGTACCGGCGATAACGTTTGGCTGTCGCCGAGGAATCTTCTTGGAATTAATAATTATTCTTCCACACAAGGCCGTGTGTTAGACAAGGTTGGAAAGGTAGAATCATACGACTGAAAAATGCAATACCATTGACGGGATTTGATACCGTACCGTCATGTTGCCATGTTATCTCAGTGATTAGAGCAACCGGACGGAAATGGGGAGATCCATGGTTCAAATTCCGGCGATGGCATTTAATTTTTCAGTCGTCTGATTCTACCTTTTGAATCATCATCTTTTTCTTCAACAGATTACCCTCCTCTTTTTAGGACTTATAAGCCCAAGCCTTGTGCGAGTAGTCTGTCCAGGATCAAGCAAACCCTGGATCATAGCATGTCCAGGATGAGTGATCAGTCCAATGCCCTGGGCCACGGAGCCTGCCGAGGATCAAGCAAACTCTGGATCACAGCATATCCAGGATGGGTGATCAGCCTAATGCCTGGTATGGCAGTAGCCTGTCGAGGAGCAAGCAAACTCTAGATCATAGCATATCCAGGATGGGTGATCAATCTAATGCCTGGTATGGCAGTAGCCTGTCGAGGAGCAAGCAAACTCTGGATCATAGCATATCCAGGATGGGTGATCAGCCTAATGCCTGGTATGGCAGTGAAGAATAGGGAAATGAAATATAGTGATGAAAGGGGTGATAGAGAAATTCGTGGATCAAAATTATCCAATCCAGCATTCGGCCAGCGACCAAGGAAAACCGCGAAAGGACCTTCGATATAATTGGTCGGCCTCGGGAGTTTGAACCCGGGAGATCCCGAATGCGGGCACCTCTTGAGCCATCCCGCTTAGTGTTGTCAAGGAATCAAGGGATATAATTCAAACGAGAAGCGTTGCGAGAGCTACTCCAAGTCTTTTTGAGACAAGGTGATTGTGACATCTTGTGTTTTGGCTCTAGCGGCAGTAACAGGAATGTGCCATCTTAAAAATTTGGACCTCGCTTACGTTGTACCTCCTGCCACCACATCTGGCCGAGAGCCCTCGCCTCAATCCTTCCTCCCGGAGGTCACAAAAGCGCAATAAGAGTGTTTCTGGTCACAATGCCAAAACCGCCAATATCCCCATCCTGTATCTACATCTGTATTATGACTGAAAGCCCCATAAGTTAAACAAAATTCAAGCAAATGAGCTGTAGTATAGGATAGTCAGACGGAGGGGTCCTCAAGCCACTTCAACTCAGCTCCTCACAGAGGAGATATCAGTAAGCCCATTGTGTTTTATGTGAACCCTGAGAGGAAGATCCGATTTGCGACCAGATCCAGACAAGGATGCGCTTTAAAATGGACGGGATCCCTAACGATTCCAGAATTACGCTGGTAGCAGCCTGTTTGCTCTATCCTCAACCCGAGAACGAGCATTCTCCAGGAAGGGGTACCAGCCATCCTAAGGACATCCTAACGCGCGCGCCAGTCGCTGTCCCTTAGTCCTGCAAAGTTAAAACATGTAAATGTGAAACAGATGAAAGGAAATGGAGATAAAATTCTTGGTGGAGGAGGAACTACTCTTAGCATTCTCCTACACACCTGAGAAAACCACGAAAGAAAAGATCAACTAGACCTTTCCAACGGGATTCAATCGGAACCTTCCAAATATAGACCCATCCTAACTCGCTCCCGTTACCTTCGTAGGTAAAATGTCAATAACCCAACTCAATCCCACATGATGTAGTACTTTGAGCATAGTGAAGTGTGAAGTGGTGTAGCATGAGGCAGTATTTTTAACACTTGAATAATTTCAATTCAATTATATGATATGTAAATTCAATAACAGCCCGCCTTGAAGCAATATGTATGTAATAATTTATATAAAATGTATGTAACAGTCATTGCATATGCTTATATTATTGTAAACATGTTCAATAATATTATGTGAATGCATTACATAGTTTAGTAATGTAAGAGCTGTGAGAATAGTAAGTTTAAAGGTAACAATGGGGTAACCTTGAGGCAATAATGAGGTTGAGAGTTGAAATGTTACTAGTCATGATTAGAGCAACGATAATGTAAGTTTTGTAACAGTTTAAAGTTAGCCAATTAACAGCTAGAAAAAGCTTTACTTAAATGGAGGTATTCTATTGGACTAGGATTCGCCAATCGGAGACTTGAAATACAGAATTTTACGAGTTTGAACGGTTGAAATATGTTCAGTTGCCTGCAGACTTTGGTAGTAACCGGATGGATGGTAGTAAAGAAATATTACGTATTCGTGTGAATCGTAAATTAAGTATACGCGTTAATTAAGTGCAAGTATCAAATAAAACAATCTCACAGCTCTTAATCTCAGTGTAGTGTTATTTAGTTTGTGTCAAGGATTAATAAAAGGAAGTGAGTTAAAGCTTAAAATATGTATTAGCCTACATTCTTGTCGCACCACGCCCTAATTAAGAGAAACGTGTCTCTAAAACAATACTGACGCAGCCGAGGCAAACATAAACATAAGTACTATCTATAGAAGCAGTTTAATAACAAAGTTAATAAATATTTTTAAACTTGGAGCGTAACAACCAAAAATGCATCTTCAAATCAGCTTTTTCATACGTAGCAGCATATTACGTAAACAATCTTCTTCAAATTAACGCCCAAAACGTGGTGCAAATACTGCAACTACTCCAACAACAATAAACAACTCCAACGTAAAGACAATAACTACTTCAAATTGGTTTACCAAGCGTGAGGCTAATAACTTACGTAACAATAAATTACGTAAATAAATAAACTCCAAGAACAATATCTTCTTCAAGTATCCCTATTACGAAAAATCGACAGTACAGTATTTGGTTGTGACCGCGATATTGTTGGTAACTCTTCACAAAAGAACAAACGTTATTACGATTACATAATTGGGCGTTTTTCAAAACCTTTTATTTGAGTAGAATTGTTTCTTTTAATAATACACCGATGTTTCAATTCTTTGGTATGTGAATTTATAACACTGTTACATGCACTTAGGAAAGCCAGTTGTTTTATATACCTAATTTTGCGGTTAAAATCGGTTTTGGTGAAACATGAAACTGCAATTGTTTTGTAGGCTCTATTGGTCTGCTGAAAGTCGTGTCTTTTAAAATGAACTAGATTGAGATTAATTTCCTACAGGACCGAGATGAGTTGCTTACACTTTTGAAAAAGGGGCGAGCTAGGTTGCTTACATTTTGGAAGACGGGACCTAGTTAGAATTTGAAAGTAGAAAATGAGACCGAGACGGATTTCCCAGAGAATGCTACGTTGTTTGGTAAATGAGCTGTAAAAATAATGTTATTATTACCCAGTATTGTTAACAATGGGCGCTTTTAACAACAAGAGTAAGGAGAAATACGCCTTCATAACCTAAATATGTTTTAATACCTTCTAAACTAACTTTTCGAATACTGAGAAAGTATGCAGTGATTTGAACGTTTACATTTTGTATCTGTATAAGAAGTGTGATTGCAAAGTTTTCTGCATCTATAACACACACATATAAGTCGTTCCTGGATTATCCATTTTTAAAACACAAATTTAAGTTATTTTACAAAAAATGCACCTTACGATAGAATTTTATAATTTTTAAACAACATTCATATTTATATTCCTGGTTAAGCTATACAATAAGTTTGCTAGGAATAATGCTTCTAAAATAATTTGTTTTTAAAAAATAATTTTCGTTCAATTGTGATCTTCGGCTTTTGAAAAAAAAACATATACACCTATAATTATCAAACTTGGATGAGCTTGGCGGTGTAACACATTTGCCTTATATTATGTGACGGGAACATTGGCACATTACTGTAAATATTAATATTAATGGAAATGTTATAAAATTATAAATACGTGTATGTTAAATGCTAATGTAGGCTACTTAGCCCTGCGGGTAAAGTCAGTCAGAGATACCAAGCGGTACCAAGCAGACACATCCCCGGGGCAACAAAGCACAGGACCCAGGCTAAACATGACTTGCAGAGACGCTAGAGAGAGATATATAGCTATAGTTTAGAAACAAGATAGCGAGAGGATTGGACAGTAGTGGAAAGTCCTGAAGTATCAGAAACAGAGACATGAGGGCAAATTTTGTCATACGACACTAAGGTGAGGAGCCAATCACCTCAGTGCTTTAAAATGTTAAGGGAAAATAGCGTTATTTGCAGGGTGTATAAAACACATAGCTTTGAGATTCCGTTGACTCTTGTCACAATATCGTCAAGGGGTGAACTTTACGCCACTTTGAGGCGCAGCATGTGAAGAAGCTGTTAGGAGTTTAGAAATTATATATGGTTACATTGGGTGGTACAGCTTAGCAGATAGGCCCTATAACCCTGCAATATTTTTGGGATAGAAAGCACAGCTAGTTGCGAACAAGTGTTAATAAATTACAATTAAAGTGAATATAAAGTTTGTTTTGCCTGCTGTTACCGTGGCCTAGAGAAACGTAAACAGTATAGACCAACACAGAAGTGTTGAGGGACCTTTTATTACAGCACCTAATCACCCGACATTTGGAAGGAAGGAAGACGACCAGCAGCCGAGAGGTCGGTTGCAATTAATAACTGCATAGCAAGCTTTGATTAACATGTTTTGGGGAAACTATTGCCGAAGTTTACACTCTAAGAACTTAAAAACTGCATCGTGAGGAACATTTTAAATGGTGAAAAATATCTTAACATATTACAACCGAGATAAATGCACTGGCAAATATACTAATAAAAACTGGCTAGAAACTCTGGTTTTGAATAGTATACATTTTTATTTAAAATATATTATTTATAAACTGATTAACGTACGTGCAGCAAATTTTGCAAAAGCACTTCTAGAAGGAAAATGTGTGAGAAATAACGAAAAAAAGCCTAAACTGCACAACCTCGCCCTCTGCTCAGGGTTACTTAAATCATCATGTAACTCCCATTTGTACTCCGATAACAAAGATATACGTTCCTAGAGAATTGAAAAAAAATTAAAAACACAAAATTGTAATTATTGATAACTTTTGACCAATTTTCAATGATCGGTCCCCTTAACACAGTTGAGGCTTGAAATGAAACCTCCTTAACGAAGGAATTATGGATCTCTGCATCAAGTGCTCCTGTCGGAAGTAAACTTCGTTCAATATTACTGAAGTATCGATCTTCGATTGTTTTCTTTCTGGAAACCTGTCAGGATACCGGCGCTGTGTTTCTTCATTAATAAGTAGCTCGTCAAGTTGTCACTTGGATACATCGCGAGAGACTAAACCTGTGATGTTCATAGTATAGAAGGTTATACGTATACTGTTCTAAAACTGGAAACACAGTTCAACATGTATGCGAGGTATCCAAGAGGGAAAAAAATGAATCGTTGCTTAGATCTAGACCTTTAAACGTCACTGCTTTCCACGTGATTTTGTGTATTCCTTGATATGATACCGTAATTGACAGGAAGATATAAATAATTAAATAAAGAAATGATAGTAAGATAAATAATAGTAATAAATAATTTGCGTACATTAAATCAATGTATAATGTAATAAGCCTGCGTTGAATTTTTCCGGAAAGAAGGTAATTAGCAAGTCATGTTAAGAAAAGTCATTAGCAACAGCGAGGGGCGAGCGCGTTAAGCATAAAGATTTCTGTGATGCAATTAGGTTATAAGCTCAGTACATTTTCACAGTCACCTAGGCTAATTCTGTAAATTAGAAACTCTCAGATTAATTAAATGAACTTCTGAGAATCAGGGAGGTACCCCATAGCAACAAGGTAACATGCACACGTAAGAATTGTAATATTGGATCGGATAAGGAGGATACTTGTTGGGGAAGTTCTAAAGAACGCGGAGTTTAAGTAATAAAATAGCGTGTATTGCTAAAATTGGCGTCTTATCTTTCGCTCCTTCGTGTACAGCCTTAGGGGCTTACAGTCTTTTACGGTGACCGGAAGTTCGCAGAGCCTAAGGTCGCGCTGGATTATCAGTTGCTTAGCGGTAGCCGCGAGGGGTTTTGCCGGTAAGCATTTTAGCTACTCACGGCCACTTGCGCTTCTAGTTTCTTTTATTGCGGAAACAGTATTTCAAACCGTGAAATTGATACTGCAGAAGTTTGCAGGAATAGGTATAATAATTCAGTTGTTATAGTTGGGAGTTCTACGATTCATAATCCGTTACAGTTTTTATCTTCAAACGGCCAGCAACTCGCTTCAATAGCTCAAGTATTGGATGACATTAAATTTCTCAGTCAATTTAAACTGGTGTTATCCTTTCAAAACACGCCCAAGCATGCCCTGAGAGAAATATCTCATAGCCAACAAATGTAGCAGCCGGTAGCAGAATTAACAGCAGATATTGAAGCAGAGGGTACAGCTTCAAAAAGTGACGACCATCAACTTCACTCCCAACAGACCTTACCACTTCTATGATCGAAAATAAAGGCTAAAAAACAAATCTGAACCATTTGGTGATGTTATGCCCGGTATATGATTACTGACGTGTGGAATAGAGATACAACGGTACAAGGGCTACTGAATTGCGTCAAGTACCTCGAAGAACCGAATCCTGCTGACGAAAAAGGTTACCAATATAGGGGCAATTGTTTCAATTTATTTCTCAATTTCAACAGCGCTGAGAATCAATAAGTATTTAGATATCACCATATCATTATTGCATAATGACGACACTGATATGATCCGGATAGTCAAAAGGCGTCGTTAAGAACGGATTGTTATTTCTATTATTCATTCATATTATGATTATTATTAACTTAATGCTGCAAAACAATCAGGAGCTAAGGACATTACCCACATTTTGGGATGATGTAGGTAACTTCTCAATCAAGTGGATAGAACAATTATTATGTCAGAGGAGAAACAGAAGGATAACGGGAGGAGGAGTTATATATTTCATTACCAACCTAAACCGCCCATAAGGTCTCTTCTCTCGCACCCAAGTGTATATACCTAAACAACTTAATTTGGGTTTAAAATGCTTTGACAGTACCTGTTCGGTACCATTCTGAGCTTAAAACCCTGTTTTATAAATATTGTGTATGGCTGAAGGGACTCGTAAGTAACTCTACCATGGTAGGTACATTTTCTCCGAATGCATTCCCTGAAATTAGTAAATGTGTTTTCTTTACTTCTTAGTTTTCTACACAGCCTTCAACATGTGCTATATTTCAAGAAATTAAATGTACACTTTTCGCGGGTCAGTTTCATTCAGGCATTCCGTGAGTAGGGGGTATGAAAACTAAATCGAACGTGGTCGTAGATGTATACTGTCGTGGTCGCCATTTTAACCTGTCACTCACTTCGAAGATTTCTATGACTATATTAACACAATATGGCGAAATATGGACTAAATATCACAAACCAAGTTACAATTCTCTTGCTGCTGAGCTATTAACTACATGGCATTGGCAAAAAAAGGAAAACCTGTGGAATGATGATTTTAATAGAACCAACATCTATGTTTCATATAACGCATTATTAACTGTCGTAGCTCATTGGTAAAACCGAACAGTTTCAAGTGTGCCGAAGGTTCTCGGTTCGAATCCCAGCACGTGGTCATGATTTTTATTCCAACTTTTTCACCTTGTAAGACTCAGTAATAAACAAATTTACAGTTCTCCTACAGCTAAGTTATTACTACATGAAGATAATACTAGGAGGTTGAATGATAATTTTAATGGTCCCAACTTCTAAATGCTGTATGCAATTCGTCTGATCACAACAATAAGCTAATACATAAAATGACAAGAAACTGATAAATTCTCATCTTGAGAAAAGCAAGCTTACAGCTGCAAATATAATTGTGTATAAATCGATGGAGTGTAATGTATAAAACTGAAACGCTATATTCTGTGTAACTGCTAGTTATAATATAGTTACTCCACTTATAGATAACAAAAAGAAGGCGATAGCTAAGGATAATGGTGCTTAAAAAGCAAAATAAACAACTGCTATTTCATAGCTGAGGCCAGGCTATATATGAAGAAATAAATTAATTTCTGAAACATTTCAGATTTATAGATAATTTATTTCTCCTGGGGCAAGTAACTTGTCGAAACAACGAATGGAAAACAAAAATGAAATATTGATTTTATCATATCGTGTAGTAATAACTTGGCGGCGCTGTGGTTAGACGAGCCTCTCACCGAGACGGCCCGGGTTCAATCCCCGGGGCCCGTATGTGGGATTTGTGGTGGACAAAGTGGCGTCTGGGCGAGTTTTCTCCGGGTTCCCCCGCCATTCATTCCACCAACTGTTCCATCATCGCCTTTCCTTTCATCCATTTCACCATCATTTCGTTTCATCTACTTCTTTCCTCCCATACCAGGCATCGGGCTGATCACCCATCCTGGATATTCTGTCTGATCCATGAGTGTCTGCTCCTCGACGGGCCTCTGACCCCAGGCACCCGCCTGTAAGTCCTGGGGGGTGTAAGTCCTACATACGAGGAGGTTAAACAGAGAAAGAATTAAGTAATAACTTAATTGCAAGAGAACTGAAATTTGTTTATTACTGCGTCTTATAAGGTGTAAAATTTGGAATAAAATGTACGATCACATACTGGGGTTCAAACCGTGAACCCTCGGGACACTTGAAACAGTGTGCGTTTTACCAATGAGTTTCGCCAGCAGATGCTAGCAGTGGGTTATATATAACATAGATATTGATTCTATTAAAATCATCCACGTGTTTTCCGTTTTCTTGCCAATGCTATGTAGTTAATAGCTCAGCAGCAAGAGAATTGCATCCTGTTTTGTGATATTTAGTCCATGTTTAGCCATATTGTGTTAATACAGCCATAGAAATCCTCGAAGAGAGTGACAGGTTAAAATGGCGACCACGACAGTATACATCTACGACCACCGTTGATTTAGTTTTCATACCGCCTACTCACGGAACGCCTGAATAATACTGACCCGCGAAAAGTGTACATATACTTTCTTGAAAGGTAGTACGTTCCAGCGCCGAAAGAGTGCAGTACTCCTCTTCAGTGATAGCTTTAGTCCGGCTATCCAGTGCTATCCAATTAATTTTGGTAATGTACTGTTTGCATTCTCAGACATCGTGGAACCAATTTGTGCCGTATTTTGATTACCAAAGAGCCTCAACAATTGAACACACGCTTCCAGTGTTGTAATAGCCGTTCCGCACGAGTAATACGGCTCAATGTGTTTGGATTTGCGTGTGGCAGTTCCAGGAGCTTAATTACTACACTTCCTGATGCCAGCACAATTGAACCCATTGCCCAAGGGTGCTCATTCCTACTACTCGACACACGACACACAAATATTTGTGGATACCCACTACTCTTTCATTTTTGTGTACCCAGAACTCATTCACAACTCGGAAACCGTTCTAACAGCTCCGACATCTACCGAAATTAACTAAACCTGATATACGCGCGAGAGAAACATCAGAAACATCGAAACGTGCCTTTTTTTACTTTGGTTATTGGCTAAAAGAGAACATATCTCAATACCTATATGTATTTCAATGACAGGCAATTCACAAACTTTTGGAATCGATGTTGTTATTTCTGATGAGGCTTAAACAGAGTAATATCAACCAACTCGACTTCAAGGTAAGATTTAGAAGTTGTAAAGATTGACCACTCCGAAGTGGTTTAATCATATAATATGATTTTATAAAATATATTTTATTAAACAGTTCCTAAAAATTCAGAAAGTTTAGAAAATATATTACCTTCTCTAACAGGTACATAGTAGGTGGAGAAGGTATTCTATTCCAACCAAAAATTCGATATCTATTTCGCCGGAAATACATGTTTTGAGGCCTTTTTGAAACAAGGTCCATGTGTGTGTCTCTGAACAGCATAACTCAAAAATGAGAAGTCGAATAAATACCAAATTTGGTATTTATCTTCAGCATCTTCCAAAGATACGACACGGATGTTTTCAAGAAAATCCCCCACCTCAAACTACCCTTTACATGGAAGATTTTTAGAATTTTTTTATTTTCTGGAAAATGTCTCTTAACGATTTTGAATAAATTACCTACCATGTATTATAGAAATTTACATGACGAATAAAACTTGTATCTTGAATTTTATGGGAATTTGGAAGGAATATTATATAATCTTGTATAGTAGATAAACGTACTTGAAGTAAATTGTGTGTTTTAAAGAGATATACATTTTCTGTGCAGTATAGGAGAGGGGAGGCAGGCTGGCACATGGATCTTATTTCAGCCCTTAATCAACAGACTGTAGCCAAATGCAGACATACTGTTCCTTGTTTCCAAATACACGTCCCACGGCAGCGACAATCCTTTGTGACAAGTTGTAGTGGAAGGAAGCCATGAAGTTATTTTTCCTGCGAGGTTATAAATATTCACTTCATTAGGATTTTTTCCCCTGGGTATATATCAAATACTAAATGACTTCTAAATATTTTGTTTAAAGTGTTTTTAAATGGCGTTATTCCTTGGTATTTTAAGTATTTTAATCGCTTAATCTTGATCGCTATATCCAGCTTCCATTAAACTAAGTAGACCAGGGGCAAGTTGGCACAACAAAAAGGGGACAGGTTGGCACAATGATGGCAATAGGCAGTTTGGGTGTTTAAATTGTTTTCGGACATTTCCGATTAATTTCTGTATAGTGTTCTTAATAGCTTGATCATTATATTATTTTTAATATATTATTTAAAGCTCATATTTTCCATTGAAATAACTTGTAGCAACTTACCCCACATTCTGTGCCAACCTGCCTCCTAGGTGGGGTAAGTTGACTCACTACAAAATGTTTTGAAATGTTGAAACAATTAACTTTAAGTGATCGTAAAATAATGACGCAATTATTAATAGATAGTGTTAAATAAATTTATATAACAGTCAAATATCTGGATTAGCTGAAATTTTGTTGTAATAAAAACAATAAAACTTGGAATTTGTGTCAAATTGCCCCGCTCATCCCTACGTTTTCTTCTATCGCTTAACGTTTACCAGTTATACAAGATTATACAAAATTCATTCCGAAAGAAGAGTTCTTCAAAGGGTATTTTCAGAAAATTTAAAATATAAGTATCCAAATATCTTTAATATATGATACTTTAATCAAAATCGTAATTCATTTTTATCAAACAAAACATTTTGAAAAATGTTCTTTATAAAGGATAGTTTGGGATGGGGGACGTTGTTTAAAATCTACATGTCACATCTTTGGAAGGTACTGAATCTAAATACCAAGTTTAGTATTTATCCGTTTTTGGGTTATGCTGTTCACAAACACACACATAGACCATTTTCTAAAAATGCTTTTCTTTATTCAGCGGGCCTCAAAAAATGTATTTCCGGTGAAATCTCGGTATCCAATTTTTGGGTGAAATGCAATACCTTCTCTATCTACTAGGTATGTGGTAGAGAAAATAAACTAGTATTTCTTTGTTAGAATAAGGTCCGCCGTACTCGTGCGTGTGAACAGGTATACAGTGTGGACCATTTAAGTTGAGAATGCACAATATCTCCACAACTAAGCGTTGTAGAATGAAATGTCTTTGATAAAAGTTGCTTGATATTATGGAGGAAAGTAAATACCATTAGTTGTGTTTTGTTTGGAGGACGTTATGGCAGTAATTTTAGGGTCAATTTAATTGGTCACTAATTGTAGGTTCCCATTTAACAAAATTAAATTGACCCTAAGATGACCATCACAACGTCTTTCAATTATTATTATTATTATTATTATTATTATTATTATTATTATATTTCATACTTGATCAGGCACCTATAAAGCGATTATTTACAGCTAGGGAATTCCCCTACCTCAAAGAACCAATTATATGGAAATATTTCTTTTAATTACCAATGGTAGAAAATTAAAACAACATATGTTTGAGATATAAACATACCTATTCATTTACTCATGAGTTTTCCTAAACAGTGTAGCGGCTGTCGCTGGGTCGCACCTCTGATCATCTGGGCATCCTGGATTCGATGTCCGCCGGCTGCTTGTCCTCTCGTTGTCGGAGATACTGGAAAAACCTAGCCCTAGCTTTCCAATCTCATGGATGAGGGTGAAGGCAAATTGAAGCCGAAATTATAAAGTCAATAATTATCTAAATAATCTGGGAAGGATAGCGAAATAAAATAAATAATAAATATTTAAAATCAGTGCATGTATTAAAAGGAGAAGCATTGGGAAAATTGTTGACTGTTAAAAGCGACAGAAAGACCAGACAGGTACAGCTTAGCTAATTAGGGACCAGCCCCAGGTATAAATGGTAAATCCGCTGAAGCCAGTTTCTCTTGGAATTAATGGATGCAGTTGCACTGGCCAGGATGTGAAGGTCACTAGAAGCTTCATGATGCTCAGTTTTGGTGCAAAATGTTTAAGGGGAGAGAGGGGAAGTTAGGAGGTTTTTCCTTGTATCGCGCGTGTGGTGAGAACATTCTCGCTGGGACGCTCGTGCGGTGAGGACATACTCTCGTTGGGGCCCTCTTGGGGTGCGGAATAATATTCTCTGGGTGTGAACTTGCAAGAGGATCGAACGTTCAGCTGTTATTGATAATCTTCGGTCTTGGAAGAGACACAGTAACATCGTAAGAATTTAAAAGTGATCGGCAAATCTTAAGTCTTATTTTAATGGTGAATAAAAGTGTTTCAAGAAAGCGTTCGTGTTTCTATGTACATACACTCACGCATACCCAGTGATTAAGATCTCATGCTCGAGCAGCCGTGGAAAAATAAAAAAAACCAACTAGGAGGAGAAAAGCAGCAACCGTGAGGCAAAGGTATTGCTTCATTGTTGGAGATGTAGCGTGTCTGCGTCAAAATTATAACCACGTGCTTAGTTTCAAACCTGGATTTTTATTCCAGAAATAACAAATGAGAATTGCCAGACGGCTAGCAACAGTATTCCCTTATTTACATATATAAATTCTTTACTACACCCGCTATATTAATAAGTTTGGGGAAAGCTATCTGTCAACGTCACATGCTATCTTCTCCCACCCTTCACAACATGTAACAGACGTGGCGTCCCTTCACACCATCGATTAGAACCTAAGAGTGTCACTTCTGGGCGAATTCTTGCCTTTTATACATAAATGTCATGACGGTAACATTCGAGCCAATATTTGTAACCTGTCTTTTGTTTAGCAACTGCTTGGCGTGGAATGAGAGTTAAACTGTCCAAGTTTTGGGAGTCAGGTTTCACATGACTCTGGTTGAATTTCCCGTCTCTATCTCTTGCACACGACGACTTTCTCTCTCATATAGTCTCTCATTTTACTCAATTCCCTGTTCTGCGACTGATGCATCTAAGAATTTAAATCTATCTCCATCTGTTTCTACGCTCGGCCCTCTCTCTCTCGTTATAGCTGCTATTTCCCAACTCCATGTGATGCAAAGTTCACTTGCTAATGTCGCCAAATTGCTACCTTGCCCTGGTTAACGGTTTTTACAGTGTTATGTACATGGATTCTAATAGCTTATAATAAATCCTATTTACAATTATGTTTAGAAACTTCATTATTTACCTATCTATACATTATCAATTATGAGTAGGTGTTCCCCTAGAATAGTAATTTAAGAGTTTGAGAGTTATCTACATTGAATTTCATAAATTACACAACAATATAGAGTTAATTCAAATCTACGATTTACACGAAGTAATATTTTAGTAGCATTAGCCATTTCCGGAGTATTCGCTGGCCGTTTTCCAGGTTTATGTCTGATGCAAATCTGGATTGCATTCTTTTCTACTCTTAACTAAACATCACTTGTGAAATACACAGCTAAGTCTTGCTTCCGCACGTTTTGTGTGACTGATTCCTTATGCTTACTTTTAAACCGTTTCTAGACAATTTATATAGTAATTAAAAATAGTATAATAATCAGGGGACCTTGTGAATTGATATAAGGAGCAGGGAATGTAGTGCGACATTTACACATCAAAATTGCACTTTGCTGTATCCATTAAAATCTCGATAGTTTTAAATATCACAGCAATTTATTGTACCAAGATCCTTTAAACCCAAATAAACATTTCTGAAAAATATCTGACTTTGTATTTGTGTTTGAATAACATAGCTAAAAAACCAAACATTGGATTATCATCAAGCTTCATATTTGATTAAAAAATTGTTTAAGCATGCCAGAAGGCATTTTCAAGAAAATTGTGACCGCGCGCGGGAGGCTACCTGCGGGCCACCTGTGAGCGCCTCTCGGCCCGGCACCTGGAACAATAACTAATGCGGAGAAATAGCTATTGTGTGCTGCTTACCTGTTCCAGTGAACTGTTTGCAATTAAACAAGCTGTGATTTATGTTTTAAATACTCGATGTTCAAAGTTATTTGTTAGACACTCAGATTCTAAAAGTGCACTACTTGCAATAAACAATCCATAGTCTTACACAAGAAATTCGATCGCTACTTCATAGAGCCAATAAGCAAGGAAAGCAGGTGTCTTTAGTATGGATTCCATCCCACATTGGAATACAAGGCAACGAATTGGCCGATCAGGCAGCAAAAGAAGCCACTAAACATCCACTAAGTGATCCAACTGTACATAACTACACCAGTCCATGGTGTTATCTCAATCATAAAAAAGAAGCTCTACCAACAGTGGAAGACAGGATGGCTTGACTCCACGAGAAGCAAACTCCGTGATATAACATCGAGTTTTTCGACACATCTTCTCAGTAATTCTCTTTCCAGACAAGATCAGGTTTTAATATCCCGACTGAGAATGGGCCATACCAAGACCACGCACAGTTATCTTCTTTCAAAGGACCAACCACCCATCTGCCACCAGTGTAACATACTATTAACGACGAAACACATAATAGTAGAATGTCCACAATACGATCAATGGAGACAACACTATCAGATATCCAATGATTTACAAACAGCACTCAACTATTTGATGTACCCTAAGATAGTTGAACTTTTTAAAAGCATAAATTTATATAAAAGTATATAATGCTCAATCAATTTAAATATTTATAGTGTCACAATTTTATACTAGTTCAATGTAATGGTTCAAAACTGCCAGTATGTTAAATAACCTCATTGTTTTATTGTTAAATATTTATTTTATAAAAAGTTGTAAAGTCGCGATATGACTAATGTGCTAAAGCAACTAAACATTTAAAATAAAGAAAATTCCTTTCCGCATGTTCTAGTAACCTATCTAGAACCTTCCGCTTTGTATGCGAGGCCTATATAAGGAGCGTTTTTTACCCAGAGTTCAATTCAGTCACTTAAGAAATGACAAAGTGAAAAGTGGACAGCGTCAGTGCAGTTGAGTTGTGAGTTATGATTCGACGAATTGGTTGTGTTAGGTTCTGAATGTGTGCCGAAAATGACCTAAGTTTAACGTTTGTGGTGCGTTAAGACTCTAAATGATAAATAAAGCGCGTTTCACAGTAACTGGGATTTTCATCTGTTGCATTATCTTAACCCAAACTACCATACTCAAAAAAAATGCATCTATTACTTTCTCTACTACGTACAGTAAGTAGGGGAAGTATTGTATTTCACCCAAAAATTCGATACCGAGATTTCACCGGAAATATATGTTTTGAGACTCCCTGAATGCAAAAAAAAAAAAAAACATTTTTGGAAACATGTCCGTGTGTGTGTCTGTGAACAGAATAACTCAGAAACGAAAAGTCGGATAAACACCAAACTTGCTATTTAGGTAGAGTATCTTCCAGAGATGCGACACGAAGGTTTTCAAGAAAATCGCCCCACCCCAGATTACCCTTTACATGGAACATTTTTCGAAAATTTTAATTTTCTCAAAAATGGCTAACGATTTTGATTAAAATATCGTATGTTTAAGATATTTTAATGACAAATGAAATGTATATCTCGAATTTTCTGGGAATGTCTCCAAAAGTATTCTTCATAACTGGTAAACCATAAGAGATAGACAAAATTTTACTACATAAAAATGTAGATCGCGTTAAAATACACAATTTATGTCACATACATTTTTTTGTTGAGTGAACTATTTCCGAGATATTGCTTGTTATTCCCTTAAATATTGCAATACTTATACTTCTTCTCAAATGGGAATTCGTTATTCATTTTTTTATGTCCTGGACATGCAAAGAGAATGGCATACTCCACATAGCTACCAGCTCTTAAAATATTTGACTATCGCTTAAAGCCTACCAACTCCCCTTGCATCTACAAGAAAATTAGCAATAAGATTAACATCTCGATTAATGTGAAGCATATGGAGAATAAGCATTTGTAAAAATAGTTTGTACAACAGTAGAGAAAGTCATGCGAGTGTAACACAGATTTTTTTTTTTCATTGTCTTAAAATCAGCTCTCGCGATTTTGATTAAGCACCATAAATGTAATATATTTGAATCACTAATAAATTATAACTTTTGTAACTTCTGAAGTTTGTAAAGTCGTCATCGTTCTGTACGACTGTTTTTATTTTGTAAAACTGACGAATCTTATGAGATGAACCAAAACTTACTGCACATAATGTTGTATATGTACATTTTATAAATAAAACTCCAACTGCTTTTTCACTAATTAGTTTTGCACTGATATTTGAAATGGCTTCTTTTAGAATACGCTGTTTAAAAGTATTGATTGTTACATATTAAGGTTTTCCCGTATTGAACTATAAAAGCATCTTAAAGAATTCTTATGTTTTTTTCCCAAACGGGTTCGTTAGTAACAAATCTTGAACTTAGAAATGCAAACAGCTTTGTTTAGTTTTCCGTGTCCCGCATTTAACCAAGTCCATATTGGCTATTTTGAATGCTGTGTAAAGTAATGTTAATAGTAGAATCGCTTTTTATATGAATACTATAGTATACTAGGTTTCTCTTGAATGAAACAACTGGCAGCACGCAACTCCCACGGCACTACTATACAAATCCGTTCGTACAGTAGGAGTGATCGTGTCCTCCGTTTCTCCAATTCGAAACAATGTGTCGCATACCATATTTTGTAAAACGTATTCGAAATTATGCTTCTCCACATTATTACTTTCCCTACTACGTATAGTAAGTAGGGCAAGTATTGTATTGCACCCAAAAATTCAATATCGATATTTCACAGGAAATGTATGTTTAAGGACCCCTAAACCCAAAAAAGCATGTTTAGATAAAGTCTATGTGCTTGTATGAGTGTGTCTAAGTAGCATAACTCAAAAACAAAAGGTTGGATAAGTACCAAACTTGGTATTTAAGTTTAGTATCTTCCGAAGATGCAACACGAAGATTTTCCAGAAAATTACTCCACCCTAACTACCCTTTACATGGAATTTTTTTCCAAATTTTTTATTTTCTACAATATGGGTGTAACGATTTTGATTAAAATAACGTATGTTAAAGATATTTGGATATCAAATAAAATACATATCTTTAATTTTCTTGGAATAGCCTATGAAGTCCGCTTCATTTCGGAGGAAATTTTATATAATCTTGCATAACTGGTAAACATTAAGTGATAGGCGAAAACGTACTGCACAAAAATGTAGGTCTCTTTAGAATAGAGAATTTATTTTAAATAACTTTTTCGTAGCTTAAGCCATTTCCGAGATATCCGCTTTTTAATGGTTTTAATTGTTCATTACTTGGCGATTCCTTTAAATTCAGTTGTTTCTTGCGATTTCATTGATAGCGAATGGAATTTTAAGGCCAGTGTCCAGCGTCCAGTTCTTAAACATTTGACTATCGCTGTTCCCTTTGAATGTATGTGTAATGCAGGTACTTCTGCAAAGGTTTATTTAGATTAAAATGAAGTAGATATACAAATAAGCTTTAGTAAGAATAGTTTGTATACCCAGTAATAAACGATAGAGGATAGAGAAAGTCATATGAACCTATACATGAGATCTTTTTTTGTATAAAATTTCAAGAAATAGTAATCATGTTTACTTAAACAAAAGCAAATATAGTAAGCAAAATATTTTGAGGGAGGGTCTGTTACTCTATTCAGTAACTTACATAGAGATATTAACGAACTCTCATAGTGTAAATTTAAGAGAGAGATTCTAATAATATTGAAAACAAAATCTCTCCATAAGGCTTAAGAATATTACCTAATAGTGAATTTATGCAAATAGAACTTGACAATGTCTTTGCTATACGTGTATAAAACAATGTCTTTAGTAATAAACATATGCTGTCCGTCTGTATATCTCTAAACATTCCGCACAGATAATAGACACATGATTCAATTTGAAGAACAAGTCGATCCATCAATAATTATTCTTTCATTAAAAATACGTTACCATGCGAGTCAGCGATTTTCTTACACTTGTTTCCGTGACAGTGCATTTCTCTCTAAAACTTTGGACGGTTTATATTTCTTATAGTCTAACACGGACCAGGTCTGTATACATTTTTTAAATAATTGTGGATTTCTTAGGAATGGTGACATTAGGGAGTTTTCAAGCTAACAGTCCACATATGACTCCCTTTTAAGCAAAGTTCTCGCTGTTACGTAGTACACATTGTGATAACTACACGCCGTAAACACAACCGACGGAGGACTTCATATAAATTATTCACAATACGCAAAATATAGACTGAACTGTAAATGTCATTACCCTCCGTAGTGCGTGATCTAGGTTCCCGTAGAGCGAGGTCATTCAACCGATACCTTCTACGAGTCAAACGGACCAGATATAAAGCTATTATACAAACCAGGTATAGAGCATAATTCTATGTCGAAATTTCACATAAAATACATGTTTTGAGGCTCTTCGAATCAAAAAGTGTATCTTTAGAGGGAGATTCGCGCGTGCGTGTGTAACCAACATAATCAAAAACGAAAAATTGCATAAACACCAAACTTGGTATTTAATTTGAGTATGTTCCAAAGATACGATACAAAGGTTTTCAAGAATACCCCACCTCAAACTGCCCTTTAGAATATGAAACCTTTCGAAATTTTTAATTTTCTCAAAAATGACTCCCATGATTTTGATTAAACTGTCCCATATTTAAGATATTTACATGAAAAATAAAATGTATATTTGGGTATATACTTTTGTATAATTTTGCATAATATTTTTGATAACGTACTACGTTATCTGAATTTGTTTTAAAGCGACAATTTTGAAGACGAATACTTTGCTGCTTCTGTTGTCTCGTGCGCCAGTACTCCAGTGGTAGAGCTATAAGTACTTTCTCAGGATATGCGTGAGTGTAAAGTGAAGGATAACACCAGTTATATTAGCTAAACATTTTAGTGTGATCTAATACTTGAGCTCTGAAGCGAGCTGCCGACATTTTGAAGATCAGGAATGAAACTAAAAATGAAACGTAGCGCTCGAAACTGTAAAAGCTGACTTATTTTACCTGATAACTTCTGCAGTATTAGGTTTACGGTTTGAAATAACTGTTTTCGCAATAAAAGAAACTAGTAGCGTAACTTGCCGTGGGTCGCTAAAATGACTACCGGCAAGGACCCTCGTGGCTGCCGCTAAATCTTGCATCACTGAGCGCTTAAAATAACACACGAATAAGTCACAAGTATCCAGAGCGACGAATGTGTGCACAAATACGAATGTGTCTAATTAAAAATGCAAGCTCTTGTATTAACTTAAGCCCCACCTACTTTAGAAGTGCCCCACCAAAATTCTACCTTGTACATTGCCAAATCTTACTCGCCTGAATCACAAATTGTACTCTTTGACTACCAAATTCTAAGAATTCTTTCTCTCTGTCATTTTCTGAACTGGCCCACGTGCAATATCTCAACTCGTTGCTATGTTGGGCGTACCCAACTCTCCGAATTTAATTGCTTTTCTCTTTTTCAGAATTTCTGCCTACGTGACCCTGCAAACCTACTGAATTTAACTCCAAACTGCATTCCCAGAATGTTTAAGCTAATGTGTTCCATTCTCGTCTGTTGCTAATGATTTACCTTTTTCTTTCCGAACAAATTTTTTAACTCAAGCTTATCACATATACATTGATTTAATATACGAAAATCATTTATTGCAATTATTTCTTTATTTTACTACCATTTCTTTATTTAATTATTTATATCTCCGTGAAAATAATTACGGTATCAAAGTAAACCATAGGATACGGACAAAATCTTACTACACAAAATATGTATATTTTTTTAAAAGACAAAGTTTATTTAAAATCCATTTTTCTGCAATAGCCATTTCCGAGGTATCTATTATTTCTGTTTTGAATTTGTCAATACCCTTATTATTCTTTAAAGCGCTAGGCTATTCAGCTGTTTCTTGCGATGCCATGGAAATAGTAATGCAATTTCAAGGTACGCATATAGCAACCCGCTTTAAAGCATCTGGCTATCGATTCGGTTTTTCTAGCACCTGGTACCTACAACGAAATGCGTAATGAAGCTATTTCTACAAAGGTTTATTTAAATGAACATACGTGGATTGAAAAATAAGCTTCAGTAAAATCCGAGAGTAAAGAAAGTAATATGAATGTAAAACACATAGGCTGACCCAAGGAGGAGCTAAAAGCCGCTTTAGCTCCCACACTTAATTACAGAAAAAACATACAAATAAGTGTTGCTTTAGTAAAATCAAAACCAACACTTTTATTTATACTTGACTTCCTTAAAGCAGATAACGTATTCGTTTTAAGTCAGCTGGTAAATTTATCATAGTGATGGACTTATATATTAAAAGTTATTCCACAAACTTGGAGGAAAAAACAAGAAACAGAAAGGAAGCTTCAAATATGTTTTTCATTTACAATTAAGTAACTTCTGAATAAGATATATGCAACAGATATATACAACAAACCAGACGCAGGCAGGACTTGCACAGGCCAAGCAATAACCTACAAGTATTCCAAAAAGGAGTTTACTACAATAACATAGTATTATTTGATTCACTTCCATCATATATAGCGGAACTTAAAACAAATAAGACTAAATTCCAGTTAGCATTGGAAACATAACCCCACCTTCTATACAGAGGATGATTTCATTCATTCAAAAAGCTAACTGTACTATTAATTTTACTCCAAAAATTAATGCAGTTTTTAGGTACTAAACAAATATTTTTAGCTACCATTATAATTATTTTTGTAAGTAACATTGATTTGTAAGTTTTAGCTCTGACATACTCTACATAAGAGTTACAATTTATTTTCATAAATGTTCTGACGTAATCTACATCCTAGATTAGACTAGCTCTCTTAAGCTGGCCTAACTCACTTTAGCATCTACAGAATGATATAAAAATTAAGCTCTCAAAAAATGAAGATCAATAACTGAGTAATAAAACCTTAAAAAGGGATCTTTATTTAATACATAATTTCATATGTTTTCTCAAATATTAATTATTGAATTCAAAGGATAATTCTTGTATCATATGATGCTTGAAAGCTTGGAGATGAAAATGCTCTAGCACGGACTGGATTTTGTTAATTGGTAGGGTATCTTTCTAAATACGTTAGCCCTCCCTAAAGGATTTCTGGATCAGATTTTTCATAAAAAATCTAAAGTATAGGTTTATTTTAGGTTTTGGACACTGATATTATGTTAGAATTTTTTGTATGACAACCATGGGTATCAATGAATATCGAATGAAACAAATAGTGGTTTAACGGTTTCCTGTAGATATATCATTTCAACCTGCCAGAAGCCATCGATGTACGTTAAACTAAATATCGTTTTAACCTCAAAGATTATCGATATATTGGTTCGAAGGCACCTATCCATTCATATTAGCGATAATAATCATGGAGCTGTTGGGAAGGAAAGGAGCTATTTGAATCAAATTCTGTCACGCAGGGGATGTTGTGAGTGGCGTTTGTCACTGCCAGCTTGGCAGATTCATCGCACACTGGAGAGGGGGTGGGGGTGTGCTACCGGATAGATGCTCTCAATTTGGACTCTATGTGTGTATGTGATGTGAGGGAACAAAACAGTGTGTGCTGCAAGAGGAAATAGCTGATTTCCTTTCTACTTACCAGTGGCTAACTGGCCAATCACAGAGCGGGAACAAGGAAATAGCCTTTCCCCGGTCGTGGTGTTTGTTGTTGTTTTTCTGTTAGTCTTCCCACCCCATCCTCTCAAACCAAGCATGCCCACACTGTGACACGGGTTAAAAGGGACGGACCGTCACGAAGCCTTTGATGTGCGCTGCACTTTCCCTTCATCACATTGTGTAAACACCACCTTTGGCTGTTGCCAGCTTAGAGACAGGTGAAAAGTTGCCCTCTTACTCATTTGAATGCGAGTAAACTGACGAATTCGTTCATCGTTCGGGTCTACACAAAATGTCTACAGCCGAGGCAATAATAGCGTTCCGAAATAAACAAAAAGTGCTTTATAGAAGATTCTCTTTTAAAATGTAATCTGCTATTGCTGTGTTCACTACCTTTTTTCTTTACTCTCTAGAAAATTATCCTTTCACAAAGGGTGCAATTATACAACGCTGTAAACAAAAGTAAATATACTCTGTCCAGTGAGGAATAAGGGGATACTATATGAACTGTCCCCCAAATGCCATTTTCAGCTTCTGTGCAGTCTTATAAATCGGAATTCCCTCTTTAATTTGATATAAAATTTATCAGCATAGGCAAAATACCTTTTTTAAAATATATTTAAGGGCACAAGGTAGTCTGAGCACATGGAAATTACACCTTAAGTGTGTTGAATTACCACTGGTCTTAAAGTTTTCAATTATTTTTCCTGAATTTTTTATGAATTACTCTATAAATCATGAAAATTATTTAAAGTGGTTGCTTGCATTGATAGCTTATGTAGTTGAGTCCGTAAAAACTATTTCATTCAGCAGAAAAATAACATTTACTCTTAAAACATGTGAATTCATGTACCTTTTTCTCTAATACTACTTGCAATATAGAATTACACTTTTGCATGCTTGTTCATAGTGTAATCAACTAACTTCTGAACCTCTTATTTAGTTATGTATATCAGTTCACTAGAAATGGAAAAACAATTATTTGCATAGTAAAAAAAGTAAGAATGTAGAAAATTTGCAATATTGTTGCTTTCTTAATATCACTAATGTGCATTATAAAATTATGATTGTGATTCAGAAAGTTTAACTATGTGTTGTATACATATACTGAAAATTTCGGCTCCTTACCTCTCATACTTTCTGAGAAAAAGGTACATAAGTATCCGAAAATGTTGTTCTGAGAAAACTGAATTTAAAGTTTGAACATTAAAATTCTTACACATTTCAGCACATTCCAGGGTCATAATCAACTGCACCTTCATTCCTGGATTGCTTCAGCTTTTCTGATTGCCTTCCCTTGGTCCTGGCCTCTTTTGTTAATTGCTGAACTGCTCGCTGGGCATGATATAGTCGTTAGTTGTTGAAAGATACAAAAATGTTCTAAAAAGGGGCATTGCCTGACAACTTTAAAGGAATGCAGACTAGCATTTAAATGTCTTAAAAACTCCTTAACCCCCCAAAAGTATATATTCTATGAAACTGGAAATAAGAGATTTTATTAGTGCCCAAAACAAAAAATGTGATTTTTGGCCATTTCAGAGTACCTTGTTCCCTTACAAAGAGTACTTCATCTGCCTTATTGTAGTGTGAATTCTGCACGACTTCACAGTACAGTAAAAAGTAACTCCACATTTGGTAGCATAGAGTTAAACATTCGGTCAACTATTAGGAAACGTTTTGCCCCACAAAAGGATACTACTGTAAAATATGGCAGTTTCTCTATTTTCCTTCTTTGCAAGTACATGTTAGTTAGTTTTTTCAATTTTGGCTTTGAACAGCATTTACTGTGAGTGACATTTTCTGCTATAAATGACGTTTTATCAGAATGAAAATACCTAAATTAAATTTTAGGATGACGAAAGCAACCACTATGGTCTGTTGTGAATCTACTTTGGTGTTAAGATGTTTTTTTTACATTCAAACAAAAATAATTACTGATAAGTTCTAATCTTCGTCTTCTTTTGCAGTTTACCCTCCCCGTTTGGAGGACTTACACCCCCAGACGCCTTGGTGGGAGGCGAGAGGTCTATCCACGGCGCCGCCCAAAATTTCAATCAAAAGATGAAAAATATCGCAAGTTCTTTAATATACAACCTTATTGGATAAAAGCAGATTAGTGAAGTTAGAAGGCCTTCTCTGCAATCTGTAAAAAGTCAATATGTTATATTTAACACTTTGAGATAATGGATCGTGAATTTACTAAACTTAACATTTGTGGGATAAGACTCTTAACACCACTTTAAGGCCAGCGGCATGAGTGAAATTTGGGCAGTTTATAGAGCAATAATTCATATAAATGCTAATTAGTGGTCCTTTCAGATGATGTGTGTACGCTAAAGTTGGAAAGATAGAATTATATTGAAAAAACCGGCTTTGGAACCACTTATCTTCGGCTTACCGTGCCGCTATAACCAATTGAGCAACTGTGGCAATATGCCGGTATAAAAATTCCCCTAAAGGTAGGTACATATCACGGGGGGCGAAACAGAGTCAGAGCACCGCACGCAGGCTATGTGGGCCCTTGTGCTTCGAACGCGACCCCTGGTTGGGAGGGTGAGGGGAGAGACCAGAAGTGTGACCATATCCGGGAGACGACGTGCGCAAGTGGACTGGGTCCTCAACGTTTCCAGATTAAATACATTCGACGGCACTCAAGCCCATAAGCACTGGGGTCCATGAAGGGGAGCCTGCTCCGAGAGCGCCCAGGGGTAGGTCCATGAGCAGTTCGACCGACACCAGGGGCAAATCTCCACCAAGCGCACCTCCACCGCCCAGCCGCAAAACGCCGGACGCCGTAGCCTGGTCCTTTAACCCTGAAACGAATTATGATGAAGAAAATGATGGATACAGGAAATAAGGGACAGTAGAGTCGTGGTAGAAGAGGAACCACCCTAGGATTCGTCTACCGACCTGGGGAAACTAACAAAGACCTAATTAACTTCCTTTACTGTGTCACATTTTCCCGGTAGACCACAGGGAGTTGTGGTAGTATTAGTATTAGTAGTAGTAGTAATCGTATTAGTAGTAGTAGTAGTAGTAGTAGTAATCGTTCTAGTAGTGGTAGTAGTAGTAATCGTTCTAGTAGTGGTAGTAGTAGTAGTAGTAGTAGTAGTAGTAGTAGTAGTAGTAGTAGTAATCGTTCTAGTGGTGGTAGTAGTAATCGTAATAGTAGTAATAGTATAATAATAATGGTAGTAGTAATATTACTAATAGTAGTAAGATATTAGTATTAGTAATAGTAGTAGTAATATTAATAATAGTAGCAATAGTAGCAGTAATAGTGGTAATAATCGTAATAGTAGTAATAGTAGCAGTATAATAATAATGATAGTAGTAATATTAGTAATAATAATAGTAGTAATAGTAATATAATAGTAATTGTATTACAATAATAATAATTGCAGTAGTAATAGTAATGTAGTAATAATAGCAATAACGTAATAGTAATAACATAATAGTAATAGTATAATAATGATTGCAGTAGTAATATTAGTAATAGCAATGTAGAAGTAATAATAGTAACATACTAGTAATGTTAGTAGTAATATTAGTAATAGTATCAGCAATATTAGCAACAGAGGCAGTAGTCGTAATATTAGTAATAGTAATGTTGTTTTTGTAGTAGTAGTAATTGTAATGGCAGCAGTAATAGTAGTATTAGTAATAGTAGCAGTACTATTGGTATTAGCAGTAGCATTAGTAATAGTAATGCAGTCGTAATAGTATAATAGTAATGGTAGTAGTAATATTAGTAAAAGTAGTAGTAATATTAGCAATAGTGGTAGTAGTCGTAATTGTAGTAATAGTAATGGTAGTAGTACTATTATTATTAGCAGTAGTAGTAGTAATACTAATGTAGTCGTTATAGTAATAGTATAATGGTAATGGTAGTAGTAATATTACTAATTATAATATTAGCAATAGTGGTAGTAGTCGTAATAGTAGTAATAATAATACAGTAGTAATATTGGTATTAGCAGTAATTATAGTAATAGTAATGCAGTAGTAATCGTAATGGTAGTAGTAGTAGTAATATGGGTATTAGCATTAAGAATAATAATGGTAGAACTAATAGTAGTGTAAGTAATTCTAGTAGTATAATTGGTATAGCATAATATTAGTAATAGTAGTGTGGCAGTAATGGTAATAGTATAATAATGGTAGTAGTAGTAGTAGTAGTAGTAGTAGTAGTAGTATTAGCAATACCTACTGGTAATAGCGTAATGATAATGTATAGTAATAGTAATGGTAGCTGTAGTAGTAATAGCAGTAGTAATGTTGGTATTACCAGTAGTATTAGTAATAGTAATGTAGTAATAATAGTAATGGTTGCAGTAATAGCAGTAATATTAGTAATCGTAATGCAGTAGTATTGGTATTAGCAGTTGTAATGGTGGTAGTAGTAGCAGTAATATTGGTATTAGCAGTAATAGCAATACACTAGTAATATTGGTATTAGCAGTAATAGTAGTAATAGCAATGTAGTAGTAATATTGGTAATAGCAGTAATAGTAATGTAGTAGTAATATTGATATTAGCAGTATTAGTGGTAATATTGGTATTAGCAAAAATATTAGTAATAGTAATCTAGTAGTAATATTGGTATTAGCAGTAATAGTAGTAATATTGGCATTAGCGTAATAGTAATGTAGTAGTAATGGCAATAATATAATAATAATGGTATTAGAAATGTAGTAATATTAGCAATACTGGTAATAGCGTAATAATGATAATGTAGTAGTAATAGTAATGGTAGCAGTAGTAGTAGTAGTAATATTAGTAACAGCAGCAGTAATGTGGTGGTGGTGGTGGTGGTGGTGGTGGTGGTAGTGGTAGTATGATCATAAGAAAAAGTTAATAGGACTAACCACGTGAAGAAACGAAGGATTTAGAAATGTAAACCAATAACAAATCTCGGAAAAAGCTAAAGCGACATACAAGGTATGCATAAAGGTTACGCTTTAACGTGATCTATATCATTTGTTTAGTAAAATGTTATACACCACTTATGGTTTTCCAATCAAACAAAAGTGATTCAAAACAAGAGGTTTTCAGAAGCTCTTCACAGAAAATTCAACGTATGCATTTTATTTGCCATGTAAATATCTTAAACACACGGTATTTTGATCAAACCGTTACAGGCATTTTTGTGCATACACAAACTGACGAAAAATGTTCCACGTGAAGAGCAGTTTGGGTTGAGAGGATTTTCTTGAGAATATTCGTGTCACACTGACCATTAAATACTAAGTTTGCTATTTAACCAATTTTTCGTTTTTGAGTTATACTGTTCATACCCCCCCCGACACACACACACACACACACACACACACACACACACACACATAAAGGCGACCTTTTGTTAAGCGCTTCTCTTCTTAGATTCAGATAGTCTCAAGGCGTGTATTTCCAATAAGTTCTCGGTATCGAATTTTTGGGTGAAATATTTCCCTCGAAGGAAAAAAATCTGATATGTTAAATTCACATTACTTTCTCTACCCTCTGTAGTTTATTAGTGTGTATACAAGTTATTCTTACGAAATTTTATTTCCCTATGAACTTCATTTTAGTGAGACAAAAGTTTCATTATAGATTTCGTTATAGATAAGCAGTGAACAGCGGTGGTCAAATGTTTTAGAATTGCACGCTATACGCTGGCCTTAAAATTCCATATTCTTTCCACGACATTGCGAGAAACAACTGAAAATCGACAGGAGTTTAACAGAATGGCTCAATGTTGAGCAATCGAACCATTAATAACGGATATCTTGGAAATGTCCGATGCTACAAAAGACCTTATTTAAATGAATTGTGTGTTTTAAAGAGATCTACATTTCTTGTATAGTACGTTTTCGTCTATCACTTAACGTTTACAAGTTAGACAGGATTACACAAAATTGCTTCGGAATAAAGAGATCTTCAAAGACTATTCCCAGAAAATTCAGAACATATATAGAGCCATGTTTTAGAAAACCAAAAATTTCGAAAAGTTTTCTTTGAAAAGAGTAGTTTGGTGTAAGGGGATTTTCTTGAACATTTTCGTGTCGCATCTTTTGAAGGTGCTGAAATTGAATACCAAGTTTGGTATTTAACCGAGTTTTCGTTTTTGAGTTATGCTGTTCACACACACATTTTTGAATTGAGAGGGCCTCAAAACATGCATTTCCGGTGAAATCTCGGTATCGAACTTTTGAGTGAAATACAATACCTTCTATACCTAGCACGTTGAAGCGATATTTCCGCCGATTAAGAATACATAAAAAGGAACTCTGCAATAACTATAGTTAAGGAATTATTGATAATTAGTTAACATTCAGTTTGATAAATTTCCATAATTTTAAAGCCATAGCATTAAAAACTGTATCAATCGAAAGCCCTTCAGGGTAAATATATTTTAAGTTTCAATAATATTGTTAAATAAATAAAGGCGTAATTGCATAAGAAAAACTGCAAGATTTAGGCAAAAATAAAAGCAGCTTCGTTTTAGACTGCCCATTATGTTTTCCGAGCGTGGGGCCATAAAAATTGAAACCTTCTGTTGTACTTCGTGGATTTGAGGCAAGTTTTAAGGGTAAACAGACATTTCTTACAGTTAGGCTTTCAATTTTCAACCAGGGAACCAATAAACGTAGAAAGTAAAACCAATGGAAACATACGAAGACGCAGTGACATGTAGAAAATTTGGAGGTGTGCAGTCGTTGTGATATGTGAATGCGAGCGTGGTTTAAAGACAGTATTGTCATGATTCTTCGTTGAGGTAACACGTAGCACTCCGGAACAGAAAGGAACGCTAACTTTCCGAAATTTGATAGGTACAGCGCAATTATGCAATTATAAAGTGATGTAGGTAGAAAAATTTATATAATGTGGTAACTGTATTCTTCTATATAATTATATCCAAGCTCATAAACGAGTTAATATTAGTCAAGTGACTATTTCAAATTCGCGCGAATCTAAAGAACGGTGATAGAGCACCAAGATATTAAATAACTAGCCGGAGCAAACTTTAGTGTTCCAAGAGACAATAGTGGGAAGACAGTGCTAAAAAGAGTCACGCTGTTAGAGAATATGAGGCAGTATTTTTAACACTTGAATTATATAATATGCAATTTTAATGGCCGCCCGCCTTGAAGCAATGTGTGTGTAGTAATTTGTAGAAGTGTATGTAACAGTCATTGCAAATGCTTATATTATTGTAAACATGTTCAATAATTATATGTGAATGCATTGGGTAATTTTATAATGCGGGAGCTGTGAGAATAATAAGTTTAAAGTTGCTAACAATGAGGTGACAAAGAGGTGACCTTGACGCAATAGTGAGTTTGAGAGTTTGAATGCTACTAGTCATGATTAGAGCAACGATAATGTAAATTTTGTGACAGTTTAAAATAGCCAATCAACAGCCAGTGCTATTTAATTTGTGTCAAGGAATAATAAAAAGAAGTGAATTTAAACTTAAAATCTGTGTAAGCCTACATTCTTGTCGTACCACGCCCTGCCTAAGAGATACGTGACTCTAAAACAATACTGAGGTAAACATTAACATAAATAATATCTATAGAAGCAGTTTAATAACAAAGTTAATAATATTTTTAAACTTGGAGCGTAACAACAAAAAAATACATTTTCAAAAATGGGCTTCTCATACGTAGCAGCATATTACGTAATAAACAATCCACTTCAAAATTGACGTTCATACATGGAGCTGATTAAATAAATAAACTCCAAGACAATAAATACTTCAAGTTGGCTTCCCAAACGTGTGGCTAACAACAGTAAAACTTTAACAACAATAAACTACAACAGTTGAAGAACAATACTTCTTCAAATATCAATGAATCTTGCAGGATTTCTAGCATAAGAGTGAGAAAAGTGAAAAAGGTGTTTCTTTCAAGACAATATCCTGGTGTCACCATTCCCTCAATCCTACCCTAACAACAACTGTAGGAAATTTCAGGCCGATTCGCCGACAGTTGACCCTGAGATCGACGAGAAGTGCTTCCTGACTAATATGGACGATTACGAGTCCTGAAGCCTTCATCTACAACGACGCAGAGACGAGAACGACTGCAAGGGAAGAACACAACGAAGTAGCGGGCAAAAACGCTACAACGTGGTAGAGAAAGTAAAAACGTGAAAAGTAACATATTATTCAGTGTAAATGTAGAATCACTAGTTGAGCCATGTCATTCATTTCGCTTCCAGCTTGTATTAAGCAGCTGTAAAAGCAGTAAGAATAAATAAAGCACATCTGTAATTCGTACCTTTTGAGGAAGCACCGACTTCTCTCTTCACTATTAACATATTAACTACCGAGCACGTATTAAATTGCTCTGCGTTCCACGTGAGCGATTGTCGTAGAGAGTTG
Source organism: Deroplatys truncata (assembly GCA_030765065.1). Classification (NCBI taxonomy): domain Eukaryota; kingdom Metazoa; phylum Arthropoda; class Insecta; order Mantodea; family Mantidae; genus Deroplatys; species Deroplatys truncata. The sequence continues at coordinate 669,689,519 of CM060990.1, forward strand.
GAGTTGCTGCAGTTATCCTCTAATTAAACTATTTCCTTAGCCACTGCTCGCGTTTACACCTAACAGTAACGTATCAACTGCACATGGAGTAGAAGAACGTGGTTGCAACATGTTTTTCTCTTACTGTTTAGAGTCTGTTTCCTCATACTGCGATTAGAACGAAACATGGCAACAGTCACTCTGTTACACGACAGGGATTTAGAGATGAAATGATACCCTTCGCTAAGGTGCTAATATTAATGTAAGAAGCGCTGTGATAGTAGAAGTAATACCTTCTCGGGTTTTTATTTTCTCTATACACTATTGAGAAAAAAGAGTAGACATAAGCCTGAATTCTGTTAAAAACCAATTAAATTTAACGTGATACATTGGTATTTAGTTTTATTTTGACTTATTTGTAAACTTCCCGTGTTTCGTATCGATATAGTGCATACAAGTTGAAATTAGTTTTTGTGTAAATTTAATTCGTATTTCTATCTTCACAGTGTTTAAAGAATTTAATTTAAATTGTGACGAAAGTTTAGCCAATAACAGTTTTGAAACTGCAAACACAGTAATCGAAATTAGTTGATTCATAGGAAGAAAATGTTGCAAAAATACTGACATATAATCGATTGAATTATGTAGTTGACCCTGGCTTGGAATTGGATTGTATAAAGCTTGAAACAAAAGGCAGAAACATTATTCAATAATGATATTGTTTCCAACGTTCCCTGTATGGTCAACGACCTTCGGGGGAACCTCGTTCCACCAAACGATGACTAGATCCATTTATTAGTGAGGCGGCATCTATTATCTCCAATGGTAGGATGAAAATGAGACCTACAGCTTTTACTTCGGACTTAGAACCACATTGGGTCTTCCGGATGCTTTCTAAGAGGTAATTAGTGATGAAGGCCTAGATAAGGGGACTTAAAATTGCCACCCACAACTGGGAATCGAACAGTGAACTCTCGGTACGAGAGCAGAGAACGAAAGCGTGATCGATTTAATATTGATAGGTTAAAAAGCAATCCCAAATGGCTTTTCCATGTAGGTATTTTTCCTGCATTATATGCCTGATTTTACTTCTGGTAATAAATTTAATATTAACTTTAGATATAAATTCAAAGGGGATATACTACATATATACATAGACATATAAATCAATATTAAACAAGAATTGTACATAACAATATAATTCACCAAGAAATATGTTGGAATAGCTAACAACCAAGAATTCTACAAAAGCAGATTGTAACTTAGATACGCAAGGAACAGGCGTGCTAGCTAATTCCAGGTAAAAGATAATTCTAGGTAGAGCCACCTTTAACAAAGCTAATGAGCAGGGAACTGGTAGCAGTAAGGAGAAACAGAAAGAGACAGATAGAGAAAGGAAAGAGATAGAGATATTGAATCTGCTTCCTAATACGTCACGGGGACGCGTATGCGAAATCTTTTGGAGCAGAATATTCTCATACATAATAAGGTAACGCGGTCGAGGACCAATTAGAAGTGTCGTTACATTTTGAGACGCGGAGATAAGCGTCACTAGACTTAGGTATAAAAAAGGGGAAGAAAGCCCCAGATTTTCACTCTTTTAGAATCTCGTCGACACACAGTGTTACTCTCTGGACGACAAATGCACGTGTGTGCATTGGAGTAGGAAGAGTGTGAGTTAGTTTAGGCTCCTAATTTATTATAGTAGTGGGAATTGTTATAATGGGAAAAGCTAGCCGCTCATAAATATTTAAATTGATAATTAACCACATTTATTAAGGGAAATGCAATATATTTTTAACATGCCTCATCCACGATAACCCTGAGGACCAATAATTAGCTATATAGGAAAAGGTTAGGAATGGAGAATACAGCAGCCGACGAGCAGTAATAGCCGAGGACAAGAACACCGCAGCAGAGGGCATCAACCAGAGGAACGACGCTTTCCAGATGCTACTGACCAACGATTTCCCGCTACAAAGAGGAGACCTACAGCTTTTACCTTTGACTTCGAACCACATTATGCCTTCTGGATACTTCTTAAGAGGTAATTAGAGATGAAGGTCTGGATAGGACGACTTAAAATTGCCAACCATAGCTGGGAATCGAAGAATGGACTCTCGGTACGAGAGCAGAAAACGAAAGCGTAATCTATTTAATATTGATAGGTTAAAATACAGTCCCACATGACTTTTACAAGTATTTTTCCTGCATTATATGCCTGATTTTACTTTGGGTAGTAAATTTAATACACTTATGTCAGAATGTAAGTATTAATTCTTTTCGGAAGTGTTACGCCCTTCAAATATGTAACAGAAATACATAGAGCTTCGTCTCATGTCTTCTACGATTATGGGGTTTTCAAACTTTCTGATGTGGTTACTCCCGGAGCTTAATTCCACGGAAGAACTACTTTGGTGCACGACAACGCTTAAGTACCGCCCCAGAAGTGTTTGTTCTTGCACTGTAATTGCTTGTGAAAGTGCATATAAAGGCTGGAGAAACAGTCGCATAAACAAGGTTAGTTGTGAGGGCGTGATGCTGCGGTAATTAGGTCGCAACGTAGCAGGTAAATTGAGCATGAGATTGCAGCAAGGGTTACCGTGAGGATCCTGACAAGTGCCGGCCAGTGCCTGAAGACATACTGCTGGCTCTCGCAAGAGACAGACGCATATGTTGCCGCTATATGCTAAAGGCTCGCCTACATTTTTCATTCTGGAAACGCAGTGTCACCACCCTGATAAATTCACATTTCAAGTAGACCTGCTTGACACTGCTCCTGTAACCCAACGCGAAAGACTCGGATGCTTTTAAAAAATCTGATGTGTTGCATTCGCATGACTTTTTGTTATTAATGGGTATAAAATAATTCTTATAAAGCTTATTTTACTCTCTACTTCATGAAACAAACCTTTGCAGAAGTGGATACATTACACATTTTGTTATAAATGCAAAGGGAATAGCAGTATCAAAAGTTTAAGTACTGCTGGCCTTAAACTCGTACTTTAAAAGAATAACCAATTATTAAACAAATCGAAGCATATAACATATCTCGGAAACGGCTTATGCCACAAAAAATATTTGAAATAAATAGTGTTTTAAATAGATCTACATTTCCTTTTGTAGTATGTTTTCGTCTATCACTTAAAGTTTACCAGTTATGCAAGATTATACAAATTTTCTTCTGAATGATTAAAAGCAATTCCCAGAAAATTCAAGATATACATTTTATTTGTCTTGTAAATATTATTAATATATGGTGTTTTAACCAAAATCGTTAGAAACATTTTTTCAGAAAATAAAACATATAAAAATGGGTAGTATGTGGTTGGGGGATTTCCAGAAAATCTTTGTGTCGTATCTTTGGAAAGCACCAAACCTAAATACCTAGTTTGGTGTTTATCGAATTTTTCGTTTTTCGGTTATGCTGTTCACCGGCACACGCGGACCTTTTTATATACTTTTTAATTATTCAGGGGTCCTCAAAACAGGTATCTCCTGTGAAATTTCGGTGTAAAAGTTTTGGTGAAATGCAATAAAGGTAATTCGTTGCCTATGCCATTTGACCAATATTTTTCACACTCGAGACTTCACCAAGCTGGGTTGTCAGATCCAGAATTTTCTACCTTCTTACTTGTATACCTTTATGTGAGGATGTGTTGGTGGTAGTGAATACTTTTTTTTTATCTTTCAGCAGTTGTTAAGGCAATGTATCGGTGAAATTTGATAAAAAATTAACGTGAGAGCTTTCAGTTTCTGGTTTATTGCATTTTATTATACATATAACTCATACTTTCATGCTGCATAATTGGTTTTATTATATCAACAATTTTAAAGCCACAAATGGCATTGTAATGTATCCTTTATCATTCAGCTAAAGAACCCCAATGAACTTTAAACTTCATTTTTCTCAATTGCTCCTTGGACCAGAATTGATGACTTATTAGCAGGATAGATTCCGGAATTACGTATTTAATAGCGCCGTTCGCTAGTTAACAACATTAAATACTTCAGTGGAAATTAATTATTTCCCATAACTAACATTGAAAAAGTTGAAAAATTCAGCATCACTTATAGAATTTTTTTCTCCTAAACTAAGTACAGTTAAAAATACCTGCACAATAATTTCTTTAGTATTCTATATTAAGCTCAAATTAAAAATTTGGGACTGATGATAAACATTAGGGTACATGAAGCATTTCATATTACCATATCAAAAAGTGATTCATTATAATTAAAAAAGAAATAGCTTAACAACGGTTTCACATATCTAGTTAAAATGATAGGTGGAGTATTCGTATGTTTCATATTTAGACTATATTGTGGCTTCGTCCAGTTTTTCAGCGGTCACTTCTCTGAGTTCTCACTGGCACCTTTTGATCTCGTTCAACAGGGAGGTCACTTAGTTCACACTGTGACTTCACTGATGTGAAATAGTTAGTTTCCCTGGAACTTCACTTAGGTCACACTATCACTTCATTAATGTGAACTAGTTCATTTTCCACGTGAATTCACTTAGTTCACACTGTCACTTCACTGATGTGAGCTAGTTCAATTCCCTGTCATTTCACTTAGTTCACACTGTCACTTCACTAATGTGAACTGGTTCAATTTCCGCTCCACTTCACTTAGTTTGCCCTGTCACTTCACTAATGTGAACTAGTTCAGTTTCCCCAATCACTTCACTTAGTTCACACTGTGACATCACTAATATAAGCTAGTTCAATTTCTCCATAACTTCACTTAGTTCAACTGTGACTTCACTTAAGTGAACTAGATGAGTTTCTCCGTCAATTCACTTAGTTCACAATGGCACTTCACTAATATGAACTAGTTCAATTTCCCCGTCACTTCACTTAGTTCACACTGTCACTTCACTAATATGAGCTAATTCAATTTCCTCGTCACTTTACTTAGTTCACACTGTGACTTCAGTCATATGAGCTAGTTCAATTTCCCCATAACTTCACTTAGTTCAAACTGTGACTTCACTTAAGTGAACTAGATAAGTTTCTCCGTCAATTCTCTTAGTTCACCATGACACTTCACTAATATAAACTAGTTCAATTTCCCCGTCACTTCACTTAGTTCACACTATCACTTCACTAATGTGAACTAGTCGAGTTGGCCCATCATTTCACCCCTTTCGTGACGTAGGCTCTTCTTCCGGACGGACCACTCGCTGAGGACTCAAACACAAGACTTCTACAATCTCTCGTTTCGCAGTAGCACCCGCTGTACGTCACAGCAGTAGTCACCAACTCGCTCGGAGAACTGCACTTGTCGCAGCAGAAACGCGCTCACCAGCTCCCTTAATAACTGACTCTTCTCGCGAGAATGCTTGCTTATGTAGCCAATGCAATCTTCCACAGAATTTGGAACTATCTGGACATACATAGGAGGCGGTGGAAAGAAACTTCCAGAAGATTGTGGTTATCCGCCGATATCGGTTCTGGTGTTTACGCTGGGCGAGAGAGGGACTTATCTTAGTTTATCTCCGACTGCCTCACGCCTACCTCCCGATAACTTTGAGTCATTGCCACTGCGTCACAATGTGGTAAACCATAAAAGCAATGATAAGAAGGCTATATTTTTGGATTTTCACAGATGCACTGCCTTAAGTGGCGAAACATCTCCCGAACCAAGGAGAATCAAAATCCTGGTCCTTCATCGCAAAAGTCTCGGACCAAGCAATGGATCAAAACTACTAAAACAAAGAGTTAACACAGTGCAGAGTGTCAATTTTTTCGGACCTTGGTTGAAAATGGTGACCTGTTACCCAGTAGAAACTTGAACCAATTAACAGCACAAGCACCGTGCGCAGAAATCACCAGTGTTAAGAAATTCCAGCATTAAATTATGACATGTTTCATCCCCAACAAAACAAAATAAACAAACAAACTGGAAGAAGCAAGGCTTTTCAATAATATGCGACATTTCTTGTAATTTGTTGCGCAAGATTATGTGACAATGCTGCCAAATGTGTGACGTAAAGAATGCTGTATACGAAGTTTTATAGTAACTGGTTCAGTTATTCTTACATGAAAGGGAAATAATAATATTAATAACAATAATAATAATAATAATAATAACAAACATTGCAAAGATGCAATTTAAGCTTAGGGTTGCTCTGAATGATTTACCCAAATTCGAAAATTCCTAAAAGAATTTTGACAGAAGAAAGATATTTCTATGTATTATCATCACCATTACCATCCTTCTTATTAGTATATCTATAGGACTTTAAATCTATAATGAAATACAAATGCGCTACATTAACCAACAGTGTGAGAAAATACGCGAAAACAGAGCAGGTGAGAGTAAGAAAAGACGTGGCAACGCTGTCAAGATACACGTTAAGATCCCTGGTATATGGCCAGCAGAATGGGCGATGAGGTTACTAAGTATGACAACATGTTCTGTCCCCACATATAACTAGGCATTCCCAACCTTTTGGGCTCGCGGAGGCATCTTAGAATCAATGCCTACGGCGGTGTGCCTTAGACCTTTTCGGATAGAAGGAAGAGGGGAAATTAAACTAGAGGGATATCGAAGTGTTTGCGCTATGTCCTTGCTATGAAATTTATTTTTAAATCGTTGAAGTTTCCTATAATATCTGAATTTATTCTCAAGTATCAAATACACGTGTTATTCTAGAAAATTGGGTTTACATAAAAGTTCATCCAAATAGATTGCATATGATTGGCAGAAGGCCCATGAATAAATTAAGTTACTCCAATTCAGTCGTTACATCCAGCTCAACTGAAATAACATTCGTTCATTTACTCTTCAAATGGGTACAAATACTGCCTACTCCTCGCTCTGCCTCGTCGTCTGAATGCCTCAGGCTACGATAATTTGGAGCTAAAGATGTGACCCACTATCTTGAGAGCACATTGACGCACCCGGAAGTAGATGGAGGTGGAGACATAGGTGGATTCTAGCAAAAGTTCGACTTCCTTCTTAATGTTCCTTTCACTTTGCCACAAACAAGCAGCAACACCAACAAGTGTTTAGCCCTCCCCTTTCCACCCCTAACTCCCTCCCTTACTTTCATTGGTGGCGTAAATCCTCTAGCTGTGTAGAAGACGTTTTCAGCTACTTCTGCTTACAAGACTCCTGTACTGAGGCTTAGTTGAATTCCTAAGGGATTAGAGGAGGACGTGATTTATTTGGCGAATTTCTAAAGTAAAAATTCCTGACTTTCTGGTTCTGCATTTGGTTCCTTATTCTTTTACTTAATTAATTTAAGTTATTTTCCTGTGGTGGCCACGGGGACCCTGGGAAGTGGACATAGTGTCCTTAGGGCTTCGCGGAGCATAATTTGGGAAAATCTGATATATAGAGTTATATATTCTTTAGACTTTAATTTCTGTATCATTTCCTCCGTTATAAGTAATTATAGTCCCTATATACATAGTGACTCAGCATCCTGGGGAAAATGAGGAGCTGCGATAGGGAGCGATCCAGGCCACGGAGGCTAACATTCTGGCTGGGGATGCATAAACCCACATCACTGCCCTGTAACGGTTGAATGATCGCCCATCTCTGCCATGTGTACATGGGTGTGAGGCCGGCAGTCGGTTTGGCAAGTCAAGGTTCTTCCTGGGATATAGCACCAAGGAATTAGTATATACATAGTTCCAAACGTTCCCATATTCGTTATCTCCCTGTCCATATTATAATTCATCATATTCTGTGCCAGAGGCGATATAGTATAAACAGACCACACCCATAATATCAACTGCCAACAGTAACTACTAGCTCCCGAGGTAGCGGGTTCAAACCCGACGGAGGGCGATGGATATTTTAGGGCGTAAAATCCTTAGCATGGCTTCCTTCGGAAGGGAAGTAAAGCCGGCGGTTCCGTGTCGTAGATTTACGTCACATAAAAGAACCTCAAGCCTGATACAGAGGCCTCTGAGCAAAATTATCGGTCTTTTACGTCCAATATACTTATAGAATGGGACGCTAAGGACCACAGTCGTTAAAGAGCGTCCGTAAATAAAACTCAATTTTTTTCAACAGTAACTACAAGGTGCCGGAGTTTAAATAACTGGAGGGAGTACCCTGTCCCCATTCCCCTCGTATCACACAAACCGGTAATCTGAGCCTCGTCCCACAACCTGAATGACAATTCAGTATGCAGCCAGGGCTTTCCAGTCGACCTAATTAATAGAAGTATTATTCCCATCGATTTATATGGAAGATTTGCCCTTCGTTTTCGAGGGTTTGCAGTTCAAACTGGAAGCTGATGATTTAGGTATGGCCTCCTTATACCACATTGCGTTGTCACAGGAAGTTTAGGTTAGGTTTCCTCACGAGGGGACCGAAAAAGTCCTACTAATTTGGAAAGTTTAAGCAGACTTCAAAAATTATTTACCTCGGCTGGGAATTGAACCACAAATCTTCGGTTCTCCTTGCCAATGCTCTCATCCCTTGAGCGCAATAAACCTTCTCATCTGATACAAGTATTCTGTTAAAACTTTAGGGCGATCTCAATTACCAAAGCAAAAATTATCCTAATAGTTAACCATGAAATGTAAAGCACTTTGGGCATTGCAAGTGGCCTTTAAAGTATGATATTGCTAACATTTGAGTCGCCTTGAAGGTTTACCGGGATACTTGAATCAGATGAGAAGTTTTAGAGAGCGTTGGGTTTCTCGCCATTGCAGCTCAAGCAGTGAGAGCACCGGCACGGAACGCCGAAGATGCGTGGTTCGTGTACTAGCAGTAGTATTGAATTTTTAAAACCGGATTCAACATTCCAACTTGGTGACTGCACGCCACTAGTGTGATAGAACAATTATCTATAGAGGCATGCAGTGTGTGCCCAAATTTTTTTAGTAACCCTTATATAAAAAGGTTTTGCTGCATTCCCTGTTAATGATGCAACCCACTTCATTACCAAGGTATATGAAATGATATAAAGGGAGACAATTTTAACTAGCATAATATTTCAAATTACTCAGTCGATATATTATCGTAACCAACATTTTCTTAATTTTACAGGAGAAGCGAAAAACACTTTGTGCACGATTATGTAAACTAGTTCTGAAAGGTATGAAATTTGGCTCAAATGGGTTATTATGTGTGTACAATAACATACTGACATAAAAAGCTTATAAAATTATTATTTTTTAAAAGAGTATCAGTTACAACACTTTCCACAAACAGATATTTATGTTTTATCAAAGTTTATTTCCAATACTTCTGTAACTTTGTATAGCTAAACATATATTTGATTGCTTTGTATTTAGTTAAATAATCATGAATCCTATACCCCAGATAAACTTTTCAAGTCTTCAGGCCGGCAAGAAAGCTTAATTCACCCAAACAGTGTTTGCTGATATAGATTCACGTAATAGTAAATCCTAATTTAACTCAATGGTTTCACGCATAACCTTCTTATTAATGCACGAATCTTAAAATAAAACTGAGAATGCATATTTTTAGAATACCTAATTATCTACAAAACTAATTTCATAATATTAGTTCCTGAAATGAGGATAGGAGAAAAGTTTTTGCATTTAAAATTTGTGAAAAAGAGCATTTTATGAAAACATATATTTAAAACACTAAATATACATTAAACATATTGATATTTGCCCACGTTATTGTTCTAGGTTCATTTTATATTTTTCATAAAATAGAAAATACCGTTATTTTATTGACAAAAATGCTAATTGGGAAATAGTATTAATAGTAAAGTGATAGGCAGTAATTTTGAATATTAAATCAGGTTATTTAAAATGTATGAAATAGGTTCTATTATTTCAACGCAACTCATCCTTTAATACAGTAATGCTAGTTTTAACAGTAATTTACTTCTTACACCCATTCTTGGATAATTAAAGCATTAAGAAGACATCTAATACCACCACACTTAAGACTGCTGCACGTCCACTTGGTTACCAAGATAATTCAGCAATGAGAAATAAGAATGAATGGAAATGGTCATGTACTTCTGCAAGTGTTCACGTAACGATGACAAAAGACTTTTATATGTTCTTGATTGTCGCTTCACTATAAAGTCATATCGCGACTACTTTAGAATACAGTACATGATTACCAATAAAATACAATATTTTAAGCAGTAATAGTATATACAACATGAAATTCCCTAGATAGGTGTGCTATACATTATTATACAATTTTGTCGTTTTCATAAAGTTTAAAGTTCTTTATTGTGCTTGAATTTACGGCATCTGGTAGGCTGTTGGGGATGTCACATTTTTCTCTGTGTTGTACATAGCGACGGCAGGTTGTAACGAAATGAACTGAGATTGGATCTGCAGAGATCATACACAGGAGGACGGTCACGGTTCAGGAGATGTTTGTGTGTTATAGAAGTATGTCCAATACGTAGTCGCGTTAATACAACTTGATCTTTGCGGTTGAAATGACAGCGTTGAAGTTTGGACTCGGAAATGTAGACATCGTGTAACTTGCTTCTAGAAGTGGCTTTCCATGTTTGTCTCCGTTGATTACTGCAAGTATTTTTGATGAAGTCCGTGTGTGGGATCTTGATGTCCTGAGGGGGATGTTTGGTGGCTTCCTTGGCTGCCTGATCAGCTGATTCATTTCCCAGACTTCAGACGTGAGACGGAGTCCAGGTGAATGATACTGATTTACCAGAAATTAGTATTTGGTTGTACAGTTTCTGAAGTTCTTTAATAATATTTTGTGTGGTTGAGATTTGTTGAAGGCTGTTAAAGCACTCTACGAGTCGGAGAATATTATGTAATTATGCAGGTTATATGTTTAAGTATATATTCTAATGAGAGTTGAATTGCGAACAATTCAAAGGAATAGACAGAAAGATACTTGGAAAGACTATATTATATGGTGTAATGAGGGAATACTGCTGCACATCCATTATGATCATCAAGTCTGATATGAATGTGTTGAATAAAGTGTACACAATTCTATAAGAAACACTATCTGTCGAAGATTTTCCTTGTCTATCCAGTGATATATCAATAAAGGAGTATATGAGTCTCCATGCTATATAAACTGAATCTATGAAACAAAAGAACATATTAGGCAGAGTAATGTTAAATTCCTTGAGGTATGCAGAGAGACGAGTTGGAAATTCTGAAGGTTGTGCTGTTTTTGAGGCATTTCCTATGTTGTTGGTGGGAAATATGTGAGAGTGGACTAGAGATGATCTCGTTGCAGTACGTGTTGCATATGATAAACGGAGATCTTTGTTCTAATTTGCAGCTTCAATTTGTAGGCTCTCTACGGGGCTGGTTTGAAAGGCTCCTAAAGCAATTCTTAATGCCGAAGACTGGATTGAATCTAGCATTTTAAGAGCTGTGGTACTTGCTGGATTGTAAACTATAGATCCGTAGTCCAGTTTAGGTTGTATAGTAGATTTGTAAGTGCGTAGTAATGCAATGAAGTCAGTTCCCCATGATGTTGCTGAAAAACTTTCAGTACCTTGAGTCGTTGGCCACTGTCGGCTTTAAGGAGGAATCCAGGTGAGTAAAATATTCAAGATTTACAATTATTTACCACTAACAGTATCTCGGATATTGTCGTGGCGACTGTAGTAAAGGCGTTTAGTATAGTATTTCCTTGAAAACATATGTAAATTACTGTTTTGTTCCACAATGTATTCTGGTAGGGAATTATTATTTTCACTTGCTACTCTTCACCATTAAAATAACTGATTCAGAGGGTTTCAGAAGTGCAAATAAGTCATTTTCGCAAAAAAACTGTTATGACAGTATATCTCCCCTACAGGTATTTTATAATTAATTAACAAAAGAAACAGTATTGAAATATTATAAAGTAATGTCAGTGAGAAAATTACTGTATGGGACTGAAGCATGAATTATGACAGAGAAAAACAAAAGGAGACTCGAAGTAAATGAAATGAAGTTTTTATGAGCAGTGGCAGGATAAAAGAGAACAGATCATAAAAGAAATGAAAATATAAGGAAAGAATTAGATCTATACAATCTGAATGAAAAAAATTTAAGTCATCTTCAAAAAATAAATACAGAGAGACCACCATTCTATTTTAAAAATTATAAATCAATAGAGAATAGACATTGTTATCAAAAGAGTATGTACTTCCCTAATGTGAAAACTTTACAATCTTTAGGTTATCAAATAATTAAAACGTCAAAGTGAACTACACATTAAATCTATTTCTCATCTACAATGTATATGGTATTTTAATCAAAATCGTTATAGTAATTTTCGAGAAAATAAAAAATATCGAATTTTTTCTATCCAAAGTGTAGTTTGGGGTGCGGGATTTTCTACTTTGGAAAATACTGAGCTTAAATACTAAGTTTGCTCATTTATCAGACTTCTCGTGTTAGGGCTTAGCTGTTTACAGACAAGACACACACACACACAAACGGACCTTTTTTCCAGAAATACCTTTTTCTTGGTTTCAGGTGACCTCAAAACATGTACTTCCAGTAAAATCTGGATATAGAATTTTTAGGTGGATTGCAGTAGGTAAGGAAATTAGTTACTCGATCAAGAAATGATACGGGCGGTATCGACAAATAATCGTAGCTTTATTGACACCTCAAGATGTCAATTACACATAGCCTTCTGGGTACATTCGCCACGGTTGCGGAAGAAATGTGTAATTATTCGCCGCTAAAGGATACCTGCAAGTATACCCGGTGTTCCCGAATCGCCGTCCACTTTGTTCGAATAGGCAACCCAAATGAATGAGGGTTGATAAAATATCTCTACTGGTTTATCATTACACTACGAAGGAACACTTGCTTCTATTTCAATTATCTTATTTAAAAGCTACACCGTCACCACGTACCAGACAAGTGTATCTAGTGTACTAACATTTATCGTTGATTGTTACATCGATCTAACCTGATCTACTTGAAACCTATTGAAACGAAGAATAGTGTAAATCTACTTGGTATCGTTTTGGAAGCAACCTTATCTTGGTCTAATCATATTGCATATGCTGACTGTCTCGTGTTTTGTATTTGTTAAGCAATTTACTAACTATTGTTCGTAATGAATATGCTAAAATTGCTTATTATTCCTATTTTCAAAGTGACATTAAGTATGGATTCTTAATTTGTGGTAGCAGTGCATACATTAATAAAGTATTTCTTCTTTAGAATAAAGTAATCAGAATTTTAACTTAGCTGTAGATGACCATTATAGACCACTATTTATTACAGAAAAAATAATGACTGTTACATCCCTGTACATATTAGATGTGTTAAATCTTTTAAAAAATAATTATGATACATTTGATATTCAAAATAATTTGCTTTCTTATAACACCAGACAGCAAGACAATATTAACGTTGCTTTTGGCGGCTTACAATAACCATGAAGGATCATCCAATTATGGCTACTAAAACAGCTAATAAATTGCTGCTAAATATATTTCAACTAAGAAAAGCAGCATTTAAAACTGTTATCTATAGTTTTTTTTATTTTCCCTTGTTGTACCCAGTTTATGCTACTGTGTTTTACTGTTTTCGTACCGCTTATTTCCGCAACACAGATACACACACAAACACACATGCCCGTGGCGGGAATCGAATCCGTGACCCTCAGCTTTTCGGAGCGCCGAAGAGACCACTCCACCGACCACGGCTACGAGGGCCGGCTATAGTTGGCTCAATACAGCATTTTATTCAACCGACAAATTTTTTCACAGTGAAATTGATTTATAATTGTAAATATCTTTGATGACCTTATATTGATAAAGCCAATTGCACAAATGTAGCGCTCAAAGGCAGTAATTTAATTAAATACCCTTAACCTACATATAGTTTATGTATTATTAACTCTTGCTTGGTATAGTATTATATTTATAATATGAATAGTAATGTAAATAGTAATAATAGTAATAAGCCCCGTGCATCATTCTTTCTTTTTTTTAAGTTCCGTTGCTTACTCAGTTGATTAATACTGTGTCTTACCGTTTACTTTTACCACAATTGCTCATACAACACACACAAACACCGATGCCCATGGCGGGACTCGAACCCGCGACCCTCAGCTTGACGGAGCGCCGAAGCAATACGCTCCAACGAACAATGACTAGAGGGCCGGCGGCATGAAACAGACATATGAATATTGCCTGTAGCTGTGTATACGATTGGTTAAGGCGCGGATTTATAATGAATAGGTTCTAAGTTCTAATCCTGCTCCGGTCTGCAGAGATCATATTTGTATTATATGGTTTACGTATGCCTGTATGTACATGTATGTTTCACAAATCGTAACTGATTAAAATTATTACCACCCCTGGAACCCATATACCATACAACGTACATAACCGCTGCGCCGTGCACGACTATGGCATGTATCTTCAAGAAGTGGATTCGGGAACATTGTTTAACATTTCCAGAATTTATAATATCGTTGGAGAGGGTAGGTAAGGGGTTCAAAAACTATTTTTATTCCCTGTTCCAAGATTTTCTTTTTTGTTTTACGAATATCACTTTATATATATATATATATATATATATATATATATAAATTACAGTTGTAATCGATAAAAATACCTTCTACATTAATTTACAATTACTTCGTTGAATCTAGGGGAATAATTAAATTAATTTGTCATTCAACAATTAAAAACTCACCCACGAAACGTCGTGTAAGCTATCTAGCAGTAATAATCCAACATATACTTAAAAGAGACAGCGCAGTCTAAAATCACTTGTTATCACGCATTAAAACTTCAAAGCATTAAAGCCAGGGTGAAAGGAAATTAAGTTGAACTACTACTGGAGTTTACGCAGTGACGTTGCAGGTTACAAACCACCCCCATTCCTCGTACAGTCTGTTGGTGTTTGCAGACAGCGCTCACCCGACCTTGTTTACCTACCCGTCAGAGACTAATGACCACTGGTGTTTAGATTCTTCGTATCGATAATGATTTACATGTAAATGACTTGAGGCCAACTGCTTAGAATTCCTACCTCCCGTTTGCCTTCCCATATTAGCTGACCAGCAGTTAAGGGTACTCGGTATTGAATTTTCAACAGAATTTCCAAGCAAACATCACATAATCCTGAAATATTGAATTACGATCAAAATGTGTTTTTTCCCTTGTGGCCATTTAAATCCATTGCTTTAATACGTAAAACTTTAAACTTGATTTTCAAGCAATTTTGCTTTTTGCGTTTTTACCACTTTAAAAGGTTTCGCATTATAAAGAATTTCTCCCTCAAAATTCTCAGTAAATTATTTGAAAAAGGGTGGTCTTTTCTTGGTATCACGTATGATATGGATTTATGTTTTTGATAATGTAATACATGTTTAGTATTTAGAAAATTAAAAGTTTTACATAATTAAATATTGTTTCCAGGAAAGGGTTTAATGTTACACAGAATTTAGGTAATATTTTATTGGAAACAACTGTATTTGAAGAATAATATGTCAAATTAAAATGATTTTGAAGATTACCTCCTCGAAAAGTTATGTACCTATATACAGGACCAGGAAAATCAAACGTTGTACTGTAACTTGAGGCAGTATTTTTAACACTTGAATAATTTCAATTAAATTATATAATATGTAAATTCAATAACAGCCTGCCTTGAAGCAATATGTATGTAATAATTTGTAAAATTTTGTATGCAACAGTCATTGCATATGCTTATATTATTTTAAACACGTCTAATAATGTTATGTGAATGCATTGTGTAATTTAATAATGCAAGAGCTGTGAGAATAATAAGTTTAAAATTGCTAACAATGAGGTAACAATGAGGTAACCTTGAGGCAATAATGAGTTTGAGAGTTTACATGCTACTAGCCATGATTAGGCCAGCAATAACGTAAATTTTGTGACAGTTTTTAAAATAGCCAATTAATAGCCAGAAAAAGCTTTAATTAAATGCAGGTATTCTATTGGACTAGGATTAGCCAATCAGAGACTTGAAATACAGAAGCTTACGGGTTTTGACGGTTGAAATATGTTCAGTTACCTGCAGACCTTGGTAGTGACCGGATGGAAGATGTGTTCTCTAAAGAAATATTACGTATTTGTGTGTAAAGAAAATTAAGTATACGTGTTAACAAGGTGCAAGTTTTAAATTAAAAAATCTCACAGCTCTTAAAATAGTGTAGTGCTATTTAATTTGTGCCAAGCAGTTTAATAACAAGGTTAAAGTAATATTTTTTTTTAAACTTGGAGCGTAACAACATCTTAAAATCGGCTTTACTTACGTAACAGTATATTACGTAACAAACAATCCACTTCAAATTGGCTTACCAAAGCGTGGTACAAACATTCAAAAATTCCAACAACAGTAAAACCTTCAACAACAATAAACTACAACAGTTGAAGAACAATACTTCAAGTTGGCTTCTCAAGCGTGAGGCTAATAAATTACGTAAATAAATTACGTAAACAAAACAACTTCTTCAAACTAGGTTGAAGTAAGCTGGAATAAAACATTAATTAAATTGTTTGTAATTTGTAGAAGTTATTAAGTACTTTAAATTCTTTAGGATCTGTTGCTTGCTTCTCTCTTCCAGTTTCGTATAATGGTCTAATCTTTCAGATGTCATAATACACTTCGTAAAGGAACTAGCGATTAGTTTCCCAGCGATAATGTGCTCCTTAATTATCGATATTGGACCGACCACGGGTAGTTGATGTCGTTAAGGCTCGGACTCTTGAACGGCAGTTCTGCGGTTCAAATCCGTTAGCATGGTCCTGCTGGACTGAGATTCATCTTGCAGACTTACCTCAAATCTCATAACTAGTAAATGCACGAGAGCTGCACTAAGCTTACACTTGGAATGTTTCCTTATCAAATTTCCCTTCCCAATTATCAGTTCATTTCCTGTAGAATCAGTGTCCACCGTCTGTGATGCTGTATACAGCCAGAGCGGGCGTTAAACGGTATTCAAATTTGGAGAGTTAGGTACACACAAGTACGAAAGTTTGAGGCAGTATTTTTAACACGTGAATAATTTCAAATTATATAATATGAAAATTCAATAACAGCCCACCTTGAAGCAATATGCATGTAATTTATAAAAATGTATGTAACAGTCATTGCAAATGCTTATATTATTGTAAACATGTTTAATAATGTTATGTGAATACATTATGTACTTTAATAATGTAAGAGCTGTGAGAATAATAAGTTTAAAGTTGCTAACAATGAGGTAACAATGAGGTAACCTTGAGGCAATAATGAGTTTGAAAGTTTAAATGCTACTAGTCATGATTAGAGCAACGATAATGTAAATTTTGTGACCGTTTAAAATTACACAATCAAGAGCCAGGAAAACCTTTAATTAAATGCAATTATTCTATTGGACTAGGATTAGCCAATCACAGACTTGAAACACAGAAGCTTACGGGTTTTGACGGTTGAAATATGTTCAGTTGCCTGCAGACCTTGGTAGTGACCGGATGGAAGATGTGTTCTCTAAAGAAATATTACGTATTCGTGTGAATCGTAAAATTAAGTATACGCATTAATAAAGCGCAAGTATTAAAGAATCTCACAGCTCTTGATATCAGTGTAGTGCTATTTAATTTGTGTCAAGGATTAATAAAAAGAAGTGAATTTAAAATTAAAATCTGTGTAATCCTACATTCTTTTCGCACGACACCCTGATTAAGAGAAACATGTCTCTAAAGTAAGACTGACGCAGCCGAGGCAAACATAAACATAAATAATATCTATAGAATCAGTTTAATAACAAATTTAATATTTTTTTTAAACTTGGAGCGTAACAACAAAAATACATCTTAAAAATCGGCTTCTCATACGTAGCAGCATATTACGTAAATCGCAACTTCAAGTTAACGCCCAAAGCTTAGTGCAAACTTCAACAACACAACACTTTCTGAAATTGGTTTTTCCAAGTGTGGAAATAAATAAATAAACAAACTCCAAGAACAACCATTACTTCCTCAAGTTGGCTTCCCAAGCGTGTGGCTAACATCAAAACAATAAATAAGTAAACAATACAACTTCAATATCTACTTCAAGTTGGCTCCCATACGTGGGGCAGTTAAAATAATAAATAAATAAACTCTAAGATCATCAACAACTTCTAACTGGTTCCCATACGTGGAACAACAATAAACTACAACAGTTGAAGAACAATTCTACTTCAAGTTATTTATTTATTTATTATAATCTTTTTGAATAAATTTGTAATAAGAATTAAGTAAATTTGTTGACATTTTTGAAAGCTACCGAGAGCCTTGAGGCAACTCTAAGGTGAAATTTCTAAAATCCGTAATTATTAACCAATTCTATTGGACTTTCAACCACTTGCTTCGAAGGTTATCGTATAGGTAACAGAGTACGAACTTTCACACGCTAATGCAAATACCTTAACTGTTATTTTTGTTTATATAAATATTGTCAGTTATACAAAATATCCTACACATCAAATTATTTAAGTTGCTATTATAAAATTTTTCCTGGCATTGCTTAAAGATATTTATAACACACACAAATCAGCATTTTTTTTTACTTATTTGTTTAGCTATAGACAAACTCTGTTCTTTTGTTCTACAAACAAAATCCTCTAAAAGTTTCACTTATTTCACAATTTATACAATATTATGTAACAACGATTCACATATTTAAAAAAAGGCTTTTTGAAGCTCTTTGTCTATATTTTGTATGCCTAGCTTGCAAATTGCAGAATTTTAGGGATTCGCATGCCTTTATTTTGTGTTTCTGGGCCTGATATGTGGTCACGAAATGCTCCTGCTAAGCCTTAAATGGAAAATACTAGGCATGTGTTGCTATATGCTCCAAAGTATTAGAAAATGCAAAAGCATTGCTTTAAAATATTTGCGATCTGCTTTGTTGTTTGCTTTTGTCTTGATAAAACGTTCCTTGATTATTTCCTGTTGGTATCCTGGTCTAATCTTTCAGACGCCATAATTTGGCTTATTTTGCACACACGTGAGAGTTATACTTGATCTTAAAGAAAAATGGAACAATTGCCCAGCGATAATAGAGTATGAACTTGAAGAAGTAGTTTGTTATAGGAGTTGTATTATATTTCAACTGTTGGGGAGCCGAACTTGTAATAGCTGCAACCGCACGTATAGTAAACAGTTTCCGGTAGCCTTTGCCCCAAGTTTAAAAAAAAATATTAACTTTGTAATTAAACTGTTTCTTTAAATATTTAATATTTGTGTTTGCCTCGGCTGCATCAGTATTTGTTAGAGACACGTTTCTCTTAGGCACGGTTGTGATACGACTAAGAATGTAGGCTTACACAGATTATAATTTTACTTCATTTCTTTTTATTAATGCTTGATACGATTTTAAATAACACTTCACTGATACAGAGCGCTGTGAGATTATTTTTATTAATTAATTAATTACACTTTTTACCACGTAAAACGTTTTTTCGTCTCACACGAATACAATCAAATCTCTCTAGGACGCATCTTGCATCCGGTTACTATCACTGTCTGCAGGCAACTGACTAGATTTCAACCGTCTAAACTTGTAAATTTCTGTATTTCAAGTCTCTGATTGGCTAATCCCATTCCAATAGAATACCTGCATTTAACTAAAGCTTTTTCTGGTTGATTGGCTATTTTTATAAACTGTCACTAACATCACATTATTGCTTACAAGAATCACAAGTAACATTTAAACTCTCAAACTCATTGCCTCAAGGTTACCTCATTGTTAGCAACTTTTAACTTATTATTCTCACAGCTCTTACATTATTAAATTACGTAATGCATTCACATTACATTATTACACATGTTTACACTAATATAAGCATATGCAATGACTGTTACATACATTTTACAAATTATTACATACACATATTGCTTCAAGGCGGGCCGTTATTGAATTTACACATTATATAACCAGACTGAAATCATTCAAGTGATAAAAATACTGCCTCAAACTTCAATTACTGATACAGAGCGTCATGATTAGTTTGATATCTGATAGTTTCTAGCACGTGATTGGTCTATTTCGGATGACTGGATTACGAGTGAAACAGCCCCTTTAATACCGAACTTTCCTATAGTACATCATGCCTTCCTTCGTGCAGTTTTTGGCTAACAGAAGAAGGTTGTTTATTTTGCTGGTCCTGGTATCAGTTCGTTGTTTTGTGTGCAGGTAAAATATGAAGTTAGTAAAATAGCAAGAGCTCATAACTGGAAAATTCGCATCCGGTTTTTGTTGATAGTGAGATGTCGTGTGTGTTGTTAGTGGTGGAGTGAGGGTCATACTGCACCTCCTGCCCCAGTGCCGGTAATTTGGGCCGCAAACAAGCAGAACGCCCCTTCCTCATCCTCCCTTCGTCACCTGAAAGCTAGAGCCATTTTCCGCACGTGTTGCCCCCCTATCCGCCCCTCGACAACAACGTTTAAGCACACGTGACGTCACAATGATGCACTGGACATGTTAGTGGTGCAAACCTCCCTCCTGCTACAGTAATGAACGTCACCTGGTCTCACGCAATTTATTATTTTTATATCCATTCTCCATCCCCCAGCACGATTTGAGAAGTCTGACTGTAATTTGCTATGCAACACAGCGGTATTAGCCTTCCCTGTTAGATAACTATAAGCGAGCGCCTTTCAGCCTCTGTACGGTCTTATTAACCAATCAGAATCGAACTTAAAACTATTGCTAAAACGCCTACATTTCTCCTACATTCATTTATTCTTTCTTTACCACGTAAATAGTAGGTAGAAGTCAGTCACCCAAAAATTCTATACCGAGATTATATCGGAAATACATGTTTCGAGAGCCCTGAATAAAAAAAAGTATTTTTAGAAAAAGGTTCGTGTGAGTGTGTGTGTCTTTGAAAAGCATAACTCAAAAACTTAAACTCGTATAAATACTAAACTTGGTATGTAAGTGCAAAACCTTCCAAAGATTCCATGCCACACGAAGATTTTCGAGAGAATCCCCCACCCCAAACTACCCTTTAAATGGAACATTATTCGAAATTTTTTATTTTCTAAAAAATGGGTAACGGTATTTATTAAAATATTATATGTTAAAATATTTACATAACAAATAAGAAGTATATCTTTAATTTTCATGAAATAACCTGTGAAGTCATCTTCATTCCGAAGGAATTTTGTATAATCTTGTATAACTGGAAAGTTAAGCAATAGAAGAAAACGCACTACCCAAGAAAATGTAGATCATTTGAAATAGATTTTTGTGGCATCAGCCATTTCCGAGATATCCGTTATAAACCGTTCCTGTTTTTCAATTCTTGTCATTCTGTTAAAGTCCTGTCTACATTCAGCTGTTTCTCGCCATTGCATGGACACATTTTACTGTCGCTGTTCCCTTTATATTTATAAGAAATTGCTTTCGTGTGAATAGTTTTAATACCTATTTATAAATGATATAGGCTAGAGAAAGTCATATGAATGTATCGCATCAGATTTTTTTATTCCTGTATTCTCTGCTTGGATTTGACTAGGGATCTGGGAATCCTATTCTCATGCATTTTCCTGTTCACGGTTGTGTACAAACGGTACAAAGTTCCAGATTTGGTGATTTATGCATTCAAATTATAAAAGAAGCGATAGAAGATCTAACGTCGTGTAATACAAGAAGAAACAAAATGATTGTATAGAACCAACATTCAGATTTTTTTTGTATTCCTTCTTGGAACAATTAACTACACATTCTGTTACCTCTGCTTCGATTCTGCCATCAAAAACACGTTCTCATTAAAACACGCATTGTTCAATTGCATTTTATTAAATTCAGATCTGATGTGCTTCGCATAAAAGCTAATAAACTTAATAAACATGAAACATCTCAGCGACTTCAATGATTACACTAAAAATACAAAAGTTGTATCGTTCCAGCGTGTAATTTTCTTACCTAATCCCCCTCTGGCTAATAGTTATTCTTATATATTAGATAAGTATTTCATAACGTTCGGTCCCGAAATATCTATTATCATAACTACAGCATTCGTTAACCCAAATTAAATTACCGAAAATCTACCAGCGCTCATGTATTATTGGAAATAATGCAAGTATTACACTGGCTTACATTTATGCCGCCCCCGCAGCTTTGTGAAGCATTCTATTGGCCTTCACATATACGTATGTATAGCAAGAAGAAAGTGGTGTATCTGTTTACCTTTTCCTGCATACAGTGGCGTCCTGTTTTACGTGCACAGTTCTAGATTATTCATATATGAATATATAACTTTAAGCGATAGCTTTATTCTTCATAATTTGTAATAAACATGTTAAAATAACATACAGAGTGGACCGTTTAAGTTGAGACTGTACAATATCTCCAAAATTAAGCGTTGTAGAGAGAAATGCCTTGAATAAAAGTTGCTCGACATTATGGGAGGAAAGTAAATGCAATTAGTCGTGTTTTATTTAGGGAACGTTGTGATGGTAATTTTAGGATGAAATTAATTATTTAAAATGGAAGCCTAGCTTTTCTATGCTGTTTTCTCACTCCTCATAAAAAAATAAACATTTGTATAAATCACTGTGCAATTGCTCTTACACCAATGTCAATAACAACGAAAATTCTGAATGGCTGTGTACGAAGAGCGCAATGAATGGTTGGACCATCCATGGATGCTCATTTGAAGGTCAATTTACGTTTCGTAATTGGGAACTAACATTCTTTATATTGCTTCCTTATTCATCATCACAAAATAAAGAGCTTTTATAAACCATTTTCTAATGATAAAACATACAAAAATAGGTTGAGGCAGTATTTTTAACACTTAAATAATTTCAGTCTAGTTATATAATATGTAAATTCAATAACAGCCCGCCTTAAACCAATATGTGTATGTAACAATATATAAAAAGTGTATATTACAGTCATTATACATGTTTATATTATTATATACTATTGTATACATGTTGAATAATGTTATATGAATGTATTGCGTAATTTAATAATGTAGGAGCTGTGATAATAGGTTAAAAGTTGCTAACAATGAGGTAACAATAAGGTAACCTTGAAGCAATAATGAATTTGAAAGTTTAAATGCTACTAGTCATTATTGGAGCAACAATAATGTAAATTTTGAGACAGCCAATCAACAACCAGGAAAAGCTTTAGTTAAATGAAGGTATTCTATTGGAGTAGGGTTAGCCAATCAGAGACTTGAAATATAGAAATTTACAAGTTTAGACGGTTGAAATCAATTCAGTTGCCTGTAAACAACCTGAAAGTACATTTGGGGCGAAGGCTACCGGAAACTCTTTACTATACGTGCGGTTGCAACTACTACAAGTTCGGCGCCCCAACAGTTGAACTACAATACAACAAAACACTTCTTCAATGTTCCCATTTTAAAAAAATAAATTGACCCTAAATTGACCATCACAGCGTCCTCCAAACAAAACACGACTAATGGCATATTCGTTCCCCCATAATATCAAGCAACTTTTATTCAAGACATTTCTTTGTATAACGCTCAGTTTTGGAGACATTGTACAGTCAACTTAAATGGCCAACCCTGTATAACTAAATAAACCATGTTTTGCACAATATTCCACGAAAAAAAAACTTTAAAGGCAACATAATTTAAAACTGAAATATGTTATACTTGTTACTCACAAAGAGGACACATTTACTAAACATTTTAATAATCTGTTTGATCTCCATTCTTGTCCAATACCTAATTTAACCGCCTACGCACCTAATCTTATAGGTGCTGGATGAACTATGGCTCCAAATTTCCACATTTGACAGTGTTGCAGAGGGCGACGAGTGATTCAGGTATAGAACAAGAATAGAGACTGGACGGATTATAA
The DNA here is from genome assembly GCA_030765065.1 of Deroplatys truncata. Lineage (NCBI taxonomy): Eukaryota > Metazoa > Arthropoda > Insecta > Mantodea > Mantidae > Deroplatys > Deroplatys truncata. The sequence goes on from CM060990.1 coordinate 669,713,253, forward strand.
AAATAATATCTAGTAAATGTATCCTATTTTAAAGCAAAAAGTACGTATTTCAGTTTTACATTATGTTGCCATTAAGAATACCTTTCATAGAAAACTTTTACAACACAGGGTTTTATTTAGTTATATATTTAAACATGGTTATTACATGTAAGTGATAACGAGTAAAGCTATTGCTCAAAGCCATATACTCATATGAGAATAATCTAGAATTGTGCATGTAAACAGGACGCCACAGCATGCGCGAAAAGCTAAACAGATACACGCACCTCCTCGTAGCTATACATACCTGTGAAGGTCAGTGCAATGTCTCGCAAAGCTGCGGAGACGGCATAAATGGAAGCCAATTCCTGATATTCTGTGTGTGTAATTTTTATAACTCAAATGTTCATCTCAATTAAAAAGAAGTAGGTAGAAAAAAAAGCTTTCCACCAATAAACGACGGAGGGTAGAGAAACTCATGTGAATGAAACACGTCAGAGTTTTTTACATTGTAGGACACAAGAAAATAAATTTAAAATATGCATTATCACTTTAAAAGATGTTTTCGTAGTGTAGTCGGTAAAACACTCCGTGAAGACGATAACATAGAGACCTAGCTATGTCCCGTACACGGGGCAATTTAAATGAATGAAACATGAGGTTAACAGAAGAGGAAAATAAGAAGTGAAAAAGTGTGATAAACAGTTCTGTTTTGTTGCATTCATGTAGCTTTCTCTACATATCGTTATTTTTATATACCTTCTACAAACTATTCTTACGAAAATCAATATATCTCTACTTCATCCTCTTCCAGTAATAGCTTCATTATAAATTTCGTTGTAAAGGGGGATACTGGAAACCGAATCGATAGTTAAATATGTAAACTCGCTGTTCTTGAAATCCATTCTCTTTCAGTCACCCAAATAAATAAATAAATTTATCAGTATACCTAATTATAAGTTTTAGAATTGTCAGTTAAATACAAAAAAACAAAGACAATATTATACAATTCTCATATATGCCATTCGTCAACTCTGTATAGATATTTGTGTATAAGACACTTTCGTAACAGCACCTTTCTCGGACTTAACACTACTTGGCAGTTTCTTGCGTAATGCAAGTTCTTGATAAAATGGGGTTCTACCAGTTATGGATCTACTAATACATACCCTATGATAGTTGTAGCCATTTCCAGAATTATGTGTATGTACATCTTTATTTTGTAGGCAGGGGTTCTGTTCTACTCCTCGTTAATTTTATTGTTCTATATATGTACAATGATATGACTATAGCTGATCTTTTACAAGTACCTCTCTAAAGGACTGTCGATAATTTAACTGAAATATATAACTTGAAGCCCTTTTCTGTAATTTCAATAATCTGTTCATATTCTTTATGCTAGCTGATCCCCAAATGTTATACCATACTGCAGATGAGAGTGAACCATGTAATAAATACATTTCAAAACACTAACATTTAAGTATTAACTGAGCTTCTTAAGTACATAGAGCCGCCTAAGTACTGTGTTTAATTTTTATACAGGTCTGACCATTTAAGTTGAGACTGTACAATGTCTCCAAAACTAAGCGTTGTAGATAGAAATGTCTTGAATAAAAGTTGCTTGATATTACGGGTGAAAGTAAATGCCATAAGTCGTGTTTTGTTTGGAGGACGTTATGATAGTCACTTTAGGGTCAATTTAATTGTTTAAATGCGAACCTAATAATAGGGTGAATTTAAATTGTTCCTAAAATGGCCATCAAAACGTCCTCCAAATAAAACACGATTAATGGCATTTACTTTCCCCCTAATGTCAAGTAACTTTTATTCAAGACATTTCTTTCTACAACGCTTAATTTTGGAGATACTGTACAGTCTCAACTTAAATGATCCACTATGTATAATATTTCAATATGAATAATACATCGCGAGAAGCAACTGAATAACATCAGCACTTTAAAAAATGACAAAAGTACCGAAAAAATCCAAGCTAATAACAAGAGATATCTCGGAAATAGCTGATTCTAAAAAAAAAACTATCAGCAAAAAATGTGTGTGTTAAAGAGGTATACATTTTCTGTGTGGTTAAGTATTTGTCTTATCTTATGGCTTACCAGTTGTAAAAATTATTAAAATTCCTTCCACATAAAGAGTGCTTCATAGGTTATTCCAATAAAATTCAGGATATGCATTTTGCCGTGTAAATGTCCCTAAATATGTAGTATTTTAATCAGAATCTTTGCAGCCATTTTTGAGGAAATTAAGCATTTAAAAACAATTGCATTTAAATGGCAGTTTACGGTGCGATAGTTTCTTGTAAATCTTTGTGTCTCAATTTTGGAACATACTGAACCTATATACCAAATTTTGTATTTATCCCATTTTTGTATTTGTGTTGTTTGCACATACACGCACACGAATCGTTTATCCAGAGAGACTCAAAACATACATCTTCAGTGAACTCTCCATATCAAATTTTTGGGTGGAATGCAATACATCCTCTGCACACTGGGTATGTGGTACAGAAAGTATTGCCACGTGTAAATATAAAACATGATCCAATGAAGAATTACAAATTTTCATAAATTGACATCTCGATATGCCGTCTTTACTTCCAGGACATATATATATATACTAAAATGGATTTTTTAATGTTCATAGTTTGGTGAAAATGAACCCTACCTTACAGTTTCTTCAGCTGGTAGAATGTCACTGGCTGCACATGTTTGCAATCTCTTCCATAAGTATCACTTCTTCTCCGCTAAAAATATATTTTCTTTCGATTTCGCGATGTCATAAGTGCTACCGTAGTGTTGTGAACTACTTATTTTCCACTACCATTTATGCCGGGTTTCGACAATTTTTACGACCGTCTTAAACCACCGATTCACTAGGAAACGCGCCACCTTCACTATCGCTTACACGTTTACAACTCATACCAAGCCCAGGCGCTTGGAGGTCGTGCTGAAGCAGTGTGGCCAACAGCACTATTGTTGACCTAAACACGCACAAGTAGCGGTTGAAGGTTACTAATTGGCGTAATTCTGCATTTCAAAACAACGTAGCTAATGTAAACGCAAGAACACAATATCTCTCTTCTGTTGCTACAAAATATATTCGAAAAAACTGGATTGCTGTGTCTAACACTATTGTTAAAATGTAAACATATAATACCTGACCTTCCAAATACTGTAAATGCTGCACAGCGTAAACATACCCTTTGCAATGGAAAAATTTGCGATCGGAAAGGTAGAGTAACTTGTTAGATATTTATAGTTGGTTAAATTTCAAGCCATCGTATGTTCTCTCTGGTCCCATAATTACTTAATAACTAAAGCTACACAATTTTCACACAATGCAGAAACCCTTAACATATACAATAAAATAATATTCCGCACTCCCAGGCCACCAAGTTACTGTCTTACATGAGGATTATTACAAGATTCCAGAAACTTCCGTACAGACATCTATAGAACTAGAATAAAGCTTATTCAAATGTTGTGAGATTGTTCCATTACGCACATCTGCAGTATTTGATAAATGACAATTAAGGATCGATTTTCGCTTTTTAAACTCTTGTCATGTGTTTGCTGAAGTGTTACAACATAGACAATCTATGTATACTCCTTGCAAAACAAAATGTAACCGACTTTTGTTTATAATATACTGTACGTAGTGCAGCAAATATTTATATTGTGACCCAGCGGCTATGGACCAATGCTCTCGCGAGAGCAGTCAGAGTTGCAGAGTCAGTGAGAGAGTTGCAACATCAAGAGCGACTCTCCGAGCGATTGCAGCGAGCGCTACTGCGGAGCGACGGGTTGTGGAGGCTTTGTGTTCGACTCCAGAGTGAAGTGAACCGTCCAGGGTGAAGATGCTACGTCACGAAGAAGTGAAGTGACAGAGAATTGCACTAGTTCACCTTAGTGAGGGGAGCTCCCAGTGAAGTTCAACTAAATAAGAACTTAGAACAGTGGTAGTGAGAACTGAGAGAAATGACAGTTGAAAAGCTGGACAAAATCGCTATATTCTATGTAGTAACAACTATTTCAGGTCTTCTTCTTTTATAACGCCAACGAGTTCGTATTCAGGTACAAGGGCTTTGTAAATCCCTCTTTTAGTAGTTTATAAAATTAGAAGGTGCTTTGTGGCCTCTTGTTCTGCAGAACGAATTGGGCCTTTAAAGGTGATAGAATTATCAAAGCTGGTTGAGTGGTTTTTGAGATTACCCTACATACATAAACACACACACATATTTTCTCCTTGTAATATCCCTATAGATTTGGTTAATAACAACCTGCATGTTAAATCATACATATTCTCATTATGACTTATATTATATATGTGTATCATTTGTTTTAGAAATTGAATATTGTTAATTTAATATTCTGTGCTTTGGCATTGGGCGGCGCCGTGGCCGAGTGGTTAGACCGCTCGCCTCCCACCGAGGCGGCCCGGGTGCAATCCCAGGGACCTGCATGTGGGACTTGTGGTGGACGAAGCGGCGTCTGGGCGGATTTTCTCCGGGTTCTCCGGTTTCCCCCGCCATTCATTCCACCAACTGCTCCATCATCACCTTTCCTTTCATCCATTTCACCAACATTTCGTTTCATCTACTTCCTTCACCCATCCTGGTTGTTCTGTCTGATCCATGAGTGTCTGCTCCTCGACGGGCCTCTGACCCCAGGCACCCGCCTGTAAGTCCTGGGGGATGCAAATCCTACACAAGAGGAGGGTAAACAGATAATGAATGACTGAATGAATGTTTTGGCATTCTTTATTAAATCAGCCTCCTATTGGAGGAAGCACAATTTTTCAATGCATTCCTTCATCATCAAACATAATTATGTAATAACTTCTTTAAACCCTGCTATGTTATGTTAGGTAGAGATATTTACACATACACTTTATATTTATTTATGTCATTATTACAAACGAAGTATCTATTTCACAATTTGGCTGTAAATATGCTAATATTATGAAGTTCCTTTTATCCAATATGCAATGCTTTTATAACATTTTTATACGTATAAGTATGATATTAATGATAACTCACTCAAAACTGAGTAGAATTTAATAACAAGATGTCTGTCGCTATTTTAAACAGATTTATCTAACTGCGATTAAAAAGAAATCGAACCAAAACTACAAAAACAACATTATGCGTTTTCGCTGAGTAAATACATCACGGTTTGATTTCTGCATAATATATGTTCTTGCACAGTGCTGTCCACAGTATCACTTTGAAACATTATAAACCATAATAATATAATCACAGTTTTATATGATTTGATCAAGGATTAAGAAGATTTTTAAGTAACACTCCTTGATCTGTAGGTGATGTTGATATCTAGAGGCTAATTTCATGAATCCACTATTTGTCAATGCCCAACATTACAGAAATTATTTATGTGGATACAAACTAAAATTACGTTTTACAGAAATATTCGTATAAAGCACAACGGCTTTCTCCCAAATACACTTTTATTTACATTTTGCAGGCATGCATTTGTCAGAAGTTGTTTTGCATTTTGTAAAACGAAGCTTTGTGACTGGTGTTCGTAGTTTTACAAAATAGGCCCCAGAAGTTGTCAAAACAAAATGCAAAGTTACTTATAATTTTTCTATTTGTTTACAATATGAGTATTAGTCTATATCTGGAAGGCAATAAAGAGTGCGTATATTCTGACCATAGGCTTAAGAAACTAAAATAAATCGAGTTTGTTATTTATGGACGCTCTTTAACTACTATAGTTCCTAGCGTCCCATTCTATATTGGGCGTGAAAGACCGGTGATTTTGCTCAGACGCCTCTTTATCAGGCTTGAGGTTATTTTACGTGCCGTAAATCTACGACACGGGACCACCGGCTTTACTTTTCTTCCTTAGCAAGCCATGCTAAGGATTTTTACGCCCGAAAAAATCCATCGTCCTCCGCTTGGTTTGAATTGATAGTAAGAAACTATTCCATTGCCAGAAATAACGTTATAAGATTGTTTATACACGAACTATGAACGTGAGAGTTTTAATGTACATAAACCTGACAGAAACAGTTTGAGCCAATCAGAAGCATGCGCAGCTTAATTTTCGTGTTCCTACATTTAAATTATACATGATGAATTAAATTGCTTACGCTTTTGACCGCTGCGAACTGTTTTATATTATATTAAGAACAAAGCTATTATATGTTTACCTTTTAACAATAGTAGTAGGCAGCCAAACCCAGTTTCTTCTAATATATTTTGTAGAAATAGAGGAGAAGTGATGTGTTCTTGCGGTTACATTAACTGCGTTGTTTTGAAATGAAGAATTACGCGAATTAGTCGCTGTTTGCACGTGTTTAGGTCAACAGTAGTGCAGTTGGTCACACTGCTTCAGCACGACATACAAAAGCCTGGTCTTGGTATGAGTTATAAACATGTATGCGACAGTGAAGTTGGCGCGTTTCCTTGTGAATCGGTGGTTTAAGACTCGTAAAAATGATCGAAACCCGGCATAAACTGTAGTGAAAAATAACTTATGGAGGAGATAGCAAACATGCGCAGCCAGTGACACTCTCCCAGCTGCAGAAACTGTAAGGTATGGTTCATTTTCACCGAACTATGAACATTTAGAAATCAATTTTAGTATATTTGCGCCCTGGAAGTAAAGGACAGCATATCGAGCTGACAATTTATAAAAATCTGTAATTCTTCCTTGGATCATGTCTCATATTTACACGTGGCAATACTTTTTGTAGCACATACCTAGTAAGCAGATGATGTATTGCAGTCCACCCAAAAATTCAATATAGAGTTCATCAGAAATATATGTTTTGTGTCTCTCTGGATAAAAAAAAGAAGTTTTAGAAAACGGTTCCTGTGTGTAAATCTGTAGACGCTATAAACAAAAAATAGGATAAATATCAAACTAGGTATAATATAGGTTCAGTCTCTTCCAAAATTGCTATACAAAGATTTTCAAGAAACTATTGCACCGCAAACTGCCATTTAAATGGAATTAGTTTTAACTGTTGAATTTCCTCAACAATGGCTGTAACGATTATAATTAAAATACCATACATTTTAGGACATTTACACGGCAAAGTGCATATTCTGAATCTTATGGGAATAGCCTGTGAAGCTCTCTGTATCTGGAAGGAATTTTAATAATTTTTATAATTCGTAAACCATAAGATAAAAATAATACACTACGTGATCAAAAGTATCCGGACACCTGGCTGAAAATGACGTACAAGTTCGTGGCGCCCTCCATCGGTAATACTGGAAGTTAATATGGTGTTGGCCCATCCTTAGCCTTGATGATAGCGTTCACTCTCCCAGGCATGTTTTCAATCAGGTGCTGGAAGATTTCTTGGGGAATGGCAGCCCATTCTTCACGGAGTGCGGAACTGAGGAGAGGTATCAATGTAGATGGGTGAGGTCTGGCACGAAGTCGCGTTCCAAAACATCCCAAAGTTGTTCTATAGGATTCAAGTCAGGACTCTGTGCAGGCCAGTCCATTACAGGGATGTTATTGTCGTGTAAGCACCCCTCCACAGCCCGTGCAGTATTAACAGGTGCTCGATCATCGTGTTGAAAGTTGCAATCGCCATCCCCGAATTGTTCTTCAACAGTGGGAAGCAAGAAGGTGCTTAAAATATCAATGTAGGTCTGCGCTGTGATCGTGCCACGCAAAACAAGGTGTGCAAGCCCCCTCCAGGAAAACCATGACCACACCATAACACCACCACTTCCAAATTTCACTGTTGGCACTACACACGCTGCCAGATGACGTTCACAGGGCATTCGCCATTCGCCATACCCACACCCTGCCATCGGACCGCCACATTGTGTACCGTGATTCGTCACTCCACATAACTTTTTGCCACTGTTCAATCGTGTAATGTTGACGCTCTTTACACCAAGCGAGGCGTCGTTTGGCATTTTCCTGTGTAATGTGTGGCTTATGAGCAGCCGCTCGACCATGGAATCCAAGGTTTCTCACCTCACGCCTAACTATCATAGTACTTGGAGTGGATCGTGATGCAGTTTGGAATTCCTGTGTGATGGGCTGGATAGATGTCTACCTATTACTCTTTACGACCCTCTTCAAATGTCGGCGCTCTCTGTCAGTCAACAGACGAGGTCGGGCTGTACGGTTTTGTGCTGTACATGTCCTTTCACGTTTCCACTTAACTATCACATCAGAAACAATGGACCTAGGGATGTTTCGGAGTGTGGAAATCTCGTGTACAGACTTCTGACACAAGTAACACCCAATCACCTGACCACGTTTGAAGTCCGTGAGTTCCACGGAGCGTCCCATTCTGCTGTTTCACGATGTCTAATGACTACTGAGGCAGTAGGTGGCAGCACAACGTAGCTAAGATGAAAAGCGTATGTTTGTGGGGGTGTTCGGATACTTTTGATCACATAGTGAATGTAGATCACTTTAAACCACACAATTTTTACTGATAGCTTGATTGTAGCATCGGGTATTTCCAAGAAATCTGTTACTTTTACTTAAATTTTTTCAATACTGTTTTCATTTTTAAGTACTGTTGTTTATTCGGTTGCTTCTCGTGATGTATTACTCATATTGAAATATTATACAGGGTGGACCATTTAAGTTGAGACTATTAAATTAAGACTATCAATTTAAATTTACCTTAATTGTTGGTTTTCATTTAAAATAACCAAATTGACCCTAAAATGTCTATAATAGCGTCCTGCAAGCAAATTAATACTTATGGCATTTACTTTTCCCGGTAATATCCAACAACTTTTATCAAAGGCATTTCTTTCTACAACCCTTAGTTTTGGAGATATTGTGCAGTCTCAACTTAAATGGTCCAACCTGTATAAGAATTAAACACGGTACTTAAGCGACTCTATGTGCTTAAGAAGCTCTCCTAACAGTTAAACGTTAGTGTTTTGAAATGCATTTATTACATGGTTCACTCTCATCTGCAGTATGGTCTAGAAATTTGGGGATCAGCTAGCATAAAAAAACATGAACAGATTATTGTAATTACAAAATAGGGCTTCAAGTTATATATTTCAGTTAAATTATCGACAGTCCTATAGAGAGGAACTTGTAAAAGATCAGCTATACAGTCATATCATTGTATATGTATAGAACAATAAAATTCACGAAGATTAGAACAGAATCCCTGTCTACAAAATAAAAATATGCATACATATAATGCTGGAAATGTTTACAACTATCATAGGATATGTATGAGTAGATCCATAACTAGTAGAACCCCATTTTATCAAGGACTTGCGTTACACAATAAACTATCAAGTAATGTTTTGTCCGAAAAGGCTGCTATCTTCTACAGACTGTTAGGAAAATATCATATACACAAAACCTATACAGAGTTAATGAATTACATATATGATAATTTTATAACATTGTCTTGGTTGTTTTTATTTTACTGACAATTCAAAAACATAATTAGGTAACTGGCAAATTAATTGATTCATTTATTTCTTTATTTCTTTATTTGGGTGACTGAAAGAGCATGGTATTTCAAGAACAGCACATAGTGATCCATTTTACACATTTGACTGTCGATTCGTTTTCGTGTATCCTCCTTTACAACGAAATTTATAATGAAGCTATTACAGGAAGAGGATGGAGTAGAGACAGATTGAGTTTTGTAAGAATCGTTCGTAGAAACTATATAAAAATAAGAAAGCCACGTGAATGCAACAAATTAGAACCGTTTATCATTCGTGGAATTAACTGTTCTTTCACACAAGCCGTGTGTTGGACAGGGTTGGACAGGCTTGTGTGAAGAACATTTAATTCCATTAATTGACGTAATAGTGGTTGTAACTATAAACCCCGGGACTTAAAGTACATACAAAGTATGTAAGTCGCCATTGCGGTATGACATCTCAATACAATTTGAGATCTCCCTGTGGTTTACCAGGAAAAATTTGAATCAGTTTGAGAATTGAATGCCCTCTTGGTATGTTGACATGGTAGCTCAGTGGTTAGAGCATCCGGACGTAGACCGGGAGATCCGTGGTTCAAATCCCGGCTATGGTATTGAATTTTTCAGTCATCTGATTCTACGTTTCCAACCCTGTTTATCATTCTTTTTCATTTACTCCTTATTTTCCTCTTTTGTTATCTTCATGTTTCATTCATTTAACCTGCCCCGTGGACGCGACATAGCTAGGTCTCTATATGTTATCCCTTCCTGCAGTGTTTTATTCACTAGACTACGAAAACATCTTATAAAGGGATAATGCATATTTTAAATTTATTTTCTTGAGTCTTACAAGGTAAAAAAACACTGACGTGTTTCATTCATATAACTTTCTCTACCCTCTGTCGTTTATTAGTGGAAAGCTTGTTTTTCTATCTACTTCATTTTAATTGAGATAAACATTTGAGACATAAAAACTTAACACACAGAATATCAGGAAGAATGAAGTGGAATTTGTTTTAACGTAAGGAATTCCTTGGAATAACTAATAATGGAAGCTCCATACTTTACATTTCCATAAGGTTCCAGGTACACTGGCTTCCATTTATGACGTCCCCGCAGCTATGCGAGGCATTCTACTGAACTTCACAAGTGAGTATTTATAGCAAGGAGGAGGTGCGTGAATCTGTTTACCTTTTCGCGCATGTAGTGGCGTCCTGTTTTACATGCACAATTCTAGTTTATTCACATATGAATACACAACTTTGAGCTATAGCTTTAATCATCATTACTTACATATGATAACCATGTTTAAATATATAACTAAATAAAACCGTCTTGCGCAATTTCTCCATGAAGAAACATTTTTAATGGCAACATAATGTAGAATTGAAACACATAATTTTTACTCTCAAATAGGATACATTTACTAGACATTATTTTAATAATCCGTCCAGTCTCCATTCTTGTCCAGTACCTGATTTAAGGCATTGAATATTTCATCGCCCTCTGGAAGACTGTCTTGAATTGTGGAAATATATGTATTTAGAGTCAGTTCTTCCAGCTCTTACGCGATTAAATGCCTAGGCGGCTAAATTATGTATTGGACAAGAATGGAGATTGGACAGATTATTAAAATGATGTCTAGTATATGTGTCCTCTTTGAGAGTAAAAAGTATAATTTGCTTTAGTTTGCATTATATTATCATTAAAAATATTTCTTCACGGAAAAATTGTGCAAAACAGTGTTTTATTTAGTTTTATATTTAGACTGGACAGATTATTCAAAAAATGTATAATAAATGTGTCCTCTTTGTAAGTAAAAAGTGTATTATATTTCAGTTTTACATTACGCTGCCACTAAAATATATTTTTGTGCAGATATTGTGCAAAACATGGTTTTGTTAAGTTATACAGGGTGGGCCATTTAAGTTGAGACTGTACAATATCTCCAAAACTAAGCGTTGTAAAAGAAATGGCTTGAATAAAAGTTGTTTGATATTATGGGGGAAAGTAAATGCCATGAGCTATGTTTCGTTTGGAGGCCGTTATGATGGTCATTTTAGGGTCAATTGAATTTTTTGAAATAGGGTTCTACATTTTGTATGTTGTTTTCTCACCAGAAAATGGCTTTAAAAAGCTGTTTATTTTGTGATGAGGAATAAAGAAACAAAATAAAAAATATTGGTTCCAAATTACGAAACGTAAGTTGACCCTCAAATGACCATTCTTGGTTGGGCTAACCATTCGTTGCGCTTTTCGTAAACAGCCATTCAAAATTTTGTTGTTATTTACATTGATGTAAGAAAAAATGTTGTTTAGTTTATGAGGAGTGAGAAAGCAACATAAAAAAGGTAGGTTCCCATTTTAAAAAATTTAATTTATCCTAAAATGACCATCACAACGTACTCTAAATAAAACACGACTAATGGCATTTACTGTCCCCAATAATATCAAGCAACTTTTATTCAAGACTTTTTTTCTAAGTTGTGTTTCTGCGGTAGCAGAAGACCTCTTCCTTCTCACTCTCTCCTTCTACCTTGCCGACTTCCTCTCTCCTTCTTAGTCACTTTCTCTCCCGTTATAACTCAATCCCACTGTTCCCTTTTCTCCCACTTCACTCGCTTCACCCTTTCTGCCTCTTACTATGCAACATAAAGTCATGTGATGTTATAAACGCTTGTAACTAAACTGAATGTACTGGGTGTTAATAAAACTTATAAAAAAGTAAAAGTTTTGACATTGCATAAACTTATGATTCCCTTATACCTGATATGTGATCCAAAATACATTTTTCTGTAATTGCCGATTTACATACAAGTAACGAAAAAAATGACATAACTTATTATTTATTTATTGAAATTTTGTAGATGACAAAACCTGTCAGAAATATTAAGCTCATTGAATTTTGTTTTGCAATATATTTTTGTTTCAAAAAACTCAATAATAAGCGAGATATTAAAGTTTCTACTTCCTTTACACTTACTTATGGTAGGCAGATGAAGTATTGTATACCACAGAAAATTAGATATCGAGATTACACAAGTAACAGGTGTTCAGGTCCCCTGGATCCAAAAAAAGTGCGCGCTTGTGTGAACAGCATAACTCAAAAGTTAAAATTCGGACAAACACAAAACTCGGTATATAAGTCCAGCATCTTCCAAGGATTAGACCAAAGATTTACATAAAATCCACGAACAACCCTTTACGTTGAAAAAAAATTCTTTTTTCTTAACGTGACTATCCACTTTTTATTAAATTATATGTTTTTGAGATATTGGCATGGAGAAAAAGTTTTCAGAGAACAGCTTATGAAATCCTGTTCATTCTTGTTGAGTTTTGTGCAGTTGGTAAATCATAACAGATAGACAAGCTCTTACTAAAGGAAAATTTATATCTAGTTTAAGGACATAATTCGTGTCTTCATATAATTGTTTGTGGGATCACTGCTTCAAATATACAGGGTAAACCATTTAAGTTGAGACTGTACAGTATCTCCAAAAGTAAACGTTGTAGAAAGAAATGTCTTTAATAAAAGTTGCTTGATGATATGGGGAAAGTGAATCCCATTAGTCTGTTTTGTTTGGAGAACGCTATGGTGATCATTTTAGGGTCAATTTGATGTTTTGAAATGGGAACCTACATTTAGTATGTTGCGAAAATAGAGCGCAGCAATGTTAGACGCTAGACAAGGCGATCATACAACATTTTGGAGCCAATAAGAGGAAAGAAAAAATAATCGAAATAGCAATTAAGAACTTAGAAAAATCACGTGCCTAGAAAAAGGGCTGTGCTCAAATAGAGTATTGATGTGAAATAGAAAATTTTCTATGAGCGGAGCACAGTTTCAGACGGGGTAATTTTGTTACTTCGTGTCGATCATTTGTAAGGGAAGGTTGCGTCACAGTGTGTCAGAATTATTAGAACAAATTACAGTGTTAAATTAAACTATTTAGTCATAATGTTACATTACGGTAAAGCAAGATTCAGGAAGAGAAGGCAGCAATAGCACGCAAAAATCATGGGCGCATTCATAAGTGTTAATTATGTTCGTGTGGATTTAACGCATAAAGGACAAAGCCAAGGAGAACACGTCTTTCATTTTCCCTGGTCCACATTTACATGAGATATCCATCCTCTACCTGAGCCGGCAAAAGTCAACTCCTTTACAATAATCCTCTCCGTCACCAAGTTACCTACCATCACCAGAACCGCTACAAAATGGCACTCAACGTGCTTATCCACCCACACATCGCACCTTCCTAACCGCCATACTTGCAACAGCAGCAGAGAACGTCTTACGGGATTAATGCACCTCGCAGCCAAAGCCAAAGGAGGAAAACAAACCACCTGGAGGTAACATCACGCAGCAACCTCTAACACAACATTTACCACCTTCAGTGGTTGTTTCAGTGAAACAACCACAGCAGACAGTGGATGATTTTACGTAGTGGAAGAGTTCTTAGCTCCACCATGACTGATTTTCCAGCAGAGGAACAGCCACTGACGCTATCCAATCAGCTGGAAAAATACCCGGGATCCCAGGCAACCCTGGAAACCATGTTGCAACAGGGGCTAATACAGTTTCAGTTACTGGAGACGAGACGAACATCTCAGGTAGCGTCTCAAGAAGAGGCTTCCACTCACAACTGGTAGCCCAAGGGGAAACACTAACTACTGTTGAGTCGACACTGACAGTTCAAAGGGAAACATTAAGTACTTTAGAGTCTACACTAACAGCACAAGGGAAAACATTAAGTACTTTTGAGTTTACCATAGCATCACAAGGGACAACACTAACTACTTTGAAGCCGACAGTAGCCTCACAAGGGGAAACCCTCCATCCCCAACTTGTCACCCAAAGGGAAACACTAAACACGGAAGATAAATTCACTGCACAAGTGAACCAACTACAAGCGCAAATGGCATCACAGGTGTGCTTGCTAAGAAAGCGCAAATACTCACAAAAGGGGAAACTTTAGAAACCCAGATCATGAGAAAACTACAACAACAGTTCCAGGAACAACAAAACAGTTCCCAAGAACACGCGAGCCGACAAGCTCAAACAATAGAAGCCATCAAAGTAGGACAGACCTCCTTACGTTTGGAAGTGATTACTGTGTGCCACGAGGTGCATGAGGCATGCTCTGAGATGGAATCATTGAGGAAAAGGGTTATTCAACTGTCGGGAACAAATGCCGCGAGGCTATTAATAAAAATATGCAAACAGAAATCGAGAGAATTACAGCCTCAGTACAGGAAACAGCTTCCCAAGCCGCCGCAACTCACACGTCAGCTGTAGCTCAAACTGAAATGCACTACGTGATTTGGCACCGGTAAAGGTAGCATTGTAACAGGGTTAAGGGCCCACAACAAATGGTATCGCCAGTAACCTCACCAGATCGCGTGAACTGGGTAGCGCGGGGATGCAACACGCGACGCCGAGGTTCTTGCACCACTGCAAACACATATGTCTAACAGTGTAGTTAAAAAGTGCACCTCCTACTCAAGTGTGAATGTTTTTCCCATACACTATAATCTTTTAAATGAGATCGCGGTGCCTCAATTCAATGATGCGAGGGGTTGATGTTGATGTATTTTGGGTTGTGGGTGGTTACTTTGAGCTAAAACAAGCACCGGAAGGTCTGAAATTATTGATTGTTAAGAAGCGTTTGCAGGGACGGGCGTTCTTTTTGGATCCGCCTAGACATAGGAGACC
This sequence comes from Deroplatys truncata, assembly GCA_030765065.1. Taxonomy (NCBI): domain Eukaryota; kingdom Metazoa; phylum Arthropoda; class Insecta; order Mantodea; family Mantidae; genus Deroplatys; species Deroplatys truncata. Next base: position 669,728,374 of record CM060990.1, read on the forward strand.
ACGCCACCTATGGGGACTTTAAGAACTTATTTTTAGCTAAGTACTGGAACACGGCAACACAGAACGCCATAAGAATCAAAATAAACAATGGTAAACATATGCCAGGACTAGGTCATTATTCATTACATCTTAGATCTGGCACAGCAAAGCTTACTTCTAGACCCGCCTATGAACGATGCGGAATTTGTTCAGCGACAGTACAGCACTTCCTTGATGCAATAAGAAACAATTTAATAGTAGCACGATCGCTGAGACACTAGACCAACAAAGCGGTAGCTCAGAAATTAAGGCATCAGCAGAAAATTTCAGTGGGTTGAGGGCACAACCCACATATACACAAAGACGGCAACAACCATACCACCACGGTGTCAGGTTTGAACGCCACAACCCACAATATCACAATTACGGGTAAGAACGCCCATCCTCACGGGGCTCTCGGAAAAACCCAACAGGTAACCATTGCGTGCAGTATGTACGGGACAGGGGTCAACGACCACAACGCCCACAATGGTGAGACAGTCCCTCGGGCCACGAAGAATACAACAACCGGACGAGTAAAAGACAAAGCCCACCAAGGGAAAACAATCATATCTCATATACACGCCCGGAATTTAACGTGGATGCTCCACGATGGCCATCTGACAACCGCCGACTACAGGATGGCAACACGGCACAAAATTCGATGCCAAACAGGAGCGGGTACCATGATGCAAATCAGACATGACACAAATTACCATGATAGCCTCTACTCCGCCGGAGGACGATGGGTTTTTTTTCGGGTGTAAAAATTCATAGAATGGCTTGTTTTGGAAGGAAAGTAAAACTGATGGTCCCGTGTCCAAGTTACGGCATGTAAAAGAACCTCAAGCCAGATAAAGAGACCTCTGAGCAAAAATACCGGTCTTTCTCTTCCAATATAGAATGGGACGCTAAGGACCACAGCAGTTAAAGCAATAAAACTCAATTTAGACAAGACACGAAGATACCATACCAGCGCAATACAGGGGCACTATTAGAAAAACAACATGGTTCAACCCGGAGGACAAGGGCCCCGCATATTATGACGACACACGTGGTGGCGCATCCGATACAGACAACAAAATGGCGTTAAACTAGAACGGGTTCAAGATACACTCCCGTCATCGAATTTCCTAGCTCTTTGTGACACAGGGAATAACAATTACATAAAACATTCAAATTGGACAACGCATACAGAAATTGACACAATGATTCACACTGCTGATAGGTAGGTGGAGACGATGAATTCAAATATACATCGAGGGCAAGGTATTAAATGCCGTAATTTATTTGGGAGCCTCGGCGTCATTATGCAGTTTTATCAACATACGCCCATAGGGGTTAAAATGCAGGCACATCTAGTAAAAAATGTGTAGGCTATATTGGCTATAGGATGTAAAGAAAATAGTATACCAGAAGTTATGCTACCTTTTCAAATAAACCAAGTGCAGTTAGAATATAAATTTCTGGTTGTACCACACTTGGTTACCCAAATATTACTCGGCAGCGATTATTTGTTTGACTTTAGGGCTCACGTCAGTTATAATAAATTAGAATCAAGTTTGAAAACAGCTGATAAAATAACAGTTAGAGCCCAGTTTCTGCAAGCGACATGGACCGCTCCAGAGCCTACTGATGAGGAAAAAGAGATTCATCAGAACCGGTTTTTTTTTGTACAAGTGGTCAGAATGGATCTTGGCAAGTTGACGACTTTACACAGAAGATGAGTTAGCAGAGATGCATACAGATAAGGACGAGAATTGTGACGATGCCGAGATAGAATTTAATTGTTTCGAAAACGGCAGAAGGGAAGAGACATTCAGGCCCGCCGAATCACCCTCAAATTACGCTGAGACACACTTATACAAAACTCAACCACTGAGCTCATTAAGGTCCATATTGTGGCGTATTAGGTAATTAGTAGCTATTGTCTTGACAGACACATTATTGCGTCGTATTGGCGACAGCATTGTTGGGGTAATTCTTTCGGCTTTGAGTTTTGAAGTTCCGTCCGGCATGACGCTCTCCAGTCCTAGCTAGCGGGTCTAGCGAGGAACTCGTGTGTGTAGCATCTCCCCTCATTTATTTCTTAATCTCTTTTGTGTGCGATGTAGGGGCACCGTGTTTATATTGAATAAGCCACAGTTAATGTGATTAATGTGAATTCTGTGTATTTTGTATAAAGTATCCCACGCCTGCACTGGAATGTGATGTTCAAAGTTCTGGTCCCCTCGCTGCCTCTGCAGCGACGTCTCTCAATGTGCATGCTGGGGTAATTTCAATTTAATATTTTAGCTGGAAACCTTTTGGCCTCACACCAGTATGTAACAATATAGAGGCCAAGGTGAATGCCATGGAAATCCTCACAGAGGAACATAAACAAACTAATCCAAATATTATGGTCCAACAAAGGAACATTTTTAGAGGAAACCGGTTGCTGCAATAGCTTTGTATATTCATTTGCGATCAAAGAAGGCCCCCCTGGAAGTACAAATTCCCGAACATTCCCTTGCTGGTTACAAGAAGCAGTAAACGAAACTATACAGGAAATGTTCGAACAAAACATTATACAACCCTCAAATTCCCCTTATATTAACCACGTCTGCATCGTCAAAAGAGCTAAGGAAATTGACAACACCACAGCAAAGAGAAGGAAATAAGGGAAAGCATGACCAGACACACAGGTGAGATGGAAGGACACAGCGAAATAAGCGCAAAACAAGCCACAAGAAGACATGGAACCCGAAAAAGAACGATATGGTTTTGTATAAGGCACATAAGAAATCATCACTCCTAAAGAAAGAGTCAAATAAATATACTTATTGTGCATTGGTCCAGCGCAAATTAATAGAAGCGACCGTTCCTTTGAGCTTCAGAACGTGCGCACCAAGAAAATTATCGGCCATACAATTTGGCTTTATTAAACCGATTACCTGCCACATGACGGGCTCAAAATCCATAATAAATCATAGGCATTGCCTCCTGCATCAATATATAAATAATCTGATGTGTTACACTCACATGAACTTCTCTACTCTGGTACAAACTCTTATTCTCCATCTATTTCAGATTAATCGAGATAAACATTTGCAGAAACGATCTTTTGACATGCAAAGAGAATTACATTTTACACATAGCGACCAGTTCTAAAAATATTTGACTATCACTTAAGGCGTACTATGTGCCCCTTGTTTTGTATTTGCAAGGGCAATATAGAAATACAGCAGCCTTTAAGCATACACATCTCTCTTAATAGCTGGTTGCTAGGTGCACCATCATTCTCTTTGCCACAGATTAATACTCTTTGCATATCCAAGACAAAAAAATGAATAACTAATTCCCATTTGAGAAAATAAGTATTTAAGAATTTAAGGGAATAACAAGCAATATCTCGAATATGGTTCACTCAACAAAAAAATGTATATGACATAAATTGTGTATTTTAACGGGATCTACATTTTTTATGTAGTAAACGTTTGTCTATCTGTTATGGTTTACCAGTTATGCATAAGTTGTTCACAATGAAGAATACTTTTGGAGACATTCCCAGAAAATTCAAGATATACATTTTATTTGTCATTAAAATATCTTAAATATATAATATTTTAATCAAATCGTTGGAGCCATTTTTGAGAAAATTAAAATGTTCCATGTAATGGGTTATTTGGGGTGGGGGTATTTTCTTGAAAACCTTCGTGTCGCATCTCTGGAAGATACTGAACCTAAATACCAAGTTTGGTGATTATCCGACTGTTCGTTTCTGAGTTATGCTGTTCACAGACACACACACGGACATGTTTCCAAAAATGCTATTTTTGCATTCAGGGGTCTCAAAACACATATTTCCGGTAAAATCTCGGTATCGAATTTTTGGGTGGAATACAATACTTCCCCTATTTACTATACGTAGTAGAGAAAGTAAAACGGAAAGAAACTGTATATAGTATGTTGAAACATAATTTAAATGCCATAAATTATAAGCAGCAAAAATGTCGTGAAAAGACGCGCAATAAAACACAGTTGAGTTTTGATCACTATAGATAGTAAAGTATTTTTCCCCAGTATATGTCCATGTACATATTATATTAAACATATTTTAGTGCAAATACCCATTCAACAAATCGAGTTACAAGGTGGTTAAAGTGTAATTGTTTTTTTAAATGTCCAAAATTAGCTTATGTAGGTAAAATTGTTTATTGCCATAAAATATGCCCCAAAAGAGATAACCTTTAACGTGTGTTAAGAAAATCCTGTTACTTTAGAATATAAAATGTCATGTATAGGAAGTAAATGTTGTAGGACCCCAAAACAAGCTCCAAACGCAACAATTTAACATTAGCATTATTCAAATTGATTTCTTTTTGCCGTTGTGTTTGGTGCAGGGTAACTCAATGTGACCACTTGTCACATATGTCTGTATAAAGTTTATATGTATACCTAGGAATGTGTCATTGTATGGTTTTAAGAATGAATCCCTGAGCTACATTTGTATCTATTTAAGGAAGGTTGAATTTATGCTTTACAATAGTTAGGGACATTACTTTATACAGTCAATCAGGCAGTGGGTTTCCTAAGCGCTCCAAACTCAAATGCATACCCGGGGAGGTGCAATGTCGTCCTCCGTGGTGTAGTGGTCACCATGCTAGCTGCTAGTTCCCGAGATCCGCGTTCAAACTCGGCGGAGGGCGATGGATTATTTTGGGCGTAAAAATCCTTAGCTGGCTTCCTTCTGAAGCGAAATAAAGCCAGTGGTCCCGTGTCGTACATTTACGGCACGTAAAAGAACCTCAATCCTAATGAACAGGCCTCTGAGCAAAATTACCGGTCTTTGACACCTAATATAGAATGGGACCAGTTAAGGGACAAGGTATTCTGAAATGGTCAAAATCACATTTTCTGTTTTACGCGGTAATATAGCTCTATTGTTTCCAATTTCAGAACATATATACTTTTGTGGTGTTAAGAGGTCTTTAAGACATTTAAATACCATTTAAATGCTAGTCTGCATTCTTTTAAAGCTGTCATTCAACTTTTGCTGAAGAAATCCAAGAATGAAGGTGCAGATGATTACGACCCTGGAATGTACTGAAGTGCGTCAGAATGTTAATGCTGAAACTTTAAATTCAGTTTTCTCAAAACAACATTTTTAGAAATTTTCAGTATATGTATACAAACATAGTTAACTTTCTGAAACACAATCATAATTTTATAATGTATATTGTGATATTAAGAAAGCAACAACATTGCAAATTTTCCACATCTTTACTTTTTTAACCTTGCAAATAATTTTTTTCAATTTCTAGTGAACTGATAAACATAACTAAATAAATGAGATTCAGAAGATAGCTGAGTAGACTGAGAACAAGCATGCAAAAGTGTGATTCTGTATTAGAAGTAGTATCAGAGAAAAAGGTGCATGAATTCACATGTTTTAAGAGTGAATTTTATTATTTTTCTGATGAATGAAATAATTTTTACGGACTCAACTACATAAGTTATCATTGCAAACAACCACTTGAAATAATGATAATAATCTATAGAATAATCCATAAAAGTTTCAGGAAACAATTTTAGAACTTTAAGAGTAATGGTAATTTAACACACTTAAGGTGTAATTCCCATGTGTTCAGGCTACCTTGTCCCCTTAAACCAGTTAACGAGCGTCCATAAATGAAACTAAGAACAAAGAAAAAATGGTGAGGTTCAACCCTAAGTAGCCATGTATACACAAAAAAGTGCGCCGACAAGGTACAGTGAAAGTGTTTGTGTGGTCAGTGCGCGTACGGATGATTAGAAGATTAGCAGCTTTAGTGAACAAGACTAAGTCGCTCACCAGCGTAAACAACATAACATATCCATATGAAAATATGGGTAACATTAAAAACATTGCATAGTTGCGAGAACTACATAGTGGCAACCCGGATATGTACAATACAATCAGAATGTAAAGTAACAAATGTACAATTACACGCAGTTGAAATGTATGTAAATAACAAAAAAAGAAAGCTAAATCGCAAGACAAAATTTTGTATCAAATCAATTATTCATATATGATGTATGTTTTCTCTTAGAGGCATATTTTTGTAAACATCTGTTGTTGTAGTGTATATACACTACGTGATCAAAAGTATCCGGACACCTGGCTGAAAATGACGAACAAGTTCGTGGCGCCCTCCATCGGTAATGCTGGAACTCAGTTTGCTGTTGGTGTATCCTTAGCCTTGATGACGACGTTCACTCTCGCAGGCATACTTTCAATCAGGTCCTGGAAGGTTTCTTGGGGAATGGGAGCCCATTCTTCACGGTGTGCGGAACTGAGGAGAGGTATCGATGTAAGTCGGTGAGGCCTGGCACTAAGTTGGCGTTCCAAAACATCCCAAAGGTGTACTATAGGATTCAAGTCAGGACTGTGTGCAGCCCAGTCCATTACAGGGATGTTATTGTCGTGTAACCACTCCGCCACAGCCCGTGCAGTATGAACAGGTGCTCGATCATCGTGTTGAAAGATGCAATCGCCATCCCCGAATTGTTCTTCAACAGTGAGAAGCAAGAACGTGCTTAAAATGTCAATGTAGGTCTGTACTGTGATCGTGCCACGCAAAAAAACAAGGGGTGCAAGCCCCCTCCAGGAAAAACACGACCACACCATAACACCACTACCTCCGAATTTCACTGTTGGCACTACACACGCTGGCAGATTGAGTTCACCGGGCATTCGCCATATCCACACCCTACCATCGGATCGCCACATTGTGTACCGTGATTCGTCACTCCACACAACGTTTTGCCACTGTTTAATCGTGTAATATTGACGCTCCTTACACCATGCGAGGCGTCATTTGGCATTTTCCTGCGTGATGTGTGACTTATGAGCAGCCGCTCGACCATGGAATCCAAGGTTTCTCACCTCATGCCTAACTGCCATAGTACTTGGAGTGGATCCTGATGCGGTTTGGAATTCCTGTGTGATGGTCTGGATAGATGTCTGCCTAGTACTCTTTACGACCCTCTTCAAATGTCGGCGGTCTCTGTCAGTCAACAGACGAGGTCGGCCTGTACGCTTTTTTGCTGTACATGTCCCTTCACGTTTCCACTTCACTATCACATAAGAAGCAGTGGTCCTAGGGATGTTTAGGAGTGTGGTAATCTCGCGTACAGACTTCTGACACAAGTGACACCCATACACCTGACCACGTTCGAAGCCCGTGAGTTCCACGGAACGTCCCATTCTGCTGTTTCACGATGTCTAATGACTACTGAGGTCGCGGATAATGAGTACCAGGTATTAGGTGGCAGCATAATGCACCTAAGATGAAAAACGTATGTTTGTGGGGTTGTCCGGATACTTTTGATCACATAGTGTACGTATTTATTAAACAGATCGTAAGAACTACCCAAAGATAGACCGACAGACAAGATCGGGGGTGGAGAAGAGCAAGCTCTTGTAAGGAATACAAACACATCACGCAAAATCGAGGGTAGAAAGATTGTCAGTGGGTTTTTCAGGCGAGACATTAATTTTCCTCAAGGTGGAAAATGAAGGCCTCACCTGAAGGGCATATGGAGCTGGAACTCTCACTGCACCACTGGGCGGTAGCTGCTTACAACTTTTGTTTTGCCTACTCAGAGGGATTAAGTTACCGTGAAAAGGTCTATTGCTTAGGAGCTAGAAAATAGGAAATATTCACGAACACATAGATTAACAATTTATTTTAAAGTGATACATCCATTCAAAATGCTTAAATCAGCTTGCTTTAACATTCTTTTAACAAATTACTATGCGATATTTTCTTTCGCTTTGTACAGTTAAAGTTGCCATATGAGTTTAAAGCTTTTGTAACAAAGCGACGAATACAATAAAGTTACATGAAATGCAAATGTCAATACTTCTCCGGTATAAAAATTTAGAAAGGCACCAAGAGTTAAAGATTAAATTTCAAACCTTACCGAATAAATTGTAAAAGATAATTTAGAAAAGGTCAAAACAACTCTTGGTGAATTATGCCGAAAATCTCGCTGTCACGTTGGCCAGTTGTTCCGCCTCGGTCCCTGGCGAAAAAGCGACTGCTTGTGTCTGTCTTCCCAGGAGTTGCTGGAACCGTCGGAGAGCGTGATGGCGCTAGCGTCAGTGGCGTGTTGCAAACCAGTCAATGATGAATGCCCATGATGCATTACGTGGTGAGGTGATGTCTTACGTCACTTATGGCGATATGTTGTTCGAAGCTTTGAATGTTGCTATCTCTGGTTATGAATGACGTCATCACTCCGAAGCATTGTGACGTGCTGGTTGCATGAGCCATGACCATGGGGGAGGCGAAAACGGCATATGGGGTAATAAAAATAAGAATAACCACCATAGCAGTAATGAGTAAAATAAAGTAATGTAGGCAAGAGAAAGAACTGAAAGATAAAGGCTTAACAAATAAATACTAGCGTAGTAGATCAAGTGATAAGTAAGGTGAGAGAAAGGGACGATAAAAATAGAAAATAGAATAGAACTTAGGAAATAAGGGAATTAATGTGAAGAAAATTAAATAAATTGTAAAACAGATAAAACAAGGTAATTCCTCAAGGTGAGTTGGGCTCAGAAAATGAGCAAAGTTAGCAAACTGCAACGACAAGCATGAGGGGTGGTCATTAAGAACCTTTCAACATACAAAATAAATATTAGGTGATAGTGGAAAGCCCGTAGCAGGATGCTTCGAAAGTAGACAATACTTGGAAATCCCACGTACACTTATGCGTAAATAAAACTCAGTGTAGCCGTAATAATAGGTACTTGGAGAAGGCGAACATACGACATTTTTAGGGCCCATAAGAGAAAAGGTAAGGTAATCGAAATAGCAGATAATAAATTAGAAAGATCACGTGCCTAGAAAAAGGACCGTGCTCAAATAGAATATGGGTGTAAAGTAGAAATTTCCCTATGAGCGAAGCACAGTTACAGACGGGGTAACTTCGTTACTTCGTGTCGATCATTTGTAAGGGAAGGTTGCGCCACACGGTACCAGAAATGTTAGAGCAAATTACAGTGTTAAATGTATTTAGTCATAATGTTACATTACGGCAGTGGCGTAGCGTAAGAATAGACGTTGAGACTGAGTCTATCTAAATAAATTGTCAAGAAAATAAGTAAATTTTTAAACATACAAATAAAGACAGCTTCAAACAAGTGATGAAAAACTGATCAATACGATCACTTTCACCACTGCTTACCCCAAAGCCCCAACTCCTACTGCTACTTCGTGTCAGATTGTAGTGCTATGTACATAGGCAGCTTCGAAATCTCGTGATGCGGCAGCAAAGTCGAGTAGAAATTAGGGTAGCTGAGCGACTGCTAGTCTCATCAAGAGTGGAGTTGTAGGGTCAAGTCTTGTAATATGGCCACCAAAATTTATATTTGTAATTTAATTCAAAACCAATAGAAGGACAATGAACATTTCATGCGGAAGTTATACCCACATGCCTGTAAGGTAAGTATTATGTAGAATTGTAACTCAAATATAGTATTATTTTATTATGTATAACTTTGTTTATAACAAGGCAGAATTGGCCATTTTAAAGGCCAGTCTTGTAATATGGTCACCTACAAAAAAGTATATTTTAGAGCACGATTCACATACAAAAACCTTAGCCTTCTTTCACCTGCACATTCTTTATGAAACTAGACGCACATCTTGCACAGGACAAACACACTTCTCCGTCGTGGTCTTCGTTGAAGAGCCCATCACAATATCCACATTAGAATCGCCTGTGCTGCATACAGATTCTTGTTCCTGTTTTCCTTTTTACTTTCTCTACTACGTAGAGTAAGTAGGGGAAGTATTGTATTCCACCCAAAAATTCGATACCGAGATTTCATCGGAAATACATGTTTTGAGACCCCCTGAATCCAAAAAAAACCATTTTTGGAAACATGTCCGTGTGTGTGTCTGTGTGTCTGTCTGTGTGTGTGTCTGTGAACAGCATAACTCAGAAACGAACAGTCGGATAAACACCAAATTTGGTATTTAGGTTCAGTATCTTCCAGAGATGCGACACGAAGGTTTTCAAGAACATCCCCCCACCCCAGAGTACCCTTTACATGGAAGATATTTCGAAAATTTTAATTTTCTCAAAAATGGCTCTAACGATTTTGATTAAAATATTATATGTTTAAGATATTTTTATGACAAATAAAATGTATATCTTGAATTTCCTGGGAATGTCTCCAAAAGTATTCTTTATTGTGAACGACTTTTGCATAACTCGTAAACCATAAGAGATAGACACAATTTTACTACACAAAATTTGTAGATCGCGTTAAAATACACAATTTATGTCATACACATTTTTTTTGTTGAGTGAACCATTTTCGAGATATTACTTGTTATTCCCTTAAATTTTTCAATACTTATTTTCTCAAATGGGAATTCCTTATTCATTTTTTTTTTGTCTTGGATATGCAAAGAGTATTAATATGTGACAAAGGGAATGGTACTGCACATAGCAACCAGCTATTAAGAGATATGTATGTGCTTAAAGGCTACTGTATTTCCAAATTGCCCTTGTAAATATATATTCCCGTTACGTCTACAAGAAACGTAGCAATAAGATAGAGTCTGCAAATGTTTATTTCGATTAACATGAAGTAGATGGAGAATAAGCGTTTGTAAAAATTGTTTGTACAAGAGTAGAGAAAGTCATGTGAGTGTAACACATCAGATTTTTTAATTTTATTGCTCTTCTTTCATTAATATGTACCGGTAAAGTCAGAATGGTGGCTTTCTGACTTCTCCCTGTGTTTTTCTTCCTTGGTGCAGAAGGCCAAGGGCACAGTCGCTCCAGGAGAGGAGCGTCATCTCTGCTGCTGCCAGAGCCTCCAACATATTCTTCATTAATTGATGAACCTGTTGATGGTGTTTGAGCTCGCTCACTTTGACCATTTCTAAGTTGCTTGCCTATTTGATCCTAAGTTCCCGGAGTAGGATCTCTTTCAACTGATCTGCTTGTTTGGTCAGGCGGGCCTGGGACAGGGTCCTGAGCGTTCAGCTTCTCATTTTTTTGACTATGGAACACCTCCGATGGGGGATAGGAGGATTCAGGAATAATTCCTGGGTTTAGAGGCGCCAGCCCGTAGGCACGAAATCCACTAACTCCATCTCAACGGGACAAGCCTTTCCCCATGCTTGAGAAAGCATCTGAAGAAGACCGTCAACCTGATTTTACAGCATCTACTGCTTCCTGCATTCTCTGGATATCCCAGCTCTCTCGCTGTGTTCTCCTGACTCTCATTTTAAGTGCCTACAAATATCAAGCAATAAATAAAGTAACTTTCATTACTTCCTAAAAATAATTATTTGTAATGCATTTAAACATTGCAGAAACTAGGCCTCCTTCTTGTTAAGTCTAAGCATAAATAAATAAATTTTAAAAAAAGAAAATGAAGGAAAAGAAGAAATAAAATTAGATAAATCCTCCAATCACTCTGGACATCGTTAATACATTCAGTATTATGCTACACAAATTCACTCCCTGTAAAAACAAACAAAAAAAAAATAATAAAGTCCAACGAGTCTTGTAAAACGGCCAAGCGGATGGCCATATTACAAGAGAACACATGTTCATTGACTTCAAGACCTAGTTAGCAGGTAGCAGCACCAATCATAATTGCGGCAACACGCTTACAGTCCTCGAAGGTTACACTTTTACTAACGCTATCCATATTTTGTCATTTAAAACTCGTATTGCTATAATAAATTATGGCTCACAGACACAGGAAAACAAAATGGCTTCGTTTGGCTTATCTTGTAATACGCGATGTGATATATTTCCTTATAGCATACACAATACTGGCAGCTGTAAACAAAGCGCAGCACACATACAACTAATATGGCGATGCTTCTGCAGCACTCTGTCGTTTCTATCAGCAACTAGGAGGGCGGCAGAATTTAAATACTGGTACTCATTATCCGCGACCTCAGTAGTCATTAGACATCGTGAAACAGCAGAATGCGACACTCCGTGGAAATCAGGGACTTCGAACGTGGTCAGGTGATTGGGTGTCATTTGAGTCAGAAGTCTGTACGCGAGATTTCTACACTCCTAAACATCCCTAGGTCCACTGTTTCTGGTGTGATAGTGAAGTGGAAACGTGAAGGGACATGTACAGCATAAAAGCGTACAGGCCGACCTCGTTTGTTGACTGACAGAGACCGCCGACATTTGAAGGGGTCGTCAAGAGTAATAGGCAGAAATCTATCCAGGCCATCACACAGGAATTCCAAACTGCATCAGGATCCATTCCAAGTACTATGGCAGTTAGGCGTGAGGTGAGAAACCTTGGATTCCATGGTCGAGCGGCTGCTCATAAGCCACACATCACGCAGGAAATTGCCAAACGACGCCTCGCTTGCTGTAAGGAGCGTCAACATTACACGATTGAACAATGGCAAAACGTTGTGTGGAGTGACGAATCACGGTACACAATGTGGTGATCCGATGGCAGGGTATGGGTATGGCGAATGCCCGGCGAACGTCATCTGCCAGCGTGTGCAGTGCCAACAGTGAAATTCGGAGGTAGTGGTGTTATGGTGTGGTCGTGTTTTTCCTGGTGGGGGCTTGCACCCCTTGTTATTTTGCGTGGCACGATCACAGTGCAGACCTACATTGACATTTTAAGCACGTTCTTGCTTCTCACTGTTGAAGAACAATTCGGGGATGGCGATTGCATCTTTTAACACGATGATCGAGCACCTGTTCATACTGCACGGGCTGTGGCGGAGTGGTTACACGACAATAACATCCCTGTAATGGACTGGGCTGCACACAGTCCTGACTTGAATCCTATAGAACACATTTGGGATATTTTGGAACGCCGACTTCGTGCCAGGCCTCACCGGCCTACATCGATACCTCTCCTCAGTTTCGCACTCCGTGAAGAATGGGCTGCCATTCCCATAGAAACCTTCCAGGACCTGATTGAAAGTAAGCCTGCGAGAGTGAACGCTTTCATCAAGGCTAAGGGTGGGCCAACACCATATTGACTTCCAGCATTACCGATGGAGGCCGCCACGAACATGTACATCATTTTCAGCCAGGTGACCGGATACTTTTGATCACGTAGTGTACATACACTACAACAACAGGTGTTTACAAAAATATGCCTCTAAGAGAAAACATACATCATATATGAATAATTGATTTGATACAAAATTATGTCTTGCGATTTAGCGTTCTTTTTTGTTATTTACATACATTTCAACTGCGTGTAATTGTACATTTGTTACTTTACATTCTGATTGTATTGTACATATCCGGGTTGCCACTATGTAGTTCTCGCAACTATGCAATGTTTTTAATGTTACCCATATTTTCATATGGTTATGTTGTGTTGTTTACGCTGGTGAGCGACTTAGTCTTGTTCACTAAAGCTGCTAATCTTCTAATCATCCGTACGCGCACTGACCATACAAACACTTTCACTGTACCTTGTCGGCGCACTTTTTTGTGTATACATGGCTACTTAGGGTTGAGCCTCACCATTTTCTCTTTGTTTTTAGTTTCATTTATGGACGCTCGTTAACTGGTTTAAGGGGACAAGGTAGCCTGAACACATGGGAATTACACCTTAAGTGTGTTAAATTACCATTACTCTTAATGTTCTGAAATTTTTTCCTGAAACTTTTATGGATTATTCTATAGGTTATTATCATTATTTCAATTGGTTGTTTGCATTGATAACTTATGTAGTTGAGTCCGTAAAAATTATTTCATTCATCAGAAAAATAATAAAATGCACTCTTAAAACATGTGAATTCATGCACCATTTTCTCTGATACTACTTCCAATACAGAATCACACTTTCGCATGCTTGTTCTTAGTCTAATCAACTATCGTCTGAACCTCATTCATTTAGTTATGTTTATCAGTTCACTAGAATTTTAAAAAAAATATTTCCAAAGTTAAAAAAGTAAAGATGTGGAAAATTTGCAATTTTGTTGGTTTCTTAATATCACAATATACTTTATAAAATTATGATTGTGGTTCAGAAATTGGACTATGTTTGTATACATATATTGAAAATTTCAGCTCTCTACCTCTCATACTTTCTGAGAAAATGGTACATAAGTGTCCAAAACTGTTGTTTTGAGAAAACTGAATTTAAAATTTGAACATTAAAAATTCTGAAACACTTCAGTACATTCCAGGGTCGTAACCATCTGCACCTTCATTCCTGGATTGCTTCAGCAAAGGTTGAATGACAGCTTTAGAGGAATGCAGACTAGCACTTAAATGGTATTTAAATGTCTTAAAGACCTCTTAACCCCACAAAAGTATATATTTTCTGAAACTGGAAATAATAGAGATTCTATTACCGCATAAAACAGAAAATGTGATTTTCCATCATTTTAGAATACCTTGTCCCTTAACGGGTTCTTAGCGTCCCATTCTATATTAGGTGTGAAAGACCGGTAATTTTGCTCAGAGTCCTCTTTATCACTTGAGATTCTTTTACGTGCCGTACATGTACGACACAAGCCCACAGGCTTTACTTCGCTTCCGAAGGAAGCCATGCTAAGGATTTTCACGCCCGAAAAAAATTCATCGACCTCCGCCGGGTTTGAATCCGGATCTCGGGAACTAGCAGCTAGCATGGTGACCACTACACCACGGAGGACGACATTGCAGCTCCCCGGATATGCATTTGAGTTTGGAGTTCTTAAGAAACCCACTGCCTGATTGACTGTATAAAGTAATGTCCCTAACTATTGTAAAGCATAAATTCAACCTTCCTTAAATAGATACAAAAGTAGCTCAGGGATTCATTCTTAAAACCATACAATGTCACATTCCTAGGTATACATATAAACTTTATACAGACATATGTGACAAGTGGTCACATTGAGTTACCCTGCACCAAACACAACGGCAAAAAGAAATCAATTTGAATAATGCTAATGTTAAATTGTTGCGTTTGGAGCTTGTTTTGGGGTCCTACAACATTTACTTCCTATACATGACATTTTATATTCTAAAGTAACAGGATTTTCTTAACACACGTTAAAGGTTATCTCTTTTGGGGCATATTTTATGGCAATAAACAATTTTACCTACATAAGCTAATTTTGGACATTTCAAAAAACAATTACACTTTAACCACCTTGTAACTCGATTTGTTGAATGGGTATTTGCACTAAAATATGTTTAATATAATATGTACATGGACATATACTGGGGAAAAATACTTTACTATCTATAGTGATCAAAACTCAACTGTGTTGTATTGCGCGTCTTTTCACGACATTTTTGCTGCTTATAATTTATGGCATTTAAATTATGTTTCAACATACTATATACAGTTTCTTTCATTTTTACTTTCTCTACTAGGTATAGTAAGTAGGGGAAGAATTGTATTCCACCCAAAAATTCGATACCACGATTTCACCGGAAATATATGTTTGAGACTTCCTGAATCCAAAAAAAGGATTTTTGGAAACATGTCCGTGTGTGTGTCTGTGTGTGTGTGTGTGTGTGTGTGTGTGTGTGTGTGTGTGTGTGTGTGTGTGTGTCTGTGAACAGCATAACTCAGAAACGAACAGCCGGATAATCACCAAATTTGGTATTTAGGTGCAGTATCTTCCAGAGATGCGACACGAAGGTTTTCAAGAAAATACCCCCACCCCAGATAACCCATTACATGGAACATTTTTCGAAAATTTTAATTTTCTCAAAAATGGCTCTAACGATTTTGATTAAAATATCATATATTTAAGATATTTTTATGACAAATAAAATGTATATCTTGAATTTTCTGGGAATGTCTCCAAAAGTATTTTTCATTGTGAACGACTTTTGCACAACTGGTAAACCATAAGAGATAAACAAAATTTGACTACACAAAAAATGTAGATTGCGTTAAAATACACAATTTATGTCATATACAGTTTTTTGTTGAGTGAACCATTTTCGAGATATTACTTGTTATTCCCTTAAATTTTTCAATACTTATTTTCTCAAATGGGAATTCGTTATTCATTTTTTTGTCTTGGATATGCAAAGAGTATTAATCTGTGGCAAAGAGAATGATGCTGCAACTAGCAACCAGCTATTAAGAGATATGTCTAGGCTTAAAGGCCACTGTATTTCTATATTGCCCTTGCAAATACAAAACATGGGGAACATACTACGCCTTAAGTGATAGTCAAATATTTTTAGAACTGGTCGCTATGTGTAAAATGTAATTCTCTTTGCATGTCAAAATATCGTTTATGCAAATGTTTATCTCGATTAATATGAAATAGATGGAGAATGAGAGTTTGTACAAGAGTAGAGAAAGTCATGTGAGTGTAACACATCAGCTTTTTTATATATTGATGCAGAAGGCAATGCCTATGATTTAGTATGGATTTTGAGCCCTTCATGTGGCAGGTAATCGGTTTAGTAAAGCCAAATTGTATGGCCGATAATTTTCTTGGTGCGCGCGTTCTGAAGCTCAAAGGAACGGTCGCTTCTATTAATTTGCGCTGGACCAATGCACAATAAGTATATTTATTTGACTGTTTCATTAAGAGTGATGATTTCTTGTGTGCCTTATACAAAACCATATCGTTCTTTTACGGGTTCCATGTCTTCTTGTGGCATGTTTTGCGCTTATTTCGCTGTGTCCTTCCATCTCACCTGTGTGTCTGGTCATGCTTTCCCTTATTTCCTTCTCTTTGCTGTGGTGTTGTCAATTTCCTTAGCTCTTTTGACGATGCAGAGGCATCACTGATTTAGCTGACGCACTAAATCACGTTTCTGCAATAGCCTGGCTTGGTGACACACTCTCAGCCGGTACATTTACCTACTTTGGTGCCAAATCTGTGAATCCAGGAAAAATAAATCAGAAACTTAGAGGTGAAATAATACAGCACATGCAAATATTATTGTTCTTTTCTTCCATCTGTTAGTGTTTACGGAAGAAAAACTCGAGTCATGAGCATAGCTTATAGGTATACCGTACAACTAGTTTCCGTAATATTGATATAAAATCCTTTAAAAGAAGGTTTTCAGCGCAAAATATAATTCTATAAAAAGGGAAGCAAAGAAATTATTATTATTATTATTATTATTATTATTATTATTATTATTATTATTATTAGCATTGACTAAAAATAGCGGATACGTTATAACTAGGCTTCGGACACGGTTGCTGTTTCGTTGCACTTTGACTGGACAACAGTTACGTGCACACAGTGTTTCACTGAGAGCTCCCTCTCCCCAAGCACTGCCAGTGTTCGCTCTAAGCAAGCCATCAGTATATATACAGCCTGTTCTGAAGTTACGAAGTCCGGCCGTTGATAGGTGACAAAACATGCCGAAAACAACCAGTAAAAAGAGTATCTTACTTGTAAATGAATATGGAATGAATCTTGATGTAAGAGGGGAAAATATATTTTCTAAAGTATGCCACATTGAAATCAAAGGACAGAGAAGGGTTTTTATTGCAAGACAGTGTAAATCTAAAATGCACTTATAAAATATTACGTTGCTTCCTAGAAATGAAGTGGTGATGATACATTATCCACATCAGATACCAGGAACTCATGTAGCCAAACCGAAGCTTGCAGGGATTCATCTGACATGATTTTAAGCATTTAATAAGCTGCAAAATTCTGCTTTTAAAACGTTTATGGATAAATTTACAGCTATGAAATTTCCTTGTGAGTCTACTTTACGCAGATGTTATTTGTCTTTGTCATAAATGACAATACCAGATTTCTTGAAACTTGTCGATAGTTTGACACACCACTTTACAGAAGTAGACAAATGTTCTGCTGCTGAAATAGCACAGCAGAAACTGAAGAGTGTTTTAGATAAAAACCCAGGATATGCAATTATGTACAGTATTAGACATGAATAATAATATAATTAATGTTAAGAATTAGATTATCCTAAATAATGAAAATACATGTGTTTCTCAAAGGTGTGTGACGTTCGTCAGTTTCGTTTAGCACTAGTAACATCGTGTGATGTGGAACGGAGCTTTTCAAGATATAAACTTTTTTGAGTTTGAGAAGACGTTTAGCTTTTGATACATTTAGAAAATATATTGTAATCCAATGTAATAGTTTTCCAGGCATGTAAATCACATATGAAACTTATTATTTCATCTACCACAGTTCAGGTGTATTATTTTGTTCATCTTATTTATACTTTGAAATAAAAGCTTAAGTTTACCACAGAACTGTGTGCTTACTTCTGTGCCCACCTATACCTATAGCTTACACAGTACTCAGCACAGCACAAACTCAGTAGCGCACGAGACTACTGCCCCTCTCCTCTCCGCTCGCTTGTAAACAAAGTACCAGTATAATAGAAGTTAACTTAACCTCAAGTCATGTCCGAAGCCTAATTATAACCTATGGCATTATCGAGATAAAACAATTTCTTCCAATTCGAGAATGTCAAACAGGAACAATTTCGGAATTAGCATACAATACAAAATTGGTTACATGCGTTTATGCACAGAAAAATACTAATAAGAACATAATTCAGTGAACAAGCTATAACCTTCACAGCTTTTTATTAAATGAGTATCGAGTATCGCTACTCAAAAATCAGTATCGATAACGAGTATCGAGATATAGTGGTATCGTCCCATCACTAATCTTGAGTGATATGATTTCTGTTTATAGTTGAAAATCTATACACAGTGGTTAAAGTGACAGAAATTTTATTTTAACTATATTTAACCCGAAACGTACCTTAGTTTTAAATACACACAAAATATTTATTTATGAGAACGACAGCCTTATTGCATCGGGCGGGATGCTTCGTGGTAACATATGAGGCTCACTTTTGGGAGGTACTGGGTTCAATTACCGTCGACCGTACACTCGAACCTTGGGTTTTTCGTGTTGTTCCCTGTTCGGTAGTCATTACTGGGGTGGTGTATCATCTACCATGATTTCCTTTCCATAATTTCCCTCTCTTTCGTTTCCTTCTCATGTTTCAGGTGTGCTTCTAAGTTCCGTGGCGTATGACGGCACCGAAAAGAGCTGCTTGGTTGATGGGTCGTTCGTCGCCCTCTCTACGCAGCTCCAGCAGTGGGACGAGTCTCCGAGCCTGGAACTATTAGGGACTTACGTGAGTCTCTGTGGCCTATAGCCTCCTGTGGTTCCTTCACTTCATCCCTTCCTCCTAGGGAGTGGTAGCCAAATAGATCTCCATAGGTGCAGTACGCGAGGTATCCCCCCTCCGTTGTATACCCTATGCCCTAACATTATTGCAGAATAGAATAAAAACAAGCATTTTTCTTTATTGGTTCCACACTGACCACGTATTAAGGGATAAAATCATGTATGTAGTCCCGAGGTAAAGTAAATTACTTTGTTTATTTCTGTCTGCACTTCCAGGGTACTGGTATTGAAATGGTTATTTCTATGAACTTTAATCACTTTAGCTGAACTTTTTAATACAGATTTCTTCAATATAATTCTAGCAGAAAATCTTATTTAAAATTCATTTAAAACATTAAACGTAGTTTATTACAAATTAACCAAACAATT
The DNA here is from genome assembly GCA_030765065.1 of Deroplatys truncata. Taxonomy (NCBI): domain Eukaryota; kingdom Metazoa; phylum Arthropoda; class Insecta; order Mantodea; family Mantidae; genus Deroplatys; species Deroplatys truncata. The sequence goes on from CM060990.1 coordinate 669,747,924, forward strand.
ATTGTGTAGAATGCAATAATAACTATTAATATTTTTAAAAAGTGGGTATAGCAGCAAGATGTTTCGAAAACAGGCTCCATGCTGGATTTGTTCAAGTAAATTGTAGTATATAGTTTTGTTTTCATCGTGTTATGTACCAATTTTTTCAAAAAGTAGTTTTGAAAGATGAAATTCGAGTCTCGTGTAAAATGCTTCACCTGATGGCAATTTTGATATGATTATTTATACACTGTCGTTTTCAAAATTGCATCACCAAGAAAGAATTTCCGTAATAACCCCAAACTTGGTGGAAGTGTAGAAGAGTGTGGAAGTAATACGTGATTAGGTTTGCAGAGAGATGGGGTACACATAGGCCGAGCAGAGCCCTCTCGTGTCGGTCCGACAAGGTCAGTGTTGCGCCCAGTGTAGACAGTGCAGAGCTGTCAAACAAGGTGAAAACAATAAAGTGAGTGCCAGTATGCCTCGTCAACGTCAAAGGGAGCAATATCGGCATGTGAGTGAGTTCGAACGGTGCAGAATGATCGGTCTCTGGGAAGCGGGTTTGTCATACCGTGACATTTCGGCTCTTACAGGGCATGCTACTAAGACAGTGATGCGTGTGTGGAAGCAGTGGATAGATGAAGGTCGTACTCAGCGAAGAGCGAGTACTGTACCACGGAACATGACCACAGCACGGGATGACCGTCATCTTGTCCGCATGGCCATAACGGACCGTACAGCTTCATCCACTGTGTTGGCTCGACACTGGAGCACTGCAACAGATGTGAACTTGTCTGCATCAAAGGTTCGTCGCCGTCTGCTGCAAGTTGGACTGGTTGCATGCATGCCATTACGTCGGCTTCCATTGTCCAAAAACCACAAGCTCCTCCGAATGCAATGGGCACTTGAACACCGTCACTGGGGTGCTGAATGGCAAAAGGTAGTCTTTTTGGACGAGTCCCGCTTCAACGTGTTCTACAGTGATGGCCGCATACGTGTCCGGCGGTACCGTGGTAAGCGCAACCTGGAGGGCTGTATTGTTGAACGGCATAGCGGACAAACACCAGGTGTGATGGTATGGGGCGCCATTGCTTACAACAATCGATCTCGCCTCCTACGAATTGAGGGCACTTTAAACAACAACCGGTACCTAACGGTGGTTGTAGAGCCTAAGGTACTCCCCCTGCTTCAGGCATCTCCACAGGCCACATTTCAACAGGACAATGCCCGGCCACATATTGCGAGGAATGTAGAAGCCTTCTTCGAAGAGCGACGGGTACCATTGCTTCCCTGGCCTGCACGTTCGACTGAAATCGAAGATGTCTGGGATATAGTTGGTCGGCACCTGGTGCATCACGGTCCTCCAGTAAACAGTGTCACGTATTTGTGGGCTCGAATACAAACTGTGTGGAGAAAAATCCCTCAGGAACTTATTCAGAACCTTTTTGATTCAATGCCACGGCGTACAGCAGCTCTAATTGCAGCCCATGGAGCCCACGGCAAATACTGAATATTAGGGCGCAAAAGTCATGTATAGATTTGAAAAGTTTATCATTTGTTACTTGTCATGTACCTAACCTGTGGTATTAAATTCATTGAATTCATGCGTTTCCTTCTTGGTGTTGCAATTTTCACAAACAGCAGTGTAATTAAAGATAAATTTCCGGGGAGAAAGGATAAATAAAATAGCTTTCTTAATTTTCTAAACATTAATAATTTTTCAAATTTATAAAATAACCCTAAATAATAAAGCTATACCAGACATTAAGAAAACATTACTGAAATCTCTTCATCATCCTTCAAAGAATGCATTCTGGATCTAAAATATTTAACAAATATTGGATAAGGGAAAGCATTTTAAGGTCAGAAAAATGTAACTGAGTCTGTAACTTCCTCTTAGGGATATTCTTGTGAATGGAGGACTTGTAAGTCATGTTTGGCGATGCATTTAAGACATTACTTAAGGAGCTGTGTCTTGGTTAAAGGACTTGTTACTTGAAAGTTTGAAGTCAGACTTGGAGAAAAGCACGCGACGTTTAAACTGCCTTTAGTATTAAGTGCCCCGTTTAAGTGTTGTGACATGGCATTTCCATTTTATGTACCTGTGTGTGGAGGCAGAGTTCCCACTCATATCCTCTCTTTCCCTACAACACTGCAGGAGAGGCACATATGTATATGTTGTGTATAAATCCTACATTTAATAAATTTCGCTATCGTAAATAATAGCAGCATATGTTGTTTATTTGTTTACTAACTGCAGTGTACGCTGCTTGCTGGAGTGGAAGGGGTGCTTGTAGGAAGGGTTAACGGACCCTTGTTTGCATGTAGGAATATACTTGTTGTGTATTGGAACAACATTAATATGCAAAATAATGAAAAACGGTCTAGCATGTGTGTACTGAGTGAAGTGGAAAGGGCAGGGCCAGCTGCTATAATTCTCACCATTTTGTTTTAAACCGAGTGATAACGCAGCAAGCAACGATGACCTGATCTCCCTCCACGCCGTTTTCCTTTTCCAGCTGTTCCCATATCACACACACAGCGTTATGGTAAGTTACTCCCAATATAAATCTTCGTGTGATTCATTTCTGGCATATACTATAACGTTATTCCTGCTGCTAAGTCCACGTCATTATAACGAGCGACATGGCTCCGTGGTAACGTGTGAGGCTAGCATTCGGGATATCCCGGGTTAGATTCCCGTAGGCCGCCCACTATGACCTTGGGGTTTTCGTGGTTTACCCTAGTCGGTGGACGAATGCTGGTGTGGTCCCTCTTCTACCGCGAATTCTCTGTCCCTTCATTCCCCTCATTTCGTTTTCCATTTGGGTTTCGCGGCTGTGCAGTGTCGATCAGTGTCGGACAGATGGCGCGGCTGCTTGCTCATTGAGTAGTTCTTCTCGGCCCTAGTAGATAAAAGCTTTCTTTGGGCCACTCCTAGTGGGTGGCGTCCTCCCCTATTCCACCAGAGGGAAGCCTTCTCTGAAAAGCTCGACGGTGTGATCGGGTCTTCAAGCTTGAAATCCTTATGGATCTCTGTCAACCGTCTGCCTGCGGCCTCTAGCCTCTTGTAATTCCTTCACCTCAACCGTACCTCTTGGGCGTCGTGGTCATAAAACATCCACCTTCGGTCGAGGGGTCCCTCTTCGTTATCTTGTCATTGTCACTGTCATTTAATTGTACTGTCTGAAGATGAAAATTGAAATTGAGTTTTATTTATGGACGTTCTTTAACTGCTGTGGTCCTTAGCGTCCCATTATATAGGACGTGAAATACCGGTAATTTGTCAGAGGACTCTTTATCAGGCTTGAGGTTCTTTTACGTGCCGTAAATCTACGACACGGGACCACCGTTTTACTTCCTTTCCGCAGGAAGTCATGCTAAGGATTTTTACGCCCGAAAGGAACCCATCGCCCTCCGCCGGGTTTGAACGCGCGACATCGGGAACTAGAGTCTAGCACGGTAACCACTACACCACGGAGGATGACAGATGAAGATGATTGCTATTGCCACGCTGATTAGCATCTAACACCTTGCTGTGCATAGTCCCGACACAATTCATGCCTTGCTTATGGAGGGTCAGTCAAAAACCGGGCTGGTTTTGAACCGCTCCGCCTTTTGTTGTTTTTGGGTTGTCAACAGCGTATAGTATTATGGTAATATCCAGTGACATTCAAACTGCTGCCTCAGTCTGCATTTATTGCATTTCTTCATTTTGTGTGTCGCCTAGAAGTAGTATACAATTTAGCAGTGTGTGTTAGTTCCGAAAATGTATCAAAATTAAGAAGGTATTGCAGCAAATTTTAGATATCTTCCTGCGATTCTAGGACGTAACGAAGCAATTGTTTGCAGATTTACGAAAAATTTCAGTGAAACAAGTTCAACAGCAACATACAATATTTAGCAGACTTTTGAAAAAGTTCAGCTAAAAAGCTTCAACAGTCAACATTTCGCGGATTTCGTACCGAGTATTCATTTTTCGATTCCCAGCTATGGGGTGGCGATTTTAAGTCCCCCTATCAAGACCTTGACATCTCACTAGCTTACGTGAAGTATCCCAAAGGCCAACTTGGTTAGCATTCTACAGATAAAAGCTGCAGTTTCCCTCGTTCAACCGACATACTTATTGTCATCGGAGGTAATAGACTCCGCCCACCGCGTACCTCCAGCAAATAAGGAGGTCCATTATTACTGGTAGAACGAGGTTCCCTAAAGATCATAGACCATAAGGGAAGCGTTGAAAATAATAACAATAAGTTTAAACTTTGAAGAAGACGGTTTGTTAGCTCCACGTATGGAAGCCAATTTGAAGTTGTTTATTCATTTAGCTCCACGTATGGACGCCAATTTGAAGTACGTATTTTGTTGTAGGAGTTTGCACCACGCCTTGGGCGTCAATTTGAAGTAGTTTGTATTGAAGGAGTTGTATAATATTTCAACTGTTGGGGAGCCGAACTTGTAGTAGTTGCAACCGCACGTATAGTACCCGGTAGCCTTCGCCCCAAATGTACTTTCAGGTGGCGTTTGCCCCAAACTTAAAAAAAAAAATATTTTGTTTGTAATTTGACTGTTTCTTTAAGTACTAAATATTTATGTTTGCCTCGGCTGCGTCAGTATTATTGTTAGAGACACGTTTCTCTTTGCAGGGTTGTGGTGTAACTGAAGAATGTAGGCTTACACAGATTATAATTCTATTTCTCTACATTTATTAATCCTTGACAGAATTTACACTCCACTGATATAGAGAGCTGTGAGATTCTTTTTATGAATTAATTACACTTTTTAACACGTAAACTTATTTTTCGTCTCACACGAATACATATTATATTTCTTGAGGACACTTTTTGCGTCTGGTTAGTAACGCTGTCTGCAGGCAACTGAACTCTAAATTTGTAAAATGTTCTCCTTTTCAGTTTCTGATTGGCTAATCCTACTCCAATAGAATACCTTCATTTAACTAAAGCTTTTTCTGGTTGTTGATTGGCTATTATATAAACTGTCACTAAAATTACATTATTGTTACTCCAAGAATCACAAGTAGTACTGTTAAACTTTCTTACTCATTATTGACTCAAGGTTACCTCATTGTTACCTCATTGTTAGCAACTTTTAGCTTATTATTCTCACAGCTCCTACATTATTGCATTACGTAATACATTCACATAACATTATTACACATGGATACAATAATATAAGCATATGCAATGACTGTTACATACATTTTTCAAATTATTACATACACATATTGCTTTAAGGCGGCCTGTTATTTAATTTACATATTATATAATTAGACTGAAATTATTTAAGTGTTAAAAATACTGCCTCAACTTATGAGAATCTTCATTCTTGTTTGTCTTAGTCCAACAAAATTGGTTACTTGTTGTTCCGAACATGGAGTATAGGGAGTTCCTCATTGCGCTCAATTCTCCAGCATAATCCCCATTACAACAGCAACTGAAAGTGGCCGAATACGAGAGGTGAAGTTTTGTTGTCTAGGTTCTGATAAGACAAAAAGGTGGACGAGTATGGCTTTGGAGGAGAAAATTCATCCTCAGCGACGAAGTGCACTTCCACTTAAGTGGATTTGTGAATAAGCAGAATTACCGGATACGGAGATCAGAAAGCTTTTATGTGATTAATGAAAAAGTACATCCACAACAAGTGACTGGTGACTGGGATGGGGCATTATTAGCACTTATATTTTTAAAGATGAGACGGGATGTGGGGATTAGAAAATTCCTGGACCTCAATGTTTACTTTCTCTACTACTAGTTGTTAAATTAGAGTAAGGACTCCAATCCATCCAAAATGGATATCGAATCCTCAACGGAAATACCTACACGGCTTGAGAGTTCTGAATAGAAATCAAAATTTTTAGAAAATGATCCGTGTGTGTGTTTGTCTGTCTGCCCGTCTTTAGCAGCATTACACAAAAACGAAAGAATTGTTAAATATCAATCTTGGTATTTAAATTCAGCGTCTTCTAAAGTTGAGGCACACCGAGCGAGGTGGCGCCGTGGTAACACGTGCGACTCGCATTCGGAAGGTCCCGGATTCAATTCCCGGGACGGCCCACTCTGACCCAGGGTTTTCTGGGAGTTCCCTGGCCGTCAGGCGATTGCTGGAGTGATTTCTTTCAGCCCCCGAAATTCCTGTCCCTCCATTTCGTTCATCCTTCACCGTTAGGTCAGTTCCAGGTTTGAAGTGTCGGCGATGATGTCTGATTGCAACGTGGCAGGGAAAAAGGATGCTTTTTGTGAACTTTCTCCGTTCCTCGGCTTTCAGCTGGTTGCCGGGGCCGCACGGATCGCCCCTTCGGAGCGGGATGCTGGACCCTCTGTGTGGAGGGGGGTTCCCAGTCTGTTTGTCCGACTGTCGAGGCGTCTCAATCTGGAAACTATAGGGGTCTTGTCATTGCTGTGCCCTCACTTCTGGTTCCGGCCGCTCGGTGTCTCTTCTCACCTCCTCCTCCTCCTTCCCAGGGGCGTAGATACAACATCCCCACTGGAGCAGTGCCAAGTCCCCTCCGATCATCAGAAACAGAAAAAGATGAGGGACAAAGATTTTCAAGAATGTCTCCACACAAAACTATGCTTCATATAGAACATTTTGTGTTATTTTGTTTTATCAAAAATGGCTCTAACCCTCTGATTAAAACACCAGATGTTTAAGATATCTGTATGATAAATAAAATGTATATATTGTATTTTCTGCGAATAGCCTGTAAAGCTCTCTTCATTCTGGATGACAAAATCTTGCTGCACAATAAAGTAGATCCTGTTAATACACACAGTTTATCTGAAACAAAGTTTTTGTGGCATATAGCACTTCCGAACTATCCTTTGCTTTTGTTTTTTTCCAAGTGGTAAGTCGCAATTAGTTTTCTCTCGTGGGATGCAAAGAGTATGGAATTTCAAAGGCCATCTCATAGCGATTCACCCTTTAAAAATCTGACTATCGCTTTAATCTACCCTATCCTTCTTATATCTGTAACCAGATGTGTAAATTGTAATGAAGGTTTGTCTTGATTGACAAGAAATAGATAGAAGATTAAACTTTGTAGGAATAATTTGTAGAACATTCACATGTGAATGCAACACAAAGGATTTCTGAAGTTGGGCCATGATGTGGGGATCAGACAATCCTTGTTTGGTGCATGAAAGGAGATCATCCACAGTGAGTTATGGTTTGCTGTGTGTTTTTGGGGCATGGCACCATCAGACATTTGTTTTTGAAGATAGGTAGGATGTGTGCATTAGAGAAACCTTATTTGAGTTATGAAAAGAGATGCATCTACAGTGAGTTATAGTTTGTAGTTGAAGTAGATAGTATCTTTATGTTATTTGCACCATGCTTTGGGCGTCAATTTGAAGTAGGTTGTATTGAAGTAGTTGTATTATATTTTAATTGTTGGGAGCCGAACTTCAAGTTGGTTGCAACCGCACGTATGCTAAACAGTTTCCGGTGGCCTTTGCCCCAAAAATGTTTAAAAATAATAACTTTGTAGTTTGACTGTTTCTTTAAATATTAAATATTTATGTTTGCCTCGGCTGCGTCAGTATTTTTTTGGAGACATGGATGTCTTGGCAGGGTTGTGGTGCGACTTAAGAATGTAGGCTTACACAGATTATAATTTTACTTCACTACATTTATTAATGCTTGATACGATTTAAATAACACTACAGTGATATAGAGAGAGCTATGAGATTTGTTTTATTAATTACTTGCACTTTATAACAAGTAAAACTATTTTCGTCTCACACGAATACGTATTAAATTTCTCGAGGACACATCTCGCGTCCGGTTACAAACACTGTCTACAGGCAACTAACTTATGAATTTGTAAATGTTTCTCCTTTTCAGTTTCTGATTGGCTAATCCCACTCCACTAGAATACCTTCATTTTACTAAGCTTTTTCTGGTTGTTGACTGGCTATTTTATAAACTGTCACTAAAATTACATTATTGCTTCCAAGAATCACAAGTAGCATTATTAAACTCTCACATTCATTATTGCCTCAAGGATATCTCATTGTTACCTCATTGTTAGCAACTTTTGATCTATTTCTCACAGCTCCTACATTATTAAATTAGGTAATACATTCATATAACATTATTGAACATATATACAATAATATTAATATATACAATGAGTGTAATATACACTTTTATATATTGTTACATACACATATTGCTTTAAGGCGGGCTGTTATTGGATTTATATTTATATAATTAGACTGAAATCATTTAAGTTTTAAAAATACTGCCTCATAGTGTATTTTTGGGACGGGCACCTTCAGACCTTGGTTTTTGAAGATGAGGTAGGATGCGTGGATCAAAGAATCATTATTTGATTTATGAAAGGGAAATGCATCCACAGTAAGCGATGGTTGGTTGTGTATTTGGAGGGGGCAGATGTCATCATCAAGATAAAACAATACTCACTTCGGTGCAATGATCATTCGAGAGGTTTCATCAGGATGTCGCTACCTATCAGATTTCCTGTGAAACGATTGCCGAATCGGTTGATCTCCCGTAATGGTGACAGCAATTACCATCAGGACCATGTGATGAACTCCTTTTGATTTTTTTCTTTGGGGTTATGTTAAATCATTAGTTTAGGTCAACAAATCCCGAAACTTCTGCGACTTAAAGGAGGAAATTCGACTGGTTTTTGGTCAAGTCGAAATGCGAGTTTGTGAATCGTTCATCGGACATAGCTCTTGCACGCCAGCAAGGCAGAGGGAGCCAAATGCCCGATATCATTTTGCATACCTGAAATCAGTGGTTATGATGAACATGTTTGTGTCCGTTTAGTGTGTTTTTGAAAAAAAAGTTAGTAATTTGAGTTATAACCGGCGTGTTTGTTTAATTAGCCGTTAACTCTACACAGATGAAGGTGTTTGCAAGTCTGTGTGATTGTTACAAATTGAATAATGGCCACCTGATTGACACAGTAAAGTATTTTAACTCTTTTAAAGGAACATTGATTATATAAACGTCTAGTGTTTTACTATTGCACAGTTTTTATACAACACGAGTATATTTTTTAATGTTTAAAACAATATTCTAAATTAATAAAATAAGATTTGTAACTATATTATTTCCCAACTTTTTCATTTAAAATAATTGTACATTTTCGATCAATCTGTTTTATATTATTAGCTCTCAAAGAACCATGGGACTGTTTTTTATTTCCTATGAAATTGGACCTTTTGTTTTACAAATACGGTTTGTAAAGACACTCCACACATATACAGCTGTGTACAACTACCTACTCGTAGTTAACCATAATAATAATAATAATAATAATAACACCGTGGCGCTACAGCCCATGAAGGGCCTTGGCTGACTGCCGACGACCTCACGCCCACTTACGCACGCTAGAGGTGGGTGATCATCCAACCGATACCGGGAGGTGATGTGTCCAACATCATGCATTCCCCAGCCAGTATGTTGGCCTCCGTGGGCGTGATCACTGACTATCGTTGCTCCTTACGAGTCTGACTGGGTATCGGTCCAGGATTTAAAATCTGCACTCTATGGTTGGGATCAAACCCGGGTGTATTCCGTGGCCGGAAACCAGAGCTCCAAGCTCTAGCCCACGCGCCAAGGCGCAGGACACCTACTCGTAGCTACCTAGAAATAATACTAACATACTTATATTTCCAGTACTGGCCACATGTATGGAATGTTTTGTAAAAAATCACTAGGACTACCAAAATCAACACCAGGAGAGGTAGCTTTAGTACACTGGGAAGAACAGGGAGAAATGGAATAGTGCTATAAGGAATTTTAAAATTATGGTGTAGATGTTTAGCAAAGGAGGAAAGAGAAATTGTAAAGATATGCATGAATCAGCAAAGTTGTATGACAAACGAATATAGTTGCTGGGCAGGAATGGGAAAATTAACAATGGGAAAAAGAGATACATGGATACTAGGAGAGAGAAATATAAGTGGATTTTGGAAGGCAGTAAGAAGTAGAACGGAAGACATAGAAAGGCTGGGGAAGTTGAAAAATGATTAAGCTTCTACAGTGCGGCGTTTTAAGTTAAGCAACGAATCGTCCATATGCCTAGTACCGAGAACACTGCAGTACAGCGTGTTACACGTATAGCCGATATGCGGCCTTACCTTAAAATGTCCGCAATGTACAAAATAATAAAAAGAGTGTGCGGAAGAGGAAGGTATGTTGACCAGGGCAATGGACATGAAAATGAAGGATTAATATAGATGAGAAGGGACCAATGTACTTAACAGGGTTAAGAAGTAGTGGAAAAGGAATATGTGAACTATGTGGTATAAGGGAAAGCATATGGTACTAGATGACATAATGTAAAGAACTAATGATATGGAGGGAAAGGTATGGGAAAAGTAGGAATACATCGACAGAAAAATAGTAACTATCAAAATTCTAATACGAAAAGAAGAAAAAAACTGGAGATATGGGGGATTTTTAAGGAAAGTAAAAGAAAAATGGATTGGAACAGTAAGGGATGCAAGGAAGGAAGAACAACAAAGCGCAGAGGGGGAAGAATGGTGCAGGGGCTAAAGTTGCTAAAGGGCTACTCAGTGAACTACAAGGCCAGGGGCCAAGCAAACTGAGTAGTACATAATGCTTAAATGACCAGACAATTTGTACAGAGGTTTAGAAGGTATATAATAAATTTTGTAAAATACATTATACAAATAAATTCGTTCATTAATATTTCCAATTTCATTACTCAGTAGCACATAATTTTCTTCATTTATAATCATAATAAAAACACAGCGTTTCAAGTGCGAGAAGTACAGATTTTTCAAAAAATTTCTTATACAATATCTTCACGCTCTGTATGCTATTCAATTGTTTATGCCCAATACGCGCCCTAAACTTAAAGCTCAGAATATATTTTGATTTCGCAAAACTGTGTATTGTGAATGTTTGTTATGATTTGTAAATAAAATATAGCATGCAACTTGTGGAACGTCGGTTTTTTATACTCCTAGAATCTTCATCATACGAGTGTTTTTTACACTCGTAAAAATATCTCACTGCAGCCATAAATTGGGTAAATATATATTATTTGTTACTCAATTAAAATTTAGCTGCATAAAAAGGAAATTATATTAAATATTAATATGCTTTGCTTTCCATTTGGGTAGTAAACTCTCATGGTGTGTATGTATATGCACGTACAAGCATAGAGTTTGCAGTCTGTTCAGACCCTGCAATTTTTAGCTCTATTTTGGCTATACCTGCAGCAATAATGGCCTAATTTTTCTTAATTTATCATTTAATTTCCAAGTTTGCCTTGATTTTAACTGAGTTAATATAGTTTAATTTCATAGACACCATTATAAAATCTTTCGTTTTGGTACACTCGCCATTCATTTATTCCATCACCGCAGCTTCAGGCGGCATTCTACTGCCCTTCACAGGTGGAGTATACTACTTCCATATCGCAAGGAGGAGATGTGTGTATCTGCTTACCTTTTCACGCATGCAGTGGCGTTTTTGTTTTACGTGAACAGTTGTAGATTATTCGCATATTAATATATAACCATAACGTATTTAATGAGAAGTTGCTGTGGTGCACCGCCTAGATGGCACCACTGCTGCTTGCGACGGAACGAAACTATACATGCGCTATTAACTACGTATTATAAAACATCAATGACTTGCTTTTTTGAAGATTTCAGCTATTGAAAATCTTTGAGTATTTCCAAGAATATTATGACCTTAGAAAAAGTGATCTCCTTTGTTATTTCTTTAGTGGGGACGAAAAATTTTCATTTCAACTAATTGATGCAGTAATTTGTATCACAAATTACTTAAATGTAAATAATGATTGTAATATGAATATGCATTTTTATGTGACATTGATTTCAGATATTTATTAATTGTAATTATTATTGGGAAATAAGTTTATACGGCCTTACTGAAACTGTCAATAATAGCGCAATAATGCAGCGAGGGGGTGAGCTGTTTATCATTATTGGAAACGAGGAAGTTACGTAATGTTGGCGCGTTTTTCCGTTGAGAATCTTCTGGAATATTTCCCTAGAGCATATGTGTTCATAATTTTCATTGGATATTAAAATAGACGCTAATGTTGGCGCGTTTTATTAGCCAATAGTAACTCAGTTATAATCTTTAGGCATATCGGGGAGTGGGAGTATAAAAAGCCAAGTCAGAGGTAGATCGCGGTCAGTTCATCGAAAATCTCAATACATTACACGTCGCCTTCAGTCGTCCAGTTCATCAAAAATCTGTGTACACTACACGTCGTCTTCAGTCAGTCAATTCGTCGAAAGTATTTGTACGGCAAACGTCGGGTATCGATTCACAAGTTACGCACAGCAGAATTATGAATAATCTAAAGTGTTGTAAGGTTAATTATACAAAAGGTTGAAGTACGTGGATTAAAAGTGATCAGTAAGAAGTTATTATAACAGTTTCAGTTTAGCGAGTGTTCAGATCAATGTATAAATGTGATAGTTAACGTGTTCGACAATAAATGTGTAAAACAAACTTCTTCATCAGTGTTCTTTTTGGATAAAAGATTCCTTTCCGTTTACACAACCCTGATCAAGAGACATGTTCGACCGAGAAATAATAGCTAGCCGGAGGACAGTAAACCAAAATTAATTAAGATAACTAGCGTTCTTTCAAACGAACACTAACACTGCTGCAAATTGATAACACCAGATGGAGCTACAAACCTAACAAATGAATGACGTCACAAGATGGCTTCACATGAAGTAAACACACATACACAAACATCACAAGTAACAAACATTATAAGTAATACCGTTACAAATTGGCTCCCAAACGTGGGGCTTAACAAATTAAATAACATTTAAACCGCTACAAATTGGCGCCCAAACGTGGGGCTAACCACAAACAAATAACAAACATAAATGTTACTACATAATGAAATATAAATTTATGTAGATGACACACCAAAAGTTCTTTACAGCAACCTAACTGCGGCTACTTCACTTGAATTAATTTTAAGCATTCAGGCATTCACAAAAATATATTACCCCACAAACTGTTTGCACAGGTAGCTTTCCGGAGACAATCTTTTCCATACATGATATAATATCGTAAACACTTCTGATGCATACGTTGAAGAAGGTGTTTTGTACCTATGTTATTTGCACCACGCTTTGGGCGTCAATTTGAAGAACGTGTTTTCTTTTAACTTGTTTGCAACACGCTTTGTTCGTCAATTTGAAGTAGGTTGTATTGAAGGAGTTGTATTATATTTCAACTGTTGGGGAGCCGAGCTTGTAGTAATTGCAACGCACGTATAGTAAACAGTTTCCGGTAGCCTTCGCTCCAAATGTACTTTCATGTGGCTTTTGCCCCAAGTTTAAAAAAATATTAACTTTGTAATTTGACTGTTTCTTTAAATATTATATAATTATGTTTGCCTCGTCTGCGTCAGTATTATTGTTAGAGACATGGATGTCTTGGCAGGGTTGTGGTGCAACAAGAATGTAGGCTTACACAGATTATAATTTTACTTCACTACATTTATTAATCCTTGACACAATTTAAATAGCACTTCACTGATATAGAGAGCTGTGAGATTCTTTTATTAAATACTTGCACTTTTTAACAAGTAAACCATTTTTTGTCTCACACGAATACTTATTAAAATTTCTCGAGGACGCATCTCGCATCCGGTTACAAACACTGTCTGCAAGCAACTGAATTGATTTCAACCGCCTAAACTTGTAAATTTCTGTATTTCAGGTCTCTGATTGGCTATTCCTAATCCAATAGAATACCTTCATTTTACTAAAGCTTTTTCTGGTTGTTGATTGGTTATTTTATTATAAACTATCACTAAAATTACATTATGCTTCCAAGAATCACAAGCAACATTTAAACTTTCTAATTCATTATTGCCTCAAGGTTACCTCATTGTTAGCAACTTTTGACCTATTTCTCACAGCTCCTACATTATTAAATTACGTAATACATTCACAAAACATTATTACACATGTATACAATAATATAAATATATACAATGACTGTAATATACACTTTTTATATATTGTTACATATACATATTGCTTTAAGGCGGGCTGTTATTGAATTTATATATTATATAATTAGACTGAAATTATGTAAGTGTTATAAATACTGCCTCAACATGAGATAAGATATGATCGATTTGCCAGAATTGAATTATTTAGTTAGTATTAGAGAAGCAGAGACATCTGTTGTTTTGGGGCGGAGAAGAGTGGAACACAGCTTGCATGTTGGTATTTTGCGGTAGTGTCTCGTAAGTATGGGAGTTCGTGATAAAGTTTATATGTAGTAATTTGTGATTATTATTAATTATGATTTAATTTAAATATATGCCGCGGCTGCGTCAGTTATATATTTGGAAGAGCAAGTATCTCTTAACAAGGGTGGTACGGCTGTAGAATGGTTTACACACCTTACACAAGTTATGGTTTAAATTCTTACTTCTTTATTAATTCTTGAAGGCAGTTGAATAATATATCAAATAATAACAAATTGCTGAATTCTTCATCTCAAACGGTCGGCATCTCACTTCATTAACTCAAATATTAGTTCACAATAAATTTCTTAGTCAATTTAAACTGGTGTTGTCCTTCGCAAAACAAATCAAATTAAATTGAGTTTTATTTATGGACACTCTTTAGCTACTATGGTCCTTAGTGTCCCATTCTATATTGGACGTGAAAGACCGGTAATTTTTCTCAGAGGCCTCTTAATCAGGCTTGAGGTTCTTTTACGTGCCGTAAATCTACGACACGGGACCACCGGCTTTATTTCCCTTCCGAAGGAACCCATGCTAAGGATTTTTACGCCCGAAAAAATCGATCGCCCTCCGCCAGGTTTGAACCCGCGACCTTGGGAACTAGAGGCTAGCATGGTAATCACTACACCACGGAGGACGACTTCGTAAAACATTCACGCATACCCCGAGGGAAAATACTCCTAGCATTACCACTGGAGCAGCCGGTAGCAGAATCAACAGCAGATGCTGGAAACAACGAGAAAAGGTGCAACTACATTCCTTTACCAAATTGTCGCACCATCGAGGCATTTCACGCGACTTCATCTCTAGAAGATCTGTTTTACCTTTTGCGATTTTAAATTTATATTTTGCCCTAATCAAATTTCTTTTACGGTCTTTTATTTTATTCAACGCAACGACCATCTCCATGGCATCCTTTTCGGTTTTCAGGTTCCATGAAATGCTACAAGCAGGCTCATTTATACTGTTGACTGCATTTATAGAGCAAGTATTGTTAAAAGAAATGTCCCGTCTTTTCACGGAAGACTTGCGTTTCTTAATTCTGCCTTTGAAAGGCATTTGGGCAAATAAGGAGACATTTGCGAAATTATATCTGGCTTAGTTTCCATATTTGTCTTGGTATTTCTACTGTTTTACCTCACTGGCATCAGCTTTTGTGAAACGGCTGGTGGAAAAGTGAATGCCACACGGTCATGACATTGCAAGCTTTCTGTTCTTCCTATGGATGGCGTTTTCCCATTTTAAGACAATACTGTTATTGGGTAGTCTACAGAAGTGTCTCGTCCCTGTAGGAGATCGATCCTAAAGCGAGACCTGCAGCCGGGAGTAAAACAAGCACCCACCTTGCTATTCTTTAAGCACTGTATTCTGAAGAAGATAGATATTTTATTAGCTCCACGTATGGAAAAGCCGATTTGAAGTAGGAGTTGTATTGTAGTTCAACTGTTGGGGAGCCGAACTTGAGGTAGTTGCACCCGCACGTATAGCAAACAGTTTCCGGTAGCCTTCACCCCAAATGTACTTTCAGGTGGCCTTTGCCCCAAGTTTAATAAAAATATTAACTTTGAAATTTGACTGTTTCTTTAAATATTATATATTTATGTTTGCCTCGGCTGCGTCAGTATTATTGTTAGAGACACGTTTCTCTTAGCAGGGTTGTGATGCGACAAGAATGTAGGCTTACACAGATTATAATTTTACTTCACTCCTTTTATTAATGCTTGATACGATTTAAATAACACTTCACTAATATAGAGAGAGAGCTATGAGATGTTTTTATTAAATACTTGCACATTTTAATACGTAAACTTATTTTCGTCTCATACGAATACGTATTATATTTCTTGAGGACACTTTTTGCGTCTGGTTAGTAACGCTGTCTGCAGGCAACTGAACTCTAAATTTGTAAAATTTTCTCCTTTTCAGTTTCTGATTGGTTAATCCTACTCCAATAGAATATCTTCATTTAGCTAAAGCTTTTTCTGGTTGTTGATTGGCTATTTTATAAACTGTCACTAAAATTACATTATTGTTGCTCCAATAATGACTAGTATCATTATTAAACATTCTTACTCATTATTGCCTCAAGGTTACCTCATTGTTACCTCTTTGTTAGCAATTTTTGACTTATTTCTCATAGCTCCTACATTATTAAATTACGTATTAAATTACATTATTAAATTATTACACATGTGTACAATAATATAAACATATACAATGACTGTAATATACACTTTTTATATATTGTTACATACACATTGCTTTAAGGCGGGCTGTATTGAATTTATATATTATATAATTAGACTGAAAATCATTTAAGTGTTAAAAATACTGCCTCGATTTACAGAAGTAATAGTTATGCAGATGTTTAGTAAACAACACAACCTGCACTAAGTAACAGAAATGCAATCTAAAAGACAGTAAGCTGACTGACATTTGTCACAAACGTAAGGATTTACTCGGTTTGCGCATTATAAAGCAATCTACACGCTTACTAATCATGGCTAAACCAGCATAGCCGCTATCGCAAGCGAATATGCCGCCACTGCTTCTCGTGACCACCGTTTCCTTCGCTTAGCTTGGATTGGATTGACTACGGATGGGACTCGGCACCGATCTAGAGTGAATGTTGTACCTACGCCCCACGAGGAGGCGTCCCCGGAAGCAAGGATGAAATGAGAGGAGACACCGGGCGGCCGGAACCAGGAGCGACGGCACAGCAATGACAGTCCCTAAGTTTGCAGATAGAGACACCCCGGCAGATGGACAGGTAGACCGGGGACTCCACCCCACACAGAGGGGGTTTGGATACCGCGGCAGCCAGTCGAAAGTCGAGGGACGGAGAGAGTCACCAAGAGCATTCTTTTCCCCTGTCACGCTGCACCGAAACACCATCGGCGACACTTCCGACCCTGAAAGAAACAAACGGGATCAAAGATGAATGAAATGAAGAATGGAACGAAATTGTGGGATAGGGAATTTCGGGGATGAAAGAAATCATCCCAGCATTCACCTGAAAATCCGGGAAAACCCTCAAAAACCATGGGTCAGAGTGGGCGGTCCCCGGGTATCTATTCGCTTAGCTTACGGCGGAAAACGGTAGAGATCACACTTATCCTTCTATCAACAATAGCTTTACTCGTCATCACTTATAATAACCATATTTAAATATATAACTATATAAAACCTGTTTTGCACAATATCTCTACGAAAAAAATATTTTAATGCCAACTTAATGTAAAACTGAAATACATTATACTTTTTACTTTTCAAGAGGACACATGTACTACAGATTATTCAATAATCTGCCCATGACAGTGCTGCATGTAAATGCCCTAGCAATGTCTTCAAATGGCAAGTTGGCTTCCTACATACCCACAATCCGAAATATTTGCATACATCGCGTGAGCTACAGTTAACACACACCACTGTTTGGTCGAACTTCTAAGGCAGAACGCTCCAGATACACCGCTCCTTTCTGTGAACGCGCCCGCTGAAAAAGTTGCCAAAATGCCTCCCGAACCTGTGGTGACGGCATAAATGGAAGCGAGTGCACCAGAAAAGTTGGAGAACTTTGGGCATTTTAGCGGTATATATTTTTCCACCGCAACTGCTAATGTGCACTAAAACTATGCACATATTACAGACGTTATTTTGTTTAAATATTTATGTATGGCGTTTTAAATGTCTATATTGAATTATTTTAGAAAAAAATAAATCTAAAGAAGATAAATTCCGGTAAATCAAGGTTAATTCCTTTCCACTCCGAAAAAAACCCTCTCTACTATATTTAACCATTTCAAAATCTACAAAATCTGACTAGTTTGTAATTGTCTTCCTCTGTAAGGGAATGAAGTGGCATTATCTACACCAATCTTGGACGCAGGACTGAAAAGTCCCTGCACTGCTGGTAAATCACATCCAGGTACCTCTCCAGGAGAGCTGACTACCAGGGCACTGGGACAGAACTGTATACATTAGGGAGGGTAGAGGTTGCTGACGGAGAACATCAGCAGTGCGGCTGCCTCCGGGAGGAGGGAATTTGTGTGTGTGTGTGTGTGTGTGTGTGTGTGTGTGTGTGTGTGTGTGTGTGTGGTGTGTGATTGTTTAATGCCCGCTCTTAATTCATAAGCACCACAGACAGTGACAGTGGTAATACATGAAATGATAACTGGAAAAGAAAATTTGGGTAGGAAACGTTCCAGACCAAAGTTAAGGGTACCTACCCGGCATTTGCCAGTTGTGAGGACTGAGGAAATCCTAGTAAAAACCTCAGTCAGGGAGGACGGGTATTGAACCACACACCTCCCGTTCTATTCCACACGTTTCCTCTTAAAAGGATTGAAGCCGAATGCCCAGTGTCACCTTTTGTCGTCGTCTCTAAAATCTGCTATTGATTCTGCTGCAGGCTGCTACAGTGGTTGGCTATGAGATCTTTCTCTCAGGGTGTGTATGGACGGGTGTGAAAGGATAACTCCAGGTTAAATTGACTCAGAAATTGAATGTGATCCAATATTTCAGCTATTGTAGCGAGTTGCCGACTGTTTGAAGACAAAGAATGAAACTGATTATAAATTGTAGCACTCAAAACTATAATAACTGAATTATTATACCTGCTAACTTTTGCAGTAACAATTTTATGGTTTTAAATAACTATTTCTGTAATTTTGCTTACCGGCAAAAACCCCCGCGGCCACCGTTAAGTCTTAGGGTCTACGAACAGCCGATCACCTTAAAAGACTGTAAGCCCCTAAGGCTGTGCAGGAAGAAAAGAAAGGATAAGACGCTAATTTTAGCAATACACGCTCTTTTCTTGCTTAAGCACCGCCTACCTTAGAACTATCCCATCAAGGTTCATTCTTTTGCGACCCAATTTAAAAACCCTAAGTATGCGTATGTGACACTGTTGCTAGGCGATACCTCCCCGATTCTAACATTTCTGTCTGCATGACTCTTCAAGCATACATTCCAAGAATCTTTGTACTAACGTGTTCGCTCATCAGCTATTATTAATGAATTTGTTCACTAATTATCTTTTTTCTTCGGACAGATCTTTTCAACTCAGGCTTATTGCATTATACATTGACTTAATATACGGAAATTATTTATTGAAATTATTTTTTTATCTTACTACAGTTTCTTATTTGATTATTTATTTCTTCCTGTCAATAACTACGTACGTAGAAGGTTCCCATACCGGAGTAAATACATTGTACTCTCCTTAAGGCACATTCTCCACATATGCCGCACATCACCGTCCAGTGCGCCTGGCCTTACAGTCTTGAGATATGAAGAGGAAGTTTAAATAAAAGGGAATTCATAGTATATAAGAAGCATCCCAGCATTCGTCTAGCAGCCATGGAAGAGCTCCTAGTCGGAATGGCTGGTCACCTCGGGGTTTGAATTGGGTTCTCCCGAATGCAATCCTCAGGTGTCATGGCCTGAGTCATCTCGCTCAATGATGCAGATTATCACTATGAATAAAATCTGTATTTTTATCATAGCTCCTTTACAGTTTATCCTTAAGGGTTAAGCCTGACATTTCCACTCGTTAATTTTGATTACGGCGCCTGGCAAAGTCCAAGGAAGACACCGAGTTTGGAAACGTTAGTTTTGAAAAGAGGCGCCTGTTGTAAATAGCTCGCAGCTAAAGCGAATGGCATTTATGAAGCGCGCATACTTTTAACTTTATTTCATCGGGGAGGAGTAGCTTCTATTCATTATTTTCCTTAAGAGCACTTTGTTGCATTTAACTTGTGTAAGTTGGGGACATCGGAATTGCGAGAGAAGTTCGTCGTTAAGGCCGGGCAAGTCGCCTGCATGCAAGCGAGTCCTAATTGTCGGCACGGTAGGGTGAGGACCAAAATACCAGAAACTGTAAGACAACACAGACCGGGAGGGCAAAGTATTCCCCACAGAAACATTCCTAGCTGCCCCATCCCTTTAGCTAGCCTTAGCGCTTCCCTCTTTGAGCTTGTTGTTTGTTGTTTACGGGTCGAGGAGGAAAGAGCTTGTAGAGGGTGGGTCAGCAAGCCGGTATGTAAATACTATATTGTTATCTAAGGCTTGTAGTGCCTACCCTCACCTCGTCATAAAGAGTAGTGATGCTATTTCCGTTGTATACATGGAATGTATTACGTCAGGATGGTATGTGGCCGGAGTAGCCGTTTTGCCCTTTCTACCCATTTGTCTTTTGTTATGTGCACCTTAAGGTGGGCCTGCACTGTTCTAACGTTTAATAATCAACAATTAACAAACTTTTCCTTCAACATGAACGTGCAAGTTGAATAAACAAGTTGCACATTAACACGTTATGTTAATATTTAACATTCTGCCCTAGCTGCAGCGAAATTGGGTCGATAGCACGCTGACGTAGGGAGTTCTTCACATAATCTGCTGGATGCCATTTGTTGCTTAGGATGATACGAATTTCAGGGATTTGAGCAATAATGTAGCGCCAGAGTAGACAGGGCGGAGAGTTTCTATTAATAGGGAACACTGTGTATTACATTCAAACATATTATAGTGTTTTACTATGGGGAAATCATGCCTACATATGCTAGCAGCATCTTTATTTTACAAAGGAGGGATATAAGAATATTATGTTGAGTACCATCAAGAATGCATTGTAAACCACTGTAATCCATTATAAACTACTGTACATAACTAAGCTACACTGGCGTAACCAAAGCTTTCGCTATCTGTCGGCCTATAAAGGCCCCGTCAGATGGTGTATAGAGTGACGTTACACTATACGCCAGCTTTTCATGATCTGCCTAGGATTTTCACGAAATCGGGGAGTTAAGCAAAATCATATGGCACACACACACACTCACACACACATACATACATATTGTAACGGGAATTATGATATAGTTATTTATTTGTTATTAATTAAAATGTTATTTAACAACGCCAACCTAGCATGGTTAATCCAATGTAACTAAAAATGTAATATATTTGTAATGCTACATTTCTATATAAGTTTAAGATGTTATAAAAGTAAGTCATGTCATGTGAGTCGTTAAGGCGAAACACGACACTTGTTTGCCACAAACACACACAATGGTAAGGGAGAGAAACCCTAAGTACAAAGGAACAAATAAAGGTTTCGCGGCTATCTCTTAATAATTAGCCACCCTCTCGAGAAAACTGGGTGACAGTTTCGTCAACAAACCAATAAATATGGAAGAACATTGCTGTTATTGGTTATATCGAGGAACACGCCATCCATAGAGCCAATCATGGTTAAGCTACAAGTTTAAGTTAGGACATTCTTACTGAAACAACACGATCACGTAGTTGGTTTCTCTCAGTGAAGACGTGTATAGGTAAACAATCGCGTAGCATGTTACTCTTAGTGCAGACATGTATAAATAGTCACGTAATTGTTACCCTCAGTGCAGAAGTGTATAACTCTTGTCGTGGAATGACCTTAACAATAGACATGCATACAAGTTCATTACGACTCACAGGCAGGCTTCATAAGATCTGTATAAACGTTTTCATCTTTTTGTGTGTAAACAACAAAACACAATCTTAATATATAAGTGGTGATACATATGCCTAACCTACATAACAGTGTATTAGTTATTCTACATAACTCCTGTGTCTTCCCACTCCCTGCAAGAGCAAAGTGCCTCCCTGAGCTACCGGAGCATATAAAAACAAAAATATACATTTTAATAATATACACCCACATGAACCACACAAGTAACACGCACCAACTGGAAGGAGAAGATTAACCCCAGGCTACCACTAACATGCACCACTACACCTTCAGCACTTTCATCAGGTACGTGCCACACAATATCATCACACTGCACAACAAATACGCGGCAATATATATATATATATATATATATATATAGGCTGGACCATTTAAGTTGAGGTTTTAGAATATCTCGAAAACTACGCGTTGTAGAAACAAATGCCTTTAATAAAAGTTGCTTGATATTATGGGTGAAAATAAATGTCATTAGTGGTGTTTGAAGGACGTTATGATGGTAATTTTAGGGTCAATATAATAGGCCTGCACTGAGCCAGAATATAATTCCATGTTTCCCTTTCACCACAGAGTAGACATATTCTCACTCCGGTGTCATCAGTTAATTTGTTGCCTTTCCAGGCGCCCAATCTTAGCCAGGCCAAACCACTTGTTTCCTCTCGCGTACAGTTGTCTAAATAGGCCCGTCCCCCAGCCCCGCGCTATTTGACACTGTAAATTAAGTGAAATTTTAGCCCTACACTGTCAATATCACGTAGTCGTCTGTGAATTATCTTCCATCCGCTACGTCCCATGTTCCTCCCCTGCAGCCAAATGTACCCCATCCCAGTTTCTTCTAAGCCCCTGCGCAATTTCGTTGCCCAACACGTATCCCACCCTTTTTGTACTTGCTCCCTGAAACACATCAAGCGTATAAGTGACTGATTTCCCCGTAATATGCGTATGCCCTTATTTTTAGAGGTATGGTTTCATTGTATAAGCCGAATTCTTTAAGAATCCCAATTTTCAGCACCCCTCCCCGCCTGCATAATTCGCTTCGGAAAACGCATCTGAATTTGGTTCAATTTTTCAATCTTAACCCAAACTTAAATTTCTATCTCATATGATAAACTAGACCTAACAGCTCTGTATACCTTCTCCGTTGTCCTCATTCATATATCAGCGTTTTGGCTGTCACTTCATTCTCTGTCATTCCCCATTTCTTACAAAATTCTTCTAAGCAATTTAGTTCTTTTGCAGCCCGGAAATTTATTTAAACATTAAAATTAAATCATCCGTGTATAGCAGAGTAGGTGAATTGAATTGAGTTTTTATTTATGGACGCTGTTTAACTACTATGGTCCTTAGCGTCCCATTCTATATTGGGCGTGAAAGACCGGAAATGTTGCGCAGAGGCCTCCTTATCGGCTTGAAGATCTTTTACGTGCCGTAAATCTACGACACGGGACCACCGGCTTTACTTCCCTTCCGAAGGAAGCCATGCTAAGGACTTTTACACCCTCCGCCGGGTTTGAAGCCGCGACCTTGGGAACAGAGGCTAGCAAGTGTCGGTGAAAGAATTTACCCCTGTCATACTCCCCTCCGAGATATAAAAGTCTTCAATACTGTTTTGGAATCGCTAAAAGTATTTGAGTTTCGTAAAATCTCCATTTAAGATAGAGTTAATATCACGCCATTTTCGCTATTTTCTCAAAAACTACTTTTAAAGCAGCTAAACTGGACTAAGATTTTTTTTGTTCTATTCATTACAAAGTATCATCCTATTCAAGGATGATAATAGGTCACCTTCCAGCCTATATATATGGGGGAAGTAAATGTCATTCGTCGTGTTTTATTTGGAGAACGTTGTGATGGTCATTTTAGGGTCAATTTACTTTTTTAAATGCGAATATACCTTTTTTATGTTGTATTCTCACTGTTCATAAAAAACTAAACAACATTTTATAAAGCACTTTGCAATTGTTCTTACACCAACGTAAATAACAACGAAAATTCTGAATGACTGTGTACGAAGAGCGCAAGGAATGTTTGGACCATCCATGGATGGTCATTTGAGGGTGGTGTTACATTTTGTAATTGGGAAACCAATACTTATTTCCTTATTCCTCATCGCAAAATAAATGGCTTTTTATAAACCATTTTCTAATGAGAAAACAACATACAATATATGTATACTTGCTATACGTTAAGAGGAATTTACAAGAATGTAATTGTGTGCAAATGTTCATAATTATCCGATAAGAAGTAATAAAATCTACTTATGCAAAATAGTAAACGTTACACATTGTAAATTTAAAAGAGATATTGCAATTATATTGAAAAAAGATCTCTATAAAGTGCAGCAATATTATAATATGGAATTGATGTAACACAACGTAATGCTGACGTTACTATGCATGTATAAATATCTTTAGCAACCAACACCACCCTCCCTGCCTACCTGCCTGTAGTCATGTGCTATAAAGAGAATAATCTAAACACGAAACGTCAGATAAATACCAAAATTGTATGCATGTTCAACATTTTCCAACAATGCGACGTGAGGATTGCAACATATCGGGTAAAATTTATGCCTAAATTTTGCGGCGTTATGCTAATGCTTAGTTTTCATTGTGAATTGCCTAAAACTTGAAGAAAATTTGTCGAAATGCTTAAAACTTTACTCATATTGGAAGTTTAATCAGAGATCCCTCCAAATATTTAGGATTTTTCGGATAAACCTATAGGTACATAGAAAATTTCGAATTATGTACACAAAAGCTTATGGAATATTTTTGAAACTTTTAAAATTTGAGTGATACCAGTACAACTTTGACAGCTTTAATGTGGAGCCTCCATAAACTTTTCAGTTTTGTGTAAATGGCGGCTGGTATGGAGCTCAAGTTTTATACATAAAGTTTTGAAGATATTTCGTCTACAGGTTTCAAAAGTTATTAAGCTTGTTATAAAATTAAGGGTAGTTTATATGAAACAACTTTTATAGGTTTAGATTTATCAGGTAACGCAGTTAAAGTTTCGTATATAAAAGTTAGAAAAGTTGTTGTTGAAAACGGATTATAATTGGTTGAAATTCGTAGAGTATGTTACGACCTTCTCCAGATTTCACTACCACTTTACTAAGTTTTCATTGTCGCTTCAATAATGTGGTTTAGTTCATTGTTCAATGGCACTTTACTTAGTTCTCACTGTCACCACTTAGTTTTCACTGTCACTTCAATAATGTGATTTAGTTCAATGTTCACCGTAATTTTACTAAGTTCTCATTGTCACCTCAATAATTTGATTTAATTCAGCGATCACTATCACTTCACTTAGTTCTCATTATCACTTCACTATGTGACTTATTTCAGTGCTTACTATCACTCCACTTAGGTCTCACTGCCACTTCACAAATGTGACTTAGTTCAGTGTTTACTATCACTTCACTTAGTTCTCACTATCACTTCACTAGTGTGGTTTACTTCATTGTTCACTGCCTTTTTACTAAGTTTTCATTGTTACTTGTCTATGTGATTTAGTTCAGTGTTCACTGTCACTTTACCAAGTTCCCATTGTTACTTCATAATGTGATTTAGTTCAGTATTCACTGTCACTTTACTAAGTTCCCGTTGCCACTTCTTAATGTGATTTAGTTCAGTATTCACTGTCACTTTACTAAGTTCCCATTGTCGCTTCATTAATGTGATTTAGTTGAGTGTTCACTGTCTCTTTACTAAGTTCCTATTCTCACTTCATTAATGTGATTTAGTTCAGTGTTCACTGTCACTTTACTAATTTCCCATTGTAACTTCATTAATGTGATTTAGTTCAGAGTTCACTGTCACTTTACTAAGTTCCCATTGCCACTTCATTAATGTGATTTAGTTCAGTATTCGCTGTCACTTTACTAAGTTCCCATTGCCACTTCAGTAATGTGATTTAGTTCAGTATTCATTGTCACTTTACTAAGTTCTGATTGTCTCTTCAATAACGTGATGTACTTCAGTTTTCACTGTCACTTCACTTACTTCTGATTGTCACTTCACTAATGTGATTTAATTCACTGTTCACTGTTATTTTAATAAGTTCTCATTTAGCACTTGAATAATGTGATTTAGTTTAGGGTTCATTGTCATTTTACTAAGTCCACATTGCCAATTCACTAGTGTGATATAGTTCATGTTCAGTATCACTTCACTTAGTTCTCACTGTAATTTCAGTAGTGTGATTTATATCAGTGTTCACTGTCGCTTCACTTAATTCTCATTCGCATTTCACTAGTGTGAGTTCATTTTCACTGTTACTTCACTTAGTTCTCACTGTCACTTCACTAGTGTGATTTAGTTCACGTTCACTGTCACTTCACTTAGTTCTCACTGTCACTTCACTAGTGTTCACTGTCACTTCACTTAGTTCTCACTGTCACTTCACTAGTGTTCACTGTCACTTCACTTAGATCTCACTGTCACTCATTAGTGTGATTTAGTTCATGTCCATTGTCACTTCACTTAGTTCTCACTGTCACTTCACTAGTGTGATTTAGTTCATGTTCCCTGTCACTTCACTTAGATCTCGCTACGAACGGCGTTGTGAAATACGCGGGAAGCAGCCTTTTCTTTCTTCCGCTGCACTTGTGGGGAGTCGAATACAAGACCTCTATAATCTCATGCAGTAGCAGCACTGTGCGTCACAATAGTCATCACAAACTCACTTAGAGAACACCCGTTTCGTCCCATCAGAAGTGTAGACACTATCTCACTAAGTGTGCTGACTCACGAGGACGTTCGCTTATACCGCGTGAGCCTTCTCATCCTGCGGATTGGTAACCAGGAGACACTCAATATTACAGACGATGCGAGATGCAGGTGCTGACACCGCATTCCCCAACCCGCTGATTAGGGCTACGGTGGTACTTGTTGCTAACGTGCTCTGGTAGCGCAATTGTTAACACTCTGGAAAGTTATGGTGGAAGACGGAACTTCAAATCACGCATGCAAATAAATGAGTTTTTTTATTCATTTCTTACATTTATTTATGATGTTCATCAAAGCGTATTCTAAAAAGTAACAATTTGTGTTTTAATGAAATTCACCTAATTAAACTAATTAAGCGAAACGAAACTTCCATGCCGAACTATCAGTTCTTGTTAAATTTAATAAACATAAAAGGTACCTTCAAGTGACTGTAGTTGATCGGGGACCCTTCATCACTGAAGGCCAACGCGCACACCGTTGCGCTACGAGTGCAAGGTACTGCACGCTCACCGGTGCAAAGCTGTCTTTTCGGCCGAAATGCTACCACGCGATGCAGTGGACAGTGTTTACGGCAAAAACCTCTCAATCCGCAGGCTGAGAAGACACACCAGGCATAACCGTTGGATTTTTCCGAGGTGTTCTAGAATGTTTGGGAGGTGGGGAGAAGGGAAAATTCCAGAAGATTCCGGTTATCTCTCGATACCACTTCTGGTGTTTACACTAAGCGAGAGCGCTACCCCTTTATCTCACCGTATCTCTTCAAACGGCCGGCTGGTTTGTACCGTTCAATTGATGGTCGAGCCGTGTCACAATATAATTAATATGCATTGACAATTCTTAGAATTATATTAAAAAATTGGATATTAAAAGTTACCGATCGCAATGGCTCAGGCGGTAACGTCCATGGCCCGAATGCGGGAGGTCCCGGGTTTACACCACTGGGCCCACCAATCTGACCGAAAAATTTTTCGCGGTTTCCCCGGTCGCTAGATGAGTACTGGTTTGGGTAATTTGATCCGTGAGTGTTTCTATCATCCCTTTCATCACTATATTTCATTTCCTTCTTCACTGCTATACTGGGCTGATAACCAATCCTGGATAAGCTATGATCCAGAGTTTGCTTGCTCCTCGACAGGCTACTGACCCAAGACATTGGGCTGATCACCCGTCCTGGACATGCTATGATCCAGAGTTAACTTGCTCCTCGACAGGCTACTGACCCAAGACATTGGGCTGATCACCCATTCTGGATAAGCTATGATCCAGAGTTAACTTGCTCCTCGACAGGCTACTGGTCCAAGACATTGGGCTGATAACCCATCCTGGATATGCTATGATCCAGAGTTAGCTTGCTCCTCGAGAGGCTACTGGCCCAAGACATTGGGCTGATCACCAATCCTGAATATGCAATGACCCAGAGTTTGCTTGCTCCTCGACAGGCTACTGACCCAAGACATTGGGCTGATCAACCATCCTGGATATGCTATGATCCAGAGTTTGCTTGCTCCTCAACCGGCTACTGTCCCAAGATATTGGACTGATCACCCATCCTGGACATGCTATGATCCAGAATTTGCTTGCTCCTCGACAGGCTACTGATCCAAGACATTGGGCTGATCATCCATCCTGGATAAGATATGATCCAGAGTTTGCTTGCTCCTCGACCGCCTACTGACCCAAGACATTGGACTGATCACCCATCCTGCATATCCTATGATCCAGAGTTTGCTTGCTCCTCAACCGGCTACTGACCCAAGACATTGGGCTGATCACCCATTCTGGATATGCTATGATCCAGATTTAGCTTGCTCCTCGACAGGCTACTGACCCAAGACATAGGGCTGATCACCCATCCTGGATATGATATGATACAGAGTTTGCTTGCTCCTCAACCAGCTACTGACCCAAGACATTGGGCTGATCACCCATTCTGGATATGCTATGATCCAGAGTTAGTTTGCTCCTCAACCGGCTACTGACCCAAGACATTGGGCTGATCACCCATCCTGGACATGCTAAGATCCAGAGTTAACTTGATCCTCGACAGGCTACTGGTCCAAGACATTGGGCTGATAACCCATCCTGGATATGCTATGATCCAGAGTTAGCTTGCTCATCGACCGGCTACTGACCCAGGACATTGGGATGATCACCCATCCTGGATATGCAATGACCCAGAGTTTGCTTGCACCTCGACAGGCTACTGGTCCAAGATATTGGGCTGATAACCCATCCTGGATATGCTATGATCCAGAGTTAGCTTGCTCCTCGACAGGCTACTGACCCAAGACATTGGGCTGATCACCAATCCTGAATATGCAATGAACCAGAGTTTGCTTGCTCCTCGACAGGCTACTGACCCAAGACATTGGGCTGATCAACCATCCTGGATATGCTATGATCCAGAGTTTGCTTGCTCCTCAACCGGCTACTGTCCCAAGATATTGGACTGATCACCCATCCTGGACATGCTATGATCCAGAATTTGCTTGCTCCTCGACAGGCTACTGATCCAAGACATTGGGCTGATCATCCATCCTGGATAAGATATGATCCAGAGTTTGCTTGCTCCTCGACCGCCTACTGACCCAAGACATTGGACTGATCACCCATCCTGCATATGCTATGATCCAGAGTTTGCTTGCTCCTCAACCGGCTACTGACCCAAGACATTGGGCTGATCACCCATTCTGGATATGCTATGATCCAGATTTAGCTTGCTCCTCGACAGGCTACTGACCCAAGACATAGGGCTGATCACCCATCCTGGATATGATATGATACAGAGTTTGCTTGCTCCTCAACCAGCTACTGACCCAAGACATTGGGCTGATCACCCATTCTGGATATGCTATGATCCAGAGTTAGTTTGCTCCTCAACCGGCTACTGACCCAAGACTTTGGGCTGATCACCCATTCTGGATATGCTATGATCCAGAGTTAGCTTGCTCCTCGACAGGCTACTGTCCCAAGATATTGGACTGATCACCCATCCTGGACATGCTATGATCCAGAATTTGCTTGCTCCTCGACAGGCTACTGATCCAAGACATTGGGCTGATCACCCATCCTGGACATGCTAAGATCCAGAGTTAACTTGATCCTCGACAGGCTACTGGTCCAAGACATTGGGCTGATAACCCATCCTGGATATGCTATGATCCAGAGTTAGCTTGCTCATCGACAGGCTACTGACCCAAGACATTGGGCTGATCACCCATCCTGGATATGCAATGACCCAGAGTTTGCTTGCACCTCGACAGGCTACTGGTCCAAGACATTGGGCTGATAACCCATCCTGGATATGCTATGATCCAGAGTTAGCTTGCTCCTCGACAGGCTACTGACCCAAGACATTGGGCTGATCACCCATCCTGGATATGCAATGACCCAGAGTTTGCTTGCTCCTCGACAGGCTACTGACCCAAGACATTGTGCTGATCACCCATCCTGGATATGCTATGATCCAGAGTTAGCTTGCTCCTCAACCGGCTACTGACCCAAGACATTGGGCTGATCACCCATTCTGGATATGCTATGATCCAGAGTTAGCTTGCTCATCGACAGGCTACTGACCCAAGACATTGGGCTGATCACCCACTCTGGATATGCTATGATCCAGAGTTTGCTTGCTCCTCAACCGGCTACTGACCCAAGACATTGGGCTGATCACCCGTTCTGGATATGCTATGATCCAGAGTTAGCTTGCTCCTCGACAGGCTACTGACCCAAGACATTGGGCTGAACACCAATCCTGGATATGATATGATCCAGAGTTTGCTTGCTCCTCAACATGCTACTGACCCAAGACATTGGGCTGATCACCCATCCTGGATATGATATGATCCAGAGTTTGCTTGCTCCTCGACCGGCTACTGACCCAAGACATTGGAGTGATCACCCATCCTGCATATGCTATGATCCAGAGTTTGCTTGCTCCTCAACCGGCTACTGACCCAAGACATTGGGCTGATCACCCATTCTGGATATGCTATGATCCAGAGTTAGTTTTCTCCTCAACCGGCTACTGACCCAAGACATTGGGCTGATCACTCATTCTGGATATGCTATGATCCAGAGTTAGCTTGCTCCTCAACCGGCTACTGACCCAAGATATTGGGCTGATCGCCCATCCTGCATATGCTATGATCCAGAGTTAGCTTGCTCCTCAACCGGCTACTGACCCAAGACATTGGGCTGATCACCCATCCTGGATGTGCTATGATCCAGAGTTAGCTTGCTCCTCAACCAGCTACTGACCCAAGATATTGGGCTGATCAACCACTCTGGATATGCTTTGATCCAGAGTTTGCTTGATCCTCAACCGGCTACTGACCCAAGACTTTGGGCTGATCACCCATTCTGGATATGCTATGATCCAGAGTTAGCTTGCTCCTCGACAGGCTACTGACCCAGGACATTGGGCTGATCACCCATCCTGGATATGCTATGATCCAGAGTTAGCTTGCTCCTCAACCAGCTACTGACCCAAGACATTGGGCTGATCACCCACTCTGGATATGCTATGATCCAGAGTTTGCTTGCTCCTCAACCGGCTACTGACCCAAGACATTGGACTGATCACCCATCTGCATATGCTATGATCCAGAGTTTGCTTGCTCCTCAACCGGCTACTGACCCAAGACATTGGGCTGATCACCCATTCTGGATATGCTATGATCCAGAGTTTGCTTGCTCCTCGACAGGCTACTGACCCAAGACATTGGGCTGATCACCCATCCTGGATATGATATGATCCAGAGTTTGCTTGCTCCTCGACCGGCTAATGACCCAAAACATTGGACTGATCACCCATTCTGGATATGCTATGATCCAGAGTTTGCTTGCTCCTCAACCAGCTACTGACCCAAGGCATTGGGCTGATCACCCATTCTGGATATGCTATGATCCAGTGTTTGCTTGCTCCTTGAGCGGCTACTGACCCAAGACATTGGACTGATCACCCATCCTGCATATGCTATGATCCAGAGTTTGCTTGCTCCTCAACCAGCTACTGACCCAAGACATTGGGCTGATCACCCTTTCTGGATATGCTATGATCCAGAGTTTGCTTGCTCCTCAAGCGGCTACTGACCCAAGACATTGGGCTGATCACCCATTCTGGATATGCTATGATCCAGAGTTAGCTTGCTCCTCAACCAGCTACTGACCCAAGTCATTGGGCTGATCACCCGTTCTGGATATGCTATGATCCAGAGTTAGCTTGCTCCTCGACAGGCTACTGACCCAAGGCATTGGGCTGAACACGCATCCTGGATATGATATGATCCAGAGTTTGCTTGCTCCTCGACATGCTACTGACCCAAGACATTGGGCTGATCACCCATCCTGGATATGATATGATCCAGAGTTTGCTTGCTCCTCGACCGGCTACTGACCCAAGACATTGGAGTGATCACCCATCCTGCATATGCTATGATCCAGAGTTTGCTTGCTCCTCAACCGGCTACTGACCCAAGACATTGGGCTGATCACCCATTCTGGATATGCTATGATCTAGAGTTTGCTTGCTCCTCGACAGGCTACTGACCCAAGACATTGGGCTCATCTGCAATCCTGGATATGATATGATCCAGAGTTTGCTTGCTCCTCGACCGGCTAATGACCCAAGACATTGGACTGATCACCCATCCTGCATATGCTATGATCCAGAGTTTGCTTGCTCCTCAACCAGCTACTGACCCAAGATATTGGACTGATCAACCACTCTGGATATGCTTTGATCCAGAGTTTGCTTGCTCCTCAACCGGCTACTGACCTAAGACTTTGGGCTGATCACCCATTCTGGATATGCTATGATCCAGAGTTAGCTTGCTCCTCGACAGGCTACTGACCCAGGACATTGGGCTGATCACCCATCCTGGATATGCTATGATCCAGAGTTAGCTTGCTCCTCAACCAGCTACTGACCCAAGACATTGGGCTGATCACCCACTCTGGATATGCTATGATCCAGAGTTTGCTTGCTCCTCAACCGGCTACTGACCCAAAACATTGGACTGATCACCCATCTGCATATGCTATGATCCAGAGTTTGCTTGCTCCTCAACCGGCTACTGACCCAAGACATTGGGCTGATCACCCATTCTGGATATGCTATGATCCAGAGTTTGCTTGCTCCTCTACAGGCTACTGACCCAAGACATTGGGCTGATCACCCATCCTGGATATGATATGATCCAGAGCTTGCTTGCTCCTCGACCGGCTAATGACCCAAAACATTGGACTGATCACCCATCCTGCATATGCTATGATCCAGAGTTTGCTTGCTCCTCAACCAGCTACTGACCCAAGACATTGGGCTGATCACCCATTCTGGATATGCTATTATCCAGAGTTTGCTTGCTCCTCAACCAGCTACTGACCCAAGGCATTGGGCTGATCACCCATTCTGGATATGCTATGATCCAGTGTTTGCTTGCTCCTTCAGCGGCTACTGACCCAAGACATTGGACTGATCACCCATCCTGCATATGCTATGATCCAGAGTTTGCTTGCTCCTCAACCAGCTACTGACCCAAGACATTGGGCTGATCACCCTTTCTGGATATGCTATGATCCAGAGTTTGCTTGCTCCTCCAGCGGCTACTGACCCAAGACATTGGGCTGATCACCCATTCTGGATATGCTATGATCCAGAGTTAGCTTGCTCCTCAACCAGCTACTGACCCAAGACATTGGGCTGATCACCCACTCTGGATATGCTATGATCCAGAGTTTGCTTGCTCCTCAACCGGCTACTGACCCAAGTCATTGGGCTGATCACCCGTTCTGGATATGCTATGATCCAGAGTTAGCTTGCTCCTCGACAGGCTACTGAACCAAGGCATTGGGCTGAACACCCATCCTGGATATGATATGATCCAGAGTTTGCTTGCTCCTCGACATGCTACTGACCCAAGACATTGGGCTGATCACCCATCCTGGATATGATATGATCCAGAGTTTGCTTGCTCCTCGACCGGCTACTGACCCAAGACATTGGAGTGATCACCCATCCTGCATATGCTATGATCCAGAGTTTGCTTGCTCCTCAACCGGCTACTGACCCAAGACATTGGGCTGATCACCCATTCTGGATATGCTATGATCTAGAGTTTGCTTGCTCCTCGACAGGCTACTGACCCAAGACATTGGGCTCATCTGCAATCCTGGATATGATATGATCCAGAGTTTGCTTGCTCCTCGACCGGCTAATGACCCAAGACATTGGACTGATCACCCATCCTGCATATGCTATGATCCAGAGTTTGCTTGCTCCTCAAACAGCTACTGACCCAAGATATTGGGCTGATCAACCACTCTGGATATGCTTTGATCCAGAGTTTGCTTGCTCCTCAACCGGCTACTGACCCAGGACATTGGGCTGATCACCCATCCTGGATATGCTATGATCCAGAGTTAGCTTGCTCCTCAACCAGCTACTGACCCAAGACATTGGGCTGATCACCCACTCTGGATATGCTATGATCCAGAGTTTGCTTGCTCCTCAATCGGCTACTGACCCAAAACAGTGGACTGATCACCCATCTGCATATGCTATGATCCAGAGTTTGCTTGCTCCTCAACCGGCTACTGACCCAAGACATTGGGCTGATCACCCATTCTGGATATGCTGTGATCCAGAGTTTGCTTGCTCCTCGACCGGCTACTGACCCAAGACATTGGGCTGATCACCCATCCTGGATATGATATGATCCAGAGTTTGCTTGCTCCTCGACCGGCTAATGACCCAAAACATTGGACTGATCACCCATCCTGCATATGCTATGATCCAGAGTTTGCTTGCTCCTCAACCAGCTACTGACCCAAGACATTGGGCTGATCACCCATTCTGGATATGCTATGATCCAGAGTTTGCTTGCTCCTCAACCAGCTACTGACCCAAGGCATTGGGCTGATCACCCATTCTGGATATGCTATGATCCAGTGTTTGCTTGCTCCTTGAGCGGCTACTGACCCAAGACATTGGACTGA
Source organism: Deroplatys truncata (assembly GCA_030765065.1). NCBI lineage: Eukaryota > Metazoa > Arthropoda > Insecta > Mantodea > Mantidae > Deroplatys > Deroplatys truncata. The sequence continues at coordinate 669,782,431 of CM060990.1, forward strand.
TCACCCATCCTGCATATGCTATGATCCAGAGTTTGCTTGCTCCTCAACCAGCTACTGACCCAAGACATTGGGCTGATCACCCTTTCTGGATATGCTATGATCCAGAGTTTGCTTGCTCCTCAAGCGGCTACTGACCCAAGACATTGGGCTGATCACCCATTCTGGATATGCTATGATCCAGAGTTAGCTTGCTCCTCAACCAGCTACTGACCCAAGACATTGGGCTGATCACCCACTCTGGATATGCTATGATCCAGAGTTTGCTTGCTCCTCAACCGGCTACTGACCCAAGTCATTGGGCTGATCACCCGTTCTGGATATGCTATGATCCAGAGTTAGCTTGCTCCTCGACAGGCTACTGACCCAAGGAATTGGGCTGAACACCCATCCTGGATATGATATGATCCAGAGTTTGCTTGCTCCTCGACATGCTACTGACCCAAGACATTGGGCTGATCACCCATCCTGGATATGATATGATCCAGAGTTTGCTTGCTCCTCGACCGGCTACTGACCCAAGACATTGGAGTGATCACCCATCCTGCATATGCTATGATCCAGAGTTTGCTTGCTCCTCAACCGGCTACTGACCCAAGACATTGGGCTGATCACCCATTCTGGATATGCTATGATCTAGAGTTTGCTTGCTCCTCGACAGGCTACTGACCCAAGACATTGGGCTCATCTGCAATCCTGGATATGATATGATCCAGAGTTTGCTTGCTCCTCGACCGGCTAATGACCCAAGACATTGGACTGATCACCCATCCTGCATATGCTATGATCCAGAGTTTGCTTGCTCCTCAACCAGCTACTTACCCAAGACATTTGGCTGATCACCCATCCTGGATAAGATATGATCCAGAGTTTGCTAGCTCCTCGACCGGCTACTGACCCAAGACATTGTACTGATCACCCATCCTGCATATACTATTATCCAGAGTTTGCTTGCTACTCAACCGGCTACTGACCCAAGACATTGGGCTGATCACCCATTCTGGATATGCTATGATCCAGAGTTAGTTTTCTCCTCAACCGGCTACTGACCCAAGACATTGGGCTGATCACCCATTCTGGATATGTTATGATCCAGAGTTAGCTTGCTCCTCAACCGGCTACTGACCCAAGATATTGGGCTGATCGCCCATCCTGCATGTGCTATGATCCAGAGTTAGCTTGCTCCTCAACCGGCTACTGACCCAAGACATTGGGCTGATCACCCATCCTGGATATGCTATGATCCAGAGTTAGCTTGCTCCTCAACCAGCTACTGACCCAAGACATTGGGCTGATCAACCACTCTGGATATGCTATGATCCAGAGTTTGCTTGCTCCTCAACCGGCTACTGACCCAAGACATTGGGCTGATCACCCATTCTGGATATGCTATGATCCAGAGTTAGCTTGCTCCTCGACAGGCTACTGACCCAGGACATTGGGCTGATCACCCATCCTGGATATGATATGATCCAGAGTTTGCTTGCTCCTCGACAGGCTACTGACCCAAGACATTGGGCTCATCTGCAATCCTGGATATGATATGATCCAGAGTTTGCTTGCTCCTCGACCGGCTAATGACCCAAGACATTGGACTGATCACCCATCCTGCATATGCTATGATCCAGAGTTTGCTTGCTCCTCAACCAGCTACTTACCCAAGACATTTGGCTGATCACCCATCCTGGATAAGATATGATCCAGAGTTTGCTAGCTCCTCGACCGGCTACTGACCCAAGACATTGTACTGATCACCCATCCTGCATATACTATTATCCAGAGTTTGCTTGCTACTCAACCGGCTACTGACCCAAGACATTGGGCTGATCACCCATTCTGGATATGCTATGATCCAGAGTTAGTTTTCTCCTCAACCGGCTACTGACCCAAGACATTGGGCTGATCACCCATTCTGGATATGTTATGATCCAGAGTTAGCTTGCTCCTCAACCGGCTACTGACCCAAGATATTGGGCTGATCGCCCATCCTGCATGTGCTATGATCCAGAGTTAGCTTGCTCCTCAACCGGCTACTGACCCAAGACATTGGGCTGATCACCCATCCTGGATATGCTATGATCCAGAGTTAGCTTGCTCCTCAACCAGCTACTGACCCAAGACATTGGGCTGATCAACCACTCTGGATATGCTATGATCCAGAGTTTGCTTGCTCCTCAACCGGCTACTGACCCAAGACATTGGGCTGATCACCCATTCTGGATATGCTATGATCCAGAGTTAGCTTGCTCCTCGACAGGCTACTGACCCAGGACATTGGGCTGATCACCCATCCTGGATATGATATGATCCAGAGTTTGCTTGCTCCTCGACAGGCTACTGACCCAAGACATTGGGCTGATCACCCATTCTGGATATGCTATGATCCAGAGTTTGCTTGCTCCTCGACAGGCTACTGACCCAAGACATTGGGCTGATCACCCATCCTGGATATGATATGATCCAGAGTTTGCTTGCTCCTCGACCAGCTACTGACCCAAGACATTGGACTGATCACCCATCCTGCATATGGTATGATCCAGAGTTTGCTTGCTCCTCAACCAGCTACTGACCCAAGACATTGGGCTGATCACCCTTTCTGGATATGCTATGATCCAGAGTTTGCTTGCTGCTCAACCAGCTACTGACCCAAGACATTGGGCTGATCACCCATCCTGGATATGCTATGATCCAGAGTTTGCTTGCTCCTCAACCAGCTACTGACCCAAGACATTGGGCTGATCACCCATCCTGGATATGCTATGATCCAGAGTTTGCTTGCTCCTCGACAGGCTACTAACCTAAGGCATTGGTTTGTAAGTCCTTGGGGTTTAATTGTTGCAAAGAAGAGTCCAATCAATTAAAGAAGGTTAATATTAGACTTTAGCAAGGTAAAAAAATATTTCCAATAGAAAAGTAATTACATCAAATGTAATGCTAAGAAAATTTTAGATGTTTTTTCTACATTTTTGGTGAGCTTAATGTCATTTGGTAATCTACCACCTTTTATGAATCATAAAATGACTGTGGAAAGTGATCTAAGAAAACCAACATACTCCAGTTACTTGAAATTCACGCTAGAGGTTGTCGAATAAAGATTCAGATGGAGAGCATTATCTAATTGGGACTTTACTCGGAGTTGCCACGTGGATGTAAAAGCATTCCCCTTGAATCGTCCCTAAGGCGATGGGAGAGTTAGTGAGCTTATAGGATATTATATTTACCTAATGTATGTTTTTGCAGTCCATTTATAAAATTACTTTGGATGCTGTTACTGTTTTCAGCATTATACACTCGAAGTTATTCCTTTCTCTACCCCCCTGAATCAAAATTTCTTTTAAGTAAAACATCCGTGTGGTGTCTGTGAACGGCATAACTCAGTCGGATACATACCAAACTTGGTATGCAGGTTCAGCACCTTCCAAAGGATGCGACACGAAGATTTTTAAGAAAATCCTCACAACCCCAACTACCCTTTATATGGAAAGTTTTGAAATTGTTTATTTTCTAAAAAATTGCTGTAACGATTTTTGTTAAAATACATATATTAAAGATATATAGATGACAAATCAAATATATAACTCGAAGATGTTATTGTCTTGGAGTTTGTTTATTGTTGTTGGAGTTTGCAGCACGTTTTGGGCGTTAATTTGAAGTAGGTATTGTTACGTAATATGCCGTTACGTATGAGTAACCGATTTGAAGATGATGTATTTTTTTTACACTCCAATTTTAAAAATATTATATTAATCTTTGTTATTAAACTGCTTCTATAGATATTATTTAGGTTTGTTTTTGCCTCAGCTGCGTCAGTCCTACTTTAGAGACGCGTTACTCTTAATCAGGGCGTGGTGCGACAAGAATGTAGGCTTACGCAGATTTTAAGTTTAAATTCACTTGTTTTTATTAATCTTTGATGCAAATTAAATAGCACTACACTGATATCAAGAGCTGCGAGATTCTTTAATTTAATATTTTGCACTTTGTTAACGGGTATACATATTTTTACGATTCACACGATACGTAATATTTCTTTAGAGAACACATCTTCATCCGGTCCTTACCAATGTCTGCCAGCAACTGAACATATTTCAACTGTCCAAACTCGTAAACTTTTTTATTTCAAGTCCCTGATTGGTTAATCCTAGTCCAATAGAATACCTGCATTTAATTAAAGCTTTTTTCTGGCTAGTGATTGGCAATTTTAAAAACTGTCACAAAGTTTACATTATCGTTGCTCTAATCATGACTAGTAACATTTAAACTCTCAAACTCATTGTTGCCTCAAGGCTATCTCATTGTTACCTCATTGTTAGCAACGTTAAACTTATTATTCTCACAGCTCTTACACTATTAAACTACTTAATGCATTCACATAACATTATTTAACATGTTTACAGTAATATAAGCATTTGCAATGACTGTTACATACGTTTTTATAAATTATTACATACATATTGCTTCGAGACGGGCTGTTATTGAATTTATGTATTATATAATTCAAGTGTTAAAAATACTGCCTCAATCTTGAATTTTCTGAAAATGGCCTGGGAAGTCCTCTTCATTCGGAAGGGATTTTGCATAATCTTGTATAACTGGTAAACGTTAAACAATAGACCAGCTAAACAAAAAATGCAGATATCTTCAAAGCACACAATTTACTGCAAATAAAATTATTTGTGGCATTAGCCATTTCCGAGATATCTGCTACTAATTAGTCGAGTTGTTCAATACTTATTCATTGTTTTAATACCCTGATTTTTAGTTGTTTCTCACGATGTCTTGTAAAGAGTATGGGATTTTAAGGCCAGCGTATAACATCTTCTAAAATATTTGACTAACCCTATTCCCTTTGTATCTATAACGAAATGTGTAATGCAACTATTTCCGGAATGGCTTATCTCGATTAAAATGAAGTACGTAGGAAATAAAAGTGTCCCTTAAGAATAATTTGTATACCAACTAATAAGCGATGGAGGGTAGTAGAGAAAGTCATGTGAATGTAACATACTAATGTGTTCATTTTATAAAAGCACATATGCGTAATTCTCTGAGTTTAAGAAACCATTACTGGTAATGATTAAAATGCTTAAGTGAAATGCTGATAACTTCTATTTTTAATGGCATTCCTGTATTGTATGAGTAATTTAACAAGTAACGTGAGATTTTGTTAACTACATTTTCTTTCTAAAATTAAGTTTTACCTCTACTGAAGGAATGACTCAAAAAGTGAGTGATAAAGGATTCTATTGTTATAAGAAAATCTGAATGCGTCTGCACATATCTTGTTTGGAAAAAATTACAAATAGAAGGTGAAATTACATGTTTTTTTACATAAGATTTTATAAACTTCATTTAAAGTTGAGGCTATACAATTTAAACTCAACTCACTTCTAATCGGTTTCAATCAAACCTATTGGTACACAGAACTCTGTTGTGAATATTGTGAGAGGTACCGGGATCGATACCTGGCGCCTACACCAAAAATGTGGGAAGTCATTAGGGGTTTACAATTCAATTAAATTCAAGTCATTTGTATTCAGGCAACTTGTGTTTCTATGTTTTCTCTGTTCTTTTTTTTCTTTTCCTTTCGGCGGGTAGCCTCACTTTTGTAAGTCGGGGCAGAATGTGGCGTACCAGTAGGTGCATTGTCATTACCAGACGCATTATTCGGTTCCTTTGATTATTCTTTCGGCTTGACGATTCTTCCTTTGGCGCGGAACACGCCAGAGAGTGGACTTTGTTAAAACGTTCTGGTATGACGCCAACCTTGGCTGGCTTGGCTAGACACGGTTGGAAGGGGAATATAGTTAGCGTCACTTGTGTGTGAACAGTGGAAGCAGCAAGTCGCGCGTGTGGTCAGTCCTCGACTTCGGGGCATCTCCCCTCATCCTGTTTTCCTAAATGCATAATGTAGAGTTACAAAACATTTGTCAATAAATTCCAGATAATGTGTGTTATGTAATGTTTTTGTATAATTTAAAACCTCACGCCTTCATCTAAATCTAAACACCATGGTCCTGGTCCTGTTGCCGTTAGCGAGTTACGCTCCCCCATGTGCGCGTTGGGGTGATCGAAATTTAATCATTTGCTGGAAAGCATGTAACACTTTAACAATTCCGATACAACAGCACGTATTTTTTGGTCGACTACACTTTATTAGATGTTACATAATGGCATCTATATACTTCAGCGACTCAGTATAATCTTATTCGATGGGGGGCGCAGCTTTCCCAAACCTTATAACACCCTCAAAGCAGCAGTCCACTGGGATCCATTCCTCAGAAAAACAATGAAGTATGTGTATTTAAAGTAAAATAAATTCTGTTCATTGTAATTCTAATACCCATTTCCTTTGATTTAATATGTAATTCTTTCACGTTACCTGCAAAAATCTATTAATACAATACGGCCTGAACTCAACGGTACTGCCATCTGTCGCACTAGTCGCCAACAGGCTCAAGGTCCTCCCAGCCGATCAGCATTTAATTACACGCAATTAACAAGGTAAGATCTGTTTGTAAAAGCTCAAAGCTTTGAAATTACAGTGCGGTCGACCCAAACCAGTCGTATGCGACTCGAGTATAATGGAAATTATGACGCTCGTATGAAAATTATAAAACTCGCCACCGCTCGTATCATAAATATACTTGCGTCTTAATTACTACCATTAGAGTTCTGTTGCATAATATACTATTATGACTGCTTCCTTGTAGTATTTCTTCTTTAATATTTGTCCTCGGTCTTTAAAGTAGCCAAACTGTGAAAATTGTCGAAAAGTCTTAGAAATATTGATTTTATGATTTTTTGCACACTTTGTTTGTTGTAGATTAATATGCCGAGGTTATTTTTTAAACGCTTGCCTCGTGACCATTTGAATGATAGTTTTAAAGCCGAAAGGTCATACCTGAAACATTAAAAGTCGTTTTTCTCATAATGCATTTTTCCAACGCATGTGAATGTTCAAAATTCTCCTTGTAGTGCAAATTTCAATCACTATAATATCATAATGAATTAAATTTATAGGCGAACCTTTTTAAGTAAGTAAAATGTGTTCTATATGCTGATATGTAATACACAATAGTTGTTTTACGTCTAAAATAAAAGTGTATGAATAAGTAACTTTTAATTTTTTCTACAGTAACACTTATTCCATTTAAAATCACCCTATAACTTTTTAAGATGGTGTTCCTGGGATATATAAAAAACTGAGGTATTGTTACACAATTTTGTAAACTGCACCGGAAGAAATTTTCTTTCTGTAGAGGAGTTAAAAATATGAAAAACAATTTGTTTCTCAACACTGCGTTTCTCTGAACATTTGGGAATTAGTTGCATATTGTGGTAGTAATATGTTGGGTTGTGAAATGGAGGTGATTCAGCACGATCCAGGAACAAGGTTATTGTATCGACACCTCACAAGGGGACGCCCCCGGGAGGTAGGGATGAGGTGAAGGGAGACACCGGGAGGCCGAAATCAGGAGTGACGACACAGCAATGACTGGGTGCCTACAGTTTCCTCGGCAGTCTGACAAGTAGACCGGTGACCCCGCCCCACACAGGGTCCCGGCAACCAGCCGAAGGCCGAAGGAAGGAGAAAATTCACAGAGAGCATCCTTTTCACTGCCAAGCTGCATCGAAACACCATCGTCGACACTTTCAACGCTGAAACAGCTCAAATGTAGTGAAGGACGAATGCAATGATTAATGGAATGAAATGGAAGGACAGGAAATTCAGGGGATGGAAGAAACCAGTCCAGCATTCGTCTGACGACTTGGAAAACCTCCCTCAAAGAACCATGGGTCAGAGTGGGCGATCACTGGGGATCTAAATTGAGTATTTCCTTAAGAAACACAGACTTCGAAATTTTCACTGGTTAGTCCCATTTAAAATGTAGGTGCTTCTGTTTATGGTTTATACAGAATGAAGTAAAATCATCTCTCAGTTGGACAGATACGAGTAGTAACCATACAAAAACTGATTACGATGATAGAGTTCATGAATCACTTGTTGGAATATGACTTTAAATACTGTTTGCAAGATGGCGTTCCCCAACAGTTTCTAAACCTTCACAATAACTACTAAGATGAACCGAAATCTCCCTTCCTATTTTCATTTTATTCGTATACATCATTTACTAAGGTATATGCACGTTCATTTAAATACACCATATATCAATACTTAAAGCACTACCATTACAATTACCTACGTTTGGTTTTCCACTAAGGTTTCTCTGGACTCCGGTGATTCGGAGCATTGTTATTTAAGGTGGAGTAAACACCAGGCGAAGAAGAATGCAAATGAAAACTTTACCTTCAGTTCTGTTATAAAGATATAAAATAAATGCCAAACATATATATGGTGCATAGATACACAAAACACATGAAGTTAGCACCATATAAAAAACTTTGTTGTGTTGATTACCCCTTCTCTCTGCCAGTCTCCCACACTTCGTCGTTTTCTTGGTCTCTCTTTCTCTCTGTGTAACGTAAATACTCAAATTTATTCACCGTTTGATTTCAATACAGAAATATTGGGTTCATTTCAACAATACAATTATTAGTACAAAAAGAACAGGTCTAATTAGAAGTAATTTACAAACACAGAAATCATAATTTATTACATGAGTACGTTCCTAAACTAAATTTTGAAATTGTAAACATAGTACATTCCACAAGAAAGCTTATAAACCAACTCATTTCTAGATATTTTTCCACTGAACAAAAATAACCGTGTATTAGGAATTTTTTCAAATCTTTTTTGAAGACTGTTGCGGTTTTAAATTTTTACTCTCTCTACTACTTATAGTAAGTAGGGGAAGTATTGTATTCCACCCAAAACTTCAATACCGAGATTTCACCGGAAATACATGTTTTGAGACCCCCTGAATCCAAAAAAAGCATTTTTAGAAACATGTCCGTGTGTGTGTCTGTGTGTCTGTGAACACAATAACTCAGAAACGAACAGTCGGATAAACACCAAACTTGGTATTTAGGTTCAGCATCTTCCATAGATGCGACACGAAGGTTTTCAAGAAAATCCCCCCACCCCAGATTACCCTTTACATGGAACATTTTTCGAAAATTTTAATTTTCTCAAAAATGGCCCTAATGATTTTGATTAAAATATAATATGTTTAAAATATTTTCATGACAAATAAAATGAAAATCTTGAATTCTCTGGGAAGTCTCCAAGATTATTCTTCATTGTGAACGACTTTTGCATAACTGGTAAACCATAAGAGATAGACAAACTTTTACTACACAAAAAATGTAGATCGCGTTAAAATACACAATTTATGTCATATATATTTTTTGTTGAGTGAACCATTTTCGAGATATTGCTTGTTATTCTCCTAAATTTTTCAATACATATTTTCTCAAATGGGAATTCGTTATTCATTTTTTTGTCTTGGATATGCAAAGAGTATTAATCTGTGCCAAAGAGAATGGTGCTGCACATAGCAAACAGCTATTGAGAGATAGCAAGGGGAACATAGTACGCCTTAAGCGATAGTCAAATATTTTTAGAACTGGTCGCTATGTGTAAAATGTAATTCTCTTTGCATGTCAAAAGATCGTTTCTGCAAAGGTTTATCTGATTAATATGAAATAGATGGAGAATAAGAGTTTGTAAAAATAGTTTGTACAACAGTAGAGAAAGTCACGTGAGTGTAACACATCAGATTCTTTTAAATATATGGGGAGTTTATTAAACAATTAAATGTCATTATAATATAAACTTTTTTCATATAGGGTTCTTTTATGACCTGTAATGCGCAGTTTAGATGTATTTCTTGTATTATAGTCATGAATATCAGCATTTGTGTTAAAACTATTTTGCTGCTTATAAATTCTTAACCAGAACTTCAAAAATGTATAACGAAGGAACAGTCAAGATATTTAACAGTATGAAGTAAGGTTTGCAGCTTGTGTAGGTTTAGCATTATTCTGATAGCCCTTTTTGTATTATAAAGATTCTATTTTTATAACTGGACTTTTCCATGAATATTATAACATATGAGAAATGACTATGGAATTATGCAAAGTAGGCCATTTTAAATACTTCAAGATTAACTGAAGTTTTAAGGGTATATAATGCAAAACATGTTTGGGATAATCTTTTAGATAGTTCATGAATGTGGATTCCCCAGTCAAGGTTACTATCAACCCAGATTCCCAGAAATTTAATTTTAATAGACATTGTTATTAATTCATTTACTAAATAAACTTCGGTAAAATTGAAATTTTTGTTAACTTTATGATATAATCCTAAAGCAACACTTTTATTTTTATTAATGACAAGTCTGTTGTTACTAAACCAATTTACTACAGAATATCGATGTTTACTTTCAAGTTCTTGTTTATATTTACCAGAAATTAAAAGACTTGTGTCGTCAGCAAAAAGAGTAAATTTACCGTTAGGAAAGTCATTGTTTATGACCAGGTCATTAATATGTAGTAAAAATAGTAAGGGGCCCAGTATCGACCTAGTGGTACTCCATAAATATTATGCGATGTTTTGGAAACCTGTAATAAAATCTTCTGAGGTGTTAATAATATTTAAAACACACGTAATAGGTTTAACAACACAGAAAATTCTGCCTTTAAATACTTAATGTGCGATTGAAAAGCATAGTTAGTTCACGTACACGAACTACAGAAAGGAAAACAATGCAATACTCCTTTAGTAGTCACTATAGGCCTTTATAAACGGTAAACTTGTGAACATTATGCTTAGGAACTTTGTTTTTAGACAACTCGATAATAATCTAGCTACTCCAGGACTCTTACTTTGGGCAACATTAGAACCTCTTTTGGGGTTCAATTAACATACCACATTGTCCGTTCTCTAAGAAGTTGCAATATTAAGGTAATACTACAACATACAGAAACGTAAAACATATGTTTTAAATGTGCGATTTTTGCTTCAACGTTGCTCAATAATATTAGGTATTTATATAAAATAAAAACTCTGATGAATTAGACTCACATGTCTTACTCTAACCACACTCGTTTATTTTTATATAGGTTCCCAAATCGGTAGTTAGATGTTTAAATGTGCGTCACTATATATTGATCTTGAAACGTCATGCTGTTTCCATGACAATGCGAAGAAACAACTAAAGAGCGACGGAATTTTAAAAAAAATATAAAGGAATTAAAAGCTTAAGCCAATAATAGCGTATAACTTGGAAATCGCTAATGCCACAAAAAAATTATTTCACATAATGTGTGTGCTTTAAAAAGATTTATATTGGCTTACCCATTCTGCAAAATTATGCAAAATTCCTTACAATGAAAGAGGACTTGATAGGACATTCCCTCAATATTCAAGATATACATTATATCTGCAATTTAAATATCTTAAATATAAGCTTTTAATTAAAATCATTATTGCCATTTTTGAGAAAATATAAAATATCTAAAGTTCTCTTGAAAAGTTTTGTCACATCTTTGGAAAATACTGAACTTAAATACCAAGTTTGGTATTTATTGAACATTTCACTTTTAAGTTATGCTGTTCACAGACAGCTTACGCGCGCGTACCTTTGTCTAACAGTTTTTTTTTGTTCAGGAGCCAAAAATATGTGACATTCCCGTGAAATCTGGACATTGAACTTTTGGGTGGAATACACTACTTCCTCAAACCTATTATAGATGGGTGGTGGAGCAAGTAAAAATCATCCGAAATTTTGAGTAACATTGGTTCGAGATAGATATGGTATCTTTATTGGTTTCAAATTATTTAAGTTATTACACAGTACTTAGTGTACGGGGCATTGACCGTACATGCATATTTAATATACAAAACATGGTGGCGAAAGAAACAAAAGAAAAAGAAACAAAAACAAAAAAACATCTCATGTATTACACTCACATGACTTTCTCTACTCTTGTACAAACTATTTTTACAAACGCTTATTCCCCATATGCCTCATGTTAATCGAGATATTGAGACGTTAATCTTATTGCTAATTTTCTTGTAGATGCAAGGGGAATTGCTAGGCTTTAAGCGATAGTCAAATATTTTAAGAGCTGGTTGCTATTTGTAGTATTCCATTCTCTTTGCATTACCAGGACAAAAAAAAATGAATAACGAATTCCTATTTGAGAAAAAGTATAAGTATTGGAAAATTTAAGGGAATAACAAGCAATATCTCGAAAATTGTTCACTCAACAACAAAAAAATATATGATATAAATTGTGTACTTTAACGGGATCTACATTTTTGTGCAGTGAAATTTTGTCTATCTCTTATGGTTTACCAGTTACGCAAAAGTCGTTCACAATGAAGAATACTTTTGGAGACATTCACAGAAAATTCAAGATATACATTTTTTTTGTCATGAAAGTATCTTAAATATTCATTCATTATCTGTTTACCCTCCTCTTATGTAGGACTTACACCCCCACAGGACTTACAAGCGGGTGCCTGGGGTCAGAGGCCCGTCGAGGAGCAGACACTCATGGATCAGACAGAGCATCCAGGATGGGTGATCAGCCCGATGTCTGGTATGGGATGAAGGAAGTAATGAAACGAAATGTTGGTGAAATGGATGAAAGGAAAGGTGATAATGGAGCAGTTGGTGGAATGAATGGCGGGGGAAACCGGAGAACCCGGAGAAAACCCGCCCAGACGCCGCTTCGTCCACCACAAATCCCACATGCCGCCGGATTGAACCCGGGCCGCCGCGGTGGGAGGCGAGCGGTCTAACAACTCGGTCACGGCGCCGCCTTATCTTAAATATATGATATTTTAATCAAAATGTTAGTCATTTTTGAAAAAATTAAAATTTTCGAAGAATGTTCCATGTCAAGGGTAATTTGGGGTAGGGGGATTTTCTTGAAAACCTTCTTGCCGCATCTCTGAAAGATACTGAACCTAAATACCAAGTTTGGTGTTTATCCGACTGTTCGTTTCTGAGTTATGCTGTTCACAGACACACAGACACACTCACGGACATGTTTCCAAAAATGCATTTTTTGGATTCAGGAGGCCTCAAAACATGTATTTCCGGTGAAATCTCGGTATCGAATTTTTGAGTGGAATGCAATATTTCCCCTACTTACTATACGTAGTAGAGAAAGTAAAACTGGGTTAGAACTGAACAAATTTTACCTAGCTTCTCGCATTTTAATCCAGAAATTGCCCATGTTTAGCCAGTGCCTGTGGTCAGACAGTAGATTCCAACGTGCCAATCTCCTCGCAGCAGCACATAAGAATTTTTCTTTGAGTTTATTGTTCACTGGTTCTCCCACTGTGCACATTCCACCAAAATATGTTCCTTATCAAAACTACAGACTGGACAGATTCTCCTGCCGGCATCATCAGTCAGTTTTGTACCCTCCAGCCTCCAGTCTAAAACATGCCGTTCCTGATCTTTCCTTTCTTCCTAAGCTAAGCATATATGCCTCTTTACCCCAATTAAATTTTATTTCATTTGCAAGCCTTAGAGCAGATTTAATTTCACAATCCGATTCTGTTTCCTGTTGGCTGATGTCTATTAGTCTTCTTTTGAACTTTACATATGCTTTTGTTGTTTGTTTCAGCTCTTTGCCACACTGGCCCCGTACCTGTTCGCTTTGAACCTCTTTCCAAAACAGCTGCCCAAAACTTAGGAGACAGGTTTTCTCGCTGGTATTTATAACATTTGGATCGTAGTGTGGAATTATCTGCCTGCATCAGCCTCAGCCAATACTTCACTACTCTTTTATTTATTTATTAACACTTCCCTCAATTGAGGGCTGCCATATAGACAAAGTATACCTATAAAATTAACAAATTTAAAATTAACAACAATAAAGACGATTTGTAGTTAACATATAAAAATAATTAAAATCAACTTAAAATACAAATATAAATGAATTTAAATCGGAACATAAAGGTAGTATAAAACAATCTTATTATGCAGTTAAAATAAATAAACATATAAGAATTTCAATGATTTGTAAAGCGATGTATCGATATTATATTGAATATAAATGATTTTTGAGGATGAGAATTGATCCTATAATAGCCATGATTGCTATTTGATAAAGTAATAAATTACAGTGTATTGTGTCTTCATAACATCCCACCTCCCTCAATAGCCCAGAAATTGATGTGCCTTGAGAAACTCCAAGAACTCTTTTATAAAATGCTACCTACGTTTAACTTACATGCTCTGCTCCTTCCCATCCCCAAATTTAACTTCCGTGTAACAACATCGGCCTTATAATAGAGTTATACGTCTTTTCTAATGTATCTACCGGTACTTCAGGTATCCGCGAGAGGGTGCGTAATAATTCATTTAACTGCCCTCGTGCTTTATAAATAGTGGTGAGGGATGTTGGTTTCATTTTTCTCTCATGTTACATATTACTCCTAAATAGGAAAGTGGTTAACATTTTGTATTTCTAGCCCCTTGTAATACACATAGCCGTTTTTGAAAGCCACTGTTTTCTTTTTCTATATGCAGTGCGTAGCAGAGAAATATTAAGGGTAGGGGTAACTATGTATTGGGATCCACTTTTAAACAATTTTATCAATTAAAATAATAATATAAATTATTATAAGTTGAAATATTTAAATAAATCGAATTTTAAGTTACTGATTAAGGTGCAAAAATTACATTGAGTTTTATTTATGGACGCTCTTTAACTGCTGTGGTCCTTAGTGTCTCATTCTATATTGGGCGTGAAAGACCGGTAATTTTGCTCAGAGGCCTCTTTATCAGGCTTGAGGTTCCTTTACGTGCCGTAAATCTACGACACGGGACCATCGGCTTTACTTCCCTTCCGAAGGAAGCCATGCTAAGGATTTATACGCCCGAAAAAATACATCGCTCCCCGCCGGGTTTGAACCCGCGACAATTAAGGTCCAGCAGTTGGAATTAAAATTAGGTTATAATGTTTTGCGTATTCTAAGCGAAAGATGTGTTGTGAGACGAGGATTAATGACCACTATGAAGTATGTTATATTTCCGCTGCAGGCCAGTTTATTTCACTACAAAATAGAGCTTCTAGTTATGTTCTAAACTGCGAGATATTGCACTCATTTGGAAACCACTCAAATTTATCACGGAACGTAAACATCAGTGGCGTAGCTTGATACTGTGTTCTGGGTATACTAGATTTAAAAATTGAAATTAGAATTTTTAAAATGATTCACAAGTTCCCATACATTAGTGTTTCATAAAATAGTGTGAATTCTCTATTACGATTCGATTATTATTATTATTATTATTATTATTATTATTAGTTGTTGTTTTAGTAGTCATTAGCATCACTATTAATTACCGAAATCGACTGAATATACATTTTAAACTAAACTAGATTATAAAAATATAGCGTTAGTTGTAACTTTACAAAATGCCTACAAACCACTGTATGATTGTAAATCATGAAAACAATGTGGATACTCAGATTTTCTTGTATATAAGTTTCAGTCGGCGATTTTTATTGCAAGCTTTTCTTTCAATGTTTTTAATATTTGATATTCCTTCAACACTCCATTTCTTTTCCCTTCCAAAAAGCAAACATAGGAAGCAACACACTTTGTTATGGATGTAACTGCCAGTTAACCAATTAAATTTACTGTGCCAGGATGTTTGGAATGTCCGCTTTTGGTTCATTACCTGGAGGACAATGCCAACTTAGGAATTGGTCTTTTGCCTTTAAGTTCTATCTTTCATAAGATAAGGTCCAAAACTGAGTTTTTAATAAGCAATCCATTAAATCGATGGAATTGTTCATATTTATAAAATCATAAATAAAACGCACATAATAAAAACAATACACAGGTTTACGTAAAATTAACAATTTACTGCATTGCACGGTTGCACGCACATAATGCTGGTTCACCAATAACTGAGAAATTAAATGTTTGTGTTACACTGCCTTGCCCTACCCTTGTCTTCAACCCCTATTGTCCTGTTTCCGGACTTTAGAGAGAGCAGGTACACAGAGATTAAACACCTGATTAAACGTGTTAAGTCTCTGCTGCTGCCTTTGTGCCCTTAATGCAGGTATGTCTTCCTACAACGAGAGGTGGAATTTAGTGGGAAAAGCTATACACATCCACTCTTGATGAGACTTGCACTCGCTCAGCCATCCCAGTCTCTGCTCGACTTTGCTGCCGCATCATGAGATTTCGAAGCTGCCTTGGTACACAGCACTACAATCTGACACTTAGTAAGGGTTGGGGCGTTGGGGTAAGCAGCGGTGAAGGTGATTGTATTAATTAGTTTTTCATCACTTGTTTCAGGCTATCTGTATTTATGTGTTTAAAAATTTACTTAGTTTCTTGAAAATTTATTTAAGTAGACTCAGTCTCAAAGTCTACCCTTACGCTACGCCACTGGAAAACATGTCCTCAATATCTTAACATGGTTGTACCCACACCTTCTTAAGTACATTTTCTGTTGCTGTTACCTTTGGTCATATTGTCTAAAACATGCAGTGTAAATATAGCACTACCAGTGATAGGATTAGGAAGTATCTCGTTCCCGCAAATCTAGAAAGATGCTATTATTTTAACGAAGCTATTTTTATTTTCTCTACTACGTATAGTAAGTAGAGGAAATATTGCATTCCATCCAAAAATTGGACATAAAAATTTCAACGGAAATGCATGTTTTGAGGCCACCTGAATTAAAACACCTGATGTGTTACACTCACATGACTTTCTCTACTCTTGTACAAAATATTTTTACAAACGCTTATTCTCCATATGCTTCATGTTAATCGAGATATCGAGATGTTAATCCTATTGCTAATTTTCTTGTAGTTGCAAGGGAAATTGGTAGGCTTTAAGCTATACTTAAATATTTTAAGAGCTGCCTGCTATGTGGAGTATTACATTTTATTTGCATTACCAGGACAAAAAAATTGAATAACTACTTTGAGAAAAAGTATAAGTATTGGAAAATTTAAGGGAATAACAAGCAATATCTCGAAAATGGTTCACTCAACAAAAAAAATGTATTTGACATAAATTATGTATTTTAACGCGATCTAAATTTTTTGTGCAGTAAAATTCTGTTTATCTCTTATGGTTTACCAGTTATGCAAAAGTCGTTCACAATGAAGAATACTTTTGGAGACATTCCCAGAAAATTCGAGATATACATTTCATTTGTCATGAAAATATCTTAAACATATGATATTTTAATCAAAATCATTAGACCCATTTTTGAGAAAATTAAAATTTTCGAAAAATGTTCCATGTAAAGGATAATCTGGGGTAGGGGATTTGCTTGAAAACCTTCGTGTCGCATCTCTGGAAGATACTGAGTTTATCCGACTGTTCGTTTCTGAGTTATGCTGTTCACAGACAGACACACAGACACGCACACGGACATGTTTCCAAAAATGTTTTTTTTGGATTCAGGGGGTCTCAAAACATGTATTTCCAGTGAAATCTCGGTATTGAATTATTGGGTGGAATGCAATACTTCCCCTACTTACTATACGTAGTAGAGAAAGTAAAGAAAAAACATTTTTAGAAAAAGGTCTGTGTGTTTCTGTGTGCCTGTGTGTGCCTGTGAACAGCATAACTCAAAAACGAAAACTCGTATAAATACCAAACTCTGTATTTAGGTTCAGTATCTTTCAAAGATACGACACAAGGATTTTCAAGAAAATCCTTCCAACTCAGTCTACCTTTTACATGGAACATTTTTCGAAAATTTTGATTTTCTCAATAATGGCTCTAATGATTTTGATTAAAATATAATATATTTTAATGTATTTTCATGGCAAACGAAATGTATGTGTTGAATTTTCTGGGAATGTCCCCAAAAGTCGTGTTTATTCTGAACGAATTTTGCATAACTGTCGAACCGTAAGAGATAGGCAAAATTTTACTACACAAAAAATGTAGATCTCGTTAAAACACAGAATTTATGTCATATACTTTTTTTGTCAAGTGACCATTTGCGAGATATTCCTTGTTGTTTGTTTGAATCTTCCAATACTTATACTTTTTCTCAAATGTGAATTCGTTATTCGTTTGTTTGTCCTGGACATGCAAAGAGAACGGAATGCTCCACATAGCAACCAGCTCTTAAAAGATTTGTCTATCGCTTAAAGCCTACCATATTCCCCTTGCACCTATAAGAAAATTAGCAACAAGATAGTTTGTACAAATGTTTATCTCGAAGTAGATGGAGAATAAGCATTTGTAAAAATAATTTGTACAAGAGTAGAGAAAGTCATGGGAGTGCAACACATCTGATTTTTGCTATTGATTTTTACATTTATATTAGCAACCCTCAAAACTCCTCCCTCTATATATATGGATAGAATTCACAGTTGATATGTGGGTGATAGCTGTCAGAATATCACTATATTATTACACGAAATGTATGGGTATTTGACATAATTGCACTTACACTTTTCCAGGAAATGTCGACTGCTTGTCAAAGTATTAAAGAACTATAACAGCAGTGTCAAGGAAACGGGGCCCAACTTCCGCAAGCACCGGTATCCTGCCACTGTCATTTGGAACAGGCTGCAACATCTGTTGCGTTTCCCAGACATCCACGTGACAAAGAAAACGCCATCTTAGTCCAGCAGAAGGATGCCAACTTTTACTTCACATCCCCAGCAAACGATGATTGATTTTCTTCGCGCTTTATTCGATTTCACTCTCATTGTTGCCTTTCCGTGTCCAGTGGGACATAAATCTGTTTTATCCCCTCTTGAGCCAAGGTACACGTGACACAAACCATTTATTACTTTTTAAGGTAACCTTATGGCGATATTTTGGTTTAAAATTTCAACGTTTCTAATTTTTAATGGTTTTTTGCCATTTTCTGATAATTTAGAGTGACTTTCAACTATTATTCAGGACAGTTAACCCCATATCAAGGCCAGATCCACAAAATAATGACATTTGTATCCTTGAACTTGATTTTCTAAGATATAAATGTTTCCAAATTTTTCAGAACATAAAATGTTTCACGGATGACATTTTTCAGAAATCAGCTAGGTACCTAAAGCATAGATGGGAGGCTTCAAATAGCCCTCTTTTAAATGTGTGAATAATTAAAAAGTAATATTATATGAATTATGGAATAATTTACAGTATTTTGAGTTTTTTCAATATAAAAAAAAGAAAGAAAAGTTTTATTTAAAGCTAAAAATTTGTAAAAAAGCAAATTTGTGGTCTTAGCAATCTATTTTGTTAATGTCAGGAAACACTTATCGTAAAAGCTTAAATAATTTGACGCATGAGGCATTTTTGTGCAACTACAAATATTTATATAAATAATAATAGCTCCTATATTTTGAACTAGCTACATGAAATTTTGTGGACAGTTACCAGATAACCTCCATGGCCTGTGATTAAAATTTCAAGCTAATTTAAAAATTTCACCATAGAGTTGCCCTAAAGGTATGCTGATTTTCCTAAAAGGACACCTTGCGTGCAGGTTGATACCATTTACTACCTCTGCCTTGACCTGTTTAAATTATGGCAATTTTTTGAAAAAGAAGTGAGTGACATGTGTTAATTTAAGACACTACAGCTTAATTTGTCTATCTTTGTAATTAATTATAAACCTATATTTGAAAATTGGCTACCATGAAACCACCCATCGCATTTTTTGCATATGCATACTTTTTACTGAAGAACTGCCGAAATAATACTTATAAAATTTGATTTATGGAATATCTACATCCTGAAAGACAATAAGCTATATCACATTATTTACTTTCCTAAAGGGTGGGATTTTAATGAGGAATAAAGTAAAAATATCAACATATCCCGTTTATTAATAACTTTTATGAAAAATCTGAAAAACGAATAGTAAAAAATAAATATTTATGACAAGCTTAGGTGTATTCAAAATGTTGATAGCATGATTAATAAGAAAAACTATTAATTACTTTCTCTATTAGTATAGTAAGTAGGGGAAGAATTGCATTCCACCCAAATATTCGACACCGAGATTTCACTGGAAATACATGTTTTGAGGCCTCCTGAATCCAAATAAGGCATTTTGGAAACATGTCTGTGTGTGTATGTGAACAGCATAACTCAATTACGAAAAGTGGAATAAATACCAATCTTGATATTTAGGTTCCATATCCTCCGAAGATGCGACATAAAGATTTTCAACAAAATTTTCTAAATAAACTGGCTATAAAGATTTTGCTTAAAATACCACATATGAAAGATATTTACATGGCAAATAAAATGCATATATTGAATTTTCGGGGAATAGTCTATAAAGTCTTCTTCATTCGGAAGGAATTTTGTACAAACTTGTATAACTACTAAACGTTCAGCGATACACAAAATCGTACTACACAAAACACACGGATCTCTTTAAAACACACAATTTGTTTAAAACAATTTTTTGTGGTATTAGGCGTTTCCGAGATATCCGTTATTAAAGGTTCAAATTGTTCATTGCTTGGTCATTATCTTCAAGTCTTTTCAACAGTCATTTCTCGCGGTTGCATGGAAACAGTATGGAATTTTATGGCTAGCATATAGCGCCCTGTTCTTAAACGTTTGACTGTCGCTGTTCCCTTTATATCTATAACAAAATTGTAATGCTGCCATTTCTGCAGAGGTTTATTTGGATTAGGATGTAGTAAATTGAAAAATAAGCTTAAGTAAGAATAATTTGTATATCCACCAATAAACGAATGTATCACATCATACTTTTTAAAATTATGAAATCAGAAGCACTTTTGAGTACTACAGTACCCGATATAATATTAATATTCATACACCATTCTCCTGGCTCGAGGTGCGAGGTATCCTCTCCTTTCCCTTGGCATATCATTTCATTGCTATTTGAGCTTTTACTTAGGGGAGTGTAAGAGGATCTATAGGAATAGACGGATCGTTATACTCTCAGATAGTCAGGCAGGCCTCAGGAACCTCGATAACCACTTGGTTAAGTCCAAGTTTACTTTAGAACGCCGCGAGCCTCACAGTACTGGCTAACCACAATTCAGTTCAGCTGAGGTGGGTACCTGGACATGTGGGATTCTGGATATTGAAGGAGCAGATGAAGCGACTAAGAAATAAACTGAGAAACCTTTTATTTGACCTCATCCAGCACTGGGGCTGTCATCAGGACCAGTTAAGCTATCAGGGACTGTTTGCTCAGAGAACTCAACTGTAGGTTTCAGGCTAAATTTCTCATACAAAAGTGCTAAAATTAAGTAAGGAAAAGCTATCATGGACAATGGGCCCTTTTACAGAACACTGTGCCCTCAGAGGTGGGATAGCAAGAGAACCCTGCCTGCAGTCGGTGTCAACAGACAGTGCCCATTTATTGTGGGAGTGCCCAGCACTTGCTGGGAAGAGCGCTAATTTTAAGGGGTAAATTTCCAAAATTGGAGGTGTTTTCTACCATCACAATTCAGAGCCTGTTTAGGTTCATAATGAACGCCAGACTTCAGCATCGATAATAAGCCTGGGTGTGCACAATAGATCTGCAAATGCCATAGTGAAGAGCAGTGTTACCCCTGTCAAACTAAACTAAACTAACACTACTCATATTTTGAACTCCTTACGTATAAATTTGCGCCATTTTACCAAACTGGACAAAACTTTGGACACTTGCGCGTTAGATACCTGTAAAAACTGTAGGCAACCCTGGACTTCAAATACCACCTCTACCTTAAGGAATGCATCCGTACAATGCCAGGAAATATAGCCCTTTTAGGTATAGAATTACAACCAAGCGAGAAAGCTGCGCGGTAACGTATGAGTCTCGCATTCGGGAGGTTCGGAGTTCGATTCAGCTCGACCGCCCGCTCTGAATTTGGGTTTCTCGTGGTTTTCCCTGGTCGGTAGACGAATGCTGGGGTGCTTTCTCATTTACCACGATTTTCTTTCCATCGTTTACCTTTCATAGAGTACTCTCCGTAGACACTAGATGCTTGATCTATGCGTCGCTCATCGCTGCAGCAGTGAGACGGTCTTCAGCTTGAAACTATGAAGGACTTCCGCGCGTCTCTGTTGCCTGTCTGTTCGCGATCTGTAGCCTCCTGTGGCACACTCACTTCATCCCTTCCTCCTGAGAGGTGGTAGCACAATAGAACTTGTAGGTTGTAGTGCGCGAAATGCACCCCCCCCCCGTTGTATAGCCTATACCTTCAGGCTTTAACACTTGAATAATTTCAATTAAATTATATAATATATAAATTCAATAACAGCCCGCCTTGAAGCAATATGTATGTAATAATTTTTAAAATGTATGTAACTGTCATTGCATATGCTTATATTATTGTAAACATGTTCAATAGTGTTATTGAATGCATTACGTAATTTAATAATGTAAGAGCTGTGAGAATAATAAGTTTAAAGTTGCTAACAATGAGGTAACAGTGAGGTAACATTGAGGCAATAATGAGCTTGAGAGTTTAAATGTTATAGTCATGATTAGAGCAACGATAATGTAACTTTTGTAACAGTTTAAAATTAGCCAATTAACAGCCAGAAAATGCTTTAATTAAATGCAAGTATTCTATTGGACTAGGATTAGCCAATCAGAGACTTGAAATACAGAAGTCTACGGGTTTGGACGGTTGAAATATGTTCAGTTGCCTATAGACCTTGATAGCAACCGGATGGAAGATGTGTTCTCTAAAGAAATATTACGTATTCGTGTGAATCGTATATTAAGTATACGCGTTAATTAAGTGCAAGTATGAAATAAAAGAATCTCACAGCTCTTTATATCAGTGTAGTGCTATTTAATTTGTGTCAAGGATTAATAAAAGGAAGTGAGTTAAAATTAAAATCTGTGTAAGCCTACATTCATGTCGCACCACGCCCTTATTAAGAGAAACGTGTCTCTAAAACAATATTGACGCAGCCGAGGCAAAAACAAACATAAACAATATCTATAGAACCAGTTTAATAACGAAGTTAATATTTTTTTAAACTGGAGCGTAACAACAAAAATACATCTTGAAATCGGCTTCTCATACGTAACAGCATATTACGTAACAAATCATCTACTTCAAATTGACGTCTATACATGGAGCTAAATAAATAAATAAACTCCAAGAACAATTATTACTTCAAATTGATGCCCAAAGCGTGGTGCAAACAACTGCAACATCACTTCAACAACAAAACACCTACTACAACCTAACCTAACCTATAGAACTACAAATGATCACATTAACTTCATGTTATAGTTTTGCATTACTGATTTGTTTGATTAATGTGCAGTATATTAAAGCAAGATGTGTGCATGTAGACTTATATATACTATCGTTAGCAGTTTAACATTTCACCTTCAAAAACAGTTTGCAATGAGGTGCATGTGCAGAGAAGAGAAACAGGAAGCTCTAACTTCTTCCCATGACCGAAGAGAATTGTAAAGTCATTAGAAATGTGATTTATCTGTAAACACGCTTTCCGGTGAGTTTAAGGTTTATCAGCCTGGTACAAGTTTCTGATAAATATTATAAAATACTGGTAATAATTTTGCTGTGCGTATTTGAGTGTTAATTCTAAATTCCTGTTTAGGGACTTAAAGATTCAGCTATGTTTTGAAAATGTATGGGTAGCTATAACTATAATTTTAAGAATTGAAATTTAAAATACTTAGAAAATGTGTCTGCATAAATTTTTGGCAGACAACTCATTCAACTCTAGTAGATAGCTTAGAAAAATTGTATTTCAAATATTAAACCTTAAGGTATTTTAGGGCTCAAGTCAAAACACTATTTTTAAGCAACTATTGTTTTACAGATATACGATCCTATAAAATGCTGTAATAAACTATAGGAAATATACAGCATAACTTTAACAAACCTTGGACAAGTGGATAAAAGTTGGAAAGGTAGAACCAGACGACTGAAAAATTCAATCCTCTAGCCAGGATTTGAACTACGGATCTCTTAACCACGGATATCTTAAATTATATTGAGATGACATACCCCAATGGCGACTTTCAATGTTGTAAGTACTTTAAGTCCCGGGCTTCATAGTTTCAACCACTATTAGGTCAATTAATGGAATTAACTGTTCTTCCGCATTTTATCTCCAACTGATATGTCATCGGGAGATTTGTGGTTCAAATCCCGGCTATGGCATTGAATTTTTTAGTCGTGCTGATTCTAATTTTCCAACCTTGTCCAACACCCGGCTTGTATGAAAGAACAATTAATTCCAAGTGGGTAAAAGGGTTTGTTTAATGTTCACTGAATTATGCGAGCATTAGAAAGGAGCAAATAACTTAAGGGGAGATTAAAATGTCTACCCCGCCAAAGTCGTCGTCTCTAACGCTCCTCATAATAGTATGACCTTCAGGGTCACCTCGTTCCATCAAGCCATGACTGGACCCATTTCTGAGGTGGAGGCACCCAAAGAGCTGAATCCGTTACCTACAATGGAAGGGTGATGATGAAGATGGCGGTGGAATGAGTGGACCTACAGCTTTTACCGCGAACTCCGAACCACGTTGGCCCTTGTGGTTACTTTACATGAGCAAATCAGAGGTTATGGCGGGAATCGAAACCCGAACCTCAGTACCAGAACCCAAAATGAAACCGCTACTCTACCCCGGCGTCCAAATTCATGAACCCTTATCTCAGAAACTATATAATATATCAGACTGAAGCTTTACAGGATGTATCTGAATACCCTCTCAGTATAATGAGCTACTGTTTTACAACAGATTGATTATTAAGGAATATAGGATAATTTTTAATTATACCACCCATTAATTAAACTTCATTAACAATTAATTTTAAAAATAGTCAAAAATATTAATAACACCAAATTATATTCACATCACCTAGACTTTTCTGTACCACCCACAAATTTAATTTAGATCTCTTTATTAGATTCTGAGAAAAACTTGAAAATATCATCTACAGAAAGAGCTGTTCATATATTTGTAAGGAAAGAAAACACACATCTTGAGCAAATAGAAAGTGTCATATTTTAGGGGAAGCTTTGCTCTAAAAATTGGCACCACTGTTTAAAGTTTACCTCTCTCTCTTTGATTGCTATGTGGCTCAGGATTCAGAGTTCAAAATGACAGAAGCAGTACCGTTTTTAAAAATCCAATGTATTACATTAACATCACTCCATCGTATATTACTGGGTATACAAGCTTTTCTTATGAAAGGTTACTTTTCTGTCTACTTCATTTAAATCGAGATAAAGCTTTGTAGAAATAGCTACATTACACGTTTCGTTATAGATAAAAAGGAATTACCGATAGCCAAATGCTTTAAAACTAGGCGCTATGCACTGG
The DNA here is from genome assembly GCA_030765065.1 of Deroplatys truncata. Lineage (NCBI taxonomy): Eukaryota > Metazoa > Arthropoda > Insecta > Mantodea > Mantidae > Deroplatys > Deroplatys truncata. The sequence continues at coordinate 669,807,654 of CM060990.1, forward strand.
CCTTAAAATTCCATACTCATCGCGAGAAACATCTGAATATCGACAGGACTTTAAATGAATGGCTAAGTATTCAACATTTCGAACCATTAATGACGGATATCTCTGACATGGGTGATGGCACAAAAAGGTTATTTGAAATAAATTGTGTGTTTTAAAGAGATCTACATTTTTATATGAAGTACGTTTTCGTCTATCGCTTAAGTTTACCAGTTATATAAGATTATGCAGGATTCCTTCCGACTGAAGTGGACTTCACAGACTATTACCAGAAAATTCAAGATATAAATTTTATTTATCACGTAACTATCTTTAATATATGGAGTCGTTTGTTAGAAAATAAGAAATTTCGAAAACTTCTCCATGTAAAGTGTAGTTTGTGCTGGGAAATTTTGTTGGAAATCTTGGTGTCGCATCTTTGGAAGATGCTGAACCTAAATACTGAGGCAGTATTTTTAACACTTAAATGATTTCAGTCCAATTATATAATATATAATTCAATAACAGCCCGCCTTAAAGCAGTGTGTGTGCGGTATAGTATGTGAAATGCATGTAACAGTCATTGTATTAATATTTATATTATTATGTACATGTTCAATAATGTTATGTGAATGTATTACGTAATTTAATAATGAAGGAGCTGTGAGAATAATAGATTAAACGTTGCTAACAATGAGGTATCAATGAGGTAACCTTGAGGCAATAATGAGTAAGAAGGTTTAGTAGTGCTGCTAGTCATTATTGGAGCAACAATAATGTAAATTTTGAGGCAGTTTAATAAATAGCCAATCAACAACCAGAAAAAGCTTTAGTTAAATGAAGGTATTCTATTTGAGCAGGATTAGCCAATCGGAGACTTGAAATACAGAAATTTACAAATTTAGGCGGTAGAAACCAATTCAGTTGGTTGTAGACAGTGTTCCTAACCGGACGCGAGACACGTCCTCGAGAAATTTAATACGTATTCGTGTGAGACGAAAATAGTTTTACGTGTTAAAAAGTGCAAGTAATTAATAAAATAAAATCTCCCAGCTCTCTCTATATTAGTGAAGTGTTATTTAAATTGTGTCAAGGATTAATAAATGTAGTGAAGTAAAATTATAATCTGTGTAAGCCTACATTCTTCAGTCGCACCACAACCCTACAAAGAGAAACATGTCTCTAACAATAATACTGACGCAGCCGAGGCAAACATAAATATATAATATTTAAATAAACAGTCAAAATACAAAGTTAATGTTTTTAAACATTTTTGGGGCGCAAAGGCCACCGGAAAGTACATTTGGGACGAAGGCTACCGGAAACCGGGTACTATACGTGCGGTTGTAACGAACTTCAAGTTCGTCTCCCAACAGTTGAAAATAATACAACTCCTTCAATACAACCTACTTCAAATTGACGCCCAAAGCGTGGTGCAAATAATTTAAAAAATAACAATACAACAAGCCACTGCTTCAATACCAAGTTTGGTAATTATCTGACTTTTCGTTTTTGAGTTATGGTGTTCACGGTCACAGACTCGATGCCCTTTTCCTAAAAGTATTGCGTATAGAATTACAAAATATATTATATTAAATTAGAGAAGATATGCCAATAAATAATCCTGAACAAAAAGCTAAAAGTGTAATTTTTGGCAGTTTTCGTCATTTGGTCTCCACCTTAAAGCAAAATATATTTGTTTAAAGCAAAAAGATTATTAAGTGTCATTTTTAGTGTTTTTAAATAAAATCTAGAAACAAACAGTTCAATGCACTTTAGAATGATGAAATCCATTATGAATAATAGCGTTTAACACTGAACTTAGCAGTGAAAGGATTTCAGGTCGATTGTGGCACTGTAGATAAATGAATAAAAGCCGGACTTCAGCTTGGCACATTAGTTGGAGAAGTTTGGCCATCGCTGGTCTATGATTGCATAGGATAATATAAAGTGTAACCTTAGAGACATCCTTGTCTATAGCTAGCCGCAACTATTCGAGTATGTGGCTTCACAGCGTTAGGACAACGCACACACCAGCACATGTGTGTACAGAACTCAATATCTGCTTAGGGTCCCGGCTTCTGTGTGGTCGTAGTTCCCTGTCTCCACACCGCGTGTCGCCACTGATATACACCGCACAGTTTCCACATACGCGCTTCTCAGTGAATGAACCTGAGAGAGTATTTGATTTTCGCCTACAAACCCAAGGGAAACCAAGTGATTTTGCTTAGATTTAAATATTTTTAAATTGTGATTAGTATCAAAGGAATATCTATTTATGCATTTAGAATGCATATATGTTCAGTATTTATGTTCTAGTGAATGCGTTTGTGAGTTATTTCGTTGCGCACATGTTTAAAATGTTATTTTATTTTGCATAGTATATGTCAATGTTAAATAAGCAGAACGTTTAAGAGCCATATAATGCTCACAGAAAGCAGGTATTAGCTCTACCAACAGTAGAAGACATGGCTTGGCTCCAGGAGAAGCAAACTCCGTGATATAACATCGAGTTCTTCGACACATATGCCCAGTAATTCTCTTTCCAGACAATATCAGGTTTTAATATCCCGACTGAGAATGGGCCATACCAAGATCATGCAGTTATCTTCTTACAAAGGACCTACCACCTATCTGCCACTAGTGTAACATACTGGTAACGACGAAACACATAATGTCCACAATACGATCAATGGAGACTACGCTACCAGATACCCAATGATTTACTATTCGATGTACCCTAAGATAGTTGAACTTTTCAAAAGCATAAATTTATATAAAAGTATATAATGTTCATTCAGTTTGATTAGTTATAGTGTCACAATTTTATAATAGTTCATTGTAATGGTTCAAAACTGCCAGTATGTTAAATAATCTCATTGTTTATTGTTAAATATTTATTTTATAAAAAGTTGTAAAGTCGCAAAATGACTAATATAATAAAGCGAATGCGAACTTAAAAAAAAAGAAAGAAGGAAAGAAAGAAAGCATGTTTTAGGTACATATGTGCTCGGACGGCAATGCTTATGATAGTATAATACTGCAAACCAATGATACGGTTAGACATTACTGTACATTAACACTAGAAGCACTGTACAAAGTGTATACCTAAAAGTACCGTTAGGGTAGTTTTGATTCAAGGTGGGAGTTGTAGCCAATTTCATGAAATTTAATTATGACAAAAATGATACTCAATATCGATACTCATTTTATAAAAGCTGTCAAAGGATACCTTGTTCACTGAATTATATTCTAATTAGTAGTTTTCTGTGTATATACGCAAGTAAACAATTTTGTATTGTATAATAACTCCGAAATTGATCCTGTTTGATATTCCTCAATTGGCTGCAATTTTTATCTTGATAATGCCAAGGTTATATATCATATATTGTTAGTTAAGGCTAATAATAATAGTAATAATAATAATAATAATAATAATAATAATTTTAAAATTATCATAATAATTTGAAAAGGTAGAATCAGACGACTTAAAAATTCAATGTCATAGCCGGGATTTAAACCGCGGATCTCCCGGTCTCCGTCTGGTTACTGTAACCACTGAGCTACCATTGCAACTTGCCGGTACGACATTAAATTCTCCAACTGATTCACATTTTTCCCAGTAAACCACAAGGAGATCTCAAATTGTATTGAGATGACATACCCCAAAGGCGACCTACCCCAATGCACACCAGTTGGGGAATTTAATGTCGTACCGGTAAGCTGCCATGTTAGCTCAGTGGTTAGAGCAACCGGATGGAGACCGCGAGATCCGTGGTTCAAATCATGGCTATGGCATTGAATTCTTCAGTCGAATGATTGTACCAACACACGGCTTGTATGGAGGAACAGTTAATTTAATTAATTGACCTAATAGTGGTTGAAACTATGAAGCCTGGGACTTAAACTACTTACAACATTGTAAGTCACCATTGATGTACACTACGTGATCAAAAGTATCCGGACACCTGGCTGAAAATGACGTACAAGTTCGTGGCGCCCTCCATCGGTAATGCTGGAAGTCAATATGCTGTTGGCCCACTCTTAGGCTTGATGACAGCGTTCCCTCTCGCAGGAATACTTTAAATCAGGTGCTGGAAGGTTTCTTGGGGAATGGCAGCCCATTCTCCATGGAGTGCGGAACTGAGGAGAGATATCGATGTAGGTCGGTGAGGCCTGGCACGAAGTCGGCGTTCCAAAACATCCCAAAGGTGTTCTATAGGAGTCAAGTCAAGACTCTGTGCAGGCCAGTCCATTACAGGGATGTTATTGTCGCGTAACCACTCCGCCACAGCCCCTGCAGCATGAACAGGTGCTCGATCATCGTGTTGAAAGATGCAATCGCCATCCCCGAATTGCTCTTCAACAGTGGGAAGCAAGAAGGTGCTTAAAATATCAATGTAGGTCTGCGCTGTGATCGTGCCACGCAAAACAACAAGGGGTGCAAGCCCCTTCCAGGAAAAACACGACCACACAATAACACCAACACCTCCGAATTTCACTGTTGGCACTACACACGCTGGCAGATGACGTTCACCGGGCATTCGCCATACCCACACCCTGCCATCGGTTCGCTAAATTGTGTACCGTGATTCACTCCACACAACGTTTTGCCACTGTTCAATCGTGTAATGTTGACGCTCTGTACACCAAGCGAGGCGTCGTTTGGCATTTCCTACGTGATTTGTGGCTTATGAGCAGTCGCTCGACCATGGAATCCAAGATTTCTCACCTCACGCCTAACTGTCACAGTACTTGGAGTGAATCCTGATGCAGTTTGGAATTCCTGTGTGATGGTCTGGATAGATGTCTGCCTATTACTCTTTACGACCCTCTTCAAATGTCGGCGGTCTCTGTCAGTCAACAGACGAGGTCGGGCTGTACGGTTTTGTGCTGTACATGTCCCTTCACGTTTCCACTTCACTATCACATCAGAAACAGTGGACCTAGGGATGTTTAGGAGTGTGGAAATCTCGCGTACAGACTTCTGACACAAGTGACACCCAATCATCTGATCACGTTCGAAGTCCGTGAGTTCCACGGAGCGTCCCATTCTGCTGTTTCACGATGTCTAATGACTACTGAGGTCGCGGATAACGAGTATCAGGCAGTAGTTGGCAGCATAATGCACCTAAGATGAAAAACGTATGTTTGTGGGGTGTCCGGATACTTTTGATCACATAGTGTATGTCATCTCAATACAATTTGAGATCTCCTTTAGTTTACCGGGAATAATGCGAATCAGTTAAGGAACTTAATGTCGTATCGGAAAGTTGCCATGGTAGCTCAGTGGTTAGAGCAACCTGTCGTCTGATTCTAGCTTTCCAACCCTGCCCTACACCGGCTTGTATGGAAGAACAGTTAATTCCATCATAATGATTTCCTTGCTTCCCTTTTTATGTAACTATATTTTGTGTTGAAGTCCTTCTTTAAAAAGATTTTTATTCATATTATGCAAATTAGTCGTACAGTATACCTGTAAGCTACGTTCGTAACCCGAGTTTGATTGTGTAAACACAAAATAATAGATAGAAGGAAAGCACAAATATTTCTTTACAGTGTATTTATTATCTCACGTCTTAAGTTCAGATTTTTTTCTGCTGGATTCACAGATTTTAGGCAGCGGAGTAGGTAAATGTAATGGCTGGGAGTGGGTCACCAGGCCAGACTATTGCAGAAACGTGATTTAGTGCATCACTTAAATCAGATTCGTTCCGAACTCCTGTTAACGCTGCATGTTACTCGAGTACTTCTTACTACTTCCCCATTTTTGTATGCTTTCATTTAGACACAAGAGTCTATGGAATGTAGCATTGATTCTCCACAGGAAATGCAATCAAGTTCTAACAAGATCTATAGTCCAGCAACTCTTTGGGGACAAGTGCGAGGCAATAATGTGAAGTCTCGATTGATTTCGTTCCTTATCTAGGATAAAGTGAAGTGCAGCAAATTTTAATAACACAAAACTTAAACATTTAAAATTATCGAAGGTTTATCTCAGAGCATTAGACATGCCACTGAGTATCGAGGTATCGAGGTACCATCCCCAGGTATTATCTTTTTTTTTTAGTAATTGAAAATAACACTAATAATGCAATGAAATAAAGATTATGTTTAAATACAGAAATTAGTAACACACGCATTTCAACTAAAGAATTTCCCATTGGCTTGTTATAATAATGTAATATTTAACGTAATAAATAACACCTTTTCATATTATGGCCACAATTTGCAGCCTATTCTGAGAAATTTTAACATTCCACACGAAAATAACCTATCATTACTTTACCAGTGCATACCGAGCGATATGGCGCCGCGGTAACGTGTGTGAATCGCATTAGGGAAATCTCGGGTTCGATCCCCGGTGACTGCCCACTCTGGCGCATGGGTTTTTCGTGGTTTCCCCGGCTCGAAAAGCGAATGCTGAAGTGATTCAACTTTTACCAAACTCTCCTAACCCGTTACCTGTACCCATCATCTTCATTGTCATCTGTTTCAGGTTTCTAGGACCAGGCGACGGTGCTCGGTGGGTTGCGGCTGGACGTTGGCTGTGCACTCTGTGGAAGTTTCATTCTGACGTCGTCCAGGGACCGATAGATTGGATACCTGCCTCTGGGTGCTTGGTTGCTTTCAGGTGGGAACTTTTTCGGGGGACCCAGGAGGCTCGCGACCCAATAAAGTGGACTCGGGCGGCGTTGGAGGCGTTTAGGGACACTGTCTGTGCTTGCGCCAGTCGTCATTCGGATCTGGTCTTTCCCCTTATCCCTCCTCCCCAGGGATCACGGTAGAAGCACAAGGGGCCAGTTGGCCCGCGTGCGGTACTCTACCCCGTTTTTGAGGTGCGCTCCGTTCGAACCTTTACCAGTCATGTTCTAGAAACAAATGTTGCACACTGATAACACTTCACATGTTTTTCTCACCATTACAATTCATTTTTTATTTGTTATGGAAGTACCTAAACTCTTGTGAGTATTTCGATGCCTGTGAACCTTTTCCTTGAAGCCATCGTGCACAACTGATGTATGCAACATTTCTGTTGAGTACAACATATTTCAAACAACGTCATTCTCCGTGATGTAGTAGTTACCATGCTATCCTCTAGTTCCTGAGGTCGGGGTTCAAACCCGGCGGAGGGCGATGTGTTCTTTTTCGGGCGTAAAAATTCTTAACGTGGCTTCCTTCAGAAGGTAAGTAAACCTGGTGGTCCCGTGTAGTATATTTACAGCAAATAAAAGAACCTCAAACCTGATAAAAAGGCCACTGTGCAAAATTTCCAAACTTTCACGCCCAATATAGAAAGGGACGCTAAGGATCACAGCAGTCAAAGAGCGTCCATAAATAAAATTCAATTTAATTTTAAATTATTTCAGACAGTACATGCAAAATACAACAATATAATAATAAATAGCTCCAGACACGTGTACAATGCAACAATATGTTTCACAAAACACATCAGCAATGCAGCATGTAACACTATTCTTGATGGTAATCTAAGACTGCTAATTGAATGGGCCAAACTCAAGCGACAGCTCTGAAGTGAAAAAGCTTTATAATTTGGGGATGATTTTTCTCCAAGTTTGAGTTAGGCACTTAGGATCAAATTCTGAGTAAGGTAGTACAATTTCTAGTTCCTAGCATTTTTAAAGGAAATCAAAGCTTTAAATGGGTCAAAATAACCTTAGCGACGCTTCTAGCGTTAACATATTAATTTTGCGCTAACATTCGGAAGCTTATATTTGAAAGTAGCAACCACTAGCAAGCAATGTAAGGAAGATTTTTAGAAACAGACAGATTTAGTCCAATCAGACATCCGCTCTCAGACGTTGTCGCCCGATGCATATTCTACAGGAAAGAAGTTATACTTAGCTCTCGCAAGTCGTAGAAAAGCGACGTGTTGGCCATTGCAAGTAATTATGATTGCGGGAATAATGTCTTTAATCATCCGTTTCACGTAAAAACTGTGCCGCACACGCGGTGTTTTGATTCTCGGTGGCAGGAAGTGTCGCGGCCGCCCGAGAGCGTACTTTAACTTCGCTGTAAATATTGTGGCGAGCACATGGGGTTTAGTTTGGTAAGCCGGACTTGAGGCGACCCTCCCGAAATAGGTTGGTAGTGCTGGACCGGAAGGATCGACTCAAGTCTGGCGGGAATGGAATTTTCCAGTAGCTTCAAGACGCGTTGACTGGAAGTAAGGATAGGGGTAAGATATTTTTAATACCATGCCCTTCTACATCTGGCATCTAGAGTCTGTGTAAATGCGGGAGATCCAAGGTCAAAGGGGTCCGTTTGTCCATCTCCCAGCTTTCTTTCCGGATAAAGAACTGGAAAGCCTGTAGGTTCGCCGCGTCTCCAAGTCTGATTATCCAAAAATAGGTGGAAAAGTCTATCTAAGAAACGGTATCCGTCAGTTGCTTATTATTTTGATATTATATATATGTATATATATATAAAGTATTCAAACATGGAAATGTTTTAGCAGTGTTTAAGAATGATAGCACATTTTTGCATTTAAGATTATAATATTTCTATAAATACTATTCATTTTTAATATAGAAAACAAAGAAGATGTATCAAAATGATGTTATTCTGCCAAAAAAGAGAAAAAGGAATATTAGTGTCGTGCAAGGTAATGTGTACATTCATTTGATGTTTGTCGAATACGAGTGCAGGCGAAGTTTGCTTTGCGGTGAGCCAAAGGAATGGCAAGTTTCTCTACTATTCACACAGGTAGACAAAACTCTCCTTCTTTCCCTATACTGTACCATGCATAGCGATGTTTAAGCATTACAGCCAGGAGGAGCGGAAATGAAGTTGAACTGTTACTGGACTTAACTCCTTGACGTCGCAGGTTACACCATCTACATCCTCGAATAGCCTGTTGGCGTTTGCAGATAGCGTGCACCATACCGTAGTTACCTGTGGTCCTAGGCCGTTGTTGATTACTTCATTAATATTGAAAATGTTTTGAGCGTAGGTGACTTGAAGCCACCTGCTTAAGAATTCCTATGCCTGTTCATTACCTTAGGGCTGAAGTTCACCACAAAGTGACTCCAGATTGTATTCGTCAGTCAGTTTAAAATTCTAGTTGCCAAATTAATGGAGAGAAAATTCTGTAATATGTGCATAGGAACAACAAAAGATAGTACAGTTTATGCATTCCGGTGTTTTTCTAGCATTTTATTATCTTCATAATGTTATGGAAATTGACCATTTTGCCAACATTTTAATTTACAGTATTTTTAAAATAACTTACATTTCGTAAAGCGTTGGTTGTGGTTTTGTGTAATATCTGAACGTTTAAACAGCATTGCTTTGATCTAGCGCAGGAAAAGATGGACTAGGCGTACACAGACGGTGTGGCCCCCAGAAAATAGAGGACAGTGTAGCGGGAAATCGTCGTTGGGCGACGTTTGTAGCGGTAAACGGTGCTGTGCGCTATTTGTAGCGCGAAATCGTCGATCCTTGGGTTGTTATTGCCTGTTGTGGTGTTCTTCCTCAGCTATTGGTGCTCGTCGGTTGTTGCGTATTTCATTCCTAACTATATCTAATTATTAATTCTCAGGTTACAGTGGGTGAGGCAAGTTAAAAAAATACACTGCAAGTTTCCTTTAATCAGTGAAGTTTATTCATTAATGAAATACTTATGGACGGCTAGCTTTTCCCATTATTATAATCCCACCACATTAAACTAGTCAGGAGCCCAGCTATCTGCACATGCACTCCCACCCTTGTGCACCCACGTGCATCTGTAGCACCTCGTGTCGACGTGAATTCTCGAAGATCAGTTAGTGAGAGAGTGGACTTTGAGGCCTTGTCTGCCCTTATATACGGGAGCCTAGTGACGCTCACCTCTGCGTTTAAAAATGTAACAACGTTTGCTATTGGCCTTCAGACCGCGTTACCTTAACTTGTATGAGAATGTGTGGCTTTAGATCCATGCTCTTAAGCGCCATCTTGTAGCGTTGTGGAGCCAGTTCCACATCTCCGTCTCTTTCTTTTCTCTATCTGTCTCTTTCTATTTCTGCGTATCGTTACCGGTTCCCTGCCTGTTGGCTTGGTGAAAGGTACGCTCTACTTAAGATTATGCTTTCTTGGAATTCTGTTAGCTCACCCGTTTCTTACAATCAGCTCTGTACAAATGTTAGATGTTGAATATTTTAACATGTTAGTGAATTATATGTATGGTTTCCCTTTCATATGTACAATTCCTCTATATATGTATAATATATCCCCTTTCAACAGCACCGCAAGTAGACCACAGTGACCCCTGAGAGGGAGGGGTTAGGGGGAAACTGAAGGGCGACCAGATGCGGATGACGATGTGCGCTAGCAACGATGGGTCCCAAGCGACTCCAGATGGAGCACATCCTAGTGCCACGCCTTAGCCCCGAGACCCTGGTGGTCCCTGTATATGTTTCAAGTAATAAATAATCTATAATTTTCCGTAATTTCTTTCTAATACCTCTAGTTTTACAAGTGTATTTTTCCTCTAATATAAATTACATTTGAATGACATTTTAGGTAATATATAAAGTCTTGGTTGAAAGGCATGTGAGTTGATTTTGAAAATATCGCACATAAAGCGCTTACAAAAGTAGTCAATTACAAACACGGCCGCTAATCTCAAAGCGACTTCACTTTAAACATGTCCTGTCATACGAGTATCAGCCAACGTCGACGATTTTATAATCCCTCTCAGCGTCCATACGCCGCTGATGCGAATTGCGTATGACACACGTGCTTCTATCTGGGATTTCAATCTTATGTTCAAGCTCTGCCTAACGTTAGAGAATTGAAGGTAGGATTCATGAGTACAGAGTCTTGTAGGGCAACTCAAAAGACGATTTTAACGGAGTTATCAGAATTAGCAGCTCCATATAGGGTTATTACGCGAAAACCTGACAGTTAATTCTGAGCTACAGGTTCTCTTCTCCGTCGAAGAAAAAACAAAAACCATTTGGTTTCCTTGTCTTCATTCAGTTGTTTGCTTAACTCCTATCATCTCACCATGAAGAGAGAAAAGAAGGCAAGTATGGCTAGAAAACAAATTCCGACGTTTTAATCCAACTGTAAGATAATATAATTTCGGAAGATTAGCTATATCATGAATTTCAGAAACTCCACTTGTGTAGTTTTCTAAAAAAATTACTCTTCTCTAAAATTTAATTCTTGTCTATATGTGTCATACAGATCCCAAATGTGCATGAATTCCATTGGTCTTAGACATTGTTGAACGCTGGGAACGTGTGTACAATAACTTATATGTTGTTCATTTAACAGAACAAATAATCAAATTAACGTCTTAAATGACTTTCTTTAATGAAATATGTGCTTGGTCTACCACTACTAAAGTTGTGGATACTTAAAAAATCTGAGGATTCTTAACATATTTTTCTGACTGTCCAAACAGTTTTACTTTAATCCATTTTAATAATTTACTGTAGTCTAAAACACAGCATTTGAGGTAAGCTTTTATGAATTTTAGAAATCCCACATATCCACCATGCTTAAACATTTTTCACCCATAACCATAAATGATAAAACTAAAAACATATATCACAGAATATTTCTTTTACAATATACTATTTATGGCAAAAGCATTTTCTTTAGAAGGTTGTCTTGTTTGAAATGAAAACGTTTTTAATATCCCCGAATACTTTACGTTTGACATGTGGGGTTTCTGAAATTAGCGATTCAATTGGTATAAATAACAACTTTCTATAATTATGTATGCCAACGTTTCCATCATTTCATATCGAAAGGAACCTACTTATTTTCATTGTAACTGTACCTGCATTGAAAGTAACGCAGATATTACATCGGGTACCCATAAAGTTCCGCTCTTGTAATCCGCTACCTGAACCATTAGGATATGTCTCCACAAATATTCAGCAGAGTGAGTAAATCCTAAAGATAAAAACAGAATTTCAAAATACCAGAGTAAAATCTAACAGGAAATACATGTAGCATAGAAAAAACGTTCGAAATACGTGTCGCTTACATAGATTAATCATCAATGTTCAGATCTTCAGCTAAACGATAATAGTTTGATGCACATAGTATAGTTCCAGGAAGCTGCGCGGAGATCTTAAGGTTCAGGAGAGGTACGATAGGCTCACGATTTGTTGGACGTTGAGTATTCGGAGTAGTGGGCACACGTGGAAATTTCCGACTGACCAATGAGATTAAGGGAACGCAGCCCTCAAGTATAATAGGGTACTAACAATAATGTGCTGATATCTATAACAATATAAAGATGCAAAATTATATCTGAAATCAGCCGCAATACTCATGAAAAATTAGTATCCAAGAACAAATCTTCTGAAGTAGTACTTCTTATAGTAAACCAAAAGCTTCAAAACGTTCACTGGTCATTATCATAAATTATTATCAATTAAATACCAAATGCTGCATCCTAAATATTTTATAGTTTTATTTTTTATAAACATTTTATACACATAAATATAAAAATACCGACTAATGTCTGAATAATACAAATATCTCTGTCTGAGAAATGTCCACTTGTAAGATTGCTCAAAGACTGTAAAACAATAGATGTATTAGGCAGTGTAAGTCAGCACGATGCGATTTAATAAACTTATTTGAATTTTGAATACCAAAATGTTCCAGAGGAAAGTTAAATTATCTTACAATTTACTTGCAAGTAATTTTCAGTGGCTATGTGCAAATCCAAACCCATCCGTGTTTATAAGATAGGTCGCGTAATTCTGTTCATTGCTTTCTAGCAAGCAATATTTTCTAACTGACATTTCCAAGCCTTAGTACAGACAGACTGGATTTTTCTCTCGTGTAATCCTATTAAAACTTTGGCCAGCTATTACAGAATAAGTCTAGATGTATGAGGGATTAACAGGAAACTGTCATCACCAGCATTAAAATATTTCAACATTTTTGTTGTCAATATAGCATGAAGAAGTTCAGAGATCATATAAACTTGTACGTAATAGTGTTACAATCCTGAAAGTCTTTTTATTCCATTGGTAATGTCAGAACAATTTGGACAGCTGCTGGATACGACACCAGTTACCTGTAACACTGAGCTAACTGGGAGTTTATCTGTCTTTAATAAGGAATACATTTCCGCCTGGAAATTCAACAGATAATATTGTGGCATTCATTGTATGCTTAGAGTGGTATACCTGGAATAATTAAATATTCATATGCTGGCAACTTGTGTCAGTAGATCGTAGGGGATCATGGGAGTTGCTGAATGGAAAAACAGGTTTATATACTGTACCTGGCCAGCAGCTCTTCCTCTTGAGTAACGGCAGTCATAGAAGCACAATGCGTGCCAGCACACGTCCTCTCCGGAACAACAGGTAATCTTATGTATCACATTTGAGTTTTCTTTTATGCAATAAATTTAATATTGTGGTTTGAAATGCGTTATTCTTTAGTAATATAAATTCTACCCTTTTGCTTCTGATAGTAGAAATCCTCTAAATTTGTGGGGTTGGTTTTATATAATAGATATACTTTGAACTGTTGTAGACTTTGCTCCCCATGTCGCGCAGCATGTGTTGGAATTGATAAAGCTTTCTCGGTCCTGACTGAGACTGATTTTTTCCTGTAGCTCCCGTGATAGTTTCGTATCTGTAACATAAATATTTTAAAAGAGCGGGTCTTTATGCATAATGTTGGTAGGTGGCAGCACTCTCGTATTGGTAGGTTGGTAGTAATGCTCTATTTTGTAGACCCTACGTGCATTTCGCATACCAGCTGCGTCTTTTTGCTGATGGAGGGGATGCATTTTTTAAATCGATTATCACCGGTGATGAGTCATGGCTGCATCATTATGATCCTGAAGGAAAACAAGCCAGCTCAGTGTGGAAATCGCCAGGTTCTCCAACACCAAAAAAGGCAAAAGTTGTTCCATCTGCAGAGAAGGTGATGGTGATCACATTTTTGACTGTAATGGAATGATTTACCAGCGTGCAATTCCCCCTCACACTACTGTTACAGCAGCATACTACACGTCAGTATTGGCTACACTGAGGAAGCACATTGCAAAGAAACGACCAGAGCTTTCTCGGACTGGGTGGCGACTTCATCATGACAATGCACGGCCTCACGTCGCAAATCAAGTCATGCAGTTTCTGGCTCGATTCAACATTACCTGTGTACCACATCCACATTATAGCCCCGATCTTGCAACCTGTGACTTTTTTTTATTCCCATCACTAAAGGCAAAGCTTAGGGGTATTCGATTTGAGAACTCTGAAGCAGTGCTCAAGAAAAGTGAGGCGATTCTCAAGGACCTGACAAAGAATGGTCTGCAGCACGTGTTCAAGAACTGGCAGAGACGCTATAAAAAGTGCATTGAAGTAGGAGGGGACTACTTTGAAAAAGATCATGTAAACATTGAATTGGAGTAATAAACATCTGTGAAAAAAAATCAGTCTCAGTCTTTGTTGATCAGCCCTCGTATATGATTTCTTACCTTTCAGTCCATAACAGTATTTTGGCGGTGAGGTTACAAGGCACGCACTACTCAGGCTCTTGGAGCCTAAAGGGTGAGTCAGCTTGAAACTAATAAATCGAGAACATCCTATGTAAATTTGCTGAGATTTGTATCCGTTACCAAGTATTCGGTAATCAGGGCTCTTACCTTCCAGAAACATAACTCTGATGAAGTAGAAATATGATTTAGATTGTGATGGTCTCAGGCATTTATACCACTACAATATAAAATGTATTCTTTATTGAACAAACTGAAGTTCTGTTTTAAATACATTGACTACCGTGCTTATATTTTAGCTTTCTACACTGCCGCTTTGTTTACGAAAGATGAGTTATTGCACTAGGGGCTTTTATTGCGAAAGCGTATAGTTTGGAATATATTTCTGTTGGAACCAAAACACTTTTGTAACTAATTCTAATTCTAAAAGCCACCTGTTGTAGCGACTATACAACTTGAATGTCAACTGACTCAAATCCCGTATCGAGCTTAGAAATGTTAAATGTATGCACGGTATCTAAGAAACGTACTCAAATATAAGCCACATGAAAACATTTCAATTGTAGAAAAACTGAATTACTTCATGGAGAAATCGATAACGAATGGGAGGGACAAGGATAAGGACCTCATCATGGTTGCTTTGGAAGATTTTGGCTGATGTAGATGTTTATCACGTATGCTTTATAGGTAAACAATCTGGCCTACTGCATACTACGTGTAAACTTAACATCAGCTAAAACTGAGTAATAGCAATGAAATAATATATTACATTGTTTTAACAGCATTTATTTTTATTTTATTGGGTTTTCAAATGTTTAATATGCAATAAGATCTCACTTGGCGGACTGCAACAACTTTCTTGAACAAACAGATATTAATGCTAAGAGGATATGAAGACTGTTGATTTTATAAAAGTAACTCCAATGGTTTGCACATTTTATATGGTGAAAGAAGACAAGTAGCAATTAAAACATAAACAAAGTTCGTAATTAGTTTTACAATTAGTTAGGAACAGACAATCAGTATTAATCCTGAAAATTGAGTACAACAATGTATATTACTTTGTTCCGTAATAAATTATTTCTTATAATTAATTATTCATGTGAATGGAGAAAGAAACTTGAATCTCTATGTAATTTTAACTTTACATAGTTGTAGGTAATTTAAAAAAATATTTTTGTGCAACTTTAGTGCTTTTAAATGGTAAAATAAGCTGGTAATTAAGACCTCCAGTTACTTCGAACACTACTAGTGTGCGCACGCCACCAGATGTCGCGGCGCCTTATATCATTCAGTTGTAGCTGAAACTATTCAAGTGCTTCCTATGTGGGAAGCATATCACCACAAATGCACTGCCCAATGGATTTTTTTTAGGAAGAGACGATGCACCGCATATCTCATTCAGCCGTAATCAGCACCAACATTGCCTGGTCTTCTTCTGGTGAGCCCATAGTGTAGTGTATATGTGTGTATTGTCGCGTCGGACACATTATTGCTGTATATAATATTGTCGAACTAATTGTTGTGGTGTATGTAAGTCTTCGTCCGGCGCGGCAACTCTATCTCCAGTTGGGGGGTGAAGGCAATTGAGAGAATAGCTGTGTGTGGGTGTGTAATAGCGTGGGTCTAGTTGTAGCCAGAGTGGCGTCAGTCTAATATAGGTCTTCGGAGGGATCGGATGTATGTGTGATGGGTGTGTGTGTGTTGGGCATCTCCCCCAGTGTTCTTCTGTAATACTTTGTATATAATGTAGTGCATCTTGTTTAGTATAATAAATCAGAGGTAAATGTAAATTTATGTATTTCTAATGTTCTTAATATCCCACGCTCGCTTAGTTTGTGCAGCTAGTTCTTGGTACCTTTCTGGTTGCCTCTGTCTACGTCCCCCAGTGTTTATGCCGGGGTAACTATTTAATATTTTTAGTTGCAAACCTTTTGGCCTCACCCCGGTGTATAACAATAGGACTTACGAGATACACCGATATACTGCTAGCTTTGTTAATTAACATTGATGATACGATATGTATATCAAGGTATAACATTAACAGTGTTTCAGAGTTGTAAATGTACAAACTTAAGGTTTAGGGATTGCGTCCATTCATGGAAATGACTTTTATTATAACAATAACGTATACAAAAATATTATAGTAATAAAAAATGAGGCAGTATTTATAACACTTAAATGATTTCAGTCAAATTATGTAATATGTAAATTCAATAACAGTCCGCCTTGAAGCAATATGGGTATGTAATAATTTGTAAAATGTATGTAAGAGTCATTGCATATGCTTATATTATTGTAAACATGTTCAATAATGTTATGTGAATGAATTACGTAATTTAATAATGTAGGAGCTGTGAGAATAATAGATTAAAAGTTGCTAACAATGAGGTTAGCTTGAGGCAATAATGAGTAAGAATGTTTAATGATGCTACTGGTCATTATTGGAGCAACAATAATATAATTTTAGTGACAGTTTATAAAATAGCCAATCAACAACCAGAAAAAGCCTTAGTTAAATGAAGGTATTCTATTGGAGTAGGATTAGCCAATCAGAAACTCAAAAGGAGAAAATGTTACAAATTTAGAGTTCAGTTGCCTGCAGACAGCGTTACTAACCAGATGCAAAAAGTGTCCTCAAGAAATATAATATGTATTCGTGTGACACGAAAAGTAAGTTTACGTGTTAAAAAGTGTAATTAATTAATAAAAAGAATCTCACAGCTCTCTATATCAGTGAAGTGTTATTTAAATCGTGTGAAGCATTAACAAAAGGAGTGAAGTAAAATTATAATCTGTTTAAGCCTACATTCTTGTCGCATCACAACCCTGCTAAGAGAAACGTGTCTCTAACAATAATACTGACGCAGCCGAGGCAAACATAAATATATAATATTTAAAGAAACACTCAAATTACAAAGATAATGCATTTGTTTAACTTGGGGCAAAAGCCACCTGAAAGTACATTTTTTGGGGGGCGAAAGCTACCGGAAACTGTTCAATTTCGGCTCCCCAAAAGTTGAAATATAATAGAACTCTTTCAATACACACTACTTCAAATTGACGCGCAAAGCGTGTTGCAACCAAGTTAAAAGAAAACACGTTCTTCAAATAGGCTTCCATACGTGAGACAACAAAATACGTTCTTCAAAAATAAGCCCATATTCCGGAATATACTAGATCAGAGATCCTAGTCGTGACAGTTGTAATCATGTAGTATATTGTTAAGCAGTCTTTTTTGTATAAATCTGTAATACTGAAAGGCTCGAAATAGTAATATTTTGTGAATATATTCACCGTTTCTCATATTCAGTAAGTAATACCGTTCAGCAGATATGAACAAAGGTGCTTCATAAAAATCCAAGTTGCAAGAGGAAAAACTGCAAGTCAGTGCTTTAGAACATTGCAAGAAGCTTGCGGGAGAGATGTCCTACCTTGTCGTACTATTGCAGCTAATGCAATTACGACGCATTCGATTTCAATCAAGAGTTGACAACCAGAGAGCTGTAGATCGATCAGCGGGAGAGATATTCAGAAATGGTGCTGCAGATGAAGCGCGGCGTCTTTCAAGGATTTGTTGTCAACGTATTGACCTGGCAGGAGACTATAAATGAATTTCGTGATGTCAAAGGTAACCTAAAAAACGGTTTTGTGATGTTATAGTAGCGTTGCCATTACTTTTCGATTGCCCTTATTTATCCATTAGTTTAGTTTGAAGTATCATCATGAACCGTCATCACTAGCCTATTAAAACAAAACTGTTCTTGTGTCGCCATCTTTATTTTTACCAGTAGTAAACTTAGTAAACTTATTATACTGAAAAACGCCGGAACACAGATACATAAAAATTAAAGTTTCTGTTCATAAAATAGTAGCCTAATGTTGAAGGCAATATCTATCAATTAAAGTATGCCTATAACCATATACTGACATGCTGTATTTGATCAAATGACTAAAAATCTACGTGTTCCCAATTTTCTCTCTCTGTGTATCATTACAATCCAGCGAATTGTTACGTCATCTGGGAAAAGTAATGGTTATATAGGGTAATAAATTTGTAAAATAATAGCATTTAAAGTTCTGTGGATTGATAATTACTCCTATTTATGCTTTTGTAATTTTATGTGCGTTCTGGTGGAACTGGAGTTTTGCATATCAATGATGAAATTTCATAACAGCACTAAAAGTAAATAGAAATATATACTATTATATAGTACTTGTATTTGAAATAAGGCATGAATACCTTGTTCCAACATAATGGTGTACATCCTCACTACCTGACTGATATATTCGGCAACAATTACAGCTGTCGAGATGGACCAATTATGTACGTGGCCTCCAAATTCTCCAGATTCTCACACTACCTTATTTCTACCTCCTGAGTTTTGTGAATAATGTTGTTTGTTCATAACGGTCCATGGATATTTAGGATATGAGAAAAAAGTATCAAATAATATATCAGATCATACATGATATGAATTTTCCTCACGCTTAATGATGGGTACATTAATTGCAATTTAAATAAATCACCCATCATTCTAGTAATAAGTGTTTCACATTTTACCAAACGGATTAACCTCTATTACAATTCACTGTATAAACAATGGGTAAAACAGAGGGACAATAAATAATTTTGGAAACAAAATTCCTCTCATGAACTTAACCAGACCCACAATTTAATGAAGCTTTCAAAAAGCCTTTCCAATGAATTACAATCTGTTCTTTTTTATATTTTTTCGTAAAGTTAGCAGCATATCTGGGTTATAATCACCTTATTTTAATATCCGTTTACAAAGTCATTCACGAGTTCAGAAAAAAAAAGTCAACCAAATTTCTGTTTTTTCCTTTCTTCCCAGTTGTCTCCTACACCTGTATCCAGCATTTCTATATTAAATTTCTCTATTAAGAATCAAACTATTCAATACTACAATAAAGTTATAGCTATGGTTCTTCCGTTTTTTTTTTTGAGTTTTGTTACATGTCGTTCCTTTCTGATTTATTGGTGAACGGCAATGTAAAAGAGAGAAGGAAAAAAAAGAACGCTACCAAGCTTAGAAATCTGCTGGCCTTCGCGTATAAAGTCCCTTTATATTAAGGGGTTAGGTTACTATATCGATTTATTTAAATTGATATAATCACATTTTAAATATAGTTTGGAACATTATAAAGTAATATGAATTGAAGTACTCAACTCTAAATTATGATCAGTTAAATACTACATACTAACAGGGCATAAAAAAATCTCACAAAGTCTAAACCACATTATATTAACATTCCGAATTAAAATGCTGTTAATGGATAAATAATGATAAATTAAAATATATACTGTAAATAACAAAACCAACATTATTCTGCACACTGTAGCTTTAACAAACAAATTCCAGAGAGCGATAAACACACTAAGTTTCATTGCTGTTAACAAGTTAATAGTATCAAAAAGACGTTAAACTTATTTAAAACGAAGATAAATACTCCAAACAATCTAGAACTGCTAGTTGACCAAGCATACAATAGGGAGACCAGTGCGTGAACTACCCTTTGACCTGACGGCATTTTGAGCGCAAGTACACTCAGGTCAAGTAAATAAAGGGAAAGGGGAATAGGAAAGGTGCAAACTGGGAGGGGATGCTACTTTAAATCCTCATCTAGGTGTTTTATAAATAAGTAGTACTCATTTTGTAGAGCAGGTTACGAAAGTGTC
The DNA here is from genome assembly GCA_030765065.1 of Deroplatys truncata. Taxonomy (NCBI): domain Eukaryota; kingdom Metazoa; phylum Arthropoda; class Insecta; order Mantodea; family Mantidae; genus Deroplatys; species Deroplatys truncata. The sequence goes on from CM060990.1 coordinate 669,827,810, forward strand.
AACTTGAGCTTGTCGCTCAGAGAGCCTGTGTGTATACACTGCAATACCTTAAGTCCCTCCGCAGTGGTGGAGTAAGAGAGATATGGGAGTGGTGGTAACCATAACGCTATGCACTTGTGATGCTACAATGAACTGGTTAGAATTAAATTGGAGAAAGTACCAGAAAGAGAAAACAAATACATAAAAATCATATCTTTTCACAGAAATTGTTTAAATTGTGCCCGATTCTGTTGAACCACAGATTTACAAGTTTAATTTTATTCATTGAGGTTTTTATTGAATAAAGTACTTCGACAAAAGTTTCTTTTGTCAATTTATTATTGACAATTATTTTACATATTACTAAGTTTGCAGCACCCCAAAAGAAATAATTGAAGGGTCAAGGGAAAAGACGCTTTCAGTCCTACACGATTTTGTATAGGTCAGTGCCGCCAGTTTCAACCACGAGACACAGCATGGACAAAAAAAGGGGGAAACGGTGTCAACAAGAGAACAGCGTACCTATCGACGAACTGAAGGTTTTGTACGAGGCCGCAATCCCAATATCTCGCATGAAACACAAGGATCTGCTATGTTTAACAAGATTTCTCATCACAGATAAGACCTTTTACAACAGTGTGATGTAGGATGGACGTGAGAGCAACGGACAGCATGACGACGCCTACTTGGACTTAATCAACGACAATGATGACTAACGGTGATTATTTTTCTCCACTACAACCAATGTTACCTATTTTTACCTGATATCACAACAACAATAATAATAAAATATTAACCTTATATGGATTTTATACGCTGCAACTTATACCCTACAACCGTGGGGTTTGTTTCAGAATCCTGCTCAAACGACAAGATGGAGGCCGAGATAATTTTTTTACACACTCATTTTTATTATTACTTATACAAAATAGATTGTGTTTAGGTCTATATGCATGTATAATGATATAATATTAAAACCAGGTTTCTAACAGTGTAATTAAACCGTATGTATAAAGAGAAACTTAGCTTTTAGTCCCCTGAAACGTTTGATGAATGGGCTGAAAGCGTTTTTCCCCCTGAACCTTCAGTTGGGGTCTGTCATTTCTTGCAGTGTCATCAACAGAACCAGCCTCACTAAATTTATTTATCATATCGTAAACATCCAGGAAGGGTAATCTGCTATATGAACTTTTGTTTCAGTTTTTCTGTATATTTACCACCGTCTCCAAAAACTCTCTCCACTTAAAACCACACTATTCAATTGAAAACGTTTTCCATTTGATTGAAAGTATACTTGCACACTGGTCTGATACTGACCATCATTCACAAACTTGTTAAAATAGGGATAGTGCTTTGGGTACAGAATTCATTCGCCGTGTCCTTGACTGGCAGTAAACAAGAGGTTGCTACCAACCGTTTTGACAGTGTACTGAAGACTATGGAACTGCGGTACTGTGGAGCGACTAAAAGATCACATTGTATCAGCACTGGTCTCGCTCTCCTATCCTAAGCTTGGCCAACTAGTATATAAGCTAACAAATGCCAACTTATTATATTAACACTAACGTACTTAATATACAATTTAATCACATATTTTACAATGAAATCACACTCTGTAAATGTAACATAATATATGTAGTTAATTATTATAAATCCTACTCTGGCTGCACATATAAAACAAAACAACACAAGCAACTTGGATTTAGACTAGCTGGTTGTTACCTAGACAAATGAGTGACACATGTGTTAATTCAGAAGAAACTATTAGATTTAATGTTGTTGTGGATGCAGTATTGTCCGGGATTCAGGGAAAAATATCAGTGGCAAAAGAAATCATATGAATTTGAGGTGATTGTTGTAAAATAGTTTTCTTCGAAGACTATTAACTTTAAGGTTACTTGAATGATTCCATAATTGCAATCATTCCTTGAGATACAATGAATTCTGTGACGACATATCATCTACCTTATATTTTCTTCTCAAACAAGTTCGGCCTGATAACACAATGTGTGAAGTTTGTAGCATTATTTTAATACTTTTATCTTTCACAGCTCCTTTAGCACACATCCTTGGGTGTAACCTATTTTGTACCTTGAGTTACCTCAAACTCAAGTTCTTTTGGCACCTTTCATACTTGGACATTTTAGTATGTAACTGAGGTAAGAGACTAAAAAATTAGGGCTTAAATATCACAATTTTCAGATCAATAGAAAGTTTAAAATTCTTGTATCAATTAACATTAATGTTGTTAAACCATCTGGCTCCAAAATTATGAAGTTTTCAAACGTATTCTAAGAGCACTATTTATAAACAAATGTATACTGTAGTGGAAAGACTATGTTGTTGTAAAAATGCAATTCTAAGATTGATACAGTTGAAGTAATCAAACTACTGTTAGTTCCTTAGTGGTTTTGGCAAAATGGGATCAAAACAAATGTAAAGTGCATCATCATTATAACGAAAGCACATATAGTATACTATATAAACTCAGTAAAATTAATTTCATTACTTTGGAGATGACGGTTCCATATCGAAACACCAAGCTACAGTAATATACCACAGACTATTCTATATTAAAAGGTGTGTAGAATTTACAGTTTTCTCCCCATTATCACCTCTGACTATTTTATGGTAACATAAACCATATTCTAATTTCCTTTGGTATCTCAGTTGCCTTAGGTTTCAAGGAAAATATAATAAGGAGTGTATTTATGAAAACACATTTATAACTGATATCAATTACGTGTGACATCAGAATGTTAGAGACCGATTTATTACACTTTTATACATGAGAGCAGCTTCTTGTACTTATCATCGCTCACCCAAAAATGTGTTGGCATTTTCATTGTAAGCTAGCATTCTTCCCGAGACGTGAACATTTTGACACTGAAATGTTAAAAGAAATTGAGTAAGACGTCATCACTATTGTGATCTGAACACAGTGCTTCTAGCTTTAAAGCATTCACAAGATTTGCTCCACTTCTTTCAGTAAATAAGTGTGCAATTGTGTTTTTTATCCGCGAACACGATCAAAAGCGTCGTCTACCTGTAAAAGTCCAGAACTTGTGAGGATGTTGGTTGTAAATCAGTTGTAGCTAAGCCCCTAGTGAATTGTTTTTCAGGAGCAAAACAGTTGTTCCACCGCTGCATCGAAATCATCGTTCTGTCTACTGATGCACGGTGAATCATCCTGCAGCTAGTCCTCGAAGAGTCAGTATGGTCGCCATACTGCTGCACTGTCAGCAGAAGTGTGCGACCGCTGCTGTTGTTGCTGTTGCTGCGGGCCAACCACTACCTGCTGGCCCGTCTGTTGCTGTTCATCGTCCGATAGTCCCGTACCCGAAACACCACCTCGTGCCCCCGGCACAACCGATGAAGACGTGACGGCAGCGACACAGGAACCCGTTACGCTTCCACCACCAACACCAACACCGCCACCAAGAAGTAACTCGCTCACCTGCTGCACAGACGATCGCTGTCCATGATCCATTAAGTCGCCACTGCCAGTTCCTGTAGTTCCGCCAGCAGCTGTAGCAGCTGAGTGGTGATGATGATGGTGATGCAAGTGATGGAACTGGTGGTTCTGGTGATGACTACTTGCAGCGCTGTATAGTTGCGAGTATAGCAACGACGCAGGCAGCACAGGAGTACTCAGATACAGACCTGCAGTAGCGGCCGCGGCAGCATTAGTAGTACCTGTGCCATAACCTTGCTGATTATGGTGATGATGACCAGTCATGAATGAAGAGAAACTACTACTTGTTCCATTGGTTCCTCCAGCTACACCTGTCGCCGCACCCGTGGTTCCCACAGCACCTGCCGTTCCGAGATGATGCCCAAGGGAGTTGCCGACTCCACCGACTCCACCCACACCTACAGTTGGAAGAATCTCTTCACTGCCAACCGGGCTCTCTCCGGCTGAGGAATCCGAGAGAGAACGGGGACCCCCAAGACCAAAATCTGTGGTAGAAACGGTGACCGTTGAACCAACGACACTTGTGGGGTATCGAGGCACAAGCAAACCGCTTCCAGTGCCTCCTCCACCAGAGGTTGCGTTAGAGGAGCCCGTAGAACCGCCACCGCGCTGTTCTGGATGCTGACCATGTCCGGCGTTGTTGCTTGCATTATGGTGTGATCCAGATGTGGTGGATGCATTATTATTAGCGGCTTGTTGTTGCTGCTGTTGCTGGTGGCTGTGTGGTGGAGTTACGAGTGCACCTAAGTGCTGGTCTAGTTCTGTACCTGGCACAACAGCTCCACCTCCTGCAGTTCCCGTCGTGTCAGGTAGCACTGAAAACAGAGTAACACGTACGTTAGGTCTCATTTAGGACACAATCATACCGTTCGCTTTTAATACAACACTATCAGGGGAAGGAAAATAACCACGATCTCTGTGTACAGCGATTGCATTTAAAATTTTTGTCTTTAGCATATATCTAACAGTAATTGTAGAAGTACGTTTATACGAGGGTAAGTCAGTAAGTATCTGCACACTACTTTTAATTTTGTGTTGGTTGGCTGTATCGGTTTGTGCGCTTGCACTTCAACATGTTGTTCCTTTGTGTCTGCTGGTGGAATGTTTGATCATTATCACTCCACTGAGTGTTGCATTGTTGCATAGTAAGCATGGCTGCACTCCTCACCGTTTGCACCAAAAGAAGAACAGCGTGCAGTTATCCATTTTTGTTGTCTGAAGGTATACCACGAGCCATCCATCGAGGGCTTTCGCATAATATGGGAGTAATGCACCCAGCGAAATCTGTACGAATGGATTGAAAAGTTAAAAAATGGTCTGACAACTGTAAAGGACGAGGAAAGAGCAGGGCGCTCAACCATATCCACTAGTGATGCCAACATTGAGCAAGTCCGTATCCTGATTCAGAGAACCGAAGATTGACTGTCGATGAAGTGGCAAACCATATCTTTTTTGGTTCACTTAAAAATGCCTTAAGGATCTGTCGATTCACCACAGACCAAGAAGTGAAGCAAGCGGTGCATACATGGCTTGCTGCTCAGCCGAAAAACCGAGCACCAGAAAGCTTGTGAACGATGGACCATGTGCAATGAGAAACAAAGGGACTACGTTGAAAAATGAGGTAATTGTAAGTTTCTATTGTTGTTATAATACATTAAAAATTATGTGCGGATACTTGTTGACTTACCCTCGTAATTATGAGAAACGATCTCATGAATTAAGTGGACCAATAACAATGTGTCTAGATTTGAGATACTCAGTGTTTCTATTTCGTATTATTAACTAGTACACTAATGTATAGTGATTAAACACCTTTACATAAAGAAATTATATCCCTTATTTTATATTTTTTGGTATTAATGACTATTTTTTTCGTTTTTACCTAAAGGTGGGAATAAAATGAATCGAATATCAGGCTTATTCATCTTTTGTTTTAATCTCCTTTAGAATTAATGTATCCTGGTTTAACTTTTATCTACCTGACGTTACTCCGTAAGCGTCTAGAATTTATTACATTAAAAGATGCAAGTTAACCTTTCCAATACGTTCTCTAGTATTTTGCCAATGTGGTGTTGTCGTTTTCCTAAAATACTAGTATAGCATGAGAGAAAGCAACTTTAGAGGAAAATAAGCAGGTCGAGAAGGATTTGCCTGAACTAGAACTAGAGTTATGAAACTAAGTATTTATTAAAATCTGATGTGTTACATCCATATGACTTTCTCTACCCTGTATCGCTTATTAGTGTATTTTCGTAAATACTTCATTTTAATCGAGATAAACCTTTATAGATGTTGAGAGATGCTTAGAAACCTGTTTATTAGCTGTTAGTTGATACATTCATATTTTTACATACATTCTTAGTTTATGGAGCTTAGTAATTTAAAGCATGTAACAGATAAGATGGTTTACCACTTCCTATGAGAAATCCTATGAATTTTACCATGACATCCGTTTCCGCGGGAGTACGTACAACTTTGCAGAAACTTAGCTGCACCCTGGACTGTCATGCGTCACTAGGAATGTTCGCGAACAATTTGAATACTCAACGCTGATTGGTTGTTAGAGCATAAGCCTTAGACATTGGCTCGCCTTATTTGGCATAACTTTCGTCGTAATGATAGAGGCCCCGGTGGGCGGTGATATAACGAGCCATAGAGCCCAGTTGAGGGCGACACCTTTTGAGACTCAAGCTAGGTCTGTCGTTCTCACCGCCGCTTCAGGGCCCTGTAACACGCGCCCTCAACCTCATGTGACACGTTTCCAAGGTAATATACGCAAGGGAAAAGGAATTATGTAGTTAGCAATGATATTTGTACACTTGTTTGGTCTCTAAGAGGCGAGGTTTATTGATGGGACTTCGTTAAATTCAGATTGCATATAATGGATAATAAATGGGTCAGCAAACTACGTTAATGGCCGTGTGCACCATTCTCGTTAAACAAACGAGACCTTCAGCTTACCGCGGTAAGAATTTGACCGGGATAATCATCAAACAGAGGTGCACCAACGTTCACCGCAGTTTAAGTAACCGTGGTTACCTGGCAGGCGCTCGCCTTGGTTGAGCGCACCGTTCATTGCAAGTAAACTCTACTGAACGTACCCGGATGTGCATCATGTCATCTGTTTTTCACTTGTTCTACCTCTTTGCTGAAGCGTATTCATGTAGTTCAGCGTGCAATGGCGGAAAGCAAAAGCAGACCAAAGTTTATCTACTGTTTATTAAATTTAACGTGAAATTCTTAAGAAAAGATAGAAAGTATAGAGATAGAAGCAATAACTTTAAGATGGACACGTAGGAAAATTGGCCTTACAACTGATTAGAAAAATATGCTGAACTTTGTAGACCTTTTTCTTTCTTTCTTTCCACACAGACTACATTTCAGCTACCTTAGTCGATATTCACTTAATGAAAAAAACAGGCAGAAAAAAGAAAGAAAAAAAATATACTCCCAAACAAGATTTGAACCCGAAACCCCTTGAAGAGGAAGCGCACACGCTACACCGACACCACTATAACCACCTCAGAATGCTCTTTTCGCAACTGATCTATTCAGTTTACCGCATTCCTATATCTGTGCAATTAAAGTACATAATATTCTTGAAAATATATTAATTGCACTAAATCCATTCATTACTCCTCTTATTTCTGCCTTGTTCTTGGAACTATGCATCAGCTGATATAATTATGTTATATAACGCGGTGATTGTCTGGATTTTCGTTACAACTTGCGTCAGGATATTTAAGGCACATGCCGCAGTAAAAAAGAAAGGTCTTAAGCATTAAAAATGACAAAGTACATTAAACTAACTTTATCAGGATGTAATTCATTGGCGAAGATGGAGTCCATCTTTTTGTTGAGAATTCTAACCTATATCGTTCCGCCATTTTAACATTTCAGCACACGAGTTGGAAATAATCGGCGAAAACCGGCCGTTCATGGCCGGTCAGATTTAACCGCGGTAAAACCCTCGATAAACTTTTACCGGCGTCGATGCACCACAAATGACCGTTCACCGCGGTAAAATCCATATTTTACCACGGTAAATTCTTGATCAAGAATGGTGCACACGGCCATAAGGGTTGTCTCTGCCATCTACTATCCAGTTGCGCTTCCAGTCTCAACCCTAGTTGTGACAATATAGTTACACATTTCGTAATGTGTAGCGACAGGGGCAATAGCGATAGTCAAATGTTTTAGAACTGGACGCTATACGCTGGCCTTAAAATTCCATACTGTTTCCACGACATTTGAGAAACAGAAAAAGGTTTACACGGAGCTGAGCACACTCTTCTAGGGCCCAGGGGAAGGCTTCATCCGAGCGACACTCTCTACGATGGATTTTTCTATTAGGTTAATACCTTATAACTTTAAAAAGTCCCGCCACCGCTTACGTAGGTACGAAAGTGGATAGGCTACTTACGCGCGTCAACCCCAAAGGGGAAGACTACCAACAACCTCGGTAGGGCAGACAGTGAACTAGCACACTGTCTATCGGCTATCCAGAGCGGTACCAGAGGACCTTGAGGGTCTCAGCCCCACCTGGGCCTCACCGCCCGGACGTACCCAATCTCCTATGTGTATCGGGAACCATTGCCCCGTCGAGACCAACCCAATCCGAACGGCTCTCAAACGGGAAGTGCTCACACGTTCAGCCCGACGTATTTCTGTAGAAGTATTGAACAACTCGAACTATTAATAACAGATATCTCGGAAATAGATAATGCCACAAAAAAGTAATTTGGAATAAATTGTGCGTTTTAAAAAGATGTACATTGTTTGTGCAGTACGTTATCGTCTATCGCTTAACGTTTACCAGTTATACAATATTATACAAAATTCCTTGCCAATGAAGAGGACTTTAAAATCTTCTCCCAGAATATTCAAGATATATACTTTATTTGTCGCGTAAATATATTTAATGTATGGTACTTTAATTAAAATTGTTGCAGTCATTTTTAGAAAATAAAACATTTCTAAAAATGTTCCACATAAGGTGTGGTTTCGGGTGGAGGATGTTTTGAAAACATTTATGTCGCGTATTTGGAAGATACTGAACTTAAATCCCAAGTCTGGTATTTATCCGACTTTTCGTTTTTGAGTTATGGTATTCACAGACACAAATACATGGACCGTCTTCTTTTTATTCAGAGGACCTCAAAGCATGTATTTCCGGTGAAATCTCGATGTCGAATTTTTGGTGGAATGCAATACCTTCTCTACCAACTATCTACGTGATAGACAAAGTAGAAACGTTTTTAAAAAATGTACTTTGTATGATCAAACAAACATAGGGTTTCATTGTATATTATACTGTATTCAAACTTGTGGAAACAACAAGCATAGCAACATAAGTGAAAGAATTAAAATGAAGAAATACTAACTAGAAAGATTCTGAGTAAAATATGGGGAGAAAATACATAATGTTAGGGGACTATTTAGGCAAAGTTAGATAGAAATGTTTAAGTACGTTCAGCAGAAGTCTAGAGGAAAGGGACTTCTGGTATAATAATATGAGGTTCGATAATTGCAAATAAGGACAGCATAATGCAGTAAAATTATGACGGTCACCAATACACTAACTTGAAGTTGTCTGTGTTTGGACTAGAAATGTAGGCAATAACTTTAGAGAGAATAATATTTAGAAGAAGCAAGTAAGTTTATTTGTTTTAGATTCTGGCTTGCATTAGATTGTATACCGTATCAAATTGCATGTCTAACGTTTTGTATATCTAACCCTACATCTAATACGATAAGTGGCTTTAAATTCTGGTTTCTATTAGAATGTATACAGTATCAAATCATATATCTAATGTTTTATATATCTAATCCTACATCTAATAAGTAAGATTATTTGCTTTAGATTCTGGTTTCTATTAGAATGTATACAGTATCAAATTATATATCTAATGTTTTGTATATCTAATGCTACCTCTAATAGGTAAGATTATTTCTTTAGATTCTGGCTTCTATTGGAATGTATACCGTATCAAATTGTATATCCAATGTTTTGTATATTTAATCCTACATTTAGTAAGTAGGATTATTTGCTTTAGATTCTGGTTTGTATTAGATTGTATACTGTATCAAATTGCATGTCTAATATTTTGTATATCCAATCCTGTATATAATACGTGAGATTATTTTCTTTATATTTTGGTTTCAATTAGAATGCATACCGTATCAAATCGTATATCTAATGTTTTGCTGAAATAAGCTATCCAACTAAAACAAAGTTATTTTCTTAAACAGTGTTATCCGTAAGTGCTCTACTTGATAGAAATTCTAATTCTAATCTGTATAATGAAATACATACATATATAAAATTATAACAGACACTGTCTTTTACAATTTAAGGCAATTTTTAAAGTGCTAGAGAAACATTCACCAACAGCTCCAACAGAAGGCATTAAGAGACATTGGGACAGCTTTTAGATGAAAGCGACAAAATGTTCGATTTTTAAATTATTTCATATAAATATTCTATAGAATAGACGGCTGTGAGTAATTTTTACCAAACGTTTTTCACCATCCGCCATTTTAAAAAGCCCTGCGACATGTTTAAATCACCCGTGTGCTCTCTTTTGACTTTACTGGACCCTTTCTGCATTTGTGATTTCTTAGTTTTACATTTTTGCGCATGAAATTTATAATGTGCTATCTAAAAGATTCAAGTATGAATTATATGAATGCTCTAATCAGTGGCTCACAAAAATTAATTTATACTGAAAAACAAGCAAAATTTTAACACCAACAGCTGCATAAAACCAAATATTTATTTCTCTACAACTAATAATTCTCCAGCTTCAATCAAATCCTTACATTTACTTTCACTGCACTAAAGTATTTAAAAATGTCACTATCATTCATCTCTGAGAAATTTGAATGCCCAAGGCAGTTTTAGAAAATTATCATTTTTTCGCTAATTAAAAACATTTTTACATGTATTATATGAGAAACTATTTCAGCTAGATCTTTGAGCTTTTGCACAGTAATTTCTTGTTCACTCATATTAAGTGTGCCGATTTTCAAATCAATAGCTTTAAAACTAAAAAAGTTAAAAACAAATGCAGTCCCAGTGTCCCTTAACGCAGCAATATTCACAATATTATGTGTTTCTTACATTGTTTAAACCATTTTAAACGTTATTGATGTGTTTCGGAAATAAAAATCTTTTGGGGGTTCTGGGCAGCTACACATCTTGATATGTAATTACTCACAGGAAGATATAAATAATAGTAAGATAGGGAAATAGTTGTGATAAATAATTTCCGTATACTAAATCAATGTATAATGTAATAACCTAGTTTTGAAAATATTTGTCAGGAGAAAAAGTTAATTAGCGAGCAAAGGCATTAGTAACAGCTGAGGAGCGAACACGTTGGTATAAAGATTCCTGGGTTTCCAAGGTTACGTAGACATAAATTATGTAAAAGAGAAAGGTAAAGCAAATTCTTAGAGTCGGGGAGGTACCACCTAGTAACAGTGTCAAATACGCATTCTTAGAGTTTTAAGATTGGAGCGCATATGAAGTAACGTTGGTATGGGTAGCGATAGGTAGGCGGAGCTTAAATTAATAAAAGAGCATGTATCGTTAAAATTAAAGCCTGTCTTTCTTTTATTTCGTGTACACCCTGAAGGGCTTAGAATCTTTTACGGTGATCGGCAGTTCTCATCGCCTAACACCGCACTGGACTATCAGTTACTTCGCGGTAGCCGCGAGGGTTTTTGCCGGTTAGCATTTTAGCGACTCCCGGCAAGCTACTCTTCTAGCTTATTTTATTACGGAAACAGTTATTTCAAACCATAAAATTGATACTGCAGAAGCTAGCCAGTATAATAATCCAGTTGTTATAGTTTCGAGTGCTACGATTCATAATAAGTTTCATTCCTTATCTTTAAACGGTCGGCAACTCGCTTCAGTAGCTCAAGTATTAGATGATATTAAATTTCTCAGTCAATTTAAACTAGCGTTATCCTTTCACACCCGCCCAGACATACCCCGAGAGAAAGATCTCATATACAACAACTGTAGCAGCCGGCAACGGAATCATCAGCAGATATTGGAGAAGACGACAAAAGGTGACACCAGGAATTCGTTGTCAAAAGTGACGACCATCGCCCGGCTTAAAAATGGCGACCATCGCGGGACTGGGACTTAATCAAAAAATGGCTCTAAGATGAAACAATCGAGCCTTAGTGTTATTAAATAGCTATGGGACCAAAGAGAACGTACACAAGTTTAAAGTGGTGTCTTCTGTGATTAAAAATGCCTCCACCATTCCGATAATTGCCTCACCACTTAAACATAGGAGGGATATTTTTAAAGTAAGGTCCATTTTGCAATAAAGTATACAGTACTAAATGTTTTTCGATGGCTTATCTTTAGCCAGCTCTTCAAGTCTTACACTACTTTTCTACCAGTTGTCAATATTTTTCGAGCACTTGTCTTAGCATAGCAAAGTTTTTTAGAACCTCGTCACAGACTTCCGCCGCCAGTCCAAATAGGAAACTGTAATTCCAGTATTGAATATACGGTCTGACCTAATGAATACTCAATAGTTCTTTCCCTCAATTTAAGGTAACGCCGGGTCTCGAGAAGACTGGATGGAAGGAACTACACCTGATAAAGAATACGAACAAATTGTGCGGTTCACAGATGGATCCCGTATAGGGATATAGTCGAGCGCAGGTATATATGTCGTCCTCCGTGGTGTAGTGGTTACCATGCTAGCCGGATGGATTTTTTCGGGTGTAAAAATCCTTAGCATGGCTTCCTTCGGAAGGGAAGTAAAGCCGGTGGTCCCGTGTCTAAATTTACAGCACGTAAAAGAACCTCAAGCCTGATAAAGAGGCCTCTGAGCAAAATTACCGGGTTTTCACGCCCAACATAGAATGGGACGCTAAGGACCACAGCAGTTAAAGAACGTCCATAAGTAAAAAATGGCCTATCTCCAAGGACAAATCCTGAGCTGTGTTCTAAGAGGTCATGATAAAGTTTACCATGGCAAACGAATTCTCATCCTCACAGATACGCAAAGTGCTGCAAAGCCACCCTCAACAGACCAAGTAAAATAATAACTGGTTTGGAAATGCCTAAATGCCCTGATTGACCCATTATCTCGCAACACGCCTGAAATGCGGTGGGTGCTGGGTCATTAGGGCATCTATGGAAATTAAAAGGCTGATTAGCTGGCAAACCAGCGTACTGAGATACCTGAACCCGTGGTTGGAATCAGTAAGTATTGCCAAAACCTCGGTAAAATCCTGGATTGAGGGAAAATACCAGCTCAGGTGGCAAATCTATCCTGGACAACGACGAGCCAGGAAATTGGTCTTCTATACAACACTCTTTCCTCATTTCTCCTAGGATAGGATGGAATAGGAATAAGGAGAGTAGTTGTATTAATTTCTGAAATTAAATTGAATTAAGTTTATTACATGGGCGGTCTTTAACTACTATGGTCCTTAGCGTCCTATTCTGTATTGGGCGTGAAAGACCGGTAATTTTGCTCAGAGGCATCTTTATCAGACTTGAGCTTCTTTTACGTGCCGTAAAGCTACGACAGGGGACCACCGGCTTAACTTCTCTTCCGAAGGAAGCCATACTAAGGATGTTACCGCTCCGCTGTGTTTGAACCTGCGAGCTCGGGAAAAAGAGCATTAATTTTCTGAATATAGTCACTTCAGGAAACATCTACGTAATGTAAGCCTCTACAAGGATAAATGCGCAAAGAGGATGGGGAAACTGCCTCACAAATCCTCTTTGACTGTCCATTCCTGGCAAGAAGAGACTTAAATCTTTCCATAACCAGAGGAGATTTAGGAAAAGATGCTGACATTGGAATCAGGATGCTCAAATTCTTCAGGGAACAGAATTTCGGAAACAATGAAAGCATCTTTCCCAATGGGGTTGCACAATAAGCCTTCTAGGCTGACGTGTGGGAGGTCGATAAAACTCCAACAAAACCCCCCGTTATTTAATATAATTTAGGAAACGTATAGCTTTTTCCTGATCTAAGTCTTTCCGTATTGAAAATGAAGCTTTGATAATTCTATAGCGATATTACCGCATATGTACGGAAGCTTCTCGAAGCCCATAAATAATGAACCGCCTGTTTTGGGGAACATCAGATTAACAATTTTATGTTTTCTGAATTGTGATGAAGACTGGAAACCAATGATACCAATAACGTATCTTAACATCTTAAATATACAAACATTCATGTCAGAAACAGCACATGAAGGTTCTATGACTTGGCGGCGAACTTGTTTGTAAAGCAACCACTAAAATGCATTCTACACTACAATGAGAATTTAAATGTTTGTCAAAGCAGTGTAGAAAGAAAGCTTAAGGTATACAGAATGAAAAAAAATCTGATGTATTATATTCACATGACTTTCTTGTCTACTTCATTATAATCGAGATTAACCTTTGCAGAAATAGCTACATTACACAGTTCGTTATAGACACAAACAAAATAGCGGTTGACAAATGTTTAAGAACTGGACGCTATATGCTGGCCCATACTCTTTCCATGCAATCGCGAGAAACAACTGAATGTCGACAGGACTTGAAAAAATGATAGTGTCATTCAAAAAAGTTATTTGAAGTAAATTGTGTGTTTTAAAGAGAACTATATTTTTTGTGCAGTACGCTTTTGTTTGGCGCTTAACGTTTACCAGTTATGCAAGATTATACAAAATTCCTTCCAAATGTAGAGGACTTCACAGGCTATTCACAGAAAATTCAAGATATATATTTTGTCATTACAAGGTTAGCGTTTATCTCCGACTTTTCCATTTTGAGTTATGCTATTCAGACATATGGACCTTTTTCTAAGTATATATTTGTATTTAATGGGTCTCAAAGCACGTATTTCCGGTGAAATCCTCGTATCGAATTTTTGGGTGGAATACAGTACCTTCTTTACAACTAGGCACGAGGTAGAAAGATAATAAGAGGTTAATTATCCAAAATATTTAGTAGTTCTTATTTTATTGCATGAAGGGCCTTACTTAAAAAACACCCCTCGTGCTTACAACATACACAAAAATTGTAGAACTTAGAAGACTGTGTTGGAGGTTAAGAAACTCAAAAATGCGTCATCCGGTATTTCATAACCATATCTGTATATACGACTAAACTTTCCATTTATTATTAGGAATATGACCCTAGATTGCGAAATTACAGTTACAAGAAAATTAATTATAAAAACCTTCCAGATCACTGTACAATGATTTCAAAAGGGATACAGATGAAAAATGGAACTAACTAAATTATCATTCGAGGTGTAAAAAGCCACCCGTGCAAACCCTTGTAGGCTATTAAGATATGACCGGGAGAATTCAACTCATTGATGTTCAGCATGTTTATTGATTAATAAATAACCTTTCAACCGTTACAAATTACCACATTGTTTAGGAACAATTCCGCAATAGGATTAAAAAGTCATTACGTTTAATGACAATGTTTTAGAACTTGTTTGGACGATACGAAAACGTGCTAATTTAAGTTGAAAGTGTAAACATCAAAGAGTATACACGGGCATCAGCACACAACTGCCACCATCTGTTTGCACATGTGTTGTGCTTGTTGAAATCTCGGCCCGCAGAACTAACGACAGCTATTGGTGTTTATAGCAACTGCAAGGTGCAAGGATATCGACAACAACGCTTCCAAATATCAAACACTAAATTAGGCATGACTGTTTAGTCTTTCTTCATAGCTTAGTGGCTTATGCCAGATTTATTTTCATTTATGAGGAGGTTTGTTTGTATCATCAGCTATTTAAGATAAAATATCAGGCTGAATAACTATAGGTACTAATGATATGTGGCATGAAAGCACTAAAAAGCCATTTGACGCTCTATTTAAGATGCTGAATTTGAAGGAATCTGTACTTTTCACACTTGAAACTGTTTAATTATGCTGTGTTTTTGTTACTATTGTAAATAAAGAGAATTACGTATTACACTATCAATGAACACGTTTCGACGGAACAGCTGTATCTACAATAATGCAATTTTAGAAAGCTACCGCTTGTAACAGACTGAAAAATCCAAACGTCGTTGGTCGCGTGATAAGAAAAATCCCTCATAGATGGAGAAGGGGCATAAGGAAACCCCATAAATAGGATCGGTTAACACTTAGTAACCCCAAAGGAAATACCAGCTTGTAACTAATGGTCAAAAACTCAGAAATAAACAAATTTTAAATTATGTTGGAAATGCTAAAACAGCGACATCTCACGAGTAAATGCAATTCTGTCATAAGTTATATTCTAAGTGTGCCTTCGTTTTTACATAAGTTTACGTATGTATCAACGATCTCTCAGTATCCATTTTTTGTGTTTTAGGTGCCCTACAACAAAGTCTAGAGTTCACCGGAAATATATGTTGAGGCGACTGAATTAAAAAAAATAGAAAAAGGTCTGTGATAATGTGTATGTGTGTGTATGTGAACAGCATAAATCAAAACAAAATTTGGACTAAATACTAAAATTTTTGTTTAAGCTCAGTATCTTCCGAAGATGTGACACGAAGTTTTTTCAAAAATCTCCGCTTAACATTGAAAACGTTACGTATCTTTTATTTTCTCAAAACTGACTCAAACGATTTTGATTAAAATACCACATATTTGAGATATTTTATGACAAATAAAATGAATATCTTGAATTCTCTGGGAACATCCTGTGAAGTGCTATTCAATCGGAAGAAATTGTAAATGATTTTGTATACCGAGTAAACCCTAAAATTTGTTCCAAATAATTTTTGGTTAGCAGCAGCCATTTTCGATATGTCGGTGATTATTGATTAAAATTTTTCACTATTTGTCATTATTTTAAAGCTGTCGCTATTCAGTAGTTTCTCACGATGTAATAGAAAGAGTATGAATTTTCAAGGCCAGCATATCACAGCGCGGTTTTAAACATTTAACTATTGCTTTCCCCTTTGTATCTACAGAGTGAGCCAAAAAACTATGAACCGCCTGCGCGGTGTTTTTTCTGTCCGCATTCTCGGCGCTCGTTGCCGTATGCCGCTATCGTAGAAAAGCGCGGATGAAACCATACAACATTTTTAAAACTACTTTTAAAGGCTTTACTTACCAACTTTATGGAAGGGGATACTGAAACTGGCCACCGTCGTTGCCCATACGTTTTTGGCACCTCTTTAGGAAACTATCCATCACTGTCCATGAAGTAGTTTTAAAAATGTTGTATGGTTTCATTCGTGCCTTTCTGTGATAGCGGCAGACGTCAACGAGCGCCGAGGACGCGGACAGGAAAAAATTCGCGCAGGCGGTTCGTAGTTTTTTGTCTCACCCGGTATAACGAAATTTGTAGTGAAACCTTTAATCAAACGTTTATCTTAAATATATTGAAGTAGAAGAATAAGATTTTGCAGGAGTAGTTTGTAAACTTCTTCTTTCTCTGTTTAACCTCCTCGTATGTAGGGCTTACACCCTCCAGGACTTACAGGCAGGTGCCTGGGGTCAGAGGAGGAGACACTCATGGATCAGACAGAATATCCAGGATGGGTGATCAGCCCGATGCCTGGTATGGGAGGAAGGAAGTAGATGAAACGAAATGATGGTGAAATGGATGAAAGGAAAGGTGATGATGGAGCAGTTGGTGGAATGAATGGCGGGGGAAACCGGAGAACCCGGAGAAAACCCGCTCAGGGCCGCCTCGGTGAGAGGCGAGCGGTCTAACCACTCGGCCACGGCGCGAATATTTTGTAAACGCTGTATAAAAATAAACTAGGGTTGGTTCAGAAGGTAGTTTCTAACGTTCCCCATACCTCATTCCACTAAGCGATGACTGGAAACATCTCTGAGGTGTAAGGACACAGCGGGCGGAATACGTAGCCTCCGATGTTAGGGTGACAGTGAGGATGACGGTGGAATAAGAGGACCTACAGCTTTTATCGTAGGCTCCAAACCACGTTACTTCTAATGACGCAGTCAGAGGGGAAGCCATGGGTAGCACCGACTTAAAATCGCCAACTTAGAGCCGGGAATAGAACCCCGAACCTTTAGTAGGAGAGCTGGAATCAAAACTACTGCGCTACTGTCCCTTGAGAAGGTAACACATCATTTTTTTCTTCGCCTTGTACGTAACAAATTTTTAAGAATTGTCGGTTTACATATACGTCTCTTTTAAGGTGCTTTAAAGCTTAATTTATGCATACAAAGCAATTATATAGGTTTTGTAGAGAATTGCTGTACTCGGGTGTTGTCTTTTATCATTGTATAGTTGTAAGCCGAGGAGAAGGTTTGAACACAATACGGAAGCAAGGAACACAATGGGCACTCATTTTCTCTCACCACCTCTGGAAGTTTCTGCAAGTCCTCTCTTCCCAGCACGCACTCACATCGCTCCTAAGCTGTGGGCAACGCTTAATGAGTTTTGTTTGTGTTCTGGCATGGCACAGCTACAAACCCTTTACTGAAAATGCAAGTGAATCACACTGCAGTTCTTTCTTGACTACTCCGCGATGTAAAGGATCATACAGCAATAAGGCTTAGCTGGCCTTAATAAAAAAAATGAAATTCACTTATACTTCATATGCTTCATGTTAATCGAGATATCAAGATGTTAATCTTATTGCTAATTTTCTTGTAGATGTGAGGGAAATTGGTAGGGTTTAAGCTTTAGACAAATATTTTAAGAGCTGGTTGCTATGTGGAGTATTCCATTCTCTTTGCATTACCAGGACAAAAAAATGAATAACGAATTTGAGAAAAAGTATAAGTATTGGAAGATTTAAGGGAATAACAAGCAATATCTCGAAAATGGTTCACTCAACAAAAACAATGTATATGGCATAAATTGTGTATTTTAACGCGATCTACATTTTTTTGTGTAGTAAAATTTTGTTTATCTCTTATGGTTTACCAGTTATGCAAAAGTCGTTCACAATGAAGAATACGTTTGGAGACATTCCCAGAGCATTCAGGATATACATTTTGTTTGTCATGAAAGTATCTTAAACATATGATATTTTAATCAAAATCGTTAGAGCCATTTTTGAGAAAATTAAAATGTTCGAAAAATGTTTCATGTAAAGGGTAATCTGGGGTGGGGAATTTTCTTGAAAACCTTCGGATCCCATCTCTGGAAGATACTGAACCTAAATACCAAGTTTGATGTTTATCCAACAGTTCGTTTCTGAGTTATGCTGTTCACACACACACACACACACACACGGACATGTTTCCAAAAATGCTTTTTTTGGATTCAGGGGGTCTCAAAACATGTATTTCTGGTGAAATCTCGGTATCGAATTTTTGTGTGGAATACCTACAATACTTCCCCTACTTACTATACGTAGTAGAGAAAGTAAAAATCACCTTTTTCAGATAAGTAGAATGCCGTTTATTGCAAGTCACTGTAAGGCATGGTCCAACCAGACAACCACGGTAACGTGTGAGGTTCGAGTACGGGAGGTCCCAGGTTTCATTCCCGTTGATCCGGCCTTTTTGCCTTTGGATTTTTTCTCCTTTTCTGAGGTCGATAGGCGAATGCTGGGATGGTTCCTCTTCTACCCTGAATGTCCTGCCTCCATCATTTCTTCTTCATATGTTGCAGGACCAGGCGACGGCGATTGGTGCGTTGTGGATGGAACTTGCTCTGTGTAAAGGTTTTTCCTTGGCGCTTGGATAGCAGGCTGGTACCCCTTTCTGGATGGCTCATTCCCGGGACCTCTGGGTTGATAGCGCCGGCGTCAGGATTAGCGTCATTTTGTCCTGCTAGCTCGCATTACCTTTCGATCTGGCCCCCCTTCCTCCCAGGGCCACGTAAGTCACCAAGGGCTTACAACAGCCTATGTGCGGTGTTGGGCTCCATTAACTGGGACCCCCCTCTGTCTGACTAATTCTATTCCTAATCCAAGCATGGTGGTGTTTAACGCCCGTCCTTACTACATACGGCACCACAGGTGGTGGACTCTAATGACACTTGAAATAAAATGGTAATTGAAAGAGAAAAGACTAAGTTAAGACATTTATCTATGAGGACTAAACTTTCATTCAGGGAGGACGGTCCTGGCGGGATTTGAACTGCAGTCCTACCGTTCCCAATTCCGTAACGTAGTGGCCTCGGCTACCTGCGTCGATATAAAGAGACTTGTGATATCACTGCTGCTTAAGAGGAGCTACCTATGGTATTCGAAAATTCTGCATTATTTAATAAATTAGTTCAGACATTTATTACATATTTTATAACAAACTTCCAAAGTTCTAGATTAACTCCTCGAGTAGTTCCTGAGGAAAAAAATTATTTTCTGCATATTTTAATAATATACAGGAAAATGTTGTTGCACTACAATTATCAAAACGTTGGAACAAATCCTCAATTTAGTGTTCCAGCAGAACATTATCATATGGTGTACTAATAAAACAGGAATTACGTTAAAAGACAGGTTCAAGGCCACTTATTTTAAATGCACGTTGCCTGAATTCAAACCTGTATGTAGATTTTGCGGATCCCCGGAGTTCTATTTTGGGACTCTATTTTTTATTATTTATATTAGTGACCTTTCCTGTTCAGCTTGTAATGGATGTTTCACTTCTTAGCTTTATGCAGCTGATGTAGCAGTTATTTCATGTAACAAAAATGGAAATATGTATATTTAGAACCAAGCTATACAGGGTGGACAATTTAAGTGGAGACTGTACAATATCTCCAAAACTAAGCGCTGTAGAAGGAAATGTCTTGAATAAAAGTTGCTTGATATTATGGGGGAAAGTAAATGCCATTGGTCGTGTTTTATTTGGAGGACGTTGTGATGGTTATTTTAGGGTGAATTTAATTTTTTATATCTGAACCTACCTCTTTATGTTGTTTACTCACTCCCGCAAAAAACTAAACATTTGTATGAAGCACTTTGCAATTGTTCTTACACCAACGTAAACAACAACGAAAATTTCCAATGACTGTGTAAGAAGAACGCAATGAATAGTTGGACCATCCATGGATGGTCATTTGAGGGTCAAGTTACATTTCGTAATTGGGAACCAACATTTGTTATTTTGTTTCCTTATTCCTCATCACAAAAATAAACAGCTTTTTATAAGGCATTTTCTAATGAGAAAACAACATATAAAGTGTAGATTCCCATTTGAAAAAATTAAATTGGTCCTAAAATGACCATCATAACTTCCTGCAAACGAAACAGTCTAATGGCAGTTACTTTCCCCCATAATATCAAGCAACTTTTATTAAAGACATTTCTGCCTTCAACGCTTAGTTTTGGAGATATTGTACAGTATCAACTTAAATGATCCATCCTGTATTGTGCAAATTATTTTTTTAAATATAATTTTATAGGTTTTAATTTTATTGACTTGCTACACTGTAATAATTTCTGCATAGAAAACTTCGGTTTGTGTGTGTGTGTGTGTGTATGTGTGAACTGCGTAGCTCGGAAACAAACGTTGGATAAATGCTGGACAGTTTAGTGTTTTAAATTTTCCTTAGTATTTTTCGAATATAGTTCTTTATAATCAAAGACATTTTGTGTAACATCAAACTTTTCCTGGAAAAATAATAAAGTGTGTAAAACGTTTTTTATGCTAAAATATCATGCATTTAATTGTTAAAACTGCAAATCCAAAATTATGCTTGATATCAATAAAAATCCTTTTTAGATCTCGACATCAATCTTCAAAGAACATATACTAAACATTTTAAAGAAACTGAGCAAAAATTCCATAATGGGGAGCATTTTAAATCCAAATAAGGAGAACTATGAACAGTACCAATGTATATGTCTGTAATGTGCGATAAAATGGGTCGGTTTTTCGAGGAGTATCTCTCTGTTAGCTTACTGAAACTATTTCTTATACATCTTCCCTAAAACAAACACTAGAACAATAGTTAAGTACCTGAAGTGTAATAAATAACATTCCGTTGTTAAAAGATCCTCTGTATATCCAAAATATTTTTAAATTTTAAGCTTTTATACGAATTGTAAATAACGGTGAAATAAAATTATATAAAAAATAAATGTATGTATTTATTTTTTATCGAAACCCTCAGAACATACAAAATGTACTAAACCAAATTTGTTTTATTATATGATATTTATTTAGAAAAGTAAGATACATAAATAAATGCTTAAGTGAGGAACCTCGATATATAAACGAGTTTAAGCTCAAACCTTTCGTTTAGCATAACTAATTGGGTGCCATAATCTACTTGCATTAGTCCTTGAGTCATTCGCAATATGGTGTGGGGTAGCACGTTTTTCAAACCCAGAGGACCCTAATTCGATTCTTGGTTAGGTTGAGTTGCATGTGTAAGATTTTCTCTAAAGATTTGCCTTGTCCATACAACAGCAGTCCAGTAATTCCCAGCTCAATAAGTCCTGCACTCGTTTGAGCATAATTTAAAACATCATATTTACTACCTCTGAAGAGCTATGTTGTTTATTACGACATAAATCTCATAGCCATACTCCTGGTATAACAAAGCATGTCTTTCGTTAACTGTCTAAAGTATCGCTTTGGATAGAGAAAGTAATGTGATTGTTGAAATTCAGATTTTTGTTCCATATATTCTGCACAACACTAAATTTTCAGTGTTATGTTAATTACCACTCGAATGTGTGGCTCCACTCGCGTTAATCCTCACCCTTTTCTTTCTTTCCTTCTTCCTTCTCAGGAGCGGTGACAATACTAGATTCGCAAATATAATCCCTTCTTCAAACTGCCTAAAAAACAGAAATGGAAACTGTTTGTTTGGTGTAGGTAATATTGGAAACATTTGCAACACACTAA
The DNA here is from genome assembly GCA_030765065.1 of Deroplatys truncata. Lineage (NCBI taxonomy): Eukaryota > Metazoa > Arthropoda > Insecta > Mantodea > Mantidae > Deroplatys > Deroplatys truncata. The sequence goes on from CM060990.1 coordinate 669,850,048, forward strand.
CCAAAAGTATGCCCCTATATACACTGAAATACGGAGAATAATATGAGAGAGTGTTTTATAAAGCTTCACTTGAAATTATTTTACAATATAAAAACGTAAAGTATATATATACCAGGTGGCCCACACAAGCCATCCTTAGTTGAAGTCAGTTTATACCGGATAGCGCGGACGCCAAACGGTTTGCCTAAGCAGAACTGCCAAGGGGACTCCATACCGACTGAGAGAAGACCGCTAAATGAAAGACCAATGCTTGAAAACGAACACTTTAACCGCTATTACGGATCCAGGAAATTCCTTTGTTAGAGAAACTACCTGCTATATGACATGTTCCGGATTCGATTCCTGACTGGACTACAGAAAGTTGTCTTCAAACAAAAACATTTCACGATATTCTCAGCGTGTGTTGCTTGAATGTGAGAGTACCTATATGTGTGTGTGGGGGGGGGTGTTAAAGGTTACTTAATAACTAATTCGCCCATTAACAAGAATTCTGGATTGTCGCTTGACGCATCTGAGCACACGCATTAAGTCATTTAGTTCTATGACAGTTAATCTACACTAACTACAACTATTAGGCACAAACTGGTGCCACAAAGTTAACAATATTAAACAAAATTCGGGTTTTATTATATTTATGTACTCTTAAAGGTGCGTCAGAATTAAATTATTTTCTATTAATGCATTATTATTAATAATCATGTGCAAAGACATGCCCGTCCCTTGATGAACGAATTGATGTAAAGGTACTTAAAAAAAAAACATTGCGCAGAAGACAGATACCGCGTCTGAAAATATTCAAAACACAGCCCTCGAGCCTCGGCTGTGTTTGGTGCATCTCCGCACACGTCGTAACTATATCTGTGCTTTCGTTATTGGTGAACGCTACCTTTTTGCCTGAATGACCACGCGATGCTTATCAGTACGAAACTACCAAGTAAACACATGCAGATAGTAGCACTACCTCAGTGATCTTTCGCTTTGTACCTGCACTGCCCTTTTGATCAGCAGTGATGCGGCAATTTCTTTTGCAACCTATGTATGTGGGAAGCATATAACTGGAAAGGAAGGCTTGTTTGGGCCACCTGATACACACACACACACACACACACACAATTATTTCACAACTAGCTGACTTACGCGACATTACTTTTTAAACTCGGAATTAATTAACTTCATTTACTTCCCCCCTTCTTTATGAGGTTCTTTTGCAATGATCCAGAGAATTTTATGGGGAATCCTCTTCTTTACCCCGTATTATTGCAATTTTCTACAGGCCCGTCTATTCCCGTTAACGGATGAGAAAATCCCCTGATATTTGCGGAAAAATTCACTGATATTCTGGAAATGCTGTATAGCGTAACGTATCCTTTAGCGGTGGAACAATCATCGGTCAGTCGAGTAATTTATAGATACTTACAGTAGGTTAAACTTTAAACCTTTGTACCTTATCTCTGACTCCTGAGATATTTTATAACATAAAACCTACATAGTTTTCAAATAATGTAGTAGCCCTTAATATATATAACTATATATATATATATATATAGAGGTGAAGCTAGTGAATATGATTCCGCACTCCTGGGTCAGCAAGTTAATATCTTAGGAACAGACTATAGTCTGCGATCATTAAGAAAAATAATCTTATCAGTTGTTAATAATAAACATTTGTTCACTGATTTCTAACGTTAACAATTTCCTCTCTTGATGCAATTATTTAACATACCCCGCTAACGAAATTGATTACAACATTAAGTACAAGGGAGATAAAGCAAAACTTTTTACACTGGGGTTATTACAGGTTTTTGGCATCCAGAAGCTTCTGTGCATACACTTATAGAATTATTATAGCGATTATTAAGCGGTTTCACCACTACTTCAATACTTACACATGAGCAGTATTTTATAAATTGCAGTTAAAGAAATAAATGTAAATACGATTTGTATCATTATAAATAGGATCAATTACGGCCTTTAAAGCTCTGTGTTCATGACCATCTACGTATATTGCTTGGAGACAAATGTATACGCATTTTCTTTTACACGCATTCTCTGCAGAATACAGCAACCAACCAGTTTTGCTTTTACATGCATTCTCTGTGGATTACAGCAACTATTTTATACTCTATGGTATTCACCATGAAGGCATTTTAAATCCTTTTTAGTATCTTAGTAATTTATAAATCTAAGTTAAAAGCTATTTTCAATAGTAAAAGAATTATAAAAATTCTCGAGTAGATTTTGAGATTGCCCTATACAAAGTTTCTCTCTTTATATTATCGGCATAGATACAGTTTTTACTTATTTCATTTGCTATGTATGACTTATGGTAATATCCTGGATTGTCATAGTTAAAAAAATGCTGATTTTGGTCACTTGTGCAGCATTAGATGGAATATTAAAGGGCATACAACGGAGGAGCACACCTCGCGCACTGCGATCTATGAGAGATTTATTGCGACTACCACTCCCTAGGAGGATGCGATGAAGTGAAGGAAGTATATCAGGCTACAGGCCACAGGTAGACATGCCACAGAGACGCGCGGAACTTCTTAACTGTTACTAGGTCGAAGAGCCGTCCCACTACTTGGAGCTGCCCAGAGAGTGCCATGAACGACCCGTTCAACCAAACATCCCTCTAGTGCTCACGAGGAGTTCTGTTTCCTTGGAGCCAACATCCAGCTTTGCCATACTTCACGAAAACCTAGAAGTACACCTGAATCATGAGAAAGAAAAGCAACAAAATCGTAGTAGATAAGTAACCACACCAGCATTCACCTACCGACCAGGGAAATCCACGAAAAGCTTAAGGTCAGAGTGCACGGTCGTTGGGAATCGAACCCGGGATCTCCTGAATGCGAGTCTCGCACGTTGCGCGGATCCATCACGCTGGGTGATGGATATTAACTTACATACGAGGCATATTTTTAAAGTAAGGCCCATAATTATATAAAAAATAACAGAACTTAATTTTCTAAATACTTTATTATCACGCTTTACCTTTACACATTACACTACTTCTCAACATAGTCACCGCCATTATTCAGGCACTTGTCGTAACAGGAAACCATTTTTGTATGCCTTCGTCAAAGAATGATGCCGCCAGTGATGAAAGCCAAGTCTGCACTTCTTGTTTCACAACATCGTGAAATGTTTTCCCCCAAGGAATTTCTTCAGAGGGTGGTGGAATTGTTGCCAAACAAATGATGGGATCAGATCTTGAGTTTGTTTGCTGTGTGTCGCCGGGCATTGTCATGAACCAAAAATGAAAGCATTCCACGCCTTTTGTTATTCTGTATTGCACGACGGAGCTTTCGTAGTGTCGCACAATAGACGTCTTTGCTGATTGCCGCATTCCTGGGCAAGAATTCTACCACCGAAACACCTTGTCTGTCCCAGAAACCGTGCACATGATCTGACCAGTGGATATCGTCTGTTTGAATTTCTTCTTCGCGGGCGATGTTGTGTGCCTCCACTCCATGGATTGTAGCTTTGATTCAGGAGTGATGTGAGATACCCATGTCTCGTCACCTGTAACCATGTGCGTTATCACATCACCACCTTCCTCAGCATGCATGGTTAAACTTCTGTCCTCGCGAATGTTCTCTTCCACGGCTTGCACGAAATCATCCGTGATCATAGACGGTCGGCCGCTCCGTGACAGATCATCCACATTTTCAAGACCTTCGTTAAGCAGTCTAACTCACTTTCTTACCATTCCATCCCTCATTATTGTTTCCCCATAAACCACACGCAGATATGATCACAGTTGGCGGATCGTTCAATTGTTTTGAACATTTCGATACGCTCTAACAACAGGAAAACACAAAGTGACAATCGCTCACAGCTGCGTCTGGCTTCCTAATAAATCTAGGAAGTGATGCGCATGTTCACAATGGCAACTGTAGGACTGCAGTTTCAAAATATTAAAACGGTACTTACTTTAAAAGTACGCCTCGTAGGTGTAACTTAAGGTTTTTATAACTTGAAGTACCAGCATTCAGTCTAAAATCACATTTTTAAGATTGCAGAGGGCGCCACGATATTAATTTCCAGAAATCTCTACTGTCTAGAGACATTAAATAGGGTTAGAAGGAAATAAAATGCAACATAGGAAATATACACGGCAGACCATTTAAATTGAGACTGTAGAATATCTCCAAAACTAAACGTTGTAGAAAGAAATCTCTTTAATAAAAGTTGCTTGATATTATGAGGGAAAGTAAATGCCATCAGTCATGTTTTGTTTATTTTAGGGTCAATTTTTTTTAAATGGGAACCTACAATTAGAGTCAAATTAATTTGACCCCAAATGACCATCATAGCGTCCTCCAAATAAAACACGCTTAGTTTTGGAGATATTGTACAGTCTCAACTTAATGGTCCATCCTAGCGCTGGAGATCGTAAACAACTCGAGGTGAGTGTGCTCGGACCTCATGAATGCGAGCCAGAACCGTTACAGCCTGAGCCAACTCGTTAGTAGCCTGATCGAAAAAGAACAAAGAGAAGTATCTGAGCATGATAAGAATGGATCCAATCCCTTAGAGCAAGCTATTATTTGGATGCGATGGACGATACGTTGCAGAAGGAAGAAGTTAGCTGCGTACGATACGACCAAGTTAAGCAGAGGCTGGTGGGGGAGTTAATTGTGTGGCACACAATACAAACCCGAGCTTGGTGCTGGATAAAGGGTTAACATCGCCAAGGAAGTTCTACCCAACCCAGCCGTCTGCCTGAATGCGTGCGTGAACGTCAGATTCGCCCTACCACACATAAAAGGAACCTTCTTGTGTTTATCATTTAATCCATATTCAAAAGAAAGGGAAATGCGTGTTGGTGTTAATTTCTCCCTAAGCATTTGGTTATTAACTGCTACTCAAAGTTGGTGTTGATATTAGTAATTCAATAGAAAGGTGGATAACGGGAGGGGGGTTGTTGGAGTTTGTCGAAAAGGCTTATTGTGCAACCCCATTGGAAAGGGTTCCTTTATTGTTACCCAAAAACTGTTCTCTGTATAAGTTGCAGTGTCTTGGTTCTAATGTCAGCATCCTTTTCTAAATCTTCTCTGGTTATAGAAACAGTAAGTCTCTTTCTTGCGAGGAATGGGAAGACAAACAGGATATGGGAGGCAGCCTCCTCTTCCTCTTTGTTTCCTTCGGAAGGGAAGTAAAGACGATGGTCCCGTGAAACAGATTTACGGCACGTAAAAGAACATCAAGCCTCTGAGCAAAATTTCTGGCCTTTCACGCCCAATATAGAATGAGACGCTGAGCATAACAGCAATTAAAGAGCGTCCATAAATAAAACTCAGTTCAATTTCTTCCTGTTTGCACATTCCACAGATTCGTTCAAAAAACTAAATTGAGTTTTGTTTATGGACGCTCTTTAACTGCAGTGGTCCTTAGCGTCCCATTCTACATTGGGCGTGAAAGACCGGTAATTTTGCTTAGAGGCCTCTTTATCAGGCTTTAAGTTATTTTACGTGCCGTGAATCTACGACACGGGACCATCGGCTTTACTTCCCTTCCTAAGGAAGTCATGCTAAGGATTTTTACGACCGAAAAATTCCATCGCCCTCCGCCGGGTTTGAACCCGGGACCTCGGGAACTAAAGGTAACCATTACACCACGGAGGACGACGCGGATGGGCTCATCCTTGCAGAGTCCTACTTTACGTAGTAACTATGTTCAGAAATTAATGCAACTACTTTCCTAATTCCTGATCTATCCAATCTCGGGAGAGATGAGGAAAGAGTACTGCTTGGACCTAAGACCAGTTTCCAGACTTGTTCTTGTCCAGGATAAGTTTGCCACCTAAGTTGGTATTTTTCCTTAATCCATTCTTTTATCGATATTTTGGTACTACGCCTACACTGATTTCAAGCACGGGTTCAGGGCCAATATAGGGTATCTCAATACCCTTTTTAGCCAGTTGATCAGTTTTTTTTAATTTCCATTGATGCCCTGATGCCCTGGCACCCACCGCATTTCGACTCTGTTGCGAGATGATGAGACAACCAGGACATTTCAGTGAATTCAATAAAAAACAGGGTTAATTGGATTCACTGCTGAACCCGGCTGAAGCTTGAAATTTTGTTTCTCTCAACAGATGTGGCGTATTTGTAGTGATACTTTAAATTTATGGAAGAAAAATAAGAGACTAAATGGCAAAAATTGCCAAAATGTGAGACTTTAGTTTTCATAGTCTTACAAATTGGAACTTGCGCTTGTATCTTGTGTATCTTTTGTTATTGTAGGCGCAATACTTATATTATAAATATATTTTTAAAAGTGGTACCGCATCTGACATTTTTTACTGTGAATTCTGTACCACTTCACAGAAAAGTATTATAACTCCTACACCCTCTGAGTAGGGAGATAAATGTTAGTCCAGCTTTTAGGGAACCTTTTGCTCTATTATTAAACATTGTAGCTTCCGTGTGCTCAAGCCACGTGGTTTCTTTATTTGCAAATAAAACAAAGTTTTGCTTTCCATATTTTCCCAGTTTTTTCTGTGATTGACATTTTCTGGTATAAATGACCCATTTTCTCATAACCTATTGAAGATAGTTAAATTAAAATGTTTGGTAATAAACTAATCTGTAGATGCCGCTGTGTATTTAATTTGGTGTTAATAACATGTTTGGTTTTGTTTTTAAAGACTAATGTTAATTAATTTTAATCATCGTCTCACTGTCTCATTGCCTCCTCGCCTACTGTTATTATGCTGCACTGTATTGAATGGGTCCAACCATTTATTGCGCTCTTCGTACACAACCATTCTGATTTTTCGTTGTATTTACGTTGGGAAGAGCAATTGCAAGGTGCTTTATACAAAAGTCATTTAGTTTTTTATGAGGAATGAGAAAACAACATACAAAATGTAGGTTCCCATTTTAAAAAATTAAATTCACCCTAAAATGACCATCATAACATCCCCCAAACAAAACACGACTAATGGCATTTTCTTTCCCCCATAATATCAAGCAACTCTTATCCAGGATATTTGTTTCTACAACGCTTAGTTTTGGAGATATTGTACAGTCTCAACTTAAATTGTCTATCCTGTATAAACTAAAACAAAATGACTTAAAAAGAATTTTTAAAATTAGTTCAAGATTATGAAATATAATTGTAAAATCATGAAGAAATATTTCTCTTTGGTATTCTGCAACGGGAATGCAAACCTTATCGCCGTGTTGGAGAAACGTGATCTTTCAACTAAAAATAGGTTGAAGAGAAACTAATAACCTCCCAGCTAGGAAAAATAATGGAATAATTGGAAGGTGTACTTCGAATAAAGAGAATGCTTTTTTCAGTAACACATAAGGAGTTTATATTACATGCATGAGAATTTTATAAAAGATCCTATTTCTGTTTTATTAACATGTACACCAGCTTTAGCAACACATACAGTGTTGCTCCTTCTAGTATTGTCTTTGTAGATAAATTTCTAATGTTACTCATATTCATAAAAAAGAAAACTACTACTCCAGTGATCCCGCACTGCCTTATTTTGAACGTCAAACATTTTAAAGATGTATACACAAAGCGGAAAGATGATTAAAATGCTAATTCGCTCCTCCTATTTAATGGTATTTAACACCCGTCCCTATACATGGCACCACAAACAGTGGTACTCAAATGCAATAATTGGGAAAGTATATTTGTCAAGGAAACGTTCTAGACCTAAATTTAGTGTACATCCTCAGCATTTGCTACTTATGAGGACTGAGAAAACCTGGAAAAAACCTGTGTCAGGTAGGACGGTCCTGGAGGGAATTCAACGCAGACCTCCCGTTCACGAGTCCATGTCGTAGCGACCTCGGCTGCCCGTGACGGTAATTCGCTCATCATTTGAACTACATAATTACAAGGTGTGCTTCAATATAAGCTCTTCGGTGTCTTTTGCATTCTGAACGCAAATATTTATGTTACTATACAGTATGTTCAAAAGTTTCGTTATTTCAAGAAGAAGTGGTTTTCTTCAAAACAAGAAAGGGAAAAATACGCAGAGGAAACACGACTTCTAAAATCAACATATCCCGAAATATTGGCAAATTGCAATGGTACCTTCAATTACGTCGACTTTTCGAATTTAACACTTTTGTTTCTTTTTAGTAAATCTTCTACGTATCACATAAAAACAGCTGTAAGCTGTACAAAAATCTGTGAAAACAGAAGTTTATATTCTTAAGAGAATTCTAAAAAAATCCATTTTGTAAGTAAGTATCGCAGTGGTGTTAATTATTGTTTAGTAGTGTTTAAGGGTTATGCAATTGTTAACGCATGCGATGCCGTAAGCGGTGGACACTGAAATGAAATGTTAATTGGAAAAGAAACGTTTCAGCCCTTGGATTAGGGAACTTCAGGGAGGACAATCCTGGCAGGATTTGATACAGGACTCCCGTTCACGAGTCCGAGTCTTAACGATCTCGATTACCAGTGTTATCCCTCAAAACATCATAGGAAACACAGATTCGATGAACCAAGTGATTGACGCATGGCCAAGTATGTCCATGGCCCAATAACTGAGGAAAGTACAGCAAAGAATGTTAACTAGGCAAATCAGCCAACCGAATTCCAAACTTCCAGGTTACTAGGAGACACTCTATCTACTATTACACAACGGAGGACGGCTATCAACATCTGCATTGTGATGTAACGGTCCTACACTGATACGCAAACCGACATGTCCGAAAGTGTTGTAAATGGAACGGGTTCCAGTAGAACGCGGATTATTGCGGAGGTCAGCGACAAGAACAAATATAAGTGTACTCAAGTGGGTTACTACGGTTACGACGTATGAATAGTGACGACTAGTGTCAATCCCGATTGAGGCAGAACTGATGTACGTCACCCAGGAGGATCTGATGTAGAAGTGTAAACACAAAGTCATACGACATTTATTCTCACATACAAACAGTTAGGAACTATTTCAAGTATGCATACTTCATGAAATGACTTGTACTGGAGTCTAGGGCCTATAGTATAGCATGATTTCATGGACACAGTCGAAGCTATCACCTCCCCATTCTGACTTAAGAAAATAACATCTACCCTGAACTAACCCGCCAGTGGTGAGAATTGAAGATATTGAAAGACAAGAAATGTTAGGTAGCTTTAATTTCAAATCTTCTTTATGTATATAAACAGATTTAGAAATGGTGTGGGAAAGAGAAAAATATGTCGACATATGTGACAGATCAGCACGAGAAGGTTTTGCATGGGCGAGGACGGGAGTGGTGATGTTAAAAGGCTTAGGGGAAAGAGAGAACCAAGGAAAGTGTGCGCTATGTAATAGAAAATATAATAACTATTGGCATTTAACTTTAGAATGTGAAGGAACTAAGGAATCGAGGGAAAAATGGCAAAAGAAGAAATGGACTAATTTACCAATTGAAATTATTGGTAGAAAAATGATGGGTGTCAAATGCAAGGGAAACATATTAGAAGTAGGAAAATATTTAAGTTTAGTCAGAAAGAGATGGCTGAAGAAATATAGGAATAAGGAGTAAGAAGAAATGTAGATACTGAAACGTAGATTAGTAAAAGGTCTCAATAGCTCGATAACCACGGTGATTGAGCTATGAGCCCTTGGTAGCATGGCAACTTAGGGAAGGATAGAAAAGGTTATGTTAAGAGTAGACGTAAGTTACGTATTTAAGCAAGTATTGAATTTTAACAAATTTATAAATGTTAATAAATATTTATTTATTCAGTCAAATAGGGCCCATTGACTCGGTAACCACAGTGTTGGAGGATATGGGCCCTAGGAAACCAGCAACTCTGTGAAGGCTGTAAACTGAAATGTGTATTCACTATGTATTTAAAGTAAATATCTATCTAAAAAAAACGCCGGTGTAGGATTCGAGTAACACTACAGTATAATCGTGTGGAAAGAATGCCTTTAAACCAGTTTGTGGACTGGCTTGTGTGTGAAGGTAATGTCTGTGTGAAGTAAGTGTACAGGCTGGATAATTTAAGTTGAGGCTGTAAAATATCTCCACAACTAAGCTTTGTAGAAAGAAATGCCCTGGATAAATGTTGCTTGATATTATGGAGGAAAGTAAGTGCCATTAGTCATGTTTTGTTTGGAGGACATTAAGATGGTCATTTTAGGGTCAATTTAATTTTTTTATATTGGAACCTACATTTTGTATGTTGTTTTCTCACTAGAAAATGGTGTATAAAAATTTTTACTTTGTGATGAAGAATAAGGAAACAAAGTAAAAAACGTTGCTTCCCAATTGCGAAACGTAACTTGACCCTCAAATGACCATCCATGGATGGTCCAACCATTCATTGCGCTCTTCGTACACAACCATTCAGAATTTTCGTTGTTATTTACTTGGTGTAAGAACAATTGAAGAGGCAAGTGGATGAACGTTTTATCTGGCATTCTCACAAAAAATAGAGTTAGATGGCTGGATAAAGGTGTTATGTACCATTCTATCTATTAAAGGCAGTTTTGTTGCTGAGTGTCAATAAATGAGGGATATACTAGTCGATGAAGGAAATAAAATTGTCCTTATTATATAGAATGAGATATCACATCTTTATCCAGCCATCTACCTAATTTTTGTGAAAATGTCACATAACACCTTCATCCACTTGCCCCTTCAATTGCAACGTGCTTTATACAAATGTTGTTTAGTTTTATATTAAGATTGAGAAAACACATAGAAAAAGTAGGTTCCCATTTAAAAAAACTATACTTATCCTAAAATGACCATCACAACGTCCTCCAAATAAAACACGACTAATGGAATTTACTTTCCGTGATAATGTCAAGCAAGGTTTGTAAAAGATGTACAGTCTCAACTTAAATAGTCCATCCTGTATAGAAACGGAGTGGTTTAGTATCCTAAGTAAGGGTGCAGACAGATGGGATGGGAATGCTGGATGCTTTATAACATGCATTCCCCTTGCATTTCTATCCGTCGTTGTCTTATTCATAAATTCGTGTTTCGCTTTGCGTCCTGCCCAACATTTCTAGGTGGATCACTCTGCTTTTGTGCTGGGAGCAAGAGAGATGTGTTTTCTGATCTCACAAAGCATTCAGCTGACTGACCTTCCAAGACAATGCCATTCTTAATATCGTGTAGGAAAGGTGTTCTGTCAGCTAATAATAGAATAACGAAACAGGTAACTGAGATCGTTAAGGTACGGTCTAGTAAAACGGGAAGCTTGCGGTTCAAGCCCCTGCAGGAGCGCCCTGGCTTACTGAGGGGTTTTCCAGGTTTTCCTCCGTCTACATAACTGCTAAATGTCGGAAAGGTACCCTAAACTTAGGCCTGGAACGTTTCTCTCCCAAATTTCCTTTCCCAGTTAGTATTTAATTTCATGTAGGTATAATTAGTGTTCACTGTCTGTGGCGCCGTATGTAGTAAATGCGAGAGTTTAAATACTACAAAAAATAATAGAATGAAAAGAAGCTGGCAGTGATTTAACTCTCGACTGTATGAAAAAGAAAAGCAAGAAGAAGCAGAAGTTTATTCTTAAGAAGGTTAACACTACTTAGATTTGTGTCTCTATTGTTTACTGCCTTACAGATACGGTATCTGCAAACAGTAAAGACCAGGGACAATTACATATTGTGGCGTAGCGGCTATGACCCAAGGTTATTCGGAAGTCGGCGCCAGGCAGTCGGAGATAAACAAAGATAAGTCACGTTCTCGCCTGGCGTAAGCATCAGAAGCGCTATCGGCATATAACCAGAATCTTCTATGAATTTCTTTCCCCCATCTCCAGAACTTGTGTCCAGATAGTTCTAGAATGCTCTGTGGGAGCTTCCATTGGCTATATAAGCGAGCGTTCTCGCGAGAAGAGTCAGTATCAGTCAGTCGTTGAGTGAGTGAGTTGGTGAGCGTGTTTCTGCTGCGACATCAAGTGCCGTTCTCCGAGCGAGGTGGTGGCACTGTTGTAGCGTGCACGAGTGCTATTAAGGAGCGAGAGAGTGTAGAAGTCTTGTGTTCGACTCCCCGGCGATGGAACCGCTCGGAAGAATAGACTACGTCACGAAGAAAGTGAAGGGACCAAGAAATTGAACTAGTTCTCATTAGTGAAGTGACAGTGTGAACTAAGTGAAGTTCCAGTGAAAATTGGACCAGATCAAACAGTGCCAGTGAGAAATGAGAGAAGTGACAGTTAAATACCGGACAGGCACAATATCCAAGTCTATTTTAGAATGTTCAAATCCTTGTAAAAAGTTTTAGTGTGTGTATACTTGTGTGTGAGAGAGAGAGAGAGAGAGAGAGAGAGAGAGATTTTCATAGTTGTCTTTCCTTGTTTTTCTGCATAGGTCACTTATTGAAGTATTGATACACCCTGTGTACTTACGTGATGATACAGCACTGGCAGCACCAAAGGCATCATGCGCAGACGCTGTTCCCTGCCCTCCGCCGTTGAGATCGCTGGCAGCTGTTGCCGCTGCTGTAGAGAAACCTAAAGCAGGAGCGTTGAAACCACCTCCAGCCGCCGCACAGCTCCCTAGTGCCCCCGCTGGACCCAAGTATGACGAATATGGACTGGCAGCGCCGTAACCCCAGTGGCTGTTCGTCGCACTGAGTCCAAACTGGCCCATATCTGCAAAAAAATAATCAATAGGTAACCCTCAAGTATTTCTGTATATTACAAAAACGAGAAACTAACGCGTCTATCATCTTCTGAATGTATGTTTCGTTTTACTATTTATCTTCTAAAGCCTCATAAGTGTATAATTAATTTTATATATATATATATATATATATATACTAGCTTAAAAAGTTCCCGGAGTATTATATTTTCTTCTTAATCTATGCAATGATAAAGGATATGTTCTTATTAGTTGTTGGTAACGTTTCTGATGTCACCTCCATAGAATGTTCATGATCATAATGATTGTTGTCTTTACATGGCAACCAGTTTTTGTTGCCTGTGGATGTTCATTTATCTCATTTGAGAATTTCATCTACAAAGCAATCTCAAACATATAATTTTATGCTTTATTCTCCTTCAGAGGAATTAAGACTGCTCGAAGAAGTTTCTGGTGAGGCAGCAACTAAAAAATGAAACTGGCGGTAACTTACTAATAAGTGAGTGGCGAACGCACCAAAGACGGTTCGCGAAGCGGTCAACCAACCACTGCAATGAATGTGTCAAGCATTGAACGTGTAGTGTTGTGAGGGTTGGCCGAAGGGAAATTATTGAGAAAATAGCAGCAGAGGATGGAGTTTAAGTTGGAAATGTTAAATCAGTTCTTCAAAAATATTTAGACATGTATTATATATCTCAAAAGTTGGTTCCAAAAATGTCGTCGTTGTGGGTGGAGATGCAATAAAAGAACCTACAGCTTTTACTGTGGACTCCGAACCACAGTGGGCCTGGAAGACACTTTACATGAGCAAATCAGAGGTGAAGACTCGGGTAGGGCCGACTTAAAATTGCCATCCCAAAGCTGGGAAACGTACCCCGGGCTTCAGTGCGAAACTACATTACCGTAGCGCCCGGATCAAAAAGCTTTGTATTGTGAAAACAAAGGATCAAGAATGAATATTTCTAGCGATCCAATCAGTACGGCAGATTAATATAATGATTTTTTGAACATCATAACCGCAGCACGTGAAACATGATGCTATTTGTACGACCGGATGCCTATAGGTCATCTGCGTGTTAACCCAAAACGTCTCCTCGGGAACGAAAATTATCTAAGGAGACTAGCAGAAGCAAAGTTATGCTGGAAGTTTTCTTTGATGCTCAGGAAAAATCTTGTGGAAATCTTTCGTCGCCTCAGGGACGCAATAAGAAGGATACGTCCGATAAAATGGGCAGAAAACAGCTGGCTTATTTTCAAACACAAAGCAGCATCACATCGATCAGTACTGGTAAAAAAGATCTTGTCAGACACGTCACTCTTTTAGAGCATCCTACATAATCCCCAGTTATCACCCGGCTTATTTCTTTTCCCGCAACTGAAAGCTCATCTGAAGGGGCGAAGGTTAGCGAATACTCATGAACTTATTGCAAATGCTACAAGAACACTTCGGCGTGTTTGAAAAACTTGCTTCCAGCAATACTTCCAGTCAGTATACACGCGCTGGCATAAGTGTGTCACTGCGGAAGGGAATTGTTGTGAAGAAAATGATTAATATGCATAATATTACATGATTTCAGTGTTATTAGCATTTTCTGGTAAGTTTTTCAAGCTAGGGTTATAATAATTTAATTATCAATACGACATGCGAATATTCTTGGTACATACTTCCTCTGCCCCTTTGTCCCACAACTGGAATTCCATCTCTTATTCATTGTAATGATATCAAGGATGTCCGCAAATTAGCGCAGTGACTCTCGATGGTCATATTCTACAGAAACACAGCAATTATCTTCTAAACCTAACTCTTCCCGGCTTACATCCATAAAGCTTTAAGTAATCAGAAAACGGCAAAATAATAATTTACTTGCGTTTACACCCAGGCACAGCGGGGCTATGTCAGTTGCGTCCACGTAAACATGTTTACAAAAAATCAGTACGTCAGTTGCATCTGGGGTTTTAAAATCAATACGTCAGTTGCGTCCACAGTTACCTGCTTAGGTAGCTTGTTAGCTTAGATTCTTCGATAAGGCACAGCCAAACACTGCAACGAGACACAACAAAGCACTATTTAGAACACTTTCTGCTACGTCATATACAGCATAAAGACCAAACTGGACATACGTAATAGTTCTCATTTCAGTTGTGCACGAGCCATGGAATTGATGACAAATGAAAAGGGGAAGTCTTTATTTTTAACCAACATGTTTAATCTACTTATTGTTTCAACCATACAAATTCTTTGTTATTGTTTTTGCTTTTTTGTTTGTTTTTTATTGTTAACTCGTGTTCAGTTCTTAGATTAGTATGCATAACACAAGTAATCTAACAAAACATTACAACACTTCATTCATTTGTGGGGTTTAAATTAAAAATGTTGCAGAAAATCTCAAGTCTGCAAAATGGGAAGAGAAGTGTTGTTAGTGCCAGGAATTGAAAATATGGGGACTAACAATTCAAATCTTTCAGAGACGCAACTTATGTATTAACCAAGAAATCCATGGACGCAACTGACGTATAAAACTGACCGCGGGACGCAATCGCCGGTCACCGGGCATGGCGTATCGTTTGAAGATCAACTTTGCCTCCTACCACACTGTCCTAAAAACCGGTTAACCATCAGAATTCGGAGAGTGACTCTTTGGAAGAAGAGCATATTGACCTTCAACCAGTTTGCTGCTACTGGGTATGAAATTTGGCAGAAAGATGGGAAAACATCGCGAAAGAGTGCAGTGGGATTGTCCACTCCAGATTGGTTAAAGATATACTGCTATAACCTTAGAATTGTTATGCTAAAAAAAAATTTCTCATTATCTTATCTGTAAG
This sequence comes from Deroplatys truncata, assembly GCA_030765065.1. Taxonomy (NCBI): domain Eukaryota; kingdom Metazoa; phylum Arthropoda; class Insecta; order Mantodea; family Mantidae; genus Deroplatys; species Deroplatys truncata. The sequence goes on from CM060990.1 coordinate 669,865,445, forward strand.
GCATGTAATTTAAGGGCACTCTGGATAACCAATGTCTTAGTACAACCCATTTTCCGGTTTCATATCTGTAGAATTCAAGTATGAAGTGTTGACGCGCGCAAGTGGACATCCACCTCCATCACTGCATAAGCAGGGGGGGGCTTTTTAGCTTCCAGGCATTGGCCTCATGGGAAACCCCAAGAGAAGGAGAGTCAGTCGGATGGCGCCTTCCCCTGGGTTTTAGAAGGGGAGGGTCGGCTCTAGGTAGACCTTCGCCCAAACAAAGTTGTCGATTCTGTCCCTAGTCAACTTTTCTTTGTGACTTCAATCCGAATAGTTCATGCGTCATCCCCGTTCAAGGATATTTTCACTCACTGCCCAATTCGGTCCCGTCATTCTCATTAAAACATCAATTACCTTCACATTTTGCAGTATTAAGACTACGTACCAATTTCGCTTTATTTATGAAAGTCACAAATAGGTTAAGCTGTTGCTTGTGCTTTCGAAGCCATGACATAATTTTCAAAATTATAAGAGTCTATATTAAAGAAATGTAAATAATGTAGAAATACAATTAATCTATCTTATTAAAACCTGAATATTATAGTAAGAATACAAATATATTTTCTAGAATTAAAAATCACTGGTCAATCTTCAAACTTCTAAAAGTTGTTGTGTAAAAATTTCTTCATTACTTTACTAAATGTAAAGTAGAAATTCACTTTTTGAACTTCAACCGATTTTTCATAGATGATACCATGAGAGGTTACGAATTTATGTGACAAAACTCGTAACCTCGAATTATGACTATTTCATGAATAAAGTGTAACTTTTTATATAGAGAATAACTACTTTCTTACAGTACGATTTTTTCTACCTGGCCCGGCAGAAACGCAAACAAGAAGGTTAGTGAAGGGAGGGGAGAAAAGAACGGCAGTATTCCCCTAGCGCGGTGTAACAGGAATGCCCAAGGTACGTATTGGCTGTTGTCTTACAACTTACCCCCTCCCGGGAGATAATGGGCTCTTCCAGCTACTGCGCATCCAGCTTATTAGGGTCAGGAGGAAAACATCGTACTGTACTTGTGTTGTTTAAAATCTAATAACTATTGTGCCAGCTGTCAGAGTTGAACAATAGTTGAACAATCAAATGTCTTACGGAATACTAAATAGTGCTACCAATAGTGAGAATGAAAAATCAGTTACTTTCAAAAATTAAGATAAGCTAAAATCAGAACAAATAAACATGCATTTTTTAAACAACATAATTTATTTGAATATTGACAATTAGAATGCGTATTGATTAAAACCACAATTTTCAGAGATAAAACTTGAAAGAAATCTGCTGGTTTTCTGGAATGAAGTGGATGTTGAGGTAGTAGGATTTCGTTATTCCTCCAGAATGGATGAATGACGAGATGGACACGTAGGATTCTATTAATTACTGCATACTGTTACTATAACGGTTCAATAACGAGATGTTTTATCCGATAAAACCGCTCATAAGACAAGCGACCTGATTTGTCGATATCCGAGGCACAGTAAACGTTATTGGTCAATTTGAAGTATGTGGCGTAAGAATGGAATAGTCAAGACGAAACAATTGTTTTTCAATGGTGAGCCAATTACTACATACTTTTATATAGGATTTATTTTGTATGATCCATGAAAGCGTAGATATTAGAAGGACAGAACAGAAACACTATTTCGTTTCGAACGGAATGAACCAAATTTTATGGCGGACTACAGAAGACATATATGCGTTTCTCTCTTATAGTGTCTTATAATGTAGATACGAAAGAGAGAGAAATACGCAGGAAGTAAACGGTAAAGGTAAAGGTACTGACGAACAGCAGGGGTCCCTGAAACAGGTGCAGATCACCACACGGAAGCCATCCGGATCCTAGTGTTTCTACCGTGATCCCTGCGAGGGAGGGTTGAGGGGAGAAACCCAATGGGTGATCGGATTCGAATGACGGGGTCCCTAATGCTTCCAGACTGAACGCCGCCCGAGCCCACCCATTTAGCCCCGAGCCTCCGGGGATTCCTCGAAGGTACGCCAGTTCGAAAGCACCCATGGGCGGGTATCCAACCGACCGGGCCCTGGACGACGTCAAGAAGAATCCTCCACAGAGCACATAGTCGCCATCCAGCCTCAACCTGCCTGGTCCTACAGCCCTGAAGCAGATGACAAGGATGATGATGGGTATAGGAAATAAGAGCCAGGAGAGTTATGGAAGAAGATGAACCACCAAAAATAAAAGAAAAACAAAATATATTGAGATGAAAGATGACGAGTGGAATCAGACTTGATAAGTAGTATTACGGCTGGAACTCCAAAACGATTTTATATTTTCCTTACCGATGCTTTAGTGTTGAGCTACCATAGCGGAATACCCCATAACTTTCAAGGCGAGTCATATATACTGAAATATCATCTTAAAGACGATTTGCAGTTTTAGTTTTCTGCCTGGTAACCACCAGATTTGATTTAATTTACCAACTTTTGTTCTACACAAGCTGATTGCGTGGAATTGCTGGAATGTTCACCAGTAAACATTTGGGGGTAAACACAGCACATAGTACACATGGCTGTTCGTAACTATGCTTACGAAAATATTGCTCCTTAACCAAAATTTGTTTAAAAAAATACGAAAAGGCTTCCGTTGAAAAGTGGATTACGCCGTGATACAGTCCCCTTTGTACCATCTCACGAACCCCTTTTCTCCAAACATCATAGGAGCTGTCGTCCCTGCACTAATTACATCCTGCACTTGTTTCTCGCTTACATACACCAAGCAAACCTCTCTTTACACTTTTACTTGTGGCGCCTTAATCCTAGGCTAATCCACTTCGCAGTTTCCTCTTTTTATTTCGCCCTTCAAGCGTACAAATGCATACTTTGTATTTATCTGTCACCCGCAATTAGCGTTTCCCTTAATTGTGTTAAACCGCCTTTTTTTTCATCCTCGCGGCAGGAGCATCTCTTCGCAAAGCTCATCTGACGCACCTTTCCTACGCCGTTGGGGCTGCAACCTGTCTGGACGAAAATCTTATTCATATATATGTTAGCTTTCTAGATGGATTGAAATGCAAATGCAAGAGGTAGCGGAAAAATGTTTTCATGGAGCTAGGCGAGGGAACGCCAGCATGGTTGTACAGTGGATTAGTTCAGAAAAGGAAGGAAGACCCGCACAATGCCAGGATGTAATTAGCCCACGCTAATGTGTTTATCTGCGCTACACCACGTTTCGCATAATCTTTTTTTACGCTCGCGCGCGCATGTACACAACCTGTGCTATGCTGTCCAATTCCAAACTAAACAGCAGTTGTATTTCTTCAGCAAGTTGCAGTAATTAAACGAAGATGGATTTGTAAAGGATGACTCAACTTAGTTAAATTTATTTCAATTTTATCTACAAATATCGCAGTTTTCGGAACTGAGGGACACACATTAGTGTCAATCTGTCCAAATGAAGCAACCTAAGATCGGTTATATGTGTGGAAATCGTTGTATATAACCATTTCTATTCTATCTCTTTTTAATAGTGTTTAACGGCCGCTCTTGCTTCATACGGCACCACAGGCAGTGTTTAAATCAAATTGAGTTTTATTTATGGACGCTATTTAACTGCTGTGGTCCTTAGCGTCCCATTCTATATTGGGCGTGAAAGGCCAGTAATGTTTTGCTCAGAGACCTCGTTATCAGGCTTGAGGTTCTTTTACGTGTCGTAAATCTACGACACGGGACCACAGGATTTACTTCCGAAGGAAGCAATGCTAAGGATTTTTACACCCGAAAAAATACATCGCCCTCCGCCGGGTTTGAACCCGTGACCTCGGGAGCTAGAGGCTAGCATGGTAACCACTACACCACATAGGACGACACAGGCGGTGACGCTGATTATACCTGAAATGATAATTGGGAAAGAGAATTTGAGAAGGAAAAGTTCCAGATCTAATTTTAAGGCACCTGCACGGCATTTACCAGTTATGAGGAAATACCTGGTAGAATCCTCAGTAAAGGAGGACGACCCTGGCGGAATTTGAACCGCAGACCTCACGTTCATGCCTTAAGACCTCGGCTACTCGGGTCGATTTACTTCCTTTACCACATACCTAGGAGGTAAAAGGTAAATGTAAAGGTACCCACAAACGGAGGGGTCTCCGAAATCGTAGCAGAGCATCGTACGTAGGTCATTTGCCCCTTGTGCTTCTACCGTGATCCTGGGAGGGAGAGATGAGGGGCGAGACCCTTAGAGCGACCAGATCCGGATGACGACGAGCGTAAGCACAGACGGGTTCCCTAATATTTCCAGATTAAACGCCTCCAACGCCGCTTGAGCCTACACATTGGCTCCCGAGCGAACGCCTGCCGCGGTCCCTGGATGACGACCAAAGAAACCTCTACAGAACGCATAGCCGCCATCCAGCCACAACCTCCAAGGTCCTACAACCCTAAAATAGATGACAAAGAAGACTATGGGTACAGGAAATGAGGGGCAGCAGAGTTGTGGTAGAAGATGAACCGCCCCAGCATTCCTGCCGACCTGGAGAAACCACGAACAGCCCATGGGTCAGAGTGGGCGGTCACCGGGGATTGGATCCGGGACCTTCTGAATGGAGTCGCAAACGTTACCTGGCGCCTCTTCGCTCGGTACATAGGAGGTAAAGGAAGAATTGCATTCCACCCAAAATTTCAATATGGAGACTTCAAGGGAACATTATAGACGCGCATACAACAATGTAGAGACAATTGAAGAGTAGAAACGCAGCACCAAAATAACCATTTTGAGATTAGGAGCATGGGGACGCAGTGCAGTATAATGACATGAGTGCTGCATGAACATAATTCAAATCTAGTTTCTGAAACATCGGTCAAAATGAAATGTAACTCACAAGACAGGTATGTATATACTGGCTGAAATATTGAGTACCGGTACAAAATGAAACACTAACCGTTACCTACGCGTAATGTATCGTACACCTTGTGCTGAACAATTCCAACGTTCGGTATTCAGTATCATTCAATAGCCTCGCGACATAAATGTGAATTGAAGATCAGATAACCATAGCGACGGTGACTAGTATTGTGTTAGTCGATCACGATATGATTGCGTGCGTGGGGGAGAGGAATGAAACAGAATTGGCCCGGGCATCGTAAGGACAGTCAAGTAGATATGCGCAGGTCTGAGTTGCATTTACTAGCTAGGCTGAAGCTGCAAAATGTGTAGATCTCGCCATGGCATATGACCTTCAGGGCTAGCCCATCAGCCAGCCCTCTGATGTTTCAATACCTCCCTTGCAAGTAGCACGTGGTTCCTCCTGTCCAGTTCCTCCTGTCCAGTTCCTTCCACTGTATACAACTCCCATCTCAACTTGCACCATTCTTCGAGCTGCAGCCCAGTATGTCATACATCTATACGGTAAATGACTCGCATCGTAGCTTTCTATTAACATTTTCACATGCCAAAATCCGTGGCGCGACCTATAGCACTGGTTTCGTTGTGCAATTTCATCCCCCCTCACTCTCCTTGATGACGTTAGTAATGTCAACAAAGAAGTCGCCATCTTACAAGCGCACTCATATCGTGGCCGACTAATACAAGAGTGCGTTCTGTTTGTATCCATGACGCATTTAATGTTGACACACGTAGCGCAGTAAAAAGGCTTCTGTGACCGCTTGCTCCCATTCTCCAAATGCTAATTTTGGTGCAGCCTTTCTACTCTACAACTTTACACACATTGCTTTTCGTATATAGTATGTTTTTACAACCTGAATTCAAAAGTCATTTTTAGAAAAAGGCCCTCGCTCGCGTGCGCTTGTATCTGTGAACAATCTAGCTCAAAACTAAATGTTGGATAAATAACAAACGCGATATTTTCTATAGATTCAACTATAATAGTATATTATGCAACGAGACTAGAATAGTAGCATTTCAGACGCGAGTATGTTTATGAAGCGAGCAGTACCTCGTTTCATGCTTTTCATACGAGCATCTTAATCACCATTATAATCATACAGCTTTGATCGTACACACTATAATTTAAAACGTTGAGTTTTTACAAAAACATCTTTTCTTGTTAATTGTGTGTAATGAAAAACTGATCGGATGACAGCATGATAGCAGGACCTTGGGGTGTTTACCAGTGGTGTAACAAATGGCAGTATTGTTGAGTCCACGCCATATTTATTGACCTTTTCAGATAACGTGTGAATGTAACACATATTGAAACAAAGGAAATAAACTCAATTTGTTACAGTATTAAAATTACAATTAACAGAAATTTTAAATCCACATATTTCATTGTTTATCTGGGGAATGGATTCCAGTGGACCGCTGCTATATATAGATACGTATTTATCGAAGGGAATACATAAATAAAGAAAGAAATAACTGTAGGATAGGGAAATAATTGCAATTACCATATATTAAATCAGTGTATAATGTAACAAGTTTGAGTTAAAATGTTTGTCCAGAAAGATGGAGGTAACTAGGCAGTCAGGTTAACGAGTCAGTAGTGAGCCGAGAAGAAGCGAAAGTATTAGCTTAAGGATTTCTGGGAACGCAGTTTAGAGGTAAGTTCAGTACACTTACACTTGCACGTAGGCAGAAACTCTGGACAAGAGAAAGGCATTTACATTCTGAGATTTTTAGCTAAGTCCCTAGCAAAATGTTACATTCGGACGGTTAGAGTTTTGATTTGGAAGCATGTAAGGTCGATGTCGGTGGGAGTAATTCTAATGTAAGCGTGACTTTAGTAATAAGAAGACGCGTACTTAAATTAGGGAGTTACTCTCCCTCTGGTACTACCAGCGGTACTTGCTCGTGTGATATTTGAAGCGCCCGGTGACGCGCTTGTGTGAGTAGCGGCTAGCGTGAGGGATGTTGCCGATAAGTGCTTTAGCGACTCACGGCGAGTTATTACGCTTCTATTATACTTTCTTTTATTGCAGAAACAGTTGTTGCAAACCGTAACGTTGATACTGCAGAAGTTAGCACAGGTATAATAATTAAATAGTTATAATTTCGAGTTTTACAATTCAGAGTCACTATATTTCTTCATTTCAAACGGTCGAAAACTCACTTCAGGAATCAAATATTAGTTCATAATAAATTGCTCAGGCAATTTAAACTGGCGTTGTCCTTCACAATACATCCATGCATACCCTGAGCGAAAGTACTCATAGCTCTACCATAGGAGCAGCCGGCAGCAGAATCAACAGCAAATGTTGGAGACAACGGAAAAAGGTGGCATATACATTGAATTTTCTAAGACAAGTAAAATGTCCTTTTTATCCAGAATGAACTTTACACTACTTGTATTATAACTTGTAAACCATAAGATAAAGACAAAACCGAACTAAACCAATAATTTAGATCTCTGTAAAATATAGCATTTATTTACGTACAATAACCTTTTTGTGGCATCCGCCATTTCCGAGATATTCCATTAATAATGATGTAACACAGTGTCAAAACAGGCAATCAACATTATTCAGGGGCTTGTAATACTTCGTCCTTTACAACTGTCTCCAAAACATGCATCTTCCAAAATATAAATTGTTCCTTGTGCAGCAGTTGTGATAGAATTTAAATTTAATTTAATATTTTAAAAATACTTCATCTATATAAGCACATTAAAAGCTATAGTTATTGTTTTTTGTCTAATGCTCCTAGTTTGGAGAAAACATATTATGATAGTACATTGACTAATTCGTTTTCAACTTTGTAAAATCAGGAGCCAGCCATTTTTGCCTTTCTGGCCTTTTAAAAGTATACAAACATTTTGATTATTAACGTGACTTGTGCGTGAAAATATTGTGAAGCTTCACAACTTTATCTTGGTTTCTTACATTTTTGCGGCTTCAAAATGTTCTAAATTGCACAATTTTTGTTAAATTTTCTACAGATTTTTAGACAACGTTCTTTGAATATTGATGAAGAGATTTAGAGTCCTTTCAAAATATCAAGCACAGTTTTGGATTTAGAGCTTTAATAATCTAAGATATTAGTGATTTTTAGAAAATTATAAGTGATACATAACTTTATTATTTTTTCAGGAAAAGTTTTACTACTATACAAAGTTTAATTTCTGATTACATGTAAAATCTAAACATTAAACTTTCCAAATTTTCATTACGTGAAGTTTTTTGTATGAGAATTTCCATATTATACATGATACCCAGGGACGCAGGAGGTTATTATTTTATTTCATGTATATTCAGTTTCCAACGCCTGCGGTGACGTACGTAATAAGAATATAATACTTCCTCTACGTACTAGGCACACGGTAGGGAAAGAAAAAAAATGAGTAATTGTAAAACTCAGCGTTAAAATAAATATTTGAAAAGAATAAGAGTGCGACCGCGTAACGTTAACACATGTTTTCTATGCATAACACACTGTATGAAGCCAACGGTGTTCATACAATTATTGAGTTGTAGAATCCGTGGCGCAGCGCTCAGTCAGACCAGGTTTGTCCGGAAATGAGGGCACTCTCCCCCCAGTATACAACACCCGGCTCGGCGGTGATGTAATTTTCCAGCTCTCAATTAAACGTTGCTCGTATCTACAAAAATGAAAATGGAATATGCGTCATTCCGAGTCTTGGTTTACTTTTTTTTCACCCTTTCTTCTGTAAATGCAAGTGTTGGAGTTTGCGGTGAGCTTTGATGATTTTAATAGAACCTAAATAAATTTCCGTTAACAGGCTTTATTCTGTTGAACTCGAAATTCAAGCTTCTGTAATCATATAGATCAAAATTTAACTATAGGATAGGCATTTTACGAATTTCGACATTAATTCCAAGCAAATATTAGTAAACATATGTTTCTTTGGTTGATGTGACTGTTATGTATAGGAATTTTATTATATTCACGTCATATACACGACATTCCATGGACGTATTCTGTAAGTAAGTGATATAAAATAAAGATGGGGTGATTTTTGAAAGTAGAGACTAGCCTACAATTTTAACTCGGGCATAAGGATCTAAATTTTTGTCCAGATTGGACATTTTTACTTGAAGCAGAAATGTTTGTCGCGATGTTGCGACAATTTGATACAGGAATGTAGATGCCACCTTTTCCCGTTGTCTCCAATATCTGTTGTTGATTCTGCTACCGGCTGCTCCAATGGTAGAGCTACGAGTACTTTCCCTCAGGGTATGCGTGGATGTATTGTGAAGGACAACACTAGTTAATTTGAATCAGAAAAGTATTGTAAACTAATATTTGAATTATTGAAGTGAGTCGCCAACCGTTTGAAATAAAGAAATATATTATGGCGTATTATTAATTTCATTGTCATTACCAGACGCACTGTTGTGCTGTATTGGTGCTAACAGACGTAGAATTATTGGGTCTTCTTAAATATATTTCGGCTTAACGGTCTCTCCTTTCGGTGCGGATCACGCCAAAGGGAGAATCTGTTTGAAACCGTCTGGTATGACGTCAGCCCTGTCTGGCTCTGGCTAGACACGGTTGGTGGGGGCAAGTTAAGAGTTACTCGAGTTAAAATTAAATTGAATTTTATTTATGGACGCTCTTTAACTGCTGTGGTCCTTAGCGTCCCATTCTATATTGGGCGTGAAAGACCGGAAATTTTGCTCAGAGGCCTCTTTATCAGACTTGAGGTTCTTTTACGTGCCATAAATCTACGACATGGGACCACTGGCTTTACTTCCCTTCCGAAGGACAACAACGACAAGAGGAAAGATCTTTTGAAACTGTCTGGTATGACGTCAACCCTGTCTGCTTTTGGCTAGACACGGTTGGTAGGTCGAAAAGAAGCGTCACTCCAGTTGAAGTGGTCGTTGGAGCCAGACGTGTGTATGGCCGATATACGGTTAGTGGTATCTTCCCCCACCCTGTTTCCTTTGTTCATTATGTAGAGTCGCCAAATGTTTTGTGAATAAATCCCAGGCATGTAAAGGTAGTATGTGTTATGTAATCTTTCAGTGTAATACAAAACCCACGCCTTTCCCTTGATCTACACACCAAGGTGCCGGTCTTTTGCCGCCATCGAGTTGCGCCGCCCCCATGTGCGTGTTGGGGTGATCCAAATTAGTCATTTTCTGGTAAACTTTTGGCCTTCACCCCAGCAGGTAACAATATATATATATATATATATATATATATATATATATATATATATATATATATATATTCTGCAATTTCTTGAGAATAACATTTCCTTTAGATTTTGTGGATATAGGGATGTCATAAATTGTAAGTGTAAGGTGAAAAAATATAACATAAAGCAATATCACCAACATATTCTGGACTCTAATGTAAATAATAATAATAATAATAATAATAACCCGCGACGTTACAGCCTATGAAGGGAATAGGCCTTCCCGCCCGACTGGCGGCTTCACGCCCACGTACCACCACAACAGAGGTGGGCGCTCATCCATCCGATACGGGAAGGTGATGTAGCCAGCATCACCCATCCCCAGCGAGAAAGTTGGGCCACCTGGACGGGATCGCTGCCTATCGTAGCTCCTTACTTTTCTCACTATTCTGAGTGGGCGCCGGTCCTATAACTGGGACTTAAAATCTGCACTCCAATAGGTGGGATTGAATCCGGGCGCATTCTGTGGCGGTTCCCTTGTGCCTGTTTATAAGCTAAAGTACAAATTAATTAAACTAGTCATATGAACTAACCTGTGTTTTAAATTCATGTAACCACAAAGCTGAAGCATCGACAGCAAAATGCTACTCATAAAATTCATGTAATAACCTCTGAGTTTAAACGCAAAGGCACAAGCACCAACCTTCAATATCTGTAATGATCGTAAAGTAGGGAAAAGTGTTACACAGAGGAACCCACAGTAGCCAATGCTTTTCCCCTTTCGGAAAGCAAGAGGTGTAGGTTATATATACTCGTATATATTCAAGGCTCCCCTGTCCAGTGCAATTTCAAACAAGGGGTGTTATTGCGTGCCAGGATGATGTGCACGCATACGGTACTTGGATAAAATAGACTAAATCCTATCCCAGATCGCTCTTTTCATCACGTTAACACGACGGCTAAAGTTAATTTCACACGTGCCCATGTTTTGTCGGTTTACAGGTGGCCTTATCCGAGAGAGGTAATCGTTTAGCATTTTGGTGAGCCCTTTTTTGTCACACGGCAATGTCATGTAATACAGAAAGGGACATTTAGCTGTATTAAACAACCCTGGCTTTAGGGCGATTACCCTATAGCGTCAGCGACGATGTGAGAGATCCTATGTTTCTGAAACTGCCGTTACCCAATTTCGTCTTCTGCACAGATATAACAGAGCTGAACCAGCCAGCAACGAGATTGCATTTTCAAAAGAAGAAATTTATTTTAATATTTCGTTTTAGGCGTATACGTCTCGTAACTTGTTTAGGATTATACAGTTTGTGGAAAAACAATGCGCGGAAAGTTTTTTTAGTGAAAAGGCAGTACCAAACTAGGATTTTGAGGTTAGGAGAGAGAGATAGCTCCGCGGTAACGTATGAGGCTCGCATTTGGGAGGTCCCAGGTTCGATTCCCGTCTACCACGCACTCTGTCCTTGGGTTTTTCGTGGTTTTACCTGGTCAGTAGGCGAATGCCGGCCCTCGTAGCCGTGGTCGCTGAAGTGTATAGCTTCGGCGCTCCGCCAAGCTGAGGGTCGCGGGTTCGAATCCCGCTATGGGCATGGGTGTTTGTGTGTGTGTGTTGCGTGCGTAATAGCGATAAAGAAAACAGTTAACACAGTAATCATAAACTGAGTAAAACAAGGGACCTTTAAAAAAACAATATTGTTGATTTCTTAAGTACCACGATTTCTTATCCATTCTTCCCTTTCATTCCGTTTCCTTCTTATCTTTCACGTATTCTTCTAGGTTTCATGGTGTATGTCTGTGCTCAGCAGATGGCGCGGATACTTGCTCACAGGAAAAAGTACTCGCCGTGAGCACCAGAGAGCTGCTTGTTTGACGGGTCGTTCATCGCTTCCTCTAGGCAGCTCCAGAAGTGGGACGGGTCTTCGAGTCGGAAATTGTTAGGGATTTCAGCGCGTCTGTGTAGTCTGTCTGCCTACGGCCTGTAGCCTCCTGTTTCCTTCCCTTCATCCCCTCCTCTTGGGGTTTATAGCCACAATAGATCTATGTAGGTCGCAGTGCAGATCTATGTACAGCCTATATCTATGCCTGAAGCGCTACAAATGTAGTATAATAACAGCTCTGTATTAATTGAAATATGACTTTAAATACTTCTTCATTTGTCAGCCATAATGAAATGTAACTCACACGACAAGTGTGTACGTTCTGTCTCAACTAATGAGTACTGGTACACAATGAGAAACTAACATTACCTGCGCCCACTATACTTTGTACTGAACAATACGAGCGTTTGGTATTACCGTATCATCCAGTAGGCTTCATATCACAAATGAGCCATTGAACATTAGACACACCTAGGGACGGTGACTAGTAGTACACAAAAGCGCGTTTTGTTTACATCCGAAACGCCACAAACAGGTTTCACAATTTGAGAGTCTAATATGCCGGATTTAATGTTGACACATGCAACACCATAAAAAAATGCTTCTGCGGTCCCTCGCTCCTATCCTCAAAATGCTTATTTTCTGCACATTTTTTCCGCATCGAGTATAAACTGTCACACAGGTTGCAATGTATTAAAGAAACAAGCTTCTTTAAATATTCTGTTCAAATTTACTTTTTTATTTTTCTACATATATGTGCTGATGAATTTCTCCATTCCTTGCAGTATTTCAGTTATCCAAACCCAAATATGTTTATTAATATCATTTACGGAACAAATGTATATCCTTTAGAATATCCAACACCTTAAACAAGAAACAAAATAGGTTTCATGTAACAAATTTACAAATCAATGAACATTTTGACACTATACTTTATAGTTGGAAAATTATATTCTTGCAACCAAACCAGGCACCTTTAACTGCCAGTAGCTTAGTTTTGAGCACGGTTTTCACTAGCCTGGAGATAACTCCTTCAATGGGTGTTGATGAAAAGTATGGGATAAGAGAAAAGAGTTAAAAATCATTTTGTGTTACAAATAACGATAGAATTCATACATATTATTATTTTATTTGTTTTATTTCGAATGAGCCAGTATAGAACTACGCAAAGTTTCTTTGTTTTCCTTTGAAACCCATTGTGCTCTCATTTTTTGGCTGTGGGTTTTCTCTCGTGTGTCCATGCTTTTCCAGATTTTTTTCTTCGGTTTTTCCTCTTAATCAGCTTGCCAATTATGCACTTAGATTCTAAAGATTCTTTGATTCTAAAATTATAGAGGTTTTAGTATGTTAAACAGCGCCTACAAAATATATTCAGGTATATTAAATAACAGACTAAAGAATTTTACAGAAGTGATGCTTTCAGAAAAACAAAGTGGTTTCAGAAGAGGTCATGTAGTGACCATATATTTACTGTGCGTCAAATAATAGAAAAAAAAAGAATTTAATTTACCAACCTACCTAGCTTTCATAGACCTGGGAAAAGCATTTCATAGGGTGGAAAGGGAGAAATTGTGGAAAATCATGGAAAAACTTGATACCCAAATCAACTAATAAATTGTATTAAGAGTCTGTATAATGGAACTTATATAATACATGACGTTACCAATTATAAAGGGGAAAATATTCTAATAAACCAAGGTGTAAGACAAGGATATACTTTATCGCCCACTCTTTTTAATATCTATATAGATGACGCTATCCGAAAATGGAGAAAAAGAGCACCAACAGGAATATAATAACCAAGAATAAATATACGAGGGCTGGTCACCAAAGACTGAGACTGATTTTTTCCTGTAGATTCCGTGATAGCTTCGAATCTGTAACATAAATATTTGAAAAGAGCGGGTTTTTATGTATAATGTTGGTAGGCGGCAGCACTCTCGTATTAGTAGGTTGGTAGTAATGCTCTATTTTGTAGACCCTACGTGCATTTCGCATACCAAACAATGGAGGTGATGCATTTTTTAAATCGATTATCACCGGTGATTAGTCATGACTGCAACATTATGATCCTGAAGGAAAACGAGCCAGCACAGTGTGGAAATCACCAGGTTCTCCAACACCAAAAAAGGCAAAAGTTGTTCCATGTGCAGGGAAAGTGATGGTGATCACATTTTCTGACTGTAATGGAATGATTTACCAGCATGCAGTTCCTCCTCACACTATTGTTACATCAGCATACTACACGTCAGTATTGGCTACACTGAGGAAGCACATTGCAAAGAAACGACCAGAGCTTTCTCGGACTGGGTGGCGACTTCATCATGACAATGCACGGCCTCACGTCGCAAATCAAGTCATATAGTTTCTGGCTCGATTCAACATTACCTGTGTACCACATCCACCTTATAGCCCTGATCTCGCACCCTGCGACTTTTTTTATTCCCATCACTAAAGGCAAAGCTTAGGGGTATTCGATTTGAGAACTCTGAAACAGTGCTCAAGAAAAGTGAGGTGATTCTCAAGGACCTGACAAAGAATGGTCTGCAGCACGTGTTCAAGGACTGGCAGAGACGGTATAAAAAGTGCATTGATGTAGGAGGGGACTACTTTGAAAAAGATCATGTAAACATTGAATTGGAGTAATGAACATCTGTGAAAAGAAATCAGTCTCAGTCTTTGTTGATCAGCCCTCGTAATACCATACTATTATATGCTGACGACATTGTATTAATTGAAAATCCTGAAAATGAATTAGAGAAATCAACCCATCTTTTAAATATAATTGGAAAGGATTATAATTTGAAGATATCAATAAATAAAACAAAGACAATGGCATTTCATGGGAAATACCCAGTAAGATGTAAAATAGGAATTGAAAATTTGGTCTTGGACCAACTTCAGCATTTCAACTATTTAGGAAGTGTTATTACTTTTAACCAGGATAAGGATATAGACATCAAATTACAGAAATATCAGAGTATCTGCGGTACTATAAGCAGAACATTAAAAATCACACGAAGAGAAACAAAAATTAAATTTTATAAGGCGATGCCTTTACATATTCTATTATATGGCAGTGAATCCTGGGAGATGAGGAAAAAAGATTGTAGTCCTGTTCAGGCTGCAGAAATTAAATTTTTACGAACAGTTAAACGTTGCACTAAATTTGACAAGATCCCTAATGAAGTAATTAGGCCAGAACTGAATATCGTTGCAGTGAAAGATAAACTAGAAGAACAAAAACAAAAATGGAAAGAAAATTTGGAAAGAATGGACGAAAGAAGGATTCCAAAGATAGCCTAATAGTTTAAACCTATAGGAAAGAGGGACATAGGAAGGACAGTTAAAAGATGGAATTGAGGCCGAAATAGGTCAATAGGCCTAATCCTTTAAAGGCAGAAGAAGAAGATGTTAAAGATATCTCTGCTTAGGATATCTTTTTGAGTAATTCCTGCCCATTTTAAGTCATTTTACTTCATCAATCCATTTCATAATATCTACTTGTGCTTTACGCATATTTTGGTATAATTCCATCATTTGAGTACATTCGTTTAATATGTCCATAACATTTTAACCTCCGTTTTCTAATGTCGCTGTGAATGTAGATATTTTTATTTCATTTTTACTTTTGAATAGGTAGTGTTCCTTTATGTTTTGTAGACCTATTATTATTATTGTTATTATTATAATTATTATTGTTATTATTGTTGTTATCTAGACTATGAACATGTACATATATCAATACGATTTGTAGACCTAAAGATTTTGAACCTTGTGACCTGGGAGGTTGGCGGGGAAAGAGGGTGGTGCAGAATATTCCTTGCCCTCAGTCATCCTAATGGAATAAAGCAATCATCAACCTCAGAGATTCTGCATCTACAAGACTTCAAAATTTTTGTTTTACACATATTTTGGCAAGACAACAGAACAATGAAGAAAAGCATGCAGGTGTTTGAATAGAATACCATGACTTTACAACAGCCGCAAAGGATGGCTATTAATTGTAAACTTTGGCTATTGGAAAAGGCTTTTAAAATCAGAAACTAAAAATGTTATAATGTTTTTCAAGAAACCAGCATGTATAAACGTGTTTTATAATTAACATTTTACAATTTTAAAAACATTCATAAATGACAGTAAAGCAAGGAACTTTTAGCTTTTGCATCTTAAGAATGCATGATCATAACTAATTGAAAATATGTATACTACATATGCAGTGAATAAAATACCAGTGCCATTTTCTGTTAAATAACAGCAAATAGTTATTACATTTAACAATTGAATTTTATACATTGCTGCTAATAAGCATAACAGGATTTTAGACTGAAGAAGAAACATTTTCATCAATTTGTGATATTTTGCTAGGAATGTTTTATTAATTTATTGTTTTTAGATACAAACAAACAGCTTCTTATCCTCTATCTCTAAGATTATCTTCGTTTAGTGAACAAATGAAGACTTTTTTAAATGGTTATAATTTTGTTCTTTTTTTTCCACAATATTTCTTCTTCCATTCAGTTTTTATAAATTCACTGTTTTTATTTCATTTATTAATGTTGCACAATAGTGGATTTAAAATTGTTTTTCAAAGGACTATTGTTGACCTGCTTTAAAATCTTGTTGAGAATAACCTGCAAGTGATCTGTGTTCTTTTGTGAATCTAAATGAGGATTCAAAAACAGTTGGAATACATAATTCCTGTTGTGGAATATACATAATCAAGAACTGTTTCATTATGAATCTGTGGGGAAATAAAAATGTGTTTGCTGACTGCATGATATTTACAAACAGTATTTACTAGAATAGATGAAGAGTAAGAATTGGAAGATATATTAACACAGACACTTAGAAACATTCCTCATTTAAGTTTCAAATGTAAAATCTCTTGGCGTGCACAGACCTGAAGAAGATGTATTGTCTTTAAGTTGTTTGCCCCACGTATGGGCGTCAATTTAAGAGAATGATTTTTACGTGGTTATTTTAGCACCACGTATGGAAGCCAATTAGAAAATGATGTTTGTTGCTGCTTCGTATGGAAAGTCAGTTTGAAGATTGTGATTTGTTACGTCAATTTTAAGTAGTTTTTATTGTAGTTCAACTGTTGGGGAGCCAATTTTGTAGTAGGTGCAACCGCACGTATAGTAAACAGTTTCCGGTAGCCTTCGCCCCAAATGTACTTTCAGGTGGACTTTGCCCCAAGTTTAAAAAAAATATTAACTTTGTAATTAAACTGTTTCTCTAAATATTTAATATTTATGTTTGCCTCGGCTGCATCAGTATTTATTTTAGAGACATGGATATCTTGGCAGGGTTGTGATGCGACAAGAATGTAGGCTTACACAGATTATAATTTTACTTCACTCCTTTTATAATGCTTGATACGATTTATATAAAACTTCACTGATAGAGAGCTGTGAGATTCTTTTATTAATTAATTACACTTTTTAACACGTAAACTTATTTTTCGTCTCACACGGATACATATTATATTTCTTGAGGACACTTTTTGCGTCTGGTTAGTAACGCTGTCTGCAGGCAACTGAACTCTAAATTTGTAAAATTTTCTCCTTTTCAGTTTCTGATTGGCTAATCCTACTCCAATAGAACACCTTCATTTAACTAAAGCTTTTTCTGGTTGTTGATTAGCTAATTTATAAACCGTCACTAAAATTACATTATTGTTACTCCAAGAATCACAAGTAGTACTGTTAAACTTTCTTAAACATTAATGACTCAATGTTACCTCATTGTTAGCAACTTTTAACTTATTATTCTCACAGTTCCTACATTATTAAATTACGTAATATATTCACACAACATTATTACACAAGGGTACAATAATATAAGCATACGCAATGATGTTACATACATTTTACAAATTATTACATACACATATTGCTTCAAGGCGGGCTGTTATTGAATTTGCATATTATATAATTAGATGAAATTATTTAAGTGTAAAAATTACTGCCTCAATGTGCGTGGTGACGTGATCAAAATTTAGTAATTTGCTGGGAACCTTTTGGCCCTCACCCCAGCATGTAACAATATGCCCATAAAATTTTAACCTCCGTTTTCTAATGTCGCTGTGAATGTACATATTTTTATTTAATTTTTTTCTGAATCGGTACTGTTCACTTATGCTTTGTAGACCTATTATTATTATTATTATTATTATTGTTGTTGTTGTTGTTATTATAGTATATGAACATGTACATATATCATTACGATTTTCTAGCAAACTTAAAACTGTGTACAGATACGCGAGCGAGAATGTTTCGCGGGCAGCAACAGCCTACAAGAATCTAAAGTGAACACGTTCGGGACATTATACGAATTTGTTTTAACCCTAACCAAGCCCCCACGTCGCAATCATCAGTATATTCCAGTAGTTCTGAAAGTGGCCCGTAGAAAGAAATATGGAAGCAGCTCGAAACGCATTCAAACCCTAAACTCGTCCAAATATCTGTGAAATGCAACGCAAGAATTCTTTTGATGCGACGAAGGAACACCGCCCAACCGAGCATTAGGGCGAGCATCATCTCCCTGTGCTGCACTGCCTTTGTTTGCGGATGAAAGGTCAGCACTACGGAATTCCACGATGAGAACAATAGATGCACTGGCGACGGTGCTGGGCATTCAAATCTGAAACTATGCTTAAGGTTTATTGTGACTTCATAACAGAAACATATTTTAAGTATAATACTTAAAACATAAAGAAGCTATTTTGTTGTATATTTATTTTCCCCACGCTTGGGGAGCCAATTTGAACAAGTTTGTTGCTTCACGTATGGAAAGCCAATTTGAGTAGGAGTTGTATTGTAGTTCAACTGTTGGGGAGCCGAACTTGAAGTATTTGCAACCGCACGTATGGTAAAAAGTTTCCGGTAGCCTTCGCCCCAAATGTACTTTCCGGTGGCCTTTGTCCAAAAACGTTTCAAAAAGTATTAACTTTGTAATTTGACTGTTTCTTTAAATATTATATATTTATGTTTGACTCGGCAGCGTCAGTATTATTTTTAGAGACATGAATTTCTTAACAGTGCGTGATGTGGCTGAAGAATGTAGGCTTACACTGATTATAATTTTTAATTCCATCCTTTTTATTATTTCTTGACGCGATTTTAATAACACTTTACTGATATAAAGAGCTGTGAGATTATTTTATTACTTACTTGCAATTTTTAACACGTAAACTATCTTTTGTCTCACATAAAAAACATATTAAATTTCTCGAGGACACATCTCGCGTCCGGTTAGGAACACGGTCTACAGCCAACACGTCCAGTTATGAGCGCTGTTTACAAGCAACTGACTTCTAGATTTGTAAATTTTGCTATATTTCAGTTTCTGAATGGCTAATCCTAGTCCAATAGAATACATTTATTTTACTTAAGCTTTTTTCTGGTTGTTGATTGGCTATTTTATAAACTGTCACAACAATTACATTATTGTTGCTCCAAGAATGACTAGCAGCATTATTACACTCTCTTACCTATTATTGCCTCAAGGTTACCTCATTGTTACCTCATTGTTAGCAACTTTTAACCTATTATTCTCACAGCTCCTACATTATTAAATTACGTAATACATTCACATAACATTGTTACACATGTATACAATAATATAAACATATACAATGAGTGCAATATACAATTTTTATATCTTTTTAAATACACATATTGCTTTAAGGTGGGCTGTCATTGAATTTATATATTATATAATTAGACTGAAATCATTTAAGTGTTAAAAACACTACCTGAAACAGATATGTTTATTTTCAAAATAAAAGTCACCATTAGATTGAGTTTATTACTTTCATAGTTTAGTAATTTGTTTTAAATATTCTAAAAAAATATTTTATTCTGCTGTTCTAAAAGGAAATAGCACGGTAGAACCTCACTGATACCGTAATTATTGACCGGAATATATAAATTAATTAAATAAAAAATGATAGCAAGCTAAAGAAATAATTGCAATAAATAATTTCCGTATATTAAACCCATGTATAGTTTAATAAGCTTGAGTTGAAAGATTGTCCGGAAAGAAGATAATTAGGAAGTCATGTTTACGAAAGCCATTAGCGATAGTCGAATACAGAAAGCATTAACGTTAAATATATCCTGGAAGGCAGTTAAGTGTAGTTCTAAACGTGTGTGAACAGGCACGTAAATCAATTCTGGAAAAGAGAAGTGAAAGGTGTTTCTGAGATTTTAGCCAGTCACCCAGTAACAAGTTAAGCGACTCGCCTGTAGAGAGTTTCAGTATTGGACCGGGCGTGAAATAACGTTGGTGGGGAGTAATAAAGCAGGCTGGGCTAAAATTAATATATATTCCTGCAATTTAAATCAGAGATTTACTCTGGTACCACCACCGGTACTTACTGCTCGTGTGATATTTTAAGCGCATAGTGATGAGCTTGTGTGAGTAAGATTTCGCGGCTATCGCGAGGAATCTTTCCGAACAAAATTAAGTTGATTCACGGCAACTTACGCTTCTAGTTTCTTTAAGCAAAAACAGTTATTTCAAACGTAAAGTTGATACCTACAACAGAAGTGGCAGGCAAAATAAGTTAGTTGTTACAGTTTCGAGTGCTATGATTCATAGTCAGTTTTATTCTTTGTCTTCAAACGGTCGGCAACTCACTTCAAAAGTTCAAGTATTAGATCACATTAAATTTCCCATTCAGTTTAAACTGATGTCCTTTCACAATATACCCAGGCATACCCTGGGAAAGTACTCATAGTTGTATGTACACAATGTATGTTGTTTTCTCATTATAAAATGATTTATAAAAAGCTGTTTATTTTCTCATGAGGAATAAGAAAACAAAACAAAAAATCTTGATTTCCAATTACGAAACATAACTTGAACCTCAAATGACCATGCATGTATGGTTCAACCATTCATTGCGCTCTTCGTACACAGCTTTTCAGAATTTTCGTTGATATTTACGTTGGTGTAAGAACAATTGCAAAGTGCAGTATACAAATGTTGTTTAGTTCACATAAAATAGGTAGGCTACCATTTAAAAAATTAAATTGACACTAAAATGACCATCACCACGTTCTCCAAATACAGGACTAATGGCAGTTACATTCCCCCATAATATCAAGCAACTTTTATTCAAGGCATTTCCTTCCACAATGCTTAGTTTTGGAGATGTACAGTCTCAACTTAAATGGTCTACCC
The DNA here is from genome assembly GCA_030765065.1 of Deroplatys truncata. NCBI lineage: Eukaryota > Metazoa > Arthropoda > Insecta > Mantodea > Mantidae > Deroplatys > Deroplatys truncata. The sequence continues at coordinate 669,886,584 of CM060990.1, forward strand.
TGAATATCTCTAGCTTCGATGCAAGAATCTGTTAAAAATTAGAAATAAGCATAACACTTGTATACACCAATAATCCGTGTATCGTGTTGTGAACACGGAAAAAATATTAAAATGGATTCGGCAATATCTGCGCTCCGAATGATGATGAAATCCTAAAGCACATGTACTACGAAGCATTCTCAAAGATCTAGTAATATTTATTTACTAATTAGTATGGATAATATGAACCCCATTTTTAATTTTATAATATTTTAAATGACTGAAAAAGGAAATAGCTCGCCTCTCACTAAGGCGGCCCGGGTTCAGTCCCAGGGACCCGCATGTGGGATTTGTGGTGTTCAAAGCGGCGTCTGGACGGGTTTTCTCCGGGTTCTCCGGTTTCCCCCGCCATTCATTGCACCAATTGCTCCATCATCACCTTTCCTTTCATCCCTTTCACCATCATTTCGTTTCATCTACTTCCTTCCTCCCATACCAGGCATCGGGCTGATCACCCATCCTGGATATTCTGTCTGGTCCATGAATGTCTGCTCCTCGATGGGCCTTTGACCCCAGCCACCCGCCCGTAAGTCCTGGGGGGTGTAAGTCCTACATAAGAGGAGGTTACACACAGAAAGAAAGAAAGAATGAAAAAGGAAATAATGTGTTAAACAAGGCTTTCTGGAGTTTTAAGCTCATAAGATACGCTTTTACTTCTCAATATGCAGGTGTCTTATTATATCTTAGAAGACATCGATAAAATATTTAGGCACAAAAGGAAAATGCTTTTTACTACTCCTGAGGGAGATCTTAAACTTACGATTTAAACTAAAGACAAGGAGCTTTTTCTTGGAAGAGAGGGAAGAAGGTGTGAAACTGCGTTGAATCAAATACTACCCCTCAGAGCTCTCACTGCGGTTTTCATGCGCTAGAAAAAAAATCTGATGTGTTACACTCACATGACTTTCTCTACTCTTCTACAAACTATTCTTACAAACGCTTATTCTCCATATACGTCATGTTAATCGAGATGTTATTCTTATTGCTAATTTTCTTGTAGATGCAAGGGGAATTGGTAGGCCTTAAGCGATAGTCAAATATTTTAAGAGCTGGTTGCTACGTGGAGCATTCCATTCTCTTTGCATGTCCAGGTCATAAAAAATGAATAACGAATTCCCATTTGAGAAAAAGTATAAGTAATGGAAAATACAAACAAATAACAAAGAATATCTCGGAAATGGTTCACTCAACAAAAAATGTGTATGACATAAATTGTGTATTTTAACGCGATCTACATTTTTTGTGTAGTAGAATTTTGTCTGTCTCTTATGGTTTACCAGTTATGCAAAAATCGTTCACAGTGAAGAATATTTTTGGAGACATTCCCTGAAAATTCGAGATATACATTTCATTTGTCATGAAAATATCTTAAACATATTATATTTTAATCAAAATCGTTATAGCTATTTTTGAGAAAATTAAAATTTTCGAAAAATGTTCCATGTAAAGGGTAATCTGGGGTGCGGGGATTTTCTTGAGAACCTTTGTGTCGCATCTCTGGAAGATACTGAACCTAAATACGAAGTTTGGTGTTTATCCGACTGTTCGTTTCTGAGTTATGCTGTTCACAGTCACACACACGGACATGTTGCCAAAAATGCTTTTTTTGGATTCAAGGATCTCAAAACAAGTATTTCCGGTGAAATCTCGGTATCGAATTTTTGGGTGGAATATAATACTTCCCCTACTTAACTATACGTAATAGAGAAAGTAAAAATAAGATAAAAGACCAGATGGAACAAAAGTAAGTATTGAAATAAAAACAATATATTTTTGTAGAAATATTTTTTTTTGCCAGATGATAAAGCTACCAGACCTAACCAGTGCTTCAGCCATGCATTATGCACATATGTGCGTTTAAAAGCATCAGAAAATAAGTTTAAATTATAAACTGTCTAAGTTTTTTTCTTGAATGTGCTGATTAATTATTATTATAATAATAATAATAATAATAATAATAATAATAAATTTAAACCGTTTTGCTGTAGTTAGTTAAGATTTTATAACTGTTTTGATTAGTTACGTTGAGCTTCTATATAAAGAAGGCTCTTGAGCTATAGTTCTATTTTCCTTTCATATTCAATAATATAAATTTTTTCCCTCATTACCGGAGGGGTTCTCGGCACTGCTCCAGTGAGGATATTGTACCTATGGCCACAAGGGGGCGTACCGAGATGGAGGAGGAGGTGATAGGAGGTACCGCGCTACCGGAACCAGGGTGTGCGGCACAGCAATGACAGAGTCCCTACAGTTTCCAGACTAAGACGCCCGACTATCAAACAGGCAAAACGGAAACCCCCGCCCCACACAGAGAATCCAACACCCCTTTCAACGGGGCGGTCCGTATACTTCGGCAACCAACCGAAAGCCCAGGGGCGGAGAATGTTTCACAGAGAGCATTCTTTTTCTATGCCACATAGTACGGAAACACCAATCGCCGACACTTTCAAACCTGAAACAGACCTAACGGGGTGAGGGAGGAATGAAGTGATGAATAGAACGAAGTGGAAGGACAGGAAATTCGGGGGCTGAAGAAACCACTCCAGCATTTGCCTGACGACCCGAGAAAACCCCCAAAACAACCCCTTAGGTCAAAGTAGACCGTCACCGGGAATCAAATACAGGATCCGGAATGCAAGTCGCACGCGTTGTCACGGCACCACTTCGCTAAGTATAACAGAAGTTATATGTATTAATAATAAATGTAGCAACGAAGTTCATACTCTATTTGTCTCCAAACGAGCGGCTAATTTACAAACTTATAAATCAGAAGTTTAATTTACCGTAAAAATGGCAATACTTATTCCTTTAAATCATTTGTAATGAGTTATATATAAGGCATAGCTCAAACAAAGTTTCACCTTTAAAACTGTGACTGATACACCATCCTGAACAAGTTTATTACTAAAACCTTCCGTTGTCTTTAAATTCGGTATTAAACGAATGAGATCCAATATTCAGTCAAAAGTATCTTTTGTTTGCTGCTTGGCTTTTCTTTATTTTACCCTCTCTACGTAAGGGAATTGGTTGACCACATCACGTGATTAAGACCGCCACATGTGAAGTGCACTTTGAAACTCTCCCGCCTCGAAGCCACTGGCACGCAGAGTGCTAGGAAAATAATCCAAGAAATATATTTCGTTTATTAATTTCTTTATGTTTTTGAAAAATACTAAGAATAGAATGAAATTCAATTATGATAATCTGGTAAAAGTAACGCAAAAGTTGATAGAATACTTTAACGTCCCAGTCTGGGAACGAACCCCAGGCATCGGAGTGATGCAACACTCGTGAAAGTGTTAAAATTAGGGTATGTGGCAAATCTGGATTAGCAGACCACTGATGCCTTACAAATGATAACGCACTATGCTATCTGAATCTTTAAAGACGTGCAATGCTGCGATAATTTTGAAGCAGTACACTTTACCTGCTTCTGATGTTATCTGTAGCTCGTTCTTGTGTCTTATATGCCAGCTGCTCCAGCGGTAGAGCTATAGGTACTTTATCAGAGTATGCGGGACTGTAATGTGAAGGATAATACCAGTTTAAACTGACTGAGAAATTTAATGTGATCTAATATTTGAACTATTGTAGCGAGTTGTTGACTATTTGAAGATCAAGAATAACACTGATTATGAACTGTAGAGCTCGAAACTATAACAATTGAATTATTATACCTGCTAACTACTGCAGTATGAATTTTTCGATTTGAAATATGGTTTCCGCAATAAAAGAAAATACAAGCGTAACTTGCCGTGAGTCGCCAAAATGCTCACCGGCAAAACCCCTCTCGGCTACCGCTAAGTAATGATAACTCAGCACGGTCTTAGGCGCTGCGAACTGCCGATCACCGTAAGAGACTGTAAGCCCCTAAGGGCTGCACACGAAGAAAAGAAAGGACGCCAAGACCTAATTTTAGTAATAAACCCCCCCTTTCTGAGTGAGCCCTACCTCTAACCTACATCCCTCCTAGCACCGGTTATTTTTAGGTCGTTACAATACTACATAAATTAAATTAAGCTATCAGAAACGCGAACAACATATTTACTTTCTTTACACTTACTTAGTGGGTACAGAAGGTATTGCATTCCACCCAAATTTCACTGGAAATACCTATACATATTTTGAGGCCCCTATAATAAAATAACAAAACATTTTAGAAAAGTTCCGCGTGTAATATACACTACGTGATCAAAATTATTCGGACACCTGACTGAAAATGACGTACAAGCTCGTGGCGCCCTCCATCGGTAATGCTGGAAGTCAATATGGTATTGGCCTACCCTTAGCCTTGATGACAGCGTTCACTCTCGCAGACATACTGTCAATCAGGTTTTTTTGGGGAATGGCAGCCCATTCTTCACGGAGTGCGGAACTGAGGAGAGGTATCGATGTAGGTCGGTGAGGCCTGGCACGAAGTCGGCGTTCCAAAACATCCCAAAGGTGTTCTATAGGATTCACGTCAGGACTCTGTGCAGGCCAGGCCATTACAGGGATGTTGTTGTCGTGTAACCACTCCGCCATAGCCTGTGCAGTATGAACAGGTGCTCGATCGTGTTGAAAGATGCAATCGCCATCTCCGAATTGCTCTTCAACAGTGGGAAAGCAAGAAGGTGCCTAAAATATCAATGTATGTCTGTGCTGTGATCGTGCCACGCAAAACAATAAGGGATGCAAGCCCCCTCCAGGAAAAACTCGACCACACCATAACACCACCACCTCCGAATTTCACTGTTGGCGCTACACACGCTGGCAGATGACGTTCACCGGGCATTCGCCATACCCACACCCTGCCATCGGATCGCCACATTGTGTACCGTGATTCGTCACTCCACACAACGTTTTGCCACTGTTCAATCGTGTAATGTTGACGCTCCTTACACCAAGCGAGGCGTCGTTTGGCATTTTCCTGCGTGATGTGTGGCTTATGAGCAGCCGCTCGACCATGGAATCCAAGGTTTCTCACCTCACAACTAACTGTCATAGTACTTGGAGTGGATCCTGATGCAGTCTGGAATTCCTGTGTGATGGTCTGGATAGATGTCTGCCTATTATTCTTTACGACACTCTTCAAATGTCGGCTGTCTCTGTCAGTCAACAGATGAGATCGGCCTGTACGCTTTTGTGCTGTACATGTCCCTTCACGTTTCCACTTCACTATCACATCAGAAACAGTGGACCTAGGGATGATTAAGAGTGTGGAAATCTCGCGTACAGACTTCTGACACTAGCGACACCCAATCACCTGACCACGTTCGAAGTCCGTGAGTTCCACGGAGCGTCCCATTCTGCTGTTTCGCGATGTCCAATGGCTACTGAGGTCGCGGATAATGAGTACCAGGCAGTAGGTGGCAGCACAATGCACCTAAGATGAAAAACGTATGTTTGTGAGGGTGTCCGGATACTTTTGATGACATAGTGTATGTGTGTGTGTCTTTGAACACCGTAACTCAAAAACGAAATGTCGGATAAATACCAATCTTGGTATGTATTTAGCTTCAGTACCTTCCAAAGATGCTAAAAGAAGATTTTCAAGAAATCCCCCCACCCCAACTACCCCTTACATGGAACATGTTTGGAAATGCTTTATTCTCTAAACAATAGCTCCAATGGTTTTTATTAAAATACCATATATTAAAGATATTTACATGAAAATTAAAATGCATAGCTAGAATTTTCTGGGAATGCAATATAAAGTTCTCTTCATTCGGAAGACATTTTGTATAATCTTGTATAACTGATAAACGTTAAGCGATAGACAAAAACGTCGTGCACCAAAAATGTGCACCTCTTTAAAAACACAAACTATCTCAAATAACCTTTTTTGTGGCATCAGCTATTTCCGAGATATCCATGATTAATCCTTCTATTTGTTCAATGCTTCATTCTTTTTTAAGTCCCGTCGATTTTCGATTGTTTCTCTGATTGTATGGAAAGAATGTGGAATTTTAGATCAGCATATAGCGTCCAGTTCTTAAACATTAGCCTGCCACTGTTCTCTTAATACCCTAACGAAATTTATAATATAGCTATTTCTGCAAAATTTTATCGCTATTAAAATTAAGTAATTGAAAAATAAGCTTTCATATGTATAATTTGTATGCATACCCACTAATAAAGATAGTGAGTAGAGAAAGTTATGTGTATGTAATACACCAGATTTTTATACCTATTGACCGCATAGTGTTTTACTGATAATCAGACAGTAATAATATTTATTTAGAAACAATTGCTATGACGAGTTTAGTGAAAAATTTAGAAATAGTGTGAGGCAGTATTTTTATCACTTAAATAATTTCGGTCTATTTATATAATATATATAATTCAATAACAGCCCGCCTTAAAGTAATATGGGTATGTAACAATATATAAAAAATGTATATTACAGTCATTGTATATGTTTATATTATTGTATACATGTGTAATAATGTTATGTGAATCTATTGCGTAATTTAATAATAAAGGAGCTGTGAGAATAATCGGTTAAAATTTTCTAACAATGAGGTAACCTTGAGGCAATAATGAGTAAGAAAGTTTAATAATGCCACTAGTCATTCTTGGAGCAACAATAATGTAATTTTTGTGACAGTTTATAAAATAGCCAATCAACGACCAGAAAAAAGTTTAAGTTATATAAAAGCATTCTATTAGATTAGGAATAGCCAGTCAGAGACTTGAAATACAGAAATTTACAAATTTAGGCGGGAGAAATCAAGTCAGTTGCTTGTAGACAGCGCTCATAACTGGACGCGTTGCTTGCAGACAGTGTTCCTAACCGGACGCGAGACACCTCCTCGAGAAATTTCATACGTATTCGTGTGAGACGAAAATGGTTTAGTGTTAAAAAGTGCAAGTACTTAATAAAAGAATCTCACAGCTCTCTCTCTCTATATCAGTGAAGTGTTATTTAAATCGTGTTAAGCATTAATAAAAGGAGTGAAGTAAAATTATAATCTGTGTAAGCCTACATTCTTCAGTCGCACCACAACCCTGCAAAGAGAAACTGTCTCTAACAATAATACTGACGCAGGCAAACATAAATATATAATACGAGGGCTGATCAATAAAGACTGAGATTGATATTTTCCTGTAGCTTTCTTGAGAGTTTCCTGTTTCTACCATGAATATTTGAAAAGAGCGGGGTTTCATGTATAATGTCCATAGGCGGCAGCACTCTCGTATCGGTAGGTTGGTAGTAATGCTGTATATTGTTGACCATAGTTGAATTTCGCACACCACAAAATGAAGGTGACACAAGAGGGGCAATAAAATTTTGTTTTCGTTTAAATCATACAGCCTCTGAAACTTTGGAAAAGCTGAAGCAAGCATACGGTGAAGATGCACAACCTCGTGCAACAGTGTTTAGGTGGTTCAAGTAGAGCGAGTCCTCTGTGCTAAGCAAGGTGGGCCTGGTGCTTCGGCTTCTGCTATGACTGAAGTCAACATCAACACAGCTACTGTGAATGTTGTTCCCACTCACACCACTGTTACAGCAGCGTACTACACGTCAGTATTGGCTACACCGAGGAAGCACATTGCAAGGAAACATCCAGAACTTATCACAACAACGTGCGGCCTCACGTTGCAAATCAAGTCCAGGAATTTTTGGTTAAATTTAACATTACATCTGCCTTATAGCCCCAATCTTGTCCCCTGTTATTTCTTTTTATTCCCATCACTAAAGGCAAAGCTCCGGGGCATTCGATTTGAGAGCACTGAAGCAGTGCTGAAGAAAAGTGAGGCGATTCTCAAAGACCTGACAAAAAATGGCCTGTACCATGTGTTCCAGGACTGGCAGAGACGCTATAAAAGGTGCATTCAAGTAGGAGAGGACTACTTTGAAAAAGACCATGTCAACACTGAAATGGAGTAATAAATATCTGTGAAAAAAAATTAGTCTCAGTCTTTATTGATCAGTCCTCGTATTTAAAGAAAGTGCCAAATTACAAAGTTAATATTTTTAAACATTTTTGGGGGGCAAAGACCACCGGAAAGTACATTTGGGGCAAAGGCTACCGGAAAGCGGGTACTATACGTGCGGTTGCAACGAACTTCAAGTTGCTTCAGTTGAAATATAATACAACTCCTTCAATACAACCTACTTCAAATTGACGCCCAAAGCGTGGTGCAAATAACGTAAAGATACTATCCACTTCAAGTGTTATAACTTTAAAGAATGTGTTGTTTTGGTCACGACTTTATCGATCCTTTGTTTCTTATGCTCTAAACGATATATATACTTTGTGATTTATCGATATATTTTGGAATCACATTTATAAAAATCCTGCTCAGATTTGTTCAACGAAAAGGATGGAAAGAATGATGTTCTTTCTCACAGAAATGTTGTACTTCATTGTACTGTTGTTTACAGTCTGTATTTACATATTTTTTCCGGGGATGAACAGACATCAATAGCATATTACATAAAGCAACATGGGACTTTATTGTGTTAAGGATTATTCATGAATGGAGCTCACCAATTGATTGGGTAATAATAATTAAGACTGCTGTTGGTGCGCTATAGTTTTCCATTTATTTTCCATTCCGGAAACCAAACGGTTTATTAAATTCCATAAATATGACGACAGTGTTTACTCGCGCTTAATAATGTGCGTTTCTATTAAAACTGAAACCACACAAAATTGAATACAGAATGGAATTTAATCGATACATGCTGTTCGTTTATTTCGCAGAGCCACCCGCTTTTTTTCACCCCGCAACTTTTGACATGCCACCTCCCTTTTGCTATTTGGATACTTTAATTCAAATCAACTACCAAATATGTGACACTCTTTTTCTGTTTAATTATTGAAACTACTTGTATAAATTTTCTGTGCCTTGTCTGAAGAAATTGGGAGTTTAATGGCGTTTAAGTGTAATTAATTGTTATTTAATACAAGCCGCGCGTAGGACAAGATTGGAAAGGTAGCATAAGATTGAAAAATTTCCAGGTGTAAAAGTTCCAGGCCGTACAACAATCCGTGAACTTTACTGTAAAGGCGTGGGCGTTGTATATGCTTTCTACTGCACAGTACATTGAATTTTACTTTTACGCCTAAAAATCTTTCTGCAAATCGTACTTTCACTTGGCAAGCTGACCGAGTTAACACATACGAATCATAAATATATACACACTGTGCAGTAGAAAACATATACTGAGCCATAATATACTTTGTGACTAAGTACAGGACAAACTAATAAATAACTCGTAATAACTGAACTGCATCACATCACCGTCAACTTAAAACTGCACTTCACATTGCAGAGTAAAACCACAACAGTGTGCCTGTTTATAGCAGGAGTGCGTTATCATGTTTTTGTCATATTTCCACACGCCCAGTGGAAAAACACCGCGCAGCCGGTAATATTATTTATAAAATATCCCTCCGGGGTAACTTAAAGCATAAAGTGTACAAGACAAACCCACACACTCTGGAAGAATTAAAACAAAATATCCGCCAGGAAATTTCCCAACGTGAATTACGGCGAGTGATGGATAGTTTCCTTAAGAGGTGCCAAAAATGTACGGACAATGACTGTGGCCAGTTTGAGCCTCTCCTTTCGTTAAGTTGGTAAGTAAAGCCTTTAAAAGTAGTTTTAAAAATGTATAGTTTTATCCGCGCCTTTCTATAATAGCGGCAGACGGCAATGAGCGCCGAGGGAGCAGACAGGAAAAACACCGCGTAGGTGGTTTGGTGTCTTTTGGCTCACTCTGTACCTTTCCAACCTTGTCCTACAGACGTCTTGTGTGAAAGAACAATGTGTTATCATTGATTGACCTAATATTCAGTTAAACTATGAAGCCCATGACTTAAAGTACTTTTGGCGTTGTAATATATGGTCGGGCGGCGTTTGCTGGGATGGGTCCTCTTCACCATGAATTTTCTGTCCCCTCATTTCCTCTCATTTCCGTTTTCCTTTTATGTCTCATGTGGATTTCAAGGCTGTTCAGTATCAGTCTATATCGCACAATTGGTGCATATGATTGCTAATTGGAAAGTTCTTGTCAAATGGTAGCGTTCTTTGAGGGCGTTTTAAGTGAGTCGAGTTCTCCCCGACTCCGTCAGAGGGAAGCCTTATATGATCAGCCCGACGGTGCGATCGGTCTTCAAGCTTGGAATCGTTAAAGACCTCTGTGGCCTGTTTGGCTGCGGCCTATAGCCTTCCGCGGTTCTTTCACTTCATCCCTTCCACCTGGGAAGTGGTAGACACAAAAGATCCGCTTTGGGTCGAGGTGAGCAAGGTGTCATAGTCATCTGCACTAAATTAACCTTTACAGCAATGTACATTAGTGTTATTTGCTTCCCAGACCTCGCAACAAAATCACTATAATTATATTTTCGTTAAAAATGTTAATTCTGGCACTTTATGGGCAGAAAACTCTTCAGTATTATTTTATTTCCTTAACTTTAATACTACACTGATGAACAAATATGCCTTTATTGTCTTATGTGCAGTAAATTATATTTGGGAAGCAAAGCTAGATTTGAAATTTCGTGGCATGGCTGGAACCCAATCACGAATCTTGGGCTTACTTACCGGTCCGACGGACTACCAATGTGCCAACTTGACAGCTGCCTCTGAACGCCCACTGAACTTCTCTCACTAGTTTAATGTATGCACCGATGAACAACTAAGCGACTGTGATTTTTATACTTTAACCTTTAAAATAGACACTTCTTCGCCCTAACGCGACACTGGGCGTATTTTTACTCGTTAAATATAAAGGTTTCTCTATTTTATGTGTTGTTCTATATACTTGAGACTGCCACGTGTACTTGCTAGTATAGCTTTTATTCCTAAATGAAGAATAAAAGAATCACAGTGTCCCTCAGAAGTCAGAAATTGCTTTAAGGGAAGGCTAAAAACCCTATCCTATTGATCACTTAATGATCCATTATCTCCGAAGGTATTTAACATATAATACTGAACTTTCTACAGGATACAGTTATATACTTAACTTCTTAGTCTATTGATCTATTTTTATTCAATAATATGGTTTATTAAGGAAGATATTCTTTTTTCGCAATTAAATACATTAAATACTCGCCGTGGACGAGTGATTTGACCGCTCGACTCTCACCGAGGCGGCCCGGGTTCAATCCCAGGGACCCGCATGCGGGATTTGTGGTGGACAAAGCGGCGTCTGAGCGGGTTTTCTCCGGTTTCCCCCGCCATTCATTCCACCAACTGCTCCATCATCACCTTTCCTTTCATCCATTTCACCATCATTTCGTTTCATCTACTTCCTTCCTCCCATACCAGGCACCCATCCTGGATATTCTGCCTGATCCATGAGTGTCTGCTCCTCGACGGGCCTCTGACCCCAGGCACCCGCCTGTAAGTCCTGAGGGGTGTAAGTCCTACATACGAGGAGGTTAAACAGAGAAAGAAGAAGAAGAAGAAATACATTTGTTACTAAGATATGTATTAACAACGTATAAAAATAATGTGAAATGCAATAACTGGCTAAAACGTAAAGTATATCTCACAAGGATTAAGACAAGGGTGCCCTTTTGACCTGCGTTATTCAGTATTTATATAAATAGCGTTGCTAAAATTTGGCAAGAACAGTTAGTTTGTAATTTTAAACTTAAAAAGGTTATTTTAAGTGCACTCCTTTTTGCAGACGACCAGGGTTTGCTGGCAGTTTTAGCATTTTATGGAAAAGAACGTCGTAAAGCTAAAATTCTAATTGGGAATGAAATTTTAAAACAAGTTCACCTCTTTAATTTTCTTGGTTTGACGTCTCTTATTTGTATGTTGAGGATCCAGAGAATAATTAAAGAACTCTTGAAAATAAGTAAGTAAAGAGACAATCTTGACATTTTACGAAGACTTGGCTGTGCCTTTGGTGCAGAAAACTGGACTTCAACTAGTATGGAAAGGAGAATTGAAGAGGCAGAGATGCTATTGTAGAGACATTGGCAGGTTACCGATTGCAGGATCACAAAAGGAACCAGAAAATTCCGGAGCAATTAGGTATTATGGGAGTAACAGAAAAGATAGATAACGTAGAAATAAGCGACATGAGCTTGTGATACGATAGGAGGATGTTCGCATTCCTAAAGATATTTGTGAATATAAACCCCAAGGGAAAAGAAGCATTGGACATCCTAGGAAAAGAAGGAAGGATCAGTTGTGAATTGCGTGGTTTCGGAACAAAGTGCTGTCTAACCCGAATTTGTATGATCGTGTTATTAAACATTTCAGCAGTTAACTTTCCTAAAACACAACCAACAAACTTACTAGCACAAAGTAGATCAAGAACACCACTGAGTGTTCTTATTATATCAGCATTTCATTTAGTTACCTTCAATAGTTCCTGAAAAAACGTGTCACTTATATCAAAGGATGTCATTGAGATAAAAACCTATTCAAATGATACCGTAATTATTGACAGGAAGATATAAATAATTAATTAAATAAACGATTGTAAGACAGAAATAATTGCAATAAATAATTTATGTATATTAAACCAATGTATAATGTAATAAGCCCGAGTGAAACGATTTGTCCGGAGAATAAGGTAATTAGTGAGTCATGTTAAGGAAAGTTATTATTAACAGCCGAGTAACGAGCGCATTAGCATAAACATTCCTGGAATGCAGTTAGAATTGAATTCAATATGTTTGCAAAGTCACGTAGACAGGAATTCTGAAAATTAGAAAGAGAATGAATTCTTAGATTCGAGCAAGTTACCGTATAGTAAAAGTGTCAGATACGCATACGTAGAGTTTTAGGAATGGGCCACATAAACAGAAACGTTGGTAGGGGTAGTGATAGGTAGGCGGAGCTTAAGTTAAGAAAAGAGCATGCATTCCAAATCAGACTTATTTACTTAAACTTACTAACTAAAACATGTGACGGCTCTTGTGCGTTGTGTCGCGCCCAGTGACGCGCTTGAGTTACAAAGATTTAGCGGCTTTTGTAAGGGACCTTTCCGAACAATATTTCTACTACTGACGCTTCGTATAATTATTATTCTAAAAATAATTTAATTATTTAATTCAACAGTCGGTGACTATTTTCAAACGAAATATTTGAGCCAAAATTAAACTTTATCAGCCAAATAAACTAGTGTTATCTTTTCACACTACGCTTACGCATCTCTGGGACAAAGCTATACCACTGTAGCAGCTGGCAGACCGAACAACGCAGAACAAGATAGGAGATGACATCATAGAACTCAACAACAAAGCAGGTAACCTAAACGTTATCTAAATGGATGCAACTTTGAGATAGCAGCATCAAAAGAATACGGCTCAAAATTGTCGCACCACGAACAACTTCGCACATTAAAACTGGAGGGAAACGCCTCACATATATTTAAAAAGCAAAACTCACATTGCTTGGATATACTGAAGCAACGGCAATTGATTTGCATCACTGAAATATACTCATACGAAAATAAAGTCTTAAAATGATTAAACGTAAACTGTGAGATATTTTTGGTCGACCGCACTATAATATGCTGATTACATGTGACGTATCTGAACTACAATGGCACACATTATGCTTCAGCTACTCATTACGATCTTACTTGGCTGCGCGCGCAACCTATACCTTTTAACACCTTCCATTCCCCGGATAAACAGTGAAATAGGTGTATTTAAAATAAAATAAATTATGTTCATTGGAATTTTAATATTCCAACAGTCTGAGCTCATTTCCTTTGTTTCAGCACTATTCAATATACGTTATCTGCAAAAATCAATAAATACGGCCTGGACTCAATAGTACTGCCATTTGTTGCACTGCTTGCAACACTCAAGGTGCTGCCATCCGATCATCGTTTAATTACACACAATATAAAGGCCAGATTTTTTCTGCGAAAACTTAGGTGAGGGTGGGGCAAGTGAGTCCTACCTTTCGTTTTTTCTTTCTAATGTACATGGTATTTAAGTTTAAGTTTTAGGAATACGTTAAATTACAGCTCATACATTCAGCATCTTAAATACCTATGTTAAAATATTTTGTTCTTGTTTACAATTTCCTGAAATAGAAAAATAAGCTTAGAAATGAGTGGGGCAAGTGAGACGCCCCTTGGGGCAAGTGAGTCGTTAAACATGTTAAACAATTCTAGCAAAGAAATGCAACGACTTTTATTTAAAATTAATTTTTTTCATGAAGCTATAACACATGGCAAGTCTAATCCAATAAAATATAACATGTACTGATCACTTATAAATAAAATATTCACTGAGGTCCATAGTTCAACTGCTATTGTCACATCTTAAGCTCAGTAGATATTCACTTGGATTAACTTCGCAAGACTGCTGATGTTCTTAGTTGTAAACATTGCATAAAATAACTAGAACCACGGAAAGAAAGACAAATAAAAGAATAATCACTAGTTTTAACGGCAGGCATCACATACAAAACTGTTACTGCCGGTTTCATTATCTGTGCATTTCTCATGCATCCACTGCTTGCACTTAATGCAGCTAATCCGCTCTTCGAAACTTGGTATTAAACCAGATCTGATCTCGTTTAATGCCACTTGAGCATCATCTTCTGTCCACCCTTTCCCTCTATCAGTTTTCCTTTTATAGTTCCGGACCATACCTGCAATACGAGTTTCAATATAATTAAACTATGCTTTAGACATAACTTCTTTATTATATTGTCAAAACGTGGTAGTAGTTACTAAATCTTCTAAGTAAATTAAATATAGACTTGTAGTTTTGCACACACGAATGGTGGGGCAAGAGCGTCACTGCCAGTATTCTAGTGGACTCACTTGCCCCGCCACTACTACTCGGAATAAATTGGTACCTGTCATAGAGGGTACCTTAGGTATTCTGACGTCTGCACCAGAATATGCTTCAAACAATGCCATTTAAGGAGCATTAAAATCTGCCATGAAATTAACTTGTTGGAATATAATACACCTGCTGTTAGAAATAGCAGTTCTTACATCAAAATCACCAAAAATAATATTTACCTGCCAAAACTGTAGTTTTTCCTGGAGCGTTACTTTCTCTGTTGTCACACTTCCGGGCAGCCAAGCTCTTACTGATAGCCTCCTACCAGGTGCCAAAAAATGTGTATTCCCCTAAAGTTTTGAAATTATAGTGTGGTCGGCAAAAATTGTCGTATGTATCTTTAGTCTTGACTAAAATGTTAATTAAGACGCTTGTATGAAAATTATGAAACTCGCTACCGCTTGTATGATAAACATACTCGGATCTTAATTACTGCCATTATAGTCCTGTTGTACAATATACAATTGTGTTTTCCCGAAGAATTGGTACGTTCTGTTTCTAGGTTCTCAAATATAATATTCGTTTCAGTGCTTAAAATATCTCCAACAGTTCACAAGAACTAATTGCTTTACCCTCATACCAGTGCTTTGTCTTAGGTTTACACAGACTAAACACATTAAAAGATTAAGCAGCAACAAGTGAGGTAAAATCACTTTAATAATGTGAATACAATAACAACGAATCCATCTTAAACCTCCATTGAAATGTGAGAACATAATGTAAGGACAATGTTTTATTAGGGATTGGAAAATTAGCAGCACGGAGAATAGAAAATTTCTTTTGGTGTGGCCTTTAAAGGTTAAAAGTGACTTGCAATACTGTAAAACCTCGTGCTTTATTCCCCTACTTCTACTAGCTGATGAATAGGTGAAATAATTGACAAAAACATGTGAAAAGATTCAAAACAAGACTAATAGACATCAGCTAACAGGAAACAGAATCGGATTGTATAATTAAACCATCTGTAAGTCTAGCAAACGAAATATAATTCAATTGGGGTAAAGAGGCATATATACTTAAATTAGGAAAAAAGGAAATATCAGGAATGGCATGGTTTAGGCTGGAAAGCACAAAAAATGACTGAAGATTCTGGCAGGAGAATCTACCCATTCTGTGGATTGGATGAAGACTAGGTACATATTTTGGCAAAATGAGTACAGTGGGAGAACCAGGTAACAATTACTCACAGAAAAGTTCTTAAGTCCTGCTAGAAGGAGATTGGCATGTTGGGATCTACCGGCTGACTACAGGGACTGGCAAAACTTGTCAATTTCCCAGCTTAAGCGCGTAAAACCAGAGGAGATTTGTTTAGTTACTCAGAAGCAATTTCTCTCTGTTTTTCTTTTTCTTTTCTTCGTTTTTGTCAACTTTAATTTGTATGTTAAATATGCATGTAAGGTCATGTACTTGGTATCTGTGTTATAACTTTAATAATTCGAAAACAATTAAAATCCTTATTGATCTATTTATATATCTTAATTTTTCACAAACGTCTGCCATTTTAAATTACATGTATGTAACTTTCGACTTTATTTATATCCCGAGGTCGTGGGTTCAACCCGGCGGAGGGCGATGGATTTTTTTTCGGGAGTAAAAATCCTTAGCATGCCTTCCTTCGGAAAGGAAGTAAAGCCGGTGCACCCGTGTCGTAGATTTACGGCACACAAAAGAACCTCAAACTTGATAAAGAGGCCTCTGAGCAAAATTGCCGGTCTTCCACGCCCAATATAGAATGGACGCTAACGACCGCAGCAGTTAAAGGGTGTTCATAAATAAAACTAAATATTTTACTTTATTTATTTATAATAATTGTTTTTCCACACATTCCAGGTGTAGGTTAAGGCTGGAAATATAGAATCAGACTGAACAATTCATGCCATAGCCGGGATTTGAACCACGGATCTTCGGCTTTCCGTGTCGCTGCTCTGGCCAACTGAGCAACCACGGCAAAGACAACATATTCAGTCTGATTCCATGTAGCTTTCAAAATTCAGCCTACACACGACATGTGTGGAAGAAGAATTAATTAATGTTGATTAACGTAATAATGGTTAACTATGAAGCCCAGGACTTACAGTACTTACTAGATTGTAAGTCGCCATTCGGATATGTTATCCCAAAATGAATTTGAGTATGCCTTATTGTTTACTGGAAAAAATGTGAGTCAGTGAATTTAGTGCCGTACCGACATGTTACCATGGTAACGTAATGGTTACACCAAGATAAGTTGAACATACATGGCTCAAATCCCGGTTATTGTATTGAATATTTCAGTCTTTTAAATATATATGTATATTTGGACTTTCTTTTCTTTCCCTATCACGTACTTATAGATAGAACAAGTATTGCATTGCACCCAAACATTTGACGTTGAGATTTCACTGAAAATAAATGTTTTTGAGGCACCTGAATTGATAAAAATTATCTTTAGGAAAGTGTGTGTGAACACCGAACTCAAAAAGCGAAATGTCGGATAAATTACTAAACTTAGGGTTGAAATTCAACATCCTCCAAAGATTCGACACAAGATTTTTCATGAAAAATCCCTCACCCAAAGCTACTCGACATAGAAATTCCTTTTTCGAAATGTTTCATTTCTTAAAATGGCTCTAACACTTTTGATTCGTATAACTCGTAAATCATAACAGAGACACAGAAGCTAACTACACAAAAATTGTATTTCTCTAAAACACACAGTTTATTTAAAATAACTTTTTTGGCATATCGGCTATTTTCGAGATATTTGTTATTATTACTATGAATTGGTCAATACCTTTGACAGTAATACTGATTTTTTTATCAAAAAGACTCTCTTTAACTATTATATTTCTTAGAGTCCCATTCTATATTGGGCGTGAAAGACCGGAGATTTTGCTCAGAGGCCTCTTTATCAGGTTTGAGGTTGTTTTACGTGCCGTACATCTACGACACGGGACCACCGTTACTTCCCTTCCAAAGGAAGCCATGCTAAGGATTTTAACGCCCAAAAAAATCCATCACCCTCCGCCGGGTTTGAATCTGGGACATTTTTTGAGGTGCTGTCATGTTGAGTTACTTCTCGCAATGTATCGGAAAGCGTATGGAATTTTTAGGCCAGCATCTACCGATCCGCTTTTAAACATCTGAGTATAATTTGGGTTTCAAGAATCACTTTTTTTGTGAGTCATATGAATGTGACGCAGAGATGTTTACAGTTAGTGTAAATGTGTTTACTATGTCGTACTCCTTACTGCAGAATAATAGCATAGGAGAAGGAGAGAATAAAGGTGTCAGCAAATGTCCAGGTCTGTTGCGACAGTCCAAACCGTCAGGCGTATGGACTGATGCAGCAAGGACCTAATTTCGGTAAGTAGCGTCATTAAGGATGTTAGAAACGTGGTGTGCATCAGCTCTCGCATAAAGCTTGGTTTGCCTCAAAATTGTTCTGAGGTTCTCTTGAGCCCGGCGACATGGTCGCTCACCATATTCACCCATTGCAGATTGCGTGTTTATTTTCCGCGTCGCGTGTGCAGTTTTGGGTGCAAGGGGATGGGGGAGGAATGGGAAGGGCGAGGAAGTAATCCCCGTGCCAATATCCGCCCCCAAATCGCCCTCATTAGCGCTCGACCGACTGCTGCAAGCACGCTCCACCCGCTGTACCACTGCGAATGCATCCACAAGTCACTCACATTCATTACCACAGCACTGCCCACACCCCACCTCATTCCAGAACGCTTGGAACAGAAAAAAAATTGATGGGAGGGATGGGAGTGGAAAAATTGTATAGAAAAATGGAAAGCCATGCATCATCGGTGTGAGGAAGTAATTGCTGGTGATAGCAATCACTGATGGTGGTAGAAGTGGTGATGGGACCATCCTCTTCGACGAGTACGACACACTTTTTACCCTCATCCATATCTTTCTAAAAGCTGGGCATCGACGTGGCCCTTATCATCGTTAACGCTACCGAAGCAGAATAATCTCGGTGTGGGTTAATTTCAGTGTTTTTCCCTCCCATGTTTGTCCACCCTCCATAATAAAGTTGCAGCAACCCAAAGTTTTCATTAAAACCGATTGGCATCGACAGGATGGGTTTCGGTATAAAACAATGAAATGGAATGAAGCATATTTCACTGCTGTTCTTCACTGGTGTTAAATCCTCTAGTACTCTTTCCAGAAAGAATATACTGGGTGCGAAAAAAGCAATTTGTGGGATGCAGAATACAAGGGCGGATCGAAAAGTAACGCACAATATTTTTCTTCTGCCTTGGTATTGAAGCTGGAATGTTGCAATATTACACAAATATAGTTTGAAGTTTTCACTAAGGAGGGTATTCTTTGCTTCATGTGCAGCTCTAGCGAGAGACGTGTGAACCACGCAAAAGAATGGCGCGCATGTTACTGTCGTCCACATGTGAAGAGCAGAGAGGTGTGGTCCGATATTTGTGGGCCAAAGGGCATAAACCGAGTGATATTCACAGAGACATGCGCATAGGGGTGATTGCATGGACTGTAACTATGTCTTCAGATGGTCTACATTCTTCCTAGAGGGTCGCGTGAACCTTAATGATTCACCACGCTCTGGGAGGCCGGTAATAGCTGCAACCCCGCAGAATGTCAGAGGCATTGAGGCGGCAACTTTGAACAACCGGCGTGTGCAACTGCGAACCTTATCACAACAGTTCAACATTTCCTATGATGCAGTGTACAATATTGTTCATGGCACGTTGAAATTTCGTAAAGTTAGTGCTCGTTGGGTGCTTAAGAACCTGACAGACAACCACAAGAGCCAGGGAATGATGACGAGCTTGGATCACCTAACGCGGTACACCGCAGAAGGGCATGACTTTCTGAAAGGAATCATCACTGGTGATGAATCGTGAGCATACCACTACACACCCGAAACCAAGCAGGCAAGTATGGGGTAGAAACATGCTGGTTCCCAGTGAAGAAACAATTCTAAGTGACTCAATCTACTAGGAAAGTGCTTGTGACGGTGTTCTGGGATACGCATGGTGTTGTATTGGTGGACTTTGCTGAACATGGGATCACTGTGAATGCTGCAGCCTACATGAAAACTTTGAAGCTGCGTCTTGCCCTTCGCGACAGACGCCACAACATGAATGCTGACGATGTCAAAGTTCTTCATGACAATGCTCGCCCCCATGGTGCTGCTGCTGTTCGTCAGAAAATCACCAAATTTGGCTGGGAGATACTCCAACATACACCATACAGTCCGGATCTTGCACCATGAAGAAATTCCTGGCCGGCCAATGCTTTGCGACAGATACGGAAGTGAAATCAGCAGTCCGCAGATGGCTATACTCCAAGGAAACGGACTTCTACGAACAGGGTATATTGAAACTGGTATCACGATCGGAGAAATGTGTTGATAAATTTGGTGACTATGTCGAAAAGTAGGTAAAAGGTGTAAGTTCGTTTGTGTTTATTGTTGTTGTTTTAACTATTAAACCTTTTTGTAAAAAAATTATTGTGCATTACTTTTCGATCCGCCCTCGTATTAACAGGAACACGGTATTAACATAATTGAAATCTGATTTTATCAAACATCTTCATTTTCCAGTCAAAATGAAATGCAACTCATACGACAAGTGTGTACGTACTGTCTCAACTAATGAGTACTGTAACACAATGAGAAACTAACCATTACATGCGTGTACTGTACTGTACTGCACTCTTTGGACTGAACAAAACGAGCCCTCGGTATTACCGTACCATACAGTAAGCATCACATTCACAAATGCGATATTGAATAACAGTACCTAGCGACAGTAACTATAGCCGATCCAACCTTAGAACGGAACTGGATGTAAACAAAACATTATCCCTCCGCAGTACCTTCGTGATCCTCTCAGCTGCGAGGAACAATCTGGTTGTCATTATCGTATGAATACAAAACTGAGGTGAACGACTCCACAATGTATTAAACTGAAGCTACAACCTTCTTCGGTTTTTTATTGATATTATTTTAATTTCATATTAATAAAAAACTATGTTTTATTACCATACTTCTAGAAAATCCAAAGATGCGTCATGTGTTTACATCAAGTTGGGTTCTAAGACTGGAACGATAATACTACTATACTAGTCGGCCACGATATGAGTGCATGTGGTGGGAAGAGGAACAAAACGGTTACAAAACAAGTGGGCGGGCCATCGAAGGACAGTCAGGTATAGAAAACATCAGCAGCAATATCCGAGTTGCATTTACGAGCGTGGCTGAGGCCTGCAAATGTAGTACTATTTTCATTGTTCGACTATACATTCCCCTTTCGCCTGGCCCCTCACTCCCCACTGATCCCCAACAGAAAACAATAGCCCCCTCCTCCAAGAGCATACATATCGTGTCCGAGTAGTACAATAGTGCGTTTTGTTTACATCCGACGCACAAATAGGTTTCACAATAGGAGACTGTAATACGAGGGATATAATGAAAAAAACTGGAGTTTTATTTATGGAGGTCTTTTAACTACTATGATGTTTAGCGTCACGTTCTATATTGGGCGGGAAGGACCAGTAAGTTTGTACAGAGGCTTCTTTATCACCACCAAATACACTTCGCTTCCAAAGGAAGCCATGCTAAGGATTTTTACACCCAAAAGAATCCATCGCTCCCCGTCGGGTTTGAACCCGCGACATCGGGAACTAGAGGCTAACACGGTAACCACTACACCACGGAGGTCGACTAGAGGGATATAATGGTGACGCATGTAGCGCCGTAAGAAATCTTCTGCGCCCCTTTTTTGTAAAATAGCTTAAATTTATGTTTTAAAATGCATAACCCAGCTAGGACTTAACATGCATGCATCAAACTTTACCAACACAATTCTCTACACAGACATAAGATGTGGTGAAAGGTCAAAACACTCAGTGGGATACTTTGGGTGTTGAAAACTTCACAAATCGATCCCCTTTAATCATATTCATGATTCATAAAAGCGTCAGTGACTTAGATGTCTTCTGCCACATGTATTAGACTCAATTTTAAAATCTGGACGATTTAAATATACTTTAATTCAATATCTTAAACCCCGTAACTAATTCGTTAAATTTTTCTGTACGCAAAGTGCCATTCCTCTCAAAACTACTGATATTTATGCAAAACATTTTATAAAATGTTCATATTCTACAGAAAAGCTTCCTCTAGTGGTAAAAAGAACCAAATTTCTTCAGTTAAGTATGTGTTTTTTTTATCTTCAGCACTAAATTAATTTTAATACCATAATATAACTGTAATCTATATAAACTTTGCTTAAAACACAGATTTAATTTTAGAATATTAATTTTAACACATGAGTAGTACTTGTATACCGTTAAGGGGAGATTAATTGGCAAGATGAGTGGAAATGTACCTACATTTTTGGTGTTCAATTTCAGATTAACATTTGATGTTTATGATTAACTTTAATATATATATACTTTATTCAGGTTTGTGGATTAGGACCGTATTTAATTGTGTTTAATTATATGATTTAGGTTCCCTTGTGTACTAGTTCACTTAAAAATGTATAATATCTCAGAAACTGTGCAGTGTATCAGACAGTGGTTTGGTTTAATATTTATGGGAAACTCCATTGCCTCTGATGCCAGTATTTTTGCTGAGCTCGATTCTTGTTTCTTTTTGCCTTCAGAATGCTTGTTTTAGAAGTTTCTCTGGGGTATTTGCGTTATTATTTAAATCGCAATCCTTAATACATTGTTAAGCCCCTTGTACACGATCAAACTTTTTTTTTCAATTCAAGAGTTTACAGGAAAAATTGTCAAACATTTTTCAATACGTGACAAAATTAGATAAGACCTGACAATGTCATAAATGTGTATTTACAAGTTGTCTTTTTTCAAACTGAAAAATGCTTTATCACGCACAAAGCAATTTACTATTTGCGTCACGGTACAACAGTTTGCAATTGATTTCTTTTTAAATTTATGGACGCTCTTTAACTGCTGTGGTCCTTAGCTTCCCATTCTATAGTGGGCGTGAAATACGGTAATTTTGCTCAGAGGCCTCTATCAGGCTTGAGGTACTTTCACGTGCCGTAAATCTACGACACGGGACCACTGGCTTTACTTCCCTTCCGAAGAAAGCCATGCTAAGGATTTTTATGCCCGAAAAAAAATCCATCGCCCTCCGCCGGGTTTGAACCCGCGACTTTGAGAACTAGAGGCTAGCATGGTAGCCACTACACTCCGGAGGACGACACAGTTTGCAATGAAATACTGCTCTTAACTAATATTATGTACCACTTTCACGTATTATATCCAATGAAATCACATTACGATTATGGAATACAACGGACATAACACCAACTAATAGGTTAACCACTCTATATAGCATTGCATTATTGTATACTTAGTTCGGAAATCTGCCTGGCAGTTATTTCTTCATAACCGCCTTCATCTGCTCCTGGTAATCCACGGAGCCCTCGATGTACAGACCTGGCCAGCTTATGTATAACCTAATGAGTTCGCATACGACATACCTTGACCATGTAGCCATTTTGTTTACTTTTCGCCTTCAGCCATGTTGCAGATTTCGTGACGCACTGTAAATACTCAGCAAAAACCATCAAATTGTTGTCAAATCTTTGATCGTTTAGAGCATGTCCTTATTTGCTTTCAAGACCTTAAAGTATTGGAAGCAATTTGACAAGAAAAGTTGTGAAACTGCTACAACTCTTGAAAAATCTTGTAACGCATTAAATTTGACAAAAATTTGATGGTGTACAAGTAGCTTTACATTCTCTGCCATGTACCCAGTAGGTAGAAAAGTATTTCATTCAACCCAAAAGTTCTATGTAGAGTATTCACCGGGAATGCATATTTGAGGCCTTCTCAAATAAATACATTTTAGAAAACGATCCGGGTGTATTTATGTGTGTGTGTGTGTGTAAACAGCATAACTTAAAAAAGTCGGATAAATACCAAACTCGGTATTTAAGTTAAGCATCCTCTTAGGATACAACACAAGAGTTTAAGGAAAATCCATCTCTCCAAACTACACTTTATATGGAAATTGTTTCGAAGCTTTATATTTTATAAAAAAGTGCCTTTAATAATTCATTCATTCCAGGCGGGTGCCTGGGGTCAGAGGCCCGTCGAGGAGCGGACACTGATGGATCAGACAGAGCATCCAGGATGGGTGCCCAGACGCCGCTTCGTCCACCACAAATCCCACATGCAGGTCCGTGGGATTGAACCCGGGCCACCTAGATGGGAGGCGAGCGGTCTAACCACTCGGCCACGGCGCCGCCGCCTTTAATAATACTGATTAAAATACCAGGTATTCAAAATATTTATGTCATAAATAACATGCACATTCTTGAATTTTCTAGGAGTTGCCTGTGAAGTCCTTTTTATTCTTAAGGAACTTTGTGTTATTTTGCATAACCGTTAAATCTTTAGAGACAGAAAAGAACTTACTGTACAAACAGTTGGATCTCTTTAAAACACACAACTTATTTGATATAGCCTTTTGAGATATATCAGCCATTTACAAAATATCCGTTATTACTGCTTTCAAGTTTTCAATACTTTTATCATTTTAAGTGCATTGTCTATTTAGCTGTTTCTCACAATGTTGTGGAAAGAGTATGGAATTTCATGGTCAGCATAGAAAGACCCACTTTTTACATCTGGCTGTCGATTTTGATTCTTCTGACACCCTGGTATCTCGAAATGCTTAATGAAACGTTTTCTGTACATGTTTATCTCGATTAACATTAACTGGATGGATAAATAAGCTTTCGAAGGAACTTATTTTAGAAGCTATATAATTATAAACAGTAGTGGGTGGAGAAAGCCTTATGAATGTAACATATTAGATTCTTTTAAAGCAAATAACTAAATTTTTACTTTCTCTACTACGCATATTAAGTAGGGGAAGTATTGTATTCCACCCAAAAATTCGATACCGAGATTTCACCTGAAATACATGTTTAGAGACCCCCTGAATCCAAAAAAAGCCTTTTTGGAAACATTCCGTATGTGTGTATGTCTGTGCGTGTATCTGTGAACAGCATAACTCAGAAACGAACAGTCGGATAAACACCAAACGTGGTATTTGGGTTCAGTATCTTCCAGAGATGCGACACGAAGGCTTTCAATAAAATCCCCCCTCACCAGATTACCCTTTACATGGAACATTTTTCGAAAATTTTAATTTTCTCATAAATGGCTCTAACGAGTTTGATTAAAATATCATATGTTTAAGATATTTTCATGACAAATGAAATGTATATCTCGAATTTTCTGGGAATGTCTCCAAAAGTATTCTTCATTGTGAACGACTTTGGCATAAGAGATGGACAACATTTTACTACACAAAAAATGTAGATCGCGTTAAAATACACAATTTATGTCATACATTTTTTTTGTTGGGTGAAACATTTTCGAGATATTGCTTGTTATTCCCTTAAATTTTCCAATACTCATACTTTTTCTCAAATTCATTATTCTTTTTTTTTTGTCCTGGTAATACAAAGAGAATGGAATACTCCACATAGCAACCACCTCTTAAAATATTTGACTATCGTTTAAAGCCCACCAATCCTCCTTGCATCTACAAGAAAATTAGCATTAAGATTAACATCTCGATATCTCGATTAACATAAAGCATATGGAGAATAAGCGTTGTAAAAATAGTGTTTACAAGAGTAGAGAAAGTCATGTGAGTGTAACACATCAGATTTTTATACTTATCATGAGAGTTTACCAATAATGTGGATCTGCAGGTGATGAGATGAGCCTCATATTAATCCTCTAAACTAATTTAGTATGAGCAAAAATGTAACAAGTACAAGTTTCCTTAAATAAATATTCTCTCAACTGCTAAATCAAATTCACCGACAAAAGCTTACCAGCGTAAAGTATGAGAGTAGAAAACGCCGCTTTTATGTGTGCATTATTTCCAGAGAAATTTTTGTCGAACTTGGTGAATTTAACACTAGCAGGATAGGCCATTGAAGCTCTCGTTAATTTTTTCCCAAAAGCGTTGAAAGTCCTTAAATTAGATTAAAAAATTAACACTATATGTGCCATCTTTCAGCCATGGTCATCCCATTCTGGATACTAGAAATGCAAACTACGTTTTCATTAGTTGAAATGTTCAAGTCTAAGTTCAATGTCCTAATAGAACTATGAAAAAACATGGAATATTCAATAAACAGGAAAGAAAATTAAGACCGAGCGGGTTGGCTCAGGCGGTAACGTCTGTGGCCCGCATTTGTGAGGTTGTGGGTTCGATTCCCGTGCCCGACCTTCCTGACTCATGTTTTTTTTTTCGGAGTTTCCCCGGGTCACCAAGCGAATGCTGGGAAGGATCACTACATCTCCCGAACGGGGAAACGAATGTGCATGGGGAAACGGATGCTCTGAGTAAACCTTTGTCGGGACTGCGACCGGTCTCCGGGTGCAGCGAACCCCAGGGGATGTGTAAGCTCATAGGGGGAGAGGAGCTGGCTGCATCAGCCACCCCGAAGTGTTCAAATCTGTAAATTGTAGGGACCCTGCCCTTTGCCTGTCGTGCCTCCTGGTCCCATTGCCCTCTGTCTCCTCTCACCTCATCCCTACCTCCTGGGGACGCCCAGTCAGGAGCCCAGGTACAAAAGATCTGCTAACCCCCCCCTCCGCATGTAGCCTATCCTATCTTATCCTACGTATACAAAAGAATTTTCTTAAGAATTAATATAGCGTATATTCGCAGGGAATAAACGAGGTTGTAAGCAGTGAGCAATTGCTGCTTCGGAGCTAAATTCAACCGTCAACTGTTAAATTTTGAGCAACTCCCAACCCCAAAAAAGAACGTTATGACACGCTTTTAGTATTGGGCTAAATTCCTTCTAGCATCAGCGTTCAAGTATGTACATACATGCAAAATAGGTTTCTGGGATGAAAGTTTTTGCCTTCTGCATTTGAAAAGCTTGTTACCATTTTGCTAAGCAATTGTCAAATCCATGATAACTATATTAAGAACTCGTCCTTGTTTGTGTGTTTAACAGCAGATATACATGGATAAAATAGCCAAAAATGTAAATGAGTCTAATCTGTTTCGTATTAAACCAAACTATGATCTATGGGCGGAAAAGGAACTTATTGAAGAGAAACAAAGAAGTCAGTTTTGCATTTGAAACCAAATTGTGGCATCATTCTATCATCAAAAAAGAGTCATATCCATATTTGAAAGAAAACTACTGCATCAAGGTTGATTACTTGTTCTTCCACACAAAGTTAGTAAGGTAGAATCAAACTGAAAAAGTTAATGCCATATGTGGAATTTGAACCACGGATCTTCGGATTATCCTGTCGCTGCTCTAACCTCTTGAACCATCAGGTGATTGACAAATTGTGATTATTTATGAAGCCCGCGACTTAAGAGATTGGGGTCTGTTATCTCAAAATGAATTTGGGAAGGCCTTGTGGTTTATGGAAAAAGTGCGAGTAAGTTACAGAATTTAATGACGTGCGGCCTTGTTACCGTGGTAACTCCGATGATTAGAGCAGCGGCACGATAAGCCGAAGGTCCGTGGTTCAAGTACAGGCTATGGCATTCAGTTTTTCAGTCTGATTTAACCTTTCTAATTTTAGCCTACACACGGTTTGTTTGGAAGAAAAATTAATTGTTACTGTTTGACTTAAATGTGAAGCTCGGGACTTAAAGCACTTAGGGGATTGTAAATTGTCATTGGGGTATGTTATCTCAAAATGAATTTGAAAACGCCTTGTTTTTACCGGGGAAAATGTGAGTCAGGTGGATAATTTAATTTCGTGCCTGTATGTTACCATGGTAGCTCAGGTTGTCCTCCGTAGTCTAGGGGTACCATGCTAGCCTCTAGTTCCCGAGTTCGCGGGTTCAAACCCGGCGAAGTATTTTTCGGGTGTAAATATCCTTGGCATGAATTTCTACGAAAGGGAAGTAAAGCCGGTGATCCCGTGTCGTAGATTTACTGCTCGTAAAAGAACCTCAAGGCTAATAAAGAAGCCTCTGAGAAAATATTCTAGTCTTTCACGCTCAATATAGAATGGAACGCTAAGGACCATAGTAGTTAAAGAGCGTCCATAAATAAAACTCAATTTCAGGTGGTTAGAGCAACCACAGGTAAGCTGTACATCCGTGATTCAAATCCCGGATATTGCAATGAATTTTTTAGCCTGATTCTATCTTTGCATAAAGGTTGTTGTTCATTTCTAGAGTTTAAATCGCGTACGCTTCATCGAGCGATGTTTAATAAATCACATCCAATGATTGAGGCCCACAAACCAAAATCTCCTCACCGGTTACCTCTCCCCATCTCTTTTTGAGCTGTTCAAAATTCATGCGAGGATTATGTTATCGTGTGCCCACAAGTTCTCCCTTGGGTACTGCTTCTCCACCACTATTGCCATGCCGTCTCGCTGTGAACAGTACGCATAAGTGTGTGTGTGTGTGTGTGTGTGTGTGTGTGTGTGTATGTGTATGTGTGTGCCCGGTTCCTGTCGCTGAGGACATCAAAGCAACCCGGCCACAAACACCGCTCGAGCAAGACTCCTGTTTACCGGGGGTGGGCGGGGGTGGCAGGGAGATGTAGGAGGGTAGTTTTTATGAAGTCCGGTAGCCGGACGGCCCGTGTGTCTACCTCTCTGCCCGTCGCGCACTGTCCCACTGTTTACTTGAGCTTTGATTAGCAGTAGGCAGCCGTGATGCATTGAGTGTCTGCTTCTGTAGCTGGTCTAATAACGCACATCCTACAGCGTGTAAATATTAAATGCAAATATTAAACGAGTCATTCCAGGAGGAAACCTTCCCTCCAACCTGACCATCAAACTCATAAAAATACCCATATAGTTGCTACACTCATTGCCCGTAAACAAATTAATTTCACTTGATTAAAATTTGACTGTACAATATTTACGTCTATGTTTATGATAAAACGTGTTGTTATTTTAATGAATAACTGCAATGTAACATGCAACATTTCCACATCACCAAGCGAGTCAACTCTAAAAGTTTCTTCCGTGATTTTTCGCTAGTTGATATGTATCAGAATTGCCCAATTTTTTATCGATTTTCTCGACCTCGAATTTCGTTTCCTACTGACAATTCACCAAATATTAGTTGGATAGCACTTTTACTATATACTCGTATTTCAACCTTTATCTATATGCTCGAAATACAGTGTTTTTCTTTCACACTGTGGCCACCATACCTCGATTTGAGCGCCGGTCGCTGCACCTCGGACTCCCGCCGAAACGGTTATAATATCCGCGTAACGCCCCACATTCTTATACTTACAGTTACAATTACGATGATAATAAGCACATACCATATCAAAGAGATGTTGGAAATGCTATCCCCTTCTCTACCCATCCTGTCGGAGGGCGATGGATTTTTTCGGGCGTAAAAATCCTAAGCATGGCTTTTTTCGGAAGGGAAGTAAAACCGGTGGTCCTGTCGTAGATTTACGGCACGTAAATGAACCTCAAGCCTGATAAAGAGGAATTTGAGCAAAATTACTGGTCTTTCACGTCCAATATAGAACGAGACGCTAAGGATCACAGCAGTTAAAGAGCGTCCATAAATACATTAAAAAAAAACACTTCTCTGCCCACACATATCTGGCATCTTCTCAGAAAAAAATTAATTTAAATTGCAGAGTTCAATGTCCAAAATTGAGTGAATTTCTCACCTGCTGTTTTCTCTAGTTCTTGAAGTGCATGGCGTTTGTTGCATACGCTTTATTTACCAAAGTCCGGTATATTTCTGTAATTGTATTTTGCGAAATGTTAATGATAAGAGTAATTGACCCACATTTAATATTCTTCTCGTATGACGCATGGTTCCATGTATATGGTTATGTTCCGTCGTGGAATAACAGATACTGAAGCACAGAGAGACCCGATTTTACACAAGAGATACATACAGAATAGGTAAAAGGGCCTATATTTTCTGAACAAACAATAATTGCGGAAATATACAGTACTTACAAGATTTTCTCCGTAGCTGACCGACGCTAAATGACAGTCTGTGGGTTTCCAGCAAGACTGTGCTACTGCACATATAGCTGATGTGGCATAATTTTAATTCCGGAATTTTCTGAAGATAGGTTAAGAAGTATGACCCTCAGTATCCTCTAACTTAACTATATGTGATTTTTGTCTATGGGTAACTTGCAAAATAAGGTGTGAGCGCAACAAATCCCATACATTTAAGAACTAAAGGAATGTATTAGGCGAGAAATTCACAAAATTTGAGATATTTAACTGTCGAGTGTGAATGAAAACTTCCTTAGAAGACGCCAGAAATGTTATAATGTATGTGTTTATTATCATTCTAATTGTGTCCATAAATATGAGAAGGTTTGGAGGTTGCGGGGATATTATAATTCGGCGGGAGTCTGAGCTCCGGCGGCAGGCGTGCGAGCCGCCATGGAGTGGCTATCGTGTGAAGCAAAAGCTCTGTATAATAGTATAAGTGATATATACCGCGTGAGCCTTCTCATCCTACGGAATGGTAACTAGGCGACCCTGTATTTTACAGACGATGCGAAGTGCAGGTGCTGACACCAGCGTTCACCAGCCCGCTGATTAGAGCTACGCGGTGTGTTGTGCTCTAGTAGTGCAATGGTTAACATGCTGGGAAATCATGACTAAGGTTGGAAGTTCAAATTACACCTACAAATAATTGAATTTATTTCTTCTAACAAGTTAACAGTCTGTGTTTTAACGAAATTCACATAATAAAACTAATTAAGCGAAACAACACCTCCATACCAAACTATCAGTTTTTATTAAATTTACTAAACATAAAAAGTAGCTTCAAGTGGCTGTATTTGAACTTGGGATTTTTACCACTGACAACTAACGTGCACAGTGTTGCGTTACTAGTGCAAGTCGCCGCATGGACAGCGGTGCAAAGCAGCTCGATGCAGTGGATAGTGTTTACGGCATAGCCTGTACAACGCCGGGACCGCATAGCTTCTCAATCCGCAGGTTGAGAACATTCACCCACTATATATACAGGGAGAGCCAAAAAACTACGAACCGGCTGCGCGGTGATTTTCCTGTCCGCGTCCTAGGCGCTCATTGCCAACTGTTGCTATCATAGAAAGGCGCGGATGAAACCATACAACATTTTTAAAACTACTTTTTAAGGCTTTACTTACCAACTTTATGAAAGGAAATGCTGAAACTGGCCACCGTCGTTGTTCAGTTTGTTTCGAGTCAATAGTTAAAGCCCATGCATACGTGAATACAAATTTTCCCACCCTGTTTTTTAGAGAATTAACAGCCAGGGGGCATGATATTGCCTTTTTTTCAACAAGACTCTGCAACAGCTCATACGGCCAATATTTCGATGAGAACATTGAAAGTGCGTTTTAGGTCAGAATTATTAGTAGATATTTGTGGCCCCCTCGGTCCCCCGACCTAACCCCCTGCGACTTCTATCTCTGCGGTAACTTAAAACATAAAGTGTAGAAGATTGAGGCGATAATTCTGATGGTCAGAAAATAAATAGTTAAATATCACTCATTAATATATTATCAGATATTAACTGAAATCAAAATTGACCAAATTCCACAGTTTTGGCATTATAGAATTGAAATTAGCACCATTAGAAAGCCCGTAGAAAACTACTACTATGTTATAAACCTTGTGTATATTGAGTAATAAATGAGCCCGTAATCATGCAGTGTTACTTGCAAGATTTCCGCAGAAAATAAAGTTTAGAGACCGTTCCTGTCATTGTCATATTTCAAACGCGGTGGCCTGGGTAACGCATTGTCGTTGGGGATACACAACGTCTTTTAAAAGGCAGTTAAAAATACAAAATGTTTGAAGTAACCAATGAGAAATCACAACAAAATAGCAGAAAGGAAAATAACCAATGAGAAGATGATAAAGATTGGCGACGTGCAGATGTCACAAAGGTTTGCTGCTAACAATATAAAAATTAGTGGGGGAATGAAAAAGTCAGTCTGTCCAGGTTTGTGAGTTGAGTTCGACGTCTAAATCTGTGCGTAACAAGTCGAGTCCCGTGGCGCTCAGAAATCATGTAACAGTTACGTTTCGCGAGTCGAGATTTTAATTCCTCACAGTCTATATCAATGATAGAAAATAATAAGACATAGGAAAGTATTGTAATCTATAAGCAGTTAAACAAGTGAAGTACTAAGTATATGATTATTTCTGGCGTTGAAAAGAAGTCAAGTGATAGATCACAAATCGGCGCGCGAGAACCTAGTTAAGAACACGAGTATGCCGGGGAAGTAAAAAACAAAAGAATGGCAGATTAGCAAAGGGAATGTTTATTAGTGCGGCATAATAAACTTGCAAGTGGCATAGTGATTCTGACAGCATCATTGAAAGTGAATTATCGTGTTTTTCCTTTGGTGCAGCATATACCTGCATCCCGTTACCTTGGACAATACCCACAATTACTTTTCATAGCCGAGAAGAGAGGGGTCGACCCTGAGATTAAACCTAGACCCTACAACTGTGACGACTCTGCTGGATCGGGCACAACAACAACGATATTATCACAGGTAATAAACCCACTTCACCATCGACGAAGGGAAAAACGCTACAAGATAAATCCACACACCCTGGAAGAATTAAAACAAAATATCCGCCAGGACATTGTCAGCATTTCTCAACGTGAAATTACGGTGAGTGATGGATAGTTTCCTAAAGAGGTGTCAAAAATGTATGGATAACAACGGTGGCCAGTTTCAGCATCTGCTTTCATTAAGTTGGTAAGTAATGCCTTCATAAATAGTAATAATAGTTTATGTATAGTTTCATCCGCTCCTTTCTATGATAGCGGTAGACGGCAACGAGCGCCGAGGAAGCGGAAAGGAAAAACAACGCGTACCCGGTTCGTAGTTTTTGGCTCTCTCTCTCTCTCTCTCTCTCTCTCTCTCTATATATATATATATATATATATATATATATATGAAAACCAAAGTGTGAAACAACAAACATAGACCGATTACAATAAACAGATAGCATACGTAATAAAAGCGCAGGACAGGGGCTATATATCTAACTATAAAGTCCCTTTCTCAGGCTAATAGAAATGTAAACCTCTACGTTTTCGTTATGAGTGACAACTATTTATTCTTATCGTTCTGGATATGTTTATATATTAGGAAACATAACAGTGAACTATGTGTGTGTATACTTTGGATACTATTTCCTATTCATGTCCAGCTGGGAGAAGTATGTTTCCGTAACGAAAAGTAATATAACTATTAAAGTTGTCTCCGAAAATGTAAAGAAAAGATTCTCAGAATATTGTTATCCAGTTATATGTGATGTGTTACTTTTGCGACGTAATACCATTTCGAGGATTCATAAAGGATGCGAATTAAAGAATTGACCTCCTACAGCTGTATAGTATGTAGTGCAACATACATCCCCTTTACCCCACTAGTTTTTCACTACAGTTTCTGCCCCTTACCTGATGTGCCTTATACATCTCTCTTTGACGTCACAGAGCATTAAGTTGGGAGAAGTTCTAAAACTTAACGTAACTTTGAAGCTTTACTTCGTCTCTATTTAAATTCAGCATTCATTAATAGTCGAATCTATAAAACACATCTTGACTATAAATGATACTGCGAAATTAAAACATCTAAGTCGGATGTTCAAATTACAGAATTTAAATCAACGCTACAGAATGTTATGAGTATATAAAACTTGCAAATATAATCAAGAGCGTATTGTTTATTTTAGTATTTATAATGACATGAACTTTGTGCATATTCTAAAACACGTAGTCAGAAATAGAAATGCTTAAAAGTCCAGTATTTTTAAGTTTTAATTTCTAATTGAGGTGGATATAAAACTATAATCCGTCCTTATTTAAAAGAAATGCACATATTTTTAAATAAAATGGTCATTTGGAAGTTATTTAACTCCAGTGCATACTTTTAATTAATGTTTTAATAGACAACTTCCTTACATTCCTGTAGTGTCTTTTCTAACGTTATTTGGCATTATTTTACTAGAGTAAGCGGATCGCGCGTGGAAGCTGGCTTTTGGATCGGTGGACATCTCCCTTCAAACGGTTGGGAAATAAATCTATGAAGGTGTAAGTATATTTGTGTTATGGATTTTGTACAGTGAAAAACCCACGCCTTTCTCTTGACCACCACGCCACGTTTCGGTCCTCCGCAGCCAAGTCCCCTGAATGTGTGTGCTGGGTATTAGATATTAATTTAATTTTCATGTGAACTTTTAGACCTCTACCCAGCAAGTAACAATATGGACTAAATCTCTTCATTTTCTAGACATGCAATCTCTTTCAGCAGGCAATGGTCAAATGTATATTTTATGAAATTGTTATTTAATATTTCAACCTCGGATTTCCAGATTTTTAGTGCTGTTGTTATAACCAGTTAAGCTAACATGGCAACATGCAAGCAGGACATTAAATTCGCAATTTTCTCTGTAAATCACAAGCCTTCTAAAAATTAATTTTCAAATAACATACCCCAGTGATCTTGCAATATTGTAAGTACCTTTAATCCCGGACTTCACAGTTAACCACTACAGGTATTAGCTTTCACTGACGCATAGATGTGTGGAAGATCAATTAATCAACGTTGATTGATCTAAATATTATTTCTACACCTCGGCCCTGCCTTGACTTGGAGTAGCAGTAGTTTAATGCTGCACTAGCCCCAATTTAAAATACGAGTACTGAAAATTTGGACCACAAGATAAAAAATACAAAAATCTACTACAGAGCGTTCGCTATATTGCAGGGCCGCGGATCGCGCGTATGGGTGTTTCGCGCTCTGTTACACTGGTAGGTTTTCCGTTCTAAATCTCCCGCGTTACTTATTCACGAGTGATAGTAACATAACCGTGTTATAAGTGGTCCCCATCTGCATTGAGGCATTCCTAGCATCTTCGTCTATGGTGTGGGTATTGTTACTATAGGCTTTATTTTTTAGGGTTTGAATGGTGCATCAATTTCGTCAATTTTTCATGCGTTGGAATAATTCGTTTTCGCTTCTTAGGTTTAGCATTTAGCCATTCCGTTGTCCTAAACGTATTAACCAGACATTAAACAGTTTCTCTACCTGGTACTGGGAAACCAGGAAATTTTTCGTGAAATTGTCAATACACCTGACAAAAATGGTTAGATTTTTACGTATGTATTTACATAAACATTCGTTGTTCAAGTGTGAATTTGTCGGTAGGCATTTCAGCGGACTAATAACAGGATAAGAGCATCAAGAATAACAAGAACACTCTTAAACAAATCACACACAAGACATATCTTGAATAAACTTCCACCTTTAAGAT
Organism: Deroplatys truncata; assembly: GCA_030765065.1. NCBI lineage: Eukaryota > Metazoa > Arthropoda > Insecta > Mantodea > Mantidae > Deroplatys > Deroplatys truncata. The sequence goes on from CM060990.1 coordinate 669,921,680, forward strand.
GCAGAATGCACAAACTGTAATAATGCTTACAGCACGAAGCAACTTACGCAGTGCAGGCGGAGCATGCATACACGAGTTCTGTGCCCCCATCATACAGCGACAACTCTGTATTATATTCGGAAGAAATAAGGGACTAAATGTACAAGAAGAATAAAAAATAAGACAATATTATTTCCTAAAAGTTTCTTAAATGTCAGACACATTGTTTGGTATCTTAAATTCCCAAATGTTTGTCATTGATTGACCTAAAAGACGCTTTATTTAATTTAAATTGAAGTATATGAAATTACCTTTATTATTTTAGAAACTTGATTACATATTCCGAAACCGGCTGTAATGCCCAAAGGCGAATTTTCGGTTCCTGCTAAGTTAAGCGGCCTAACTGAGGTTTATGTCCGTGGGTTTTCCTCAACCTATGCGCCATCTGTGGTGAAAAGCAGATTGTGGTCCGTTGATGACATAACTTTAATTGCCGAGGATAATAAAGATTGATCCGCTTAAAGGAGTCCCTCGATGCTTTCCTCTAGAAACACTGTAAAGGTAAATAGAAATTCTAAATACTCCTGCAGATACAATGACCATGTGAATTATAATGATTACTACATATTAACTCGTTGAAGAATGAACCGGCAATAACATTTGAAATTTTAATCCCAGTAAAAATTTATTTTGCCCTTAGATTCCAAGAAAAGCGGGATAGCTCAGGCGGTAACGTCTGTGGCCCGCATTCGGGAGGTCTCGGGCTCAAATGGATGCCGACCAATTTGACCGAAGGTTTCTCGCGGTGTTTCTCAGTCGCTAGGCTAATGTTGGATTGGATAATTTGTTCCGCGAATTTTCCTATCATCCCTTTCATTATAACATTCATTCCCTTCTTCTTCACCGCCATACGAGGCGTTGGGCTGATCACCCATCCTGGATGTGCTATGATTCAGAGTTACTTGCTCCTCAACAGGCTACTGACACAAGGCATTGGGCTGATCACCCATCCTGGATGTGCTATGATCCAGAGTTTGCTTGCTCTACAACACGCTACTGACTCAAGACTTTGGGCTGATCACTCATCCTGGATATGCTTTGATCCAGAATTTGCTTGCTCCTCGACAGACTATTGACCCAATTCAAGGAAAGGTAAACAAATACACACCCTCTTACTTGCTATAGATACACATTCCACCTGTGAAGGCCAGTAAAACGCCTCCAAAAGCTGCAGTGACGGCATAAATGAAGGGGAGTCTACCAGACTGCAATTATAAGGGGTAAAGGGGACGTTTCAGCATAAAATATTCTACATCACTGCGCAATAATGTCATAAATAATACGGGGAAAGGTAAATAAAGCACATTTAGTCCGATATTTAAAAATCCACCCGTGAAAGTCTAAGTATGCCAGCAAGTGAATAATGAATACTTAGTACCTATAGCCGTTATGTACGTAATACTCCTCGGATTTTATAGAAGTTTACAAATTAAGTTTACAGCAAGTAGGTTGTAACGGCACTTTTTGCTCCTACCGTGACTTCTGGAAAGGAGGGATGACAGGAGGGACCCGAAGGGCGACCAGATCTGGGTGACGACGGGCTCAAGTATGGACGGTTTCTCTTAACGTTTCCAGATCGAACACATCCGACGGCGTCCGGTCCATGTACAAACCACCGAACCCCTGGCGGTCCCCCGGGGCGAGGCCCACTCGGAGGAGACAACTTTACTGAGCAGTCCGGCAGTGACGCCAGGTAAGAAACAAAAAACACAGCCACTGCCCAGCCGCAACCCGCTAAACACCGTCGCCTCGCCCTACAGTCCTGAAACAGAACAAGGAAGATAATGGGTGCAGGAAATGAGGGGCAAGAAAGTCGTGGCAGAAGATGAACCACCCCAGCATTCGCCTGCTACATTTCTAAAAGGGAAAGGGTTTCAGCTCGAACAGAAATTTCTGATCCAAATTCATTCATTTGTATAATGTGTGTTTTGTCTGTCAGAACACTGTAAAGTTGAGGGTGAGGGTAACTTATCGATAATAACACTACAGAGAATTTGCAATTGGGACCAAAGTGGATTCAATTATGAACTAACATCCGGATATACAGCTACACTGTCCAAAAAATGAGAACAATCAACAGCTGCACTAGTTCATGTCACACATAGTTCTACAATAGATATAAAACTTTCAGTGAGTTAGTCATCAGTCAAACAAGTTACATGATCTGTCTTCAAGAAAAACATTTTAGCACAAAGTTAGGAAACTCTGGAACACAGGCTGAAGAAAATATTCTTCAAAATATATACAAGTAGAAAGTTATTACGAGTGAAAAAAATATCCAGAGACCATTTCAGAACATTTTACTCCAGAGCAAAAAAGCTTTTAGAGTTTAAGTAACACTATATTGGTCTATATGTAGACCCTTGGAAAATAAATGGAAGCAGTTAATGGATGTATTAGCATAACTTCAAAAATCACTTGTATTTTATCCTAAGTTGTAGTAAATTTAAATGTTTGAACCTTTATATGAGTAATCAGTGGAGTAAATGACGTCACTAGTATTCTATCAAGACACGTAGTTAGACCTCCTCTACCCCTTACCTATGGTAGGTGTAGGGGTATATTGTATAGTGTGTGTGTGGCCTGTAAACAGCACAACTCCAAAAGCAAAACTCGGATAAATGCCAAATTTGCTATTTAAGTTCAACAACTTCCAAGAATGCTATTAGAAGATTTTCACAAACTTCCCCCCACCCTAAATACATTTAACATAGAAAAATTATCCTTGTTTTTTCTACAAGAGGGCTCTAAGACTCTTAATTAAAACATTACACACTATACACTTTTCGGTGTGAAGGAGTACGTTTTGAGTAGTTAAATAAAATTACAATCATATGGAGAATAAATATCAATAACAGTAAGGATAGTGTTAAATAAAACTGGAAAGCGAGTATGACTGTAAATTTGTCGAAGTGTTGAGTTTGAGGCAAGGCCATCAGCAGCCGGAAACGGGTGGCTTTACCCTCTATTGTTAAGTATCCCGTTAGGTTGCTGGAACGCAGAGGTGTAGAAAAGGGTCAATGTTCGCCAAAAGACAGATAGCCTTACTCCTCCAATGGAAGAAGCTAGAAATCAGGTCATAGTGGAATGGGGAGATATAGAACGTTTGAAATAGAGAAACAGGAGATTTTAGAATACACACTTGGCCGTGGTAGTTCCTTGGAGATTTTGTCAGAAAAGTGTCGGCGGATAGGCGCGATGATATAAAGCGTAACAAATAAGAAAGCGCGCGCGTGTGTGTCGAAGAAATAGCAGGAATCAAATGTTAAAAACGGTGACGGAAAATAAACGAGCAGAAAAACAAACAGTCGTATTCACCACTAACCCGAGATCCAAGATCCATGCAAAGAACCCTGAGCTAGTACCGAACCCGGGACCATTCCTACAAATCTTGTGTCGTAAAATAGGCACATACCACCGCAAACAACAATAAATACCACCCCAAATTGCCGCCCTAACGTGGGGCCCACAATCAACAACCAGAAAGACAGGTGATAGGTTTTTAAAGTCCCTCTCATTTTATTCAATTTTGCATAGATTTGTATAGTAAGGAAAGCACCAAAAGTGACGAAACCTTACTTCAAGAAAGTCGAGCTCATAAAAATATAAAATTTCTGTAAATTGTTATCGTAGTTTTTTCTGTTTTCGAAACATTCCATGCCTATTATAACATTTTCTCGAATATAACTACTTATAATAACGAAAAGCCATTGAACGTATCCAATACTTGTTTCTTTTCCTTCGCAACAAAACTTTAATATGTCCTTGGAGAAATACCTATAATTTATTCCTGCATGATTACAGCTTCTAAATTTATTGCTCCATCCTTCGAAAAACATGTTGAACGGTATTTTCACATATATGTGAAACTTAATAATTATTGTTGCAATAATTTACAGGCCAAAATATATCGTGAATAATAAATGTAAGAAACATTATTAAAGAATGGTATAATATACAAGGTGGAACATTTAAGTTGAGACAGTACAATATCTCCAAAACTAAGCGTTGTAGAAAGAAATGTCTTGGATAAAAGTTGCTTGATGTTATAGGGGAAAGTAAATGCCGTTAATCCTGTTTTGTTTGGAGGACGTTATGGTGGTAATTTTAGGGCCAATTTAATTTTTTAAATGGTGAGGCAGTATTTTTAACACTTAAATGATTTCAGTCTAATTATATAACATAAATTCAATAACAGCCCGCCTTGAAGCAATATGTGTATGTAATAATTTGTAAAATGTATGTAACAGTCATTGCATATGCTTATATTATTGTATACATGTTCAATAACGTTATATTAATGTATTACGTAATTTAATAATTTAGGAGCTATGAGAAATAGGTTAAACGTTGCTAACAATGAGGTAACAATGAGGTAACTTTGAGTCAATAATGAGTAAGAAGGTTTAACAGTACTACTTGTGATTCTTGGAGTAAAAATAATGTAATTTTGGTGACAGTTTATAAAACAGTCAATCAACAACCAGAAAAAGCTTTAGTTAAATGAAGGTATTCCATTGGAGTAGGATTAGCCAATCGGAAACTGAAATATAGCAAAATTTACAAATCTAGATGTCAGTTGCCTGCAGAAAGCGTTACTAACCAGACGCAAAAGGTGTCTTCAAGAAATATAATATGTATTCGTTGAGACGAAAAATAAGTTTACGTGTTAAAAAGTGTAATTAATTAATAAAAAGAATCTCACAGCTCTCTATATCAGTGAAGTGTTATTTAAATTGTATCAAGTATTAATAAAAGGAGTGAAGTAAAATTATAATCTGTGTAAGCCTACATTCTTGTTGCATCACAACCCTGCCAAGATATACATGTCTCTAAAATAAATACTGACGCAGCAGAGGCAAACATAAACATTAAATATTTAAAGAAACAGTTTAATTACAAAGTTAATATTTTTTTAAACTTGGGGCAAAGGCCACCTGAAAGTACATTTGGGGCGAAGGCTACCGGAAATTGTTTACTATACGTGCGGTTGCAACTATTACAAGTTCGGCCCCCCAATAGTTGAAATATAATACAACTCCTTCTTAAATACTTCTTTTTCAATGGGAACTACATTTTATATGTTTTTTTTAGTTGCTTTGACTGCATTGGTCTTATCGGCGGCCTTTCCCTAGAAACGCATTGCCCATTGGCAATAGTGTTAATTCGCGTAACTCTTGTCGTTGGGTTTTCTTGGGTTTTTAATCATTAGATCATATACACATTCACACTCTCATTGATACTTCCAGACTCTGGGCAGGGTAGGGATTAACCTTGGCTAGAGAAAAATCCCCACCCTCTAGCCGGGTATCGAACCCGGGACCCTTCGAACAACATGCAGTTGCTCCACCGACTGAGCTACGAGGCCAGCCATTTTGTATGTTGTTTTCCCATTAGAAAATGGTTTATAAAAAGCTGTGGTGAGGAATAAGGAAAAAAATAATGTTGGTTCTCAATTACGAAGCATAACTTGACTCTCAAATGACCATCCATGGATGCTCCAAGCATTCACTGCGCTCTTCTTACACAGCCATTCGGAATTTTCGTTGTTATTTACGTTGCTGTAAGAACAGTTGCAAAGTGTTCTATACAAATGTTGTTTAGTTTTTTTATGAGCAGTTAGAATACAACATAAAAAAGTAGGTTCGCATATAAAAAATTAAATTGAGCCTAAAATGACCATCACCACGTCCTCCAAATAAAACACAACTAATGGCATTTACTTTCCCTCATAATACCAAGCAACTCTTATTCAAGACATTCCATTCTACAACGCTTAATTTTGGAGATATTGTACAGTCTCTACTTAAATGGTCCACCCTGTATATGGTATGTATGCAAATTTGTAACTGGTAAAGAAAACTGTGTAGATATATCACTTTGCTTCAAGTAATCGCATAATCGCTGTTAACTTTTGCATTTTATTTCGATAATAATTATACTGCAAAGTCATTTTAGACCAAACTGCTCCTATAAATAATAAAACTTCGTACATAAGGCATCTACTTTTGTTAATTAAACGTGGCGAACACCCTTCTCTCTGCCCTTTAAGACTCGGTTGGCTCTTCAGAAGACGTTACGCAATTTATTTGACGGCGTGCTCCTAGAAGGCAGGCTATAGATGTGGTTTTAACATGATGGACCACCCACTCACGTTAGCAGAGAAGTATGACACTTTCCTTGGCCAAATTTCCTGGCTTCTAGATAGATTATGGAAGCCTTATTGCCTTAGCGGCAGGATCGCTAGGATTACATCATTAGGATACATTTTATGGGCAAAGTTTATCTGTTAGAGGCGCCATTCTAGGGAAAGTTATTTCAGGACACTTGGTAAATTAGAAATGCTCAAGATCTGCTTCCTGTAAGACTAGCTTCATGAGTAAACCGCAGAATTTTTTAACTAAAACACTTTTTAATTTTTAGGAAGCTCAGTTTGATGTTATTTCAATTTCTAAATGGATTCTCAGACTCCCTTACCTACAGGCCAAAAGTAAGGATTGACTGGCGGCGCCGTGGCCGAATGGTTAGACCGCTCGCGGCCCGGGTTCAATCCCAGGACCCACATGTGGGATTTGTGGTGGACAAAGCGGCGTCTGGGCGGGTTTTCTCCGGGTTCTCCGGTTTCCCCCGCCATTCATTACACCAACTGCTCCATCATCACCTTTCCTTTCATCCATTTCACCATAATTTCATTTCATCTACTTCCTTCCTCCTCGACGGGCCTCTGACCCCAGGCACCCGCCTGTAAGTCCTACGAGGAGGTTAAATAGATAAAGAAGAAGAAGTAAAGGATTGACTGAGAGAACCTGCTAATTTCATGTGCAAAAATCAATATAATGACGAAGATGGAACACAGTTGAGAAAAACCTATGCTTGGAATGTTGAACAGGATTTTGAAAACGGCGGAAACTCGAACTATTGAAGACGATGTTTTGTTACGTTATTATTTGCCTTTATTGTTGTTTAGCGCCAATTTGAGAAAGTTATTTTGTTGTAGGAGTATTATATTTTAACTGTTAGGGAGCTGAACTTGTAGTAGTTGCAGCCGCATGTATGGTAAACAGTTTCCGGTAGCCTTAGCCCGAAATGTACTTTCAGGAGGCCTTTGCCCCAAGTTTTAAAATATATTAACTTCGTAATTTGACTGTATCTTTAAATACTATATATATTTATGTTTGCCTCGGCTGCGTCAGTATTATTGTTAGAGACATGGATGTCTTGGCAGGGTTTTGGTGCGACAAGAATGTAGGCTTACAGAGATTATAATTTTACTTCACTCCTATTATTAATACTTGATATGGTTTAAATAACACTTCACTGATATAGAGAGCTGTGAGATTATTTTATGAATTACTTGCACTTTTTAACACGTAAAACATTTTTTTCGTCTCACACGAATACGTAATGAATCTCTCAAAGATGTGTCTCGCGTCCGGTTAGGAACACTTTTTGCAGGCAACTGACTTCTAGATTTGTAAACCTTGCTATATTTCAGTTTCTGATTGGCTAATCCTACTCCAATAGTATACCTTCATTTAACTAAAGATTTTTCTGGTTGTTGATTGGCTATTTTATAAACTGTCACTAAAATTACATTATTGTTACTCCAAGAATCACAAGTAGTACTGTTAAACTTTCTTACTCATTATTGACTCAAGGTTACCTCATTGTTACCTCACTGTTAGCAACTTCTGACTTATTATTCTCACAGCTCCTACATTATTACATTACGTAATACATTTGCGTAACATTATTACACATGGATACAATAATATAAGCATATGCAATGACTGTTACATACATTTTACAAATTATTACATACACATATTGCTTCAAAACGGGCTGTTATTGAATTTACATATTATATAATTAGACTGAAATTATTTAAGTGTTAAAAATACTGCCTCACTATGAATCTTCGGTTTTTCGTGGTGGTGTTCCACCATTCACCTACTACGATGACATATCCGAGCAGTATTATTTGCTCTCACACAGTCAGCATTGTAAGTCCCCTTTCTTTCTTTAGAGTTTTATGTATGTATATTTTTACCATATCTACTACTTACCTACAGTAGGTAGAGGAAGCTTCGTAATTTACCAAATATTAAATATCGAGATTTAAGCGAAAATGCATATTTTGAAGCCCGCTGAATAAAAAAAAAGCATTTTAGAAAAATATTGTGTAACCGTCCTTATTTGGGAAAGAAACTTAACAGTTTATATTTCTCAAACATTCTGTAACAATTTTCATTAAAATACTATATATATTTTAATTATTTTAGTGACTAAAAATTTATAACTAGAATATATAGGGGGCAGCGGGACCACTTTTGCGTTTATTTGGGAAAAGATAGGGAAAACGAACGTATGGTGTTGCGTCTTGTTACGTGGTTGTGTTAGTGGTGTTACGTCTTGTTACGTGGTCATGTCTCCTGAAAAACATAAAAAAACCGTTTTTTAAAGATTCCACTATCGCCTCAGGCTTCTCTATCCCCGTTGTAACTACTAAATACAAGGATAAGTGTCAGAAAATCATATCTGTGATAGACAGAAGAATAATCTTTCGTTTTATCTTCATTTTAACAACTAGAGTGTGCAGAGACCGTGAATAAAATGCGTGAAATGATATTTAAATAAACCGTGCGTGGATCTGCTGGCAGATCACTTTGATTAAAAAATTAAATTAAATTGAGTTTTATTTATGGACGCTCTTTAACTAATATGGTCCTTAGCGTCCCATTCTATATTGGGCGTGAAAGACCGGTAATTTTGCTCAGAGGCCTCTTTATCAGGCTTGAGGTTCTTTTACGTGCCGTAAATCTACAACACGGGACCACAGCTTTACTTCCCTTCCGAAGGAAGCCATGCTAAGGATTTTTACACCCGAAAAAATCCATCGCCCTCCACCGGTTTGAACCCGCGATCTTAGGAACTACAGGCTAGCACGGTACCACCCCTCCACGGAGGACGACTACAGCACTGGTTATAGTATCTAAGAAGGAGGGAAGGTATTATTATAATTATTAGAATAAATATTTTAAAACTTTAATCCCTGAATGTTTCATACTTTTAAATAGCTTTCAAATAAAATAATTAAATGCTAATAAATTGGTATTTGTAAGCAGTTTCTATATATTGCTCTTAGTTTGTAGATATTTGGGTTACATAATTTTTTCTCGTAATTTAAATATCTATCGAAGATTTGTATATTGTGCCCTCTATATATATATATATATATATATATATATAATGTAATTAATACACGCAAAGAGAAGCTTTAGCTTGAAAAATAAATGAAGTTCGGCTACAAAAAAGAATCTACCTGCAGAACAGGAAAAAGTTGGCAATAGGATGGTAAAATAGTAATACTTCCCTATATATTTTGTGTATACACCTACAGTGTACGAGTGAAAAAGTAATTATGTATCTTTCTAGGAGCCATTTTTATAGAAAAAGTTTACATTTTGAAGTTCCCGTGTGGATGTGTGTGTATTATGAGGGCTGATAACTTAAGGGTGATAAGTGGCGAAAACTACCAAAAGAATTACTTTTTTAATTTTTATCTAGTCCTATTATTTGGAATTTCCTCTTTAATTCCCTATGATTATTGTGGTAAAACAGTGTTTATAGTTTAAGTATATGTTTTTAAGATGGTACTGCATCCATCATCGGGAACTCTAGGGATTTCAAACTAATAGAAAATGAAATCGTGCATTTTTTCCGTCACAGTAGCTGTAATACACAAAGATGATAGTGATATGTATTTCGAAACGTAGCCCATCCAGTTAAATTAAATTAAATTGAGTTTTATTTATGGACGCTCTTTAACTACCGTGGTCCTTAGCGTCCCATTCTATATTGGGCGCGAAAGACCGGTAATTTTGCTCAGAGGCCTCTTTATCAGGCTTGAGGTTCTTTTACGTGCCGTAAATCTACTACACACGGCCATCGGCTTTACTTCCCTTCCGAAGGAAGCCATGCTAAGGATTTTTACGCCCGAAAAAATCCATCGCCCTCCGCCGGGTTTGAACCCGCGACCTCGGGAACTAGAGGCTGGCATTGTAACCACTACACCACTGAGGATGACAACTCATCCAGTTTAATTAGAAAATCCCTCACCAGGTTGGGTCGTAATCTTAGATACAGGATTGAAGCTCTCCTTTACAAAATCAAAGGCAACGAAGACGTGACGTAAGTTTGGAGCTCGGTGCTCCGATTACTGGCCACGGAATGCGGATGAATTGGAGACCACACATGGGGGTGAGGATTTCTCGGCCATGCATAAGACATCACTGTGAAGATTATAATTATTGATAGCGACCTCTCGTGCCGGTTGGATGATTACCAACCCCTAAATTGTTCATTTGGGCGTGAGGTCAGCACTAGAGTTGGTAGGTCCTGATCATTCATTCGCAGTACAGTCATGATTAACCTCGTTTGTTAATATCTGCAGATTTTTCTTGGAAAATTACCATTTTTGAACGCCATTTAGTGGGATTTTAATAAAATGCATTAGCACCCCTGTGTGTGAGGAAGTAAATCGACAGAAACATGTCCCAAATATGTTAAAGTGAGATGCATAATAGAGAATCAGCTATATTTAATATCTCTTAAACTTTCTCATATTTTGGTTATTAAGTAGGGTCTGTACATGCAGAATGGAAGGTAACTTATTACATTCCTTCCAATAAGTACTTCATATAAGTATTACAAAGAAAAGAGTATAATTGTATTTTGTTCTCTGATCAGCCGTTTTCAAAAAAACAAGTAGCTTTTGTTCCAAATTAGATGTATTAATCAGCAAAAATGTATGGAGATAACAGTTTGTTACTTGTAAGACGAGTGGAGTAACCTATTCTGACATATTTTCGGTAGTAACTATGTGATATCACACAGGGATTTGAAATAATTTATCACTTAAAAGGATATTTCGAACATCTTTTTTCAGGCCTAATGTGACTAGAAATCATTGCAAACAGGTCGAGGTAGGTCACGCGATTTGATTCGGGTTGCGAAGGTAAACAAAACATAGCGTACCCCACTACTCTCCTTTAGCTGAAGGGTGAGTAACGGTTTTATTTTCCACGTGTCCTCTAATCCAAACAAACACGACGAATGGTGGTGTAATGCTCAGACGAAATAATAAGTCTAACTGGAAAACTATTGGCCTACACTACAACTGTTTCGCGGTTGCTGACTGCAAAGCGCACCATGCTTATGTCAGGGTAACATCTTAGTATACACTGAAACTCAAAGAACCCGAGGTGTGTTTGTTGGACAAGCATATGTACAATACTTAATGTTACACGAGATGCCAGGCTTTTCAAATCCTGACTACCTTGATATATACTTTGAAACTGCTCAGAATGCTGCAGCTGCCGCCAAATTGGACCAGGAAATGTTTCCTGCCCGAAGGATACCAAACCCAAGAACGTTTGTGCTGGCTGCGCAGAGAGTCCTCGACATAGGGAGCATGCAACCAGTACACGAAGGAGGCCATCAACAAATATTACTGTCGCCACAGAAGAAACAATTTTAATTCTTGTAGATGAACAACCCAGCAGAGTACTCGGGGAATAGCTCGCAAAATTGGCGTATCCCTTCGGTTATTTTCTTATGACACTGAAAGAACAGCTGTTGCGACCATATATCCAACGGATACAGTGTCTCTCAGAAGCAGATTACGCGCCTAAGCTGGCTTTCGTCAGTTGGTTCCGAAACAGGCGCAGATATTCCACAAATAATTATGGCAACAGTGAAGCTATCTTTACAACATGACATTTTTAATCTTCATAACATCCATACATGAGCTGAAGATAACCCTCACAACACCAGGGAGCATGATTTTCAACAGCAATTTGCTGTGAATGAATGGGTAGTAATAGTTTATGATTGTCTCATAGGCCCTTGCATTCTCCCCATTCGGTTGAACCGGGTTAACTATCTGAAAGTTCTGTAAGGGAAGCTTCCAGGCTTATTGGAAAATGTCCCTCTAGAAACGAAGAGAAATATGTGGTTCCTATTTGATGGAGCTCCACTGCTATTACTCAGAATGTTCGTGACCATCTAAATCGCTTTCCTAATAGATGAATTGGTCGCTACAGGCCCATCAACTGGCCTGCAAGTTCGCCAGACCTAAATCCTTTTTCTTTTAGGAAGGGGGTAGGAAAAGCAGGGTCTAAAAACATCCGATTACTAATGTTGAATCTTAGAGAGAACGGATTTATCTGTGTTTAGAGGAAATACGCAACAATGAGAGTTTCGTTGCTAAAGTACGACTAATTTATTTAAGAAGGTATGAAGCTTGCAGTTGCGCAAATTTAAAATAATACCTGTGAAGCGAGGATCATTTGGTTTATTGTTAAAGATACCATTTAGTAGATTTTTCAAGGACCTACCATTCATTTGATTTTATATGTCAGAAGGATGCTTGATGACAATTTAGTAGTATCAATTGCAAAACGTATTGAAGTTTAATGTTGAAAGAGCTGGTGGAAATACCCATAGCAGGCGAAACGTTTGTTTACGCTCATGAGATACGTGCCACTTTGAAAGCGAAAGTCATACCTGCTTACATGGTGTCGTACAACTGGTTTTGAATGTGAAACTGACACCCCCGCTACCATAGGTCAGTTATCCCTGCATGGCTGGTTTATCTTCTCGAAAAGCCTAACACCTCTCAGCAGGAAATGGTGTTAGAAAAAATGGAAGTTACAAAATATGTTTCAAATGAGATATATAATAGGCTTAAACTAATGTAACAGTTTACCTTCCTCCCGGTATATGTAGGGTGCGGCAAAACCACGTAAAGAATATTGTAGTGGAAAGGCACTACCAACCCATTTTGAAGATTTGAATATGGGATTTAGAAAGGGAAGATCCTGTGTGGACTGTGCATTTGTTCTAAATCAAATAATTGGAAAACCTTGTATAATATTACTACATATATGGTGTTTATAGATTTTGAGAAAGCATTCAACAATGTACATAGGAACATACTATGGAAAATAATGGAAAACAAAGACATACTAAAACACTTGATAACAATAATTAGAAATTTATATATGGGTAACTCAATAATGATCGATTCCGACCAAAAAAGTCCCAAGAATAAGGCAACTATAAATAAAAGTGTCAGACACGGGTGTCCATTGTCACCCACGTTATTTAATTTACATATAGATAACATTAACAGAGAATGGCAGAAAAGCTTAAATGCACATTTTAAGATAAATAATATTATTTCAGATGTAATGTTATTTACAGACGATCTGGTCTTCATAAGTGGCTCAGAATTAAATATGCAAAAAGTTCTACATCAATTAAACAAAATAAGCCAAAATTACAAAATAAAAATATCACCACACAAAAGTAAAGCATTGGCTTTCAGAGGACCCGAAACATTAAGAGCAAAAATAGTAATACAAGAGACAATATTAGAACAAATAAACTGTTTTAATTATTTAGGCTGTAACGTCTCATACTTAAAAAATGATGACATAATAAATAAAATTAACAAATTCAACCAAATATGCGGTACCATCAAACGAAATTTAAAAAGTACCAAGAAAGAGACAAAAATAAAATTTTACAAAGTGATGGCTGTTCCAGTGTTAACGTATGGATCCGAATGTTGGACAATGACCAAACAAATGGAAAGAAAGAAAGAAGGAAGCAGCAGAGATGCGCTTTTTTAGACATGTAGCAGGATAAACATTAAAAGACAGAAAGAGAAGAATTAAGAATTTTCAAATTACTAGAAAGAATTAAAGAAAATCAAAACAACTGGAAACAACATGTGGAGAGGATGGATGATAAACGTTATACGAAGTTGGATTTAAGATATACACCAAAAGGTCAAAGAAGATGGACGGAACAGTTTAAATGATGAGACTGGAACAAGCCAAAGGGCTTAAACCATGAAAGATGATGAGTATGGGGTCGCAGCTGCAGTATAGTGCTAGAAGCCATGCATGAACATAATTCAAATCTGGCTTTATGAAGCATCTTCATTTGCCAGTCAAAATGTATTTCACACAAGTGTCTATGCACTGTCTCAACTAATGATTACTGGTACACAATGAGAAACTAACCATCACATGCGTGTACTGTATTGCACTGAACAAGACATGTGGTCGGTATTACCGTACATTCAGAAGGTTTCCCGACACATTGAACATCATACACATCTAGCAATAACGGCAAGAGTTCATCACAGTCGGAGACTAACGTGACGGATTTTGAGGCAGTATTTTTAACACTTAAATAGTTTTAGTCAAATTATATAATATGTAAATTCAATAACAGCCCGCCTAGAAGCAATATGTGTATGTAATAATTTGTAAAATGTATGTAACAGTCATTGTATATGCTTATATTATTGTATCCATGTGCAATAATGTTATCTGAACATATTACGTAATTTAATATTGTAGGAGCTGTGAGAATAATAAGTTAAAAGTTGCTAACAATGAGGAGACAATGAGATAACCTTGAGGAAATAATGAGTTTGAAAGTTTAAATGCTACTAATCATTATTGGAGCAACAATAATGTGAATTTTGAGACAGTTTAAAAATAGCCAATCAACAACCAGAAAAAGCTTTAGTTAAATGCAGGTATTCTATTGGAGTAGGATTAGCCAATCAGAGACTTGAAATACAGAAGTTTACAAGTTTAGACGGTTGAAATCAATTCAGTTGCCTGCAGACAGTGCTCATAACTGGATGCGTTGCTTGTGCGTCCTCGAGAGATTTAATACGTATTCGTGTGAGACGAAAAATAAGTTTACGTGTTAAAACGTGTAATTAATTAATTAAAGAATCTCACAGCTCTCTCTTTATATACGTGAAGTGTTATTTAAATCGTATCAAGTATTAATAAAAGGAGTGAAGTAAAATAATAGTCTGTGTAAGCCTACATTCTTGTCGCATCACGCCCTGCTAAGAGAAACGTGTCTCTAACAAATACTGACGCAGCCGAGGCAAACATAAATATAAAATATTTAAACAAACAGTTTAATTACAAAGTTAATATTTTTTTAAACTTGGGGCAAAGGCCACCTAAAAATACATTTGGGGCGAGGGCTACCGGAAACTGTTTACTATACGTGCGGTTGCAACTAATTTTAAGTTCCGCTCCACAACAGTTGAAATATAATACATCATCTTCAAACTGACTTCTCGTACGTAGCAGCAAACAACGTAAAGAACATTCCTACTTCAAATTGGCTTCCCAAGCGTGGGGCTAACATCAGAAACAAAGACAATATCCTACTTTAAATTGACGCCCAAAGCGTGGTGCAAACTCCAACAAACTATTACTTCAATTTAATTTAATGTGATCACTTGTTCCTAACCTTAAAATGCTTATTTTGGTACTTTCTACTTTACAGTTTTCTGCACATTATTTTTCCTCGCTATTTAATTAACACATTTCAAGATATATATTCGTTTCACACTTCCTGGAGCAGAATATGCGAATTTCATTACACCTAAAAATCCTAAATGAGGAGTAGACAACTAAAATAACCTAAATAGCTGCTTTTCCTATTTGGAAATGAATAAAGTTATTGAAACTCATTGTAAAATTATTTCCACCACTTATAGCCAGTAGATAGTTCTAGTTACTACAACTTAACGCAGCACATGTGACGTGGTGACACCTGGATGCAGCTGATAGGTCAAAAGGAGCGTAACCTGCGTAATGGGATTGCTTCCAGTCGTTCACCGAGAGTACAGCAGAGTACAATAGAGTACTTTTCTAACGTAATTGTTGTATAGTGAAACAATGCCTAAATCATATTTATTGAAAAAGTGGATTGCTGCAGATCCACACTTCACTTTTTTTAGTCACAGGCAGTACTGCCTACATCCGACCATGCTACATGTTACATGCTTGGCCCACGGCCGGCACCGCCTTGCGGAGGAGATTAGAAGCCGCTTCGATGACGTTAACAGCCTGATATCTTTGGTCAAGAAGGTTTTCTTAAAACCCCCAACACGTATACCATGGTTCAAAGAGAAAGTACCGGCAACCCCTCTTCTACCTGAGCCAATATTTACCCGTTGGGGAAACTTGGCTGCCATTTACTATGACGAGTATTTAAAAGACATTAAACATGTCAATGAATTGGATGAAACATAAACTTCCTGCATTGTCAAGGTTAAGAAATCACTCGAGTGCCCCACTCTTGCCGCTTCCCTTACATATATTAAGACATGTTTGGTTTTATACCAGGAGCTATTCTCGGTTGGAAAGTACAACTTTGCCACTGAAAGATGCTCTTGATATCATTGGAAATGTTTCCAGTAAAAAAATACCTGGACCAATGGAAGTTGCAGAAGATTCTTCAACAAAATCCTGGTTTTGAAGATATGAAAATCAATTCAGTGTTGCAGGGAGAAAAGTATTCAGGAAAACTACCCCTAGAACCTGCTGCTCTAGCTCTATGTTCTACGCCCCAAGGACGTCCTGTTCTGTTGAAAGAACCTTTTCTTCATACAAGAATGTGATAATAGGAAATCGTTTACGCCAGAAAGTTTGAGAATGAATGTAACTATCTACTGCAAGCCAAAAGATAAATCTTACAACTAAGTACCAGAAAAGAAAAATTATTGATACCTCTATTGATCCACGAAGAAAAACATAAAAAACTATTTAATCAACAAAAATCTAAAAATAGCATATTTTAAGCATATAAGAAACCTAAAATGAAGGTTTCTTCCACCTAAAAATCCGGGCTCTAGTAATGACTGATTTGTTGTAAGCCAGGTCGGAGTCCATTATAGACATCCACATTATCCTAAATTGCAGAAATTACCATATTTATACGAATCTAACGCCCACCCCATATTTGGAACTTAAAATTATGAAAAAAAGTGTTTATATCGAATGTAAAGCACATCAATGACAGAAAATAGGTAATAGGTATTTTATTTAAATTTATTTAATACAACAATGCATTTATCGTATATATATAAACCAACAGATTACAGAATTGAAAGTGCCCTATTTTAGGTGACATTGTTAAACAACAAAATTAGTGTTAATTGCTGTTTTTCGCACCCTGTTGTTTTGATGATAACTTCTTTGTCCCCTTTTCAGTAATAGTGTAGTTCCATGGCATATCAAACCAAATTGGCGTCTCATCAACGTTGCCTATTTGCCCCATGGAAAATTCTTTTTCTTCCGAAGTGAAATGATATACCGCTGAAACGTTTGTAGTTTGTCGTCAAAATCTGCAGCAAGCTTCTGGCGCATTGTTGTACGGCGTCTCGGAGATAAACTCATCCGCTGCATGTAACGATCCACCCATCCACGGCTAGCCTTAAACTATTGTTTCGGAATACCAAGAAGTTCAGCCTCTTCTTTCTTCCTCCTTTCACGCACAAATTCCAACACTTTTTCTTCAACTTCAGGATGTCTCCCTTTGCGAGGACCCCAAATTTCTTCCTAGTAACTTTAGTAGCAAATAATGCCAATTTCTGTTTTGGCCACAAGCAAACATTGCTCTCTGATACATTGAACTTGCTTCCCGCTTTCAAGATTAGGTCTATCGACCTGTTCCGGCCTCAATTCCATCTTTTAGCTGGCCTACCTATGTCCCTCTTTCCTATAGACTTGTATTGTAAAGGTATCTTTGGAATCCTTCTTTCTTCCATTCTTTCCAAATGTTCTTTCCATTTTTACTTTCTCTACTACGTATAGTAAGTAGGGGAAGTATTGTATTCCACCCAAAAATTCGATACCGAGATTTCACCGGAAATACATGTCTTGAGACCCACTGAATCCAAAAAAATCTGATGAGTTACACTCACATGACTTTCTCTACTCTTGCACAAACTATTTTTACAAACGCTTATTCTCCATCTACTTCATGTTAATCGAGATAAACATTTGCAAACTCTATCTTATTGCTAATTTTCTTGTAGATGTAAGGGGAAAATATATTTACAAGGGCAATATAGAAAAACAGTAGCCTTTAAGCACATACATATCTCTTAATAGCTGGTTGCTAGGTGCAGCACCATTCCATTTGCCACAGATTATAACTCTTTGCATATCCAAGACAAAAAAAAATGAATAACGAATTCCCATTTTAGAAAATAAGTATTGAAAAATTTAAGGGAATGACAAGCAATATCTCGAAAATGGTTCACACAACAAAAAAAATGTATATGACATAAATTGTGTATTTTAACGCGATCTACATTTTTTGTGCAGCAAAATTTTGTCTATCCCTTATGGTTTACCGGTTATGCAAAAGTCGATTTTCTTGAAAACCTTCGTGTCACATCTCGGGAAGATACTGAACCTAAATACCAAGTTTGGTGTTTATCGGACTGTTCGTTTCTGAGTTATGCTGTTCACTTGGTATTTAGGTTCAGTATCTTCCAGAGATGCGACACGAAGGTTTTCAAGAAAATCCCCCACCCCAGATTACCCTTTACATGGAACGTTTTTCGAAAAGTTTAATTTTCTCAAAAATGGCTCTAACGATTTTGATTAAAATATCATATGTTTAAGATACTTTCATGACAAATAAAATGTATATCTTGAATTTTCTGGGAATGTCTCCAAAAGTATTCTTCATGTGAACGACTTTTGCATACTGGTAAACCATAAGAGATAGATAAAGTTTTATTGCACAGAAAATGTAGATAGCAATAAAATACACAATTTATGTCATATACATTTTTTTCGCTGAGTGAACCATTTTCGAGATATTGCTTGTTATTCCCTTAAATTTTTCAATACTTATTTTCTCAAATGGGAATTGGTTATTGGTTTTTTTTTGTCTTGGATATGCAAAGAGTATTAATCTGTGGTAAAGAGAATGGTGCTGCACATAGCAACCAACTATAAAGAGATATATCTGTGCTTATATTGCCCTTGCAAATACAAAACAAGGAGAACATGGTAGGCCTTAAGCGATAGTCAAATATATTTAGAACTGTGTAAAATGTAATTCTCTTTGCATGTCAATAGATCGTTTCTGCAAATGTTTATCTCGTTTAATATGAAGTAGAACGAGAATAAGAGTTTGTAAAAACAGTTTGAACAATAGTAGAGAAAGTCATGTGAGTGTAACACATCAGATTTTTGTTTTTGTTCTTCTAGTTTTTCTTTCACTGCTAAAATGTTCAGTTCTTGTGAATCCTGGGTGATGAGGAGAAAAGATTGTAGTCATGTTCAGGCTGCAGAAATGCAATTTTTACTAACAGTTAAAGGTTACACTAAATTGGACAGGATCCCTAATGCAGTAATTAGGCAAGAACTCCTGACTTTCTATTACCATTTTTTCAGCATAATGCGCTTTAAAGAAGCATCATAAGACGTTCTTTGTTTTCCCTTGCCCTCCATATCGTAAATAATAGGCCAATGATAAATTAGCGGCTAGCTTGGCGTTCTTCAGAACGGATTTGCACTCGAATCTAATGCGCCAGGGAATTTAATGTTCACCACGATTTTGAGTGCTGCATTTGGTCAAAAAGGGTTTCTCTCTGATACATTGAACTTGCTTCCTGCCTTTCAAGGATTAGGTCTATCTACCTGTTCCGCCTCAATTCCATCTTTTAGCTGGCCTTCCTATGTCCCTCTCTCCTATAGGCTTGTATTGTAAGGCTTTGCTGCAAAATTGTTTAGTTCTTGCCTAATTTGTGAATCCTGGGTGATGAGAAAAGGTTAGATTCGTGTATATACGGTAATTATGTTTTTGGTTATGCACGTCCTTTAAGCTTATTTTAGAAATTTGCGTTTGTTTTCCTTACTTATTAAGCGAATGCCCTTTACCCTAAAAATTTAGAGGTAAATAATTCCATACTCCTTACGAGGTGTGGTTTTATTTGAGGCTGTTATGAATGGGGCTTTATAGCAGCAATTTGGAAGACTCGTTGAGATCCTCTTGAGTCACGGCTGGTACCCGCTAATGAAGGGCCGCTGGAGTGGCGCTCATTCTCAAGAACCAAGTGCACGCGCGCGCGCGCGCTCGCGCTTATACACACAAACAGATTCACAAAGAACACTACTGCTAGGCTGAATTTGAAACCACTTGACTGCCTCCCTGTCTGCCAGCCAGTCATCATGGGAGGGGTAATAAGGTTTGAAATATGCGCTTTCCACCCCTAATTGCCCTGGCGGAACGGTAGGCAAGTGGAATGTAAATGTGCTTTGGCGCAAAGAACGAAGGAAGGTCCCCAAACCGCAATAATCGGATCTAACTAAACTCTTTCAGCCTAAAAGTTAAGACGTTGTCAAACAATAACTGTCAATTTACAGAAGCCTTTAGATCATTAGGTATAGAGGTTGGATGGAAATATTAAGATGGTGATATACTACGTCACTACGGTGACGTAAAGACTGGGATTTCACTTATAACAGTTTACTTCTAACACGGTACTATCTCAGCCACCCTTTAAGGTAATTAATTCACATACTTGTACCAGGTGGTGGCTCGTGAACATTCTAGTTGGTGGAGTACAACATTTGTATAGATATATATATATAACGGATCTTAAGATTTATACGGCCTTTACCGCCAGTCGGTTAAGAATTATTATAAAACTATATTACTTAATAAAATTATTAAGTGCTGTAAAATATTTAAAGTATATTAATAAAACTGAAAGGTTAAAGTATATATTTGCGGTAAATTGTATTGAAGGTAGTAAGTTTTAAAAAGAAAAAACAGCAGATAGAATTCTGAATTTTGTTAAAATTATTACTAGGAATGGCGGCGCCGTGGCCGAGTGGTTAAACCGCTCGCCTCCCACCGAGGCGGCCCGGGTTCAATCCCAGGGACCTGCATGTGCGATTTGTGGTGGACGATTCGGCGTCTGGGCGGGTTTTCTCCGGGTTCTCCGGTTTTCCCCGCCATTCATTCCACCAACTGCTCCGTCATCACCTTTCCTTTCATCCATTTCACCAACATTTCGTTTCATCTACTTCCTTCCTCCCATACCAGGCATCGGGCTGATCACCCATCCTGGTTGTTCTTTCTGATCCATGAGTGTCTGCTCCTCAACGGACCTCTGACCCCAGGCACCCGCCTGTAAGTCCTGGGGGGGTGTAAGTCCTACATAAGAGGAGGGTAAACAGATAATGAATGAATGAATATTAGTAGGAATAATAAGAATAAATAATATTATATATATATCACTTAGAACTTGGTATGATATTAAAAGAAATCGTTAATTGTTGTCATTAGTTGCAAATTAATATGTATATTAAGTGTAGCTGGTTACTGGTTACCAGTCGTTAGAATATAGTTTAATTTAGAATAGGGACTTGTTATCCTTATTCTGTTCAGTTTAGAAATAGGGAATAGCTGGATACCAGTTATTTTATTTTGCTGGTTACCAGTAACAGTAGTCAGAATATATCATTTTGATTTGAATTTTAATTGTGATGATTATATTTTTGATTTAACTATTATTTTAGTTTACTTATTGTATCTATTTTATGTTTTTTATTTTCTACTTTTATTCATTGAAATATAAGCAAAATCTGTACAACAATAATGTATAAATTGAAAGAAATATTTAAATAAATAACAAATTTGAAATACACGTCCTGGTGTAGAAAACAACGTACCAGAATGGCGTATCGCAGATTTTATTTTATTTTATTAAGTTTTTTAGTCGGTTAAATGAATTTCGTCATTATTAGTTCAGCGAGCCCCTTGTCTCAAAGGGGAGGTGCGGAATTGAACCTCGGACTACATGTGTTTCCGACTTCGTAAACAGGTTGGTGTATTGCGGCAGTGCAGAACTGTTTTTTTACTAGGACACTTTCTGCATACTTTGCACTCGAGATGAAAGTGACCACAGATCACAAAATTTGCATGGTTGAGTGCCAATCCGAGACACTCTGAGCTACAAAAGCGTCCAGTTACTTGAATTACCTATCGGTATACATGCTGAGATTGCGAGGTTACGAGACGCAAGCAAAAGACGTTCCAAATGTAAATGCAGGAAAGGTACGATACGAGTCCCATTTCACTAAAGTGACCTCGAAACTGTAGACATCCACCCCTTGCACTCATGTTTCGCTAGCGCTTTTCTAGTGGCACTGGTGATAAACTCGCTTTAAAGTAATGACGTGTTGCGCAGACAACCAAACGGCGGCAAAATCTAAATAAGTCTGTAGACCCCCGTATATATACCGCGTGAGTCTTCTCATCCTGCGGATAGGTAACTAGGCAAACATATATTTTATTTACGATGCGAAATGCAGGTGCGCCAGCCCGCTTGGGGCGACGGTGGTGCTTGGTTTTAACGTGCTGTAGTGGTGCAACTTTTAACATGCTGGAAAGACACAGTGAAGGTTGGCAGTTCAAATCACTCGTGCGAATATATGAGTTTATTATTCATTTCTTGCATTTTTATGATGTTCATTAAAGCGTACTCGAACAAGTAACAACTTTTGTTTTAATGAACTTCACATAATTAAACTAAATAAGTGAAACGACCCTGCCATGCCAAACTATGACTTCTCGTTAAATTTACTAAACATAAAAAGTACCTTCAAGTGACAATATTTGAACCTGGGACCTTCACGCCCGGCGGTGCAAAGCAGTCATTTAGGCCGAAATTGATACGACGCGATGCAGGCTGAGAAGACTCACCCGGTATATAAACCTAATGAGTTGTATTTACTATACATTATCATGTTAAAAAGATCCACCTTTATTTTTTGTATGTTTTGTCTATCCTTTAACGTTTACCAGTTATACAATCTTATAAAAATTAGTTCCCAATGAAGAGGATTTCACAGGCTATTTCCAGAAAATTCAAGATAGATTTTAGTTTTCATGCAAATATGTTAAACATATGCCATTTTAATCATAACCTTCAGAGGCATTTTCAAGAAAATAAAAAAATAACAAAACGTTTTCCACGTAAAGATTAGCTTGGGGTTAGGGGAATATTTTCTGAAAATTCTCGTGTCACATCTTTGAAAGACGCTGAGATTAAATTATTAACCAATTTACTTTTCGCTTTTGAGTTATGTTGTCCACGAATAGACGCACACACACAAATACTTGAATCTTTCTCTAAAAATACTTTATTTGTTCAGGGATACTTTAAACGCTTACCTCCGGTGAAATTTTGGTATCGAATTTTCTGGTGGAATCCAATACTTTCTCTAGTTACTATAGATAAGTATTTGGCACTTTCATTAATGCAGTAACTTCTCTGAAGTTCACTGAAGAGGTTAAATATCGGCTCCGCGAGGTTCTTGATCTGAACCAAGACCAAAAAGTCCCAATAATCCTCAGCCTCAAAGCTAGGTATAAGAGATTCAATTGAAGGGGATAACTCGCGCACCGCGGCCTATAGAGATGTATTGTGGCTACCATCCCTCAGGAGGCAGGGATGAGGTGAAGTAACCATAGGAGTCCACAGGCCGTAGGCAGACAGGCCACAGAGACGCACGAAAGTCCCTAGCATTTCCAAGCTCGCAGAATCGTCCATTGCAATGTAGCGGGAAAACTTTGGGCGTCTTTTGTAGCCGGAAATCGTTGTTATTCTTGGTTGATGCCCTCTGCTGCAATGTCCTGGTCTCCGGCTACTGCTGCTCAGCGGCTGATGTTTTCTCCATTGCTAATAAATTACCTATCTAACTAATTTCACTGGTGTCAGGGTTTTCGTAGGTAAGGCAAATTAAAATACACTGCATTTCCCTTAAGTTTGGTTTATTATCAATAAAATACTTATGGTCGGCTAGCTTCTCCCATCTGTAACAGTTCCCACCATAATAATAAATTAGGAGCCTAGTCTAACTGCACACGTTTCCCACCCATATGCACACACGTGCATCCGTCATTCAGAGAGTATCACTGTGTCGACGAGATTCTATAAGAGAGTGAAAATCTGGGGCTTTCTTCCCCCTTTTATGCCCAAATTTAATGACGCTCGCCTTCGCGCCTTAGAATGTAACGACATTTGTAATTGGTCCTCAGACCGCGTTACCTTATATGTATGAAAATATTCTGCTCCAAAACTTTTCGCACACGCGCCCAGTGACGAATCCGGAAGTAGATTCAATATCTCTGTCTCTTTCCTTTCTGTACCTGTCTCTTTCTATTTTTGGTTATTGCTTCAAGTTCCTTGCTCATTAGCTTGGTGAAAGGTGGTGGGCTCTACCTGGAATTACCTTTTACTTAGAATTAGCTAGCTCGCCCGTCCCATGCTTATCTAAGTTACAACTGCTTTGTACATTTTTTGGCTGCTAAATATTTTAACATCTTTCTTGCTGAATTAAATTATTATGTACAATTCTTGTTTGATATTGATTTATGTCTATATATATCCCCTTTCAGCTGGAACTGCTGAGAGAGGGCGACGAACGACCCACCAATCAAGCAGCCCTCTGGTTAAAGTGTTTTATGTTTCAAACCCGGCTGAGGGGGACGGATTTTTTCGGGCATAAAAACCCTTAGCATGGCTTCCTTCGGAACTGAAGTCCCGCGTCGTAGATTTACGGCACGTAAAAGAACCCCAAGCCTGATAAAGAGGACTCTGAGAAAAATTTCCAGTCTTTCACGCAGAATATAGGATGGGACGCTAAGAACCATTGCAATCAAAGAGCCTCCATAAATAAAACAAAACTTTAACAAGCACTAGGAATTTGTTTGTTTCCTCTCTCTCTGTTGTTCAAGATGAGAACCAAAACTCGCTTAGCCTGGTAAACAGAATGCTGCATCTGGAGAACGTCCGCCGTGACATATTTATTACGCGTAAGTATGTGGGCCATATATTTACTCTTCAGAGTTCCCATACCTCATATCACTAATCAGTTGTTGCTTTAAGTAGCAATAGAACAGGCGTGCATTTGGGGCAATGGCCTTAAGCGGTGAATTTATCGGCGAGACAAAGAGACAAGTATTGCGAGGCCAGGCTCAAATGTTACTTTTAGGGTATACACATTTTTTTAAGGGATACAATAACAAACAAAAAAGAAATCAACACAACTTAAAAGAATGCTTGTCAACTTACCCCTAAAACGTGTGGTTTAGGCAAAGCAAGTGTGTCTCGCGAGGTATTTACGTTACCTTAAGATAGTAGGCGAGTGAGAGGGAAATATTGGGGTAACGAATTGGCAACGCCTAGCCAATAACAGCGTCTGACTCGCTGGAGAGCAATGTTCTTCCTATTTAAAAGGTACTGCATGTGGCTTGTACCCATAGCTGAGAAAATAGGCGTTATACACACAGTAAATACTACCAAATGAAGCAGTTTGGGAGCTTTAGGCATAAACGTAGTGAAGTTAGTGATACTACTAGCAGTGGTGGAAGTTTGTATGACTTCGGAGATGTTTCTTATTTGTGTGTGTGTCTGCCGGGAACAAAACATTAAGTACGAGTTATGAAATTCTAGCCTTTGCATTTTCTTCGATGCCAACGTTGATCTTGAGGAATGGCTGTTAGATTGGCGGTTGCAGAAAGTATTTTTTTTGGGGGGTACTGTTTTGAATAAACACCAAACAAGAGATGTATAGTATATGTGGTATAATTGATTGCTACTGTCATCTTGATAGCTCACATGCCTGAAATATTACTTAGCATTGAATTTCTGAAGGCTGAATCAAGAATTCCATTTGATGCCAAGATTTTGTTGTCCCTGCTACTCCCCTACTAAAGTAAGCAGAGGAAGAGTTGTACAGAATCCAAAAATTTGATACAGAGGTTTTACGGAAAATAGACGTTTGGGGGAGCCATGAATTCAGAAAATATTATTTTTAGAAATAAGGGCCGTGTGTGTGTGTGTGTATGTGTGTGTGTGCGTGTGTGAAAACGAAAAGTAGAATATTGGTATTTAATTTTAACAGTTTCCAAGGACCTCAACGGAGATTTTCAAAAAGGTCGTCCACACCAAACTACCTCTACATGAAAACTTTTTCGTATTTTTGTTTTTATCAATGATGGCTCTAACGATTTTGCTTAAATTGACACATATTTTCATTTGTATGACCAATAAAATGTCTGTTGAACTTTCTGTCAAATCCTCATCATTTGGAAGAAATTTTGTATAACTGGTAAACGTTAAGAGCTACACAAAATCGCACTACATAAAAGTCTAGAATCTTTAAAGGAGACATTGTATTTCAAATAAACATTTTTGTGACTTTGTCCATTTCCGAGATATTCTTTGTTAGGTGTTGAATTTTGAGGCAGTATTTTTAACACTTAAATGATTTTAGTAAAATTATATAATATAAAATATAATAACAGCCCGCCTTAAATCAATATGTATATGTAACAATATATAAAAAAGGTATATTACAGTCATTGTAAATGTTTATATTATTGTATACATGTTCAATAATGTTATGTGAATGTATTACGTAATTTAATAATGTAGGAGCTGTGAGAAGTAGGTCAAAAGTTGCTAACAATGAGGTAACAATGAGGTAACCTTGAGGCAATAATGAATTAGAAAGTAATAATACTAGTGGTGATTCTTGGAAGCAATAATGTAATTTTTGTGACAGTTTATAAAATAGCAAATCAACAACCAGAAAAAGCTTTAGTTAAATGAAGGTATTCTATTGGATTAGGATTAACCAATCAGAGACTTGAAATACAGAAATTTACAAATTTAGGCAGTAGAAATCAAGTGAGTTGCTTGTAGACAGCGCTCATAACTGACGCGTTGCTAGTAGACAGCGTTACTAACCGGACGCGAGACACTTCCTCGAGAAATTTAATACGTATTCGTGTGAGATGAAAATAGTTTTACGTGTTGCTTGTATACAGTGTTCCTAACCGGACGCCAGACAAGTCCTCGAGAAATTTAATACGTATTTTGTGTGAGACAAAAATAGTTTGCGTGTTAAAAAGTGCAAGTAAATAATAAAAGAACCTCACATCTCTCTATATCAGAGAAGTGTTATTTAAATTGTGTCAAGGATTAATACATGGAGTGAAGAAAAACCTTAAAATCTATGTAAGCCTACATTCTTCAGTCGCAGTACTCCCTGCAAAGAAATCCATGTCTCTAAAAAAGAAAATAAATACTGACGCAGCCGAGGCAAACATAAAAAATAATATTTAAAGAAACAGTCAAATTACAAGGTTAATATTTTTTAAACTTGGGGCGAAGGCTACCAGAAACTTTTTATCATACGTGGGGTTGCAACTACTTCAAGTTCGGCTACCCAACAGTTGAACTACAATACAACTCCTACAACAAAATAATTTTGAAATTTTTATACTTTTTCAGGTGATAGGGTGCCATTCATTTTTACTCGTGATCATGCAAAAAACATGGAATAGCAAAGCCATCACATTTTTAAAAATATTACTATTGCTTTAAGCTAGTGTATCCTGCTTATGCCTACAATCAAATCTGTATTGAAAGCTTATTTCGATTATGAGTGCCCTTAGCTAAAATTTCTAAATCTTGCAGCTTTTATCTGAACGTTATTAAAATTGTGTCACATTGAAAGTATAAGTATGTTTACAGCTTCATGAAGAGATCTTTATGTCTTTTTGAGGAAAATATTTAATTTTACTTTTATTATGCTAATTAATTAAATGTTCATACCATGTAGAAACCGTAATTTTGAAAAAATATAAGTACCACCATATTATTTAAATAATAATATAAAAACTGTCATATATAATTATTTTCGCTGTTTTGGTTGCTTAAGAAAAAATGTTTAAACTTTTAAATATAGTTTCTGTAACAGTCTATCTTCAGTGAGCGAATTAATTGTCATATCTTGAGCAATTTAAAAGTGTAACTAAAACCATGTACCATTTTTAAGTTCGTTCTGAGGCAGTATTTTTAACACGTAAACAATTTCAGTCTAATTATATAATATGTAAATTCAATAACAGCCCGCCTTGAAGCAATATGTGTATGTAATAATTTGTAAAATGTATGTAACAGTCATTGCATATGCTTATATTATTGTATACATGTTCAATAATGTTATATGAATGTATTACATAATTTAATACTGTAGGAGCTGTGAGAAATAGGTCAAAAGTTGCTAACAATGAGGTAATAATGAGGTAACCTTGAGGCAATAATGAATTTAAATGTTACTTGTGATTCTTGGAAGCAATAATGTAATTTTAGTGACACTTTATAAAAATAGCCAAACAACAACCAGAAAAAGCTTTAGTTAAATGAAGGTATTCTATTGGATTAGGAATAGCCAATCAGAGACTTGAAATACAGAAATTTACAAGTTTAGGCGCTTGAAATCAATTCAGCTGCCTACAGACAGTGTTTGTAACCGGATGCGTCCTCGAGAGATTTAATACGTGTTTGTGTGAGACGAAAAATAAGTTTACGTCTTAAAAAGTGTAATTAATTTAATAAAAAGAATATCACAGCTCTCCATATCAGTGAAGTGTTATTTAAATCGTTTCAAGCATTAATAAAAGGAGTGAATTAAAAATTATAATCTGTGTAAGCCTACATTTTTAAGTCGCACCACAACCCTGCCAAGACATCCATGTCTCTAAAATAAATGCTGACACAGCCGAGGTAAACATAAATATAATATTTAAAGAAACAGTAAAAATACAGAGTTAATATTTTTAAAAATTGGGGCAAAGGCTACCGGGTACCATACGTGCGGTTGCAACTACTTCAAGTGTTCGGCTCCCCAACAGTTGAACTATAATACAATACAAACTACTTCAAATTGACGCCCAAAGCGTGGTGCAAATAACGTAACAAACCACCTTCTTCAGTTCTCTCTGAGTTTCTGCTGAAAATTTGAATAATATTGGTTACAAACTAAACCGTATGGAACATTTTCAACTCGAAAAAGTGTAAGAAAAGGGTATTTAAATGGTCTCGTGTTGAACCTTTGTGGGGCTCTAAGAGAAAACGCTGTAGTATGTAATTGAAGCTAAAGGTTTAATGTGTGTTTTGTACATAAAAATGTAAATGTTGAATATTTTGAAAATTTTGACCAA
Source organism: Deroplatys truncata (assembly GCA_030765065.1). Classification (NCBI taxonomy): domain Eukaryota; kingdom Metazoa; phylum Arthropoda; class Insecta; order Mantodea; family Mantidae; genus Deroplatys; species Deroplatys truncata. The sequence continues at coordinate 669,950,660 of CM060990.1, forward strand.
ATTTCAGCTATGGGTACCCTTAACAAGATGTAGAGAGAATAATAATATTTTATAAGAATGGTTTGTAGAGAATGTCATGTGAATACTACACATATTTTTATAAAATTCGATATCGAGATTTCACCGGAAATATGTACGTTTTGAGGCCCCTTGAACAAAAAGAAATTTAGTAAAAGGTCCATGTGTGTGTGAACACCAGAGCTCAAAAACAAAAAGTCGGGTAAATACCGAACTTGTTAAGTACCTTCCCTTCCAAATATGCGACACAAACATTTTCAAGAAAATCCCTCCGCCCCAATCTACTCTTTACATGGAACATTTTTCTAATTTTTTTATTTTCTAAATAATGCCTCTAACGATTTTTATTAAAATGACACATATTAAAGATATTTACATGACAAATAAAATGTACATCTTAAATTTTCTGGGAATTGCTGTGAAGTCCTCTTCATTCGGAAGGAATTTTGTATACATTTTTCGTCTATTGCTGGTAAACGTTAAGCAATAGACGAAAACTTAGTGCACAAACAATGTGAATCCCTTTAAAATACACAATTTGTTTCAAATATATTTTTGTGGCATATGCCGTTTCCGAGATATTCGTGACTAATGGTACAAATTGTTCAATTCTGAGTCATTCTTTTAAAGTCTGTTGATTTTCAGTTGTTTCTCACGTGTCATGGAAAGGGTATGGAATTTTAAGTCCAGGCGTAGCATCCAGTTCTAAAACATTTGACTATCGCTATTCGGTTTGTATCTACAACGAACTGTGCAATTCAACTATTTCCGGAAAGGTTTAAGTCGTCCTTCGTGGTGTAGTGGTTACCATGTTAGCTTCTAGTTCCGGCGGTTGTGGGTTCAAACCCGGCGGAGGACGAATTTTTTTCGGGCGTAAAAATCCTTAGCATGGCTTCCTTCGGAAGGGAAGTAAAGCCGGTGGTCCCGTGTCGTAGATTTAGGGTACGTTAAAGAAGCTCAAGCCTGATAAAGAGGTCTCTGAGCAAAATTACCGGTCTTTCACGCCCAATGTAGAATGGGACACTAAGGACCACAGCAGTTAAAGAGCGTCCAAAAAGAAAACTAATTGGATTAAAATGAAGTAGATAGGAAAATATACGTAGGAATAAAACGTGTACATATTAACAAGCGATAGAGAAAGTGAGGCAGTATTTTATACCACAACACTGTGAATGCCAGAGTGATTGTAGTGTAAGTTAGCATTATTGTATGACAATGATTTTGTATGTTTGTTAGCTATAAGCATTGTTGGGAAATAAGCTTACACGCCCTCACTGAAACTGACAATAGGAGTGGGTAACAATGAAGCGAAGTGGTGAGTTGTTTATCACTCAGAAGAGACAAACAAATGACGTCAGGGTAGCGTGCCTTTCTTTAGAAATGGAGGGAATATCTTTCCTAGAGAATATGTGTTTGTAATTGTGATTGGATGACAAAATAGACGCTAATGTTGCCGCGATTTAGTAACAAATAGCAGCTCTATTATAATGTTTAGGCATATCGGGGTGAGGGAGTATAAATTCTTGAGCCAAAAGCAAGTATCGCGCAGTTGTACAGAATCATTCACGAGGTAAACGTCGCGCAGTTCTACAGAATCTCTCGCGTTGTAAAGTTAGTTACAAAATGTGAAGGAGGTACGCGACAAGTATTACGATAGTAATTACATTCGGAAATATAACAGTTTCAGTCAGACGTGTATCAAGATTAAAGATGTGAAATTAATTAAGTGTGACGGCAATAAAAGTGTAAAAACAAATTCTTTTATCAGTGTTATCTTTTAGTAATAACTCCTTTCCATTTACACGCCCTGTTCAGAGATATTTGCTCGACTGAGTAATAATAGCTAGCCGGAGGACAAAGAACCCAAAATTCAAAATAGTAAAACAACAACAGGCGCCAAGTATAAAAAAAAAGATAACACGACAGATTACCGCGACAAAAGTCATGTGAAGTAACACAGGAGATTGTTTTTAGAGACTTTGCTGCTACAGGCTACCTTTCTCAAATTGAAGTAATTACCAGTTTCGGAGAGGTAGCACTGCCGGCTTCAAGTGTTTTAATCACGCTGAACTGCAGCAGAAGCCAATTTGGCGACTAAGGGAAACAGTCTGGTTGTGAGAATCTCCCTGTAGAAGCGTCTGGCTGAACAGACAGACGTTAGTAACAAGCGGAAAAGCAGACTGCAGTTTCAGCAGCTCCTAAGCGGAGAAATGAATAGATTTCGCCTCAGGCGACTCAAAAATTAATTAATAATCAGACTCGGGTTCGTCCCAGGCCCTCTACGCGGTTGGTTGGCTGGCTCTCTTGTAGTAGCCAAGCCCGCGGCCGGGGGAAGGGGCCGGGAGACCAGGACATTAATAAAAGCGGCCAGGAAATTAGCACAAGGGGCAGAGCTGCAAGGGAGTTGGGTGGTGTGGAGGAAGGGGTAAGGATCGAAGCCTTGCAGAGCAACGCTCCTGAGAGTTTGAAGACCATATCCAGCAGGGATGGACAGCTTGTAGGTATCACGAATGCGATGAGAGTTGTTCCCATTTCGCAGGCAGAGGCGTTGATCGGGATTTACACCTCAGGCACAAAAGTTTCAGTCTAAAGTGGGAAGAGTCTTGAGTCAGAACGATCACGTTACAAACATTTCACAATAACAGTATTACATCCCTTCAAGAAACGTAGCAGTATATTAAATAACTCCAATTATAGAAAATTTCCCGACTCTGATGATCAAGTGAAAAAGCCTATGTAATAAATCCCATACATTGGAAAAAATAAAAGAGTATATGAGGCGAGAAATTCATTCAATTTCAGATATTGAACTCTCGTATAAATGAACATTTTCTAAGAAGATGCCAGAAATGTGTAGATAAAAGGCATTTCCATTACGATAAGATACAGCATTTTCCCTCACTCTCATACATGACTACGGGCCGATCCCCGTTCTGGGTCCTTCATTCTCTGATTCAATGTTCGTCTGTTCCTCTACAGTCTCTCACCCTAGACACGGTTGTAAGTCCTATGGGATGTAAGCCCTACATACAAGAAGAGTAAGCCGACTAAGTAAATGGGCTATTGGGCTTAATGACCAATTTTACGCTTTAAATTTGATAATTTAAACATGGCGGTCAATAACCATGTTCATTGTATTGTTACTTCAGGTGGACCTTTTTCAAAAAGTATTAAAACATGTACACCAATTGTACTGAATATTTCTGAGAACTATCGCTTTATGCTAAGCTACTTTTTGTATAGATTTTTAAATAAAAGAACTGTCAATAAAACGCTATTTATGAAAATATTTGTTCCTTTTATATTACACAAACTGAATTATTTTTATTATCGATAGGTTAAATATATTGGAAAAATATTCTGGTCACAGTATAAAATTATCTTTTATGTGAGTTAGAGAAAATAATGATCATAGAAACAAAACCATAGGAGGAAAGTTCACCTGAAGTATGAGGTGCAAGATATTAAGCTAAGAAGCAAAGTGTCACTTATATCACTTTTGCACAAGCTAAAGTAAACGTTAGCTTATTATTTCTATAATCATTATAGGTATAACCAAGCCCGGTTACCATTGATTGAGTAGTAATTGTGAAACCAGAATGTAAAGCAGTGTCATGTAGCTTCCTTGGCTTATAATGACATCCTAGTGTCAAGAAGACAACACTTAATAAAGGGAGGAAATGAGGAGGAGGAATATTGTATGGTATGTTATTGGCAAATTATTTGCATTGTGTTTTGTTATGTTCTATAACACTTTGCATGCTTCGACAGTGAAATACAAAGAAAAATTAAAATAACTCTTATGGTCATGTACACCATTCTCGTTAAACAAATTGTCGTCCTCCGTAGACTAGTTCCAGAGGTCGCGGGTTCAATCCCGGCGGAGGGGGCGTAAAAATCCTTAGCATGGCTTCCTTCGGAAGGTAAGTAAAGCCGGTGGTCCCGTGTCGTAGATTTGCGGCACGTAAAAGAACCTCAAGCCTGATAAAGAGGCCTCTGAGCAAAATTACCGGCCTTTCACGCCCAATATAGAACGGGACGCTAAGGACCACGGTAGTTAAAGACCGTCCATAAATAAAACTCAGTTTTAATTTATTTCGTTAAACAAACCCTTCAGGTCTTTCAGCTTAACACGGTAAGAATTTGACCGCGTTATCACCACACAGCGATGCACCAATGTTCACCGCAGTTTAGGTAACCGTGGTTAGCTGACAGGTGCTTACATTGGTTGAGCGCACCGTTCATTGCAGGTAAACTATACTGAACACACCCGAAAGTGCATTGCGTCATCTGTTTTTCACTTATTCTACCTCTTTGCTGAGGTGCAAGCACGTACTTGGACAGCGCGCAATGGAAGAAAGCAAAAACAGACCCAAGTTTCTCTAATATGTTATTAAAGTTAACATACAATTCTTAAGAAAACATAGAAAGTACAGAGATAGAAGCAATAACTTTAAGATGGACACGCGGGAAAAGCTGTCCTTACAGTTGATTAGAAAAATACGCTGAACTATTATAGCTTTTTTCTGTCCTTTCACACTAAGTTCCATTTAGCTTAATCGAAATTCACCTACTAAAAGAGAGGCGGAAAAAGAAGGGGGGAAAAAACATTATCCCAAGACAATACTTGAATACGAAACCTTCTAAATATGAGACGCACACGCCACCCCAATGACTTCAGACGCTTTGGCACTGACCTCTTTAGGTTACCGGATTCCTTTATATGTATCCTAATATTCCTGAAAATGCACTAATGATTGCACTATTTTTATTGGCCCCCTTATTTCCGCCTTGTTCTTGAAACTACGCTTCAACTAATATAATTATGATAATAACGCTTTGATTGCGTGGATTATCGTTACGTCTTGTGTCAGGAAATTTAAAGCAACTGTCGCACCAAAAGCCCTAAGGCATTTAAAATTACAAAATACATAAAAAATAACGTTATCAGTATGCATTCATTGGCAAACATGAAGTGTTTCTTTTAGTTGGGAATTCCAACCTATACCGTTCGGCCATTTTAACATTATAACACAGGTTGGAGATAATCGACGAAAAATGGTAGTACATGGCCTGTCAGATTTAGCCGCGGTAAAATCCTCGATAAACTTTTACCGTCGTCGATTCATCACAGATCGCGGTAAAGGCATATTTTACCACGGTAAAATCCAGTGGCGTAGCTTGATACCGTGTTCTGGGTATACTAGACTTTAAAAATAAAATTTAAATTTTTTTTTTAAATGATGCACAAATTCCCAACATTAGTGTTTCATAAAATAGTGTGTATTCTCTATTACGATTCAACTATTGTTATTATTATTATTTGTTGTTTTTGCTTTAGTAGTCATTAGCATCACTACTAATTGCCGAAATTGACTGAACATACATTTTAAACTAAGCCAGATTATAAAAATATAGCGTTAGGTATAGCTTTACAAAATACTGACAAACCAATGTATGATTGTATATCATGAAAGCATTGTAGGTCCTCACTTAAATTTTCTTGTATATAAGCCCAAGTCGGCGATTTTTATTGCAACATTTTGTTTCAATGTTTTTAATATTCGATATTCCTTCAACACTCCATTCCTTTTCCCCGCCAAAAGGCAAACATACGAAGCAACATACTTTGTTATGAACGTAACTGCAAGTTAACCAATTAAATTTACTATACCAGAATGTTTGAAATGCCCGTTCTTTTCCTGGAAGACAATGCCAAGGTTAGGAATTGGTCTTTTGCTGTTCACACATTTTCTCATAAGATAGAGCCCAAAACTGAGTTTTTAATAAGTAATCCATTAAATTGATGGAATTGTTTATATTTATAAAATCATAAATAAAACGCACAATGGAAACAATACACAGGTTTACATAAAATTAACACTTTACTGCATTGCACGGTTGCACGCACATAATGCTGGTTCACCAATAATTGAGGAATTAAATATTTATGTTACACTGCCTTGCCCTACCCTTGTCTTCAACCCCTATTGTCCTGTTTCCGGACTTTGGAGAGAACAGGTACACAAAATACACGCATGTCTTCCTACAACGAGAGGTGAAATTTAGTGGGAAAAGCTATATAAGTCCACTCTTGATGAGACTTGCACTCGCTCAGCCATCCCAGTCTCTACTCGACTTTGCTGCCGCATCATGAGGTTTCGAAGCTGCCTAAGTACACAGCACTACACCCTGGCACTTAGCAGTAGGAGTTGGGGTGTTGGGGTAAGCAGCGGTGAAAGTGACTGTATTAATTAGTTTTTTATCACTTGTTTAAGGCTGTCTTTATTTATATGTTTAAACATTTACTTACTTTGTTGGCAATTTATTTAGGTAGACTCAGTCTCAAAGTCTACCCTTACGCTACGCCATTGGTAAAACCTTAATCGAGAATGGTGCTCACTACCATTAGAACTTCACGTTTTTATTAGCTAACTAGCTGCCTGCCCGAGTTGAACGGGTAGATTTTGAAACTCGAATGACGGATTCATTTCATGTACCACCCCGGTTGTATATCAAGTTATTGTACAATGATCTATATGATTTTTATGGCGAGCTCTACTCTTTACTATTTATAATTTTAATTATGTATAGACTTGGCTATTACTAATAACGGATGAAAAACCCATTGATATTCACGCAAAAGGATGTAAAACGTGGAAAGTCTTGTCTTCCTTACCCTCCCCGCAAGTCTTCCAAATTCTGAAAATGCTGCATAACCTCTAAGTACCCAGTGACTGTGGAACAAGTATCAGTCGGAATGGTCGAGTAACTTGTTACATAATTACAGTAGGTGAACTTTTAAACATTTGTACCATATCTGTGGTCCCGTAGTTATTTAATGACATAAGGGTACATAGTAATGACAAAATACAAAACGCTTAACATATATTACGAAATAAAGGTGAAGCTGGCGAATATGTAAAATTCCACACTCCCAGGCCACTAAGTTACCCTCTTTGGAAAAGACACATAGTCTGTGACCAACGAGAAAGGTAATCTTCTCGGTTATTAATTAATAAATCTGATGCGTTACACTCACATGACTTTCTCTACTCTTGTACAAACTATTTTTACAAACGCTTATTCTCCATATGCTTCATGTTAATTGAGATATGGAGATGTTAATCTTATTGCTAACTTTCTTGTAGATGCAGGGGGAATTGGTAGGCTTTAAGCTATAGTCAAATATTTTAAGAGCTGGTTGTTATGTGGAGTATTCCATTCTCTTTGCATTACCAGGACAAAAAAAATGAATAACGAATTTGAGAAAAAGTATAAGTATTGGAGAATTTAAGGGAAAAACAAACAATATCTCGAAAATGGTTCACTCAACAACAAAATGGATATGACATAAATTGTGTATTTTAACGCGATCTACATTTTTTGTGAATTAAAATGTTGTCTATCTCTTATGGTTTACCAGTTATGCAAAAGTCGTTCACAGTGAAGAATACTTTTGGAGACATTCCCAGAAAATTCAAGATATACATTTTATTTGTCATGAAAGTATCTTAAATATATGACATTTTAATGAAAATAGTTAGAGCCACTTTTGATAAAATTAAAATTTTCGAAAAATGCTCAATGTAAAGGGTAATCTGGGATGGGGGGATTTTCTTGAAAACCTTCTTGTCGCATCTCTGGAAGATACTGAACCTAAATACCAAGTTTGGTGTTTATCCGACTGTTTGTTTCTGAGTTATGCTGTTCACAGACAGACACACACACGGACATGTTTCCAAAAATGCTATTTTTGGATTTAGGGAGTCTCAAAACATGTATTTCCGGTAAAATCTCGGTATCGAATTTTTGGGTGTAATACAATACTTCCCCTACTTACTATACGCAGTAGGGAAAATAAAAATATGGGTTCAATGATTTCTAATGCTACAATTTTCTCTTCTTTCACTTTTATTTAGATACCCTGCAAACGAAGGTGATTACACCATAAGTACAAAGAAAATAAACAAAGCTTATATATATAGCCTCACGTTCTCATAGTTACAGTTACGACTACAATGCTAATAAGCGCATACCTTATCATAAGAGATGTTGGGAAAGTTGACCTTCTCTATGCGCATATTCCTGACATCTTCTCAGGTAATTTTCATTCATACTCGGGAGTTCAGTATCTGAAATTGAGTGAATTTCTCGCCTGATGTTTTCTTTTAATTCTTCCAATATATTGGGTTCGTTGCATACACTTTATTTTTCATGTAAGCATAACAGTCCGGTAAATTACGGTAATTTGATTTACAAAATAATGGAGTAATTCACTCATGCTTAATATTCCTCTCAAATGAAGCATGGCTCCATTTATACGGCCATGTGTTGTCGCAACATAACAGATATTGGAGCACATAGAAACCCGATTTTATTCATAACTTTCTTTCACGGCGCGAAAATTACTCTGTAGCAAATGCATAAAGAATGACAAAAGCTATATTTTTGAGTAAACAATAATTAATGTAACTGTATGGATTGTCGTCTATTGAGAAACTTGAAAAAATAAGGTGTGTGCACCAAGCCCTAAAAACTGTAGGAACTAAAGGAAAACATCAGGCGAGAAAATCACTTAATTTGGGATATTAGACTCTCGAGTGTGCATGAAAATTTCCTGAGAAGTTGCCAGGAATATGCGGATAGAGAAGGGCAATATTTTCCAACACCTCTTATGTTAAGGTATGTACCTACAGGGTGATTTATGAAGAACTGGCACATTTCTTTCTTTAACTATTCTGTTCGAAATTCACTCAGTGCCCCAATTTTAGCACCAAATTAAGCAGAATGTTCCGGAGTTTCGATTGCCTGTCACTAAATGCGCAGATGTTCATGTTTTATTCGTAATTGTTAGTGTTATTGTCGGCAACTGTTTTTGAGATTTTGTTCTAGTTAACGTGAAAATGGAGTACACATTAAATGAACGACTCTTTCTTGTAAAGCAACACTGGATTACGAATTCAATTACAGCTATTCAAAGGGCATACCAGAGAGAATTTTGTGTTCGGAATCCTCCCCAAAGAAATACAATACTGGGACTGGTAAACAAATTGGAAACAACTGGATTCTCTGGTGAGTGAAAAAGGTAAAATTAGTTCATCTAGGCTTCCCACGGTTGTTGACGTAAGAGCACGACTGGATCAGTCATCTAAAAAATCATTAAGATCTTTGTCGTAGGAGACAGGGTACAGGTACTCAATGTGTCAGCTGTGAAACTGCAGGCCTAAGTCCGTATAGGATTACGATTGTCCATCACTTACAGGTACCAGAAAAGGAGAGACGACTGAATAGATGACAGATGGCGGCCATTTTCAACATTTGCTATAGAGGTAAATAATCTCCCAAAATTACTCACGCGTAATTACATAACACGTTTTGAAACAAAGAAATAAATGTATCAGTTCTTCATAAATCACCCTGTATTATCATTGTATTGTAACTATGCGAACGTGAGACGGTTGCGGGGATATTATAACTGTTTCGATTCGAGTCCGAGCAGTAGCGGCCGTGCGATGGCCGCAATCTGAAGGAAAATCTCTGTGTGTGTGTGTGTGTGTACCTTGGAGTGAAATTCCGCGGCATTTGTCTTATTTCAAATGCATATTCTGTGGAGTAAGAGCAACTATTTCCTACTCTATGGCATTCTCAACTAAAAGCCAAGCCCTTCCTCGCAAGTATGTTCTTTTATAACTCCAATATGTTGGTATTCAAGAACAAGGGATTTGTAAATTCTTTAGTAATTTATAAAATCAATCCAGAAGGTGTTTTATAGCCCCATGTCCGTCAGAACAAATTGGGCTTTTCAATGGTGAAAGAATTATCAAAATCGGTTGACCGTTTTTTGGGGATTTATCTACATACACATACACATACACAAATTTCCTCTCTTTATAATATTATTGCAGATATGATGTTTTCCAAAACCTTAAATTTTGCATTAAATAATGCATTTCTTACAACTTACAAATTGCCTTTAAAACCCAAACATTTAAATTAATCTACATTACATCTGAACAGTCGCTTGTTACAACTTGATGTGGGCACTGACGTTAACACGATGTTTTTAAATATTTTGAACTAGTCTATTCCAATTTTTCTTTCTCTACCGCTAAGCTACGATAAATGGGAGAAGTATGAATTTCACCCAAAAGTTCTATATGAATATTTCACTAGAAATACAGGCTTTGGGATCCACTGAATCCAAAATTCTGTTTTCTAAGGTTCATATGTGTGATTGCCTGTCCATAACTGCATAATTCAAAAACGAAATAACAAAGTTCACTCATAAATCAGACACCGTTTGTGTCGTCCTCCGTGGACTAGTGGTACCGTGGTAGCCTCTAGTTCCCAAGGTCGCGGGTTCAAACCCGGCGGAGGGTGATGGATTCTTTCGGGCGTAAAAATCCTTAGCATTGCTTCCTTCGGAAGGGAAGTAAAGCTGGTGATCCCGTGTCGTAGACTTACGGCACGTAAAAGAACCTTAAGCCTGATAAAGAGGCCTCTGAGCAAAATTACAGGTTTTTCACGCCCAATATGGAATGCAATTTAATTTACCGTTTATGCATGTCAGGTAAATGTTTTCAAAAATGTCCCCTACCGCAAGCTACGTTTTATAAAACAAAATTTCGTTTTGTTCTCAAAATTTCTTGAAGTATTTTGATTAAAACATCATATGTTTATATATTGTGTAAAATGAATTGATGTGTACATTGAAGTTCGTGTGAAAAGTCTGTGAAGCACTCTTCATTCCTAATGAATTTTATTAAATGGTATATAACCGAACGAGCGAGGTGGCGCCGTGGTAACATGTAAGACTCGCATTCGGGAGATCTCGGGCTCAAAACCCCGGGGCCGACCAATCTGACCGAACGTTTTTGGGCGGTTTTCCTCGGTCACTGGGTTTGGATAATTTAATCCCCGAAGTTTGCTGGCATCTCTTTCATCACTACATTTCTTTTCCTTCTTCTTTACCGGCATACCAGGCATTGGGCTGATCACCCATCCTGGATATACTGTGATCTAGAGTTTGCTAGCTCCTCGATAGGCTACTGACCCAAGGCATTGGCTTGTAAGTCCTACAAAGAAGAGATTAATCCATTAAAGAAGAAGAAGAAGACGTTATATAACTGATAAATGATGATAGGTGGCAAAATTACTTCAAGAGGAACGTATAGCTTGTTAAAATATAGTACAGTTTGTGTAGAATACATGTTTTATCCCCTTCGTAGAAGCAGCCATTAGCTGTTCTTCTACGTTTTCCAGTACCTTAAGCAATACAATTTGAAGTGTCGTTTTACTATGAACTTTGCAAAACTTGCGTTTTATCAAGGCAGGCATATACAAAGCAGTTGACTGTCGTATCAGCCTCCTATATACTCTTGTGCATCTACTATAAATTGTGCATTGAAACCACATTTATCATAATTAATAGGAAGTAGATATTAAAGCAAGCGTCTGTATGCGGATATTTGTAGAAGACAAATGAAAATAATTATAGTAATTAGAGATAGTTGTGTTGAAACAAAAATAGTGTTTCTTAGGAAAGTTTTTTTGTTTAATACTGCTAACCCTACGAGAAGTGTCTGACAAAACTCGTAACTTCGAATGGGATTTATTAAAGCTATTCTATGCCTCAAATGTAATAGGTTTTAAAAATAATAACTAGTTTCTTACTCGTGTTGTTTAAAATCAAATCAGCATTCCATCAGCTGACAGATCGCGGCATACTGAATGCATCAACAATAAAATGTATAACGGAATACTAACCAATGCTACCAACGGCAACACTAGTTGTTGCAAAATACACTTTATTTATCATTTAGGTACTCATCATAGGAAAGCGCTACACTTGAGGCACTTTTGGCACATATTCCGAGCACAACACAACTGATCCGTCGAATCACAACTCACAACTGAACTTCACTGGCATTACCCACTTTACACTTGTAACTTCTTAACTATAGAACTCCACACACGCAAGAGCAGCCCATTTATATATGACTCGCATACAAAGCGGAACGTTCTAGAAGGTGAGGCTATTATAACATGACGAAAGGACTGTTCCGGAACAGGTAGCGGCACATAATGTTCTATTATTCCGCACTGCTATTGTTCCGACGGCCGGTTGAAGTCCTCACCCAGGTGCCGTGCCCAAAAGCTTAGCTAATATGAGAACACTAAAGACACACGTTTCAAGAACATAATTATGTTGCAAAATTACACTATTTGAATGTGCACTGATTAAAAGCATAATTTTCAAAGTTTAAAGCTGAAGAAATCGCTGGTTTTCGACGTTGGAAACTGAAGAAGTTTGGACTGAATTGGATGATGAGAAAGTAGGATTTAGTAACTTCTCTTTAGCGCTAACTATTGAGATGGACGACATACCCTATTATCACTGCATGCTGATACTATTACTGTTCAGAAACGAGCTGACGTTTAATCCTATAAAATCCATCCTTGAAAGCATAGTATAAGCTAAACGACTATGACTGGTTGATATCCGAGGCATTTCTGAACGTTACTGGTCAATATTAAATACGCGATGTCTGAATACTCCCTTTAAACGTGATATAAGCCATATTTAAATGTAAATGTACCAAAACTTTACGTTTAACAACTCTCTGTGCACGTGGAATAGGTGCAGTGGCGTAGCTTGATACTGTGTATACTGGATTTTAAAAATTCAATTTAGAATTTTTTAATTGATCCACAAAATCCCATACATTAGTGTTTCATAAAAAAGTGTGAATTCTCCATATCGATCATTATTATTATTATTATTATTATTATTATTATTATTATTATTATTAGGAACTTTACAAAATGCCTACAAATCATTATATGATTGTAAATTATGAAAACAATGTAGGTACTCACTTAGATTTTCTTGTATATAAGCCCCAGTCGGCGATTTTTATTGCAAGTTTTTCTTTTAATATTTTTAATATTTTATATTCCTTCAACACTGCATTCCTTTCCCCCACCAAAAAGCAAAAATACGAAGAAACACACTTTGTTATGAATGTAACCACCAGTTAAGCAATTAAATTTACTGTAACAGGATGTTTGAAATGTCCGTTTTTGGTTCATTACCTGGAAGACAATGCCAAGCTTAGGAATTGGTCTTTTGCCTTTAAGTTCACACTTTTTTCATAAGATAGGGTCGAAAACAGAGTTTTAAATAAGTAATTCATTAAATTGATGGTGGAATTGTCCATATTTCTAAAACCATAAATGAAACACACACAATGAAAACAATACACATGTTTACGTAAAATTAACACTTTACTGCATTGCACGGTTACACGCACATAATGCTGGTTCACCAATAACTGAGAAATGAAAGGTTTATGTTACACTGCCTTGCCCTACCCTTGTCTCCAACCCCTATTGTCCTGTTTCCGGACTTTGGAGAGAGCAGGTACACCTGGTTAAACTTGTTAAGTCTCTGCTGCTGCCTTTGTGCCCTTAATGCACAACAAAATACAGACACGTCTTCCTACAACTAAAGGTTGAAATTTAGTGGGAAAAGCTATATAAGTCCATTCTTGATGAGACTTGCACTCGCTCAGCCATTCCAGTCTCTACTCCACTTTGCTGCCGCATCATGAGATTTCGAAGCTGCCTAAGTACACAGCACTACACTCTGACACTTAGCATTAGTGTTTGGGGTGTTGGGGTAAGCAGCGGTGAAGGTGATTGTATTAATTAGTTTTTCAACACTTGTTTCAGGCTGTCTTTATTTATATGTTTAACAATTTACTTACTTTCTTGGCAATTTATTTAGGTAGACAGTCTCAAAGTCTACCCTTACGCTACGCCACTGCTATTACCGTTCAGAAGCGAGCTGAGGTTTAATGGTATAAAATCGCATCCTTGAAAGCATAGTATAAGCTAAACGACCATGACTGGTTGATATCCCAGGCATTGCTAAACGTTACTGGTCAATATTAAACACGCGGCGTCTGAACGTGATATAAGCCATATTTAAATGTAAATGTACCAAAACTTTAGGTTTAACAACCCTCTGTGCACGTGGAATAGGTATGGTAGTTGGGTTCATTTATGCCAAGGGTCACCAACCGCCTGCCAAATGGATGGAACTAGCCCGCGTTACACTCGCCGCTAATCGATTCTTCTCTGTTATAAAACGACAAAGTTACTATTTGTGAAATACGTTTTGCGGGCTAGTTTTGCCCATTTGGCAGGCGGTGCCGTCCCTGCTTTACGCCTATCATTTTGTATTGTGTTCAACTTTACTACCTTCAACTTAACATGGCTTTTACAAATATTTCTGGCATAAACAACAGGAATATTTTATACTTTACAAGTAAGCGTTTTATAACTTTGGAAAATGTGTTAATCGTTAGCACGAAATTGATCAAAAGTGAAAACGTCTAGACTTTTCAATCTTTAAAACAACACTGCCACGTTCAAATCTAAACTACGAAGTTCATTGAAACCTTTTGAAGAAAACGTTGTATGTAACACCTGTTAAAATCGCAAAACTATACTTGCAATTACTTTTAACATAAATTGGTGGACAAATTTCTTTTCAATAAAACCAATTGCGGTTCGTTAAAAATAAAGCCTATAAGGAGTACTAAACTCAGTAAAAAACCATAACACAATAACTTTCAGAGGAGCGAATGCTTTCTGCAACTATATGCTATTTTTGCGTTTTTAGTATTTTGGAAAATTTAAAAACACGGTTTTATATATCTAAAAATAAATTTCACGTGGTAATTTACAATATACAGTCCTCCAAATATATTAATAACATAGAGAGAAACTTCCAACTTGATACATGTAGCAGTATTTGAAACCATTGAATTGGGATAACTAACATATTTTATTTTATTTAAACGCCTAAGGTAAAGGACGTAGCTCTGTACTGTTGGAATAGTTATTAAACTCTGATGTGTCACACGCCTTTCTCTACCCTATAATTATTCTTAAAAGCTTATTCTTGTATGTTTCATTTTAATCGAGATAAACCTTTGCACATTTCGTTATAGATACAAAGGGAAAAGCGATAGTCAGCGAAATATTTAAGAACTGGACGCTATATACTGGCCTTCAAATTCCACTGCTTCCATGCAATTGCGAAAAACAACTGAATGTCGTCAGGACTTTGTAGAATGACAAAGTCTTGGAAAATACGAACCTTAATAACGGATATCTCAGAAATGGTTTGTGCAATAAAAAAGTTATTGGAAACAAATTGTGTTTTAAAGAGATGCACAGTCGGGTACAAAAAAATCGTGCCTATATGAGGAACCGCGGATTAAGTTGGAAATCAGTATTTTTTTCCGTTTATTTTACGCATACAATTTTCATACAATAGTGTACAAATTCCATCTCCTCTACAACCCATTTGCACATACAAATATTTGAAAAAAAAGGATTGATAACACCTATCTCACAAAGTAAGTACAATAATTCTTATATTATTTTGACAATGCCACGTTTCTTCTACTGTTAATTTCCTCTTCTGAATGTATATAAATTTACATAAGTCTGTTGTGTTAGTTGATAGCTGGTGTTCGATTGAGTATGTGTGTCAAAGTACTGATTCAAAGTTTCTGAAGTTCACTGCACTACACTGTCACCGTTTCCTGCTCTTTTTTTCGAGTTTATGATGAACACTTAATCGCAAAGAAAGTAAATGTTAAATTTGAAATTCTTCTTTACATATGCCCCTTCTTAAACAGACAGAACATCTAAGTTGGGGCCGATTAAAGTAATTAACACGCCTCTGCCGCGCCTTCCATTCCTCATTCGGTTACAGAGGTTAATGCTTGAATGCCGAACCAATAAGAGCCGAACTCATTCAGGGGCTAGTATGGACAGTCTTTGGGAGGCATATTGTTTCAACCATTCTGGTGACATATACCGATTCTTCACCCCTTTCATCGCTCAGCTAGACCTGACCTTTCTTCATAGGGTAATGCTAGCATATCGGACTTCAGCTAAAACCAATTAGGTTAGCTCACCTAATGCGGGCGCGGAACACAAACGATGAGATTCTGTCAACATTCAAGAATGGAAAACACTAAAAGTAAGCAAAAGCATCGGCACGTTTACGTTTTCTTCTATC
Source organism: Deroplatys truncata (assembly GCA_030765065.1). Taxonomy (NCBI): domain Eukaryota; kingdom Metazoa; phylum Arthropoda; class Insecta; order Mantodea; family Mantidae; genus Deroplatys; species Deroplatys truncata. Next base: position 669,966,783 of record CM060990.1, read on the forward strand.
GCTTAACGTTTACCAGTTAAACAAGGATATACAAAATTATTTTCGAATAAAGTGAAATTCACAGGCTATTCCCAGAAAATTAAAAAACATACATTTTATTTTTTATGCAATTAATATAATGTTTTAATCAAAATCATGAGAGCCATTTTTTAGAAATTAAAAAAATTCGACATTTTCATGTGAAGGGTAGTTTGGAGTGGGGGGATTTCTTGAAAATCTTCGTGTTATTTTTGGACTACATTGAACATAAATACCAAGTTTGGTGTTCATCCGGCTTTACGTTTTCGAGTTATGCTGTTCATACACACACACCATTTTCTAAAAACTCTTCTTTGGATTGAATGAAGGGTCTCAAAACATGTATTTACGGTGAAATCTCGGTATGTACGTGGTAGAGAAAGTAAAAATAGGATAGTGTTACAATGTTCTTTTTTAACAAATTACCCTCCTTTTTGTAGAACCTGCTTTTGCTCGGTAGCCTGTCGAGGAGCAAGCAAGCAATCTCTACATTAAAATTCTAGTAGAGGACCTCATCTCGTATTCAGCTACTGTGCGAATTATTAGCACTTGCAATAGAAACTTTACATTTGTAATATTTTGTTCCTATGCCATAAATTTGTTGTATAGAAGTGATTAAATTAAGTAACCCGTTTGTTTCTCTGCTTTTGTACGAAGAGTTTTATTTCATGTTTTAATTCTATTGTATTTGTGGCCTATTCGGGTGGCGCCTTGGCCGAGTGGTTAGACCTCTCGCCTTTAACTAAGGCCGCCCGGTTTCAATTTCAGGGAACCGCCTGTGGGATTTGTAGTGGTCAAAGCTGCGTCAGAGGGGGTTTTCTCCGGGTTCTTCGCTTTCCCTCGCCATTCATTTCACTAATTTCTCCATCATCACCTTTCCTATCATTTGTCACACCGCCATTTTATATCATCTCCTTCCTTGCTTTCATACCAGGCTTCGGGCTGATCACCCATCCTGGCTGTTCTCTCTGATCCATAGTATGTGCTGTCTGACCCCAGGCACCCGCTGGTAAGTCCTGGGGGTGTAAGCCCTAACAATGGGAGGGTAAACAGAAAAATAAGAATATCCCTATTCATTTTTCTTTTTCCTCCACTTCCAGTTATTCTTTATCTTACGCTTTCTCTTTTTATTAAAGACTCATATAGCGTGTATATTGATGTATTTTCATCTCAACTTTTCTAATTGGAGGACCCTAGCTACTAAGGGATTAATTAAATAAATTCATGAGAAATGTACACGTACATACATTTGCATGTATAGTTACATTTGCGAATTAGTGTGAAATTTTGTATCTTTTTCAGCCGTACGTGGTGTGTTTATATAATCTGGCATTTTAAATGTCTTCTGTTTCAGTTATACTTTTCATGTTCCCGACGCATGAAACGAACCGAGGTTTTATTCAGATAGACCAGTGTTCCTGACTCTAACTAGCATTGTGTCATGTTTACTGGCATATCTCAATATACCGAGCGAAATGGCTCAGGCGGCAATGTCTGTGGCCAGCATTAGGGAGGTCGTGGGTTCGATTCCGGCGGTTTTTTCGGTGGTTTCCCCGGGTCGCTAGGCGAATGCTGGTAAGGTCAATTATATCCCCCGAATTTCCTGTCCCTCCATTTCACCTCCATTGTCATTTCACTTCACCTTTGATCTGCTTGGCTGTTTCAGGGTTATGTCGGCATTGCATGGCAGGGGAAAAGGATGCTCTTTGGAACAGTTCACCTGTCATCGGAGGAGTTTCAATCTGGAAAATATAGGGACTCTGCCGTGTCTCCTGATCCGACCGCCCTGTGTCTCATCTTACTTCACCCCTCCCTCCCGCAGCCTAAGCACAAAAATCTCCATAGGTCGAGGTGCTAAGTCCCTCCGCTCCTACCGAGAAGGATGGCTCAGGCGGTTTCGTCTGCGGGCCACAATCGGGAGGCCCCGGGATCGATCCCGGCGACGCTCGATCCTCTGGCCAAAGGGCTTTCGTGGTTTTCACGACTCTCCTCCCTCTCATTTCCTGCACCCATCATCTTCCTTGTCATCTGTTTCAGTGTTGTAGGAACAGGCGACGGTGTTCGGCGGGTTGCGGCTGGGCGGTGGCTTGCGCTCTGTAAAGGTTTCTTCCCTGGCGTCGTTGCGGTACCGCTCAGTTAGGCCTCTTCTCTGCGTGGGGCTCCGCTCCGAGGGACCCAGACTTGTAGGCTGAGACCGGGTGGCGTCAGATGCGTTCTATCTAGAAACGTTAGGGACCCCGTCGGCATCCGGATCTGGCCACCCTTCGGGTGTCTTATTCTTCGCTTCCAAGGGTCACGTTGGAAGCAAAAAGGACCTGCCCCTGTTCCGGGGGCCTCTCCCTGAAACGCATCTTTACCTTTACCCCTCCACCCCTAGTCCTAGTCCTACCTCAATATAATGAAGGGAAAAGGACCTTACAAGCGGAATGCATCGTAATTGCTTACTTCACACAGTGTCTTGTTTACCGCTGGTTGGGAAGTCCGTACGTTGAGCGCAGGAGATCCTATAGCTTGTCGCGGTTATCTCTCGTGTTATCTTATTTGCTGGCGCCTGTTATTGTTTTACTATTTTGAATTTTGGGTTCTTTGTCCTCCGGCTAGCTATTATTACTCAGTCGAGCAAATATCTCTTGAACAGGGTGTGTAAACGGAAAGGAGTTGTTACTAAAAGATAACACTGATAAAAGAATTTGTTTTTACACTTTTATTGCCGTCACAATTAATTAATTTCACATATTTAATCTTGATACACGCCTGACTGAAACTGTTATATTTTCGAATGTAACTACAAACACTTATTTTCCGCGCACTATTAATTCGCGTATTTCACATTTTGTAACTAACTTTACGACGCGAGGGATTCTGTAGAATTTCATAATGTGTACTTCGTGAATGCTGACGTGTAACTCACGAGAGAGATTTCTTAGAAATGCGCGACGTTTGCCTTGTGTATGATTCTGTAGAACTGCGTGATACCTACCCCCGGCTTAAGAATTTATACTCCCTCACCCCGATATGCCTAAACATTATAATAGATCTGCTATTGGTTAATAAATCGCGCCAACATTAGTCTATTCTGTCAGCCAATCAAAATTACTAATACATATGCTCTAGGGAAGATATTCCCTCCATTTCTAAAGAAAGGCACGCTACTCTGACGTCATTTGTTTGTCTCTTCTAATTGATAAACAACTTACCCCCTCGCTTCATTGTTACCCGCTCCTATTGTCAGTTTCAGTGAGGCCGTGTAAACTTATTTCCTAAAAATGCTTATAATTAACAAACATCTCAAATCATTGTCATACAATAATGTTAATTTACACTACAATTACTCTGGCATTCACAGTGTTGTGATGTAAAATACTGCCTCAAGCTCCGGTGGCAAGCCGGATAATAAATGTTACACTATTTATTTTTTGGCAAAATTAATAAAATATCTATAACCTCTATCATTCACATTATTATATTTGAAGCATAACAAAGCAGAAAACAGCACCTTCTTTTTATAAAACTTAAAAAACTCTAACAATGTTAATTACTCGAAAATAAACACTTCATACTCAATATAGCGACTCTATATACATACTCAAACACTATACTACAAATATCCACCTTGAGTGACTTAGGAAAACAAAGTATTTAAACTTAAACATCGCCTTGCTAAGGATATTTCTTCCTCTTTTAAACAGCAAGCAGCATGCTTCAAAGTAGATGTTACTGTTTACAAAACCATTACATTCACTAATGTTTTCTGAGGAGGAATTTACAATTCTTTTTGTCACTTAATGGGCAGATGCCTTATTTTTACATTAACTATAACACACTCTTGCAACATTGATACAAGAGGTTGAATATTGCACCAATAAGGTAATAAAGAAGAATGTCATGCTGTTTTAAAAGCTGGGGAAGTACTCATTAAATCCTTAGTAAGATATTCAAATTCCATAGGCTCGTTTGAATAGGTCACGCGGTATCAGCTATAGCAGCAGGGGGGGGGGGAGCTAGGTGACATGTGACTGCTACGCTCTCCAGAAGGTATTATGATAATTACTCTTTCTTCTTTATTCTTAGGTATGTGAAACTATAATAAATTGTGGAATATAGCCAGGATTTCAACCACGGATCTCCCGGTCTTCGTCCGGTGGCTCTAACCACTAAGCTACCATGGCAACATGCCGGCACGACATTAAATTCTCCAACTGATTCGCGTTTTTCACGGTAAACCACAAGGAGATATTAAATTGTATTAAGATGACATACCCCAATGGCGACTTACAGTGTTGCAAGTATTGTAAGTCCCGGGCTTCATAGTTTCAACCATTGTTAGGCCAATTAATGGAATTAATTGATCTTTCCACACAAGCTTTTTGTTGGAAAAGGTTGGAAAGTAGAATCAGACGACTGAAAAATACAATGCCATAAGCGGGATTTGAACCACGGATCTCCCGGTCTCCGTCCGGTTGCAATATAATAAATTGTAGTGTCTGATTTTGTTAATAACATTTAGTTGAATCAAATGCAAATTCCGAGTGTTCTTTGGGGCGATTTTTGCGTTCCATGTAGTTAACCTTTGTTCTTGTTTTTCCTACCTCTGAACTACACCCCTAGTCATGCCCACGAGTAAAATGAAGCTGAAACTATCCAAAAACATAGTGGGTATCATGACAATAGCACTTACCGTGCTGCGAGACTGGCAAGGGCACTTGTCTCAGATGTTTAGAATACAACACTGTAATACTTACTTTGACAGTTGGACATGGCCGGCATCCGGAATCCCAGAGGGTCCGTCCTCTGCAGAGGGTCGAGCGGACTGCCGAAGTGTCCGGACAAGAAGGGTCGCTGCCCAAATGCGAAAGCGTGAAACTGCTGCTGCTGCCCTAGAAGAGACAGCACTACACATCAGACTGAAACCTGCCCGTGGCCAGCACTATAATTCCAATGCAGTCTTTGTTTACACTAAAGTATAAGGAACTGGGTATTTCCAATGGTAATACAAAGTAAAATCTTTAAAAATATGTAATTATTGCCCCAAAAAAATTCTCTACATATTTTTGGTCGATAGTGACTAGGCATAGGAATTTATAAACATTAAAGTCAGGATAAAGGAAATGAAGTTGAAATGTTACTGGACTTTACGCAGTGACATCGCAGGTTATAAACTACACCATCCCTCGTACAGTCTCTTGACGTTTACAGACAACACTCACCAGACCGTGTTAACCTGCGCGTCAGCGACTTACGACCACTGTTTTTTACATTCCTTGTACTGAATAATGGTTCTATGTATATAATTTGAAGCCAATTGCTTAGAAATTTCTATGCCTGTTAATGACTATTTACGGAAACATATAGACGAAATTATTAAGACATATTTTTAATTATCAACAGTTTGTTCTCCTACTATAATACTTTTGAATGTTACGATTGAAACTGTTATTGAAAAAGCTCGTCCAAAATGGATTTAAAAATAATAGCATACGTGATAAATTTTATTTATGATAGAATACAAATATTGAATCACTTATATGTTTAATGTTTTATCAAATTAAGTAAATCATATATATGATATATAAGCTAATCTATCTAGGTATATGTAACTAAATATGGTAGTTGTTTCATTACTAAAGACATTGTTAAAAATCCTATATAAATTGTACGAAAAATTGTATAACACGAAACAATTGAATACTATGTATTATGACGTTTTCTTACACAAACGTCTTTGAACATATGTAGAGCTTTTGCACATAAGGGAGATAATACAGATTATGAAAGTAAGAATTTTAGGCTTGACTACAAGTACAGAAATAGAACATTTAAAAAAAATGTTTACGTAAGTTTTACAATGGTATTCTTTATAAATCCGATTCTTTCTAAAAAAAATCTATATCCTGGGGTTTTAAGCAAAATTAAAGTGTCTGCAATGAGAACCTTCAGTTTTGTAAGCATGTCTGGGCTGACTTAAGGAATCAAGTTATCAATAAATTTTCATTTATTTAAATTATTTATGTTATAACAAGTGTATTTCCTGGAAAAATAATAGTTTATTGTTGCATTAAACCCAGTTTTTATATGTTTATGTAAGTGTTGTTCTAGGAAATTAAAATTAATGGAATTGTAACCTGCTTAGGAAACACGTTTAATTATACCTCACACGAATAGTTCCACTTTTCAGTTACATCGCAAAGTCTTAACAAATGAAAAAATTTACAATTGCCATCGGCTGCAATAACTATGATCATAAGCTTTATGGACCTGAACCTAAATTGAATTAGATTTTAATAACACATACAGTAGTAAAATCACGGTAAAATGTAACATTTTAAAACTGAACACAATGTCTCTGGTGTTACATGAGCAACAAAACATATAGTAATAATTACCATTTTATGATCAAATGAAAATTTATTTAATGATTTGATTTTTAAAGTACTATAGTGACGAGTTTTAAACGTGCTTCCTCTTAAGATAGTTGAATATTGATTTTGAAAAGAATTATTATTCTTAAACCTGAAATGTGATGTTTTGTATTAAGAGGTGCAGGATAAACAAGTAATGAAATTCTTAAGCAAACATACACAAAATTTATGTATATCATTATTTTTTTAGAGACATTGCTTAAATACTACATTTATAGAATGCTGATTTCAACCAACATGAAATGTGTAAAATAAACAAAAGCACAACTAATTCGCAACCTTTTAACCTTTCCCAGTTCAGGAAGGCCTTATGTCATCACTACGTATATTTGTTTTCGGGAGTCCGTATGTCCTCTGTGGTGTGGAGGTTACCACGCTAGCCTCTGGTTCACGAGTTCGCGGGTTCAAACGATGGTTTTTTTCGGGCGTAAAAATCCTTATTATGGCTTCCTTAGAAAGGGAAATAAAGCCGGTGGTCCCGTTTCGTAGATTTACGGCACATAAAAGAACCTCAAGCCTGATAAATGGGCCTGTGAGCAAAATTACCGGTCTTTCACGCCCAATGTAGAATTGGACGCTGAAGGCTACATCAGTTAAAGAGCGTCCATAAATAAAACTCAATTTTACGTTTTTAATTTGGGAGTCCGTATAAAAATTGGTCTTTCAAGGATTAATTTTCGACAATTCTCTATCTTTACTAGTATTATATTTTGATGCTATATTTAAATTTATTGATAGTATGGCTTAAAACAAATAAAGGAAGGAAATAAAAGATTTTATCGACATGTTTTCCGTTTCATATATATGAAAACTTGTGTTCTGCTACAGTATTAATGAAGACTCGGCAGGAACTACGTACGCAAATCACCGTTTACTTTACGAGGGCCCACCTCGTCCTTTACCATATACTTGGTGACACTGTAGCGAAGGGTCAAACCTAGGTAAGTTCTAACCTCTTGGGCAGTACTGAACATTGCTTTAGTCAACTAGTCAACAAATTCTAGATCTTGCCATGCAGGCTTCAAGACCACAATTACCTACTAACGTTGTGATTAATGCTTTATAAAGTACGACTGAACGACACCAAACAGAATTCTATACTGCCATGTTGTGGAGTGACCTTGTCATTGCGTGCTCCGTGTATGGCCGGAAAAAATTGTCGTGCAACAGCGGACCCCTTTTAAACTGATGTCAGTGTATTATCAAATTTATTTAGATGATTTCACTCCAACTTACTACTGATTAAAGCTACCCACTAGTACTGGTGTACGCTAGAAGACAGTCTGTACATAACATGTAATACATCGACCTGTTTCTTAAACTCCTACTATTATTATTCAACAAAACTGATATTTTATTATATACCATATAAAAATGCAGCTGAGTCATTGGATAGATACTCAGGGCTCAGCATCTCAGTAGGCCCATTGTGTCTTACGTGAGCCCTGGGAGAAAGAGATGGAAAGGAGATCCGAAAAGTGGCCAGATTCGCTCAACGATGCGTGCTAGCAGGGAAGGAGTCCCTAACGATTTCAGAGTAGCATCAATCCTGACGCCGGCGCAAGCCTGCCTCCACCATCATCAATCCGGGGGCCCGGGAACGATCCCCAAGGAAGGGGCACCAGCCGGCTATCCAAGTGCCAGAGAGAAATGCATTAAACAGTGCAATCTCCACCGTCCCGCACAAATCTTCGGGACCTAGTCTTGCAACCCGCAAACATATGAGGATGAACCAGATAAAAGTTGAGGCACTATTTTATCACTTAAATGATGTCAGTCTAATTATATAATATCAGCCCGCCTTAAAGCAATATGTGTATAGTAATATATAAAGTGTATGTAACAGTCATTATACTATGTTTATATTATTATATACATGTATAAAAATTTTATGTGAATGTATTATGTAGTTTAACAATGTAGGAGCTGTGAGAATAGAAGCAAGCTGCTTTCCGTAGCAAACAGAATTACAAAGTAAACGCCGAAAGTTGCTAACAATGAGGTAACCTTGAGGCAACAATAAATTAGAAAGTTTAATAAGACTACTAATACTTCTTGGGTCAATAATGATGTACTGTTTAAAACAGTATATAAATAGCCAATCAAAAACTAGAAAAAGCTGAAGTTGAATAAAGGTATTCTATTGGAGTAGGCTTAGATTGAAATATAGTAAATGTACAAATTCAGGCGGGAGACCCCAAGGAAGCGTAACCAAGCAGTTAGATTCAGTACGGGTTCAGTGTGAGACATAAAAATTCATTGCGGTGACAATAATATAAAGTTTACGTGTTAAAAAGTACAATTAACAATAATCTCACAGCTCTATAGTAATATATAACAGTGAAGTGTTATTTAATCGTGTGAAGGATTAATAAACAAAGTACAATAAGATTATAATTTGTGTAAGCCTTGTTCTTTAGCCGTACCAGTCCTGCTAAGAGATACGTGCTCTAAAATACTAACAACGCAGCCAAGGTATACATATATAATATTACAATAAACATTAAAATACTAAATTGACTTTTAAACGTGGGGATGAAGGCCACCGGAAAAGTAAACGTGGGGCGAAGACCACCGGAAAGTCTGTATCGTACTGAGGCGAACACTCCTAGAAGCAATCTCCCGCAAAACTGGCATCCATTACGTGTGTAATCTAAAACAGCTTCAAATTGGTGCCTAAACGAGGTGCAACAACAATTAAACCTCTTCAAGTTTGGCTCCCATACGTGGGACTGCAATGACTGCAAAAGAAATCATTTGGGACAGGGAATCCGTGGTAGAGGAGGTATGATCCCATTAGTTGCCTAACTACCTGAGAAAACCAAGAAAAAGGCATTCCTTTGTAATAGTGTTTAAAGCCCGCTCTTACTATATACGGCACCGTAGACAACCGTGGTACATGAAAGGGAATGATAATTCGGAAAGGTAGTTTGCGAAAGATATGTTCCAGGCCGAAGTTTAGAGTAGCTCCCTGGCATTTGCTACTTATGGCAACTGAAGAAAACATGGGAAAAACCTCAGTCATGAGGATTTGAACGGCAGACCTCCCATTCACTATTCACCATATTGTACCCGTTGCCACAATATTGATACCCTTCATCACCGGTTCACAACCTGTATTCCGACACTTGGCAATGGATCAAACATAAAATTCGCTGCATTACTATGACGGGTTGATCACGCATCCTGGTTGTTCTGTCTGATCCATGAGTGTCTGCTCCTCGACGGGCCTCTGACCCCAGGCACCCGCCTGTAAGTCCTGGGGGGTGTAAGTCCTGCATAAGAGGAGGGTAAACAGATAATGAATGAATACTATGGCGGAGAACTCCAATGTCATTCATAGGGCTATATTATATCTCGATATCAAGATTCAACGTTATGTGTTTGCTCAAATATGGCTTGTCATGGGGTATCCCCATTACATGCTGCAGGATCCCACCCCAAGTGTGCGAGGTCTCGAGACTTTCCTGACAGACCACCGGACCTGACTAAAACGGAAAAAACGAGAGACACTGTTGTTAATCGGCCCCAACTTAGATGATCTCTCTGTTTAAGAAGGGGCATTTCTAAAGAAGAATTTTAAATTTAACATTTACTTTCTTTGCGATTAAGTGTTCCTAATAAAGTCGAAAAAAAGAAAAAAGCAGGAAACGGTGAAAGTGTAGTGCAGTGAGCTTCCGAAACTTTGAATCAGTGCTTTGACCCACATACTCAATCGATCACCAGCTATCAACCAACAAAACAGACTTTTGGAAATTTATATACATTCAGAAGAGAAAATTAACAATACAAGAAACATGGCATTGTCAAAATAATTTAAGAATTATTGTGCTCACTTTGTGAGATAAGTGTTGTCAATTCTTTTTTTCAAATATTTGTATGTGCAAATGGGTTGTAGAGGAGATGGAATTTGTACACTATTGTACGATAATTGAAAGCGTAAAATAAACAGAAAGAAGAATTTTAAAAAAGTTCACTAGTGCGTACCTTAACGACTTCAGATGCCTGTGTTGGTTAAAAAAACCAAGGTAAGGGTGGCCGGCACAACGAACTCTGGAGCTCCAGAATTCGAGCCTCACACGTTGCCATCTCGTTGGGTAACTAAGCCACAAAGAAAGAATAATTTAACGCGGCTTCCATACGTGACTACAATATGATTAGGAAATCCCATTCACGCGAAGTATGATTCACAATGGCTCACAAATTTGTATTCTGTAGGTCAAGAGATTCCCTTACGTTGTGACAGGACTTGGTGACCCTCGTGAGTTAAGATTTTTGTATACTCGTGGCCGTGTTGTGGCACAAAGTCACGATCCACCCCGGATTAACAGCGTACGTGCGGGAAAGTCGAGGTTTAGAGCGACCGACGCTCTGGAATTTCTTCTCCCCAAAGGGGAATCGGGATAATACAGCTAAATATGACCGCATGACAAAAACTGTCTCCTTCGTTCTGCTCAAAGATGTCTTTCTTGGCCCTTAAACCGTAACGTGGTGGTCCAGCTAACTCCCAGAGGCACGTGTTTAGAAATATTCCCAATCTTATGTTAGCTGCAGTCTAGTATATCCTCATAGCTGCTTTATATTGTTATTTCCTCTCCTCAAAGCATGGGTTATAGCTCAGTTGATACCAGGTCTTTAAATATATTTGCAATATCAAAATTTAGAAACATTTCCAGAAGCAACATGTGGAAAGTAAAATCTCTATTACGTAAAATCTAACCTAAAAACATTAATACTAAGTAATTTTTTTCTTTTTGCACAACTTATAATTCTGAAAAAAAACCTACGTATACTTTATGTAGTCTCTTAACCTTCCAGTACTTGTTGTAGCCCCACTGTTGGAGAGCCAAACTTGCAGGGATTAATTGTTGTAGCGGTGGTTGCACCACGTTATGGATGCCAAACTGGCGGAACATTGTTTCTTGGAGTTTTCGCCCCACATTTACTTTTCCGGTGGCTTTCGCCCCACGTTTAAAAATCAAATTTGTATTTTAATGGAAAGGTAGAATCGGATGACTGAAAAACTCAATGCCATAGCCGGGATTTAAACCGGCTATGGCATTGAATTTTTCAGTCATATAATTCTACCTTTCCAGCCTTGTCCAACACATGGCTTGTGTGAAAGAACAATTAATTCCATTGTATTTTAATGTTTTTTTATGTATATATGTATGTATACCTCGGCTGCGTTATTAGTATTTTTAGAGCAAGTATCTCTTAGCACGGCTGGTGTGGCTTAAGAAGAAGGCTTACACAAATTATAATTGTATTGTACTTTTTGTATTAATCCTGCACACGATTAAATAACACTCCACTGATATTTCCTACTATAGAGCTGTGAGATTATTGTTAATTGTACTTTTTAACACGTAAACTTCTTATTATTCTCACTGCAATGAAATTTCTTGTCTCACACTGAACCTGTAGCGCACCGATCGGGTACGCAATCTTGTACCGTCTACCGTCTGAATTTATATATTTTCCCTACTTCAAGTCTCTGATTGGCTAATCCTACTCTAATAGAATACTTTTATTTAACTTAAGCTTTTCTAGTTTTTGATTGGCTATTTATACACTGTTATGAATATTATATTATGGTTCCAAGAATTATTAGTAGCATTATTAAACTTTCTAATTTATTGTTGTCTCAAGGTTACCTCATTGTTAGCAACTTTCGACTTTTACTTTTTAATTATGTTTGCTACGGAAAGCAGCTTGCTTCTATTCTCACAGCTCCTACATTCTTAAGCTACATAATACATTCACATAACATTATTATACATGTACATAAAAATATAAACATAATTCAATGACGTAACATACACTTTATATATTATACACATATTGCTTTAAGGCGGGCTGTTATTATATTTTATATTATATAATTAGACTGTGTTAAGTGTTAAAAATAATGCCTCAACCTCCTTTTAATAAACTCAGGTCTGCGGAGACGGTGAATCAAATAGTTGGAATATTGCTGAAAGTGGGCCCGGAGTACATTGAGCTGAGAGTTGCGCGATACTTATTGGATATGCACTGAAAATCCATTTTCCAAAGTTTTCGGTTAATCTGGGTGAAATTCTAAGCCAGGAGATCTATGAAAATAGTAAAACTATGAACAAATTATTCATTCGCAAAAATTATTTAATTACTTTGGATTTGATTTTTAAAAACTGCTTGTAATAGGGCACAAAAAACCTTCTTTTACCATGTATATATTTTTAACATCATAGTAAAATTAAACGTCTTTTGACACTTCTCAGTCTTCATGCAAGGTAACTCAGATTGTATTCCATACAACTGCATGGCATTTAGAGAACACCTTTAATATTTGTTAGTGAGTAATTACACGAGAGAAATCTTTATATTTGCATAACATTACAAAGCATTGTTTTTAAATACCTGCTAGATTTATTTCATAGAAATTTAAATTTAAAGATTCTTTGCATAAACTTAATAAACGGAATAAACGCAATAGCTTTTGCTGAATTACTATCCCATAATTTTTAGTTTTTAGTGCATACACATTAATAAACAATTTCGTATTACATGCTAATTATGAGACTAACACTCTTTCAAAAACATTATCCAATTGGCAAAAACTTTTTTTCTAACAAAGCTACAAATTATAAATCTCTTACTGTCAAGGCTAATAATAATCATAGGTTTTATTATTTTATATAATTATATCCTGGCTGAATACAACTATTTGTACACGATGTGGCTGACTTTGAAGCCAAAAGACTGCATAAAGACTATCACATGCTCCTCGTTTTCAAATATACCTCGTGTACCATACCTATTGAATTCGATGTATTGTAGTTCCCGAGGTCGCGGGATCAACCCTGCGGAGGGCGATGGATTTTTTTCGGGCATAAAAATCCTTAGCATAGCTTTCTTCGGAAAGGAAGTAAAGCCGGTGGCCCTGTGTCGTAGATTTATGGCACGTAAAATAACCTCAAACCTGATAAAGAGACCTCTGAGCGAAATTACCGGTCTTTCACGCCCAATATAGAATGGGACGCTAAGGATCACAGCAGTTAAAGAGCGTTCATAAATAAAACTTAATGTATTTTTTATTTTTTGATGTATTGTACGACTAATCACCCCACGAAAATATTATTGGTGCATTTTCCACATCACTCTGTTGTTGTTAGTGGCACCAGCTTCAAAATTTTCACACTTCACTCGTATTTTGTTTAATATTGCTGTTAAGCGTAATCTAGCACATTGAGTGAAACAAAATATTTAACGAAAAAGGCCGTACATTACATAGTGTGGACCATGTTTACGCCACAAGCTAACAGACTGAAGGAAAAGCAAATATTTTCAAACGCTGAATTACCTCACGTCTGAAGTTTCGATTCCTTTCTGCTGAAATCACCGATTTCGTCAACGATATAATAAAATGTAAAGGCTTAGAGCGAATCACTTACCAATCCAGGTGACTGCAGAAATAGTTCAGTGTGGCACATCAGGTAAATATTGTGAACTGTCACTTCGCGCAGTTCCCACTGTCACCTAATAACTTTATCTAGTTCACCGGTACTTCACTTTTCTCGCGCTGTCACTTCACTAGTGTGAACTAGTTCAATTTCTCCCTGTCACTTCACTTTGTTTTCATTAACACCTCATTTACTTCGTGACGTAACGAAGTACGCAACGAGTAGAAAATTCTTCCGGATGGTTCACTCACTGGGAAGGCGAACACAAGACTTCTCTAATCTCTCGCGGAAGTAGCACTCACTGCGCGTCACAGTTGTCACAAACTTACTTCTAGAACCGCACTCACAAACCCCGTTTACCAACTCACTGCCAACTTACGGACTTATTCGCGAGAGCGCTCGCTTATAATCTTTAGGAAAAACATTCTTGAATGTGCTGGCGCCAGTAGAAGGGGAAAATCCTTACCTAATATAACCTACCTACTATAAAGGTAATTAATAGAGATATGAAAATATATTTAATACATGAGTATTCTTCCTACAATGATATAAATACGAGGGTGTATCTTAAAATTCTAATTGTCTCCGGGAAGTTTTTATGGTATATTGACGAAACATTTTCAGTGTTATAATTGGTCCCTAGGTGCATGATACTTAGAAAGTTAGCTTTTTTGTCCTTTATGTTTTTACAGATAGTGACTAAAGTGTAAGATGGACAAGACTGAGGCTCGCAGCATAATAAGATTCCTGCATTGAAAGTAATAGTGCCCGGGAAATTCATGATGAGATGATGACAGAATTTTTCATCTTATGACATATTTGTCAGGTGGAAAAGGAATTTCCAAATTGGTCACAGGTCCCTCACAACCGACCCAAGACTTAGAAGACCATCATTGATGGAGGACGCGGCCACGGTGAAGAAAGTGGAGTGTTTAATCCTGGAAACCACCCAAATGTTCATGAATGAAACTGGTCTCAGTTATGGTAGTATGTGGAAAATTATTCATGACGAACTGTACATGCCTAAGGAGTCTGCATGGTGGATTCCATGTTTGCTAACTCCTTTCCAGAAAAAAACACGCCGTGACCTCTCAGCTGTTGATGCTGTTGGAACAGGATGAAGAGGATTTTTTACCGCCTGGTAACCATGGAAGAATCTTGGATCTATCAATATGATCCAGAGGCCAAAACCATAAGCAAGGAATGGAAAAAATGCTGATTCCTCTCCCATCCCAAAAATGGCAAAGGTGCAAAACTCAGCAGGCAAGGTTATACTCTCAGTTTTTTGGGAATGTCTTGTACTCATCCCCACAGATTACCTGCAAAGGGTAAAAGCATCACTAGTGTATACTACAGCAGTCTTATGGGCAAGTTTCGAAATGCTCTGATTTGGAAATACCGCAGTAATCTCTCTAGAGGCATTCGTTTCCTAGCTGACAATGCATCATCTCATCGTCTCAAGTTGCTGTTGACAAAACAAAGGCATGTAGCTCCCGATCTTTTCTTGGTTCCCAGAAATGAAATATTCGTTAGGGGATCGCCGATTTGACAACAAAGATAACGCCATTCATGAAGTAGAAGAGTGGTTTAAGACGCAATCTGCAGACTTCTACAATAATGGTATTAGGAAGGTCCAGAAACACTGGGAAAAATGCGCAAATCTGGATGGTGACTAGAGATGAGTTAACAACTACCAATAAAAACATATTTTGTCAATTTTTAAAGGCGATAATTAAAAGTTTACGATACTCTCTCGTATATATGTATAAAATGAAAGAGTAAATTCCAATTAGTAAGACTGGACAATAGACTTTTTGCAATTTTCGGCATTTAGTCTACCTTTAAATTTCCAGGCTGAATGTTCATCATAAGAGAAGTCCCTTTACCGTAGTCTACATTAGAGAGATGTGCATGGAGCATGCATTATTAAGTCCGGTAGTAAACACCGGCCTCGCATATACATAATTATGGCCAGCAAAAGTAATTAAACGAAGCTCTGGCTCCCGGTAAGCTCTCCTAAAGCTGTGGAGCATTAGGGCCGTGTGTCTGCCATACCTCCCTTGCCATGCTAATCACCTGGCGATTTGTGAGGTGCTTCCGGTTATTACAATGCATGGATTTGAGCCAGGAATTATGGACGGTTTTATAAGAATCTGGGTTAGAGATGGCTTTAAAAGGCAACTCTTTCATTTGTCTATTCTAAATCTAAAGAAATGCTTTCGCTTATAAATTCACTGCTGCTTCCACCCAAATATTCGATATTGAGATTTCAGTATGTTGACGGCCCCTGAAAAAAATGCGATGTACTACATTCATATGACTTTCTCTACCTTTATCGTTTACTTTATATAAGTTCTGCACACTATTCCTACGAAAGATTATTATTTTCTCTACCACGTACATAGAGAAGGCACTGCATTCCACCCAAAAACTTGACACCGAGATTTCAACTGAAATACGCGTTTTGAGGCCTCTGAATACAAATAAATCATTTTCGGAAACATGTTCGTGTGTGTGTCTATGTGCCTTTGAACAGCATAACTCCAAAACAAAAGTACGGATAAATACGAAATTGATTTTAGGCTAAGTATCTTCCAAAGATTTTCAAGAAAATATATCCGTTTAAATGGAACCTTTTGGATATTTTTATTTTCTAAAAGAATGGATGTAACGATTTTCATCAAAATACCGTATATTATAGATATTTACATTACAAATAAAATATATATGTTGAATTTTCTGGTAATAGTCTGTGAATAACGCTTCATTTGGAAAACATTTCATATAATCTTGTGTAACTAGTAAACGTTAAGCGATAGACGAAAACGTACTACACAAAAAATGTAGATCTCTTTAAAATACACAACTTATGTCAAATAAGGTTTTCTGTGACATAAGCCATTCCTGAGAAAGTCCTGTCAACATTCAGTTGTTTCTCGCGATTGCATGGAAACAGTATGGAATTTTAAGACCTGCGTATAGTGTCCAGTTTTTAAACATTTTATTATTACTGCCCCCTGTATCTATAACGAGATGTGTAATGACGTTCTCCGTGGCCTAGGGGTACTTCTAGTTCCCAATGTCGCGGGTTCAAACCCGGGGGAGGGCGATAAGTTTCTACGGACTTAAAAATCCTTAGCATGGCTTCCTTCGGAAGGAAAGTAAAGCCGGTGGACCCGTGTCGTAGATCTACGGCACGTAAACGAACCTCAAGTGTGAAAAAGAGACCTGTGAGGAAAATTTACGGTCTTACACACCCCATATAGAATGGGACGCTTAGAACCATAATAGTTAGCGTCCATAAATAAAGTTGAGTTTATTTTTAAATGTGCAATGCTGCTATTTCTGCAAAGGCTTATTTGGATTAAAATGTAGTGGATAGAAAAATAAGCTTTAGTAATAAAGTTTGTATACCAACTAATAAACGATAGGGGTAGAAAAGTCATATAAATGTATCATATCAGAATTTTTTCTACCTACTTCATGTTAATTGAGATAAACTTTGCAGAAACTGAGTCGCTGGTCAGATGATTAAAATCGGGCCATACTCTTTCTATGATCTCGCGAGAAACAACTGAACAGTTAGAGAACTAATAAATGACAAAAGTATCGAGAACTTCAAACCAATAATAACGGATATTTCATTAATAGCTAATTCCACAATAATGCATTCGAAATAAATTGTGTTTTCAACAGATTGACATTTTTTGTGTAGTGCATTTGTATCTGTTTCCTACGGTTTATCAGTTAAAAAAATTATACAAAAATCCTTCAGAATGAAGGGGACCACACAGGCTGTTCTCAGAAAATTCAAGAAATACATTTTATTTTCCACGTAAATGTCCATATAAACGTTTTTTACAATCAAGGTTGTAACAGCCATTTTAAAGAAAACAAACAAATTTGGGGTGGAAAGGGTTTCTTGAAAATCTTGGTGTATCATCTTTGAAACATCCTGAACTTTAATAACAACTTTGGTATATATCCGACATTTCGTTTTGGAGATGTTGTTCACAGGTACGGGAATACACACACGCAAACACTCACACATACACACCCGGGTCTTTTCCTAAAATTTATTTGTTTGGGATTCAGAGCAAATTTCCGCTCTTCAGCCGGGAATCAACCCCACTAACCCTCGCACAGCAGGCAGGTGCTCTACCGATTGGGCTACGGGGCCAACCGAGCAAACACGATGAGTGGATTGCGGTCATTTAGAGGCACTTCCCAAACTTGCAATGGAGTGTATCGTCCGTGATGATAGACAAAAATAGACCGAAAAGGTCTTAGAATATATTCCATTTTAGTTACACAGGCTTCATTTTTGAGGAAATAAACTCACTTTTTAGACTGATAAATAATTAAGATGTCTTTATTAGACCTATACGTATCCGCCCATACCTATTCTTTAATTTACACGGTTCTTATCTAACATTACGAACGATAAGTAACATGCATGAGAGCACGCAGTTTTGCGCTATCTATTATATATCTTATTGTTACCATTATTATTATTGTTATTACCATCGTCATCATCTAACGGTACTGTTATGCTGACTTCGCTCACTGTTTAAATGTTCGAGATGTTGCTCCTGTTGATTGATGTTGTTTCCAACCGTCTCCGAGCATCCATATGGACGTTTCTGAGAACCGCTGGTATAGTGATAGCAGTGGTGGTAGTGATGGTGGTTGTTGCTATGATGGTGCTAGTAGTTTTCTAGGGTGCTAATGTGCCATTTCCCCACTGACCTGTGTTTATTTGGAATTGTCCAGTTGAGTTCTGCAACTCTTTTAACGCACGAAGGAATAATTGCACACCTCAAATACTGCGCGGTTGGGCCACCTCGACCATGCAAGGTATAGCTATTACAATCAGCAACCTAAACAGATATTACCACGAATGTTTTCTGAGGGTTTTACAAATTGTTCTTATAACCCTTTGTAATAGAAGCGTACGTTTATTTTCTACTGAATTACCCCAAAATAACATCCCATATTCCATGATAAGAGTTAAAATACGCATAATACATTAATTTAAGTGTGTCGAAAGTATTTGTGTTTGTTCCTTATGTTTTTATGAGATCGAAAGCATACTGTTTGCTATGGTACTCGTTCCTTGCCGCCAATCGGTTGTCTGTGCATGACGTCAATACAATGAAGCGAGTTTATCACCAGTGCCTCTGGCAGAAGACTAGCGAAAGATGAGTGGAAGGGGTGGATGTTAACAGCTTTGAGTTCACCTTAGTGAAATCGGACTTGTATCGTACTTTTCCAGTATTTACATTTGGAATGTCTTTCGCTTGCGTCTCGTAAATTCCCAATCTCAGCATGTCTGCTGATAGATAACTCAAATAGTTGCACTCAACCATGCAAATTCTGTGATCGGTGATCACTTCCATCTCGCGTAAAAGAACGCACAAAATGTCCTAGTGAACAGCACTTTTGCATCGCCGCATTACATCAACCTGTTTACGAAGTCGGAAACACATGCAGTCTGAGGTTCAATTTCGCACTTCCCCTTTGAGACAAGGTGCTCATTGAAATATGTCATTTATTTAAACCCACTGTCGGTAAAGGCCAAATAAATCTGAAGACCGTTTTAGGTGTTCATTCTATCGAAATTTTGTAAGTAACAAAACTTATAATAAACTCATTTAATCCATTTAGAAGCATAGCATAGAATAAGAAACCTGCTCAACCGTGGTCACTATGTTGGACTGCTGAATAGGTGACTTCGCTGAAGTGGTTGCTTCGCACCTAGCAAATGCGATGTACAGGCATAGGGATTCTTAAGCAGTTGGCTACAAGTTATCAGCACTCAAACCATTGTCCGTACAAGGAATGTAAACAATAGTGGCCATGAATCACCGACAGGCAGGTAAACACGGTCTGGTGAGTGCTGTCTGCAAAGGCTAAAAGACTGTACGAGAGATGGGGGCTTTGTTACTTGCGACGTCATTGCGTAAAGTCCAGTAATAGCTCAACTTCATTTCCATTTCTCCAGGTTTTATTGCTTGGAAATTCTTATACCTGGTAATGAAACACGTGATTAAATCTGTTCCGAGATATGATCAGATTTTTACCTCATGCTTACCGATTATCCGCGTTGTGTCAAGCTGGTGCTTCTAAAGAACTTCAACTAATTGTATCTCCGGCTTTTTTCCTGAGAATTGTTCTAAACAGATAATCGTGCCCGAGGTTAAACCTGAGAAATATCAAGCAATTACTTATATGGAAAAAATATTCGACGGCTGTGTTTCTCAACATCGCTGGTGCGTACGTCAGCGTTTTTCTTTTGTCTTATACCAGAAACTTCAAGCACTTGGTCCACCTAATTTTTATTGTACCGGAATCTATAGCCTACTTTGACAACAAAACCCTCCATGTCCGGACATCTTGATTTCTCGGGTAGTGACTATCGGTCTGCCACAGGGTGCTATTTTATGTCCACTCCTATATGCAGTATAGGCAAGATATTTCGATTTATTGACTTTTTGCCCCTTGGAATTTCTGCCTTGAGAAAAATAATTAAGATCCCCCTCCACAGACACTCACAAGCACGTGCGCACATACATGTATGCACGGGCATCTAAAGCGTAATTTAAAAAATTAATTTTTTTTTACTTTTAGTTAATGAATTCCAGTGATAAGAAAGAGTAGTTGCTAGTCTCCACGCATACGTTGTGAATGTAGTTACTGTCCTCTGCCTCCTTTACTGAATAACTAGTTGCCTTATAAATAACTGTTACTGATTAAGCAATTATTCTCTGTTCGTAACTAGTTCGTTTCTGTCCCCGTTACTTTTGTATCCGTTAACAAGCAATTAGTTCTTTTCAGTCTGTGTTAATTTGTAGCCGTTACTGATTAATTGGTTATTTTTGTCACCGTTACGTTTCGAGCCATTACTAAGTAACTAAGTTACTTTCTGTGTCCGTCAGTTTGTAACCGTTACTAAGTAGCTATTTACTGTTGTAACCGATATAATGATGTATTGCTGTGTTACTTTCTGAACGATCCTACTTTAAAATACGTCCTCACTGGTTTAGATCAGAAGAGCTTTCTATATATGCGAAGCCTACGATAAGATGCTTTCAACAGATGAGTGAATATAAACTGAGAGTAGCGACAAAAGACGTTTAGTAAGCAGTTCTGTAGTTGAAAACAACATTGCTTTCCTGATACAACTAAAAAAAGTCGTGTTCAAGTACATAGGTTTATTTTTCTGTACTACTTAACTAAAGTAAGTGGGGGAAGTGTTGCATTCCACCCCAAAATTCGATACAGAGATTTCACCGGTAATACACTTATTGCGAAAAAGAAACACTTTTAGAAGAAGGTCCGTTTGTGTGTGTGAACAGCTTAGCTCAAAATCGAAAACTCAGACAAATGCCAAACTTGATATTTAAGATCCGACACGAAGATATTCAAGATCCCCTTAAAGCAAATTACATGTTAGATGGAAAATTATCTTTATTTTTTACCTTCGCAAAATGGCTCTAACGATTTTGATTTAAATAAAATATACTACCTCAATTTTCTGCGAATAGCCTTTAAAGGGCTCTTAATCCTGAATGACTTTTGTAGAATTGGTAAAGCGTAAGGCGGCGCCGTGGCCGAGTGGTTAGACCACTCGCCTCTCACCGGGTTCAATCCCAGGGACCCGCATGTGGGATTTGTGGTGGACAAAGCGGAGTCTGGGCGGGTTTTCTCCGGGTTCTCCGGTTTCCCCCGCCGATCATTTCACCAACTGCTCCATCATCACCTTTCCTTTCATCCATTTCATCATCATTTCGTTTCATCTACTTCCTTCCTCCCATACCAGGCATCGGGCTGATCACTCATCCTGGATATTCTGTCTGATCTATGAGTGCCTGCTCCTCGACGGGGGTCGAGGCTCTTAATCCTGAATGACTTTTGTAGAATTGGTAAAGCGTAAGGCGGCGCCGTGGCCGAGTGGTTAGACCACTCGCCTCTCACCGGGTTCAATCCCAGGGACCCGCATGTGGGATTTGTGGTGGACAAAGCGGAGTCTGGGCGGGTTTTCTCCGGGTTCTCCGGTTTCCCCCGCCGATCATTTCACCAACTGCTCCATCATCACCTTTCCTTTCATCCATTTCATCATCATTTCGTTTCATCTACTTCCTTCCTCCCATACCAGGCATCGGGCTGATCACTCATCCTGGATATTCTGTCTGATCTATGAGTGCCTGCTCCTCGACGGACTTCTGACCCCAAGCAGCCGCCTGTACGTCCTGGGGGGTGTAAGTCCTACATAAGAGGAGGTTAAACGGAGAGTAAGAGTAAGCACAAATGTTGCTGCATAAAACATGTAGATCACAGTGCTCACAATTTATGATAAATATATTTTTTGTGACATTAACTTTTCTGAGATATTCTTTGTTATTAGTTTAAATCTTAAAATTGTTATATTTTTTCAAGTGGTAGTCGCTATTCATTTTTCCCGTTGCTATGCAAAGAACCTGGAATTTCAAATTCATCACATAGTGATAAGCTTTTTAAAAATCTATCACTTTAGCCTTATACCAGCAGCGAAATATGTAAATGTGTAATGAAATATTGTCTCGATTAATAATAAATACACAGAAGAATAAATTCTTAAAGGGATACTTTGTAGAAGAGTAAGCAGAGAAAGTTTTGTGGATGTAACACATCAGATTTTTACATTGAAGGCGATGTTGGAGACCAAACTAAAACGTTCTGCTTTCCTCTGCGCTTATCGATAATCCAATTCAACCCCAGATGTATTTCACAGTTGCAAATAACGCTTCCGTTGTGAATGTCGCACCACCAAATAAAATGAAGAATACATGCGCCAGATGTGCATTATTATCGTGCTGAATTAAATGCAATGTGAGCATTGACTGGGTATTCATAAGAGCACATATGTATGCCATGTGAGTAAGCGTGTTCAGTGGAAGGCGCAAATCTGATAACATCCGAAACATTTGGCAGCGATTCTCAAATCACTAAACCGTTTCCTCACTGCCATGACGCTCCCGTTACATTACACCATCTGTGGTCAATATCAATACATAATATGCATTTTCCATATGGAAACTGAATAACTATTTGAATGCCTTCATATTCGCATGTTTAATATGTTCTATAATCCGCTATTAAACTTCATTTATTCATGCGACACAAATCATCACGCTATTCGCCCTGTCGTTACGTAAAACAAATGCATGTCTCGAATTCATCTCTACACAGGGATTACTAAATTTGAGACGGTACAATAATCAACTATGGCTTCACATTTTATTTGGAATGATCCCAAGTTATACTGTTGTCTTGAAATGATGTTATAAAAATTTTAAGCCAATGGCTTTCAAACTCTTAAACAAGTTGTTATTTTTAAACAGGGTCCAATTAGATTAAGTTATTGATAATGTATACCTAGGTACATTTAATCAGGCTGTAACTGAATATTTTTGTCAACCACACTATAACACCCTGATTACTTGTGACGTAATCGAACTGTTATGGCACTCATACTTCAGCGAGTCATATTTTATTAGGTAGCGCGCGCAGCTCCCCTATCGCCCATACCACTTAACACATTCAAAGCAGCAGGTAAACTTCAAAAAATAGCACAATCAGCAATGTTTGTTTCAAATAAATGTGTAAGTTTTAGCTTAAAATAAAAAAAAACATTATGCCAACTTCAAACATTCCACTGAGATCCATTTCCCAGATAAACAATGAAATGTGTGTATTTAAAATAAAATAAATTCTGTTCATTGTAATTTTAATATTCTAATAAATTGAGTTCATTTCCTTTGCTTCAATATGTGTTGCTTTCACGTTACCTGCAAATGTCAATAAATACGGCGCGGAATCAACAGTGCCATCAGTTGCACTGCTCTCAAACACGCTCAAGATTGTAAAGATTTTTATAAAAAGTTTCGAAATTATAGTGTGGTTGATCAAAAATCAGACGTGAGCAGCTTGACTATAATGGTAATTAAGACGCTATTATTAAAACTATAAAACTCACTACCACTCGTTTCATAAAATACTCGCATCTTAATTACTGGCATTATAGCCTTGAGGTATAATATACTATTTTGAGTTTGGATAAATAGTTGACACTAGCAGGTGTAAAGAGGTACTCTGAAGGCAGTAATTGCATTTAAAAATACTGTGATTGTATGTACACCCCTCAAGAAGGTGTTCGTCCGCACTTTAAAAAATTGTAGTAGCCAAATTAATGGAGGGAAAAATCTAATTTTTTTAAATAAAGATCTAATGGCAATAACTTTACGTTTTTGACAGTTTTTCTGATGGTTTTCATTTTATCAGTTTTATAATTTTTTTTAAAAATGTGCCAAGTTGTAACTTTTTTGTGCGTGGTGTTTTCAAAATTATCTTTCATGCATTGGGTAGAGCATTTTTTGTGCATACATCCACACTTTTATCGACATGTGACAAACTGGTGGAGAAATAAATTCGTAAAGTCGTAAAAAGTGAGTCGAAAATGAGGAATTAAGGTAAAATCGTTGAAAATTCCCAATTCTTGACATTATATTCCTGCGTTAAATAAAACCCTATTTTTACCGCAAAAATCAAGTAATGCATTAAAAAAAATTGCTCTACTTAATGTATGTAAGATAGCTTTGAAATCACCAATCCAAAAATAGTTGGAATTTTGGCATGTTTATCAAAACTTTATAAAACTAATAAAATGAACCATCTGAAAAACCGCCAGAATACCTAAACTGTATTACTAATTGATCTTTATGTCCCCCAAAAATTAGATCTTCCCCTCCATTAATTCGACTGCTAGAATTTTTTATTGTGCAGATCAATACTTTCTTGAGGGTGTGTGTGTGTGTATGTATCGGCGAATTGGCTCCGTGGTAACGTCCCGGGTTCAATTCCCGTGTACCATCCAACCTGACATTGGGTTTTTTGTGGTTTTCCCTGGTCGGTAGGCCAATTCTGGGATGATATCTCATCTACCAAGATTTCCTTCCGCTCATTTCATCCCATCTCCTACTCATGTTTCAGGTATGCTTATAGGTTTCATGGTGAGTAGCGGTGCCGGATGCTTGCTCCGAGGAAAGAGTATTTCCCGTATACACCAGAGGGTTGCCTGATTCGATGGCTCATTCATCGCCTCTCTGTGTAGCTCTGTTAGTGAAACGGGTCTTCGAGCTATGAACTTTAGGGACTTCCGCGCATCTCTGTGGCCTGTGGCGGGGCAGCCGCAATGGATATCTCGTAAATCGCAGTGCACGAGATGTCCCCCTCCGTCGTATACCCTATGTATGTAGTAGCAGAAGGACTTTTATTGTCATGCATTTTCATACTACACTTACAATTACAACAATAGCATGGGCCTCCTGTTCGTACATGTTTTTCGTATCCCTGAGATCTTACAGTAGGTGTACAGTACTAAATATCTATATTTGGTTACTCCGTATACCAACACAATAGAGAGAGAGAGAAAAAAGGAGACAGCGAATTAAGTGAGAATGATTTAATACTACACATACAGAAAAACGAAAAATGTGATGCGTTACATTCACACGACCTTCTCTACTCTCTATCGTTTGTTCGTGGCTATAAAAATTACTCTTACGAAAGTTTATTTCCCTATCTACTTCATTTTAATCCAGATAAAACTTTCAGGAAATAGGCACATTTCAAATTTCGTTATATATACAAGGAGAACAGAAATGTTTAAGCACTGGACGCTATATGCTGGCCTTAAAGTTCCATACTCTTTCCATGACATCGAGAGAAACAACTGAAAACTGACAGGATTTTAAACGAATGACAAAATTATTGAACAAATTGAACCATTAATAAAGGATATCTCGGAAATGGCCGATGCCACAAAAATGTTATTTGAAATAAATTGTGTTTTAAAGAGATCTACATTTTTTTGTTTAGCACGTTTTCGTCTATTGCTTAAGGTTTACAAGTTATACAAGATTATACAAAATTCCTTCGAGGAGTATACATGCTATTCCCAGAAAATTTAAGATTTACATTACATTTCGTATGTAAATATCTTCAATACATTATGTTATCTTATTATAAAATTGCTACAGCCACATTTAGAAAATCAAAGATTTTTAAAAATGTTCCATGTAAGGGGTAGTTTGGGGTACGGGATTTTCTTGAAAATCTTCTGTCGCGTCTTTAGAAGGTACTGAACCACAATACCAAGTTTGGTGTTTATCCGATATTTGGTTATTGAGTTATGCTGTTCATAGACACACACATGTTTTGATACTGGGGGCCTCAGTGCATGTATTTCCGTTGAAATTTCGGTATCGAATTTTTGGGTGGGATGCAATACCTTCGCTACCTACGTGGTAATAGGAATAAATTTGAATGAAACATTAAATACATACAGTGCTCTGACCCTCACACTTATGTATCCATGTATGGGTGAGTTTATGGATGTTACCTTTACAGAAAGGATTAACCGAACCATTTGATATGAAACTTGGCATATAATATACAATAAGCTATACTTATAAAATAGTCTGTATGATATTAACTACTTTGCCCAAAGGAGATGTTGTGACGGATGGCAATATAAAATAAAAATTGAAATACCGCGCTTATTATTAAGTTCTTTAATGGTACATAACCAAATTTGGCAAGTATAGTGTTTCAAATAAGTTTATTATCTACAAAAGTGGGATAAGATGAATATTTAAGAGGTTTTCATGTACGTAAATCGGTTGCCACGAGAAACACTATAGTTCCGATCACATTGTAAGCATAAGGAGGAGATACGTTTTTGCTAAGTGTTAAACATCTTATGTATTAGTGTTTATTAACATTCATTCATTCATTATCTGTTTACCCTCCTCTTATGTAGGACTTACACCCCCCAGGACTTACAGGCGGGTGCCTGGGGCCAGAGGCCCGTCGAGGAGCAGACACTCATGGATCAGACAGAACATCCAGGATAGGTGATCAGCCCGATGCCTGGTATGGGATGAAGGAAGTAGATGAAACGAAATGTTGGTGAAATGGATGAAAGGAAAGGTGATGATGGAGCAGTTGGTGGAATGAATGGCGGGGGAAACCGGAGATCCCCGAGAAAACCCGCCCAGACGCCGCTTCGTCCACCACAAATCCCACATGCAGGTCCCTGGGATTGAACCCGGTCCGCCTCGGTTAGTGTTTATTAACACCTCAGTAAATGTAGTTTTATTATCAGTTTTGAAAACATCACATCACACGATGAACAACTAAATACTCATATATTTGATCAAACTTAAATATTTTTATAACGACACCTTTGTGTTGAACTAAATAAGAAAATAAATTTTTAATATAGAGTCAACTGAAAAATCCAATGCCACAGCCAGGATTTGAAAAGGGTTCTCCGGCTCTCCGTGCGGTTGCTCTAACCATTGGGCTACTGTGACAACATACCGGTAGAACATTGAATTCCCCAATTGACCGTTATTTCCCAGACAGGCCACTAAGGCATCTCACTCGAGATGACAATCTCAGTGGCGACCTGCTATCGCAAGTACTTCAGTGCAGGGTATATGGGTTTACTAAGGTTTCAATTTTTGTTATTATATATAAGGTCTTTCAACAAGAGTGTCCTATCTTTAACATGTGATAGCTGCCGTTGTTATTGAGTTACAGCAGTCACTTTTTTCATATGGTTACAGTTGTTATTGACAAATAGCCATGGAACGTTACAGCATTCAGCAACGCGTAGAAAATGTATTATCAAAATGGATCATCTGTTCGCCAAACCTTCCGTGTATTACGTGAAGTTTACGCTGTGCATAATCGTCCCTGCGAGAGAACGATTCGGCGTTTGATCGATAAATTTGAAAGAAGTGGTTCTGTCAGCGATCAAAGAACGCCTTATACGTAATCGACGTAAACGCTCCAACGAAAACATAGGCGCCGTTCGTGAGAGTGTACGCGAGAACGGAAACAAATCAATTGCTCGTCGAGCGCAAGAATTGGGGCTTTCGCCGACCACAACTTGGCGAATTTTGCATCTGGACTTGAAGTTTCACGCTTACAAAATGGTGCTAACTCAAGAACTAAAGCCCAATGACCATAGGTTGCGCCGTGTATTCACTGACTGGGATATGGAGCGATTGGAAGCTGAACCAGATTTTTGTCGAAAAATCTTCTTCAGCGACGAAGCCCACTTTTGGATGGATTTTTCTGTTAACAAACAAAATTGCCGCTATTCGAGCAATCACAATCCAATGCAGATTCAAGAACGACCACTTCATCCCCAAAAGGTTACTGTGTGGGGTGGATTTTGGTATGGTGGAATCATTGGTCCATATTTTTTCCAAGATGAAGATGGAGAAGCTCTAACTGTCAATGGAGAAAGATACCGGGCTCTTATAAGGGACTATTTTTGGCCTCAATTGGATCGTATGGATCTCAGAAACATCTGGTTCCAGCAAGATGGTGCCACATGTCATACTGCTCTCGAAACAATCGATCATTTGAAGGAGAAGTTCACAGGTTTCATCATTTCCCGTGGTGTTGATGTTAACTGGCCCACAAGCTCATGTGATTTAACGCCGTTGGATTACTTATTGTGGGGTTTTGTTAAATCTCTAGTTTATGACTGCAAGCCCGAAACATTAAATAATCTTATGAATAACATCACACGTGTAATTCGTGAAGTTGGACCTAATTTACGTTCTTTTGTCATTGAAAATTGGGTCAACCGTATACGCGCAACCCAACGAAGTCGCGGCGGTCACTTAACTGATGTTCTCTTCCACACGTAATGGCATTAATTATGTTCCAAAATAAAAAAAGAAATGAACCTCTATCATTTATAGAACATGTTTTATTTAAGCTCAAAGATAGGACACTCTTGTTGAAAGACCCCTTATATAATTAATTATACCTTTACAGAACTTAGCCTGGTCTTGGTAAGTTTTGAATGTAGTCAACTGAAAACTTCAATGCCACACGGTTCTCCCGCTCGCCGTGCCGTTGCTCTAACCATTGAGCTACTGTGACAACATGCCGGTGGGACATTGAATTCCCCAATTGACTAAAGTTGTTTCCCAGACAGAAAATAAATGTTTGATGTTATCAATTACGGGTTCTGGGATCGTGTCTTAATATTAAGGCTGCAATTTTATTTGCCTTTGCACTTGTAGAATTTCGGTTGGCATGTACTGTTTGTTTCTGGTGAAATGATCCGTGATTCAGGAGGCATTTATTGCCCCAAAACGAGTTGTATATTTCTATTTATTCAGAAATAAAACTTTCAGCTTTCCCAAAAGTAGGGGCTGCCAAACAGACAAAGCTTAATACTTTTATAAATTATTATATAAAAGCAATAATAGCACAAGAAGGCAAAACATGATTGTCACTGAAATAAATTCCAATTATGAGCAAGAAAAACAGTGGAAAATTATATTTTAGAGGGGAAATTACTAAAAGTGTGGCTCTTCTGCTTGTTAGTACCTACAGAATGAAATTAATTTGAATATAATGATTTTGGATAATTTTAATTGAACCTTTAAAAGCAAAAACTGCAATGTTGTACATGAAATTGCCCTTGAGATTGGACTTTTTGCAAAACTCAGCAATGTGCCTAGGTATGGTTCCTCTTGTGCCAACCATCAGTCAAATAACTTCAATTGATGATAAATTGTACTTCTCAAGGTAGTAGGGGATGGTTGACTGGATGGGATAGGCTGGAAGGATATTACTGTAGTTAATATTTATTAACAGAGATTCTTTTCTTTGAAATGTGGATTTTCGTACTGTGATAGGAATAATTTTAACATTTCTACGTATTACTCTGCGAAATTTAATAGATACCCTATGGTCTATGGGTTGAAATTGTTCAGTTCCTTGTCTGATAATATTAGAGCTAAGTTTTAACTTTAAGTAACCTTAAGTGTATTTTAATCAGAAAGTGCCCTAATGATTTTAATACAATGAATTTTAAGTTGCAATTTTATATGCCTTCTCTTATGGTCTATAAGCTTTACAAGATAAAAATGAATATCGTCTATCTACCATACAAGTTGCATAGACACTAGGGAGTGATGAGGGCGATGGAATGGGAGATGGAAAGAGAGAGAGGGGAAAACAGGAGGCCAGTGTGGGGAAAGAGAGGGAGGGGAAGATACCGTGATGTAGGTAGAGTAAACCTGGGAAGGTAGGAAAAAATGTAGGATAGAGGGTGAGGGACCGCGTATATCCACATTTGCGGCAATAACGCTATTAGAGCCGAGGGTTCTGTTGGGTGTTAATAAACTAATTGTGCAGAATCCATAAAATTAGAAACTAGAGTTTTTATCCTTTATATTTGATCACATATTTACAAATATTAACATACCTGTATACCTTTATTTTTAGCATAAATTTAGAACGATTTCCCAAGAACACCACAAATTAAATTAAATTTCTTATCGTCCCATTCTCTATTGGGCGTGAAAGACCGGTAATTTTGCTCAGAGGCCTCTTTATCAGGCTTGAGGTTCTTTTACGTGCCGTAAATCTACGACACGGGACCCTTCCGAAGGAAGCCACGCTAAGGAGTTTTACGCCCGAAAACATACATCGCCCTCCGCCGGGTTTGAACCCGCGACCTTGGGAACTAGAGGCTAGCATGGTACCACTAGTCCACGGAGGACGACAAGCACACACAGTTACGCTGCCTAAACGTAACTCAGCTAATTTAAGAATATGTATTTATACTAACGTAAAGCCAAAACGCTTTTTTCGCCCTTTAGCAGCTCAGAGCTCAGAGACGGTGAATAAAATGAGCCCGGGTTCCACTGAGCCGGAGTTATTTATGAGAATAATGGAAAACTCGATAAAAATCGAGCGGGATGGCTCAGGCGACAACGTCTGTGGCCCGCTGTGACCATGGGGTTTTTCGTGGTTTTCATCTGGTCACCTAGCTGAATGCTGGGTGATGTATTCTATCATGATTTCTCCTTTCCCTCATTTCCTTCATTTCATTTTTCAGAAGCGTCTTCGTGTTCCATGGTGCGGTTAGTGCCGGGCAGATGGCATGGTTGCTGCGCTTTGTAAATGAGTTATCCGCCTAAAACGCCAGGGTGCGTTGGATCACTTGCTAGGATCGCTTCTTCGCCGCTCCAGTGATTCAAACTGGAAATATTAGAGACTTCCGTGCGCCTCTGTGGGCCTATCTGCCTGCGGGCCGGGCCTACGACCTCCTGCGGCTCCTTCACTTTATCCCTGCCTCCCGGGGGATGTAGTCACAATAGATCTAGTTGGTTGCAGTGGCAAGGTATCCCCCTACATTAAATTACCTTTACCCCTACCTCAATCTACATTCCGACTCTAACCCTCCTGGTCTGAAGAGAGACTCACTACCCCTACACAGTGGAGGTGGGTCCAAAGTACTAGTCGGATACGATATGAATGCTTGAGGTTTGAAGAGGAACTAAACGTTACGAAACAAGGGGCAGGGCATCGGAAGGACAGTCAAATAAAGAAAACATCCTCAGTTCCGAGTTGCATTTACTAGTGAGGTTGAGGCCTGCATGTGTAGTACTATTTTCATTGTGCAACTGTACATTGCCCTATCGCCTTGTCTACCACTCCCTTCTGAGCCCTAGCCTTGATTTTCAACAAAACACAATGGCACCCTTCATCAAGCGCATTCATATCGTGGTCGACTGGTAGTACTGTTTTTATTGTGCGACTGTACATTTCCCTATTGCCTTGCCCCCTCTGATCCCTAACCTTTGTTGTTAACAAACAACAATGGCGCCCACCAGCAAGCGCATTCATATCGTGGACGACTAGTATTTAAGTTAGTAATGTGCATCCTAATAAAAAATATTATCATGCCCTTGAAATATGGCTTTAAAAAGAAACTGAATGCTATTGTTGTCAGTACCTCCTTCATCATAGCATTATTTGCACTTGTAGTACTAATCCATAAACGTTTATAAAAGCTAGATATCTGATAAAGTATCCAGCCAAAAGGCATGACAACGCGTACTAAAGAGTAATTTACATTCATTTTAAAAAGGAGCTTTTTGTAGTGATATATTGCACTAATTGACTCTCATTAGTTAATGAACACATGTTTAGTTCTTAGAAAATGTAAATACGGCCTTTTTAAAATAGTGTTTAACCTCCGCTCCCACTACATAAGGCACTTGACACTGACAGCGACACCAGCAACTTCAGACGACCACCTGACGCAGCCCTCAGGGAGGGCTCAGCACCTGACCAGCGGCATCACCGACAAGCACCATGGACTTCAACGCCTCCTGTCAGCCATACAGGCAGGCATACAGGACCTCACCTCACAACTGGCGGAGCTGAGCCGTGCAACCTTCACGCGCCTTTCGGCCGTGGAGGCCAAGCAGCGAACTTCGGCCAGGGTGATCACTGCTCTCACCAACAAGATCCACAAGCTTCAGGACGAAGATGGGGTTCTCGCGTCGGCCCAGCGCAAGCTGGGAAGAATCGAGTGCCACCTTGTCGAGCCCTACACCGACGGCAGCGACGACCGATCCACGAGACTGGGCGCCCTCGGCGCTTCAGTTGAAGGGATTCGAGAGCTGCATACCTGCACCAACAACTCCATCACCGAAAACTTCAAGGCGCTCAGCGCCCAATACGACCACCTGCAAGAAGGCTACATCCTCATCCGGAACTTCCTTGAATCCCATGTGATGCCACACCCCTTCCAATCCTCTTCCCATCCACATCCTCACCGAAAATCCAAACGCCATTAACCACATTACCACCTGGAATACCAACTATCTTCTCCTTCACTTCGCTAGGGGGCAGGCTGGGCCTTGGTCAAGCCTGTCTCCTAGCAAACATATCTCACTCCACTGGCGACCGCACTGCGGCCCAGTTTTAACCATCACCTCGGACTGCGCGGGTGCTTTAGGCGGTACCGCAGCAAACCTTTCCTTTCAATCCGGTGGAGGAGTTTTTAGTGGGTATGCCGACGCCTCGGTGAGTCCCACACTCTCAGTCCCGACTCCCATCGGGGCTGGGGTAAGTGATTAAATCATTTTCTCCTCCACTCGAAAAAAAAACACTGATGAAACATTAACTTAAATGATAATTGGAAAAGGAAAGTTGTGTAGGAAACGTTCCGTGCCTAAGTTTAGGGTACCTCCCGGGCATTTGCCAGTTATGAGGACTACAGAAAACCTGCAAAAAGCCTCAGTCAGGGAGGACGGTCCTGATGGAATTGGAACTGCAGACCTCAAGTTCACGGGTCCGTGCCTTAACGACTTGCACTACCCGCGTCGATATCAACCAGGGCTGATATTATACAAAACAAACTTCTGATCATAACTATATATCAAATGCACTGCAAACCCAAATAAAAATACTAAAGCATGTATTTGAATTTCTTCATTGATATTTGAATTTCAAAATGTTAACCACGAGGTTAAAGTGATACGCTTTAACACCTCCATGGCTATTAACAATAGAAGGATGTAGTGAATACTGTGTTACAGACCCGGTCTAGTGTATCATACAGATAACGTGGAATTGTTTCCCCAAGACTAAACAACATTGAAAAATGCATAAAAATAAATATTAAAAATATGCAATATCTTTCATATTCATTTGAAGGGCCTAGGCTGTCAACCCGCCTGCCGCCTCAAGCCCACGTACTCACGGCAAAGGTAGGCGATCTTCCAGCCGATACGGGGAGGATATGTGGCCAAGCATCATGCATCTCCCAGACAGAATATTGGCCACCGTGGCCGGGATTTCTACCTATCGTAGCTCCTCACTTTCCTCATGATGCTGAGTGGGCACCGGTCCTATATCCAGGACTTAAAATCCGCATCTCATGAGTGATATCGAACCCGAGTGCACAGGACTATTGTAAGATAACCACGAAATGTATAGGTATTGTTTTGTGTTTCTTCAGTTTCAGTGTTTTACTTACATTTATCTTTAGTTTAGGTTTACCTAATACTTTTGCGTTAATTTTTTGGTGCAACAATTCAATACTGTGTTAGTTTACTATAATACAACTTATGGTTATCCCAGCAAACAATGAACATTTAAAATTAGTTGGCTTAGAATGTATAAATTTAACCCCAATCTACGTGTCATAATAGCTCCTTTGAAAATGTAATATTGTCATCACAGCTTTGAGAGCTTTTAAATCGTGCTACAGTCAATTCATTGGAAGTTTAAAAGTTTGTAAAACATACCAATTCCATTTGAATAAAATACAGTGTTTTGTTTTAGATGGTGTCTCATAAGTATTGTCAGTTTTTAAGAAAAACTTTACTTGAAACGTTTTCTGACAAAAAATTAAACTACTCTTCAAAGTAGAGACCATCAGATTCTATGGCTTTAGCCATCTTTCAGCGAGGTTTATTATTCCGCGACGGTACCAGTTTGTGGTTTTTGATGCGAAGAATTCGGTGACACCCATTTCCACAGCTTCAATGCTTTGGAAATGTCTTCCACGCAAGAAATCGGCCAGGATTGAGTCAGATGGTAATCTTAAGGCGCAAGATAAGGGCTGTATGCTGGGTGTGTTAGCAGTTCGAATCCTTCCAATTCCTGAATGTTTGCCATGGTTGTTCGTGCAGTGTAGGGTGTTATATTGTCCTGCTGCAAGAAAACTGTATTTCGGTTAACTAATGCTGGGTATCTCTGTCTCAAAATTTCATGAATTCGTTTCAGTTGTTGAGAACAAGGATCCGCATTGACTGCACACCCGTTTGGAACAAACTCTCAGTGAATTACTCCTTCAAAATTCCACCAGACAACACACGTTTCTTTGGTGCCGAACTGATTTTTTAACGATGACTGGCAGGATAACGGGAATTGAGACACTGTTTCGAGGCGTTAGGGTTGCGGTAATGGACCCATTTTTTCATCTAATTGACAATTCTCCCGATAAATCTATCATCAATGGGATTACCGATAAGCTGCCGACAGATATCCACTCTACGTTGAGCCTGTTGAGGTGTCAATTCATGAGGTACAGAGCTACAGCTTCTGTTTGATTTTCCAAGTTTCTTAATCTGGCGATGTATGGACCAAGTTCTTCTGACAGTCTACGCGTACGTTTTTGCGGATTTTCTTCCAAAACTCTGCGTGTATTCTCAATATGCCAATAATTTAAGTCTTCCAGAACATGGTAAATCTTTAGTGTTTTCTTCTCCAGTGTTGAAACGTTGGAACCATCATTGTACCACACGCTCACTAACGACACCTTCTCCTTCCACTTCACATACACTTCGAGCCGCGGCAGCAGCTTTATAATCTTGTTTCCGAAGTGCTTTAGAAAGATTCTAATCTCAAACTGACACATTCTCGCAATATACGGAACACTAGCCATGGCATCCTGTAAGCAGTAGTGGGGAACCAAAGGAAATCAATTCTATCTTATAAAACGCCAAACTTAAAAACCGACATTACTTATGAGACAACCTAATATTTATGTACATTATTGTAGATACTTATGTATTAAAACAAAATTTTCCAACTTAAACGGAAACTCTTTGTCACGAAATGATTTAACACACTTTTTAAACATATTTTATTGATGTGGTTTTTTTGTAGTTAAAATTAGTAAGTTTGTATATTTAATACAAAATACTCATCTTAAATACATCTTAAAATGTGTCAAATAATTATTTTAGTGAGCTATATTAACTTCAATGTAACTCTACTGTGTTGCTTTAACTCTCTGACCTAAGGTTAGTGACAAACCAAGCCTGTGTAATCGGTTAAGCCGACCTTCAGTGACAAGGTAACACACACAGATACACTTACACAACAAAAGTTTTAGAAGTTTAACTTCAGGGTAGCTCACTACACGATAAATTAAATCTATGGCACTACATCCCTAAACTATATTCACTCTTAGGTTGATCCGCGGCAAAACAAACGCACGTGGTCAGTGCACCGTGGTGCAACACGGTAGCAATGCCCCCAGGAAAGGAGTCCCATGCTAATCTCTGAATTTTAGAATGAATTTATCCTTAAATAGTATAATATTCTATAAAAATACCTAAGGTGTTATTTAACGCTGATTTATACCGTAAAACAGAGCTACAAGTCCCATGACGCAATTCGTATGAGTCACCTGACATCCGGGTAGGCGCAGAATATTGTTTACAGCCAGAAACCAGCAGTTGTGTGTAGTATCATGCAGGACGATGAATTTGCTCTTGGGTTTTCGTCGAATTATGTAAGGCATTAGCTGCGCAATCCATTGACTAGTGGTGAAAAAACAATAGTGTTGAATCTATATTATAAGTTACGTGAGAAATATCCAACTCTTTCCGGAAAGAAATGGTGAAATTAACTTCTGAGTTCACCGGTGTTTCGAGTGCAAGTATAAACAGTGCTTGTGCAGAAAAATCTGAAACGAGAAAAGTGGTTACACCCGGAAAAATAAAGAAAGAAAGAAATCATATGAAATACGCGATTCAAAAATGTAAAGGTTTTGAGAAGAATGCAATTCGCATAACAGTGCACAATTTCTTTTTTTAAAATGAGCCGCCAACAGTTAAGAAAGCGCCGCTTCCAGAGAACAAATAAATTAAGTTACTTTATTTTTCGCTCATTTATTTTAGAATTAACTATTACTATATGTGCAAACGTTTATTTTGTTACAACTATTAATCTTATCATCTTTAACCCTTAACAGAATATGCTAATCACCGTTTCAGTTGTCGAAATAAGGACTCTGTTCTTTTTTGCACTACGTGCCTCTTGTACTGGCCACATGGTCTGAAAGTGTAACAGTATTTCTAGTGGGAATTGCGGATACATTATAGCGGTGCACTGGTCACCTGGGCTTTGTTTTGACGCGGATCAACCTAAGAGTGAATACAAGGTAGGCCCTTGAACTACAACCCGATTGCCGACCTCACGTCCGAATATCCAAGGTAGAGGTGAACGATCATCCAAGCAATACGAGATGATGTGTTCAGCACGATGCTTTCCGCAGCCGGAACGTTGGCTTTCGTGACCTATAGGCCGCTACCTATCCTAGCTCCTCAAAGTGCTGAGTGTGCACCGGTCCTATAGATACGCACCCACACGGGAGGGCTCCAACCCACGTGCATTTCGTGGCTGTAAACGGGAGCAGCACGCTTCAACCCCCTACCCCACAGCGCAAGACCACTACACCTGAACAACGGTTATTTATCCAACAATAATGGTGTAAATTATTTCATCAATATAGTATGTAATTTCTAATGAAATCTCATTACAAGCTCCATAATATGCTAAATCCAAATAATGAAATCTCTACTACCGCAGGAGATTTTGAAGGCGGTCCCGTCACTCTACAGCCCCTGTACTGCACTTGAATTAATTTTACAATTCCTCTCCATCACATTGTTTTGAAATAGGTACTTACTAGCTTTTACTGCTAACTGATCTAAAGGGTTATTTCAAAATACACCACAAAAGGGCATTTATTATTTAAAACAATAAGAACCTTCTTGTTTTGTCTCGTTATTATGCTATTTGTGGAAATTATTTTCGATATCTCTTTGGCACCCCCTCTTCTATTTTTTTCTTCCAGTCTCTCATTATATTGGCGCCGTGGCCGAGGCGCCCCGGGTTTAATCCCAGGGACCCCCATGCGGGATTTATGGTGGACAAAGCGGCGTCTGGGCGGGTTTTCTCCGGCTTCTCCGGTTTCCCCCGCCATTCATTCCACCAACTGTTCCATCATCAGCTTTCCTTTCATCTATTTCACCATCATTTCGTTTCATCTACTACCTTCCTCCCATATCAGGCATTGGGCTGATCACCCATCCTGGATATTCTGTCTGATCCATGAGTGTCTGCTCCTTGACGGGCCTCTGACCCCAGTCACCCGCCTGTAAGTCCTGAGGGTGTAAGTCCTGCATAAGAGGAGGTTAAACAGAGAAAAAAGAAGAAGTCTCTCATTATATACCACACCCTCTCTTCTCTCTTTAACACTGTCTCCCTTTCCGGATCCCTCTTCTCTCTACCCTAGCAGTGTGAGAGGCGAACACCTTGCAGCTTTTAAGAACTACATTGGTTCGCATGGTAACAACAAAACAATAGAAGTTATCAAATTGTTTATATACCTCAATAATAATAATAATAATAATAATAATAATAATAATAATAATAATAATAAAACGATTGTATTATTTCTTAATATATAAATTTTGTAAATAACAAAATTTGTCATAACATTTATAATTATATGTTTATTTTTGTTATATAGTATTTTCACAAAGCTTAATAAGAGAAACGTTTACTTCGTACCCTATTATAGACCGAGCGGGAAGGCCCGCATTGGGGAGGTCCCGGGATTGATCCCCGGCGACCGCTCATTCCGGCCCATGGGTTTCTCGTGGTTTCCCTGGGTCGCCAGGCGAATGCTGGGGTGGTTCATCTTCTACCACGACTCTGCTTCCTCTCATTTCCTGTACCCATCATCTGTTTCAGGGTTGTAGGACCAGGTGACGGTGTTCGGCGGGTTGCGGCTTAGCGGTGGCTTGCCCAAACGCACCACGGACTTCAAGGCCTCCTGTCAGCCATACAGGCAGGAATACAGGACCTTTCTTCACAACTGGTTGAGCTACACGTCTCTCGGCTGTGGAGGCCAAGCAGCGAACCTCAGCCAGGGTCATCAGCGCACTCTCCAATAGAATCACCGAACTGCAAGACGACGATGGGGTGCTCGCGTCTGCCCAGCGCAAGCTGGAACGAATCGAGTGCCACCTAGTCGAAACTTCCACCGACGGCAGCGACGGCCGACCAACGCGATTGGGTGCCCTTGGGGCCTCAGTCGCGGGGATTCGAGAGCTCCAAATGACGACAAACGACGCCATCAAGGGACTTCACGACGACTTCAACCGACTTCAAGAAAGCTACATACTCATCCGCAAACTTCCTGGAAACCCACGTGATGTCACACCTCTCAATCCTCTAACTCCTATCGCCAATCCAAGCGCCACTAATCCTTCACAATATCACCTGGAATCACACTATTTTCTCCTTTACTTCGCTGCGGGGGCAGACTAGGCCTTGGTCAAGTCTGTCTCCCGGCAAGAATTCCTTACATCCCTGGTGACCGCACTGCGGCCCAGTTTCAACCATCACCTTGGAATGCGCGGGTGCTTTAGGCGGTACCGCAGCAAACCTTATCCTTTCCTACTCCGGTGGAGGAGTTTTTAGTGGGTATGCCATTCACTGGTGAGTCCCACACTCCCAGTTCCGACTCCCATCGGGGCTGAGGTCAGTGATTAAATCATTTTCTCCTCCACTCGAAAAAAAACTCCGTAAAGGTTCCTTCCCTGGCATTGCTGCGGTACCACTCAGTTAGGTCTCTCTTCAGAGTAGGGCTCCGCTCCGGGGGACCCTAGAGGTTGGTGGCTTGTGGTCAGGGAACGTGCGGCGGCGGATGTGTTCTTTCTGGAAACGTTAGGGACCCCGTACATGCTTGCGCCCATCGACATCCGGATCTTGTCTCTCCCCTCATCCTTCCCTCCCAAGGGTCACGTTGGAACCATAATGGGCGACTGGTCTGCATGCGGTGCTCTGCCCCGGTTCCGGGGGCCCCTACGTGATATGTACCTTTACGTTTACCCTATTATAGACCTCCCTTTGGGGAGTGTAATTCTGATAAATGATAGCCCAATCTATAATTATGATCTGTTGCACGTTATATACAGTCAGAAAAGAAAACCAAAACTAACTCACAGAAGATTCTCGTCCTTACTATGTATAAAGAACAAAGTAATAAAATGTATGTTCTCTGGTAATTTTCAATATTTATTTTACGAGATTTATAGCTTTTGGAAAATATTTCAAATTTTAAACACTTTGTGTACCTATAGTATTTTCCAAATTAAGGTAATGTACTACTTAGCAGAGCAGACCTTTTATTTACCAATATCTAAAATTGCCAGTAAAATCTCATTTAAGGAATAAACTCGTATCTATCATACTTGCTTTGGTGAATCTTACTACTCTATACTGATGTGCATAAAAAGTAGCCCACAGTCGAACGCAGCTGTTCATGTTGATAATGATAAATTTAGCCCCACTCTCTGCCAGCGTGACTTCCTCTATGGTTCGAGCATAATTCTAGCAACTGGATTGGCAGGGCACTTTACCTCCCCCAAATTATGGCGGAGCTGCCGAAGGGTAAATGCAGACGAAAATTAAGACGGTTGATCTTTACTTTTTCTATAACGTACATAGTAGGTAGTGGAGGTATTCCATTCCACCCAAAAATTCGATACCGAGTTTTCACCGCAAATACATGTTTTAAAGCCCTTGGATGTAAAAAGCATTTTTAGAAAAAAGTCCGTGCCTGTGTCTGTATGTAAGTCTATGAACAGCATAACTCAAAAACGAAAAGTCGGATGAATACCAAACTTGGTATTTAGGTTCAGTAGCTTCCATATATACAATACAAAGATTCTCAAGAAAATTCCCGCAGTCCAAACTCGTTTTTCATGGAAAATATTTCTAACATTTCGATTTTCTCAAAAATAGCTATAAATATTTTGATTAACATGGCGTATATTAAAGATATTTACATGAAAAATAAAATTCATGTCTTAAATTTTCTAGGAATATCCTGTGAGGTTCCCTTCATTCAGAAGGAATTTTATATAATATTGTATAACTGGTAAACGTTAAGCGATACTGAAACGTACTCCACAAAAAATGTAGATCTCTTTAAAAACCCACAATTTATTTAAAATAACCTTTTTGTGGCATCAGTCATTTCTTAAGATATCCGTTATTGATGATCGATAGTTAACTATACTTAAATGTCCTGTCGATTTTCAGTTGTTTCCCATGATAGAGTATGGGATATTAAGGCCAACTTATAGCGTCCAGTTCAAAACATTTGATTATCGCTATTCCCTTTGTATTTTTACGAAATGTGTAATGCAGCTACTGTCGGGAAGGTTTATCCGAATTAAAATGAAATAGATAGGAAAATAAACTTCTGTAATAATAATTTGTATATCCATAGAGGATAGAGAATGCCATGTGTATGTAGCACATCAGATTTTTATTTAAATTACGCTCCGCTTCGAGGTTTAAGGATTTTCTCTATTAATAGTGACGCGTCATTCTTTCCCTGGCCGCCCACATGCAATGGCTGGCTAATTCTCACAAACCCTAATCTATCTGCTTCTGCCTGAGATTTACCTACTCAATTAAGTTACGAAGATTCCTTACAGTATGTTTCGCTAATAGCTGACATCGGCCTGAGCCACTAATTGCTTACAACTATTTAAAGCTGCGCTTATATCGTCTATTAACATTAAATATTCTCGTTCCTGTTATTGCCATTATTATTTTGGGTTGCTACTTCATATGTATCACTTGCATACACGTTAAGTTATTTGTTTATTAGTGAATATTAATTACTAACGGAGTCCACCTCTAATGTCTCAAACTTTATGCTGGTAACGATCAGAGATTTCCGCAATAAGAAATCTCAGACAGCCTAGCGCATGTTTACGAAATATGTACAAGCTGGAGTATTTCTTAGTTAGGATGCTGGAAGGAGTGAGTCAGGGCTTAAACGAGCCAAGACTAGAGGCAGGCGGTTCTGCAGCAGCACCTCTAATTAATTAAACAAGCAATTCATTAGACATTCTCCCCTTGTTGGGACCGACAGTCCGTGGAAAGCTTCTCTAAACCTAGCTCGGCGACTGGGCAAGGGGTGGCGAAGAAGGATTGACCAACAGCACACAGGCACAACCCTTTCTCTAGCTCACATACATCCAAGTGGATACACACTTAGTCACCCGTTGAAACTTGCTTCTGTGAAATCTTGTCAGGAAACAACGTCCTACTGAATCAATACTTGGTGGCCAAACCTCTTCTATGGAACTCTAGCAGGCTTTATGTGTCGAGCTAAATTAAAAACTGCAGAAAATCCACGTTTACTGCCCTGACTTAACATGATTAAATCAGGCTATCTCTTGAAGCCATGTTTGAGCTGCTCCATGTCAAAATAGATCACGTTACTTTAAATTAAATTTAAAATACACAACACAAATCTCTTTTGTTTCGTCCTAAGATAGTAACAAACTTACATTTCATGAATTCTCAACATTAATTGTCAAACACATGCAGGGTGTACCATAATTAATAGCACAAACTGAAGCAGTTGAAATTATACGATAGTAGAAGCAAAAAACGTTCTAGTAAACGTTGGTCCTCAAATGAGCCATGTGTGAGATAATTGCAAATTGTGAATACAAGCCGCCACTGACTTCATTGTCGTCCTCCGTAGTGTAGTGGTTACCATGCTAGCCTCTAGTTCCCGAGGTCGCGGGTTCAAAAATCCTTAGCATGGCCTTCCTTTTTTTAATTCCTTTTTTATTTTTTATCAGAAGAACAAAGTATCATATGTTAACGTACTCTCAGGTACTGTCAACAGCATCATTGCAAATTACCATCATCACTATACTTGTGATAAACTTCTTTAGTTTTCAATTTTTAATGAAATCTGCATTTTTTTATTTATTTCTTTTTTATTATTATTTTTTTTAAAGTTCCCTTGTTGTACCCAGTTTATGTTACTGTGTTTTACTGTTTTCATACCGCTTATTTCCGCAACACACATACACACACAAACACCCATGCCCGTAGCGGGACTCGAACCCGCGACCCTCAGAGCGCCGGAGCGACCACTCCAGCGACCACGGCTGCGAGGGCCGGCATCATTCGGAAGGGAAGTAAAGCCGGTGTTCCCGTGTCGTAGATTTACTGCACGTTAAAGAGCCTCAAGCCTGATAAAGAGGCCTCTGAGCAAAATTACCGGTGTTTCACGCCCAATATAGAATTGGACGCTAAGGACCACAACAGTTAAAGAGCGTCCATAATTTAACTGACTTCATTAAGCAACATCGTCCTAATTAGTACAAATGAATTTGAAAAGTAGAATTTTCGTTAGTAATTGCCATTCTAAGTTGCCTCAAAATTCACTGGCCTAACTTAAAAAGGAATACAATACTAATTTAGTATGTTACATGTTATTAATACTGTACACTCTTCCCCGTTAAAGGAGGTGTTCAAAGTGTCGTCCTTGCATCTGGATGCAATACTGTACTCGTCTCTGCAGTGAGTTTAGAATTCTCTGCTTCAGTACTTCAACGGTATCAACGGGAGTGCTGTACAATACACTTTTGAGGTGACCCCATACAGAAAAATCCAGAAGATTGAGATCAGAAGATCGTGGAGGCCAAGGTACCGGCGTTCCTCGACCTATCCATCTTTGACCATATCTTCACATTAGTCTTCTCACAGTGGCAACAAAATGTAACGATGCTGCATCATGCATGTATGACATACTCCGACGTTGCTCAAGGGGAGCATCCTCAAGCAAATCACGTCAGTGGCGGCTCATAACTTGCTGACCAATGTTTATTGGGCCTTTTTGTTTCTATCACCGTATACTTTCAAGCGTTTCAGTTTGCATTATTAATTATGATACACTCTATATATGAGGGATAAATTAAATTTTGGTTACCCACTTTGACGTATTTACTTTATTTACCAGTGATTAATAAACGACTAAGGTAAAGTATAGTTACCTATCTAGAGTAAAGTAAATTCTTTACAAAAGTAGCCATTCACATGACTACAGCCTTATCATCACAATCTTCATGGTTAAAATTAATATGCAAAGACATCAACAAAGATTATTACTACTGAGAATACTTTTATTAAAGTAACATTATAATGATGTGTTTACTGTATTAAATTTCTTAGCACTGTCATTGGTACTGATTGAATTGACAATTGTAACTAAAATTTTAGAGCAATGTTGTGTTGAAAGTTAAAAAGAAAATTAAATTTTAGCGAAACAACAATTTCAAAAACGTGTGTGCCAACATTGGTGGCCGAGATCGTTAATGCACGGACTCGTAGACAGGGGATCCACGGTTCAAATTACACTAGAATAGTCCTCCCTGATTGAAGTTTTTTTCCAGGTTTTTCTCAGTACTCATAACTGGCAAATGCCGGTGAGGCACTTTACTGAACATTACATTCCCAAATTTCCTTTCTGAATTGTCATTTAATTCCATGCACCACCAGCGTCCACCACCAATAATGCCGCGTGTAGCACGTCGCACCATGATGCACAAAGGTTGCCTTGGGAGTGTGTCAAATTCGCATCACTTTCTCTACCCTCTACCGCTTATTAGCGGGTATACAATCATTCTTACGAAATTTTATATTCCTCAGCTGCAGTACACATTTCGTTATAGATACAAAGGGAATAGTCAGAATGAAAATTTGCAAGAAAATCCGCCTCAACTACCCTTTACGTGTAATGTTTTTCTATTTTTTTTACTTTCTAAAGATGACTCTGACATTTTGATTAATATATTATATATTAAGAATATTTACATGACAAATAAAAGGAATATGTTGAATTTATTTGGTAATATCCTGTGAAGTCGTCTTTATTCGGAAGGAATGTTGTAGAATCGTGTATAACTGGTAAACATTAAGCAATAGACAAATACCTACTACACAAAAACGATGTAGATCTCTTTAAAACACAAAATTTATTTCAAATAACCTTATAAGCCATTTCCGAGATATCCGTCACTATAGGATCAGATTGTTCAACACTTCATCATTCTTTTCAAGGCCTGTGGATTTTCAATTGTTTCTCGCGATTGAATGGAAGGAGTATGGAATTTTAA
Source organism: Deroplatys truncata (assembly GCA_030765065.1). Classification (NCBI taxonomy): domain Eukaryota; kingdom Metazoa; phylum Arthropoda; class Insecta; order Mantodea; family Mantidae; genus Deroplatys; species Deroplatys truncata. Next base: position 670,011,345 of record CM060990.1, read on the forward strand.
GGCCAGTATATAGCATCCAGGTTATAAATAGCTGAGTATCGCTATCCCCTTTGTATATATAACGAAAGGTGTAATGTAGCTATTTCTGCAAAGGTTTATCTCGATTAAAATGAAGTGAGTAGAAAACTATGCTCTAGTAAAAATAATTTGTATACACACTAATAAACAATAGAGGATAGAGAAAGTTATGTGAATGTAACACATACGATTTTTTCTGTCTGTTTCTTGTATATTTCAATATATATCCACGTGAAATAGCCTAATCATTCAACATTACGGTGATTAAAATAATATACGATGAGAGAACCATCTAAAAACTTACTCTGCTGTCAAATGATTAGGTTGCTGGCTCTCTAGTTCACAGCTTATGGGTTTAACTCTTAGCTGGAGGGGAAATTTTCTTTAATTAAGATTATTTCCTCGCATCTTTAGAGTCTGAAGGTATGAATGGGACGTGTTGCTTAATGTTTAGAATCAAGTGTAACAAAACCCAAAGATTAGAGCCAACTCTAAATCAAGGAATATACCTTCTGATGAGTAAATGTATCCAATATTTAAACCGACAATAGAACCTCAAATGTTAACGTCCATAGTTGAAACAACAAAGCACGCACCTGTTTAAAAAGTATATACCCTTTGCGGTGGAAAAAATTAAGGGTGATCACTTAAACTTTTAAGATGCTCCGATTTAAAACGTGACAAAATTCAAACCAAAATATGCGAAAAATTCTCAAATAGTTTGTCATAACAAATGTTGACATAAATTTTATATGTTAATCAGAATTAAATTTTTTCTGTAATAAAACTTTCTGGCACGTACGATTTCCCATTTATATGAAACTCATTGCGGAAGAAAACCATCCCGAGGTATTCGCGAAAACTCAAAGTATATTTTTAATTTTTTAATTAAATATCGCAAATAAAACTACTTATGTAATGGAACTGTCAATAAAATATATTTTCAGCTATAAATACGTCATTACGAGGGGCCTCCAATAAGTAAGTCTCCTTATTTTATAAAAAATATTACACACAATTGATCATGTTGAATTAATTTTATTTATATTGTACAATCCTTCTGTAACTTTTTTACATAGCCAACATGTTTTTCCAAGCCAGTGTTGTACCAAGTCGGGTCCTGTGCTCGCAACCAGCTGGTCACTAATTTGACTATATCATCGGTGTTAAAAGTGCTTACCTTTGCGTTGGAGGAACATGTGAAAATCACTTGGGGCAAGCTCCGGTGAATACGGAGGATACGAGAAAACTTTCAAGTTGAATCTTGACCCAGGCGGAGCTCAGAAGATTCAACTGGGAAGTTTTCTTGCATCCTCCATATTCACCTGATCTTTTCCCAAGTGATTTTCACATGTTCCCTGACTCAAAGGTCATCTTGGAGGTAAGCACTTTAACACTGTGACGAAGATGAATCAGAAGTGAACATCTGGTTACGAGCACAGGACCCGACCTTGTAGCCGGCTTGGAAAAACTTGTGTAAAGTCCTCAAAAATGCTTGGAAAAACATGTTGACTATGCAGAAAAGTAACAGAAGGGTTGTAAAGCATAAATAAAATTTATTCAACATGATCAGTTGTGTGTAATGTTTTTTTATAATTAGGGAAACTTACTTATTGGACGACTCTCGTAATAAGGATTTAGTTAGTAGATAGATGAGGTACCCCATATATGCTTGAAAAACATCACAGTGTTACTGCGAACGTAATTAGAACAACGGCTGCATGTAATATATTAAGTTGTACTAATCAGATTAGCACAAAGCTGACAGAATGGTAATCCATTCACCCTTTATAAATGGACACCTAGTAGAGAGCTGCAAAACCACGTCTTTGAAGTCCTAAAAGTTCAAACACTGGCTTCCAAGTACACTGGGGTAATAAAACACGATGGAGAAATGAAATCAGTAGCACTTAGACGTATGTCTATTTCGCTCAGAGCAGCAGAGCCTCGAGTAATCTATCAGTCAAATTCAGGTCATCAATTGTTTTTTAGCTGTTTCAGTGTACTACTGAAAATAGGCCACTATTTAAACTGGCCTAGTGAACCCGGATTTGCAGGCTAAGCCCAGGCTTCAGTGATGCAACGTGATGAACATCTCTTTTGAGGCAGTATTTTTAACACTTAAATGATTTCGGTCTAGTTATATAATATAAATTCAATAACAGCCCGTCTTAAAGTAATATGTGTATTTAACAATATATAAAAAGTGTATATTACAGCAATTATATGTTTATATTATTGTATACTATTGTATATATGTTCAATAATGTTATATGAATGTATTACGTAATTTAATAATGTAGGAGCTGTGAGAATAATAGGTTAAAAGTTGCTAACAATGAGGCAATAATTAGTTTGAGAGTTTAATAATGTTACTTGTGATTCTTGGAAGCAATAATGTAATTTTTGTGACAGTTTATAAAATAGCCAATCAACAATCAGAAAAGGCTTTAGTTAAATTAAGGTATTCTATTGGACTAGAATTAGCCAATCAGAAACTGAAATAGGGCAAATTGTACCAATTTAGGCAATAGAAATCAGTTCAGTTGCTTGTAGACAGCGCTCATAACTGGACGCGTTGCCTGCAAACAGTGTTCCTAACCAGACGCAAAAAGTGTCCTCAAGAAATTTAATACGTATTCGTGTGAGACGAAAATAGTTTTACGTGTTAAAAAGTACAAGTAATTAATAAAAGAATCTCACAGCTCTATATCAGTGAAGGGTTATTTAAATCGTATCAAGTATTAATAAAAGGAGTGAAGTAAAATTATAATTTGTGTAAGCCTACATTCTTAAGCCGCACCACAACCCTGCTAAGAGAAATGTGTCTTTAACAGTAATACTGACGCAGCCGAGGCAAACATAAATATATAATATTTAAAGAAACAGTCAAATTACAAAGTTAATAATATTGTTAAACTTAGGGTGAAGGCTACCGGAAAGCGGGTACTATACGTGCGGTTGCAACTACTACAAGTTCGGCTCCCCAACAGTTGAAATACAATACAACTCCTACTTCAAATCGGCTTTTCCATACGTGAAACAATAACCTTCTCACTTTGTTCAATTCTGCAAACCTATTTCATACTGACGAGCACTATACATGCTGTATATTAATGTTGGAGCAGATGTATACTAAACTTTAGTCTTTCTGTACACTTTAGATAGTTTGTTTCTCTTTTTTCGGATATATCAAGAGGAAAAGTATGAATTGAAATAATAAAGTACATATGACACATGTGGAATTTTGTATTTGCTAACACTTTAGGGACAAGAATTATTTTACCAATTGTACTTGTAGAGATTTACAGATTTCACATTTCTTATGATGTGCCGTATTAGTAGATATTAGTAGGTATTGTCATGCCGGACACATTATTGCGTCGCATTGCCGACAGCATTTTCGGGGTAATTTAGTATTTCTTTCGGCCGGCGAGCCTAGCCAGAGTTGGAGAGAGAGGGGGGATAGATGTTAGCGTTACTTTCTTTGTGTGTGAGCGTCAGTCTGAGAGTTGGTGTGTAAGGTGTAGGTTGCGTGTTTGTGAGGCATCTCCCCTCAATACTTTGTTCCCTTGTGTATGTAATGTAGGGCCACACATTACCTTATTAATAAACAACAGGTAATGTGAATGACTTGAAATTTGTGTAATTTTTTACAAAACCCCACGCCTGCATTGGAATGTGAACATCAAGGTCCTGGTCCTCTCGCAGTGTCTGTGATACGTTTCCCCGATGTGCATGTTGGGGTGATTAATAGTTAATATTTTATTATAAACCTTTTGACCCTCACCCCAGCATGTAACAATATTTTGGTAAAGTCATATTTCATGAAAATCTTCATATTAATTTATCACTTTCGAATTTAAAAGAGTATATTTTCAATGCATATATTAGAATTCCTGCAGTATTACTTCCATTAGCAATGAACATTCTTTGAAATGACACTTTTCCAAAAAAAAACAACACATATTGCAATCCTGTATGTAGAAGAACTGAAAGAAGAATTGATGAGGTTTAAGAGGCAATTGGAAAAAACAATTTGTACCATGTCTGATTTACTGATGGAAAATAATTCATCATATTCTACTCTAAATTCTGTAAGGTAATTGAATGTAAGAGTAGTGATGCATCACCTTTTCAACACATAGAAAAAAGTACAAACTGACAAAGCCTGCAACGTATTTTTCAGAAAATATGGAACATCTAGTGTTAGTACGTTGTAACTAGTGTAAAGTGTAGCCAGAATAACAACAGATTTATTAACTATTAAGAAATTCATGATGCTGAAAGACTAAAAAATCAAGGTGATTTGTTGTATTCCACTTGGTACTATATTTGGGCAAGACTGAATCTAAGAGGGTTTTCTATTTTCAAAATAATGAAATTCATTTTCTCTAAGTGACCTAGGGGCAAACACTTTTGGCTTCGTGTATGCGTTTCATATTTTAGAATTTTTCTTAAACGTTTTCGTATTTTGGAAAAATAAATTTTATAATTTGACAAATTATTCATTTTTCTATTCTTCACACTAATAATACATGAAATTAAATAATAATTAGGAAAGGAGATTTATGAAGGAAACGATCCAGGCCTAAGTTTAAGGTACCTATGAAGACTGAGGAAAATTTGGAAAAAAACTCAGTCAGGGAGGATGGTCTTGGTGGTATTTGATATGCAATTCTCCCGTTCACGAATCCGTGCCTTAATGACTTCAGCTTCCCGTGTCGGTATTGATGTGTAATTTATTCATTTTAAGGCATACATAAGTGCGCCATAGTGTGAACTGAATTATTTTACGAGAAATTAAGGTAAAATTGTAGATCCAGTTTTTAAACAAATCACTCTCTTTGTCACAAAAATTTCTATGGACGTTTCTAATGTGTGAATTATTAAAAATGAATAACTTTTATAATACATGATACTTTTTAAATGACTATAGGACCTAACATTTTCCTAAAATTATAAAACTTTAACGCTTAATATGTAGGAACCGCATTTTTTGTATAAATGACTCATCTCAAAAACTAATAAGGATAGATCAATGAAACTTTCCACTTTTGTTCAGTCTCACATTCTTGAGATGATGTGGCATATTAATTTTACTGTCAATACCGGACGCACTGTTGTGCTATATTGTTGCTAACAGGCGTAGCATTATTTGGTCTCCTTAGTTATATTTCGGTTTGACCGTCTTTCCTTTCGGCGCGGAGCTCGCCAAAGGGAGAGATCAGTTTGAAATTTTCTGGTGTGACGTCAGTCCTGTCTGGCTTTGGTTAGGAACGGTTGGTGGGAGAAAAAGTTAGCGCCACTCGAGAGTAAGTGGCCGTTGGAACCAGTCGTGTGTGGCCGGTCTCGGTCTGTGGCATCTCCCTTCATCCTGTTTCCTTTGTTAATTATGCAGAGAAGCCAAACGTTTTTGGGAATAAATCCCAGGTAATGTGTGTTATTAATCTTTCAATGTAATATAAAAACCCACGCCTTCCCCTTAATTTTACACACCAAGGTCCCGGACTTTAGCTGACAGCGAGTTGCTACCCCACGTGCGTGTTGGGGTGATCTAAATTAATCATTTTTGGCCTTCACCCCAACATGTAACAATATGGTACTAGAATTATAAAGATATATTTAATTGAATTTGGTTTTATTAAAAATAAAATTAAACAGGGGATTTTGGGAAAAAATATATAATTCTCTCATTATGGAATGTACGTTATAATTCTGCTATAGTGTGTTTAGAAACATATGGTGTTAAGCAGAAAGAAATGAAGGTGATAGCTTATATATTTTCTGAGATAATGGGTCACAATCATTAACAATTTAACACTAGTAGCATTGCCCCTACAGTCTTACCTTAAAGTTATTTATGAAACTGTAAGGGTAAAAGCAATCTATGTATACTCAAACGGCACCTACTTTAGCGATCTATGAAACTAATAAAAATACAACAAAATACGTTTTGATTACTTTGGAAACTAAATCCTAACTACTGGAAGTTTAGGAAAGATGGAAGCAGAAACCAGAATATACAAATACGATAGAAATCCTTAGTTTTTATCGCTTCTATACAAATTTCAGCTTTTCATCCTCTTATGAAACCTAGAGTAATCGATCTCTCGCGTATCTTGGTGTTTGCTGTCTAATAAGAAACTCGAGGAAGTGGCATGGAATCTTAACAGAAATAAGTGGGGGAAGGAAGTAGTTACTGCATTAAGCAACCGCACCCAGCTGTAATTGTGTCTCGCAAGGAGAAATACGGTTCAGAATTTCACGGAAAACTAGAGACGTAAAAAACACGCCGGATAGGGGGAGCCAGGTAATGGTTGGAGTGATGTATTAGACCGCAGGTTGTTGGCTAAGAAGAGGCAACAGAAGGTGTATTCCATAAAGGTGGATAATTAGCAACATTCCCCAGCCCTTTCTTCATACAGAGGCAGTAAACTTAATATTTCTTCTTCTTGCTTGCCTCCGTTGCTCTGCATGAAACTTTCAGTGAGACTTTCTTACCCACGTGCATCAAATTCTTAGCCATCTTTGCCAGACCTGAGGCATTTTATGAAATCCTCCGTACTCACTACCAAACCAAAATCACTCTTTATGGTTAAAGCGTATATTATCAGCTAATCGAAAGAAATCAGATATAACACTTTCACAAAATTTTATTTACACTCTTTCGGTTATTAGTGGGTATACAAATTATTCTTACTAAAGCTTATTTTTCTATCTACTACATTTTAATCCAAATAAACCTTTGGTGAAATAGCTACATAGCACATTTCGTATACCGGGGCGTCCAAAAAGTAAGTTTCCCTATTTTCTAAAAAGCATTACACACCATTGATCATGTTGAATTAATTTTATTTATATTGTACAATCCTGTTAATTTTCTACATAGCCAACATATTTATCCAAGCAATTTTGAGGACGTGACACAAGTTTCTCCAAGCCAGTGTTATACCAGGTCGGGTCCTGTGCTCGCAACCAGCTGGTCACTGATTTGACCTCATCATTGGTGTTAAAAGTGCTTACCTTTGAGTTGGAGGAACATGTGAAAATCACTTGGGGCAAGCTCCGGTGAATACGGATACGAGATCTTTTCCCAAGTGATTTTCACATGTTCCTCGACTCAAAGGTCATCATGGAGGTAAGCACTTTAACAACGTGACTAAGATGAATCAGAAGTGAACCAGAAGTTGGGTCCTGTGTTCGTAACCAGCTGTTACGCTGTAGCTGTTCTATAGTCATAAAAATAACTATATAAATCCTTTTCTATCTCCAGGAAGTATTGAGTACATATCTTAGTGTCTAAAACTTGTTATTGCTTGCTGATTAAATTTTTTCTGCAAGCTTTAGATATGGTTATGAGATGCGACGGCAAGTTTTGTAAGAAATGCTTTCTTGGGATATCATTCAAGGTAAATTTTTAAAACCCACTGTAACTTTGTCCTGTATTTAAAGACCATATGCTGGTAAATCTGAAACGATGTTTCAGAATTATGACAAAAGACTTTTATTATAGCTAAATTGCATAGAAAGTAAAAAAAAATTGATGTGATGCATTCATATGACCTTCTCTACTCTCCATAGTTTATTAGTGGGTATAGAAACTACGCTTATTAAAGCTTATTTTTGTATCTACTTCATTTTAATCCAAATAAACTTTAGCAGAAATAGCTTCATTACGCATTTTCATATAGATACAAAGGGAACAGCAACAGTCAAATGTTTAACAATGGACGCTATATGCCGAACTTAAAATTCCACACTGTTTCAATGGAACCGCGAAAAACACTGAATGTAGACAGGACTTTAAACGAATGGCTAAGTATTTAACCATTCGAAGCATTAATAATGGATATTTCGGAAATGGTTGAGCCACAAAAAAGTTATGTCAAATAAACTGTGTGTTTTAATGAGATCTACATTTCTTACGTAGTAAGTTTTCATCTATCGTTAAACGTTTCTGTGTATGTATGTATTTATTTACTGCAAATGGGCATTATCCGGTGGCTGAGTTAAATATACAAAATAATATTACAAAAATAAGTGCACAAAGAATAATAATACAATAAACAATAATCATTATTATGAATAACTTTCTAACAACAATCATATTATTGTAGCTACCAGTGTAACATAACAGCTAAAAGTTTTGAAATCAATAATTGTTTTACTATATACACCCATTAATTGTCTATCCAGTCAGTAAAGCCAATATTTTACCATTAGTATTCACACGTTTATAAAATTTCAAATATACTTCTAAGTAACGTTTATAATTAATTATCCAACATTTATTCTATTCAGATTTCCCCTAAATTTTCTCACGAACATAGGACAGCCCTGAAAGGCTGCAATTCATTCCATTCTTCAATTCTTATACTAACAAGGGAGAATTTTCCTACGCCAGTTCTATGCCTTCTTCCCTTAATTTCAAATAAATGATCGTTTCTTTCGTGATATGTTAGGTTCTCCAATCCTTCATTAACGCTCACCCATACGTCTAAACCAGCATAAGCTTTAAATAATGTGCGTAACCCATGTCTCTTAATCTCTTCCCCTTTTGTAGGCCCAAAATATTTACCTCTTTTTATAGCCCTTCCCTGTATCTTTTCTAATGAGTCAATTTGATTAATTCTTGACTGGTCCCAACATGCTGCTCCATATTCCATAACCGGCCACACTAAAGACTTAGAGGCAATTTCTCTGGACTTTGTGTTCCTCTTTTTCAGTATCCTCATTATGAAATGCAATGTTTCCCACGCTTTCCTGGATGCCGAAATACCTGGTCGTCCCATCCAGCGTTACTCGCCAAGTACACATCCAAATATTAGCAGCTGTCCAACTGTTTACCAGTTAGGTATACAAAATTATACAAAATTCCTTCCGAATAAAAGGTACTTCAATAGCAATAGCCAGAAAATTCAAGATATACAGTTTATTTTTCATGTAAATATAGTTAATATATGGTATTTTAATCAAAATAGTTGGAGACATCTTTTAGAAAATTAAAATTTCGAAAAATATTCCATGTAAAGTATAGTTTGGAGTGGGGGATTTTCTTGGAAGTCTTCGTGTAGCATATTTGAAAGGTACTGAACTGAAATAGCAAGTTTAGTATCAATGAATTTTCGTTATTGAGCTATGCTGCTCACAGACACACACAGGAACGTTTTTCTAAAAATACATTTTTGTATTCAGAGGGTCTCCGGTGAAATTTTGTTATAGAATCTTTGGACGGAATGCAATATTTTCTCTGCCTACTATATACATTGCAGAGACAGTAATACAGCGGGAAAAACACTTTTAACAACCTTGGAGACTCGATCTTTTCCATCAGTGCGATTGAACTTGTTCTAGTTACTTTCTCTACTACGTATAGTAAGTAGGGGAAGTATTGTATTCCACCTAAAAATTCGATACCGAGATTTCATCGGAAATATGTGTTTTGAGACCCCCAGAATCCAAAAAAAGCATTTTTGGAAACATGTCTGTATGTGTCTGTGTGTCTGTGAACAGCATAACTCAAAAACGAACAGTCGGATAATCACCAAACTTGGTATTTAGGTTCAGTATCTACCAGAGATGCGACACGAAGGTTTTCAAGAAAATCTCCCCGCCCCGATTACTCTTTACATTTTAATTTTCTCAAAAATGGCTCTAACGAGTTTGATTAAAATATCATATGTTTAAGATATTTTCATGACATATAAAATGTATATCTTGAATTTTCTGGGAATGTCTCCAAAAGTATTCTTCAATGTGAACGAATTTTGCATAACTGGTAAACCATAAGAGACAGACAAAATTTTACTGCACAAAAAATGTAGATCGCGTTAAAATACACAATTTATGTCATATACATTTTTTTTGAGTGAACCATTTTCGAGATATTGCTTGTTATTTCCTTAAATTTTTCAATACTTATTTTCTCAAATGGGAATTCGTTATTCATTTTTTTGTCTTGGATATGCAAAGAGTATTAATCTGTGGCAAAGAGAATGGTGCTGCACCTAGCAATCAGCTATTAAGATATATGTCTATGTTTAAAGGCAAATACAAAACAAGGGGAACATAGTACGCCTTAAGCGATAGTCAAATATTTTTAGAACTGGTCGCTATGTGTAAAATGCAATTCTCTTTGCATGTCAAAAGATCGTTTCCGCAAATGTTTATCTCGATTAATATGAAATAGATGGAGAATCAGAGTTTGTAAAAATAGTTTGTACAAGAGTAGAGAAAGTCATGTGAGTGTAACATTTCAGATTGTTTTTGTACATAGTAAAGCTTACTGTATATATGAGAGAATCTTTATGCAAGCAAATAAAAGCGTGTATTCAAAATATACACAAATGTTTGCAGTTCTTTGTCCGGAATTTTGGCCTTTTTTCGTCTTTATTTATTGTTCTAAGCTGCTTCAATACGATCGTATAGCTTACTTGTTCCGATTTTTCAGAAATTCTTGGGTATCTGGAAATATAGAGTTCTGGCGCCATTTTTGTGTTTATGTTCTAATAACCTCGAATACAACAGGTTACGACAGCAGGTGTAAAACTTCATTATTTGGTGAACAGGATTTTCAGCAGACCTATATAGACTGCAAAACGATATTACAGTTTCATGTTTCACAAGAACTGATTTTAACCGCAAAATCAGATTTATATAAACAAATTTGCTCTGCTAAATATGCGTAATAATTTTGTGAACTCCACACACAAAATAGTTGAAAAATCTGTGTTATTAATAAACTTATAATCAATTGAAGGATTTTGAAAATCGCCAAAATATGTAACCTGTAATATCGTTTGTTCCTTTGTGAATAGTTACCAACAATGTCGCGGTCACAAACAATCACTTGTGCTCAGTGCCACTATCGATTTTTCGTAACACGGATGCCATACCACTTCACACTTCACAATGCTCAGAGTACGGTTTCATACTATATGCTGCGGGACTGAGTTGGGTTCTTAACAGTATATGCTGGGTTGTTCACATTTTACTCATGAAAATAACGGGGCCGGGTTAGGATGCTTTTGCCGATTACAGGGAATTGCTTGCCCTGCAATGCGCTGTTTCTAACCGGCTCTATACTCCCTCCGCTTCTCTCCTTTCCATGCGCGGGCTTATCAGTTGACGCGAAGTCTGTGCTGAACAGAGGTTAATACTTGCGGGACCACGTGTTTCAGTGTCATCGTGTGTTAGTGCTGTTATAATGCCACAAAATCCGCATACTTTAGTAAACAGAATCTTCATATATGATTCGTATGTGACAAAAAACTTTTGTAGAGAAGTAAGACGGCGATTTATAGACAGATTCCCTGTTGTTCGTGCGCATCACAAAGAAGTAATTAGTAATCTTGTGAATAGATTTAGGGAAACAGTATCCATTCTGGATTTTTAAAAAAGCGAAATTAAATTGTCGCATTCCTAGTGAGAAAAACTCAATGACATCAGAGAAAAGTTAGAAAGAAGTTCAAAGAAATCTCTGAGAAGTTTTACAGATGAATAAGGAATTTCGCAAACCACGGCTTACCCATACACTTTTAAAATTAAAACCCTGTAAGATGACTGTAGTTCAGGAATAGAATTGTAACCCCACGATAATGTGAGTAGTGTTAATTTCTGCAATTGGATGTTGGATAATTTTAATGATCGCTGTATTGGCCTGCGTTTATTTTTTTTTAACGGACGAAGCATCGTTTTGGCAATTAACTGTTTCTTCTCACAAGCTGCGTGTAGGACAAGGTTGCAAAGGTAGAATCAGACGGTAAACCACAAAGAGATCTAAAAAATTCGAGTCGATTGGGGAATTTAATGTCCTTCCGGCATGTTGTCATGGTACTTGGTTAGAGCAACTGTAAGAAAACTGGTAGATCTGTGGTTCAAATCCCGGCTGTGACATATTATTTTTCACTGTGATTGTGCCTTTCCTAAGCATGATTTAATTTATATGGCCATAAAGAATAAATGCTTAATTCCAAATTTCTTAAAAGGTGTGAGAGAAGTGTGACGCACAAGAATATCATTTCCAATGTCTTCTATGAAGAAAGTCTGTGGGTATTGTAGTTATAACTTGTATGAAACATCCATGCGTTTGAATTTAAGGGGCTATGAACATCCCACTCCGCCGGCAAACAGCGCGCTTACCGCTTCCAAGAAAGTTCCCGTTAGGCCGGCCACGCGTCTAAACGAAGGCTCTATATAAGATTAAGGGCCGGTTTCACCAACCGATGTTATGAGAAGTTGTATTATTGAAGGAGGAGTAATATTGTTAGACCACGTGTGCTACAAAATCTTCGGTGACCTTCGCCCCAAGTTTATGTTTTCTTTAAATATTATATATTTATGTTTGCCTCGGCTGCGTCAGTATTAATTTGTAGAAACTTGTTTCTCTTAACAGAGTGTGATATGGCTAAAGAATGTAGGCTTACACAAATTATAACTTTTTACTTCACTCCTTTTATTAGTCCTTCACACGATTAAATAACACTTCACTGATATAGAGAGCTGTGAGATTATTTATTAATTACTTGCCCTTTTTAAATACGTAAACTTTATAACTGAATTTTGTTAAATTTCTGTATTTCAAGTATCTGATTGGCTTATCCTACTCCAATAGAATACTTTTATTTAACTTAAGCTTTTTCTGGTTGTTGATTGGCTATTTATAAACTGTCTCAAAAGTTACATTATTGTTGCTCCAAGAATTACTAGTAGCATAATTAAACTTTCCAATTCAGTATTGCCTCAAGGTTACCTCATTGTTACCTCACTGTTAGCAACTTTTGAGCTATATTCTCACAGCTCCTACATTATTAAATTACGTAATACATTCACATAACATAATTAAATATGTACATAATAATATAAACATAATACAATGACTTTTACATACACTTTATGTTATTTATACAAATATTGCTTTAAGGCGGGCTGTTATTGAATTTATATATCATATAGTTAGACTGAAATATTTTTAAGTGTTAAAAATACTGCCTCAGTTAAAAATACTCTAATATATTGTATGTTAACAAGCTGTTCAAAGTTTAACATATGGTTAAAACTTTTGCGTTTCATCAAGTTTTTACAGCAAATTGTTAGCTAACATTTTGTTAACGTCAAAGACAACTGCAAACGCTAGCTTTCGAGAAAGCGGTGGCCGAACTAAACTGCTTCTGAGCGTGCTCCGATGCACTTTTGTCTACGTATCGCTGCGCTCTCTGTGTCAGAGCAGACAACTATTTACATTTATGGCAATTGCCACGTGATGTTTCCGAGTGTTTGAGGTTAGAATCGCAATGTCAACTGAAATAAATGTTTGACCGTTTGAAACGCGCTAATTAACATCTGATTAGTAAGTATATACGTGTTACCAAGAAGCCGACGGTCTTATCTTAAAGGATTAGATTGCAGCCTGGGACAAAATCCGCTAGTAATTTAATTGGAATGAACACGCTTTTCTTAAGTCCAGTAAGCAACTGCAGCAATTTTATGCTAACAAAGTGCAGCACCAGAAACGTTAGGTGCGAAGAGCGCTTAAAACGCATTGCATTGAAACTAAATTGGACGAAACTGTGTTATCGCTGATTTATCGAGCAGACCCGAAAAAATACGGTTTGCTTCTTGAAGTAATTGCTTCCGTAACCTTCCGGATAAACCCACAAACGGTAGATTTGGAAATATCAACATTATCATAAGTAAATAAAAACTGTTAGTAGCATAAAAATATCTAAGCACCTAATTAACACTTGTAGCATAGAAGAAAGAGGCATGGTTTTGTTGGTAGTGTTTTAACCTCTGGTATTTCCCATAAAACTATAAAACCAAGACTATTCTTCCATTAGAAATGGCATTCAAAAATGCCAATTGTAGCAAACTCGCATCAACAGCTTTGTTTGCGGCAGCCATTTTCCAATTTCTAACATTTGTTAAACGCCTTAACACAGGGGTATGGGTATGTTAACTTAACACCGACTCTAAAACGTTGTTAAAGTTAACATTGTTTAATGAAACAATTTGTGCTAACTTCAGTGTTAAATCAGTTTAACGTTGTATTAAAATTTAGCATCTATTGATGAAACCAGCCCCTAATGAAATTGTAAACAAACAAAAGCATGGTATAAGCTACATTGTTAGATTTAGAATATGAATGTTGATACTACGATTATTAATCTCTTGGACAGGTCCTCGTGCTCAAGCAGGACGAACAAATAACTGTTGCAGCGTCACGCCCCTTAGGACGTTAGCTCAGAGGGTGTTTTATGATTTTCTTCTCTCTCTCTCTCTCTCTGCCTCTCTCTCTCTCTCTCTCTCTCTCTCTGCCTCTCTCTCTATAGAGTTGTTGTGAGACTAGCAGCAGCTGGGACAGAGAAAGAGTTTTCGTACCACCCCTCTCTTCCTCGATGTCTGCGGTCACATCGCTCCAGACGTCCCCGACGTCATCTTTCAGCCCTGACATCGTCCTCTTCTTAATTCCTGGTCCCTACTGCTGACGCGCTCCTAGTTGCTCCTTCCTCTCAGAGATATCCAAGGAACAAATCCTTTCTGTCCCGCATAGACTGTTCGGGAGAGAATCAAAATAATCCTCAGCGAAGTGGTTTTATTCTAAACGTAACAGATCACATTACTATCCAAGTATGCTTGGCTTTTACGGATATATCCAAGAGAGAGTTTATACTTCCAATTAATCAGTTCGACTCGAAACAAAGTGTCTATTAAAAGGTATAGTTCCGACTAAAAGCAGATGTTTCCTATGTGCAAAATCCATTTAAATCGCCACTAATAGAAACATACTTTAATTTACGATAAATACCTTATACATATTATTTAAAACCATCTATTTGGCTTATGGAATTGAAAATTAATTTGGGTATAGACAAGGATTGGTACAGGGATTTGAACCACAAATCTTCGTGGTTCAAATCCCGGCTATGGCATTGAATTTTTCAGTGTCTTACTCTACCTTTCCAACATCATCCTACACACGGCTTGTGTGGAAGGACAAATAATTACCATTGAATGACTTAATAGTTGGTTGAACTATGAACTACTTATGACATTTTAAGGTGCTATTTTTTTCTTTTTAAAGTTCCCTTATTTAACCCAGTTTATGATACTGTGTTTTTACTGTTTTCGTTACCGCTTATCACCGCAAATACACAACGCACATACACACACAAACACCCATGCCCATGGCGGGACTCAAACCCGCAACCCTGAGCTTGGCGGAGCGCCGGTGCTAAATACTCCATCGACCACGGCTACGAGGGCCGGCTGTTCGGGTAAGCTATTTCAAAATAATCTCCTTGTGGTTTATGGGGGAAAATGAGACTCAGTTCGGTAATTTAATGTCGTACCGGTCTGTTGCCATGGCAGCTCAGTTGGTTAGAGCAACCGGGCGGAAACCCCTGGTTCAAATCCCGGCTATCGCATTGAATTTTTCAGTCCTGTGATTCTATATTTTCAGGCATTAATATCTTTTAAAAATTAAGCTTCTGCCGCTTCTTTATAGTAGATACTCCTCTGTTTTTATGACACATGAAAGATATAGGAAAAATAGCGTAACCGTTATTTTGGAAAGCCTCCGTAAATGTAAAAGTTTGAAAAAATAACCATAACTATGCCCAATAAAATTATACAGCTCCAAAATATCAGTCCTCCAATGCTGTGATAATAGCATGTTGCGGTACACTGGCTTTCATTTATGCCTTCCCCGTAGCTTTGCGAGGCATTCTACTGACCTTCACAGTTGAGTATGTAGCAGGGAGGAAGTGCATGTGTCTGTTTACCTTTTCGCGCCTGTAGTGACGTCATATTTTACTGCACAGTTCTAGATTATGAATATATGAATATACCACTTTGAGCAATATCTTTACTCGATATTTCTTACATAATCTATTATAATAACTAGGCTTCGGACATGACTTTAGGTTAAGCTAACACTTGTTTACAAGCGAGCGGAGAGGAGAGAGGCAATAGTCTCGTGAGCTACTGAGTTTGTGCTGTGCTGAGTACTGTGTATGCTATAGGTATAGGTGGGCACAGAAGTAAGTATACAATTCTGTAGTAAACTTAAGCTTTTATTACAAAGCATAAATAAGATGAACAAAATAATAAATCTGAGCTGTGGCAGATGAAATAATCAGCTTTATGTGTAATTTACATGCCTGGACAACTATTGCAATGGATTACATTATATTTTCTGAATGTATCAAAAGCAAAACGTGTTTTCAAACTCTAAAAATTTTATATCTTGTAAAGCTCCGTTCCACATCATATGATATTACTAGTGCAAAATTAAGAAATTTCTATTATTTTGTAGACATGGTGTAGTTTGTAGTTATTTTATCTGGAAAAATTGATATAATCTAAAATGTAAATGTGTTTGTGAGAATAAATGTAAAGTATGAATGTATGTTCCGGTGTAGTAACCAAGGTGCCGGGATAGTATATGCAGATTTTATTTAGTACTTGTTACAGAACGAAGTATAAAAAATGATAAAAGAAACACGATTCAGGCAAGTAACAGAGGACAGAGTGGTGTTACGGTTATGCGTAGACAGTAAATACTCCTGGACGCACTTGATTATTATTTTGGAACAGTGATTTCAAAACTAGTATTTTTTAGAACTAGAACGGTTGGAACTGCTATATGAAAAATAAAACTTTAAATTTCTATCGCAGAACCCGCAATTCTGCACACATTTTTGTGTACTCTCTATCTCTCCCCATCTTCCTTTTTCTCACTTATCCCCTCCGAGTTCATCTCTCCGTTCCTCACTCACTCGCCTACTCCCCATCCATCATCATCTCCCTCTCTGAGCAAACTACACGCTGTTTTAAAAGCCGATAGCAAAATTGTTTTCCCTGGGGACTAATAAAAACTGAAGTACACGAACAAGTGTTAATGGTACACAAACGTGCGCCTGTTTCTTATGGTTGCTTTGGAGCGGGACTATACATAACTCGCAGAAGAATAACAAAGAAATTTGGGCGTAACTTCTTAACTATTCATCCTAAGTAGGTACATTCAAAATATAAAAATCTGATGTGCTACATTCACATGACTTTCTCTACTCTCTATCGTTTAGGTAGTGGGCATACAAGCCATTCTTATTAAAGCTTATCTTTCTATCTACTTCATTATAGTAGAGATAAACCTCTGCTGAAATAGCTACCTTACACATTTCGTTATACATAAAGGGGCTTTCAACAAGAGTGTCCTATATTTAACATGTGATAGCTGCCGTTGTTATTGAGTTACAGCAGTCATTTTTTCATGTGGTTACAGCTGTTATTGACAAATAGCCATGGCACGTTATAGTATTCAGCAACGCGTAGAAATTGTGAAAATTTGTTATCAAAATGAATCATCTGTTCGCCAAACCTTCCGTGTATTGCGTGAAGTTTACGGTGTGCATAATCGTCCCTGCGAGAGAAATATTCGGCGTTTGATCGATTAATTTGAAAGAAGTGGTTCTGTCATTGATCAAAGAACGCCTGTACGTAATCGACGTAAGCGCTCCAACGAAAACATAGGCGCCGTTCGTGAGAACGGAAACAAATCAATGGCTCGTCGAGCGCAAGAATTAGGGCTTTCACCGACCACAACTTGGCAAATTCTGCATATATACTTGAAGTTTCACGGTTAGAAAATGGTGTTAACTCAAGAACTAAACCCCAAAGACCATAGGTTACGCCGTGTATTCGCTGACTGGGCTATGGAGCAATTGGAAGCTGACCCGGGTTTTTGTCGAAAAATCATCTTCAGCGACGAAGCCCACTTTTGGGTGGATGGCTATGTTAACAAACAAAATTGCCGCTATTGGAGCAGTCACAATCCAATGCAGATTCAAGAACGACCACTTCATCCAAAATGGGTTACTGTGTGGCGTGGATTTTGGTATGGTGGAATCATTGGTCCATATTTTTCCAAGATGAAGTTGGAGAAGCTCTAAATGTCAAAGGAGAAAGATACCGGGCTCTTATAAGGGACTATTTTGGCCTCAATTGGATGCTAGGGATCTCAGAAACATCTGGTTGCAGCAAGTTGGTGCCACATGTCATACTGCTCTCGAAACAATCGATCTTTTGAAGGAGAAGTTAGAGGTTTCATTATTTCCCGTGGTGGTGTTGTTAACTGGCCCCCGAGGTCATGTGATTTAACGCCGTTGGATTACTTCTTGTGGGGTTTTGTTAAATCTCGAGTTTCTGTCAACAAGCCAGAAACAGTAAATGATCTTATGAATAACACCACGCGTGTTATTCGTGAAGTTGGACCTAATTTACGTTCTTCTGTCATTGAAAATTGGATTAACCGTATACGGGCAACCCAACCAAGTCGCGGCGTTCACTTAACTGATGTTCTCTTCCACACGTAATTACATTAAGTATGTTCCAAAATAAAAAATGAAATAAACCTCTATCATTTATAGAACGTGTTTTATTTAAGTTTAAAGATAGGACACTCTTGTTAAAAGATCCTATACAAAGAGAACAGCGACAGTCAAATGTTTAAGAACTAGACGCTATATGCTGGCCTTAAAACTCCATAGAGTTTCCATGCAATCTCGAGAAACAACTCAAAATAAGCAGAACCAAGTAATGAGCCATTCCAACCATTAATAACGGATATCTCAGAAATAGCTTATGCCACAAGAAAACGTATATAGCATTAATTGTGTGTTTTAAAGGGATCTACATTTTTCATGTAGTACGTTTTCGTCTATCGCTTAACGTTTACCGATTATGAAAGTTTATATAAAATTGCTCCGAATGAAAAAGAATTCTAAAACTCTTCCCAGAAAGTTCAACATATATATTTTATTTCTTACGTAAATAACTTAAATGTAGGACATTTCAATCAAAATCGTAACAGCCATTTTTAGAAAATTAAACATTTCGAAAGAGGTTCCATATAAGGCGACGTTGGGGGTTAGGGAATTTTCTTGAAAATATTCGTGTCGCATCTTTGGAAGATACTTAACTTAAACATTAAGTTTGATATTTTTCCGACTTTGAGATATGCTGTTCACAGACACATATAGGGACGTTTTTTCTAAAATGCTTGTTTTGTGTTCAGGGACCTCAAAACATATATTTTCGCTGAAATCTTGATATCGAATGCTTGATTGGAATACAGTATTTCCCCTACCTAGTAGAAAAAGTAAAAAGATCTAATGTGAAAAATAAATCTGGAGGTTTTTATGTGTTTCATTTTAAAAAGCAATAATTAATAACTGAAATAATTCTCTAATTTGATGCTTTATTTCTGTTATTCTTGTTAGGTATTTTGTGCCCTAAAATAATCGTTACTTTTAGGGTAAGCAATTATCATACCATATAGTATACATATTCCTTAAACTAGAACATAAGGTAAGTTATACATACGAGGGTGGATCGAAAAGTAACGCACAATAACGTTTTACTACCTTGGTATTGCAGCTGGAATGTTGCAATTTCACACAGACATAGTTTGAAGTTTTAACTTCAGGGTATTTTTGTTTCGTGTGCAGCTCTAGCGGGAGAAGCGTGAACTACGTAACAAAGATGGCGCGCATGTTACTGTCGTTCACGTATGAAGAGCACAGAGGGTTCGATAGCTGTGAGCCAAAAGGCATAAATCGAGTAATATTCACGTGACGTGTATGGGGATGATTGTATGGGCCGTAGCAATGTCTCCAGGTGGTGTGCATTCTTCCTAGAGGGCCGTGTGAACCTTAGTGATTCGCCACGCTCCGGGAGACCGGTAACAGCTGCAACCCCGCAGAATGTCAGAGGCACTGAGGCGGCAATTTTGAACGACCGGGCGTGTGCAACTGCGAAACTTGTCGTAACAGTTCAGCATTTCCTATGGTGCAGTGTACGATATTGTTCATGAAAACCGCAAGGGCCAGCGAATGTTGAGCTTGGATCACCTAACGCGGTACACCGCAGAAGGGCATGACTTTCTGAAAGAAATCGTCACTGGTGATGAGTCGTGGGCATATCACTACACGCCCGAAACCAAGCAGGCAAGTATGGAGTGGAAAGATGCTGGTTCCCCAGTGAAGAAAAAATTCAAAGTGACTCAATCTGCTAGGAAAGTGCTAGTGACGGTGTTCTGGGATATGCATGGTGTTATATTGGTGGACTTTGCTGAACGCGTGACAACTGTGAATGCTGCAGCCTACATGAAAACTTTGGTTAAGTTGCGTCGTGCCCTTCGTGATAAACGCCACAACATGAATGCTGACGATGTCAAAATTCTTCATGACAATACTCGCCCCCATATTGCTGCTGCTGTTCGTCAGAAAATCACAAATTTGGTTGGGAGGTACTCCAGCATCCAACATACAGTCCGGACCTTGCACCGCCGGACTTTCTGTTTGGTCCCATGAAGAAATTCCAGCCCGGCCAACGCCACCACCAATTGTGGTGATAAACTTGGTGACTATGTCGAAAAGTAGGTAAAGGGTGTAAGTTCATTTGTGATTCTCTTTGTTGTTTTAACTATTAAACTTTTGTGTAAAACAATTATTGTGCGTTACTTTTCGACCCGGCTTCGTATATAGGCTGCAGTATAATCGTTTAGGCCACTCTTTTAGTAAGAAGGTATCATATACATATACAAAAAAAACTTAATGATTCCTTCAGAGAAGCCTATTATTCATATTGCATTAGTTGTGTATCTAAATTCCAAATTACTAGGCACGATACGGTTGAGGTTTTTTAATGTGTGTGGGTTTATTTACGTGTAGTTTTGTCTTGAAAAATACATTAAGTTATGTATATTTCATCTCATAATTATAGGTTCATAGTTTCCTTTATATTTGATTTTGCTCTTGGGGCCTTAGATTAAAAATAATAGCAAAAAATTAGGAAACTTAATTTGAAATAAAATTATAAAAATAGATGGTTCAAGAATTTACACTATAAAATTAGCCTAAATTCTATTCTATCAAGATAGATTTTTAAATAGTCACGAACATATAAATCGGAGCAGTATATTGTTGGAGAGAATTATTTTTATCCATTCCGAGCAATATTATTTGCGGAAGACTTAAACTGGTCTAATAAATATATGTTTTGGAGAACATAATGAAAAGATATGGCAAAAATATCGTCTACTTAAAGTGTATTTATCTGTTATAGCCTCCAGCAAGAAATTGAATATTTTGCGTCCATATATGTACACCTAATGAGTTTTAACTAATCGATTGATCAAGGAAAGGAATACGATATCACGGAAATGTTTACACCAAGAACATAACGCACAATTTATGGAATACATGCAAAAAGTAAAGCTAAGAAGATAAACGAGCCATCGTGTACCACTCTTTATTCCCTTAAACAGTTATATGACTTCCGCAATGCTTACCATTGGTGCATAGCAGTTCTATAAGCGAAGCATACAAACCGTTGTTTTCCTATGCAATTTAAGCTAAACACGAAATTATGGACATGGTTTTACTGGGTAATAATACAATGATATAATTTTTCTAGATCTTGTTGCCATTAAAATACATACACCAACTACCAGCTTCTAAAAGCCATGTAATACACTCTTGAAGTTTCATAGCACATTGGACGTGTTTTTGAAAATTTTACAACCTTTATATATGTTTTTTTTAATGTAAATTACATTTTGAAACGAGAACTATTCATTTATTAACACTTCCCTTAATTGAGAGCTGGCATATAGTTTAAGTATACCTATACAATTTAAGTTAACAACAATAAAGACAATTTATAGCTAACATATAAAAATAATGAAAATCAACTTAAAATAGAAATATAAACGAATTTAAATCGGAACATAAAAGTAGTATATAACAATCCTATTATGCAGTTAAAAATAAATAAATACATAATAATTTCAATGATTTGTAAAAGGTGTATCGATAGTGTATTGAATATAAATGACTCCTGAGGATGAGAATTGATTCTATAATAGCCATGATTGCTATTATTATATTATATTATAATAAGATAATAATATGAATTATATTAATAGTATTATTATGAGTATATTATTATAAGAGCTTGTTTCTTTTATAAATCCATTTATGTATACTGTTAGTCTAAAGTTTAACTAGACGGAATGAATATTGGCCATGAACTAGCTCTTTAAAAGCAAAAGTGTGTTGTTTATTCGTATTTAGTGTGTGTATGCTTGTGTGTGTATATGTTTGTGTGTGTACAGGGATAAGTCAATAAGTATCCGCACATAACTTTTTAAATTTATTATAACAACAATATAAACTTACAATTACCTCATTTTTAACATAGCCCCTTGGCTTCTCAATACACATGGTCCGTCGTTGTACAAGCTTTCTAATGCCCTCAGAAAAACGTTTATCGGCTGAGCAGCAAGCCATGTAGGCGCCGCTGCCTTCACTTCTTGGTCTGTGGTGAAGCGAGGCCCTTTAAGACATTTTTAAATAGACCAAAAAAGATGTGGTTTGCCACTTCATCGACAATCAATCTTCGGTTCTCTGAATCAGAATACGGACTTGCTCATTGTTGGCGTCACTAATGGATATGGGTGGGCGTCCTGCTCTTTCCTCGTCCTTCACAGTTGTCCATTTTTGAACTTTTCAATCCATTCTTACAGATTTCGCCGGGGTAAACATTGCCTCCATATTGTGCGAAAAGTCTTCGGTGGATTTCGTCTCCTGGTACACCTTCAGACAACAAAAAACGGTTAACCGCGCGCTGTTCTTTGGTGCAAACGCTGAGGAGTGCAGACATGCTTGTGCAACAATGCAACACTCGCTAGAGTGATAACGGCCAAACATTCCACAAGCGGAGACAAAGGAACAACACGTCGACGTGCGTGCGCACAAACTGGTACAGCAAACCTACAAAAAATTAAAAATAGTGTGCGGATATTTATTGACTTACCGATGTATTGAAGGAGTCGTCATTCGTGGTGTAGTGGTTACCATGCTTAGCCTCTGATTCCTGAGGTCGCGGGTTCAAACCCGGCGGAGGGCGATGGATTTTTTCGGGCGTAAAATCCTTAGCATGCCTTCCTTTGGAAGCGAAGTAAAGCCGGTGGTCCCGTGTCGTATATTTACGGCAAGTAAAAGAACCTCAAGCCTGATAAAGAGGCCTCTGAGCAAAATTATCGGTCTTTCACGCCCAATATAGAATGGGACGCTAAGGACCATAGTAGTTAAAGAGCGTCCATAAGTAAAAAAAAAAGTCGTAGTTGAGTACACATATAAAAGCGTAATTTTTTGTTACAATTGGTATATATAATACTCTTCTACAAGAAAGTATAGAACAGAACTCCACCATAATTTTACAGGTAGTAGACTTCCTATCAGGGTATATCTTGGATGAAATTAAGTGTAGAGGGTATTTTTTAGGATAAAACGAGATTAACAACGCTGATTTTAACTGAAAAAAAACGCCGGAAGAAATTTTCATTTTCTACACCCCTTGTAATGTAGGTAAGTCAAGCAGATATGCTTATATAGCTTTTAATGTGAATATCAGTTACCCTGAGGTGACTTGCCAGCTGTTAAAATGTAATTCGAACGGTGACTGGCAAGTGTCGACCAGTCCAAAGTCATCAAGTAGTCGGTCTAACACGATTATGAAAATTCAATTAAAGTATTCAAGGGTAGTTTTTGAAAAAATAAAGTTAACGGTGTTTTGGGGGAGATAAGGAATTTTGTATTCTTCAGTATGCCAGAATTAAATGTGAAATCCGTAATTTATACGCGTTGGATACACACATTAACACACAAACACACACACAGAAAGAGAAAAAGGGAGAGAGATAAACACACACGTTATATATATACGCATGACGTTTTATCTAAAATATTCTTCAGGTTTAATAGTGCTTTATAACATGTATTTCTGGCGAAATCGCAATATTAGTTTTAGAAGAATATATTGCTCTCTGTACCTTAGATAAACGGTGGAGAAAGTAGAGGTGGTTACAGAATTTCAGACATTTATTTAACCAAACTGTGACCGAAAATGAAGAACCTGAAACTTTTATTTTTTCACGTCTAAAATTATTTAAAGGAAAACTTATTTTCCATATCGTCATTTTAAGACGTTTAACCATTCCTTATAGAGTGCTAATTCTATTTTGATTTCTAAACCTCCTTATTTTTTCATGTTGCTTTTTTCAGCATTTGAATTATAATGAAAAATATATTTTCACCACTATTTTCATCTAAACGAGAATAAAAAATCTGAGGTGTACATAGGCATCCAAATATAAACTTTCTTTCACCAATGTTTGTATTTGTTTAATATCATTAATATGACAAAATATGTTGTATTTAAAAAATTTCAGAAAGTAAAGTCTTAAAAATGTTGTCTTGTAAAATGCGTAACTAATTAAGAAAAATGCTTGCATCTTTATTTAAAAGTAGCGAGCTGCTTTTGGAAATTAAAGGGTCTAATAAATATTTGAATTGTTTATGCAGCTTGCTGAAGGAGATAATATTTTCATAATAGTATTTACTTCGCCATACCTCTGCTTCCATTTTAAGACTTCCAAAATGGAGTGATTAAGCAAGATTTTAAAACTACGATTTGAATCTCTTGTATAAATGACTTAAATAACTGATTACGTAAGTAATAATAAAATTTTGTCGAGTTATATCTCATAACTGTGCATCTTAATTATTTTTGTTAATACTTCTTCCTCGTGTGAGTTTAAACTGTCTAAGATTCAAATAAGCTTTTATTTTGGGATAAATTTAGCGATGGAAAAAGAACATTTTAGAATGGAAGCTTCCAGGAGTTCTTCGCCTCTTCATGAGTGGACCGTATAACAGAATGGCGGCGCCTATGTTCTATTGGTTATCTAAAAATAAAGGCTTTTAAAGATGGAACTACAACCAATCGGGCGGCATCTCTGTGAAGTAGAATCACTCCCACTTTATAAACATTCAAGTTGTAGAATCGTTTTTATATTCCCAAGATGTGAGAGAACAAGTGGAGATGCTCAGGGTGACGTAAACAGAGCAATGTCCGCGGGAAAATACTCCAGAGAATCTATTCCACGTTTTTACTCTATAACATCCGTTCTCTTCAGTATATCACGGAATATAAACAGTAAATTCTATCGTAAACATCTTTATACCTCATAAGTAGAGACTAGCGTACGTCAGATAACACTTACTTTACAAAATGGCTTTAAACGCTTTATAAATTAATTTTTTTTATGAATTACTTGTAGAATGTTCGACCTCTTATTCAATAATCTTAAAAATATTAGTACTACCTTTATTTTATGGATATTAGGCATATATTTTCAAATTAATACTTGAGAGTAGATAAGTGACTTTTAATAAAATAGCAAGTCTCTTAATCTATTGCAGATAAGTTCACCATATTTCATATGCATGTATACTAGTGTTTCTCCTACATAAACAATATAAATTTTGTGTATATCTGATGTAATGAATCAGCTATTTTTATCCTGAGGTTGTGTGTTTTTTAAACGGAACTTTGTATCTTTTTGTAGAAACCAACTTTAAGGTTCAGTACAGAGACTATCAGCAATATTTTACTTAATTAAAACTAAAATTACTACAATAGCTTAATTACAGCTTTCACAAAAAATTATAATGCATGAAAGCAATATGCTCGTAGAGAAAATTATTTTCTTTGCCAGTAATATTAATTAATGTCCACATTATTCAAGATACACAAATGATTGTAGCTCAAAATAAGCAACCGTTATTTTTACATGTTCCTGCAAATTTTCACTACGATTAGTCCTATAATTTCAAAGGAAAAGGTACACAAAGCAAAGAAAATGCAGTTTTGAGAAAAAAAAATATAGTGGAGGCGTGGCAGGCATTTAAAGATTGAATAGCCGTTTTAAGTGTGCAAATAATATCGCAAACATGTAAGCACATATATTATCATTATGTTCAGCAAGAATTGCACAATTTTTCCCCAAAAACTCATGTTTTTAAGATTACAATCGCCTATCTGCTTAAAACATATGATCTTTAAAATAAATATTCTATAAAGTATATCGAATTGTAAATCTATGCGTGGATTTTGGAAAAGCTCTTAATTTATGGAACTATGATCAGTTTGCGTGATTGAAAAAAAATTAAAGATGTCCCTAAAAATTTAAATTCAAAATAATTATTGAATCTAAGATAAATTAACAACACTTTCCCGTAATCATTAATCTTTAACTGAGGAAAATACGCGCCCAGTTGTAGCTTGTGAGAAAACCCAGCCACATTTTACCATTCGATTGTGCCTTGCAGTTCAAGACCTTAAATATTTTCAAAATGAACACATTTGCACAGAAAGTTAAGACAAAAGCAATTGTGGCTAAATTTTGATGCTCGTATTCAAAAATGTATTTAGAATTTTCACACTTTGGTCGTTTAAATACTAAAATGTCTTGCTTATTTCTACTTACAAAATATACTGCAAGTGTTAATGCTAATGTATGGTAAATGGCATTAATTAAACATGAATTTGTGACATGTAAGAGGACTGCTTTTAAATCTTCCTAATGAATTTTAATGAAGGCAGCATTATCCTTAAATATAAGTATGATGTAACATTCACCACCTCTATTCTTATTGTTCATTAGTTATCCCTTATTTTGAAGAGAATGGGTTTTATTAAGAGTATGAATAAAATGTGAGAGGCTATATACCGAGCGAGATGGCTTCCCGGTAACGTGCGAGGCTCGCATTGGGAGGCTGCGGGTTTGGTTCTCTGTGTCCGCTTACTCTGACGAGGTTTTTTCGGTGGTTTTCCCTGATTCACAGGCGAATGCTGGAGTAGTGTATTCTACCACAGATGTCATTTCTCCCCATTTCCTCTCATTTCATTTCCCTCTTTCAAGTTTCAGGTTGACTCCGGGGTTGTGTTGGACAGATGCCGCCGAGGCTTGCGAATTGGTAGTTCTTCTCGCCCTGCTAGAGGGAAGCCTGTCGAGCCTCCCCCGCTGGGTCGTGTTTCTCCGGTCCCACAAGAGGGACGTCTCCGAGAGACTCTCCCGTGGTCAGGTGGTCAAGCCTGGAACTATTAGGGAACATGTCTCTGTCGAATTGCGCCGGCCTGCTCCGCAGCCCATACGACCCTTGTGGGTTCCTCACCTCATCCGTTCCTCCCGGGGATGTATGCACAAAAGATCCTTGGGGTCGAGGTGTTAGGTGTCTCTTCCGTCAACTGGTTGCAGGTCATAGTCAACAGATAAATAATTACATTCTTAGGTACTTATTTTTTATCACGATATACTAAATGAACAAACGATTTAATGTGTCACGGAACATTAACCATTGCTACCAAAAGTAGGAATGAGAAAATAGTTAATCTCAAACTTAAGATAAGCAAAAATCGCAACAAAATAAGCAGATTCCTTTTTCAAGAACATGACTTATTTGTAAATTGATACCATTTGAATGTGCATTGATTAAAAACACAATTTCCGAAGTTGAAAGTTCAATGAGTCTGCTGGTTTTCGGTAATGAAAATTGAAGTAGATGTTGAGGTGGTAGGATTTCGTAATTTCTCCAGTACTGATGAACGAAGCTGTTGATTTCTTTGCAGATACGGTTAAAGTGACCATGTGTGCTGTGACCTCTTTGATTAATTGTCGCTCCTGTATTCCAATCTGAATCATGTCTGATACCGCTGTCGAGATGAATGATGTAGCCTATTAATCACTGCATACTGATAGTATTACAGTTCCGTAACTAGCTGACATTTTATCCGATAAAATCTCAGACTTGCAAGCATATTATAAGATAAACAACCGTGATTAGTCGATTTCCAGGCATCGCTAAATGCTAGTGGTCAATAAAAAATACAGGGCGTTTGAATGGAATAGTCTGTGTAACAAAAAGTTGGTGATACTACGGAGATATTATACTACCTACACAGCGGCGGTACGCCTGGGCGTTTCTTTCAAATGTAATGGGCATTAAGTATGTCAGAATATAATAGCTATTTTTAATTTTTGTTATAGTTTTTAAAGACATGACTACACATACAGAATAAAACAGGTTAATTTACTTTGATAGTAAAGCTTTTCCGCACTGATTGCTCATATTTTATCCCTAATGTATTCATTTATTTGTTTATATATAGCATATCCGTCGCAGTAAAATAAATTCGAACGATTAGATTTTAACGCCTTCCGCTCTTTCCCTTCTGGTCTGCTAACCACTTAATTTTTACTTATACTCGAGGAAAGAAAGCATTTTCCCCATATGAATTACACATCGATTATACGGAAATCGGCGTTCTAGATGGTCTGTTTGCAGGAAAGTTCTGAATTATAAATTTAAGCATAAAAAAGAAAACTAGGAAGTGGAAGGCGAGCCACGAAAGCATTCCCAGGGCTCAAGTTCACTTTTAGAAGATATTCAACATGTACTATATTATTTTTCTCACACCGAAGACGAAGTTAATCCTATAACCGACGGACATGATTCTTGGCATTGAAGTTATAACATTGTCTTCTTCATATCCTACTGCGTCAAAGCGACTGGCTACTACTTTCGTTTTTTAACCTTGGATCCCAAAGTCGACCAGTGGCGGTCTTTAGTGTCGTAGCTTGTGAAAAGATCAATACGGTGATTCAGGTAGTGCGAAAATAGAATAAGATAATTGGTGGAGGATTTCTTTTACACGTTCATTGCCTAATATCGTAGCTCTGCTATAACACATGGTTCAAAGTGTTATGGAAGTCTTTCAGCGCTTTTACCCCAAACAATTTTGTCGCTATTTACGTTATAAAGCAACAAATATTGTAACCACAAGCTGTACAAGTTACAGAATTCACTGTAGCTGATGGAGATACATAAGAAGTCTCAATAAAGAATGGCAGGCATAAGTATTCTCGAGAAGGGGAAAAAACAATCCCTATATGATGTTATAAATCAAGATATTCTTCATCTTTGCAAACTGATAGAGGCCTCTAGGGTTCGAAGTATGTGGTGAAGAATGATTTAAAGACCAGGGCTTAATTTTGATTTGGAATAATCCTGGATTGTAGACTCTGACAAATGAAATAATTGAGCACATCAGTAACACAGAAATGGAATTTGCAGACGAAGAAGAGGATGAGGTCAGCGACGTTGGAGGTGAAGCTATGCCAGCCCGTGGTGAAGTTTTATGAATTGTGTTAAAACAGCAATTAACTACTAGAGCACAGAAAAGAGCCCAACAACTTTCAGTAGTCATTAAACTACATCCAAAGACTTTGCTGGTAGAAAACGTGTCAGTTGTGTAAAGTGAACACAAATTTAAGATTCGTTTACTGCATAACGGTATATACTTGTTGCATTTAATATAAATATACATATTATTGAAGTCTCTGTGAACTTTTTTGTTTATTAAGTACACATTTTCATGTATACTAGTAAAAGCCCTTGACCTAGAGAAACTATGCGACAATTCAGTTCAGTATTGTACAATATTACTCGGTTGTCCGAAATATCGAACTACCGAACACTGTCTTTATCCAGATAATGCAGACAAATGATGTTCTGCTACTGTGTCAGCAAGTGGATACACCTCTCTTGATCCTGGCGTAGAGGGAGGAACTAACTAAAGAAGTTGCCGATAAGAGGAGAACTGGTGATTGTAAAACTCGACGCAGCCAGCTTGCTGTTTCTTTCTCTTCCTTTAGCACCCCTTGACTACGATTATAGGAACCACTCCGTTGCTGCACTCTTACGTCACACAGGCTCTGCGAAGTTCCTGGTCATGGAACTGCATGACCCTGCGCTGTTGTACTTGTGTGGAATTTATATAAATGCTAATTTTGAATATAAATAAGGACGACCCATGTTTGTAGCTTTCTATTAACCAACAAATAAGGCATTTAACTAGCATTTAAAGTAACTACCCTTGGTGTAAATGGTCTGCTAGTCCTCTCCAGACTTTTCGATTGCCATTCTTAGCTTGACCTAAATATTATACACTATATAATGTTACACTCTCTAACTATAGCGAACTCAACTAACAAAAGCGAGAGAATACAATTAATAAATCAAGATGAATAAATGGAGTAATTTCAGAAAGCAGAAATATCACAAGCGCAATTTCCGAAGAGGGACCCAAGTAATGTTTAAAAATATTAATAATTCATAACTGTCAGCAATGTCCAGCATTTCTATAAGATTTGATGTCGCGATTTTTCTAACAATGACATCGTCCATCTCATGTTGGGCAAAATTATCGGGGATCCAACAATGTTCAAATTAGCACTGCTATGCCATACTGTTAACTACAACAGTGTAATGAGAAAGAGACAGACTAAGTAATTTTGAACTATTTCGCTAATAATTACCTACCACTTAAAGGAACATCAAATATGCCTAGTTTCAAAGAAAAACTGCGATGAGAGAAATTAATACCTTCAGAACGTGTGTATCTTGGCTATGAAAGCTATGCTGGGAATGTTCAGAATTGATTTCTAACACTTGATGGATGTTTGGAAAAGAATAGGTTTATTTCTATACAGCATTAAGAAGAGAGGAAAACTGTTTTACAGCTCCTTTATTCCTCTTGTTGTACCTATTTCAGAATGTTTATGCTCACTGATCTCATTTAGTTCCTTTAAAAGAGGGTGGTCCTAGTTTATTTAGGCGTCGTAGCGTAAACATTCAAAGTGTTTCGGCACTAAAAGATGATGAACCCCACTTATCTAAAAATATGTCAATGAGAATAACAAAAACAATGAATTCCAAAACAATTTCCGAGATATCCGTCATTAATGTTTCGAATTGTTAAGTACTTTGCCACTCTCTTAAAGTCTTGTCGACATTAAGTTGTTTCCCGCGATGGCATGTAGCGTCCAGTCCTTAAACATTTGACTATCGCTATTCCCTTTACATTTATAACGAAATGTATTACGTACCTATTTCTGCAACGGTTTATCTCGATTAAACTGAAGTAGACAGGAAAATAAACTTTCGTAAAATAAGAGTTATACTCATTAATAAATGATACACTATATGATCAAAAGTATCCGGACACCCCCACAAACACGTTTTTCATCTTAGGTGCATTGTGTTGCCACGTACTGCGTGGTGGTCATTATCCGCGACCTCAGTAGTCATTAGAATCGTGAAATAGCAGTATGGGACGCTCCATGGAACTCACGGACTTCGAACGTGGTCAGGTGATTGGGTGTCACTTGTGTCAGAAGTCTGTGCGCGAGATTTCCACACTCCTTAACATCCCTAGGTCCTCTGTTTCTGATGTGGTAGTGGAGCGGAAACGTGAAGGGACATGTACAGCACAAAAGAGTAGAGGCTGACCTCGTCTGTTGACTGACAGAGACCGCCGACATTTGAAGAGGGTCGTAAAGAGTAATAGGCAGACATCTATCCAGACCATCACACAGGAATTCCAAACTGCATCAGGATCCACTCCAAGTACTATGGCAGTTAGGCGTGAGGTGAGAAACCTTGGATTCCATGGTCAAGCGGCTGCTCAGAAGCCACACATCACGCAGGAAAATGCCAAATGACGCCTCGCTTGGTGTAAGGAGCGTCAACATTACACGAATAAACAGCGGCAAAACGTTGTGTGGAGTGACGAATCACGGTACACAATGAGGCGATGCGATGGCAGGGTGTGGGTATGGCGAATGCCCGGTGAACGTCATCTGCCGGCATGTGTAGTGCCAACAGTGAAATTCGGAGGTGGTGGTGTTATGGTGTGGTCGTGTTTTTCCTGGAGGGGGCTTGTATCCCTTTTTGTTTAGTGTGGCACGATCACAGCGCAGACCTACATTGATATTTTAAGCACCTTCTTGCTCCCCACTGTTGAAGAGCAATTCGGGGATGGCATTTGCATATTTCAACACGATGATCGAACATCTGTTCATACTGCACGGGCTGTGGCGGAGTGGTTACACGACAATAACATCCCTGTAATAGACTGGCCTTCACAGAGTCCTGACTTGAATCCTATAGAACACCTTTGGGATGTTTTGGAACGCGAACTTCGTGCCAGGCCTCACCGACCTACATCGATACCTCTCCTCAGTTCCGCACTCCGTGAAGAATGGGCTGCCATTCCCCAAGAAACCTTCCAGCACCTGGTTGAAAGTATGCATGCGAGAGTGAACGCTGTCTTCAAGGCTAAGGGTGGGCCAATACCATATTGACTTCCAGCATTACCGATGGAGGGCGCCACGAACTTGTACGTCATTTTCAGCCACGTGTCCGGATACTTTTGATCACGTAGTGTACATTGTGCAGAAGGTCGTTTGAATATAAGATATCGGATTTTTAGAAATAGCTCTAGGGGTGATCATGCGCGCGTGTGTTTTTGAACGACGTAACTTAAGGGGAATGGACACTAAACTTGGTGTTTAAGTCCAACATAAGGTTTTTACGAAATTTCCCAAACAAACCTACTCTTTACATGGAAAATTCTTCGTTATTTCAGTCTTTCTCAAAAACGGCTCTAGCGATTTTGATTAAAACACATCATGTGTATATCTTGAATTTTTCCTAAATAGCATGCGGTGACTGATACATTCCTATTAAATTTCGTGTAATTTTATATATTTGGGAAACTGTAGAGACTAAGTTACATTAGAAAAAAGCTAAAAGCTCAGAGTTCATTAACATATATTAGCATTAAGAATTTTAGAGATTTACGTCTTTGTAGTTTGAATTTTGCAATGTTTTCAGCCATACAGTTTTTTAATGTTAAAGTATATTATTTTCTTTCTCGTGAGGACATAAGAAAGAATAAAATGCCAAAGTCAGTATTGAGTGATTTGCATTTTAGATAGTTTTATATTGCCTTAGCCGTCACTATCCTTCTGTGTAGCTACAACAAAATGTGTAATGAAAAACTTTATGCAAACAATTGCGGGTTTGATTTTCTGTTACATGTTTGCCCTTTAAAATGTTCCCCATTTCGTCGTCGTTTCTAACACTTCCCATATGGTCCATGACCTTTAGGGACACCTCATTCCCCCAAGCGATGCCTGGCCCCATTTCTGAGGTGAAGCTTGAAGATGAGAATGGCGGTGGAATGAGAGAACCTACGGCTTTTAACGTAGAATCCGAACCACGCCTTGGTGATACTTCACATGATCAAGTCAAGGTGAAGGCATGGATAGGGATGAATTTAAATCGCCACCCGACAACCGGGAATCGAACCCCGGACCCTCAGTATAAGAGCCGGAGACGAAACCACTGCGCAATCCCGGCGCCCAAATTTTCACCACGTTATATTTCTTCAATGTCGTTAATATTTTGAATATACTTCTTTGAAGACCAATATAGAGATCTAAACACCCTTTCATTCATACCAAATATTATAGTTTTGTATTTAGAGCTTTGTTAACTTAACACATGGCTGATTTTTAGAAAATTAAAGTACCTACATCTTTTATTTTCTATAGTAAAAGGTTTATGTTACGCAGAATTTAACCTTTGATTGAAAATAAGTATATTCGAGGAACAATATATAGATCGTTTAAGAAGTTAACATTTTCAAATTTTGATCACGTGGAGCATTACAAACCAGGCTTGATTTTTACCTTTTAAAAATTATTTTGGAATATTCAGAATAGAATAAAATGTTTCTCTCTTTCCTGCATGGAATACTATACTACATACATGAAATAGCATGTCTGTATCATAGCTCTCTCATAGCTTATCCTCCCAGATAAATAAATTGAATTTTATTTATGGGCGCTCTTTAACTGCTGTGGTCCTTAGCGTCCCATTCTATATAGAGCGTAAAAGACCGGTAATTTTGCTCAGAGGC
Source organism: Deroplatys truncata (assembly GCA_030765065.1). Classification (NCBI taxonomy): domain Eukaryota; kingdom Metazoa; phylum Arthropoda; class Insecta; order Mantodea; family Mantidae; genus Deroplatys; species Deroplatys truncata. The sequence continues at coordinate 670,045,101 of CM060990.1, forward strand.
CTCTTTATCAGGCTTGAGGTTCTTTTACGTGCCGTAAAACATTTGACTATCGTTATTCTTCCCTTTGTATCTATAACGAAATGTGTAATATAGCTATTTCCGGAAAGGTTTATCTCGATTGAAATGAACTAGGTAAGAAAATCAGGTTTCGTAACCATAATTTGTGTACCCACTAATAAGCAATAGAATAGAGGGTAGAGAAAGTCATTTGAATGTAACACAGCAGATTTTTAAAAATAGCTTAATCTGTATTATTAGCCCCCTTTAAATTCTGTGATCATATCGGCGGCTTTGGCTTTAAAAATAAATACCTCATTGACTGTAGGCTTTCTTTCTATTGGATTTTTCTGCCTGGAATCGAACACAGGGCCTCGGTTTTTGAGAGGCCAGAACGCGGAGCACTTGCCTCAGAGGCAGTCAGTCGATTTTTACTGTTCTTTATATCTCAAAATGTGTGGAACAGTGAAGCCCAACCTGCTCTCATACGAGCTAAGTTCAAAGTCCATTGTTCACCCCCACCTACCACATTTTAAGAGAATGACAAGCTACAACAATCAAGTTTCAGTTCTTGGCAGCACGAGTGGAAATGTTTGTGAAGGGAAACTCCCTTCATCCTCTCCCTGTGTAAGGTTGCGCATCCCTGGCGTAAAAGAATGTAAAACTTGATTTCTAGACATTAATGTAATTACTATAGATAATATTGTTAATGGTGATTATTTATTGCGTCAAGAATGAATATTTCATTAGTGAATCATAAGTACCTGTCAATTAAATAGTAATGTCCCCTGCACTATAATTCTTTGACTGTACAGTAAAGTATAAAAACTGTTTTTTATATTCAGCAGTAAAAAATACTACAACAAAATATGAGAACACCAGTTACTGAGAAATACACTTCATTTATCCACTAGGCACTCAGCGTAGCACAAAAGTTGCACTTGAATCACTTTTGGCACGCCTCGAAACATGACACAACTGATCCGTCGAATCACAACTCACGACTGAACTGCACTGTCCACTTTTCACTTCGTAACTAACTCAACTCCTCACAAGCAAAAGCAGCCGCCTTATATACACCTCGCATACAAAGCGAAATATTCTAGAAAAGGAAGCCACTAGAACATGCCAAATGGAATGCTCTGGAAAGGTAAGCGGCACACACTGAGCTATTTTTCCGCACTGGCTATTGTTCCTTTTCTTTTACTGAACACCGGGAGGGAAGGATGATGGTACAGACCCGAAGGGCAACCAAATCCAGATGACGACGGCCGCAAGCACAGACGGGGTCCTTAATGTTTCCAGATTGAACGCCTTCAACATCGCCGGAGCCCACTTATTAGGCGCCGAGCTCGAAGAAGCTCCCGCCCGAAATCACCCAGATGCGCATTCCAGCCGAACAGTCCCTGGACGACGTCAGGATGAAACTTCTACAAAGCGCACAGCCACAGTCGTCTGGTCCTATAACCCTGAAACAACTGACAAGGAAGATGATGGTTGAAGGAAATGGGGGCAGGAGAATCCTGATAAATGAACCACCCCAACATGCTCCTGTCGACCCGGGGAAACCACGAAAAACCCATACGTCAGAGGAGCGGCAGCCGGGGATCGAATCCGGGACCTCCCGAATGCAAGTCCCACACTTTACTGCGGCTCCACCTCGCTCAGTGGGTCTAGAGGCACTTACCGGCGTCCCGCAGATACCTTCGCGCGTGGGGTCACACTATTGATGCTGCTGTTCACTGCAAAAATTCTGTTTTTATATTAATACCAGCACAATACCAGCATTTCTTGTATCATTCTGTACAGGGTTTTTAATCCTTTCTTTCTGTCTTTGCTTTGTTTCATGTCTGCTAAAATAATAATAGCATCATCATAATTAATATATATAGACCGCTCGCCTCTCACCGAGGCGGCCCAGGTTCAATTCCAGTGACCCGCATGTGGGATTTGTGGTGGACAAAGCAGCGTCTGGGCGGGTTTTCTCCGGGTTATCCGGTTTTCCCCACCATTCATTCCACCAACTGCTCCATCATCACCTTTCCTTTCATCCATTTCGCCTTCATTTCGTTTCATCTACTTCCTTCATCCCATACCACGCATCGGGCTGATCCCCCATCCTGGATATTCTATGTGCTCCATGAGAGTCTGCTCCTCCTCGACGGGCCTCTGACTCCACGACCCGCCTGTAAGTCCTAGGGGTGTAAGTCCTACATAAGTGGAGGTTAAACAGTGAAAGAAAAGTATATACTTCAAGGTACAAGCATGTACTGCCTTTTCAGTCCTCAAATATCTTCCTTTCATCTCCTCCTCGGTCTTCTCAAAGCTCTTCTTCCTATTGGTGAATCTCTTTTTTGTCCTCAGCTTATTAATATTACAAATCTTTGTATTTGAGCATCCAGTACTTTTCCATTCCTCTCAGTAATTCCATTTCTGAAGCCTGCATTTTATTTTATTCCTTTCATCCATAATTCATGTCTGTAGCATAACATAGATACAGTTATTACTTTGTAGCATTTTAATTTTGTATCTTTTCTTGCGTTGTTTCTTAAAGTAGAATTAATAATGTTATAAATACTTCGAAATTTGCTTACCTTAATGTTAATGTCACATTGTTTATTAAAACTAAATTAACTACTTAGTTAGCATGATTCACTTGTTATAAAATTTTATTTGTGTTAAAATTTGTCGTCGTTTCTAACACTCCCTATACAGCCCATGACCTTCGTGGTTTACCTCATTGCACCAAGTGATGGCTGGACCCATTTCTGAGATGGAGGCACCAAGCGGACGGAATCCGTTGCCTCCCAATGAAGGATGATAATGAGATTCCGAAACACGTTAGACCTTGGGAATACTTCACTTTTTTTAAAAGTTATATTTCAAAAATAATAAAAACGTTTCTTTTACCATTACTATAAGAATGAAGGTATGACAATTGATTAAGCGTGGATTTTAATAAGCAAGATATTTTGTTTTATTGCTTCGTACTCAATTATAGCTCCCATTTTCAAGAAGTAATTAAAGTATCACAGCCAATTTAATAACTGTGATCTGGGGTATGTTTGTACCAAGGTTTATAGTAACTTATTCAGTCGTATTTGGGTGAAAAGGTAACATACATGCAAACAGCAAATTAAAAATGTCTCTGGTTATTTATGAAAATAAAAATATTTCCAAAGACAGTTTGGTTATAGTTTTGTAATGCATATTACAAGGAAAAAGAGAGAGAAACGGAGACAAAAGGCAGAAAGATAAGTCTTTAGTTTCCTTGCCTCTTTAGTTTCCCTTGTCCTGGGTTTTAACTTCATAAAATGACTGGTCAATGTAATGACGAGCCCTCCACCAGCTGACTTGCTGCAGTGTGTGTCAGGTTCAAGGTTGTTTCTCACTCACTGCTGCGTGTGATTTGTGTAAAACATATCTGATGTGTTACATTCACATTGCTTTCTCTACTCTTGTACAAACTATTTTTACAAACGCTTATTCTCCATCTACTTCATGTTAATCGAGATAAACTTTTGCAGAAACTTATTGCTAATTTTCTTGTAGGTGCAAGGGGAATATAGTAGGCTTTAAGCGATAGTCAAATGTTTTAAGAGCTGGTTGCTATGTGGAGTATTTCATTCTCCTTGCATGTCCAGGGCATAAAAAAATGAATAACGAATTCCCATTTGAGAAAAAATGTAAGTATTGGAAAATTTAAACACATAACAAGGAATATCTCGGAAATGGTTCACTCGACAAAAAAAGTGTACGACATAAATTATGTTTTAACGAGATCTGCATTATCAGTGTAGAAAACGTTTGTCTATCTCTTGTGGCTTACGAGTTATGCAAAAGCCATTCAGAACGAAAAGGAATTTTGGGGGCATTGCCAGAAAATTCAAGGTATAAATTTTATTTGTCATGAAAATAAATTTGTCATAAATAATGATACGACATAATCGTTACAGCGATTTAAAGGATAGTCTGGGGTGGGTGGGAGAATTTTCTTTAAAATCTTCGTGTCGCATCTTTGAAATATACTGAACCTAAATACCAAGTTTGGTGTTTATTAGACTTTTCGTTTTTCAGTTATGCTGTTCACAGACATACAGACACACACGGACCTTTTCTAAAATTACTTTTTTGGATTTAGGGAGCCTCAAAACATGTATATCCGGCGAAATCTCGATATCGAATTTCTGGGTGGAATGCAATACTTTCCCTACTTACTATAAGTAGTAGAGAAAGTAAAAATGGCGTTCACGGTAGGAACGTATTCCAAAGGTTCAGCAAATATCTGCTTTGTCTTTAAAGTGATCTCTTATCTTATCGTTTTTTAAACTCGCAGTCATTAAAATGCATAATGTGTTGCATTCTATTCCTAAATCTCCTTCAGTGTTTCTACACTTGTTGATTATACCCTAATAATTAGCACTCACAATTTCATAATTATTAATTACAAGGATAGGTTTTATCCTTGTTTAACCACAGAATGATGCTTATATGTAATCGGGGAAACAAAGAAAATTGTGTCACAATTAATGCAGAGCAGTAAGAAGAACAGAGACATAGGAAACATTATTTCAAATAAGTTGTTTAAGATATGCTGTAAAATGTGAATATTAATACCTTCCAAGCATTTCCTTAACATCACTAAATTGGCTTTCACTGTAGATTATTACAGAATTGTATTCCTGTTTGTGAGATGCAAATGTGTTTAAATTATTCCCACAGATTTTCACACGATCGCAATACAGTACATTACATTTAAGACAATATTTGTCTCTTTTTATCCACATTCCATTGTTTTAAAGGCTTTGAAAATTAAATTGATCTTTATTTATGGACGCTCTTTAACTACTATGGTTCCAAGCGCCCCATTCTATATTGGGCCTGAAAGATCGGAAATTTTGCTCAGAGGCCTCTGTATCAGGCTTGAGGTTCTTTTACGTGCCGTAAATCGACGACATGCGACCACCGGCTTTACTTCCCTACCGAAGGGAGCCAATCTAAAGATTTTTACGCCCGAAAAAAATCCATCGCCCTCCGCTGCATTTGAACCCGTGGTCATGGAAACATAATGGCCTTGACATGCTTGTTTTAAAATTTTGTTATCTAACCTAATTTAATTTCTTGTTTTCCCTATACTTATTTTATGCACTTGAGAAATCCCAGTAGATAGCTACGAAGGTCTGGCGAACCCTATAAAAAGCCTGGAATTAAATTAAAGACAGCTTTCTCTATTACATACTTAGAGTAAATAGAGGAAGTGTATATTGTATTCCAAAAAAAATTTCTATGCCGAGATTTCACTGTAAGTACATGTTTTGACACCCCCTGTACTAAAAAAAACCATTTTAGATAAAAGATCCCGCGTGTGTATATGTGTGAACAGCATAACTCCAAAAGGAAAAGGCCGACAAATATCAAATTTGATATTTAAGTTCAGCATTTTACAAAGATGTGATACAAATATTTTTAAGAAAATTCCTTCTATAAACTAACGTTTACATAGAAAAAATTCTGTACTTATTACTTTCTAAAAATGCCTGTAAGGATTTTCATAAAAATACCATATATTTAGTATATTTACATGCCAAATAGAATGTATATCTTGAATTTTCTGGGAATAGTCTGTACGTTCCCCTTCATTCGGAGATAATAGTGTATAGTTGATAAACCACAAGATATAGGCAAAAACGCACTACATAAGAAACCTATAACTCTTTAAAAGAAACAACTTATTTCAGCTAACTTACTTTATGGCATTAGCCATTTCCTAAATATACGTTATTATTGGTTTAAATATTTCAATACTTTGACTTTTATTAAAAAGCTGTCGCTATTCAGCTGTTTCTCGCAATGTCATGGAAACATATGAAATTTCAAAGCCACCTGACTATCGATTCAGTTTCCTCCATCCCCCCTGAGTCTACAACGAATGGTGATGTTCTTGTCTGGATCGCATCACATATTTGTATCGCTGGTAATGAAGTAGTGGATTTTATGGCTAAAAGAGTTGTTTTTCAAAACTCCGTTGATTATTCCATTAAAATTCCTCACCTGTATTTAATATAATACCTCAAGGGAACTCTGCGCAACAATTGGAAATTCTATTGGCTTTCTTCTTCCGATAGCAAATTTCACATAGCTAGGAATAACGAAATAATACCGAGCAGGATGGCTCAGGCGGTTATGGCTGTGGCCCGCATTCCGGAGGTCGTGGGTTCGATTTCCGTGGCCGACCTTCCTGACCCAAGGGTTTTGTTGGGTTTCCTCGGGTCCTAAGGTGAATGCTGGGAAGGATCATTACAACCCCTGAATTTCCTGTACCTCCATTTCATCTCCATTCTCATTTAAGTTCATCCTTTATCTTGTTTGTTTCTTTCAGGGTTGCAAGTGTTAGCGGGAGGTCTCGGCGTGTGCATGGCAGCGGAAAAGGATGCTCTAAGGAAACCTTCATCCTGGACTGCGAGCGGTCTCCGGGTCCCGGACCCTCCAAGGGATGTGTAAGTCTAAAGGGGGGGCTGCACCAGTCAACACCCGGGAAGTTCAAATCTGTAACTAGTAGAGACCCTGCCCTGTGCCTGTCTTGCCCCCTGGTCCGGCCGCCCTCTGTCCTCTCTCACCTAATCCTTCCCTCCACGGGTCACCCCGTCAGGGGCATAGGCACAGAAGATCTCGTAGGTCTGTACCTAGTCCTATCCTATTCTATAACGAAATTATAGTTACAGTTCCATGAAACGCCAAGATTAAATAATAACAGCAAGGATTCGCAGGCGGCGCCGTGGCCGAGTGGTTAGACCGCTCGCCTCTCACAGAGGCGGCCCGGGTTCAATCCCAGGGTTCCAACAACTGCTGCATCATCACCTTTCCTTTCATCCATTTCACCATCATTTGGTTTCATTTACTTCCTTCCTCCCATACCAGGCATCGGGCTGATCACCCATCCTGGATCTTCTGTCTGCTCCTCGACGGGCCTCTGACCCCAGGCACCCGCACCCGCCTATAAGTCCTGGGGGGGTGTAAGTCCTACATATGAGGAGGTTAAACAGATAATGAATGAACAAGGATTCGCCTAGGCCACTCAAGACTTACTTATATTCATCTCATTCCAAAAGATGAAACACCTAATCATGGTCAACCTCAAGAGGAAAAGATATGGAATCCCGTCGAACTCCATAGAGCAGTTACTTCCAGTTGAAGATCTTTCTCGGTGACATTGGTATACTAAATAAACTGTAAATCACCCTTATAATAAGCTATACTAGCCATAAGATATCACTTCATATACTGTCTCACTGATCAATTGTAATATGACTCATCACAATATCACTATGTGCTTCACTCAATGTGTCCCAAACATATATGAGAACTATATAGCATGCTACTTACTGTATTACTTTTTAAAAGTCGCTGTAAGACCTAATATGTTTTAGCAACTAAAACAAAAATTGAAAGCAATAAATAACTATTTCTACAAATGTTTATCAAGATTAACTTGAAATAGTAAGACGAAAACATAGTTTGTAGAATCTATATAAAAACAAGCCATAATGTAGAAAATGTCATGTAAATGTCAGTTCTTTTCCCTCTACTGCCAATCTATTTCACCGGAGATTTCACCGGAAATACACGTTTTGAGACACCTTATAGGAGTGTGTGTTCTTTTTCAAGATATGAAAAAAGATCAAATCTTAGGTCGAAGCTAGTGTATGGTAGGCTGAACTGCTGAACTGCTGTATAAGGCTGAACTGCTTACTAAATGCGGTCATGATGACGTCCTGAATTCTTTCCCGATTATACAGAATGGTTTCTCTGATAAAAAGAAAGGAATTAATATTACTTTAAATGTGTATCACAACAGCGTAGAATCCCATACCCAAATTATCCGCAATAGTCGTGCGCATATTTACCTAGTGTACCAATTCTAAAGTTAGCTAACCTGCCTGGTAACTATGCGAGGTTCTTCCCGCCACCTGGAGGTATCATATCCAGACCTATTGTTACTGCCGATGTAATGTTTTGGCAATACTGTCATTCACCGCACTCATTGCTTAAATATTAATATTTAACATAATACAGTACCATTTCAACTGTATTCATTCATTATTTATCCTCATCTTATGTTGGACTTTCACCCCCTAGGACTTACAGGCGGGTGGCCCGTCGAGGAGCAGACACACGATCCAGGATGGGTGATCAGCCCGATGCCTGGGATGAAGGAAGTAGATGAAACGAAATGAAGGCGAAATGGATGAAAGAAAACGCAGTTGGTGGAATGAATGGCGGGGGAAACCGAAGAACCCGGAGAAAACCCGCCCAGACGCCGCTTCGTCCACCACAAATCCCACATGCGGGTCCCTGGAATTGAACCCGGGCCGCCTCGGTGAGAGGCAAGCGGTCTAACCACTCAGTCACGGCGCCGCCTTTCAACTGTATACTTGTTGCAAAATTTAGAAACGGTACAAACGATACGCCGCTTCTTTGTAAGAGGCTATAAATTGTCAACAAGCCACGTGTTCATGTCGCTACTTTGTTAGAAACTATATATGCGGACGTGTCTTTTTTGCTTGGGATAGAATCTGAAGTCAAAATTACCCTCATAAATTTGTATGGTCAGGAAAGAATGGCGACTTTCATCACTTCTTTCAAGCGGCATATCGTTTGCACCTTTTCTAAATTTTGCAGCAACTATATGTGAGAACGGTGCTTACATTCATAGCTGTATTTGCAGCACAAGTCCAGAAGTGGTTACCGTATTTCACACTGTTATTTGCCACTACTATCGATGCTTCGTAACTCAAGCTGTATCATAGTGGTAACAAAATTCCTCATAATTGCCCATATTAGCTGCATTAGCCTGATTCATACTAACCTATTATGTGTGTAATATTTTGAATTGTTATTATTATTATAATTGTCGTCGTTGTTGTTAATACTATATTTTATACATTTATAAATACTATACCTACATTTTCTGTTACTCTAATCTTTCGCACTTTATTAAATAAATATAAAAACATTTTCAAATGTATTATGCAGATAGCATCAACTGAGCTGCAAAGAAAACTTAAATTATATGTGCGACATTATTATTATGATGCGAGAAGTGACAACACAGCACAATAAAACTTTAACTTTAGCCACCTCATTCATAGTAAAGTGGGATCTTAAATTTAAAAGTACACATGCGCGCGCGCAAGTATATGGCAAAGAAGTGAAATAAATGATAAAAACATACACAAACGACTGATAGACATCAGCAAACAGGAAATAGTATCAGAGTTTAAAATTAAACCTTCTCCAAATCTAACAAATGAAATAAAACTGTACTTGGGTAAAGAGGCAAATATACTTAACGTAGGACGAAAGGAAAGATCAGGATGGTTTAGACTGGGAGGCTGGAGGGCACAAAAATGACACGATTCTGTTAGGAGAATCTGCCTATTCTGTGGTTTGGATGAAGACTGCGTACATATTTTGTGAGAAGCAGCGAACAATTAAGCCCAATGAAAAATTGTTAAGTTCTGCTAGGAGGAAATTGGCATGTTGGGATCACTGGTTGACCGCTGTAACTTGCAAAGTATGGGCAATTTCCTGGCCAAAGTGCGCAAAGCCAGGTCATATTTGTTCAGTTAGTCAGAGGCAATTTGTCTCTATGTTTTCTGTTCTCTTTTGCTTCTTTTTAATACCTTTTAATTTGTATCTTAAATATGCTTGCACTATGTATTTGTGTAATAATTTTAATAATTTGAAAGCAATAAATATACTTTATGTATCTACTGAATAGTCCGGAGGCGATCCCTGGCTTAAAGCTGCTCCTCGCCATATAAACAGATCGTCTGCTGTTGAAATAAAATGAAAATCGATGTTCAATTCGTGATGCTGTTGAACAAAACAAAAGTAATTTTCGTTACAAAGATTCTAAATAAGGTTTTATGGGCATGTCTACAGCCGAAGCATAACTGGGATCGGAATTTCGTTACGAATATGTAAAACACTTTCAATTCTATGCTTGCAAAGTAAAATATTCTATTTCATCTAATCCGAGCTTAATTATTTTTTTAGGTATGTAACGTTAAATGTGGTAAATGTAGGATGCTGATTTGTAGTTAAATCTGGAGGATTTGTCCATATAATTTCTCTTGTTTACTAATTAAGATTTTCATTACGCATTCATACGTTGGTGAAAGTGGCGCCTCTTTTGCGTATAACGCAGTACTATTTATACGACCATAAAATATCGAAATGTGACGTCGTATGAAATAAAATGACAAATAACAGTCCACTTCCGTAATAACCGAAAATATGAATGAATTTATTATTCAGAGATAACTTATTTCATAAATTAAGGGATGACCATAAAGTATTTATGATGATACCATATTTCAATTATTGTCAGTGTATTTGCAACAAAGCTGCACGTTCTTTCCAGTGATATTTCTGTTACGTTGGTGCTAAGACGGACAGAAAACAAATGAAATCAGACACGAGTTTGAAAGGCGATCCCTCGCTAACAGCAGTAATACCGCGAAGTCCACAGGTGAAGGTCGCGATGAATTGTGTCAGTGTGTGAGGTAGTTACCGATAGAAGTGGCTTCATTTAAACTTGTAAACAGTTTTGTACTTTGTTATAGACGATAATGCAGTGGAATAAGATAATCTGTGTGTCCTTCATAAGGAAAACAAGTGGAAGTGAAGAACCAGCAAGTGACGTTTCGAATGTAAGTAAATGCAACTTGATATATCAATGAAAATAATCTGTAGATTGCAGAGTAACTCCATTCTGCATCGGAACTTGAGCGAAATGTCTTTTTGAAATGTAAAGCAGAAACGAGAACGACCAAAATGGTTAAATATATTTGATTTTGGCATGTGAAATGCAGCAGATAATGCAATTATCTAATCTACGACAGCCAAGTTTAGTGGTCAAATGCAGGCGGTATTACAAAGTGCATGTTTAAACTATTAAAGCTCTCGAATTATTTTAAACTTATGATTGTTAGGCGTAAATTTCAAAAGTGTACAATTGCTTGTTTATAATAGAATCTGGCAGTGAGCAGTGCTCGCAGACCTTGAAAACATCGCGCAGGATGTAACCTTGCCATCAAACACAAAGCCTTCAATTATAACATACCCTCCTACAGTTTATAGGCTGTAATGTTACTGAAAAGCTTTGGAATAGGTTGTAAACCATTATTTATTTGCGGCGTATACCTCTAAATGAACAATTTTCATGCTATGTGATACGAAATTAAAATGACTTAAACTCTTGTCTGAAAACTTTATGCCTGCCTTATATTATAAAGGAAAAAGTAAGTTTATTATAAACATTTTTATATTGTTATAAACATTCCTTTTTTACTTTCTGTACTATCAAAGATACGATATCGAGACTTAACTGGTATTAAATGCTTTTAGAGCCTCTGAATACAAAAACAAAACAAAAAGTCATTTATAGAAAAAGATTCGTGTATGCGTGAACAGCATAACTCAAAAGCTAAATCCCCTATATAAACACTAAAATTGGTATTTAAGTTCAGTATCTGCCAAAGATTCGATACAGTAATTTAAAAAATATCTCCCCTGAACTACACTTGACATGGAAATGATTCCAACGATTTTGATTAAAAAGCCATATATTTAAGACATTTCCACGAAGAATAAAATGTACACCCCCTCAAGAAAGTATTCTTCTGCAACTTAAAAATTTCTAGCAGGCAAATTAATGCAGGGAAAATTCTTATTTTTTTTTTGGACATAAAGATCAAATGGTAATACAGTTTAGGTGCTTTGGTGGTTTCTCATGTCGTTTATTTTATCGGTTTTATAACTGTTTGAAAAATATGCCAACTTTGCTACTCTTTTGTACTTGGTGAGTTCAAAATTACCTTACATGCATTGAGTAGAGCAATTTTGTGTATTACTTGACTAGCATTTTATTTGACTGAGGAATAAAATGTCAAGTTGGGAATTTTCAGCATTTTTGCCTTGTTTCCTCATTTTCGGCTCACTTTTTACTATTTCACGAATTTATTTCTCCTACAGTTTAAGTCACATGTCGATAAAAATGTGTGGATGTCTGCACAAAAAATGAAAATAAGTTTGAAAGCACCACGTACAAAAAATTGCAATTTCACATCCTTTTCAAAAATTTATAAAACTGATAAAATGAAGGAACTGAAAAACTGCCACAGCACGTAAGCTGTATTATCGTTTTATCTTTGTCCCCCAAAAATTAGATTTTCCTCTCCATTAATTTTTCTGCTAGAATTTCTAAAGTGCAGACGAATACTTCCTTGAGGGTATATATATATATATATATATATATATATATTAAATTTTTTGTGAATAGCCTGTGAAGTCCTCTTCATTCGGAAGGAATTTTGTATAATGACAAGCTTTAAGAGAGACACAAAAGCGTACTGTATATAAAATGTACATATCTTTAAAGCATACAATTTATTTCAAGTAACTTTATTGTAGCATCAGCCACTTTCTAGATATACTTTGTTATTGGTTTGAATTTTCAATAACTTTGTCATTCTTAAAGCGCTGTTACTACACAGTTGTTTCTCGTGAAGTCGTGGAAAGCGTATGGAATTTCAAGGCTCGCGTATAGTGATCCGCTTTTAAACATCTGACTATCGTTTCGGTTTCTTCTGGTCCTCTGGTACCTACAACGAAATGTGTAATTAAGCTATTTCAGCAAAGATTTATTACCATCAACAGGAAGCAGATAGAAAGATCAGATTTCGTAAGAATAGTTCGTAGAAGCTATATCAAAATAAATGACAGTGAGTAGGAAGTGTCATGTGACCAACACATCAGATATTTTTTGTAATAAAACCCTCAGCAGAAATACACCCTATCAAGAAAATATTCGTTTACACTTCAAAAATTCTAGAAGCTAAATTAATGGAGGGAGAATTTAATTTTTGGACATAAAGATCAAATCGTGATATAGTTTACATGTTTTAGCGGCTTTTCAGATGGTTCGTTTTATAATTTTTCTAATTTTTTGAAAAATGTGCCAAAATTGCAACTCTTACGTACGTGATGTTTTCAAAATTATCTTTCAAGGATTGAGTAGAACAATTTTTTTTTGGTGTATTACTTGATTTTGTGGTAAAACAGGATTTTATTTGACATAGGAATAAAATGCCAGTTGGAAATTTTCAGTGTTTTTGCCTTTATTCATCATTTTTCGGCTCACACTTTACGACTTCACGAATTTATTTCTCCACCAGTTTGTCACATATCGATGAAAGTATGTGGATGTATGCACAAAAAATGCTCTTTCCAATGATGAATATAATCTCGTAAACACCACACACAAAAAGTTGCAATTTTGAGATATTTTTTCAAAAATGTATTAACCTAATAAAATGAACGATCTGAATAACCACCAAAACATGTTAACTGTATTCAGTTTAATATTTATATACAAAAAATTACATTTTTCCCTCCGTTAATTTGTCTGCTAGAATTTTTTAAAGTATAGAGGAATGCTTTCTTGAGGGGGTGCTTAATACGTTTCCTGTTTGTGACACACCTTTAGTGTTTCGTTTACTACTAAAATAAAAGGTTATTCTTGGAATAAAACACATTAATATTATGAAAAGTTGGCAAATGTACTGTAGCATTTATCGCAGTTTGTGAAATTGTCTCCTAGTGCGCTACGTAGTATCGATCTGCTAAGAATCGCATATGTAGTTAGAATGGAATAGCATTTGTTTATTTTTACCGGTTGTTAAGTGCCATGAGGCCTTCCCTTCCGCTCTACCAGTCTAAATAAACTTCCTTACAAACAAAACTACATGTATAAATGTAAACACTAACCTAAATACAAATACTAGTGATTATAAAGCATATACTAGTTTTAACAAAACAAGAAAGACATTTATGGAATATTGCTAAAAGAGAAATGCCAATATCGCAACATCTGAACTAAGGAATGGGTTACCGAGCGAAGTGGAAACGCAGTAACGTGTGCGATTCGCATTCGGGAGGTCCCGGTTCGATCCCGGCGACCGGAACTGGGTTTTTCATAGTTTCCCCGGGGTCGACAGGCGAATACTGAGATGGTTTATTCTCTACCACGATCTCATTTCGCTTTCATTCAGTTTCCTTCTCATCTAGGTTTCGTGACACATGACGGTGCCGGATAGATGCTGTGGATGCATGCTTAATGGAAAGAGTGTTCCCCGTGGACACCAGAGAGCTGCTTGGTTGGTGGATCGTTCATCGTTCTCTCTCGGCGGCTCCAGCAGTGGGACGGGTCTGCGAGCTTGGAAATGTTAGGAACTTCCGCGCGTCTCTGTGGCCTGTCTGCCTATGGCCAGTAGTTCCTTCACCTTTTATCTTCCACGTGTGGGTGGTAGCTGCAATACATCTGTGCACGTGACACTTATTTAAATATTTTGATTGTTAACGACGTTGTCAATTGCCAGGATCATACCAGCGCCGGAATTTCGTCCTTTTACATGCTAGTAAATCTACTAACATGGGGCTGTCGCTTTTAAGCACGTTTAAAAACCATCGGTATGGGCCGGGTTTGAACCCTCGACCTTGGGATCAGAAGGCCAGCGCCTATCCAGCTGAGCCAATGAGTCAGCTATACCTACACCTATAAGATATAGGTTAGTTCAAAACTGGAGACTTGCGTAAAAATTCATGTTTTCATTGAAGGTTCATTTTTAATAAATTCTCATATAGATAACTTTGTTTTGAAATAAATAGAATAAAATACAAAAAAATTAATTTTGAATTCTCAGAGTTTTATAGGAAAATATACAACTGCATATATGGACGTTTTTTACGTCCTCATAAAAATTGGAGTTAAAGGCATTTATTAGTATATGGAAATTAATATATCATCTAAGGTTAGTGTCGTTTTGAATATAATCATTTTACATCACAATATCTTTGTGTTAAACTTCAGGTACAGTACACCGCAGTAAGGTTTGTTTTAAGGAAAGCGGTTCTCTCTAAAATGGTTCCTGAGAAACCATTTCGTTAGCTGGCAAATCTAATGATCTTTGTATCGATAGGTTTCTGGAAATATGCTCGCATTTGATTATCGTTTAAGTACAACACAGTGTAGTTAGTGTACTTATGCAAATTACTGTTGTTGAAGTACTCAGATATACAGGAAGCATTAAATGTCCCAGGCCATAGCTTTGTTACGGAAGTGGAAGGGAAAACGGTATCTGACTTAGAATAGGATAGCACTAGGAGCGGAGGGGGACTTCGAACCTCGAGCTACGCAGATCTTTTGTGCCTAGGTCACTGACGAGAGGGATGAGGTGAGAGGAGACAGAGGGCGGCCGGACCAGAAGCCACGCCAGGCAGATGGCAGGGCCCCTACTGTTTACAGATTTGAACTCCCTGATGACGGCTAATGCAGCCGGCTCCCCTCCTCCCCTGTGGGCTTACACATCCCCTGGAGGGCCCGGAACCCAGAGACCGTCCCCATTCCGTGGGGCGAAGGTTTACTCAGAGCATCCTTTTACCCTGCCACGCACACGCCGAGACCTCTCGCCGACACTTGCAAACCTGAAAGAGACCCAGCAGATGAAAGATAAGCGAAATGAGAATGGAGATGAAATGGAAGGACAGGAAATTCGGGGATTGTAATGATTCTTCCTAACATTCCCCTAGGGACCCATAGGTCAGGAAGGTCACGGGGATCGAACACACGATCTCCCAAATACGGGCCACAGACGTTACCGCCTGAGCCGGCTCGGTAAGCTTCTGAGTTACTGTCCAGGGACCGAGCTAGATGAACCCGCGGGAATTCGCGAGACTCGCATTCGGGAGGTCTCGGGTTCGTTTCCCGTTGAGTCGGCCACACTGTACATGGGCTTTTTGTGGTTTCTCCGGGTCAGTGGGCAAATGCTGGGATAGTTCCTCTTCTACCACGAATTTCCTGCTCCTCATTATTCCCTTTCATCTGTTTCGGGGTTGTAGGTTCAGGTGATGGCGTTCTGTGTGTTGCGGCTGGGCGGTGAATATGTGTTTTGGAAAGATTTCCCTCTGGTATTCGGTTAGACTGCTGAAGGGCCCCGCTTTCTTGGGTCATCTCTGATCTTTTAGGGTCTCGGGGACCTCAGGACGGTGTCAGTATGCGTTTATTCTGGAATTATTGGCAACCCCGTTAATGCCTGCGCATATCGTCGCCCGGATATGGTCGCCCTTTGGATCTCCTCATCATCCCTCCCAGGGGTCACGTTAGAAGCAAAAAAGGCCGCTCTGGCCCAATTTTGGGGCCTCTCCGTGATATGTGCTTACTTCTACTGGCCAGAGGGTCAACTAACAATTTAGTGGTGTGTTAGGAAAACGGGCGCCGTCTTGAAAATAATTTATCTCCTGGAACCTTTGACTCACCCAGGTGTACTGGGGCTTCTGACGTACTCAGTAGAACGTTTTTAAGCCTATCTTTGGGTTCATCAAAGACACTGGTGTGTAAGCTGAGATAATACTAGTGCCTATGCAAAGATGTTGCACAAAGTTGAGAAAGAATAGCTTCTTTACGCTCCACGTATGGACGCCAATTTGAAGTAGGTATTGCCTTTACGTTGTTGCTGCTGCTACGTATGAAAAGCCGATTTGAAGTAGGAGTTGTATTATATTTCATCTGTTGGGGAGCCGAACTTTAAATTTGTTGCAATCGCACTATAGTACCCGGTTTCCGGTAGCCTTCCCCAAATGTACTTACAGGTGGTCTTTGCCCCAAGTTTAAAAAATATATTAACTTTGTAATTTAACTGTTTCTTTAAATATTTGTGTTTACTTCGGCTGCGTCAGTATTATTTTAGAGACATGGATATCTTGGCAGGGCGTTATGCGACAGACTATTATTTTACTTCACTCTTTTTATTAATACTTGATACGATTTAAATAACACTTCACTGATATTGAGAGCTGTGAGATTCTTTTTATTAATTAATTACACTTTTAACACGTAAACTTAATTTTCGTCTCACACGAATACGTATTAAATCTCTCGAGGACGCACAAGCAACGTACCCAGTTATGAGCACTGTCTGCAGGCAACACGTCTGGTTACGAGCACTGTTTGGAGGGAACTGAATAGATTTCAATCGTCTAAACTTGTAAATTTCTGCATTTCAAGTCTCTGATTGGCTAATCCTACTTCAATAGAATAATTGCATTTAACTAAAGCTTTTTCTGGTTGTTGATTGGCTATTTTTATAAACTGTCACTAAAATTACATTATTCTTACTCCAAGAATCACAGTAGTACTGTTAAACTTTCTTACTCATTATTGACTCTAGGTTACCTTATTGTTAACGACTTTTAACTTATTATTCTCACAGCTCCTACATTATTAAATTACGTAATATATTCACGTAACATTATTACACATGGATACAATAATATAAGCATATCCAATGACTGTTACATACATTTTACAAATTATCACATACATATATTGCTTCGAGGCGGGTGTTATTGAATTTACACATTATATAATTAGACTGATTATTATTCAAGTGTTAAAATTCTGCTTCACGTTTTAAGTTAATGTGCCAGAAGAGCTCACAAGCATATGCAGAAAATGGCATTTCTACTGAAATTCCAGCTTTCTCAATATTACAAGTTGCAACATTCGTTTTAGCTTTTGAGGCCAGTAGCTACCACTGATGAACTGTATTCCTTCAGAACAGAAATGTTGGAATATACTTTTGAAATGTATGCATAATTAATCAGATATTTTTTTACAAAAACCTTCTTTGAATTATATAAATATCTGGTTTTCTATCTGCCATAGTTATACTTTCTCTACTCCTTATCTATAGATTTAGAGCAATTGGTGCATTCGCCCAAAAATTCGATACCCAGATTGAACCGAAAATGCACGTTTTGAGGCCTTCTGAATCACAAAAAAGAACCGTTCTTAGGAAAAGGTGCATGCATACTTAAAAAAAAGTCGGTCAAGTATGACTTGGTATTCTAACTTCAGCATCTTCTAAGGATGAGGCACAAAATTTTCAGGAAAATCCCCCATTCCAAACTATTCTTTACATAGAAAAGTGGTCATTGTTTTTTATTTTCTCAAGAATGGAATAATGATTTTGATTAAATACCTTATTTTTAATATATTTGCATGACAAATTCTACATCTTGAATTTCCTGTGAATAGCCTGTGAGGGCCTCTTTATTCTGAATGGTTTTTGTATAGTTGGTAAATCGTACGAATCTTGTTACAGCACACAATTTATCCAAACTTTTTCTTTTTTTGACGTTAACCATTTCAAAGATGCTCTTTGTTATTGGTTTGACTTTCCAAACGTTTGTTTCTTTCAAGTGGTAAGCCTATATTCTTTTCTTCTCTCTCTCTCTCTCTCTCTCTCTCGTGGTCGGGCATAGCATATAATTTCAAAGTTACCACAAAGCAATCCGCTGTTTAGAAATGTATAACGAATTTATCTCGATTAGCAAGAAGTACACAGAAGAATAAGTTTTTGACTATCGTTTTTGCTTACTGTATTGCTCTTATATCCACAATTACACGAATTTGTAAACGTGTCCTGGAAATTTTGACGTACTCTGTGGAAAAGTTTATAAATCTATCTTTGGATTCATTTAAGACACTTGTATGGTGAACTTATCTGCCGAAGTTTATTTGCCGCTGTGTAAACTGGGATAAAAGCAGTGCCTATGCAAGGATTTTGCACAAAATTTAAGATAATATGCCATACATTTACACTTTAAGAGTTAAAAATACTTCATATTAGTTATCAGTCGTTGCTTTAAGTACCTTATAAAAGGCGTAGAGTCGTGCAATGGCATTAAGCGGCGAGTTTAGTAGCGAGGCAAAGAGGCAAGTATTGCTAACCCAGACTTCAAAAAGTATTTCTAGGGTTTACAATTTTTTAAAACATGCAAGAACGAGGAAGAAAGAAATCAACTAGCTTTAAAATGCTCAGCAGCTTACTCCTAAAGCGTGTAGTGTAGGCAAAGCAATTGTGTCTCGCGAGGTGCTTACATTGCCTTGCGCTAGACAGTGTGCGAGTGACAGGGAAATACGAAACGAGTGGGGGTAATAAAGTGGCCGCACATAGTTAATAATAGCGTCTTATTCGCAGCAGAGCAAAACTCCCATTTGAAAGGTACTGTAGACGTGTGCCAATGTATTACGAAAGAGATGTATGTTTCATACTTCTAAGAAGAGCCTTTCAGTTTAAATATACCTATAATAACCTCCAAGGCAATCATCACTTTTGTATCACAATATATCGCGCTGCCGATATCATTGAATAATTGCGTGTTAATGTACGTTTTGATACTACTATTTACAGCCTCTAAATGGCAGATGATGAGCGAAGCCAGGGCCATTGTCCCCCGCGCCTGTAACCTTTGACGTGTACACAAACCAAAGAGCTTGTAATATAGTTACCTAGACTGATGCTAGTGTGCCTCGTGGGCTGATATTCGCTTGCGTTGTATCATTGATGTGTGACTGGCGTGTAGGATGACCACCTCCATAAGAGAGGAATGACAGACAGGAGTGCCAAAAAAGACGGACGTTTTAGGATTTTCAATGGCACAGCGTAAAATGGAAATTAAGCCTTTCACCTTTTATAAATCAACAGATTGCTTTATAACATACGCTATAATTAGAGTCAGGATGTTTAGGTGTTTATAACTATAAAAATAGACTGAAAGAATGCAATAAAACGTAAGAAAAGACACGGTTAACTTAAAAAGTCAAACGTTTTAAGAAGACATTATATTGTGACCACGCTCGCGAAGCTACCTGTGGGACCCGGTAAACACCTCTCGGCCTGGCACCTGGGTGGGCCTTTAACTAGCTAGTGCGGAAAATAGACATTGTATGCCGCTTACCTGTTCCAGAATATTCGTTTCGGCATGCTAATAGTAGCCTCCCAATCTAGAACATTTCGCTTTGTATGCGAGACCTATATAAGGATGCTGCTCTGGCTTGTGAGCTTAGTTAAGAAGCTACGAAGTGAAAAGTGGACAGTGACATTGCAGTTGTGAGTTCTGATTCGACGGATCAGTTGTATTGTGTTCCAAGTGGGTGCCAAAAGCAAGTCAAGTGTAACATTTATGCTACGCTGAGTGGCTAAGTGAAAAATAAAATGTGGTTTTTAGTAACTGCTGTTTTCATTTGTTACAGTATTTAATAACCAATATTTTATTCAAACTCATACAACTCTTACGCTTTTATTGATGCACATTACCACAAGGTATTGCTGTAACTGTTTTTGTATTGGCCTCTACGTCATCAACTAATGATTTACACAAATCTATGAAAACTGTGACCGTCTGCTAGATGGCTAGAAGTAGCCTATTTTCTTGACAGCGAGAACACGTGTTGTTGGATAAAATGCCTTCTTCACGATTAACTATTCACTAACCTTACAAAATAAAACTGTTCCGTCAGTTGGAAATACAAGGACAACAAATTACTGCTAAGTTTACTTTTCAATGGCCGACTGAATCTAAGCATCGTAGCTAAATAATGTTGTATCCTTTCACGTGGCAGTAACTATCATCACTATTCGTCAAAGTGTTTCCCTCAATACTTCCTGATACTTTGAGAGAGGAATTCTGAACCCTTAGCAGTAGCAAACATTGCAATACAAAAGATAGTCGCATTCCAATTAAAGACGTTCAAGTTCCATGATAGAAGGGTGGGCATCTTCTAGCGTTCCCTGAAGAAATATAAAAATTAAAGACAAATTGAAAAAGTTTAAATTGATTTTAAAAAGCAAAAAAATGGCATTTATAACTCTATAGGCAGCTAGTTCTAACCCTTACGAATACCTCAAAACACGCTTATATCTATATAACTTTTGATTTATTACTCCCCATAAAAAGGCATTTTGCCTAACATCCGGGCTTTACTTGTAATACATTATAAATTAGAAAGCACAAAGGAGAACATAGCCTAACAACACAACACAACACAACACAATAAATGATAAAAGTTAGTGCCAACCTACTATCATATTTCATGATATAAACTCTTTTCCACAGAGCGCTTGCTCCGCACACCATCGTTTGCTGCGTCTCGCCCTACGATCCTGAAAGATGAAACGAAGAGTATGAAAAACTCGTGATACGTAACAATCCATCCCAACATTTGCCTAGTGACCAGTTATATTCACGAGAAAACTTTGGTCAGAATGGTCTGTCAACTAATACGAGCTTCTGAGGCTTCTACTCATTTTGAGGTGGAACTTTCGAAGCAGCTGTCTAGCTTGTAGCTGCGTTTCTTGTTGCTTTAGCGGTTCTGTACGGACTCTATGTTTCAGTTATAGACTTGAAAGTTTGTAAATTGCTATTGTGACGAAGCTATAAGACGAACTTCCAGACTTCTCCTACCCGCAAATCATGCACCGAGAGCCAGCAAACTTTGCTGGTATAGCGACTGGTCAATTACCCAGTAAAATTACGAAATCCAGGAGTGCTACTGTAAGCAAATAATATTTATTTATTTGCTTTTATTTTATTTACACAGCTGGCACTAAAAATAGAGCTTTCAACAGAGCCACCCATACTACAAATTCTAGATTATAACACGCATTGAAATATTATATTTACTGCGCTCCACTATTACCAACCATGTTTCTTTGTGATGGATATTATATCGATATTAGGTGGAGATACTGTATCGATTAATGTATGGCGGTTATTTGAATAACGCGGAAATAGTTTCGGCAGAACTGGACTGAATTTTGCAAGTGGTGGAGAAGATAGCGTTGGAATTTTGCTACAGCCTTCTATATATTACAGAATGTTATGGCTGCGCAAGTTATGTTGTTAGCACTGGTGCTATGAAGGTCAATAACGAAGGCCAAACAACAACAGACCAGGGCTCACCATTGCACAGGTCCGATTGTATACTGCTACTTCCACACGAATTTCAGCTGCGTACTTTATATATAATTTAAGAATACCCATCTGTGAAAAAATAGATTTGTGTTATTAAACACTACTAACCTGATTTACTTCTATGTAGCTTTTATAGCTGTGCGATCTTTTAAAGCATGTCATATAAGGATTTAAATGTCTGCCTGAAAGTCTAGTTTCCTATAAAATTGTAGTAAAAAGATAAGATAATAGTAGATAAACATTCATGGGAGGCCTCAGGAATCTTTAAACACTAAATAACGTGCAGAGGAGCAGAGAAAGATGAAGCAAGGCCTGCATGTGCACTAAATGCTTTTTTAACAGCATAAAGTCATAAATAACGTATTTTAGCGCTGTAATTTTTACACTCTCTTTTCTGGGGTTCCATTTGTTGGCAAATTCTCATTTTAAAATTTTTCCATACAATGTACTTTTTGGTTTAAATCCAGGAAATATTGTATATCTCCTTGTTAACGCCAGGTTAAAAGAATCGTGAGATGAATTTTTGTTTACAGTTTTTATTAAACAGTTATCTTCATATTGTGTAAGTTTTTAAGCAAAAAGTGAAGTCTCATATTTAACATTTATTTTCTCACAAAGTAGTAGAATAATTAAAAATTCTTCTGTAGAATTTATTAATACAGTATTAAGGAGTTTAATAATTAAATATTATTTTTTAAAAAATAATTGCATTGTGTGGAGCAATTTTACAGTTAAAAATTATAATATAAGAATTAATATATCTTACATTTAACACTGATACTGTATTAAAGTTTGAAATGATTGAGCCGAAATTATGGATTTTTTAAATTTCACCGATGGGTAACCTTAATGTTCCAAGCTATATAAAAACAGATATGACAGCACATGTTAAAAGTGATTTTAATTGGCTCGTAGAATTGCTACACTCGGCTTTCAGCCTCGTTTCGTAGCTATTCCTACTCGCAAAATAAAACTCCAACTTTAATTCTAGTACCGCAAATAGCTATTACGCCCAAATCAGTGTTCCTATGTTCACTCAATCAATGTTTACTTTCTCTACCACTTGCCTATAGCAAGCAGAGGAAGTATTGGATTCCACCCATAAATTCGATACCGAGACCTCACCAAAAATACACGCTTTGAGGCTCGTAACTCCCCCCCCCCAAAAGTGGAAAAATGTCGTTAATGTTTTTATTTTCTCAAAAGTAGCTCTAACGATTTCACCACATATTTAAGATATTCACATAAGAAACAAAACGTGTATCTTGTATTTTCTGCGAATATCGTCTTGAAGTCATGTAGATTCTGAATGACTAATTGGGAAACCGTAAGAGATTGATAGAATTTTACTACACAAAAAATGTAAATTCGTTAACTCACAGAATAAATGTCAAATAAATTTTTTTTGGCTCTAACCAGTTCTCAGATAAATAAATAATACTCATTTCAAGTAATTCGTTTTTTCTCAGTTTTTATAATCCTGACTAATGTACGTCTAATGTATTCTTGTTCACCTACAATGAAATATATAAATGTATAATGAAAATTTATCTTAATTTACAAGAAGTATGCAGATAGAAGAATAAACTTTTAAAATAATAGTAGAAGAGTGAGTAGAGAAAGTAAAGCAAATGCAACACCTCAAATTTTTAAATGTATTTATTTAAAAATAACGCTACTATAATTCGATTCACCATTTAGGATTCCATAAAAGACTTCTTCCGATTCACTGCAAGTTATAATTTGATAATTTAATTATTTAAACTGAGTCGTTATGTGTTAATTCCCATCACATTTGCGCTAGATGTTAACTAAGGAGCGCTTTCGGGAGATGTTTCTCCCATCTTCAGTTGCTGCCGACTAACCGGCTCGCCCTCTCCCCTAACCCCAAGAAATATTTCGTTGGACGATTCTTCTGCCTTCAGGTTAATTACGCGAAATATCTATATAAAAAGGTGTTAATTATGAAAATACTTTGTTAGCCTGTCCACTATGTATACGATATTAGTTATTACACTCTGTACGAGATCATGAAAAATTAAAACTAAAACTTCACATTTTAAAAATATGCTATACAAGTCTAGGAAACCATAAACATATGTTATTTCGGAAGCTTTGAGTTACATTTCATTCTAAATTACATGGTTACTTTAATGGGAACATAGTCTGAGATACCCTTTTTTTCACTGTATGTATCTCCAGTTTAATGTACATTTTTCAAAGATTAGAAAATATCCTTGAAGTTTGTCTCGTCTATAGTCATTTCTGTGAAAGAAAAAACTAACAATTTTTCTACAAATAAAGAGTATTTCCTGAAAACTTATCTCTAGAGTCTGAAAATATCTGATTCGGATTTGCGACGTTTCATTTTTTAATTATCTTGTTACCTGAAAACACTTAGCTAATAATCAACTGTGTAAGGGTGCTTAAACTGTGAGAAAATTCATAATGGTCATGGCAAGTTCTTCGAAAACTGCATATTTCATCTAAGTCTAAGGTTCTCTTAAAGTAAGTTCTTGTCCTTGGTTTTGCAATTATAAGAATAGGGATAGGACATCGATACCGTCAATACCTCGATACTCTTGATACTCGGAGGTATCGAAGTATGCCTAATACTTCGAGATAAACCTTCGATACTTTTTGGATACTTCTATATTTTCAAGTTTTGCATTATTGAAGGTTGCTGCATTTAACATTATGCCAGATAAGGAAAGAAAGGAGTCGAGAATTCGCGTTACAAGGGGCACTATTTATATTTTGAGCCTAATAAATAAAAGAAAGCAATTTCTGATTGAAAACTGCTTTATTGTTTTTCAAAATATTCTCCTTTATGATCAATACACTTTTGCATCCGTTTAAACCATTTGCCAAAGCATTTATTCCAGTCCACTTAAGAACCTCCAAAACATGGTTTTTGAAGGCATCAACGGCTTCTTCTGCCAACGAAAATCGTTGTCCACACAATTAATTCTTGATGTTCGGGAACAAAAAGAAGTCATTGGGTGCCAAATCAGGACTTTATGACGGATGACCGATCAATTCGATGTTTTGAGCCTTCAAATACTCTGTTTTTAGACAAGATGTGTGTGCGCTCGCATTGTCTTGATGAAGAACGATCCTACGGTTCTTGTTGGTTTTCCTTACTTCACCGAAGACTTCCGGCCAACAAATGGTTTTGTAGCATTCGGCATTGACCATTTTACGTTTCTCTAAAGGCACTGTTGCCACATGGCCAGTTTTGCTGAAAAAGCAGGCGACCATTTGCTTCGAAATGCTTCGAATGCGAACAAATTTTGTTGGATTTACTTCATCTTGAAACACCCATACAGTCGACTGCTGTTTACGTTCCGGCTCATACGCATAGATCCATGATTCGTCACCTGTTACAATCTTATATACGTCTTTTGAGGCACCGCTATTGAATTTCTTGAGCATTTTTATACACCAATCGACACGAGCATCTTTTTGAGATTGCGTCAAATTATGTGGGATCCAACGAGAGCAAATCTTTTTCACGGCTAAAAAAACATGCAATATTTTATATATGCTGATGGAACTAATGCCTAGGGTTGCCTCAATTTCACAATATGTCGCATGACGATCTTTCATTATTAGCTGTTGCACAGCATCAATGTTTTCTGGCACAACAACTGATTTTGGATGATCTTCACGAACTTCATAATTGAGCGAACGGCGGCCACGATTAAATTCCACGTTTCACAGTGGCAAAGGATGGAGCTTTGTCGCCAAATGTGGAAGTTAGTTGATCGATGCTCTCTTGTCTTGATAATCCACGTCGAAAGTCGTAATAAATCATTGCACGAACATTTTCACGAGTTAATTCCATGTTTTTGTTGACACACAATTTTCAAGTTAGTGTAAACAAAACAAATGACGCTCTATTGACAAAATGTTTGAAGTAGATTATGGTCAAAAATGTCAAACTTCCCATTGGACACGTCAGATGGCACCTATGACATTCAGGGTTGCCAAGGCTCAAAATATAAATAGTTCCCCTCGTATTGCCGCGCACGTATCTCTAAAGAGTTGCTGGACTGTAGTTCTTGACTGGATTCCTGACGGTGAGTCAGTGAACATTCCATACATTATTGCGTCGAAATGAAAACGTGCAAAACATTGCGGAAGCGAGTAGAGGTACTCTTGTAACATGCAGCGTTAACTGAGTTGTGAATGAAGCTATTTAGCTGGCGCACAAATAACGTTTCTGCAATAGCCTGGCTTGGTGACTTATTCTCAGCCATTACATTTACCTACTCCGGTGCCTAAAATCTGTGAATCCAGCAGAAAAAATCAGAAGTTAAGACGTGAGATAATGCAGCGACATGAAAGTATTTGTTCTTTCCTTCCATCTGTTTGTTTACGCAAATCAAACCTTTGTATTAAACATGTATATGCTAATGTATGAGTTTGGGTAGTGAGGAGGTTTAATCCACAAACTTACTCTGTTTCCGAGTATTATATGGCAAATTAGTTATTATCGGATGAAAAAATAAATATGTTAAGTGGTAGTTGTGAATATTGGTAGATAGGTGTAACACACATACGCACAGACTATTTTAATTTGTTTGAGTTTCATTTAAATTGTATATTCGTTTATATTTTCAAGAATGCAGAATAAAGAATAATTACTAGCACTTGCATTTCTACGGATAGAAAATATTTTAAAGTTTAGTTTTCAGCACAAAATATACACACATAAAAAGGGAAGTGAGGAAATTATTAGTATTATTATTATTAACATCATCGTTATTAACCTTAACTAACAATAGGGGGTGTTATAACCTGTGGCATTATTTAGATAATAAATTACTGCCGATTGGAGAATGTTAAACAGAAACAATTTCGGAATTAGTATACAATACAAAATTGGTTGAATGCGTTTATACACAAAAAAACTACTAATAAGAACGTAATTCAGTGGAAAAGCAATTGTCTTTACAATGTTTTATAAAGTGACTATCGTGTATCGAATATCGGTGTTCAGAAATCAGTATCGGTATAAAGTATCGAGAGATAGTGGTATCGTCCCATCACTATATAGGAATAAAGCACACTACGACGGTTATTAGCAGAAAACTCGGTATATTTTTATTCGTTATGTTCGCATTTGAAAGATTCGATATTTTAATCAAAGTTACTAAAACGTATTTAAAAAACAGAAAACAAGGCTAATACCTCGTCTAAACTGTTTAGATCTTTGAAAATCCTCAGTCTTGACGCTCAAAAATGAAGTAGCGGGTTGCTTACTGAAAATGCTAGAATTTTTATCCAAATTCTATTTAAATTTTTACTAAAGCAATTGATCATTCCTCCACTCCTTCAAAAAACACCTAGATGTTTGAGCTGTTAGCTGTTTTATATTTTACGCTTTCTTATAAACATACCTTTCTTGATTTTAAAAAATCGTATGGATACATTCGCATAACTTTCTCTACCCTTTATTGTTTATTACTGGGTGTACAAATTTTTCTTACAAAAGTTTATTTTTCTGTCTACTTCATTTTCAACGAGGTAAACATTTGCAGAAATAGGCGTGTAACACATTTCGTTAGGGTACACAACTGAAAATCAACGGGACTTAATAAAGAATGACAAAGTATTGAATAGCGATATGTCCTAAATGGCTGGTGCCACAAAAAAGTTATTTAAAATAATATGTTTTAAAGAGATCTACATTTTTTGTGTATTGTGTTTTCCTCAGTCGTTTAGCGTTTACCAGTTATACAAGATTATACAAAAATATTTCCGAATGAAGAGGATTTCTCAAGCTATTCCCAGAAAATTCAAGATATACATTTTATTTGTCATGTAAATCTCTTTAATATATGGTACTTTAAACAAAATCGTTAGAGCCATTTTTTGGAAATACAAAAATTTCGAAGAATGTTCTATGTGAGGGTAGTTTGGGATGGGGGATTTTCTTGAAAATCTTTGTGTCGAACTTTGAAAGCTATTTAACCTAAATCCCAAGTTTGGTGTTCATCGTTTTTGAGTTATGCTGTTCATAGACAACACACACCTTTTTCTAAAAATGCTTTTTTCTTTCAAGGGGGCTCAAAACATGTATTCCCGGTGAAATCTAGGTATCGAATTTTTGGATAAAATACAATACCTTCTCTACCTACTAGGGTACGTTTGTAGGGAATGTAAAAATACTTCCCGTTATAATTATAGCCAGGTTGTTACGAAGTTTAAAACTGTTTATTAATAACATCCGATGTGTAATTATTACCTTTGTGATTGATTACATATTTTGATGAGTATTTAAATAGCAATTAATAGCATCAGTTCAGTAATCATACCAATTAAAATTGCTATTTTAAACCATATTGATTGCTTCCTATTTCATTACACAGTAAAACACAGACTATAATACTTTAAAGATGTGTAGAGAAAATGCTAATCAAGTTTTATTCATAAAACACATGGGATTTTTATATGATGTTATAATGTATTTAATTAAATACCAGTATACATTAATAATTTGTAGTTACTGCTGCTAACTACAGTAACAGTCATAAACACGTATGGGGCTGTTTTTAAAAACGTGAAATTTAGAAGTATCAGTTGAACATCCCTTGAAATAAAAATTTGCTATTTTCTGGAAATGTGTTTTTGAGATACGCTAAGCTCTATCTTATATATTCTCTTTCATAGAATACACATGTATGTATATATCACTTCTTTGATTCACAGCACCTCAAAACGTACATTTTCGGTGAAATCGCGGCAGTATGCGTGCTACCTCAGCCGTTATTAGCGGCATTGTAAAAGTGGACATATTTGCAACTAGGGTACAACTGTGTATCACTTGCATGTGGTAAACTATTCAGGTGATTTCTGAAGGTCTCAATAAATCGGAATTTTATTTGATATGTGATAATTTGTACCGGTTTCTTGTTTTAAAACTAGAGAATTATGTGTGTTTTCTGTTATTTCATACTTTATTTTTAATTCATCGTAATGTTTTTACCTTGCGCTGTGATTGTGGGACCTTCTACTTTAATGTCGTATAAGAAGGTTCGTTGTTGTTTCCGACTGTCCCCATATGGTCTACGATCTTTGGAGGAGCAGTGTACCAGTCCGCCACGATTGAGTGCGCTTGGAGGAGAGCGCCACGGCTTTTGTAGGTAAGGCCCAACGTCATCAAGGCTAGGGATCATAAGGACGTGACGGTCAAGGCGATAGGTGAATGCACAGTTGCACAATGAAAACAGTGCTACATTTGCATGCCTGAGCCTCACTATTAATGCAACTCGAAGCTGGGGATGTATTCCTTACCTGGCTGTCCTTCCGATGTTCCACCCACTTGTTCCCTAACATTTTACTTCCGCTTCCCACCGAAAGCACTCATATCGTGGCCGACTAGTACGTTACCTCCCATAGTGAGATGACAAAAGATGACGATGGAACGAAGGTACCTATAGCTTTTGCCGTAGACATCGAAACTTGCTGGGTCTTGGGGATACTTTGCATGAGTTAGTAAGAGGTGAAGGCTTGGTCGGGAATCCAACCACGTACTCTGGGCACGAGAGCCGCCTGCGAAACTCTGAGCACCCCAGATAGGAAAGCTACATACAGGTGGCTAATTAATTATGTAGCTTTTAATTTTGGATTATAGCCTATACTAAAGAGCGCTAACAAATTTAAACACTACTGAAAATGTTTGCCTTTAATCCGAAATGCAACTTTTTAGCGGAATTCTTTTTGGACTAAAAAGGAAGAAATAAAGTAAGATCAGTAAAGAAACAAATTTAAAACAACCCCACAAATAAACCCTGAGAGACTCATTGTAATCCAGAAACTGTTGTTCTTTATACCGGTTCATTAAGAGGTAACCAAGCTCTATAAAGCTGTTGGAAGAAAACGCAAATAACATTTGAAACACAAACCACAAGAGGTTTGAAATGCCATGCTTTTCAATGACATCGCGAGAAACAAC
Source organism: Deroplatys truncata (assembly GCA_030765065.1). Classification (NCBI taxonomy): domain Eukaryota; kingdom Metazoa; phylum Arthropoda; class Insecta; order Mantodea; family Mantidae; genus Deroplatys; species Deroplatys truncata. Next base: position 670,074,943 of record CM060990.1, read on the forward strand.
AGAATAATTATAGGATTTAACAATTGACAAACGTATTGAAAAACTTCAAACCAATAACAAAATGACTTGTGCTAGAAAAAGTTTCTTGACATAAATTGTGTGTTTCAACGATACATTTTTGTGCAATACGATTTTGTCTAGCTCTTTTGGTTTATACGTCATATAAAATTACACAAAATTCTTTCCTAACGAGCAGGACATCACAAGATATTTCCTCGAAGTTTAAGATATACATTTTATTTGTCATATAAATTTCTTAAATATGTTGTGTTTTAATCAAAACCGTTGGGGAGAGTGATAAATATAAAGAAAATTTCTTTAAAATCTTCGAGTCGCATCTTTGGAAGATACCGAACTAAATACAAAGCTTATATTTCCTGTGAAATCTCGAAGTCAATTTTTTGGGTGGAATGCAATAATTCCTCTGCCTTACAGGGATGATGTAGAGAAAGTAAAAGCAATGAAAATGGGTGCAAAGTTCCCCAGATTTATGAAACGGAAAGAAATATTGGGTCATATAAATAAAAAACAAGTACTTGCTGAAAGTTTATACTCGTGAGTATGAACATTTTCTGTGATTATATACTCAGCTCAATGAGAACATACTTATTTTCATAAGAATAAAAGCCTACTACGAGTATATACTCATCCTCACAGCCATCTTGTTCACTTAAATGTAAGTATATACTCATGTGATCTACACCCTTTGACCATATACTAGCTTCGTTGAGTGTATGGTGTTGTGTTATTTGGCATTCTGAATTAGAGAAGTCGATTTGGTTTTTTTGGTTCTGTCCCATCTAAACTGCTCAGGAATTATCCTGTGATTTATAACAAGTTTCAGCGGAAACGTTAGAAAAATATTAGGTCCTTCAAGAAATGGAAAATTAATTGAAGCAACATCACAAAAGCATAGCTGTAAATGAACTTAGCAAAACAACAAATAAAATGAAATTGTCAAAATTCTATTATCAAGAAATCAGACAAAAAGAAAATATTCACGGATTCTTAAGTCATAATGCAGATGCAAATTCAAATCAGACTTGTTTCTAGAATCCGGGATGTTTACACTATTTTTCTATGAAACAGTTTTGTTATAAGTAACCTAACTTCTTAAGCAACATAGTACATAGTAAGGTTAATTAATAAGGTTGACTTTCGATGTTATTTCTAGGTTATATTTTTCTGAAACAATGCAGCATTTTGAAACTTTTTTAATACATAATAGCTATGTTTGTAACTTTTCCATGAGTGCTATACAGCTCATAAGCTGTGCCATTGTCTTCATATTTAGTTTTAAGTAAAAAAAAATCAATATATATATATATATATATATACTCAGATGTGAGCATGCATCTAACCATGCTCAGCATGAGAGGAGAATGATCTCATAAAATTGAGAGTATGCTAGCTTTTATTCATACCAAATAAGTGTACATACTCTTCTATGATGGATGCCTGAGTATGTCCTACTCTGCTTCCATTACTTGAGCATGATCTCAAAATGAACTAGATACTCGGATGGTTTTATTCTTACCAAACCGAGTATTTACTTCAAAAAGTGAAGCATATACTATATACTAACTTTTATTCATATAACCCACTATCTTAGGACACTGTGGATTGGTTTCAAAGTTTTAATGGTTAGCATAAGTCGTGTAGCAATTGCACATCACATGAAGTTTTTCATTCTTAGGTAGTTTTTGAAATCATGCCTATAGATTTCTTTTATTCTTTGTAAGACCTTGATGCCATTCACCCCAAGACACCAAGCAATAAATCTCAGCGTGCATCGCCTTTCTTTAAATAGGTCCCTTTAATCTCTCTTTTTAACACATAAAATTGGTAACCTCTTGAGCACAAACACGCCGCCTCTATCCGACACTGTCCCTCTTGTTGTATACATATACACAAGACATCCCCCACTTTCTACAAAAATTAGTTCATCGCCTCCTATTACACCGATGAAGCGTTCCTTCCGACAAAAACACCCTTGCTTCCTGGGCCACCCCTAGTACAAAGTAAAGTAACGTGCATACAGCAGGCACCCTTTGTCCGCTTTACTGCTGCTCTATTTATTTGAACAAGACTTAGATTCCACAAACAGATCCTACTTGTAGAGAGCTTTGACTCGAACCGCCTCGCCGTTTTCTCTCAGTAAATGTTCTCTTACAGCAAGGCAAGAATTACATAAGGGGAGGCCAGACTATCTTAATGGAATGTTTAAAACTTAATGGTACAACGTGTTTTATCTTTAACTTTTCTATAGCTTGGGGTGATTGATGAGAAATGTCCATTTTTGGTCAAAATGCGTATTATTTTACTAAAAAAAATACTAAGTACTTAATTGCACATTATATACATGATGCAAATATGGAGGGGGTTCCCATTCGTCCCGTTTTTCCCGGGACAACCCCGATTTTTAGCAATATGTCCCAGTGTCCCGAAAATTTCTTTCTGGACGCCCAAATGTCCTGCTTTTTTCTCTTCGGAGACTACTTCATTAGCGTACTGCGATACTCAAATTTCTGAATTTATTTTGAATATGTTAGTTTTAGGAGGAGTATTGTATTTCGACTGTTGGGGAGCCGAACTTGAAGTAGTAGCAACCGCACGTATAATACCCGTTTTCCGGTAGCCTTCGCCCCAAATGTACTTTCCGGTGGCCTTTGCCCCAAGTTTAAAAAATATTAACTTTGTAATTTGACTGTTTCTTTAAATATGATTTTATGTTTGCCTCGGCTGCGTCAGTATTATTGTTAGAGACATGTTTCTCTTAACAGGGCATGATACGGCTGAAGAATGTAGGCTTACACAGATCATAATATTTTAATTCATTCCTTTTTTATTAATTCTTCACACGATTTAAATAACACTTCACTGATATAGAGAGCTGTGAGATTCTATAATTAATTACTTGCACTTTGTAACACGTAAACTATTTTTCATCTCACACTGAATATGTATTATACTTCTCGAGGACGCATCTCGCGTCCGGTTAGAAACACTGTCTGCTACCAACGCGTCCAATTATGAGCACTGTCTAAAAGCAACTGACTTCTAGATTTGTCAATTTTGCTATATTTCAGTTTCTGATTGACTAATCCTACTCCAATAGAATACCTTCATTTAACTAAAGCTTTTGCTGGTTGTTGATTGGCTATTTTATAAACTGTCACAAAAATTACATTATTGCTTCCAAAAATCACAATTAGTATTGTAAAACTTTCAAATTCATTATTGCCTCAAGGTTATCTCATTGTTAGCAACTTTTAACCTATTATTCTCACAGCTCCTACATTATTAAATTACGTAATACATTCACATAACATTATTACATGTATACAATAATATAAACACATACAATGACTGTAATATACACCTTTTATATCTTGTTACATAAATATTGCTTTAAGGCGGGCTGTTGTTATATTTGTTATTATATAATTTGACTAAAATCATTTAAGTGTTAAAAATACTGCCTCAATTTTTGTGCATAATTAAATTAAAATGGTTGTTTCGTTGATATTTTATAACATCGCTGATTTTGATGCATACAAACGCTACTCTTTGTTTTGGTGATGACATGGCTTGCTGTACTCTCGCACGAAAAAGGAATCTTGGGGTAATAACCGTTCCAATTCAAAGACTTAAATTTAAATTGAGTTTTATTTATGGACGCTCTTTAATTGCAGTGGTCCTTAGCGTCCCATTCAATATTGGGCGTGAAAGACCGGTAATTTTGCTCAGAGGCCTCTTTATAAGGCTTGAGGTTCTTTTACGTGCCGTAAATCTACGACACGGGACCACTGGCTTTACTTCCCTTCCTAAGGAAGTCATGCTAAGGATATTTACGCCCGAAAAAATCCATCGCCCTCCGCTGGGTTTGAACCCGCGACCTCGGGAACGTGGTAACCGCTACATCACGGAGGACAACCTATTCAAAGAGTGTAGGCATGAGTGTCACTGTCTCAGTGAATGTGTATTGAAGTTATTCTTATCAATCGCTATATAGGTATAATTATGCTGAAAATAAAATGTAGTATAAATATCATTATACATAATTCAAAGAATGTATGTGTGTTGAAGTTATCGTTATCAATCGATATATACGTATATTGTACGGGAAAGAACATGTACTATAAATAACATTAGCTGGAATGGAATAGTTAATATAGCTAATTAGTAGAGAAAGTAAATATATGACAGATGTGCTAGGTTTATGCGTGGCACTTCCAGGAAGTAATGTAGGGCCTATATTTTCTATAGTAAACTCTATATGGTCTGATGAGAGAAATTGACAAAGTTGAAACTGTGAAAGCATTAAATAGTTGTAAAGACACATTTTAATTCATTACGATGTAAAGAGCTTTTTGATGTACTATCAAAAAATCCACAAGTCTGACAAGCACTGTAAGAGAGGTGAATCTGTTTCCGAAGATTCTAAAGAATGGCAAGTTAGTGTGTTCAGAATGTATAATTTATTGTTTATTAAATTTAAAGTTTTGTAGCTGGATACATTTTAGATTTTGCATTCTTATTTACAGTCAGTTTTGTTAATTATTAGCTTTCATTAATGAACATGACGGAGTTAATTTTTCCTAAGATGTAAAGAACATCACAAATTAAAATACTTTTCTTTTAATTAGTATGTCTAGTCCTATACTGATCACGTTTATAAATAATAAACAATTTTATATTACATTTTACTTGCCTGTACTTAAATATTATAATCAAATACCTACATATTTAAATATTAAGATTTAAAGTCATAATTTCTGCAAATTCCGGCATGTTTACCACGAGAGGTGGATAATTATCTAAACTTCGATCCGTCCAATGTTTTTTTCAAAATGTCCCAGATTTTTAATAAGTATTTTGCAAAAAGTCTCCCTTTTTAATTAAAACCTTATGGGAACCTTAAAATATGGCCAAATACAACCAATGTGGTCACATTTCCGCACTGCCTTTAATTCTGAAATTTTCCACAAGATGCCAGTGCCACCTCCAACAATAAAACTGCACCAATATCATGCCTCCACTTGAGTTCTGACAATGAATGAAATGATGTTGTAACTAGGCATGGGAATTCTTAAGCAGTTAGCTTCAAGTTATCTACACTCAAACTGTTATCAGTGCATAGAGTGCAAAGCAACAGAGACGAAAGGTAAAAACCGGTCCGAGTGTTCTCTGCAAACGTCAAAAGACTGTACGAGGGTTTGGGGTGGTTTGTTACCTGCGACTGCCTATAGTCCAGTGACAGTTTAGCCATATTTCTTTCTGTGGTGGCTTTAATGCTTAGAAATTCCTATGCCTGCCCATAACAAGAGCCCGGACGTTATGCAAAATGCCTTCTGTGTGGTAAATCAAACGTTCTGTAGATATAATCGTGTTTTGAGGTATTTGGAAGAAACTAGGTACCTTTTTTACATTACAAATACCAACTTTTGATTTTCTAAAATTCACTTTAAACCTTTAAATTTATTTTCAGTTTTTCTATTAGATTCAGGAAACTATGGTTGATTGTCACCCTTTTATCTCGAAACTTGGACATCCTTTACTAATGATCAGTTACTCTCGCCTGAAAGCAGACAACTTGAATTATCTACGATGCCTAACTTCAAATATTGAAAAGTAAACTTTACATTTATGTTAGTGAATTTGTTAAACAGAAGTTGTCAACTGCTGTAACAGTTTTATTGTGCAAGGTTTCTGAAGAGACATTTTCACGAAAAGAAAGTCTTATCAATCAACACATGGTTGAGGCAAAAGCACAAATCTGCTCATGCTCCAAAGAGTGGTGCCAATAAAATACGGCTACTTCCAACAACCTTGCCATATCTAGCAGCGAGACACACTGTTTTCATTAGATTTGCGTATATCATTAACTGATGCCAACAAAGCCTAACACAGACATTTACAACAATACCTTTGGTAATGTGTAACTATAAAAATGTATAACTTGTATGATTTTTAAACCAAATACTGGTTATTAAATCTATTATGTTAATGTTTTAAAATTTATAATACCTTTTTAAAATTTTCTATGCCTTTTCTTACATTTTGATTGTTTTTTTTGCCTACCTATTTTGATTTTTATGAATGCCTAAACATTCCGGTTCTAGCCATAGCTTAGTTTTCTTTGACTTCTGTCTCTGCATATCATTGGTAACTTCTTTTACTGTAACACAACTTATTGCTTGGTTCATGTTCATTACTAAAATATCTTTCTTTCAAAAACACTAAGATTAAGCTTATAAGTAGGGGATTATTCAAGTGATCACGTAAGTATTTAATGTGGTCATAACACACTTCTGGTATGGGCAAAGCTATAGACATATGTTAACGTATAAACGTGTTGTCTTCATACACGAGGAATTTTTGGATAAAATAAAACAACGGATTATTCATTTGAAAACACGTGTTTAAGTTTTAGTATCTTGTATCCCTTGATTTGTGTATGATATAAACATAACATAAAAGTAAACCATAGCTTAGGTTCATGATGAATCATGTGTAAGAAACTTAAAAGGCTGAAGTAATATAATTTTAGGAGTATTGTAGTTCAAATATTGGGAGCCGAACTTGAAGTTGGTTGCAATCGCACGTATAATACCCGCTTTCCGGTAGCGTTCGCCCCAAAATGTACTTTTCGGTGGCCTTTGCCCCCAACAAATGCTTAAAAAATATTAAATTTGTAATTTTGACTGTTTCTTTAAATATTACATATTTATGTTTGCCTTGGCTGCGTCAGTATTACTTTTAGAGACATGAATTTCTTAACAGGGCGTGATGCGGCTGAAGAATGTAGGCTTACACAGATTATAATTTTTAATTCACTCCTTTTTATTAATTCTTGACACGATTTTAATATCACTTCACTGATATAGAGAGAGCTGTGTGATTTCTTTTTTAATTAATTACTTGCACTTTTTAACACGTACACTATTTTCGTGTCACACGAATACGTATTAAATTTCTCGAAGACGCATCTCATGTTCGATTAGGAACACTGTCTACAAACAACGCATCCAGTTATGAGCACTGTCTACAAGCAACTGACTTGATTTCAACCGCCTAAATTTGTAAATTTCTGTATTTCAAGTCTCTCTTTGGCTAATCCTAATCCAATAGAATACTTTTATTTAACTTAAGTTTTTTTCTGGTTGTTGATTGGCTATTTTATAAACTGTCACAAAAATTACATTATTGTTGCTCCAAGAATGACCAGTAGCATTGTTACACTTTCTTACTCATTATTTCCTCAAGGTTACCTCATTGTTACCTCATTGTTAGTAACTTTTAACCTACATTATTAAATTACGTAATACATTCACATAACATTGTTACACATGTATACAATAATATAAACATTTACAATCACTGTAATATACACTTTTTATATATTGTTACATACACATTGCTTTAAAGCGGGCTGTTATTGAATCATATATTGTATAATTAGACTGAAATCATTTGTGTTAAAAATACTGCCTCAAGGCAAGAATCATGTGTATGTGATTTGTATATCACGTTATTGCCAATAAAAATATTTATCCTAAAATAATGAATAGATTTTTTAAGTTAGGGATATTAGCTTCATCTAAGCATACGACCTTATAATATACGATTTTTTAAACGTAAAACATCAAACACGTAAGTTTGAAGGGATGTTTTGAAACATTTTCCACATATGCCAAAAAGTCGGGTATTCCTTTTCACATACTTCCTATTTCTTCAGTGAAGAATGCAATAGTGGAAAAAATTATTGAAATCAAGGTGGTCATATTACCTTAAATTATATGAGAGGTTTTAAACCACTGCGACAAGCTGGCCTACAATAAACTTGTAACCGAAATGTTTCTGCTAATTATCTATTTAAATCATTATATACTGATGTATATGCTCGGCTACCTTATAACAAAAAATATTGTATATTTTTAAATTCATTTTTTTGAGACAGTATTTTATATCACAACACTGTGAATGCCACAGTGATTGTAGTGTAAATTAACATTATTGTATGACAATGATTTTAGATGCTTGTTAGCTATAAGCATTTTTAGGAAATAAGTTTACACGGCCTCACTGAAACTGACACTAGGAGTGGGTAACAATGAAGCGATGGGGCGAGTTGTTTATCACTTAGAAGAGACAAACAAGTGACGTCAGGGTAGCGTGCCTTTCTTTAGAAATGGAGGGAGTATCTTCCCTAGAGCATATGTTTTAAGTAATTATGATTGGCTTATAAAACAGACGCTAATGTTGGCGCGATTTAGTAACCAATAGCAGCTCTATTATAATGTTTAGGCATATCGGGGCGAGGGAGTATAAATTCGTGAGCCAAAAGCAAGTATCGCGCAATTATAAGAAATCTTTCTCGCGAGGTACACGTCGGGCAGTTCTAAAGAATCTCTCGCGAGTTGCACATCACGCAGTTTTAAAGAATCATTCACGAGATACACGTCGCGCAGTCTTGAGGAATCTCTCGTGAGGTGAATGTAATACAGTTTGGATGAATCTCTCGCGTCGTAAAGTTGGTTACAAAATGTGAAGTACGCGTACGACAGTAATTACATTCGGAAATATAACAGTTTCAGTCAGGCGTGTATAAAGATTACAGATGTGAATTATTAATTAAGTGTTATGGCAATAAAAGTGTAAAAACAAATTCTTTTATCAGTGTTATCGTTTAGTAACAACTCCTTTCCGTTTACACGCCCTGCTCAGAGATATTGGCTCTACTGAGTAATAATAGCTAGCCGGAGGACAAAGAACCCAAAATTCAAAATAGTAAAACAATAACAGGCGCTCAGCAAATAAGATAACACGAACAGATTACTGCGACATTTTATGTGTTCGTATCTTTTCACGCAAGAATGGCTAAACCAATTATTGTGAAATATTGTATATGTCTCGAAAGTCACCAAAGAGAAAATAGGGCATATGGCATGTTAATTACTTTCCCAAAGCAAAGGAGGTATTTCTAATGAAGAACAAAATAAGAAAAAAAAAAAGCTTTAAAGTGCTACTTAATAGGCGTTTATAAGCAGTATCTTTCTGAGAAACGTTATTTACAAAATTGCAACAGGACGATAACTTCGGGAATAACAAGTTTTCCTTATTAATGTACATAAACCGGTTAGAGCTAAAGATCCCATTGGTTTGCAAGCAAAGGAAACAATATTTCTGTGATGTTAAACTTTTAAACTTTGTTTCAGTTTATATTAACATTTAAAAAAATAGCTGTTTGAAAACATCACGTCACTTGAACATTGCACAGATAGAGAGAGACATGGAAAGAAGGTGAAAAAGGGGAAGATACTGAGAGAACGGGAAACATTAGAAAGCGGAAGATGGAGCTTTATCGCTATATTTAATGTAATAACGCAATGAGAGCTGTAAATTCGTTACATATTTAACGTCTTAATCTATTTATTGCTAAAGAGCATTCAAATGTTTAAAGCCATTCTACCATTCTTTAATTTTTATTACATTTGTGTGGATTTTAAACCAAATATATACTTGTGCTTTTTGAAATAACAATAAAATATTTGCAGAGACAATTCAAGTTTTTTAATATTGGATATGCTGTTTATACAGATACAAAATTTTTTCTCCGTTTCATTCAGGCTATTAAAACATTGAATGAGAAGTTTTGTAAACATCTCTCTGGTATAGTACAAATTTGCAGTTTATTGTAGTAAAATTAATTCATTTTGAAGAAAGAAAATTTTCAAAAAGGAATACCTCAATAATTAAGGGGATATTAAAAGATGGTAATGGTCAAATAGTTACTTGTGCTACTACACCACATAAATACTTGACATTTTTTGCGTACTTTGACGTTCACTTCATGAATATAGGTTTATTCCAAGTGCTTCGAATATAGTTTTAAACTTTCTATTATGTGCGACTTCTTTTTGTTTTATCTTAGATGCTTTTTAAACTTCTAATCTTTAACGGTTTGCTTATTGACCCTTTATTTCAAAGTATAAAGAACAGGAAAGAAATATTTTATGGACTTCTACACAACAACAAAATGATGCCGTGGAACCTCCTGAAGTATGATACATAACTGGGTGACATTAAAAAAATTATAAATCTTAAATATATAGTAATAGAGTATGCTTATTCATTCTACAACCCTATTATATGCTTGTTGGTATTTTAGCACAAAAGTACTTTCGTAAAGTTAGAAATATACTTTTAGTTTTCTGTAAAAGAATCAAATCAATATTACGAGCAGTTCCTTAGATAATGGGTCACAAAAGTGTCAAAGTTAGCATTGGAGGTATAAGGTATTTAAGACCTCTTAATAGATAAATGCAAATTAAATTATGACAAACAATTACTTGAGCAGCATAAAAAAAATTATACAATAATCTTAAAGTTTTAGGAAATTTAAATTTCACTCATCAACCTCCTCATACTCAAACTCAGAGGAATTTTGCATGATCTATGTCATCGTTTATTTATTGAATTAAGATCTAAACCGCCCTGCGTATGGAGAAGAGGAGTGCAGATTTCACTCGGTTTTCTGTCATGCCGTAGGCGTATAGCGATCCCCTAACGGTGATTTCTATAATCAGGTGAATTTCTACGGTCTTTGATCGCACCAGCAGGTACACATGGTGGCAGTTGATTAGCCCACCGCCCATAGATAGCGCCACGGGAAAGAAGCAAGACATTGGGGGAGCGAAATGGTCGAACATTTTGCTCAGGATCTCCAAAGAAGCATTACACGGGACCAATGGCTTTACTCCGCTTCCGAAGGAAGCAATTCTAAGGATGTTTACGCCAAAAAGAATTCAACGCCCTTCAGCGGATTTGAACCTACAGAGACTAGCATGCTAAATACTGGACCATTGAGGATGAAGTACATATTTATTAGCCCCCGTATGGACGCCAATTTGAAGTATATAATTATTGTTGTAGGAGTTATTTGCCCCAAATGTTTAAAAAAATAATATTAACTTTGTAATTTTGACTGTTTCTTTAAATATTATATATTTATGTTTGCCTCGGCTGCGTCAGTATTTATTTTTAGAGACATGAATGTCTTAGCAGGGAGGTGGTGCGACTGAAGAATGTAGGCTTACACAGATTATAATTTTACTTCACTCCTTTTATTAATGCTTGACACGATTTAAATAACACTTCACTGATACAGAGAGAGCTGTGAGATTGTTTTATTAAATACTTGCGCTTTTTAATACGTAAGCTATTTTTGTCTCACACGAAATACATATTCAATTTCTCGAGGACACATCTCGCGTCAGGAACACTGTCTTCAAGCAACGCGTCCAGTTATGAGCACTGTCTACAAGCAACTGACTTCTAGATTTGTAAATTTTGCTATATTTCAGTTTCTGATTGGCTATTCCTAATCCAATAGAATACTTTTATTTAACTAAAGCTTTTTCTGGTTGTTGATTGGCCATTTTATAACCTGTCACAAAAATTACATTATTGTTACTCCAAGAATCACAACTAGTATTGTTAAACTTTCTTACTCATTATTGACTCAAGGTTACATCATTGTTAGCAACTTTTAACCTATTATTCTCCCAGCTCCTACATTATTAAATTAGGTAATGCATTCACATAGCATTATTACACACAGATACAATAATATAAACATATGCAATGACTGTTACATACATTTTACAAATTATTACATACACATATTGCTTTAAGGCGGGCTGTTATTGAATTTATATTATATAATTAGACTGAAATTGTTTAAGTGTTAAAAATACTGCCTGAAGGACGACTGAAGTTTGTCTATAAAACTTCATATACAAAGGGCCTCGAGTTTGAGTTTTAACTCTACAGTTGTCCGCACGAAAGTATTTTTCCTTCCCCTTTAAGCTCTTTGAACTTAGGAACCACGTGACCCGAGTACCTTGCTGTAATCAGCAGTATTAAAATATTCCTTGGTGTGTGGCCTGGACTTGTGCAACGGTTCTGAATAGGTCAACAACTGCGGACTAACAAATCACACGCGAGCAACGACGTTGTACACTACCTGCATTGTCAACGTTAGCAGAAATAGTGAAGGTGAGATATTTTAATCATACAATAGTTTATTCATAACGGTTTCGTATTATTAAAGTTTCACTTTCTATTAACCACGTTCGTTTTATTACGTTCAGATCAGGAAACTTCTTTCATTTATCCATTTTTTGGAGAGTGGATCCTTATAAAATAGAATCTGAAAGAATCAGGAAGATGGTTGTTGAGGTTTTGGTAGAGAGTGACCATGAAAATTAAGAACTGTTACTGAATATGTAATCTGAAGCACTGCTGTAACCAATGTGGGCATTTCATCCTGTTTAGGATATTATTATACAGTATCTGTTCGCGAATTTGGAACACATGTAAAATATTTAAAAAAAGTTATTATCCAGTAGAACTGGGCAGGATTTATTAAATGTATATACTTAATAAATTAAAATTAAAACATAGTAAATTGTATATTCTGTGCTATTTTGTTGTTATTTACTTAAAAATCAATGTTTTTCCCATACAGACTCGCAGTCCGCAGCGACTACTAAGGGTACAAAAACATTTATGTCGACCACTGCAGGGTTAACATAGTGCATGGAAAGTTGTAGATTGAATGAAACTACTGTTAAAGGATTGGCTGTATTGTATTAGCATACACCAAAAGAAGAAAAGAATGAAGCGATATAAGAAATTCCTGTCTTCTAATGGACTTGTGTGAAAATATAAATATGGCCAACTTGCAAATGTTAGAACAGAAAAAGAAAGATAGAAATTTGTTTACCAGAGTTTAATTTTACTTATACAAGATTACAATATATGTATTTAAGGTGTACAAACTTCAAAATCTGTGAGATTTCCATAGCTACTTCTTGTTTTACTTGAACTATTAACCTGCACTTTTACGAGTTCCACATTCTTTATCCTGCGTTTTGAAATTCTCGAATTATTGTTATACGAGGGCTGATCAACAAAGACTGAGACTGATTTTTTCCTGTAGGTTCCGTGATAGTTTCGAATCTGTAACATAAATATTTGAAAAGAGCGGGTTTTTATGTATAATGTTGGTAGACGGCAGCACTTTCGTATTGGTAGGTTGGTAGTAATGCTCTATTTTGTAGACCCTACGTGCACTTCGCATACCAGAAAATGGAGGTGATGCATTTTTTAAATCGATTATCGCCGGTGATGAGTCATGGCTGCATCATTATGATCCTGAAGTAAAACAAGCCAGCACAGTGTGGAAATCGCCAGGTTCTCCAACACCAAAAAAGGCAAAAGTTGTTCCATCTGCAGGGAAAGTGATGGTGATCACATTTTTTGACTGTAATGGAATGATTTACCAGCATGCAGTTCCCCCTCACACTACTGTTACAGCAGCATACTACACGTCAGTATTGGCTACACTGAGGAAGCACATTACAAATAAACGACCAGAGCTTTCTCGGACTGGGTGGCGACTTCATCATGACAATGCACGGCCTCACGTCTTAAATCAAGTCATGCAGTTTCTGGCTCGATTCAACATTACCTGTGTACCACATCCACCTTATAGCCCCCATCTTTCACCCTGTGACTTTTTTTATTCCCATCACTAAAGGCAAAGCTTGGGGGTATTCGATTTGAGAACTCTGAAGCAGTGCTCAAGAAAAGTGAGGCGATTATGAAGGACCTGACAAAGAATGGTCTGCAGCACGTGTTCAAGGACTGGCAGAGACGGTTTAAAATGTGCATTGAAGTAGGAGGGGACTACTTTGAAAAAGATCATGTAAAAATTGAATTGGAGTAATAAACATCTGTGAAAAAAATTCAGTCTCAATCTTTGTTGATCAGCCCTCGTATTTTCCTATCTTCAGTTTTTATAAAAATGGCATTACTTATCAATATCGTAACATTTGTTTATTGCTATAAGATCAAGATAGGAATTACAAGCTGAACCTCAACGTCAAAATACGTGCATGCGAACATGCTGGACGTTTTCTCTTATAAGTGTTCCACAATAAACAGTTTATAAACGATTCCATTGAAAAATTTAGATCAAATTGTTTGGTTCGAAAAACTGAATGTCATTGTAAATATTTATACAATTATGTTGAGAATTATAGAACTTACAATGTAGACTATGAAAAATATTGAAACGTGGGACAAACGGGTCTGTAGTTTTGTGTGGTTGTTTTATATTGATATTTCAAAGCATGTAACTACTAATACTGTAGATATTAAACCAATTTGTTTTTCACTGTCATGAAGTTTAATTCAGTTTGATTTTATTAGATGTCATGGGTTATATTTAGCTATTTTACAAGAAAAAACGAATGTATTTCTTTTTAGAATAATTAGTAACCTTAGATATATGTTTTTACGAAATGCTAAAACCCTAAGATGCCTTTAGGTGCCCTTATTTACGTCAGATTTAAATCCCTGCACCCATTAAAATCTGTGCTCTCATTTTAGATACGTTTACTTGTATTCAAAAACTATAGCAAGCTACAGTTTTAATGCTAGAAAATTGAATATTATATTGCATGTTCTGAAAACTATGAATAAAAGAAACACTATAAAGCCTTATTTATTTTGGATAAAATAAATATTTTCAGAATTTAAATGTTGTATGTGGTATCCAAATTAAAAAAAAACAGTACTGCTTTTCAAATGCACTCGATTAAATGTATATATTTACATTCATACATTCTGAATGAAAAATGTGGCCCTTCTATTAGATTGCATGCATGTAAAATATATAACACAATGAGTCGTATGCATAAAATGTAGCATTAACTTTTATTTTACCTATAGGAAAAGCTCGAAGGAATAGCATATGCTTCATTTCGTATGCATAAACAGTAATCTATTGCTGACAAGTTTATACTTCCATGCCATAGTTTTACCTTTCGATAATAATCGGGAGCTTCCGCTTCTATTCGGTCATTCTCGTCACGACCATTCTCATTTGAAGCTTAACGCAACAGATTATAGAAGGCGGTAAACTCCACAATTGGAAAATCTAGTAACAATATAACCTGTGGAAGTAAAACATCTAAAATGTCTGAGGAATATGTCAAATAAGGGGAACAAATACAGTTCGTATTCTTGTTGAAGCAATATCCAGTGGCAGTGAATAAATCACAAAGCCCTGCAGTGAGAAATAATAAAGCTTCAGCAATGCAGGATTCAAAGACGACGATGTTGCCAATAAAACAATCACTTAACCACTCCACATTCTGTTTATTTAACCAATATTAGCATATTATTGCTGAAGTCCTCTTCTCTATGCTTTCTGCTTGCTTTAAACGCCTTTCTAGCCCGAACTTGAAGAAATGCAGCTATTTTACTGTATAATGCACATTTATTAAACAAGCGAAGCCTTGGGAAAGAAGTGCTATCATTTTTCTTAGTATTGCCAACTCTTTCTCTACGTTTTATGCATGACAATCATAGTATGTTCTAAGGGTAGAAGTATAACCTACTAGATCGGTAATTTGCTAAGATGAAAAGCACATACTGGACCTTTTATACATGCTAATCCTATTTCCTTCCAAAACCACAGGAAATTTACTAAATTTTCTACATACGGCTCAATGTCTTTCATGACTAAATTGTGTTTTATCTAAGCAGATACGTTGTGAAAAATCAGTTTTGGAATAAGACGCTTCATTAATAAACTGTTAAACTGATAACCGTGAAACTTAAGGATGTAAATAGCAATTGTAACAGGTTCTTGTACACTCACAAAAAGGAATTTCACCCATGATTCATTAAATTCAAGACAAATTGAAAAGCTTGTATGTTTTACCCATTAAACCACTTGTCTGTGTACCACGTGCAATATTCGAAAAAGCTAACGCCTACCGGTCAAGTTCGATCCGCCGTGAACAAAGCCGACCGCTCAAACCTTTAACGGCCGAAAACGGTCATAAATATAATTTTCGATCAGAATCGTTTCAATTTGTGTGAAATATATCACCTCAGACAGCTACCTGTGAAACAAGAACGAAATGACAGTTTCCAACGAGTGAAGTGGTTTTAAATTATCTGTCTTTCAGAAGCTTTTATTTTAACCATATTTGTTTCCACTTTAATACACCTAAACATGTATCAACTCTACGGATCCAACAAACCGTACAGAAGTGAATATTAAAACTTCTTGTAGTTGGCAACGCTGATAACAGGAGAGTAATTGGTCAAGGTGTTTTCTTCGATTACTACCTTCACTGCTTTAAGATTATTTGTACAATCGCGTCACAAAAAAGGAACGAATATAATATATGGAGGGCATTTAGGGATTCTCTGCCAGTTTCAGTGATACTATTTTCATGTGAACTTAGAGCCAATGGGCTAATTTAGAAACTTGTTATAGAAATCTTTTAATTCCCGAATAAAATAAAATCAACTCAGCTATTCCTAAAACCCCAACTATGTACAAACAGGGACTTATACATTGTAGATTTGTCATTTTGTAATGTGATTATTAATGCAGTGCGTAAATTAGTGATTAGTAAGAATGTTTGTATACAAAGATACCAGCATACACTTAGTTTACCGACACGGGTAGCCGAGGTGATTAAGGCATTAACTCGTGAATGGTAAGTCCGCGGTTCAAATCCCGCCAACACAATCCTCCCATACTGAGGTTTTTTCCAAACTTTCCCCGGTCTTGAGAACGGCAAATGCTAGAGAGGCACCCTAGACTTAGGTCTGTTACGTTTCCTTTACAAATTTCCTTTCTAAATTATCATTTCATTTCAAATATAAACAGTGTTCACCGTCTGTGATGCCGTTTGTAGTTGGAGCGGATATTAAACGCTACAAAAGATATCTGACTTTTCCTTCTTGTTCCTCTTAATTCCAAGTATCTAACTATGTCCTACATCACAGAAAAAATAACTGTATTCAAGGACGGCTGTGAGTGAATTTTCAAGAAAAAATAAAGTAGTTTTAAAGTAAAGTAGTTATTGAAAGTTCTAGAATCCGAATATCCATAAATGATTCCAAGGAAGCCACTTTTGCCAACCTAATGGATGTTAATGTGGTTTGATTGCTGTTTTCTCGCTGTTTATATTTTAAAATATTTTTCTTTCTTCCTGTATTTCTCCTTTATTAATTGTATTTGTATTAGACAAATGAAATTTGGACTAATACACAATGAATAAAGGTTACCATAGTTTTTATTGTTACACGATTTTAAGTGAATTTAAAAATTGTTAAAACCAAAATAGGAGGAAGGAGAGAAAGGTCCAGAAGAATTTTAGCAAGCATGGGTATCTTCAAACTAAGGTAGACAAATTTGCTATTAATTATTTTTGTCACAAGGTTATTTTAAGTGATGAAAGGAAGAGTATCTGACTACATAAGGCACCACAGGCGGTGACAATGGTGATACAAGAAATGAAATGATAATTGGGAAAAGAAATTTAGGAGGTAAACCTTCCAGGCCTAATTTTTGAGTGCCCCCCGGCAATTACCTGTTATGGGTGCTGTGGAAAACCTGGAAAAAAACCCAATCAGAGGGAATGGTCCTGATGCGATTTGACCGCAGACCTTCCGTTCCGAGTCTGCGCCTTAATGACCTTGGCGTGTCGTATATAATACGTGTAGTTATTACATATCCAACTTAATTCAGTTATTCCTAAAATATTCGAACTGCTTTGAATTCCCTTTACATAGTGCGGAAATTCGAATTATCACCGAAAGGTTTGAATGATTCTTAGTTTGTTACCCGTTTACGCAGTTATTATATGTATCATCTCAAGAATGCAAAATAAAAAGGTTTGCGTAATATTTTTTCAGTAAATTCTAAGCGAAGTAACTTGCATTTATGCTATATAAACTACCACATGTTAAGAATGTATTAATAAAATAGTAGATAATAAACTCACAAGAATTCATTAACAGTTCTAGTGTTATACTGTTTCCTTGTGGGTTTACTATAGGACAGAGGATTTCTTACTTGTCTTGGAACGCGGTTCCCGAGGACCATCCACAGTCACCTTGATGGCTTTGTTGTATGTTGCCATCTGCGGCGGCGACGAACTCACGGTGATGGTCAGCGTAAAGCTTTTCCCTAAAACAGAAAAAAAAGGTGTAGTTGAATAAAATATTAACCTTTATTACAACTTAGATTTATGAATGTAGAACTACAGGGCTCAGGTCAGGTTTATTTTAAATAAACCAACAGTGAATAAAGAACATCTCATTCTTTATGTAATTTCATTAATAACTAGCAGAACACGCAGCTCTGCTCGTGATTAAATATGGGAATTCTTCTCTTCTATTCTCTCCTCTCTCTTTCTCTAAGTTTATTTCTTTCTCAGCCTCTCAAAATCTCTGTATCTCCGTCTTTCTCTCCTTCTTCCTCTTTTTATACCCCTCCTTTCCTCACTATATCCTTATGCACCCAGTTACCTAATCTCGCTCTCCTCCACTCTCACCCACCCTCTACTCCTCTGTGTGTAATCTGAGTATAATGTGATGTTTTGAAATTATGAAATTAAATTATGGAAAAGCATTTTAAGCGTACGTAAATGTGTGTTAAGGCAACTAGAATGAAAACATGTGTGAGTGTGTGGCGTGTTAGTAGGTATTGTCATACCAGACACATTATTGCGTCGCATTGTCGACAGTATTATTGGGGTGATTTATTATTTCTTTCGGCTGAACGAGCCTTCTCGTTCGGCTCTGACCACGCCAGAGAGAGTAGGCTCTGTTGGAGTCTCTGTCTGGTATGACCGCCAGCGTGCCTAGCCAGTGTTGGAGAGAGGGTGGATAGACAGTTAGGGTTACTTCTTTGTGTGTGAGCGTCACTTGTTGAGTGAGTGTATAAGAAGTAGGTCGAGTGTGGCCAATCCTCGACAGCGTGGCATCTCCCCTCAATCCTTTATTCCCCTGTGTGTAATGTAGGGCCACCACGAGTTTTATCAACAAATCACAGGTAATATGTGCAATGTGAAATTTATGTATTTTGTTAAAAACCCCACGCCTTCATCGGAATCTAGACACCAAGGTCCTGGTCCTCTTGCAGTTTTTGTGTTACCTCCCCTCATGTGCGTGTTGGGGTGATTAAAATTAGGTAATTTGCTGGGTACCTTTTCGCCCTCACCCAGCATGTAACAATATATATTGTGACGTAGCAACTATGGCCCAAGCTTATCGGTAGGTCTGCGCTATGCAGTGGAGAGGAAAACAGAGATAAGTCACACTCTCACCCAGCGTAAACATCAGAAGCGCTATAGGCCGATAACCAGAATCTTCTGCAAGTTTCCTTCCCCCGCCTCAAGAACGTGTGTCCTGAAATTTCTATAATGTTCTATATAAGCGAGCGTTCTGGCGAGTTGAGTCACTCTGTTGAGTTAGTGGTCGAGGTAGCGAGTGCGTTTCTGGCGAGACATCAAGAGTAGTTCTAAAAGTGAGTTTGTGAAAACTGTGTCATGCAGCGAGTGCTGTGCTGCAGGAGAGATTAAGGAAGTCTTGTGTTCGACTCTCCAACGAGTGAACTGTCCGGAAGAAGTGGCTACGTTGTGCGTATTTCATTAACGCCGCTAAGTCACGAATATTCAGTATCCGTCCTAAATTTTTTTGTTTTAGAATTATACGATATATTAAACTTATGGTAAATAGTTCCGCAATTTATTTTTAAGCTGCTTTTAAAGTAATCGTTTCCAGTGCTCAAAGTTCAAGGCTGAATAACGCTTTTCCTTTAAAAAAATAAAGCCATAACATTGTTTACTTTAAGTGTATTTTCTCGAAACTAAGATTTTCTCTGCAAATTCTCCATTTTATCAGGAAGTACTCAACTTATAACAATGAAACTTATAATTTTGCAGCTTTTAACACATAATTATGTTCATAAATTAAATATAACAGATTATCCCTTTGCAATTTTGAATAAACTTATGTTAAAGGTTAACAAAAATGTAGAGGTAGTGTTTCACGGTTGTAACTGGTTATAATACAATATCTATGTTCCTATTTTATAAGGTTTTATGAATATGAGGTTGAAACTGCAGGACCTACGGTGTGATTAATGGATAATGAGAAAATGGGACTTAAGATCCTAATTCAACATTACGTTCTTCGTAATGCAGAAGTTTGCAGCCTTGCACATGACAAATCTATGTAGCACTAGAAAAAGTTCTAATGAGACAATAATCGACTAATTCCCTTGCACTCGTAACTTAAAACCATGAAAGTATTTTTGGGAAATGTTCAAAGGTAAAGTTTATTCAAGCAATCTCTTTAGGGTAATCCTGCTGCAGGGATCAAATTGTTCAATGTGTTCACCAGGCAAAAGGGTCAACCAGTTCTAGGAGAATATAATTTCAAATACCTTTTATAACTAGAGCTACGCTTATGTTTTCATACCCGTTGTTTCATGCGTTAATCGGTGAAGAAACTCCCATCTATTACTGTGTTATTGCAGGAGTAGATTAAGCTAAAAGTGTCTCGGTATATGCGGGACGTCAATTGCGTACTTATAATCAGTCCGTAACTTCGAAACCAAATCTTCTGTTAGTTTTGAAAATTACAAGAAAAATTTGACCTTTTATCATAAATCACAGCATTAAATAATGGATAGAACAACAATCAATGAGGCCTCAAACTAGATTTGTGTAATACGAAGAATGCAGGAAACCATTTGTCTACATATAAACCAAAGAAATTACTTGACAGTAACACATTCCGAACATATTATGCACGTATAAATGATAAGTTTATACAATGCTATGTGTTATTATATGTTCGAAGCGTAAGCTCAAGTAAAATCAAAGATTAACAGCAATATTACTGTTGCTAGGATAGACTGTAAATGGCATAAATCAGTCTGGTATAATTCATTCTCGTAATCCCCCGTTATTTGATGAATAATAATATGACTATCTTATGAGATTATGCCCATTAAGAGCTTTGTATTCAAGGTGGTGTGAAGCAGAATATAGAAAATGTAATTATAAGTCAAATTTTTAATATCGTCAATCGATTTCCGATATGCGGTAATTGAATGGAGAGAGTAAATGAGGAGAAAGGGAAGTGAAACACGAGGTTCTACTATGAAAGCATCCTTTATTTTTAGCAGAGGAATAGCCCGGTGATTAAGCACTTTTGCGGGAGTTTCGTAATGTACCTTTAAACAGGAATCAATTTATTCAACGTTACAATAGTCGATGGGAAAGTATTCCTCAATTAAAACGTCAGAAATTACAATCTCACACAGATGCGTATCATTTCTAATTACTCTTCTCTTAAAACAGGTACGACTGGCTCGAGGATCTCGGATTAAGCGTGCACTGAGATAGAAAGTTTGATAATAATTGGAGCCGGGAATGAATCAAACAGTAATTAGAAAGTACAAGAAATATTTCAGCGTTAACTTTGAGGCAGTATTTTATATCACAACACTGTGAATGCCAGAGTGATTGTAGTGTAAATTAACATTATTGTATGACCATGATTTTAGATATTTGTTAGCTATAAGCATTGTTAGGAAATAAGTTTAGACAGGCTCACTGAAACTGACAATAGGAGTGGGTAACAATGAAGCGAGGGGGTGAGTTGTTTATCACTTAGAAGAGACATACAAATGACGTCAGGGTAGCGCGCCTTTCTTTAGAAATTGAGGGAATATCTTTCCTAGAGCATATGTTTTAGTAATTATGATTGGCTTATAAAATAGACGCTAATGTTGGCGCGATTTATTAACCAATAGCAGCTCTATTATAATGTTTAGGCATATCGGGGTGAGGGAGTATAAATTCTTGAGCCAAATGCAAGTATCACGCAGTTCTACAGAATCATTCACAAGGTAAACGTCGCGCAGTTCTAAGAAATCTCTCTCGCGAGTTACACGTTAGGCAGTTCTAAGGAAGCATTCATGAAGTACACATTTCGCAATTCTACAGAATCTCTCGCGTCGTAAAGTTAGTTACAAAATGTGAAATACGCGAATTAATAGTGTGCGGCAAATAAGTGATTGTAGTTACAATCGAAAATTACAACAGTTTCAGTCAGGCGTGTATCAAGATTAAATATGTGAAATTAATTGTGACGGCAATAAAAGTGTAAAAACAAATTCTTTTATCAGTGTTATCTTTTAGTAACAACTCCTTTCCGTTTACACGCCCTGCTCAAGAGATATTTGCTCGACTGAGTAATAATAGCTAGCCGGAGGACAAAGAACCCAAAATTCAAAATAGTAAAACAATAACAGGCGCTCAGCAAATAAGATAACACGAACAGATTACCGAGACAACTTAGCTGTTTTAATAATAATCCATCAATAGCATACAGCAAATATGAAGAGGGAAATCTTCTCAAAGAGAACTCTTCAAAACTGCTCGACAAATCTACGTTAAAACTCTTGCACATAAAGCCATGAAGATTAAGAACGCCATAACCACAAAACTGTCTACCATTTCCGAAGCCAGAATCGTACAACAGCTAATCAATCTGCCTAGATGATGACATCCTGCTTGAAGTGGAGTGGAGGTTTATTGTAGCACAACTCGCTTTCCTCTCTTACAACATAATATTCAAACTGGTAATCAGGGTCGTAATTTTTTTCATGCGTTTTATGGGTGTTTCGGAACTCAACTGCTTGCGAGAGAGCTGACTATAGATATGTATTAAGGTTGTGATTTATCGAAGATGATATATGGTATACCAGGTGAGTCAGCTGCCCCTATTTATTTTTGAATTTATGCAACGTGCTAAGCAACATTTATGACTTACGCCTTTCTTGAATTCCTTCTAAAGGTTGATTTGCATAACGCTTTATAAAGGAGGGATAGATAACTCAGTGCGTAAGTATTTTACGGGACAGAATGCTATCGTCATGTATATTGATGCCAAAAATATCCCACCCTGACACTGGGAGCTTCAGTGGCACTTTAAGCTGATTTTACAAACTTTTATTCTTTAGCATACCTTGATACACACCTTTGAAAACGCCCCTGAAGGAACAACTTATCACATGCATCGGTTGACAAAACTATTTGAAAACAGAATGGAAGATCTAGCAGTGCGGCCAATTGGCTTTAAGCCGTCAGCCAACAAAGGTTCGTTGTACAGCCTTGTCAAAAAAAATGCTAAGCATTAGGTAGATAATTTCTCTTTTGTCACAAACTAGGGCGTATTTCAGTCCATACAGTAATTGAAATGGCTGATGCAGTTTGTTTATTTGAGTTAAAGTTACCAAAATGACCACCAAACGCTGTATGAAGTTTCAAAAAGCATGTAAAGATTCTAAGTGGGGTTGAGTTTTGCTATTATTAATTCGTATAGGAACCGCAACTCGGAATGTAGCATTGGCCGAACGGTATTATCGTAGTTGCTTTACCATTGTGTTGCTTTAGTGCGGGTTCAAATCCGTCGTGTTAAGTTCGAAGTTTTTATTACCTTTTGTTTTATCTCTTTGGAGCTATAATTTGATATTATGATACAAAGAAATTTTTTATAACATCATGAGTGTGTACAAAATAGAATAATCACCATGTTTTTTCTACCGTAAAGTAGAAGAACCGCAAAGCCCAAATCATTTCCGGGCACTCATACGTGAAGAATGTAGGCAGATTATGCCGGGCATGTTACAACATGCAAGAAGGTCTTTCCGGCAACGTACATAAATGTGCATTGATGAAGGGGGTTGTCATTTTGAACATTTACTTCGTTGATGAAATCCACGCTCTTTAACAATTTATTATACTGTTTACTATGAACTTAGCACATTTACAAATCCTTTGTCAGTAGAAGAAGTGAAACATGAAACAAAAGCTGTTATATTTAATATCGTCGATATGTGCCCAAGAGAATAAAAGCCAACTACGTGACACGGTTTATAACGCCAGATAGGTACAGATTATTACCGTAAACATAATACACAATTATCTGATTGTAATTCTTCTGTCTTTGGCTCACAGGAGAGTCAATAACAAAAATAAATAGATTAGTATACTAAAATACAGAAAATATGCGCAGGGAGAAAGAAAAAAACATAACCAAATCAATTTGATGTTTGTATTAGATTCGAACATCCAAAGCTCACGCTGCTATACCACATCCCGGCAGCTAGTCCACTCGGCCAGAACGCACGTATTCTTTCCTGCTCTTCGGGAAAAGATACCTCTATCTCCTTGCAAGATTATAGCCATGAAAAGCCGTCTTTTTAAAGCCTTTCGCGGCTCCTTGGCTCATTCAGGCCTTTAATCCTTAATGGTGGATGTGTAAAGTATCGAATAGAAGGACAGAGCTACAATAACAGTTTGTTTGATAAAAGGGTCAATGTTTTCATATTTGCCTATAAACTACGGGTTGCATGAATACGAATACCTAAGGGCAGCTGACTCACCTGGTATATCACGCTTTCTTCTCTGTCTAAAATGTTATGGATGAGGTTGAACAAGGTTATTCATTGGAAGCACAATGAATATGTTTCCTCTCCTATTCTCATTTGCATGCGCTTGTTTAATTTGTTTAAAAAATATTATATGTTTGGCACTTAGAAATAATAAATGAGGTTCGTAAGGCCATCGTTATAAGGTGACTTAAATATGAGAAAAATTAATACAGCAAAATATTCGCTGTATAATACCTGAAAACTTTTACATCAACTCAGGTATTAATGTGGTTCGTCAGGTCAGTGCAGTAAAATAATAATCTTGAAGGGTGAGGCAGTGTTTTTAACACTTAAATGATTTCAGTCAAATTATATAATATGTAAATTCAATAACAGCCCGCCTTGAAGCAATATGTGTATGTAATAATTTTTAAAATGTATGTAACAGTCATTGCATATGCTTATATTATTGTATCCGTGTGTAATAATGTTATGTGAATGTATTACGTAATTTAATAATATAGGAGCTGTGAGAATAATAGATTAAAAGTTTGCTAACAATGAGGTAACCTTGAAGCAATAATGAGTTTGAGAGTTTAAATGTTATGTGTGATTCTTGGAAGCATTAATGCAATTTTAGTGACAGTTTATAAAAAATATCCAATCAACAACCAGGAAAAGCTTTAGTTAAATGCAGGTATTCCATTGGAGTAAAAATAGCCAATCAGAGACTTGAAATACAGAAATTTACAAGTTTAGACGGTTGAAATCTAGTCAGTTGCCTGCAGACAGTGATAGTAACCGGATGCAATATGCGTCCTCGAGAGAAATATAATTACGTATTCGTGTGAGACGAAAATAGTATACGTATTAACAAAGTGCAAGTATTAAATAAAAGAATCTCACAGCTCTCGATATCAGTGAAGTGCTATTTAATTTGTGTCAAGGATTAATAAAAAGGAGTGAATTAAAACTTTAAATATGTGTAAGCCTACATTCTTGTGGTATCACGCCCTGCCAAGATATCCATGTCTCTGAAATAATACTGACGCAACCAAGGCAAACATAAATATATAATATCTAAAGATACGCTCAAAAGTACAAAGCTATTATTTTTAAACTTGGGGCAAAGGCCACCTGAAAATACATTTGGGGCGAAGGCTACCGGAAACTGTTTACTATACGTGCGGTAGCAACGAATTTTAAATTCGGCTCCCCAAAAGTTGAAGTAATAATACAACTGCTTTAATACAAACTACTTCAAATTGACGCCCAAAGCGTGGTAAAAAAAATAACGTAACAAACCAACTTCTTTAAATTGGCTTCCATACGTGGTGCTAAAATAACAACGTAAAAATATTATCCTCGAGGAAAAACATTCCGTGTGATGAGAACTAGAAATTTTACCTTTAGTTCCCTTAAACACACACATTCATTAAATAAATAAAACGTAAACTTCGTCTTAGGAAGAAGCATCCATTGGTATTCAAAACATTGCTTTTTAAATTATTCTTTTTATGGTTTGCACTTTCCTCTATAATATTGTTAATGAAGTTAAAATAATTAAAAGTTATTGAAGAAACTTCTATGAAATGCTGCTTACAACTCATGTAGACAGCATGCACTAGTCTTTTTGTGCAGGTAGTTAAATAGTTTTAAAAATTAAATTGTTGTTTTCTCACTCATCATAAAAAACTAAACAATATTTGTATACAGCGCTTGCAATTGTTTTTACACCAACGTAAATAACATCGAAAATTCTGAATGTGTACGAAGAGTGCAAGAATGGTTGGACCATTCATCGATGGTCATTTGAGGGTTAAGTTACGTTTCGTAATTGAGAACTAACTTTCTTTATTTTGTTTGATTATTCCGTATCATAAAATAAAACAGCTTTTTATAAACCATTTTCTAATGAGAAAACATCATATAGGATATAGGTTCCCATTTTAAAGAACTGAATTAACTCTAAAATGACCATCATAACGTCCTCCAAACAAAAGATGACTAATGGCATTTACTTTCCCCCATAATATCAAACAACTTTTATTAAAGGCATTTCTTTCTATAACGCTTAGTTTTGGAGATGTTGTAGAGTTTCAGCATAAATGGTCCACCCTGTATAATTGAATAATTATAACTACCTAACATTTCCCTTAGGATTTCGATTAATTTAATTTAATTTACTCCCGCTTAAGTACTTTAGCACTATAGGTCTAATAAGAATATTTTACCACCTCTGGCGTTTTTGTCAAAGGCGTCATCTCTGAGAATCGGCGCGTTGATCTGTGTGAACAAACGACCCTTCTCTTTACGCGCCAACAAAGATGGAAGCGTTTTGTATTCAATTGTAAACCGTTGATTATAGCCTCTATAAAGAGGAGAGAAATCCAATAGCATTTAAAACAACGCAGGATTCGCATGAATTAAACAAAAACATTTTAATCACTGCTCCCGCAGTCCTTCATGTTTTAAAAAAGCGATACAATCAGGAGGCCGAACCAATAACGTGTCCATTTTATTAAAACACGTGGGGGTGATAGTTAAAACTCACCTCACCTCACTTCCCCCTTATTTTTCTTTTTTTAAAAAATAAAACCGCTTTCTATTAAATGGCTTGTACGTTAAAAAAAAGGGAGCGTCAGTGGGTGAAGCTGGCGACGTGGCGTCATTATTATTTCAAGCCACTGCCTAGCGAAATCACTCCAACCAAACGGTGGGGACAGGCAAGCTTTGTGGAGGGGGAGGCGTTTAAAAGAGACCGAGTGAAACACGACAGCGATGATTTTTGAAGAGATAGACTGTGCGGAGTGTGAGGGGAATGAAGAGAGAGAGAAAAAAGGACAGGGACGGACAGAGAAAGGGACATAACTCGCACTGTAGGACAAACAAAAGAATGCAATTTGAATTCTTTACTCTAGTACAGGGCGAGAGCATTCTGATGTAAGAAATTCCTGTGGGGGGTCCAGTCCCCCCACATAATATGCGATCTGGGTTAAAGGGATACAAAGGTGAAATTTTTATCTTGGGAATCTGTGTGTAAATTCTTCTCGTTATAGTGTCTAAATTTACTAGGGCGGATCGAAAAGTAACACACAATAATTCTTTTACAAAAAAATTTAATAGTTAAAAAATAAAATCACAAACGAACTTGCACCTTTTACCTACTTTTCGACATGACTGTTGATTTCACTTCTGCATCTGTCGCAAACTGTTGGCCGGCCAGAATTTCTTCATGGAACCAAACAGATAAAAGTCCGACGGTGCAAGGTCCGAACAGTATGCTGGATGCTGGAGCACCTCCCAACCAAATTTGGTGATTTTCTGACGAACAGCAGCAGCAACATGGGAGCGAGCATTGTCATGAGGAATTTTGACATCGTCAGCATTCATATTGCGGCGTTTGTCGCAAGGACACGACGCAACTTCACCAAAGTTTTCATGTAGGCTGCAGCATTCACAGTGGTCCCGTGTTCAGCAAAGTCCACCAATACAACACCATGCATATCCCAGAACACCGTCACAAGCACTTTCCTAGCAGATTGAGTCACTTTGAATGTTGTCTTTACTGGGGAACCAGCATGTTTCCACTCCATACTTGCCTGCTTGGTTTCGGGCGTGTAGTGGTATGCCACGACTCATCACCAGTGTCGATTCCTTTCAGAAATTCATGCCATTCTGAAATGTACCGCGTTAGGTGATCCAAGCTCGTCATCATTCGCTGGCCCTTGTGGTTGTCTGTCAGGTTCTTAGGTACCCAGCGAGCACTAACTTCACGAAATTTCAACGTGTCATGAACAATATCGTACACTGCACCATAGGAAATGTTGAACTGTTGGGATAAGGTTCGTCGTTGCACACGCCTGTCGTTCAAAATTGCCAGACCAATTCCCCTGACTTCTGCGGGGTTGCAGCTGTTACGGCCTTCCGGAGCGTGGCGAATCACTAAGGTTCACACGCCCTCTAGGAAGAATGCACACCATCTGGAGATATTGCTATGGTGCATTCAATCATCCCCATACACGTCACGCATGTCCCTGTGAATATCACCCGGTTTATGCCCTTTCGCCTACAAATATCGAACCACACATCTCTGCTCTTCACTCGTGGACGACAGTAACATGCGCGCCATCTTTGTTGCCTAGTTGACGCTTCTCTCGCTAGAATTGCACATGAAACAAAAAATGCTCTCTATAGTGAAAACTTCAAACTATATCTGTGTGAAATTACAACATTCCAGCTGCAATACCAAGGCAGGAAAAAAATTATTGTGCGTTACTTTTCGATCCGCCCTTGTATTTTATAATTTAGAAAATCTTGTCTAAAAATAACTTTAAAATATAAAAATGATAGTTCGTGCTTGGGAATCTTTGGGCGTTTTCCACATCAAATTCTGGAATAAGATATTAATGCATAAAATACAGAATGGATCTTTGATGACCAGTGTTATTATCTGCGAGTGTTTCCAATTTCAGCAATGCATGCTTTTTTATCTTCCTGCGCTCCCTTACAGGACCTATGCTCCGCAGTGCCTAGTTACTCTGCCACGTGTATAACTGCAGTTAAAAGGGTACTCTGGCTGCTGTGCTTATTGAGTTAAGCTTAATTTCAGTGTACTTTGTTCAGCGTTGACTTTCCCTTCCCTGTTTGTATCTGTTACTTTACCCGGAGATTTAACTCGGAACAAACACCAATCCTATTTGTTGTGATGTTTTAAAACTGAAATCACCTTTTCAGTGTCGGGGGAAATTTCAAGAAGAGATGGGACCTTTTATGGGAACTGAAAAAGAAATTTTCTAATCTTTTCAGTCAGTTATAGTGTTTAAGTGTGACTTACCTAAGTAAAAAATCCTTTTAGGCTTCGTTTTGATATATTTTTTTTAGCTTTCAATTTATTGGATTTAGAAAATGAATTTCATTGCCCTATGCCAGTTGTCCAAATTGATCAATATTTTCTTTTAAATATCCGTGTCATGTACCTCCTTATAAGGAACAAAATGTTTATACGATTGTTTTGCTTTCTTTTATTCAAAATGAAGCAAATTTTTAAAATCTACTTTAAACTTTTGTTTTAAACGTTATTTTTGTTCCAAAAATTAACAACTCAAGAACCCTTTGCAATGAAATAATTTACATGAGTATTTCACTTTTTGGAATGTCCATGAAGATGTCAAATCATTTTGAACACGCAAAAGTGTTGAGATAAATGTTACAAAACCTCAAATTGTAAAATAGAAGGTAATTTAATACCAGATTGTTAGCTTATTATATACAAAGGCAAACATACACAGTATACAATGTGAAAATTAGTTTTAAACATATACCCTTTAAATATTAGTTGGGTACGTAATCCAGATGTTTATTTTCCCAAGATTTGCACCCAATTGCGTGATCTATAAAATAAATACATGCCTATTTGATGGACTGCAGAGCAGCACAGCACCAAATAACGAATATTTCAGAAATTGAGCTACAACATGCGAACCAAAATATTTGATCAACCATATTGAATCAAAATACATAAAATCTTTGTAAAGGATAACCACGTTTGGTACCGTGGCGTGCGGGATTGTGTGCAGTTGCGGCATATATTGCCGCTTTCGCTAACGTCCTCTAACGGTGAAAGATAAAAGGTATTCGTTGTATAATTTCTAAGAGAATTTTCACTATTTTATTAAAGAGAAGTATTCAATAAGGCAATCAATAAAACGCAAAGAACTACCTTAAATCAAGGTTTTCAAAGAAAAACAGCAATTCTCAGGTTATAAATCGTGCAAAACTAGACTCACTGCAAAAGTGTTTAAACTTTGAGCATTTTTGGTTTTCTAAAGAGTTGCTTGAATATAATACTTTTAGTTTAATGTTATTAGGCGTCCTGTTGTCTTTTTAGATCTACCTTCTGTCCAATGGTATACCGAAGTGGATTTCCAAGTAAACTTCCTCTCAGAGGTTCTTTTCCAAATGCAACTTATAAAATAAACGCATAGTTTTAAAATTGGGATGAACATTTATTGCGAACCTCTCCCAAATCTAGGCCCTTAAAGATCATTGATCATAAGTGAGCTAATTTGTAATGTGTAGCAAAAGTGTCTGACTACGATGATTTTTGAGACTGGATGCCTTCCTTTATTTTCCCTTCCTCAAGTTAGAACATTAATGGCTTTATTTGTAACATACATCACAGTAGTATGTACTTAAAAACTTAAATCCCTCAGAAATATAAAATATTGTGTTGCAGCAGCTATGGATCAAGGTTATCGGGAGATCGGCACCGGGCAGTCGGAGAAAACCACAGATAAGTAGCGCTCGCCAGCGTAAACACCGGGAGCGGTATCTTCGGATAACCAGAATCTTCTGGGTGTTCTCCTTGAGTGATCTATAACATTTTCAAACGGTTATATAAGCGAACGCTCTCGCAAGTGAGTCAGATAGTTGGTGAGCGAGTTCTTTCTGGTGGGAGAGTTCCCCGAGCAAGCTTGTGACGACTGCCGTGATGTGCGTGAGTGCTGATTCCGCGAGATATTGCAGGGTTCTTGTGTTCGATTCTCTAGTGGGTGAATCGTCCGAAAGAAGAGGCTTAGTGATAGTGACAACATTTGTGAAGTGACAGTTAAAAGCTGGACAAAACCACAATATAAATGGGAAAACATATGGGATTTGTTGTGGAAAAAGTAAATGGGTGCGGTTTGTGGATAGTGTAGCAATATAAACATTCACAGCAGTTGTTCTAGCGGTTCCAAGTTTAACAAAATTCTCAAATAAGTTAATCACGCGCATTAAATCAGTTTATTTCAGTTCACAAAACAAAAAGCTTATTGTTTAACCAACCATAGCAAATTTTCACCTGTGTGTTGCAATATTTGTGAAAGTGAAGGAGTTGAAACGAGACCAGTCGAAACATGACAGCTAAGATTTTAAGAGAAAAACTGCAGAATCCTGGGATCAATAAAAATAAAGTAAAATACCATGGACCAAACAGAAACGGTGCTAATTCAAAACACAGGGCAAGCAAAAGTAAGCAATTTTGAATTATTTCCTCTAGTATGGAATGAGTGCTTTCTAATGCAAGAAATTATGTTGCGGGTTCAGCCTGCCACATTAATGTGCGTGTCTGGGTAAAGAGAAACTGGTTGCATGCAATCTTTTACGTTCTCTACTCTGAAAACGGAAACAGTCTTCAAAAGTTTCATTTCGTGAGTTTCACTAGTTCCTACTCTAAACCTGCAATTTTCCAATTTTGCAGTCAGTTTAAGGTAAATGAAACTTTGTTGATCCAAGAAAACGTTTATGCTGAATCATATTGAAGCCAAGTCTTCTTTTATTATTAATTATTATTATTGCTGGCAGAAGAAACATACAAGAGTATTTTTAAACACTTTTCAGTTATCTTGATACAAACGGGTTTCTAAGAAAAAAATTGTGGTAAAGGTTTCTAAATATGAGGCGTTGGGACAATATTAGTTCCATTTTATTCAGTACACATTTGGAAGCATTTCATGCTCGGCTCAATTTGTTTGAATGCCTGAAAGACATCTAATATCTGTATTTAAACTGCATTTGTTTTATTAAATTCAAATAAATGAAATCTAAGTCTTTTAATTTATTAGCTTCATGATTGGCGGCGCCGTGGAGGCCCGGGTTCAATCCCAGGGACCCGCATGTGGGATTTGTGGTGGACAAAGCGGCATCTGGGCGGGTTTTCTCTGGGTTCTCCGGTTTCCCCCGCCATTCATTCCACCAACTGCTCCATCATCACCTTTCCTTTCATCCATTTCACCATCATTTCGTTTCATCTACTTCCTTCCTCCCATACCAGGCATCTGGCTGATCACCCATCCTGGATATTCTGCCTGATTCATGAGTGTCTGCTCCTCGACGGGCCTCTGACCCCAGGCGCCCGCCTGTAAGTCCTGGGGGTGTAAGTCCTACATATGAGGAGGTTAAACAGTTAAAGAAGAAGAAATTCATGATTATTTCCAACTTCTGAAACGTTTTATAAAAATGGTTGGTTTAATAGAAGTGTTTCATACAAAAATGTTTCTTTTACTCGTAAAACCAAATTATATTAAAACAAATATAGGTTTACCATTTAAAAATGAGTTGTCTGATATACCCTAAATAAAAAGTAAATCATATCATCATCATCATCATCATTATGAGAGAACGTAGACTTTCACAGCCGGAATCGCAAATATAAGTGAAAGTATCTTCCGGGCTGTTTGGTCTGCTGTAGACAGGTGTTGCAGAGGATTCGTTTACAACTGCGATGGACATCTTCAGTGGCGCGGCCGAAGTCTCCTCGGAGAAGTTATCGCTGCGTCTGATGACGTCAGCACTGCTGTAATATCATTGTTTCACCCCCGTCAAATGAAACGTTCACAATAAATTATTTTCTTGCAAACGTGTTGCTTTGAAGGTAGTAGCCTGAAAGCCTTTAAAAAAAACTTTCTGTACATAAACATTAGACATAGACTACCAGTAAGTGTGGGAGAGACTTATTTTGGTGCAACTGTTATATATTGAAGTTAGCGGTGATATTAACGTCTTAGTTTGTAATTATCTGCTACCGGATGTCGTAACTGTTACTGCAATTCTGTTAGAAATAATTAGCTGTTTCTCTGTAACAGTTTCGATTATAACAGCCAATCATATAAATTATTGTACCTAACTTTTTTAATGGAATGTTGTTATATGTGTTATTAAACACACTGCAAAACGGTTTTTGCCTATTTTCTAACATTTTAGGTAAGAATAGTGCTGTGTAAATGTTTAAAATTTCTTGTAACTTATTTCCAAACCAATGGCTTACTCTGGTGTTGAATTTTAAAATGAGTAAACGCAAGAAAACTGGTTACGTGAAGCTACTTCATACATATGATTATAAAATATGCTCCGAGTGAAAATAATACGTTTTCATTTAATATTAAGTAAATAAATGGTTACGAAATTATTGGGTGGGTATTACCTTAGGTGCAACCATTTATTTAATTCGCTTTTACTTATGATTTGGGAAATGGCGTACTTGTAACTAATAATTTATCTCGTTTGTTATATTATGATTAAACACATCTAAAGCTTTAGATACAAGATTATTCAAAAAGAAGGAACAGACTTTAAATATTTATTTCTAAGAACGACAATAAATGGCGACACATGCGATACATCACTGAATAGAGAAAAGTTCAATATTTTATTTTCTGTGTTTAAAATGACAATCATTTGTTATGCGAGGACGACCAGTGTATACGCAACCACATTCTACGAATTTATTGTATCAATTATAAATGTTTTATGACGAGGCGGCTCGTTGTTGAACTTGCAACGAAATGCACGCAGCAATGGAACAATGGATTCACACTTTGCATAATGCAGCACACAAAACGACTTTTCCTGTGGCATCGCCATTTTCTCGTAAACAAACCCAGCGCCTCTGTAGGCTCTAAATGGAACTAATAGATGGGCTTAAAACTTTGAACTTTCCTCTATTCAATGATGTATTATATGTGTCGCTATCTGCTGTCGTTCATTAAAAATGAATATTTAAAATCTCTTCCTTCTTTTTGAATAGCCCTGTATTTAAAATAATTGAAGATTAACACGTGATAATAATGGACTTTGGACATTAAGATTCATTATAATATTCTGTGAATAGAAACTACTTAAGTTTTATATACCTACACCAAAATTTGTATTTAATAATCAAGTATCAAAACACGCACATATAAATATATACTATAAAACTTTCAATGTTTTCTTTTTGCTACAGTTATTGAAGAGAGATACAGACATCGTTGCTTTCTCCATCTGCGCATATAAGACGTAGGCGATTCGTTCTTTCTATCGGCATGTCCCTGTTATGGTATGTTTTTACAAGGCTCGAACACGAATCATATAGGAAAATGCGTTGGATATAAAATAATCACGGCCATTATTCACAAAATAAAATTCGTAATGTCTCCAACTGCAGTAAAAGCGATATACTAGTCTCCTATTTTCCACAAACCCAAATCAGGCTGCAAAGTCTTTTGTACCTTAATAGTATATTATGCAACAAGACTAATGGTAGTGATCAAGCCCCGAGGATGTTTATAAAATGAATGGTAGCTTGTTTCATAATTTTCTTACCAGCAGTATGGAAATTACATATTCAACTTGCATACGACTTCGTTACATTATAATTTCAAAAGTTTGAGTTGTTACAAAAACATATTAGCTTGTGAATTGCGTGTAATAAAATGCTGTTCGGATGCTGAACCTTGAGCGTGTTTGTGAGTAGTGCAACAGACGGCAGTACTGTTGATTCCATGCCGTATTTATTGAACTTTTGTAGGTAACATAAATTGAACAATGTTGAAATGAAGAAAGTAAATTCGATTTTTTAGAATATTAAAATTACAAAGAACAGAATTTATTTTAAATACACATTGTGGCATAATAATTGCATTGCCATTACCAGACGCACTGTTGTGCTGTATTGTTGCCACCAGATATAGCATTATTGGGTCTCCTTAGATATATTACGGTTTGACGATCTTTCCTTTGGGGCGGACCACGCCAAAGGGAAGATTCTGTTTGAAATTGTCTGGTATGACGCCAGCCCTGTCTGGCTTTGGCTAGATACGGTTGATGGGGGCAAGATAGCGTCACTCGAGAGTAAGTGGTCGTTGGAACCAGTCATGCATGGCCGGTCTACGGTCTGTGGCATCTCCCTTCGTCTTGTTTCATATGTTAACTATCTAGAGAAGCCAAACGTTTTTTGAATAAATCGCAGGCAATGTGTGTTATGTAATCCTTCAATATAATATAAAAACTCACGCCTTCCCCTTAAATTTACACACCAAGGTCCCGGACCTTTTGCTGCCAGCGAGTTGTGCCCCCATGTGCGTGTTGGGGTGATCTAAGTTCAATCATTTTCTTGTAAACTTTTGACCTTCACCCCGACATGAAACAATATTTCATTGTTTCTCTGGGAAATGGATCCCAGTGGACTGCCCCGTTAAAGGTGTTAAAAGGTATGGGCTGCGCGCGCCGCCAGATCATAATGAGTCGCTGAAATACGGGGTATGCCATTATAGTTGTTACGTCACATGTAATCAACGCATTATGCTATGGTCGACAAAAAAGTCTTTTGAATTTGATCTACTCTTATGTTTTGCCAGATTAGCTTGATCTGTACATCATTATATCACTGATTTACTTTTAAACGTCACTTCTCGGAAAGTAAATATAAGTACAGCATTTATGTACTTGATATTTACATAGGGTGGCGCCGCATGTGGGCTTTGTGGTGGACAAATCGGCGTCTGGGCGGATTTTCTCCGGGTTCTCCGGTTTCCCCTGCCATTCATTCCACCAACTGCTCCATCATCATCTTTCCTTTCATTCATTTCGCCATCATTTCGTTTCAACTACTTCCTTCCTCCCATACCAGGTATCGGGCTGATCGCCCATTCTGGATATTCTGTCTGATCCACGAGTGTCTGCGTCTCGACGGGCCTCTGACCGCAGGCACCCGCCTGTAAGTCCTGGGGGGTGTAAGTCCTACATAAGAGGAGGTTAAACAGAGAAAGAAGAAGATATTTACATACTTTATTAGCCTTAATAAGTGCAGTTTGGTGCTTTGAAATCATGTAATTAATTTAAATTCAACTCTGGTGTATGTATGCAGAAAAATAAATTCAATAATCATTAAAATACAAATTAATGACTGTCGAATAACTCTAAAACCCGCATAACTGCATAATTACTTTCCTGTGAAGGCACACATCTTCTATAACTCTTAAGGAAGGCATATTAATGATTTCAGGTTTATTCAATAAATGGAGAGAGTTTTGTGTAAAAATGTTAAAAGTTAATTAATATTCTATGTAGTTAAGAATAGGTGTGCCACTGGTAGTGTAGCGATCGATGCTCATGTGGGGGGTTGGATAATATTTTGACTCCACAGTTTCCTGTGGTTTACCTTATATCCCGGATCTACTCAACCCCTAAAACTGAGTACCGGGGATTTGCCGCTTGGGATTAAACCCTTTGGGGATGTGAGGTTCACCATTCCATCTGCAAGAATGGCAAGGATTTGGAAATTTCAGATTTTGGCTACTTTTCACCTACCTATGATTGAATGTTATCTTCGGTGAAAATATAGTTTCAACCTTTATTGTCTCTGATACACTTTTTCACACCAGCATCCATTTTATTAAAAGATAAAGCGCTATTTTAATATCTAACGTTATTGTCTAACTTTATAGATAAGTAAAATGACGCAATGATGGTTATTAGTATTCAAATGAGCCCGTAGTCCAAAGAGCTGAGGTTTATTCAATATTAGTCTATTTAGGACAAGGAATAATGCAACGTAAAGCTTTAGCCAGGTAAATATTCTAACCACGATTTGGATTAGAGACTTAACATGCTCAAAACATCATAACCTATATATATATATAATTATCTAATTATCCTCTCTTAAACTTAACACCGGTTAAAAAATCCATTGACAGTTTCCACTGACTTTCAGCAAAGTTTTTATTAGTGGAATTCAAAATCATACCATCATACCACGGTATGTTCCGTGTAACAATTGAAGCTTAAACATAACTGTAAAATAATGTGTGGTAAATTAAATTACGATAACATAAACAATACTGAACTATAGCCTTTATCAATTATTAGTCGTTCTGTGTTTTACATTCGAAGGATAAGGTTATTCACAAAATGAAAGCTTTTATTGCGCAGTAATCCGACAAAGCGGCAACTTAAAAAGTACTTAAATCCATCATTTAATCAACAAAAAAAAGCATCTCGTTACGTGGCATAGTTAAGTATAGGGTGAGCCAAAAAACTCCCAACCGCTGCGCGGTGTTTTTCTGTCCGCGTCCTCGACGCTCGTTGCCGTCTGCCGCTGTCATAGAAAGGCGCGGATGAAACTACACAACATTTTTAATGTTACTTTTAAAGGCTTTACTTACCAACTTTACGAAAGGAGATGCTGAAACTGGCCACCGCCGTTGTCCATACATTTTGGCATCTCTTTAGGAAACTATCCATCACTCGCCGAAGTTCACGTTGAGAAATTTCCTGGCGGAGATTTTGTTTTAATTCTTCCAGGGTGTATCGGTTTCTCTTGTCGAATTTATGATTTAAGTTACCCGGGAGGGGTATTTTATGAATAATATTACCGGCTGCGCGGTGTTTTTCCACTGGGCGGGTGGAAATATAAAAACATGATAACGCACTGCTGCTGTGGTGGTTTTACTGTGCAGTGTGAACTGCAGTTTTGAGTTGACGGTGATGTGATGTAGTTCAGTTATTACGTGTTATTTATTATTTTGTCCTCTACTTAGTCACAAGTGTATTACGGCTCAGTATATGTTTTCTACAGCAAAGCGTGTATTTATTTATGATTCGTATGTGTTAACTCAGCCAGCTCGCCAAGTAAATGTACGATTTGCACAAAGATTTCCAGGTGTAAAAATGTTCCAGGCCGTATAACAATCCATGAATTTTATAGTAAATTTCAGGCCAAGAAATCTAAGTCGGCGTTCCGTTCTTACCGAAGAAACATTAGACGACATCGGTCATCGTTTGGAAAATTTCCCCCCAAAAATTCCATGATGAATAGTTTCCTAACGAGGTGCCAAAAATGTATGGACACCGACGGTGGCCAGTTTTGGCATCTCCTTTCATAAAGTTGGCAAGTAAAGCCTTTAAATGCTGTATGGTTTCATCCGCGCCTTTCTATGATAGCCGAGGACGCGGACAGGAAAAACACCGCACCGCGCAGGCGGTTCGTAATCTTTTGGCTCACCCTGTATATTTTAGAGCAAAAGCTGGCCTTATACCTCGAGGGGATTTAAGTTGATACTAAAATGTGTAGCTCCGCTCTTTCCAAGCATTACCTATCTACCTCTCCTCTTGCATTATTGTAGCTCCTTGATTGACAAGTTGCTTATGTCATCCCAAAAGGTGTGCTGAGCATAACACTGACAATGAACAGTTTATGTTCCTGCGATAAAATTAAAATTAAATTGAGTTTTATTTATGGACGCTCTTTAACTGCTGTGCTCCTTAGCGTCCCATTCTATATTGGGCGTGAAAGACCAGTAATTTTGCTCAGAAGCCTCTTTATCAGGCTCAAGGTTCTTTTACGTGCCGTAAATCTACGACACGGGACCACCCGCTTTACTCCCCTTCCGAAGGAAGCCATGCTAAGGATTTTTACGCCCGAAAAAATCCATCGCCCTCCGCCCTCCGCCGGGTTCAACCCGCGACCTTGGGAACTAGAGGCTAGCATGGTAAGCACTACAGCACGGATGGCGACATTTCGTGCGATGTGAATACCGTTAAGTTAGTATAATATCCGTTATATTAATAAGGCTAATAATAGTAGCCAATGTATCAATGTTTTTTAATTATAAGGGCACATCAGTGTCGTTATGCAACAGTGCTACATTATTATTGTTATACTTAAAGGCTTATGAAACAAAGTAAATATTGAAATTCAAAAATGCGTTGAAATGATAAATGGTTCATTGGGCAGGCCATCCCTACTTGTTTACACGAAGCAGCGTAGAATTCATTATAGATAATGGTTATGTTCCTTTATGGAACTGTCGTCCTCCATGGTGTAGTGGTTACCTTGCTACCTTCCAGTTCCCGAGGTCACGGGTTCAAACCCGGCGGAGGACGATGAAATTTTTCGGTCGTAAGGGGAAGTGAAGCCGATGGTCCCGTGTCGTAGATTTATGGCACGTAAAAGAACCTCAAGCCTGATAGAGGCCTCTGAGCAAAATTACCGAAGTTTCACGCCCAATATAGAATGGGACGCTAAGGACCATAGCAGTTAAAGAGCGTCCATAAATAAAACTCAATTTAACTTTATGGAACTTGTTTTAAGCCAGTCATAGCGAGACGTAATAAAGACTGGCTGAAATCTTGTATTGGATATATAAATGCGGAAATCTTATATAGGATAAAAACTTAATTGAGATCTAGGTAATATGACCACTTTTTATGCCCCAAATGTACAGAAGTGCATTCAAACTTTTTATGAAGTCATTTCTACCATGACCACCTATGTCACACGGCCTGCCACGAGCGTTGATGTGCCGCTGTCACCCAGGTATACACATAACGGAATGACTTTCTTGTGACATGAAATGAATATCATTCTCTACCTTCATGGTCTGTCATGATCGTTCCCTCTAACCACACTGGAAATGTTTTAATTAGCGAATTTTTACTCACGTTTATCACTTAATTAAAAACATTGTTGTGTATGATTATAAATTTGGTAATTAAAATTTGTCCTGCGCCGGGGCACAGTAGGCTGGAGCATGATGCTCTGGTTCCTGGCTACGAAATGCGCCTGGATTCGATAACAGCCGTAGGGGTGCTGATTTTAAGTCCCGGGTATAGGACCGGTGCCCACTCAGCAGCGTGAGGAAATTGAGGAGCTGCGATAGACAGGAAACATTCCGGGATGCATGATGCTGGCCACACCTCCTCCCCGTATCGGTTGGAGAATCGTCCGCCTCTGCTGTGAGTATGTGGGCGTGAGACCAGCAGTCGGGTTGGCATACCAGCTAACTTAATACTGAATACCAGTAATTTATTATATAGGTTAGTAGGTAGTATATTAGTTTAGTAAATGATTAAGTAGAGTAACTTTATTTTTCCCCTCTCATTTATAATACTTTAGTATTCAATAAAAATATAGTAATGTTTTATTATATTTACTTCCTAACTTTTCTGTTGTATATTTAGAAAATATTTTGTGTTATTTTAATTCTTAATCTTACCTGCCTTTTTTTCTTTGTTTCCTTTTACTTTATTTTATTCCTACTCTTATCTTCTTATATGCATTTGTTTTTATCTTATTTATATGCTTCTATGTTGTTTTGCTTTTATTTTTTGTTTGTATGTATATTTTTTAGTATATAAGTAATGTGAAAAAAATGAAATGTATTGGAATGTAATTAGAATTCATTCATTCATTATCTGTTTACCCTCCTCTTATGTAGGACTTACACCCCCACAGGACTTACACCTCCACAGGACTTACAAGCGGGTGCCTAGGGTCAGAGGCCCGTCGAGGAGCAGACACTCATGGATCAGACAGAGCATCCAGGATGGGTGATCAGCCCGATGCCTGATATGGGATGAAGGAAGTAGATGAAACGAAATGTTGGTGAAATGGATGAAAGGAAAGGTGATGATGGAGCAGTTGGTGGAATGAATGGCGGGGGAAACCGGAGAACCCGGAGAAAACCCGCCCAGACGCCGCTTCGTCCACCACAAATCCCACATGCAGGTCCCTGGGATTGAACCAGGGCCGCCTCGGTGGGAGGCGAGCGGTCTAACCACTCGGCCACGGCGCCGCCGTAATTAGAATGTTTTGTAATAAATGTAAGAATTTGGAAAACACGTCAAGGTTTAAGAAATTAGGTACCGGGACGGAGTATTTCAGATTTATATTTATTTATTTAGTCGGGTTGGCAGTCCAAGCCCATACATGGCCCGTAGCGCCATGGGGGTCATTAAAAATTTTAGGATTAGTAATACGTATGATTTGGCGGCGCCGTGGCCGAGTGGTTAGACCGCTCGCCTCCCACCGAGGCGGCCCGGGTTCAATCCCAGGGACCTGCATGTGGGATTTGTGGTGGACGAAGCGGCGTCTGGGCGGGTTTACTCCGGGTTCTCCGGGTTCCCCCGCCATTCATTCCACTAACTGCTCCATCATCACCTTTCCTTTCATCCATTTCACCAACATTTCGTTTCATGTACTTCCTTCATCCCATACCAGGCATCGGGCTGATCACCCATCCTGGAAGTTCTGTCTGATCCATGAGTGTCTGCTCCTCGACGGGCCTCTGACCCCAGGCACCCGCCTGTAAGTCCTGGGGGGGTGTAAGTCCTACATAAGAGGAGGGTAAACAGATAATGAATGAATATGTATGATTTTATTTTGTTTTATTTATGTATAATTTAAATACAATGATTTAAAGCTCCTTAACTTTTTTAGGCATTAAAGCAGTCATCATGCCAGTATAAAACATGTTGAAGCAAAGCATAAGTGCATTACGCATGCTAATTAGTAGTGATTGTTACTGCATAAATAGTATTAATAATTTTAGTGCTTGAATAGTTTTTCTTCGTACCGGAGTGACAAATTAAGTGTTGTTAGACCCGCAATATCAGACGAAAAATACAGCTTTGTTCACCACATCCATGAAACCATCTAGCAACTAATAGAAGTCAAGACTATTTGGGAATTTCTTTTTTCTGTAGGTAGCAATTTCTTAATTTTAGTATGTTCACCTTTGGAAAAAAGGACATAGATTCAAAGTTATAATCTGCTTAACGGGTAACCTCTCTTTAAATCCAAAAGCCTCGCCTCAAAGTTCACCCACTTATGATAGACTAATTGGATTATCTGACGTTGTAGGGTTAGCTTTTTGAACTCAAATGAGGAATTAAACAATTTCAGTTAATAATTTAATTTACCTCGACCATTTCTTTATGAAATTTTAGTTCGATTATTTAAGGTTTTATGGTGAATCCTTCCTTCCCCCCCCTTTATAATTGTAGTTTAGCGTAGCCCCGGCTAATAACAGATGAAAAATCACCCGAGGTATGAAGTATTTACCGAAGGCGGACACCTCGCCACTGCGACCACTAGATATATTCTAACTACACCCCCCAGGCAGGAATGAAGGAAAGGAGCCGTAGGACCGCAGGCAGA
This sequence comes from Deroplatys truncata, assembly GCA_030765065.1. NCBI lineage: Eukaryota > Metazoa > Arthropoda > Insecta > Mantodea > Mantidae > Deroplatys > Deroplatys truncata. Next base: position 670,117,017 of record CM060990.1, read on the forward strand.
CAGGTCCACAGAGACGCACCGAAGTCCCTAATATTTCCAGTTGAAACACCCGCCGCCACCAGCAGAAGCAAAGAATCCCGGAAGAGGGCAACGAAGCGACCCTAGCAAGCGGGTCAACGCACACTGGCATTTTACGGGGAGAAATCCTTTACAAAGCGCAGCGACCGTGCCATCTGCCCAACACTAGCCGCATTATGGAACCCGAAGGCACTCCCTGATAGATGAAAGGAAGAGAGATGAAATGATAGGAAAAGGAGAAATTGTGATAAATACCTACCCCAGCATTCGCCTAGACAACCAGAGGAAGGCCACAAAAAATCCTATATTCAGAGTGGGCGGCCACCGCGAATTGAACCTGGGATCTCCCAAATCCGGGCCCAGACGCTGCCGCTTGAGTCATCCCGCTCAGTAAAATCCCCTGATATTCACGCAAAAGAACTTAAAGTTTCGGCGGAACGTCTGACTTCCTTAACCTCCTCTGACAGTCTTCCAAGTTCTGGAAATGCTGAAGTCAGTTTTCTTGGAGTATAGTCATCTGCGGACTGCTGATTTCACTTCCGCATCTGTCGTAAAGCCTTGGCCGGCCAGGAATTTCTTCATGAAACAAAACAGTTGAAGTCCGACGGTGCAAGGTCCGGACTGTGTGCAGGATGCTGGAGCACCTCCCAACAAAATTCGGTGATTTTCTTGCGAACAGCAGCAGAAACATGGGGGTGAGCATTGTCATGAAGAATTTTAATATTGTCAGCATTCATGTTGTGGCGTTGTCACGAAGGGTACGACGCAACTTCACCAAAGTTTTCATGTAGGCTGCAGCATTCACAGTGTTCCCGTGTTCAGAAAAGTTAACCAATACAACACCATGCATATCCCAGAACACCCTCATAAGCACTTTCCTAGCAGATTGAGTCACTTTGAATGTTTGTGACTAGGTTAATGATCTGAATGAGCCCAGGTTCGAACAATAGACTAAAATGCCTTTTAAAACTTGCTTAAAAACTACCCCTACACATTTTTAGCTCCCTATGTGCAAAACTACACCGCTTGGCCAGTCGAGTTACGGATTTGTACACTTAGCTATGGGAATATTAAAGGCTATCTTAAAATCTATGTCCACTTAATGTCAATTATGACAACTACTCCTTTTTCAGAAGTAGTTACATTAAACACACCGTAGGTGCAAGGGTGAGTAGAGGAAACCGAATTAACTAGTCAAATGCTTAAAACGCGACGCTATATAACGGCCTTTATGATCCATTACTGTTTCCATGAAATCGCGAGGGGTAACTGAATAGCGACAGCTCTTTTAAAATGACAAACGAATTGAGAAATTCAAAGCAAAAATAAGGACATCTCTGAAATGGCGGATGCCACAAAAAAGTTGTGTGTTTTAAAGAAATCTGTACTTTTAGTAATGTTTGTCTGTGTAACGTTTATTGATTATACAAAATTATACGAAATTCCTTCCAAATGAAGAGGACTTTAAAGGCTATTCCGATAAAATTCAAGATAATTATTTTATTTTTCATTTGAGTATCCTAAATATATGGAATTTAATCAAAATCGTCAGGGCCGTTTTCAGAAAATAAACGTTTTCGAAATTACAGAATAGCATTACAGAACATTTTATATAGACCATACATAAAACAAAAAATAGTCATCAAAATCAGCCATAGATGGAATAGTAAATTACAATAATAAAACAACAAGAAATATTAAAGAAATAAGAAGCCTAATTAAAGCAGTTGAACCTAGAAATCATGTCACTCTACACTGGATCCCAGCGCATGTTGGACTTTTGGGCAATGAACATGCGGATCAATTAGCAAAGAAAGGTGCAATACAACAAATAAAACCTGTAGGACAAATAGAAATAAACAAACAATTAAACAACAACATTTCAAAAGACAGCAGAGACTTGATGAAGAAGATAAATTAAAGGATAAAGATTATAAGACTACTAAAGATAGAGTTGATATACAAAAAATGCCAAGGAAGACTGCAGTGGCCTTATTTAGGATGGCAACTGGCCACGATTGCCTCGCAGAACACCTCTACAAGTTATGATGCCTACCTCCACCCAAGTGCACTCTCTGTGAAGAAGATGTCATCCTGAACAAACAACATCTCGCCAAATGCAAAGCCCTTAAAAGTGATAACTTACAGACTTTATATTGGGAAGCCAGAGGGAAAATGATGCAGATCAATTAATCAGTTTCTTGAAAATATTCGTTTCGCATGTTTGGTAGGTACTAAATTTAAATCTCAAGTTTTGTAACTAGTCGAGTATTAGTTTTCAGGTTATTCTGTCCAAACACAATCTTTTTATAAAATACCGTGTTGAGAGATGCAATCACGTATCACTTATTTTTGTTTTGTCGCAATAATAGTTCCAATTCAGCTGACTTACAGTAAGTAATATAGGAAAAAAGGCTTTAGGACTCGATAACCTCTGTGCACACTGTCAAAGATCCCTGGAATAGACTCGCGTAGCTGAATAAACGTATTTACAATATTTTTACCTCAAGCACAAAAGGAGTGTATACGTAATGGTTACAGCAAGAGCGCAAATACCAAATGTATTGTAGCTTGGGGTCTCCAAATTCCCCGCGTACCGAGTGAAGGGTTAACAAAGGTGTAGATTCTCTTTGGGAGATGGGTTATTTAATAATTGTGAGGTGGTGTATTGTGAGGGTAATTGGTTGTAGAAGCGCTGGTTTTGGTTTGCCTCATTGCGGTGACTGGTACCACAAGATCTACCGCCTAGCCATGCCGCATCCTCGCGGTGAGTAACTGCGGGAAATCGTTGGTCACAACTTGACGTTCAATATCACGTGAATGACGAGAGCGATAACCCAGCAGACGTTTTATTACCCGACACGCAACACGAATACCCTCGCTTTCCAACCTGGCTTAATTCCTTCCGTATAAAAATTTAATCCCGACACTCTTCAACCGCCCGAAATAGAAGCCCAGTATATCCCATCCTTTAAAATTAACAAGTCCTTTAAGCCTGGTTGCATAAACGTCTGTTTACAGAAGCGTTAGCGATGTGACCGATGATAACATTATTTGGATATATGTTTCTAGTCAGTTAGTAAGGACAAAAGGATTTTAGAAGTGTTAAAAACAGATAGGTATATATGGGCATTAATAAGAGAACTGTCTGGGAGGTTTAAAAGAACTAAAATTATGGGTACTGCCGGAAGGAATGTATGTACATATTTGCACTAACTTTGGGAGAGAAGGGATAGTTTGGTTCAGACCATGAGTTCGGAGAATAAAACGTTTTAGGAAGGTAATTGAGCAGGGAATCTGGCCCATGTGTGAGCTAACAGAAGATACAAATAATATTTTATTTGAATGCCAAAAAAAAAGAGAACTGGGGAAAATAACTTATTTTCGAGAAACGGAGATGATTTAGAAATGTGGTAGCAGTAAATAAAATATTTGATAACCACCAGAAAATAAAACTGTTAGTTTTCGTACTACGTTAAGAAGTAGTCAGTTAAAAATAAAATTCAAGATATCACTAAAACGTATTATGCATATAACTATAGTTTTCAATATTTTGAACAAAAATCTTTCTCTACTAGGTATAGTAAGTAGGGGAAGTATTGTATTCCACCCAAAAATTCGAGATCGAGATTTCACCGGAAATATGTGTTTTGAGGCCCCCTAATCAAAAAAAAAGCATTTTTGGAAACATGTCTATGTGTGTGTCTGTGTGTCTGTAAACAGCATAACTCAGAAACGAACAGTCGGATAAACACCAAACTTGGTATTTAGGTTCAGTATCTTCCAAAGATGCGACACGAAGGTTTTCAAGAAAATCCCCCACCCCAGATTACCCTTTACATGGAACATTTTTAGAAAATTTTAATTTTTTCAAAAATGGCTCTAACGATTTTGATTAAAATATCATATGTTTAAGATCTTTTCATGACAAATGAAATGTATATCTTGAATTTTCTGGGAATGTCTCCAAAAGTATTCTTCATTGTGAACCACTTTTGCATAACTGGTAAACCATAAGAGATAAACAAAATTTTACTACACAAAAAATGTAGATCGCGTTAAAATACACAATTTATATCATATACATTTTTTTTGTTGAGTGACCCATTTTACAGATATTGCTTGTTATTCCCTTAAATTTTTCAATACTTATTTTCTCAAATGGGAATTCCTTATTCATTTTTTTGTCTTGGGTATGCAAAGAGTATTAATCTGTGGCAAAGAGAATGGTGCGGCACCTAGCAACCAACTATTAAGAGATATGCGTATGCTTAAAGGCTACTGTATTTCTATGTTGCCCTTGTAAATATATATATCCCTTTACATCTACAAGAAAATTAGCAATAAGATAGAGTCTGCAAATGTTTATCTCGAGTAACATGAAGTAGATGGAGAATAAGCGTTTGTAAAAATAGTTTGTACAAGAGTAGAGAAAGTCGTGTGAGTGTAACACATCAGATTTTTTAATATTGTATACATAATGTCATGAAGGTAGTGACTATATAATGGACAGGGCCAAAGCAGTGGTCACCCTATGAAATAATGTACTATCATCTTAGCATTAAATAAATAAATACCATAAAAACAAATTTTTAGCCCATTATCTCTCGGTAGCTATTGATTCGTTCGCAAACATTTGACCTCTGAAAATGTTTTGTTGGTAGAGAGATTCAATTTATCGAAAGCGTATGGCAAGATTTATCCCCAGTTTTTTCATTCACGATTAAAATCTTTGGATTGCATACTAAGATTAAAGTGAAACAAAATTGTAACAAATTGCTCAATATCTCTCGGAAATACAGTAGCTGCTAATAAATAGATATACGAATTTCAAAGCAGTAACTAAAACAAAACACAAGTTTCCTGTAACATTTTTGTTTTCTTTGCTTGGACGTCTTGACGCAAAATTATTTTATGTATGACTTTTGATTCAGAGTTTATATTTCATAATGTTTGTGTATGCCAAATTGTGAATAGAGAGCCTAAAAGATAGAATGTTCTTTTCAGAAATGTTTAATTTGATATTTTTAAGTTTATTAAAACCTAATTATACTTAAATTATGTATACCTGCTGCTTACACCATTAACAAGTGTAAGTAAAAGAAACAACTATTAGATTACCATAAATTTAAGTGAAGGAAAGAGAAATTTATTCCTTAAAGATACAAATACAGCTAACCATATAAACAAAGAGTAAAAAACAAAAAAGAAAATCTTCAAAATCTTCAATAATCGAACCTGGCTCCTGAAAACATGAAGACACTCTAATTATGCCAGGGAGAAAGCTAATGGTAAATCTAAACTCACAGGAGTTGAGCTATCTTACAGGTCACAACACTTTGCGCAGACATTTATATATAATGGGGCTTAAACAAGACCCTTTATGCCAGAAATTTGTGAGGGACTTTAAGACCTCACAGCATATACTATGTGAATGCGAAGATTTCGCTATGCATAGATATGCATCCTTAGAGTCCTTCTTTTTGGAACCTGAGGAGATAAGAAGGGCAGGTATCAAGGACGTGTTCCGTCTTATGCGGACCATTGGACTTGAGTAAGGCCTAGGATAAGGGTAGGATAGGCTCTAAGAGCCTATGTGCATGCCTCTTTAAGACTTCACGCAGTGTTCATCATCAAGCTAAAAGTAATTGTTGCATAAAACATAGATCAATGTCTGAACGCTGCAGAGATGTTGATCGTAGTCTATTGTTGATTTCAGCTACACTCTTAGGGCCGATTTCACTAACCGATGTTAAAAATGTTTTAACATCTTGTTTTTTAACACGATGTTCAAAGTTTAACTTAAGGTTAAAACTTTTGCGTTTCATCAAGCTTTTACAGCAAGTTGTTAGCTAACATATTGTTAACGTCAACGACAATTGCGAATGCTAGCTTTCGAGAAGGCGGTGACCAAACTACACGGCTTCTGAACGTGCTCCGATGCACTTTTGTCCGCGTTTCGCTGCGTCTCTGTGTCGGTAGCAGAAAACTATTTACATTTATGGCAATTTCCATGTGATGTTCTCGATTGTTGAAGGTTAGAATCGCGATGTCAACTGAAATAAATGTTTCACAGTTTGAAACGCGTTAATCAATACTTGGTTAATAAGTATAGAGGTATTATCAACGGCGAAAAATATGACAGTCTTACATTAAAGGATAAAATTGCAGCCTGGGACATAATTCGCGAGTAATTTAATTGGAATAGAAGCGTTTCTCTTAATACCAGTAAGCAACTGCAGCAATTTTATGCTAACACAAAGTGCAGCAGCAGAAACGTTAGGTGCAAAGATCGTGTAAAACGGTTAAAAACTGGTGAACACTGCATTGAAACTAAAATGGACAAAAATGTGTTATCGCTGATTAATCAAGCAAACCCGAAAAGAAATAGTGTTTGATTCTTAAAACAATTCCTTTGGAAACCTTCCGGATAAACCATAAACGGTAGTTATGGAAATACCAGCATTATCACCCACCAAGTAAATGAAAAATGTTAGTAGCATAAAATCTAAGTACCTAATTAACACTTGTAGCTTAGGGGAAAGAGGCATGCTTCTATTGGTAGTATTCTAACCTCTCGTATTTCCCATAAAAGCATGCTCATGCTCCCTTGAACATATCGCTTTAAAAATTCTTCCTCTTGCAAGGTTTCAAATTTATCTTGACGTACGACTATTCTATTAGGAATGGCATTGGAAAATGTCAATTGTAGCAAACTCGCATCAACAGCTTGGTTTGCGGCAACCATTTTCCAACTCCTAACATTTGTTAAACGCCTTAATACAGACAGGGGTATCGCGATGTTAACTTAACACCGACTTTAACTCATTGTTAAAGTTAACATTGTTTGAAACAGAATTTTTGTTAACTTCAGTGTTAAATCAGTTTAAAATTATGTTAAAATTTATCATCTGTTGGTGAAACTGGCGCTTACTGTTGTAGCAAATCAAATATACATTTAATGGCACCACTTTTATGAGGTTCTATAATGTAGGAAACATCGGTTTTTAGTCCCAATTATTTTTCTTTTCAAATGAGCATTTGCTCCTAACTGGATTGATTCATTGAAAGGAAATTAACTTTCCTTCTCATATGAGAATGTTCTTCGGAAAGACAAACCTGTTTGAATGAAAATGTGATTTGTTCCAGTCCGCTGACAATTGTATTATTCCTCCCCTGAATAATATAATTCGAAACTGTAACGGTGTTTCCTCTTGGTTAAATAAACGCTTACTTCAGGTCACACTGGCAAGTACTTTTCCCCACTCTTGAGTTAGAACTCCCTGGGTCAAGTGGGTTTAATTTTCCTGATTTTCCGCACCACGAGTGCCAAGTTCCTTTTAATTTGTCGCCGTATTCCGCAGTGCTTATTTGTCAATAGGAAGGGTAAAGCATTCCAAGGGTACAGAATGCATAAATTGTTTAATGTATTAAAATGTGACTATACGTTTATTTCTCCTTGTTTTCACTTTGTCAAGTCGTGTAATTTATTACAGGTATGCCTGTATGCTTCTTTACACGAAGGTTTCGCAATTAACGTAATAAAACCTTGAAATTATACATTATTTGTTGTTTTGCAGAAGTTTTTGTCTTGTTACAATGCATTACTTAAATAATTCAGTTCTTTTTCCGTATTTGCACGGGATTTATTTTAGTTTCCAGGTCAATTTTTGGCTGTCTCAGGTATCGATAAGCACGAAAACATTTGGGTGGGCGAGTAAATGTTGGAAAGAAAGTGTTCCTGGTCCGGTAATTTCACGCTTCCAGGAAACACATATAGAAAGAAGTGTGGAAACATGGAATTATCTCCTACGTAATTGCTACAATATAACTTCAGATAAAAGTTCCAATTATCTTCTCGCTTCCGATGCCTCTAGTCAACCAGCAGAGAAATACCAAAAAGCAGTCGCAACCACAACGTAATTACGTCTTTATTAAACAAATTTGTAAAACCAGACGCTGAATTTTACTACATGGAAATGTAGTTAAATGCCCGGTTAACAATTCATACATTCTTGACCATATTTTACTTGACAGCTCACGAATAGTTGCTTCGAAATCAGTTGAAGTTGCTGGTGGCTTTAAATGCAAATCGAGGTCAGAATACCGTTTAGATATAGTACCTACACTAGACATGCTTTTATCATCAGCCATGGAAATTTCTAAGCAAATGAAGTTGAAGTGTTATTGGAATGTACACAGTGACGTCGTACAGCCTTTTGGCGTTTTCAGACAACAGTTACCAGACCGTGTTTACCTGCCCGTTAGTGATTCATGGCCGCTGTTGTTTACATTCATTGCAGTGACAATGATTTGAGTGTAGGCAACTTGAAGCCAACTAAAGAATTCCTATGCCTGATAATACCATTTGCTTACGCATCAGTAGTACAAACAATAATATTTGGAATAAAAAAGTTAAGAGTTCTTTGAGAAATGGGCCCCCTTACCATTTATTTTAATTTCTCGTCTATTGAGAAGTACAGGACATATTTAGTTACACAAAGAATCAAAAACGTTTCTCTCTTTGAAGTGCAGGTTATGAATTTCCAAATTGATGGCACTTCTTTCCTCATTACTCTGCGGTTTGATTTATTTATTATTTTTTATTTTATTTTTTGCTGAGCAGACGGATTTGCCATCACAGTGTGGATGTCTGGCTGAAAAATTAAATTGAATATATAAGTTATCATGCAAACAAAATTTGCACCAAAGAAGCTGAGAAAATGTGTCTCGAAGAATTTATAATTAAAGGGCCACTTGTGAAAACTAACTAGTTTTATCCCATTTAGTTAATTGCGCGCAAAATGCCAGCATCTAACCAGATTCTACTGCTTTTAAATTGTAGTGAAGTATTATAAGGTATATTAACAAAAAATTGGGGGTTTGTGTGGGTAAATCCGGTTTCGATTGGTAATCAGTTTAATTGTTTTAATTTATGAATTGTATAAGGTGAATGTAGCCCCTTCATTAATGTATAGACGCCAATTTTAACTTTTTACATCAAGACGCTCTATTTTATATATCTGACACAAATTTAGCGATGGCACTTGACCAAATCCGGTGGTGAAATATCAAGGAGCAGCTAAAATCTTTCAACCTTATGAAATGACCTGGTTTGCGTAAACAAAACTTCTGTCCAATATCTGCATTCCTCAACAATTTAGATGATAAAAGTAAATTAAAAAACACTTATATTTTAAATTATGTCCAGGACAAAACCTAGAGATCAGATTTTTTGCTGAATAACAGTAGTAAGAAGATGGAGATTACAAAAATTAAGGAGAAATCTCAAAGTTGTCAATGATTTCAGGAATTTTATTTGGATTGAGTCCACTTTTCGTACATTTAGGATCATCAATAGATACATATGTCGCATATGGATATCAAGAAATGTTGTGTGTATGACTCCAGTAAAGGAGACTCAAGATTTTCTACAAATGTCACCCAGGAGGTGCTAGCAAACACGTGGGAAGAATTGGTATTGCCTCAGTGACTATTATGCTACAAGAGGTGCAAACACAGGGATATATTGGTATTCATCCCAGACCTTTTGAAGTTCCTCATTCATTTGCTGCAAACGATATCACACATGTATTATTTATGAGAAATTGAACTTTTTATAAGTGGTCTTGTGTGCCAGATACAATGTATATACGAGTACAAGAGACGTCTCCGTTTTTGAATGATGCAGGTCCCTTTAGATGGTTTTGATTTCGCCTCTTTTTGGTTACTATACTTGCAGATATGAATATAATTTTGCGAACTACACAGAAATATATGTTTTATTCTCAACCAACTGCTGTGTAGAATATCTAAGGGTGATATTGGTGGAATTCAAGTCAGAAATGTCGGTCCTCCGTATCGCATTGCTGGTTGTTATCTCCACTTACAAGAGGTTGATGGTCATTGATGTATCTCGTTCTTGACCTCAAGTGCACTTACCACTTTTAAAACAACATGACCTCGGTTGAGAGTAGCTTGTTTGTTGATATACATAAAGGTTTAATCAACAAGAGTAAATGCTTGAGGAAAAATCATGATTATCATCAGAGTCCTCACCAAGGAAGTCCACTATAATTGTTGAAATTCTGTTCCTCATTACCATATTAAATGGATTTATCGCATATCATAATAGAGTTGGTGCATCGTCGTTTTCACTTTTGCTGAAAACGCAATCAATTTTTGGGATTACCGCACATAATGGCCCTTGTCCATAATAAGCACGGTCAGCAACATTAATAACATACCTACCAGCTGCTGTCAGTGCATCTGACATGGGCTTCTCTCCCCATGCATACACACTAGCACATATACACGCAAGCGCACAGGCTCACAAATTATCAATATTTTATTACAGTGCTGTTTTCAAGAAGCTGATGTTGGGGGATCCATGCATGAAATGAACACTATTACAGGGGCATTAGGGAGTATTCTATCCCTTTGAACAAAGGTGCTCAAACGGTGCAGTAACACTATTCACAACGGAGACGCAACGCTAACATAACCAGCATAGGGCCAGGTGTGAAGTACGTGCAGCCGTAGCGCAACGCAAGACTAGATCTCCAAAGTGCATGCAGAAATCTTCGGAGCATGCCGCAATATTCAAATTGCGGTTGTTGCAGCCCCACGAACAATACAAACTTTCCGGTGGCCTTTGCCCCACGTTTACTTTTCCGGTGGCCTTCGCCCCACGTTTTAAGAATTAACTTTTTATTTTTTTATGTTTATTTAAATACTATTTGTGTGTATACCTCGGCTGCGTCATTAGTAATTTTCAGAACACGTATCTCTTAGCAGGACTGGTACGGCTAAAGAACAAGGCTTACACAAATTATAATGGTATTTAGCTTTGTTTTATTAATCTTTCACACGATTAAATAACACTTCACTGATGTATCCTACTATAGAGCTGTGAAGTTATTGTTAATTGTACTTTTTAACACGTAAACTTTATATTATTCTCACCGCAATAAAATTGCATGTCTCACACTGAACCCGTACCAAATCTACTGCTTCCTTCTAGCGCCTCCCCCCTGAATCTGTACATTTCCTCTATTTCAAGTCTCTGATTGGCTAAGCCTACTCCAATAGAATACTTTTATTTAACTTAAGCTTTTTCTAGTTTTTGATTGGCTATTTATAAACTGTTTTAAATATTACATTATTGTTACAAGAATTATTAGTAGCCTTTATTAAACGAGGTTGTTACCTCATTGTTAGCAACTTTCGGGTTTTGCTTTGTAATTCTGTTTGCTACGGAAAGCATCTTGCTTCTATTCTCACAGCTCCTACATTGTTAAACTACGTAATACATCCACATAACATTATTATACATCAATAATAATATAAACATAATACAATGACTGTTACATGCGGGCTGTTATTTTTTAATATTATATAATTAGACTGATATCATTTAATTGATAAAAATACTGCCTCAAAATTTAATAACATAACCAGTGATATCCAATATGAAAATGCATCCAGTCTTTAGAAATAAACAAGACGTAATAAGTGTTCTATCAACGAAACAACAGACTAGCGTCTGGTGTGGCAGGGACAAATGAGAGAGCACAACAGATGGCGCAAAATCTCGCATCACGATCGTGTGCTGTTCAGAGGCTGGCAGTGCATGGAGAAAGAAATGCAGAATTCTTCCTCTATGAATACAGTGAAAGCTTAAAGTTTGGAATTTCGGTACGTAGCGAGTTATGTGCCTACACGAATGCTTCCAATAAATAGTATGGGTGCAAAGTCTTGGGTTCATGTGGCACCTGCACATACTTTTCGTTGTGAATGTGGCCTATCAATGTAAGGCATACTCTGAGAGAAGGAAAGCCTGTAGCAGCGCATGTCGCGCCCTTCTTCTTTCGTAAATATAAAGTAATATACATGACGGGGAAGAATCTATTTTGCAGGATGCTTTACGAATTAGTAGCCATAGCTTCCTCTAACCAAGCACGATTATTTATATTAATTATTAGATTATATATTACCAGTCTCTTCAATCTTTCTCACAGCTTACCTTGCGTATTATTACATATCTCAAGCATCAAATGGCTAAACGATGCAATGATGAGCTTCTGATGCTGAAATCTTTACTAGTTGGTAAGGAAAAATGTAGAAGTTTAATCTTTACGTTGGTCTCAGATTAATTACAGTAAATGGAGTGTCAGTGAATTAAAGTTTTTAATAATATTGACCTACTATTTTAATTACTTTAAATAATGAGACCTCATGTGTTTGCTTTCTTGGGAATCAAAAAATGTCCATGTTACGAACAACATCGTAAACATTTTTTCCAGTAGTTCTGTTTTTACTACTGAACAGTATCCTGTGGTGTTATATAATATTTAACCCAATTTTCTGCAACACAAACACACACACACACACACACACACACACACACACACACAAATGTGTGTTTCTAGTGGATAGCAAAAACAGATAAAATCTCCAAAGTGAGAAACCTATGAAATAAAACAGGCATGTGCCGACAGAAACCTAAAAACACCTATTGTTGTATACAAATTCAATATTTCGGGCTCCTGTTCATCACCAGGAAAACATTACAATAAAGTGGTTCTCATGAATTCATAATAACCCGAAATATTAAGACGGTTTTTAAGTTTAATCCACGAAACCCTTACATTTCGGATAACATGCTGGTATTTGCAATAGGGATATGCTTTAATAAAATATTTACTATTCTGAAGAAAAACTGTCTCGATATGTGACACATGAAATATCCGAGTGGAATGGCTCAGGCGGTTAGGTACGTATGTGGCCCGCATTCGAGAGGTCCTGGGCTCGATCTCGGTGACCGCCACTCTGACCCATGGGGGTTTTTCCGGTCGTCAGCCGAATGCTGGAGTGGTTTCTTTCATCTCGCGAATTTCCTGTCCCTCCATTTCGTTCCGTTCTCCATTTCATTCATCTTTCAGGTCGAAAGTGTCGGTGATGGTGTTTCAGTGCAGCGTGGCAGGGGAAAAGGATGCTTTTGTGGCTCCCTCTGTCCCTCGGCTTTTGAGTGGGGTGAGGCCCCCGGTCTACCTGTTCGTGTGCCGGGGTGTGTCTATCTGGAAACGTAGGGACTGTCATTGCTGTGCCGTCGCTTCTGGTTCCGGCCGCCCGGTGTCTAATCTGTCCTCGTTCTTCCTCCCGGGCACGCCTCCTCGAGGGCGGTAGTTACAATATGCACTCTAGATCGGTGCCGAGTCTCCTCCGTAGTCAATCCAATCCACGTGAAATAAGTATTTAGACTTTATTTCTGATTGTGTTCAATTGAACGCATTTTAGCTTTCTGTACTGCATTACTTATAGCAAGTACAGTTAAACTGAGTTTTATTTATGGGCCCTCTTTAACTGCTATAGTCCTTAGCGCACCATTCTATACTGGGCGTGAAAGACCGGTGATTTTGCTCATAGATCTCTTTATCAGGCTTGAGGTTCTTTTACGTGTCGTAAGTCTACGACACGAAACCTCCGTTTTTAATCCCTTTCCGAAGGAAGCCATGCTAAGGATTTTTACGCCCAAAAAAAAGCGCAGGAAGTATTACATTCCCTGGATCCAAACAAATAAACATTTATAGAAAAAGTTCCTTGTGTGCGTGCGCGTGTATCTAATTGTAAACAAAATAGTTATTGAATTGCCATAATTCTATTCAAAAGAACAAGCATATAGCTTTAATGCCTTTTATCACTCCGGAACCCCCTAATATAAAATCCCTTTCCTTTCATAGAAAACGCTTTCTGTGAGTTTAGTGTTAAATATTCAATTTCTAACTAGTCCTAAGTAATAATAAAGACACTATTGGTCACTTGCTATGGAAAACATTAAAACCAACGGTATATATTTCTATATAATTCTAGATTTCTGACGCTAAAAGCTACAGTGATTCAGTCTTAATTACATTTCCTTTTAGATCGTTTTTCTCTAAAATTTATACTTTTACGAGTTTCCTTAGGTGTACGATTACTCGTCAGCTTTATAATATCTTCATCATTGTGTTAAAAAAATTGATGCTAATGCCAATAAGACGAATCTTGTCCCTTTTTGTCTAATATATGCAATATGTTATTAGATAAACGAGATATTCCTCTGTTTCCTGTATAATAGCACCTCGGAATACACATTCAATATAAAACACAGACAATAAAAACACGAAACTTTTAAAAAACTTATTTTATGCAATTAGAACTAAATCCGCTATATCATGCTGAAATATCAACCTGTACAAAAAATTTAGGGAATTATCGTAGGTCAGATTGAAGAGCGGCATACTGCCTTCAGTTGATGCGCCGGGCCTGGATGTAAACATCAAGTGGTAGGCGAGGATGTGTGTGAAGCGACGTTGCAATCGCTTTGTGCCTTCTGATTACTTAATATTTTAGGTCATAACATGAGAATAATTTAATAGACTTTGATCTACGGTTTTGAAGAATAATTACCCCAAAGATTTAGTCCATGTATTCTTGGACACGCTGTACGTGTAAGCTGTAGTAGCCTTTCTTTACTTAAACACTCCTAAAAATTTTATCGTGTTCAGTAATGGTTCCGAAAGACTAAGTCAGAAAATTATTCCCGCTTCACTTGAAATGTATTTCGGGACCTCTGGATGAACATGATTGGAAAGCGAAGAGAGACGGTATTTTCTCATTTTGACAGCGTCAGGCACCCGTATTAAAAGTTTCTTTCGACGCGGTTAGAATAATTTTGTACGTAACTTGTTTGAGGTACAAATGGCCATTGGTCCTTTCCCTAGATAAAGCCCGTTGAATCAGGGGTAAAATCCCCTTCCCCCTCTTGCTGTATTTCCCGCTGAGCTGTGTTAATGCATACATCAACATCCCCACTGGGCCAGATTTCTGATTGTAGCAGAAGAATAACTCTTGATAACTGCTCAACTACATGGCAAACATAATTCCAATGGAGCCATTAGTTCATTTGCACCAGAAGGGCTTACTCTATCTGAAATGTTCTCTAGCGATGCAGTTATGAAGCATTTGCTGAGTAAAGGCAATGCATCTCTCAAAATCCATAAAAAGTGCTTAGACAATAAGTGTACAAAGAGCCATTCTGAAGAACATGGATTTATGAATCCTTCACATAATGGTGAAATTTTGACTTGATTTTATTCTGTTGCGTTGTTTGGGAAGTATTTAAATTTGCATTCCGTTAGGTGCTAACCTTCTGTTTGTGTGAATTGATTTTCCATTTGGTTTTACATTCCTGCAGTTTATTTGTCACTGTTTTGACAATAGGTTTTTTACTTTCTCTACTACGTATAGTAAGTAGGGGAAGTATTGTATTCCACCCAAATATTCAATACCGAGATTTCACCGGAAATACATGTTTTGGGACACTCTGAATCCAAAAAAAAGCATTTTTGGAAACGCGTGTGTGTGTGTGTGTGTGAGTGAACAGCATAACTCGGAAACGAACAGTCGAATAAACACCAAACTTGGTATTTAGGTTCAGTATCTTCCAGAGCTGCGACACGATGGTTTTCTAGAAAATCCCCCACCCCAGATTACCCTTTACATGGAATATTTTTCGAAAATTGCAATTTTCTGAAAAATGGCTCTAACGATTTTGGTTAAAATATCATATGTTTAAGATATTTTCATGACAAATGAAATGTATATCTCGAATTTTCTAGGAATGTCTCCAAAAGTATTGTTTATTGTGAATGACTTTTGCGTAACTGATAAAGCATAAAAAATGCAGATCGCGTTAAAATGCACAATTTATGTCGAATATACATTTTTTTGAGTGAACCATTTTCGAGATATTGCTTGTTATTCCCTTAAATGTTCCAATACTTGTACTTTTTCTCAAATTCGTTATTAATTTTTTTTGTCCTGGTAATGCAAAGAGAATCAATACTCCACATAGCAACCAGCTCTTAAAATATTTGACTATAGCTTAAAGCCTACCAATTTCCCTTGCATCTACAAGAAAATTAGCAATAAGATTAACATCTCGATATCTCGATTAACATGAAGCATGTGGAGAATAAGCGTTTGTAAAAATAGGTTGTACAATAGTAGAGAAAGTCATGTGAGTTTAACACATCAGATTTTTTTATCCACTTCCTGTCATGAATTTCCTGCATTCGTTGCTGTTAGCCTAACCTACCTTTGTATTTTGCCCATTTTACTGCACGTGTATGCATGAACTATATTAAATTCTTTAACTTTTAATAAATTTATTGTTGCAGACATGAATAATGATTATATTTTGTAGTTTAATTATATCATTTAAATCCAATCTGGGTCTTCATTTCCTTTATATTTGTGAATATTTACTTACACTTAATTTCATGCAGCAACTAAGTATGAGCTATTAAGATCGCTCCACTCTTAGAAACCAACCTGATGTAAACACACGATGTCATTAACTAGCACAGGATACACGGTAAACCAAAGCACACAATAACATATAGTACCTTAAATATGGGCGATTAGTATCTGAGGGACTTCAAGAAATATATTAATTAAGTTATAATTCGAAAGTTTTGATTAATATTAGGTAGTAAATAATATTAAAGAGGTTTAATTTCGTATAATTCTGTGTGGTGTCGTTCATCACAGCTGATACTCGCGGAGGGATACAAAATGTTTTGTTTAAATCCATTCCGGTTCTAAAGCAGGATCGACTATAGTTCCTGATTTGTTTAGGTCATCGGCCAGGAGTGGATAATCGATCGCCAGTTCGCCACAGGTGTTAAGGTTGGAGACCTCGATACTGAAACCGCCATGTTCAACATCTGGTGGTAATTAATTTTATTTTGGCGTAAATAAAATCTCGTATTTTCAAACTCTTCCTAGTTCCACAACGATGCACTTACCACAATTGTATCTCAATACACTACTTTGTATACGCTGCCTAAAATAGTCACTTTGGGTACCGAAATGGCCCGCAGTATACTACAGTTTAAAACCTGCATAGCAACACTTTCTTACCACCAAATGAACACATCATTCAACAACAAATTCAACATAAATTCATATCGGTTATAACTCAATTTTAAACAGATCACTTGGATACATAAAGCGAAATTCGCAATTCCTTTGCTGTTTCACACTGTCACCTGAAAATAAAAAAGCACCACTAGGGCCTCCAACATTTGCTGCCTATGTAGACCTGGATATTAGCGCAACGAGCTCGTCTGATGACACATAATTGAACGTTGAAGCAGCCGAATTATTCTTTGCAAAAATCAATCTTGATATGGTTCGAAAGGTGGAATCAGACGTTTGAAAAGTTAAATTCCATAGCCGGGATTTGAACCACGGATCTTCCGGTTGCTCTAACCAACTGAGCTACCATGGCAGCATGCTGATACGACATTAAATTCCCCAACTGACATACAATTTTACTTTCTCTACTACGTATAGTAAGTAGGGGAAGTATTGTATTCCACCCAAAAATTCGATAGCGAGATTTCACCGGAAATACATGTTTTGAGGCCCCCTGAATAAAAAAAGGCATTTTTGGAAACATCTCCATGTGTGTGTCTGTGAACAACATAACTCAGAAACGAACAGTCTGATAAACACCAAACTTGGTATCTAGGTTCAGTATCTTCCAGAGATGTGACACGAAGGTTTTCAAGAAAATCCCCCACCCCAGATTACCCTTTACATGGAAAATTTTTGGAAAATTTTAATTTTCTCAAAAACGGCTCTAACGATTTTGATTAAAATACCATATGTTTAAGATATTTTCATGACAAATGAAATGTATATCTTGAATTTTCTGGGACTGTCTCCAAAAGAATTCTTCGTTGTGAACGACTTTGGCATAACTGGTAAACCATAAGAGATAGACAAAGTTTTACTACACAAAAAATGTAGATCGTGTTAAAATACACAATTTATGTCAAATACCTTTTTTTGTAGAGTGAACCATTTTCGAGATATTGCTTGTTATTCCTTTAAATTTTCCAATACTTTTTCTCAAATGGGAATTCGTTATTCATTTTTTTGTACTGGTAATGCAAAGAGAATGGAATACTCCACATAACAACCAGCTCTTAAAATATTTGACTGTCGCTTAAAGCCTGCCAATTCCCCTTGCATCTATAAGAAAATAAGCATCAAGTTTAACATCTCGATATCTCGATTAATATGAAGCATATGGAGAATAAGCGTTTGTAAGAATAATTTGTACAGGAGTAGAGAAAGCCATGTGAGTGCAACACATCAGATTTTTTCCTATAAACAACAAGATAAGCCCGGAACTTAAAATACTTACGAGATTTCAAATTGCCATTGGGGTATGTCATCTCAAAATAATTTGAAATCTCCATGTGGTTTGCTGGAAAAAATGCGAATCAGTTGGGGAATTTAATGTCTAACCAGCATATTGCCATGCTATCTCATTTGGTTAGAACAACCGGACGGAAACCAGAAGATACGTGGTTCAAATTCTGGCTATGACATTACATTTTTCAGTTGTCTGATTCTATCTTTCCAACCTTGTCCTACACATGACTTCCGTGGAAGAATAATGAATTACCAATCTTGATATGCTTTTCTTCTCTGTAGAATACTCCACGTGTTCTTTAGCCACTGCAGGAAAATGCCATCGCCAAGTGTTTCAAATGTATAAACAGAGATAGGTGATGTCCATCGGGTCGTCCCCCGTGGTGTAGTGCTTCTAGTTACCGAGGTCGCGGGTTCAAACCCGGCGGTGAGCGATGGCTTTGTTTCGAGGGTAAAAATCCTTAGCATGACTTCCTTCGGAAGGAAAGTAAAACTGGTCGTCCCATGTCGTAGATTTATGGCACGTAAAATAACCTCAATCCTGATAAAGAGGCATTTGAGCAAATTTACCGGTCTTTCACGCCCAGTATAGAACGGGACGCTAAGAACCACAGCAGTTAGTCTCCTGCATTATTTCAGCCTGAGGTAGTTTCAAATTTTGGGCTACTAACTAGATATTTTTCCAAAATTAATGCATTCAAAGGTGCTGCACAGTGCACTTCAGTTCCTGACAACTATAATTACGACAAATATTCATTGAGCGAATACGTCGACGTAACCACCTCCCTACCTAGCACACGTGACATCGTACTCAATACACAGACCCAGGACTGCACAGTCGACAGTCTAGTTCGCTTGCGTTACTGGCATGGTAGAGTTGCTCTCTGTGAGCTCTGTTTTTACGTTCTTTTCTAACCCTGACGCTACTGTTTACAGTTCCAGATTACCTGCAGTACCTGCTTCCCCTCGCCGCACTGTCGATAAAAGTCGCTGCGTGCACGCGTTGTAAGCCAAAGGATATTATTGTCCTAGCTCTGCTGATAACCAATTAAGAAGTGATGGAATTCGAATGGCTTTATAGCCGAGCCCTGAGGAAACACTCTCTTATGATTCGTCCTCATATCAGAAAGTGAAGCATTCAACATTGTCTATAATCACAGACACGCAAGCAATGCTTTTCTTTCCTTCTGCATGTGCCACAAACACCAACACGAAGTGTACCTTATCAGCTACACTTCGTCGTCAGCTTGTCAAAGACTTATTCACCTTGCCTCAAATCATACTGGATTTGGTTATAAAAACGTATAACTTGGAAAATGTTTGGCCTGCGCCGTGGCGCTGTGGACTAGAGCGTGGAACCACGCAAAGCGCTAGGGTTTGATCCCAACCATGGGAGTGTGGAGGATTTTAAGTCTCGGTTATAGGACAGGAGCCCACTCAGCATTATGAGGAAATTGAAGATTTGCGATAGGCAGCGATTCCGGCCACGATAGTCAACATTCCGGCTGGGGGATGCGTGATACTGGCCACATAACCTCCCCGTATGGGTTGAATGATCGTCCCCTCTGCCATGCGTACGTGGGCGTGAGGCCGGCAGTCGGGTTGGCAGGCTCAGGCACCAAGCAGGCTGTTGCGCTACGGGATTATTATTATTATTATTATTATTATTATTATTATTATTATTATTATTATTATTATTATTTCGAAAATGTTTGCATCCCGATATTTTCTGTTAGCGCTAGTTTCTATTAAGCTCCTTTAATAACGAGTGTTTTGAGCACAGAGATAATGAGTTTATTACTTCTGGCTTCTCGTCCGTTTAAGTTAAAACGCTATTTATTTTACTTTAAGATATATATATATATATATATATATATATTTGATATCGTTATCTTAATACTGAATTTTGACCATCTTTTCATATAAGTAAAGATATAATTTTTGAGCAGTGACACAGGCTGTAAAGGCTAAGCGAAACGCATTTTATACTCCGTACCTAGACATGCTAACTTTTAAAGTTGTAAAAATGTGATATTTACTGTATATTTTAGCACCATAATCTGAAACATTGTGCACTTTATTATGCAAAATTATTTTATGTACATATTTAATATTTTGTGAATGTATATCTTAAAATGTTGACACCCTTTGCATATAAGCAAAGGTTTAAGCATTGAAGGGAAGAAATTTTGTATTCAGTAGACGTGACAATTTTTTAATGTTACAGAAATTTGATGCTTGCTGTTTACATTTTAGCATCATAACTTAAAATGTTGTAAACTTTGTGTGCAAAAAGAATAAACTTATTGTACATAACTGACAATTTTGCAAAATCCTGTCGCTCCTTGCATGCGAGTAAGGATGTAATACCTTGTGTAGTAATAACACAGGTTGTAAAAGCCAGGTTATATTTAGTTCAATACAATAGAAATATAAAAGCTTTTGACATGTTCTGTGCCCAAGGCCTTTTGGCCATCAAAGAACCTACAGAACGCTTTTTAATCTAATCTAATCCCTGGTGTGAATAACTTGCTGGCAATATTTTAATGACAGAAACTTCAACTGTCTTGCTCTCTGTGAAACACTTCTTTCACTTACACTCATTCTGCGAAAATGTAACGTTAATTTATATAAAAAAGTTCTCAGACTACGATTCATGCCAATTACGTCAAATGAAATAGTAATAGTTTAAAGCTAACTAGGTTTTTCTAGGAAATGAAATGCTCATAAGCTAAGATGAATATTATATTAGTCTTGGGAGGTTCTTAAAAAAGTAAAGTTGTAAGGCAACGAAAGGTCTTTACCGGACTCGTCCAATATTACTTATTCGGCTAGGCCTGGTCTGTAAAAACCTAAATTCGTCCCCTACGAGGGGCACTATTTATATTTTGAGCCTAATAATTAAAGCAAAGTAATTTCTGATGGAAAACTGCTTTATTGTTTTTAAAAATATTCTCCTTTATGATAAATACACTTTTGCATCCGTTTGAACCATTTGTCAAAGCATTTATTCCAGTCTTCTTGAGACACCTCCAAAACATGGTATTTGAAGGCATTAACGGCTTCTTCTGCCAACGAAAATCGTTGTCCACACAATTTATTCTTGATGTTCGGGAACAAAAAGAAGCCATTGGGGGCCAAATTAGGACTGTATGGAGGATGACCCATCAATTCGATTTTTTGAGCCTTCAAGTACTCTGTTGTTAGACGAGATGTGTGTGCGCACGCATTGTCTTGATGAAAAACGATCCTACGGCTCTTGTTGGTTTTCCTTACTTCACCGAAGACTTCCGGCATACAAATGGCTGTGTAACATTCGGTACTGACCGTTTTACGTTCCTCTAAAGGCACTGTTGCCACATGGCCAGTTTTGCTGAAAAAGCAGGCGACCGTTTGCTTCGAAGTGCTTCGAGTGCGAACAACTTTTGTTGGATTTGCTGTTTACGTTCCGGCTCATACGCATAGATCCATGATTCGTCACCTGTTACAATCTTATATACGTCTTTTGAGGCACCGCCATTGTATTTCTTGAGCATTTTTGTACACCCAACGACACGAGCTTCTTTTTGAGATTGCGTCGAATTATGTGGGATCGAACGAGAGCAAACCTTTTTCACGGCTATATAATCATGCAATATTTTATATATACTGGTGGAACTAATGCCTAGAGTTGCCTCAATCTCACAATAAGTCACATGACGATCTTTCATCATTAGTTTTTGCACAGCATCAATGTTTTCTGGCACAACTGATTTTGGACGACCTTCACGAACATCATCATTGAGCGAATGGCGGCCAAAATTAAATTCGTTATACCAGCGTTTCACAGTGGCAAAGGATGGAGCTTCGTCGTCAAATGTGGAAGTTAGTTGATCAATGCACTCTTGTCTTGATAATCCACGTCGAAGGTCGTAATAAATCATTGCACGAACATTTTCACGAGTTAATTCCATGTTTTTGTTGACACACAGTTTTCAAGTTAGTGTAAACAAAACAAATGACGCTCTATTGACAAAATATTTGAAGTAGATTATGGTCAAAAATGTCAAAATTTCCATTGGAAACGTCAGATGGTACCTACAACATTCAGGGTTGCCAAGGCCCAAAATATAAATAGTGCCCCTCGTAAAAGCCTCCTTTGCCTACTAGTTATATAAATATCTAATATTCATTATTTCCCGCAAATTTGTGTAGTTAGGACTAATCCGCCACACACAGCGCCTTTGATTTAGCTTTTACATCCAGTTAGGTAGCAGACAGATAAAAACGCTATAAATTACTTCTTATAATTAGAGAACGGGGAAAATGACATAGAAGTGAGGTTAGGTATCCACTTACTTAATAATTATCTAATAAATGACTGGCTGAGGAGTGGAAGGCATGTTTGAATTGCCGCGTATATTCCCTACAGCGACCAAGGTCAAAGCGTGGAGCACTAAGGCTACTGTGGTGCTTTCTCCCTGCTGTCTACTTAAAACGAAGACTCGTAAATTGGGACCTTGTGTGCCTAAGCGACCGGTATTCAATGTCAACAAATACCTCCTACGAACAGAGGTACTGTCCCTGAGTACACGTTGTGTTAGCTTTGTTTACGTTATAACTGTAGCCTCAGTTGACCGCAGGGCACACCGTGCCCCAAGATCCGAACCTTAGTTATAACATTACGGAGGCAGGTTGAAGGAAAACTTGTTTTTTTAACACAACAGAGGTTTGTAGAAGTATTAGTCTGAATTTTATATTGACTATCTGGCCTGTAACCTTCACAGCTAAGTCTGCAAACACTAAATAGTACCCTGTCTTAAAAACGTATAGATAGTAAGATATTAAGCTTCTCAGTGATAAATTTATATTTTTATTACTTTTTTCATATTTGCATACTGGGAAGCATTATGCTAATACCATTAACTTCTGCAAAGCTGACAATCATGCATTCCAGTGTCATTAAGCTGATTGCGTAAAGGTATTGAAATAAAAATTTGGTTTACCTAAACGTTAAGCACCTATTTTCTGTTCTTGTAGTGATGGTCAATTTAAGAAGACCAAGATATCTTAACAATGCAAGTACTGCATACTAGTAGCTTTTTCTCTTCAACTCGATTTTTGCAATTATAAGACTATTTCTTAGAAGAGAAATAAATCTTCTACTATAAGCTTTGCCCCAGTAAAACTGTCAAATGTTAATAGTATGGAAACTCCATTTCCTTATTTATACCTTGCGTATAGAAAGTATCTCCGCAGAAACCTTTACCTCTCCTTAGAGTGGCTCTTCACATGTAATGCTAAGTGTTCAACTCTACTGAGCACTTCAGATGCTGTACAGCAAGTACGAGGGCTGATCAATAAAGACTGAGACTGATTTGTTTTCACAGATATTTATTACTCCATTTCAATGTTGACATAATCTTTTTCAAAGTAGTCCCCTCCTAACTGAATGCACTTTTTATACCGTCTCTGCCAGTCCTCGAACACATGGTGCAGGCCATTCTTTGTCAGGTCTTTGAGAATCGCCTCACTTTTCTTTAGCACTGTTTCAGTGCTCTCAAATCGAATGCCCCGGAGCTTTGCCTTTAGTAAAGAAATAAAAGAAATAAAAGGAATAAAAAGAAATCACAGGGGGTAAGACCGGGGCTTTAAGGCAGATGCGGAACACAGGTAATGTTGAATTTAGCCAAATTCCTGGACTTGATTTGCGACGTGAGGCCGCGCGTTGTCGTGATGAAGTCGCCACCCATTCCGATGATGTTCTGGACGTTTCCTTGTAATGTGCTTCCTCAGTGTAGCCAATACTGACGTGTAGTAGCTGCTGTAACAGTAGTGTGAGGGGGGAACTGCATGCTGGTAAATCATTCCATTCCGAAACACCAGGCCCACCTTGCTTAGTACACAGGACTCGCCCTTCTTTGAAGTCCTTGAACCACCTAAACACCGTTGCACGAGGTAGTGCATCTTCACCGTATGCTTGCTTCAGCTTTTCGAAAGTTTCAAGGCTGTATGATTTAAACGTAAATAAAATTTTATTGCGCTATATTGCTCCTCTCGTGTCACCTCCATTTTGTGGTATGCGAAATTCAAGTAGGGTCAACAATATACAGCATTACTACCAACCTACCGTTACGAGAGTGCTGTCGCTTATGGACATTATACATGAAACCCTGCTCTTTTCAAGTATTCGTGGTAAAGACATAAAACTATCAAGGAAACTACAGAAAAAATCAGTCTCTATATTTATTGATCAGCCCTCGTACTCTGCCCAATTTAGAAGTGAGATTAGAGAACGATACTGCACTCCCTCTTGGGCGTCCACTATGAAGTTGTGATGAACTCACCAGGCCTATTTTTGCATTTTGGAATTCTCCGTTTGTGCGTATTTTGTGAGGTGAATGCTATGCATATAAAGCTAATGGCTGTGCATATTATCACAATTAATATCTTCATGGAAGGAACACAGGAAGAGGTGGAAGTAAAGGGAATAACCAACTACTGAGTTGACATTCGACGGACCTCAGTGTCAACAGGTCAACAGTATTCGTGAAAGGACTACTGTGAACACTGCTGCCTTGCTGTTTGGCAGTGGCGTAGCTTGATAAGTGTTCTGGGTATACTAGATTTTAAAAATTTAGAATTTTTTTAATGATGCATAAATTCCCAAGCATTAGTGTTTCATAAAATGGCGTGAATTCTCTATTACGATTCGATTATTATTATTATTATTTGTTGTTGATTTAGTAATCCTTAGCATCACTATTAATTGCTGAAATTGACTGAACATACACTTTAAACTAAACTAGATTATAAAAATATAGCGTTAGGTGTATCTTAACAAAATGCTGATAAACCATTGTATGATTGGAAATCATGAAAACAATGTAGGTACTCACTTAGATTTTCTTGTATATGAGCTCCAGTCGGCGGTTTTTATTGCAAGCTTTTCTTTCAATGTTTTTAATATTTGATATTCCTTCAACACTCCATTCCTTTTCCCCGCCAAAAAGCAAACATGTGAAGCAGCACACTTTGCTATGAATGTAACTGCCAGTAATTCAATTTACTGTGACGGGATGTTTGAAATGTCCGTCCTTGGTTCTTTTCCTGGAAGACAATGCCAAGCTTAGGAATTGGTCTTTTGCCTTTAAGTTCACGCTTTACTTATAAGATAGGGTCGAAAACTGAACTTTTAATAAGCAATCCATTAAATGGATGGAATTGTCCATATTTCTAAAATCATAAATAAAACACGCACAATGAAAACAATACACTGGTTTACGTAAAATTAACACTTTACTGTATTGCACGGTTGCACGCACATAATGCTGGTTCACCAATAACTGAGAAATTAAATGTTTGTGTTACACTGCCTTGCTCTACCCTTGTCTTCAACCCCTATTGTCCTGTTTCCGGACTTTAGAGAGAGCAGGTTCACAGAGACTAAACACCTCATTAAACGTGTTAAGTCTCTGCTGCTGCCTTTATGTCCTTAATGCACAGCAAAATATAGACATGTCTTCCTACAACGAGAGGTCGAAATTTAGTGGGAAAGGCTATATAAGTCCACTCTTGATGAGACTTGCACTCGCTCAGCCATCCCAGTCTCAGCTCGTCTTTGCTGCCGCATCATGAGATTTCGAAGCTGCCTAAGTACGCAGCACTACAATCTGACACTTAGCAGTAGGTGTTGGGGCTTGGGGTAAGCAACGGTGAAGGTGATTGTATTAATTAGTTTTTTATCACTTGTTTGAGGCTGTCTTTATTTATGTGTTTAAAAATTTACTTATTTTCATGGCAATTTATTTAGGTAGACTCAGTTTCAAAGTCTACCCTTACGCTACGCTACTGCTGTTTGCTGTACACGAATGACTGACGTCTTGACCGGTACTGCTAGTTTTGGAGCTAAGAATTGCATTTCGCTTTTGTGTTTGAATTTATTAAGTCCTTATAGTGTAATTTTGTCTACGCAAGAGTAAAGGCTGCTCCCCTCCTCTTATCGATCGGGACAACAAAATAATCCTTGAGAAGATAAACTTCATCCATTTTTGTGACCACGTAAATAGTAACATAATTAATATTCCATGCTGGTTACTGAATAATAAAAACGCATGCAAAACATAAACAAAATTAACTACGAAGAATTCTGACCAGCCGTCTGACCCATGTAGTTCAAGATGGCTTCTGTCTCCAAAATGACTTGATTAAATTTTGCAGACAGCTTCACTTGTATAGATTAAAACTTATTTGAATGCATTTTTCAGTATTAACTTAGAAAACTATAATAATATCATCTAATATTTAAATAACTGAAAGTTGCGATTTTGTAAACAAACATACGATGTTTTAGAACTGTTAATAGGTCTCTTTGCTACACTGTTATTGAACAACTTTCTCTCCCCATACTTCGTCCGAGTTTGCCACAACAATATTGTACACCCCACCTCATCCACTGTTTATACGCTGCAGTCATTCACAATATATTAGGTCCTAAAATGTGTGACCGGTTTATTACGTAAATAGTGGGTTAAGTAAAAAAGCTGCAGGAAATAACATCGTTAACCAATGTGAAAACTTTAAATGCTACAAAACGGGCAGCGATATAATACGCGGTCGCCAATGCACCTAGATATTTTTATTAGTGTATCTTACTGCATATGGCACCACAGGCGATGATACTGGTGATACACGAAATGAAATTATGGTTGAGAAAGGAAACTTTCGAGGTCTAAGGACTAAGGAAAACCTGGGAGAAACCTCAGTCTGGAAGAAGGTCCTGGCGCGACTTGAACTGCAGACCTCTCACTCACGAGTCCGTACACGACCTCGGCTACCCTTGTCGGTACCTAGATATTTAAACTGCCAATGAGCTAGAAGAAAAAAATGTAACTTTTTGGAATGATAAATCCTGTAGTTAATTTCGGAATAGCAAACATTCACCTTTCTTTTTTTTCGGGGGGGGGGCGGTTTCTCAGTATACGCAACAGTGTTGCCGATGTAGCAATCAGATTTCGCTCAAAGTTTGAATGAATTTTTTGTCCCCTACTGTACCCTGCCTGCCCCTTGCATTACTTCATCTAGATCATCGTTATGCCTGTTGGTTAATACCGAAATGAAGAGAAATGCTTTGTTTTCAATGCAAAAGTTTCTCCCGCTGGTTTCATTCAGCTGAACGAAAAACACCGTACCATCCATTGTAAAAGGTTCAATGGCTTTTCACTGCCGAGTTCTTTATCTGCCCACAGATTGGAAAATAGAGAGACAAATCCACCCGGAAATTTTTTTCAACGGGTTTGATATCATGAGGTTGGAGTTAGGTTAGGCTGGGTCAGTTTTGAGGTCGCACGCTAAAACCTCAACTCACGAGGGGTAGGGGGAAGGGGTTTGAGGTTCGCTTGCCTCTTTTTTCCAGTGTTGTTTTTTTAATTTGTACACCAG
This sequence comes from Deroplatys truncata, assembly GCA_030765065.1. Taxonomy (NCBI): domain Eukaryota; kingdom Metazoa; phylum Arthropoda; class Insecta; order Mantodea; family Mantidae; genus Deroplatys; species Deroplatys truncata. Next base: position 670,144,728 of record CM060990.1, read on the forward strand.
ATACAGCTGCCTTCCAGTACCTTCATCTCCGGTAAAAATTGGAAACCTGCCATCGCAATCGAGCTTTTTCTCAAAGCGTCGAGCATATGTGATTGAAGGAAAAAAAAAGAGGCAGTGGTAGCCTGTGGGAAAATAGGTAGTAAATGCTGTGTGGAGCCAAACATGTTATTGATAGTGGATGGCGGGGGACGAGGGGGAGGGAGAGTAAAGTGGAGTGCTCTGTAGATGTACTTCGGTGTCAATCACTGGGGTTTGACTCTCCCGTGCACGTTTTGAAAGAGTTATAATGGAATTTGCTTGTACATGACGCAGTGGGTCTCTCTCTCTTTCTCTCTGCTGCATGCACACACACACACATACAAACGGGGTTGGAGTGGAATTACGGCTGAAAGAGCTGATTGGGGTTTGAAGAGGGTTTGGGGTGGGCTCGCTATAGTGACAGGGGATGGGATAGCCCCATGAGAGCCTGACCATGAATGACCCCCTTCCTCCGCCCCCTGCTACAGCAATCCCTGCCATTGCCGCACCCACCCCTTCCATACACGCCACCCTCATAGCAGTGGTAGCATCATCCGCATTCAAAAACAAGTACACCTTCAAATTCTACCATCTGTGGTTTTGCAGAGTGCCGCTTCTCATGCTGAGAATAGCAGTTAAACTTCTCCCTTTTTTATAAACTGTTTCGTTTTGTGAGCTTTACCCCTATCATCAGCGTTAATTTTTTTCAATAGCCCATTAATTAAAGCCCTTCAAACGGTTCTGCCATGCTGGTGTACTTTGAGACTTTTTAAAACGGAATTAATATACAAAATGAGAGAATCGGAGTGATTTTTTTTGTCTGTTCACTAGTGATGAGCTTTTTCAATGTACATAGCCCCTGTCATTTGCGGTTTTGTTGGTTTACACGCAATTTACGTTGCAAAATAAAAGCTGTTCAGACAGTATAAGGTCTATTAGTAGCACTTCGACACTAAAGAAAATCGGTCAGTATCACACCGCTCCTGGTACAATAAATGCTTACGACCTTACTCTTGCTGAAATTTGGGTATCCATTATTCTATTTTTAATTCAATTTGATTGAAAATCTAATGAAAATTGTCTTACGTAAACTGACCAGTTTTAAATTTCTTTTCGTAGTTTTCTCCGAGTTATTGAGTTCCAAAATGAATTTTTTTTATTCTGTACCAAAAACTCTCAAATTGAAATGTTTGGAAGAATATTTCTTTTAAATATCACTGAATTTATCTGATTATAGCGTAAAATTCTCATTAGTTGTAATTTTAAAATTGAATTTGTTTTAAAAGTTATCTTTATTAATTTCTATTTTATAACCACTTTTTCTTTAAAAACCAACAACTCTGAAACCCTTAACAACATGACAGTTTTAACTATTTGACTTTTCAGAACGTGGAAAGAAGCTATCAGAAGAGTAGGAAGCGTAATCCATGTATGGAACATTTTGAACAAGTAAAAGTGCTGAGAAAAGAAGTTCCAAACACTCAAACTTTAAAATGAGATCATTTTCATTTTAACTTGTTGCATACAAAGGTAAACATCCACAATAGTTAGCGCAAAAATAAATTTTTAAATTACAGCCACTGAATGCATGTTTTGGACGCGCAATCTGATGTCTGGTTCCCCAGATTTGCAACAAGGTGATGTAACAGGCAGATCGATGAAAATGCTTCATCAACGTTCATGTTGCCACCTGTTATTATTGAGTTTGCTGCTGCGTTGTGTATTATGAACACAACAACCAGCACTACCACACTCAGGTCCTACAGAATTAATCTCGTACATTTTTTCGGGAGATCGTTCGGCTACCTAGCCCTAGGTCAATAGACTTCAGTCCACTCATTTTATGAAGCTAACACGTTCTTCCCTCCTCTGTCCGCATTTCCCCGCAAAGGCAGCTCCCAAAATATGTTGTGTATATGGGTGTTGATACCTCCTGGCTCTCCGATATGTAGCCGACATACGAAATGACATTATAAAATGGGACATTATACTTGGTAACCGATGAGCGATACTTATAATATAATTATATTATAACTTGTATGACTGCTAATCCTAAGTACGTACAGGTGCTAAATATCACAAGTGCTAATGGTGTAAATGGAAATAAATCGAAACATAATTAGGTATGCATTTTTAAAATGAAGAATAGCGATGGATTACTTTCCTGAAGAACGAAAACAATATTCACTATTATTAAACAGTTTTTTAATATCTCTTACAAATATTAAAGTTTTGGATGTATAAAATACTATAAAATAGTTCAATTATCCATTATTGTTTTTGAACCACTGAGTATAATGAATGTTTCCTGTACTGCATGAAATTTTTCATAATTAGCTTAACAAGTAAAAATTGTGATATAATACATTAATTGATTAATAAAAATTGACACTACAAAAGTTGATAGACATACCAGGATAAAACACGGCGCTTTATTTCGCCATAGAGACAATGTAATTTGAATTTTAAACTTTAGTTTTGCTCTTACTTACAGATCTCATTTTCGTGACAACGTAGTCTAACTCACGTAGTCTATAAACCTGTGGCTACATAATTTTAAAAGTTATTTGGAGTGAGCAACATGCTTTTTCAGTAATAAGTACACAGCCTTCGTTTGAACGCATGGCCGGCTTAACAGCTGTTTGCTTGGCACCGGGAAGCCTACTGTTTGCCGGCGGAGTTGATAATTTATAGCCCCTTAAACTCAAGCGCATAGATTTTTCATGCAAATTATAACTACAATAACCACGTATAAACTTCAAGAAGACGTTGGAAATCACGCCCTTGTGCCTTTACGCATCTCTCAAACCATTTAAGAAAGTTTGCATTTACACTCGCTAATACTTCATGGCCATTTAATTAAAATCATGCTTCGTCCGTAAAGAAATTAAGCGTTCATCAATAGAGCGATCATTAACACTATCGAACACCCAATTGCAGAAATTAACGTACTCACATTATAGCCTGGTTGCTATCTTATAGGGCTTTAACCTTTAAAAATTAAGTAGAATTCCAAGACGATGTTTGCGAAATTCCTGAGTCCTGTGCAAGTTTTCTCGGAGTTTTCTTTGGACTTCCTTTTAAATGTTCTCCGATGTCATCGAGTTTTCCCTTTGTAAGAACACGGCGATTTAATTTCGGTTTCTTACCGAGAATAGTTCCCGTTTCCCTAAATGTATGCACAAGATTAGGAACAGTTTCTGCAAGAGTTTGTTGTACATAGTCGTACATGAAGTTTCTGTTTGTGAAAGAATAGAAGTTCATGGTATTATAACAGCAGTAAAGTATGTTATTCTGTATAAGATTATCTGAATGACAAATTATCCTGATGATAATACATATATAGCTCTGTAAGTAGTATTAGTAAATATTAATGACAATTGCCAGTTATATTTGATGCCTGCTCTAGAATGAATGAAGCTATTTAAATGTATGCATATTAAAAACTGACAGTAAATGCTATGCATTACAAATCAAATAGAACAAAATGATGAGACGAACAAAAGGTACAAGCCTAGTGAAACTTAAAATAACTGTTCTTGTCTATAAATATAATGATAGCCTGCTTTGTTTAATTTTGTATATAATATGTCTTTATTTTAAATGTTCTGTATTCTGTGAAATATTTATGTTTATATGTAATTTTTGTACATTTTCTTGAAATACTCTTATGTTCACAAGCCTCTATGGCTGCTAGTGAACTCACAGAATGCAATCTAATCTAAACTAACACACTATAATACAGAAACAAGTGGTCTCACAACGTATCAACCTCTGTACAAACACTTCGCTCAAGTGGTTAGCTGGCATACAGAGAGGAAAGTATAGGATCGAAACAGCATAGTGCATAGCAAGCAATTCACCGTAACACTGCCACGCGTCTAAAGCTCTGTGGTTAAAAGGAAAACATACACTGCTTGTTTCTTTACGCTCCTGAAGAAGAGTGAAAACCCGAAGTATTGTACTTCACTTAATATTTTATTTGGGAAAATCCTTATGCATTACGTAATTTTGTTTTGTCTTGAACCATTTCCTTTTAGGCAGTGGAAATATATATTACAAATTCAAATGCATACCTATATCCTTACGCAGTCCAGCCAACGTTGTAGATAACAGTTACATCTTTTCTGGGTGCAAACGCGTTTTCTGCTCCTTGTTAAAGTGTGAGGCGATTGATGTCAGCTGAATGTAGTGTAGAAATTCCCAGACTCTCAATTGATTAATCTGGGTCTTCAGTTCCCTCCCTACAACTTGCTCAACTTTTACTGATGTCTGACATAGCATTGATTTCACATTACATCAAGAAGTAAGCTGAAAGGTTAACTTTTACTATCACTAAGACTTCACGAGCGATGGTTTCTGTGATCGTATCTGAATAAATGCACTGATATTTACTTTATTTGTAGGTATATAAATTGTTTGCCATAGTTGTCAGCCATGTTTTAGTAACAACTGCGGATTGTACGAGTAGCTACTATGTAGAAGCCAGGTGAATGGCTAACACAAAATTTGACTATCCGGAATGTTGTCCTTACTTTCTCTACCACGCACCTAGTAGGCAGAAAAGGATTGTATTCCACCCAAACATTTCATATAGAGATTTCACCTGAAATAGCCCTTTGAGGCTCCCTGAGTCCTAAAAGGATTTTTAGGACAAGATTTCTGTGTGTATGTGTGTCATAACTCAAAAACGAGAAATTGGTTAAACACCAAACATGATTTAAAATTTTTTGATTTGGAAAATGTAAATTCCCATCAAATATGTGCGCTACATGTTATCGCAGGAGCGCTTTCGATAGATGTTTCTCCCATCTTCAGCTGAGAATCCAACTGACGGATCTCCCTCTCCCCTCTCCCCAAGAAGCTTTTCATTAAATGTTATTTCTGCTCTCTGTTGGGAAACCTTGGAACCTAAAGCTGTTGCTGCCCTCTGTGTTATCTGTTGGTCACTTCTCATGCTTCTTTCTTCTCTCTTGTGATGTAATTGATCTGCATTCTGTTGAAAAGTCTTGAAAACACTTGATCTTGAATTTGCTGCCATCTGTGGAGAACCTTGGGAACTTCTATTTTTTCTCTTGTTGTTTAAATGGATCAACTGCATTAAGTGGTCTGTCGGTGGTATCTCAAAATTCAAAACATTCTCAATGTTGAAGTGAATGAAGATCTTTTCCCATATTTCCAAATGTGATGGTATCTGAATAAATTTGAGTAGTTTTATCTCTTGTCCAATCTCATGGTTGCTATTCCAAAAATGATTAGCTACTGCTGATCTGTCTGTTTGTTTCAATTTTATGTTTCTTTGATGTTCACTTAATCTAATTTTTAAATTTCTTTTTGTTCTTCCTATGTATAAGCCTTGACAGTCTTGACATGATATCTGATAAATTCCTGATTTTTTTAATTTATCAGTTGTATTACTTAAATGTGTATTTAACATATTTTTCAAACTGAAAGCATTCTGAGGTGCTAATTGAATTTGGTATTTTCTGAATAACTTTTCAAACTTTTTGAACATGACTGGATGATATGTGAACCTCTTATATATCACATCTTTTTTATTTGGGTTTTGTAAAGTGCTACTACTATGTAAGTTTTGTTTCTTTTTGTATTTAGTAAGTAAGTTATTAATAAGTTGAGGTTTAAAACCATTTTCAATGGCTATATTTTTTATATAATTTAATTCCATAATGTACTCTTCTTCGTCTAAAGGTACCCTCATCAATCTATAAATCAAACTTCTGAACACAGCATGTTGGTATGACACAGGGTTGTAGAAATTATTTAAATGTAATTATCCACATGCGTTGGTTTCCTATAAATGCCAAATTTAAGCTTCTTGGGGAGAGGGAGATCCGTCAGTTGGATTCTCAGCTGAAGATGGAAGAAACATCTCTCGAAAGCGCTCCTTCGATAACATCTAGCGCACATATGTGATGGGAATTTACATTTTCCAACTCAAAAAATTTTAAATGTTACATAACATCACTATAAATAATACTTGTGGTTTATCATAAAACCAAACATGATATTTAAGTTCAGTATCTTCCCCACCCCAAAACTATCCTTTAGTGGAAAAATGTTCGTTATCTTTTTCATTTTATAAAAAGTAGCTCTTAAGGGTACCCATAGGTGAGATTTATAAATATTGCACTTTTTATCTAAATATTTACACCCATCCACCGCCATTATAAGCGTGTTTTAAATTTCATGTAGATATTTGTAGTATTTTTTGGAAAACACTTTATTTTACTTTTGTTGTGCTAAATAATCAGATATTCCAAACTATGCAGAAAGCTTAATTTTTAAAAAACAAAAACACTACCATATTATATAAATACTGCTATACAAAAGTGGCATATATAATTTTGCACAATTTTCTGGTTGTTTCAGAAAAAATTTCAAACCTTTAAATTACATTTTTTAAAACAATTTATCCTGAGAGGTGGAATTTAAAAGTGAAGCAAAAACCATTTGCGAATTTTTTAATCTAATTCCCTCCAAGTTTCTCCTGAAAATTTTAACAGGATTGGTTAAAAATGTATCGTGTGGAACATTTTTAATGTGCAAAAGTGCAAGGGAAATCAAAGTCTAGTAAAAGGTATTGCAAGTAAGCTTATCTTCTTGGAAATTTAATCTGTCACTTGTTGAAGCCTTAAAGTGCTCTGAGAGTAAAAGCCATAGTATGTAACTGAAGCTAAAGGTTCAAAGCATGTTTTGGTCATAAAAACTAATATTTTAATTTTTTGAAAAGTGTGGCGAACTTTCAGCTGCATATACCCTTAACGGTTTAGATTAAAGCGTCATATATTTAAGATTTTTTATTACGAATAAAATATAATTCAAAAACTACTTGTCATCTAAAAATATGACCTGTTTTCAGAATTTTAAATAAGGCTTATATTATTAAGCGGTATTTTGAATATGTATTGTTATACACCGGGGTGAGGCCAAAAGGTTTGCAGCTAAATATTAAATTTAATTACCCCGGCATAAACATTGGGGAGCGTAGCTGCAGAGGCAAACGAGAGGACCAGGAACTTGCTGCACAAATTTAAAGTAGGCGTGGGATATTCATAACATACTACTCTTAAATTCACATTTAGCACATGCCCTGTGGTTTATTAAATAATTGAAATGGTGCCACTACATTATTCACAACAGATTACAGAACAAACATTGGAAGGAGATGCTCCATACTCAAACGGTCCACACACTCTACATACACATCCACTCGCCTTGAAGACACACACAAGGCTCACGCCACGCTACTGACTAGGAGGTGGGGGAAGAAATGCCACGCCGTACGGAATTCAAACACATTGTGATTATACACAACAATGTAGTGCTGCAGAGCAATAATGGTCCCGACGCGACAATGTACACACATACACGCTACAGTATATTAAATTGAATTAAACATTTATATCCTAAACATTATTCCATCGATTGGACTGAAAATCTGTGCTGTGTTGTTTCTTTTCATTTTTATCGTTTAGAATTAAGTAAAATGACATAAAAACCGCAGGAGATAGAAAACTGATTAGTGTAGCTTGTAAGGGGTGAAAATTAGGCCATTGGTTTGTTAAAATATGAGCTTTGGATTTTGTATTAAACCAAACTAGGCACTTCAGTGTACAAGCACGCAAGGTTTTTAAGTACTTTACCACGTGCAATCTACCACCATTGCTTCTTAGTTAAGGTTTGCATCTATTTCCCAATGAGAGCATGCAATTGTCCCTATTTTAGCTTTCACTACATAGCGTACATCGAAAATAAAATGGGATCTACAAAATACATCCTAGAAGCTGAAACCATTGCTTCTTAGTTAAGGTTTGCATCTATTTCCCAATGAGAGCATGCAATTTCTCTACTTTAGCTTTCACTACATAGCGTACATCGAAAATAAAATAGGCTCTACAAAATACATCCTAGAAGCTGAAATTCTAGCTTAATGTTCCAAAATTTATGAAAGAAAACATCAAACACGGAATTCTCTATTAAATTTCTACTCTTTAGAATTAAAGTTATGTGTGTAGAGACAAATAACGTTTTGGAAATCCAATTATATAATTAATTTTCTCCATTGATAGACAAAATATTGTAAAATAAACGCTTGTATTTGTACTACGTATGTCCTTTTGAAAGTAAAATATTTGTCACTTTTGCAAAAAGCTGTGGAAGACGTCTCATTTAGAAATTTGCACATTTTACCTAAATTGAACAATTCAAAAGCTAAGTAAGTAGAGAAACGAAATTTTACAATTCTATCTTATGACACCCCAAGTATTTATATAAAAGTATTAAGGCTATAGCTTCAAAATGTAGAAGATTGAAAGGTTACCTATCCCTTTCTTTAATCAGACTTTCTCATAAAATTAACCAAAACCCCCTTATGAAAAACGCACAATAAACCAAGGAAAAGTTAGTTAAAAGTTTTACTTTAATATGTATGGGTATATAATGGTATTAGATGAATTTTTTATGTATTCGTGGCTGTCCATCAGCATTATCGTTGCTTTGTCCATTTGTATACATGAAATAACACACAAACGGTTGAGTTTAAATTGTAAAATTCTATAATTATATGTTAATTGGCAGAAGTCTTAAAGTTAGAATAGTTCAAAGCTGGTTAACCACAGCATATAGTCAAAAATAATAGTACGGAGTACTTTTTATGTACAATATTAAATATTAAGTCTACTTTTCTCCGAATTATTACCCTGAATCACCTTTTGGGCCTCCAGGGAATCTTTCCTGAAGGTATGGACGTCGAACAAAATTTTTCATTTGCCTCTTCCAGATGCAGAGGTTCCCCATATCGCAACGTTATTCCTAAAATATCTATTTTATTTCAAAATAGTTATTTACCATGAAGTAGTTATTGTCTTTACGTATTTAAAAGCCAGTTTGAAGAAGATATATTAAAGGAGTTGTATTATATTTCAATTGTTGGGAAGCCGAACTTGTAGTAGTTGCAACCGCACGTATGTTAAACAGTTTCCGGTAGCCTTCGCCCCAAATGTACTTTCAGAAAAGAAGCAGTACAACTGTTATATATCTTGGCACGTTCACTAGACTGCTTTATGTTGTGACTTTGTACAGTTTTTAACTGTCACTTCACTAAGTTCCCGCTCTCACTTCACTAAGTTCCCGCTCTCACTTCACTAAGTTCCCGCTCTCACTTCACTAAGTTCCCGCTCTCACTTCACTAAGTTCCCACTGTCACTTCACTAAGGTCTCGCTATCACTTCACTAAGGTCTCGCTATCATTTCACCAATGTGATCCAGTTGAATTATTCTCCTTGTCACGACAACTTGGTTCTCACAACGTCGCGGCGTAATGAAATACGTGCAAAGCAGCCTCTTCTTCGGTCCACTTCATTCGCTGGGGAGTCAAACACAAGACTTCTACAATCTCTCGCTCCGCAACACTCGGTACGTCACAACTGCACTCGTAGTCGCATTCTTGTTGTCGCGTCAGTAACGCACTCACTCATTGACTTAATCGCGAGAGCGCTTGCTTATATAGCCGTTGGAAACTTTCACAGAATATTCTAGAATGCTCTCTAAGTTGGGAGAAGGGAACTTACAGAAGATTCTGGTTATCCGTCGATAGCGCTTCTGGTGTTACGCCAAGCGAGAGCGCTACCGCGCCTATTTATCTCTCAAACTGCCAGGTCGATCGGTTACCAAACTCCCGATAAGCCTGAGCCAAAATCGCTGTGTCACAATAAAGTATATGAATATATTCACTGGTTAAGATGTTTTTCTTTTAATTTCTTGTATATTCACAGACTGAGAAAGCTCCACAAAGAATCCCTATACCTCTTTTTTGTAATAACAGCAATTTATTTGCATAGGTATGGTTTTCCCACAATAAGACTCCATAGAGAAGATGACTGCATATATGCCCTTAGTAAACCGACACTAAGGACCGTTTTGTCAATTCAGTGACTAAAATTCCTTAACAATAGTCCTGTGGTTGTTTTGTTATTAGGTTGTCCCATGAATAATGCAATTTCTTGTAGTATTGCCACATTTTTCCAACGAACATGTTTAAGGGGCTATCATTGAAATAACTCCTATAGATGTATTATAAGTTTCCATTAAGGTCATGTTTTCTAGAAGGGCTATAAAACGGCGGCAACCAAAAGGGAAATTCGTGTCCTTTTGATCACTGTCTGAAAGAATACCATAAAAGAGCTGGCGAGGCCCGGAATATACGTGAAGTGGAAGCAGAAGAGTCGTTAATGTGCCCAACGACGTCTCCAACGATTCAGTAATGAAGATACGAACATCAAAGATTTGTCATGTCCGTGCTGTATGGGATGTAGAATACCCGCAGAGCTTGTATGAAAATCCATCTAACAGCACAAGAAGATCGTCAGAAGAACTTAGTCCTATAAAAGGTACAGTATACGCTCACATTAAAGCTCTCCAAAAGGCACATAAAATTTTTCGAAATGTACCTCATAGTTAACGCCACAAGCACCTCACCACGGTGGTGGCATGTGCCACTATCTTCTCAGTAACCCTATAGACGCCAGATTTACTAAGAAGAGATTGGCCACATGGGAATAAAAATGACCCTAATTCCGTAATCCTGATGCCCGGAAACAGTGCTTTCACCTCGATCAGCCCTCTAAAGCCAGTAATACACTTTGTATCATTACAAACGGACAAGCTATCAATGCCCAGTTGCTTTCTCAACAATTTGAACGAGTTTGTTTGAAAACGTAAGACTACACGCAGCTCAAACCACCACAGAAATATCCTGCAAATTTTCGGAATAGAACTGCTGCCACATGCAGCGTATATATCTTGTACCTTCTGATTACCATTTATAAGACCCACGGCTCATTTTATAAGGGGGAGAAACTTTCAGAGCATTGAAGAAGTGGGTATGCGCAAATTCTAAAAATGGAGACAGGTAGCGTTATGAACCAGCACATTGCTTCCACTTCACAGCCACAAAAATACCAAACTCCGTCTAAATTCCACCAACAAATCCAAGTAATTTTAATTCCTTCCAATTCTATCCTACGCCTCACCAGTAATCCTCCGTAGTTGCAAAGCTTTGCATCAGTCAAGTTTGCAAGCCGGACAACTTCCCTTCACCCGCTGGTTGTAGCAGTCAACTCAGTCCAACCTACACCATGGAATACGCGGATGCGCAATGTGGTACAACAGCAAAGCTTCTCCTTTCTTCCCCGATGGAGGGGGTTTTAGTGGGTATGGTCATCCTTGGATGGCGAGTCCCACACTCTCAGCTAGTCTGGGGTTAGTGCATAACTGTATTTCCTCCTGACTTGGAAAAAAAGAAATGGATACAACAGCGCAGGCTAAAAGATGGCTCAGAACCATTGAATTAAACAGGCTTTGCTTTGAGGAACTAACTGTAATCTGCTTCATAGTTTTCAGAATAAATATAAATTCCTAAGGATCTAATAATGAAGGCAGAAACATTCAAAGCAAAATTTAGATAAAATTTAATAATGTTTTTATTAATACTTAGTTTATTAGTATCATATGTTTTATTATCTCCAAAATAACGTTTCCAACATAGCCAGATAACATCATCGTTGCTTTAACATATATCCAGGCCGAAGTCGTCAGCAAATATGATACAGAATATTACATCGAATGCTATTGAGAGGATTGTATATATAAGTTAAAAATAAAACTGGGCCGAGGACACAGCCCTGTGAAGCACCGTATTTTAAGAATATGAATTCCGACAGAACTATGTTAATGAAAAGAGTATTATTACTTTTATAATTAAAAAAATAATATTCTCCGTTGTATCTAACAATTTTATGACAAATTCTGCTTATGTCTTTTGTTTCCCCAAAGTAGCTTCCAATAGCTGAGTCATTGTCTTCAAAAGCATTTCAAGTTTCTTTGTAAAATATATTATTGCATCAGTGGTATCAGGACTAGTGCTGAAGTCATATTGACACGAAGAAAAGTATGAATTGTCTTCAGAGTGTTTAGTTACTAGGTTGTTTAATATCCCAAAATATTTGGACCGAAAAAGTATATTGGAATAAAATTAGAAAAAACTGCTTTTTTAAAGTTTTTTATGTACTGGAGTTACTTTAGCATATTTGAACGACCAGGGGAAAATGTTATATTCACATGAATTTCTCTACTCAATATCGTATATATCCTCTGCAATCTATTATTACAAAAATTGTATTTTTATCTACTTTGGGTTAATAAAGATAAATTACACATTTCGTTGTAGACTGAGATAATACACGAGACGCAATAGCAAAATAATTTAAAACGGGTCTCTATATGCTGGCTGTGAAATTCCATACGCATTCCACGACTTCGCGAGAAACAACTGAATGGCAACATCATTTAAAAGCAACAAAATATTGAAAACTTGAAACTAGTAATAACGGATATCTCGGAAATGGCTGAAGTAACAAAAAGTTATTTAAAATACATTGTATGTTTTAAAGAGATTTATATTTATTGTTTTGTAAGTTTTTGTCTATCACTTACAGTTTACCTGGTATACAAAATTATATAAAACTCATTCCCAATGAAAAGTGCTTCACAACCTGTAGCGAGAAAATTCAATACATCAATCTTGTTTGTCATGTAAACATCTTAAATATATAGAACGTTAATCAGTCATTTGAAACATTTTTAAGAAAGTAAAAAATATGGGAAGTTTTTTTATATAAAGGATGGTTTCGGGTGGGGGATTTTTTTTTTTTGATTTTGTGTCGAAACTTGGAAGATAACATAATTTCATTTCTGAGATTTTCTTCACATACGCACACGCGCGAAACATTTTCTTTTGGATTTAGGAAGAATTAATACGCGTATTTCCGAAATCTCGATATCAAATTTTTGGCCGCCTACTAGGTATGCTGCCGTGCATAAAAAGTGGTCCATAATGGAACGCAGCTGTTTATGTTGGTACGGACAATACAGCCCTACCCTCTGCCAGAGTGACTTCCTTGTTCCTCGAGTATAATTCTAGCTATGGACTGGCATGGTGCTTTACCTCCCCCTAAAAATGGCCCAAATGCCGAAGGACAACATTAACAGCTAGTTACCCATGTTTTCACTAGCGGTGTACAGATGAGGCAAGGATTTGCTGAATTTTGGCGTAGAAATAAAGACGCAAGTTAAGAACTTCGTTTTGTTTTGTTCTTTTAATACACTAAAACTCTGTATTCTTATACTACATTACCTTAATATCGGTTTTCTTAATAGCGTTCATTAGCGACAATAGCTTTAACGTTCCAATATTGCTGATTAAAGCTCACATATAAATGTCATACCTGTCGTTCAGTTTAACCTCTCATACAAATAATTCTTCACCTCTTCCTCTAGAAGGCCGAATTATGTTGTATTGGTAAACCCTTTCTTTGTGTACCAGTCGCAGCAAAAATCTTTCATAGGGGCAAAATCTGAAACATTCCTCCATTTCACTTCGATTACAAAATTGTGCTCTAGTTCGATTTTGGTATATCCCTGAATTGTTTTTACTTTCTCTATCACGTACATTTGTAGATAGAGAAGGTATTGCATTGCACCCAAAAATTCGATATCTAGATTTCACCGGAAATACATGTTTTGAGGCCGCATGAATCCAAAATATAATTTTTTTGAGAAAAGATCTGTGTGTTAAAACAGCATAACTCAAAAAGAAAAAGTCGGGTAAATACCAAACTTGGTATTTAAGTTCAGTATCTTCCGAAGGTGTGACATGAGATTTATGAAGACAATCCCCTACCCCAAATACCCCTACTATTACTTTTCGAAATTTTTGATTTTCCGAAAAATGATTAACGATTTTTATTAAAATACCATATATTAAAGATAAAAGGTCTTTCAACAAGAGTGTCATATCTTTAACATGTGATTGCTGCCGTTGTTATTGAATTACAGCAGTCATTTTTTTCAAGTGGTTACACTTGCTATTGACAAATAGCCATAACGTTACAGCATTCAGCAACGCGTACAAATTGTGAAAATGTATTATCAAAATGGATCATCTGTTCGCCAAACCTTCCGTGTATTGCATGACGTTTACGGTGTGCATAGTCGTCCCTGCGAGAGAACGATTCGGCGTTTGATCGATAAATTTGAAAGAAGTGGTTCTGTCAGCGATCAAAGAACGCCTGTACGTAATCGACGTAAGCGCTCCAACGAAAACATAGACGCCGTTCTTGAGAGTGTACGCGAGAACGGAAACAAATCAATTGCTCGTCGAGCGCAAGAATTGGAGCTTTCGCCGACCACAACTTGGCGAATTCTGCAACTGGACTTGAAGTTTGACGCTTACAAAATGGTGTTAACTCAAGAACTAAAGCCCAATGACCATAGGCTGTGCCGTGTATTCGCTGACTGGGCTATGGAGCAATTGGAAGCTGACCCAGATTTTTGTCAAAAAATCATCTTCAGCGACGAAGCCCACTTTTGAATGGATGGTTGTGTTAACAAACAAAATTGCCGCTATTGGAGCAATCAAAATCCAATGCAGATTCAAGAACGACCACTTCATCCCCAAAAGGTTACTGTGTGGTGTGCATTTTGGTATGGTAGAATCACTGGTCCATATTTTTTCCAAGATGAAGATGGAGAAGCTCTGTCAATGAAGAAAGATACCGAGCACTTATAAGGAGCTATTTTTGACCTTAATTGGATGGTATGGATCTCAAAAACATCTGGTTCCAGCAAGATGGTACCATATCATACTGCTCTAGAAACAATCGATCTTTTGAAGGAGAAGTTCAGAGGTTTCATTATTTCCCGTGATGTTAACTAGCCCCCGAGGTCATGTGATTTAACGCCGTTGGATTACTTCTTGTGAGGTTATGTTAAATCTAGAGTTTATGCCAACAAGCCAGAAACAGTAAATGATCTTATGAATAACATCACGCGTGTTATTCATGAAGTTGGACCTAATTTACATTCTTCTGTCATTGAAAATTGGGTCAACCGTATACGCGCAACCCAACAAAGTCGCGGTGGTCACTTAACTGACGTTCTCTTCCACACTAATGACATTAATTATGTTCCAAAATAAAAAAAATAAATAAACCTCTAACATTTATAGAACGTGTTTTATTTAAGTTCAAAATAGGACACTCTTGTTGAAAGACCCTATTTTTACATGGCCAATAAAACGTATATCTTCAATTTTTGGAGAATAACCTGTGAAGTCCTATTCATTCAGAAGGAATTTTATATAATCTTTTATAATTGATAAACGTTGAACTATAGACGAAAATGCATTACACAAAAATATAAAGCTATTTAAAAAAACACGGTTTATTTCAAATAACTTATTTGTGGCATAAGCCACTTCCGAGGTATCCATTATTAGAATCGTTCCTTACATCGTCATTGTTAAAAGTGCTTCAACATTCAGTTGTTTCTCGCGATTGTAAGGAAAGAGTATGGAATTTTAAGGCCAACATATAGCGTCCAGTTCTTAAACGCCTAATACTGTTCCCTTTTTATCTATAACGAAAGGTATAATTTATCTACTTTGGAAAGCTTTCGTATGAATGGTTTATATACCCACTAATAAATGATAGAGGTGAGAGAAAGTCATATGAATGTAATACACCACATATATATATACCCCCCCTCAAGAAAGCATTCCTCGGGACTTAAAAAAATTCTAGCAGAAAACTAATGCTGATCTCAAAAATCTAAATCTTTTTTAGGCATAAAAGTGAAATATTAATTAAGTTTATATATTTTGGCGGTTTTTCAGATCATTTTATAAAATTTTAAAACATACGTCAAAATTGCAGCTTTTTTGTACGTGGTGTTTTCAAAATTATCTTTGATGCATTAAGTAGAGCATTTTTAATGCATACATCCACACACTTTCATCAACTGGTGGAGAAATAAGTAGTAAAGAGTAGTGAAGTAGTAAAACGTGAGCTGAAAATAAGGAATTAAGGCAAAAACTTTGAAAATTACCAACTTGGACATTTTATTCCTCCGTAAAATAAAATTCTATTTTAACCGCAAAATCAAGTAATACACAAAAATTGCTCTACTCAATATTTCAGCATATTTTTAAAAAATTGCATAAAACTGATAAAACCAAAGCTCAGAAAAACTACTAAAAACACGTAAACTGTATTGCCATTTGATCTTCATGTCAAAAAAATAGATCTTTCCCTCCATTAATTTGGCTGCTAGAATTTTTTAAGGTGCAGGTAAATACTTTCATGAGGGGGTGTATATCTATTCAGGACAGCCGCATTGAGAGCTGATATCGGCGGGACGAGTCAAAGGTTGGTTACAAGAAGGTAGAAACTTTACTAGGGGAAATACACTATTGTGATTAGGGCACTTCTTGTGCACGTTAGTGTGCAAAAAAAGCGTACCGATATGAGGAAATTCTCTTAAAGTTAACACGCCTCTGCCGCGCCTTCCATCCCTCGTTCGGTTACAGAGGTTAATGCTTGAATCCCGAACCAATAAGAGCCGGACTCATTCAGGGGCTAGTATGGACAGTCTTTGGGAGGCATATTGTTTTAATCATTCAGGTGACATATATCGATTCTGCATCCCTTTCTTCGCCCAGCTAGGCCTGACCTTTCTTCATAGAGTAATGTTCGGGTATCGGACTTCAGCTAAAACCAATTAAAGGACAGCTCACCTAAGGCAGGCTCGGAGCACGAAGCGATTCCGCCAACATTCAAGAATGGAAAAATTTAAAAGTAATCAAAAGCATCCGCACTTATTTACTTTCTCTACTACGCATAGTAAGTAGCGGAAGTATTGTATTCCACCCAAAAATTCGATACCAAGATTTCACTGGAAATATATGTTTTGAGGCCCCCTGAATCCAAAAAAAGCATTTTTGGAAACATGTCCGTGTGTGTCTGTGTGTGTCAGTGAACAGCATAACTCAGAAACGAACAGTCGGATAAACACCAAACTTGGTATTTAGGTTCAGTATATTCCAGAGATGCGACACGAAGGTTTTCAAGAAAATCCCCCCACCCCAGATTACCCTTTACATGGAACATTTTTCGAAAATTTTAATTTTCTCAAAAATGGCTCTAACGATTTTGATTAAAATATCATATGTTTAAGATATTTTCATGACAAATGAAATGTATATCTCGAATGTTCTGGGAATGTCTCCAAAAGTATTCTTCATTGTGAACGACTTCTGCATAACTGGTAAACCATAAGAGATAGACAAAATTTTACTACACAAAAAATGTAGATCGCGTTAAAATACACAATTTATGTCATATACATTTGTTTTGTTGAGTGAACCATTTTCGAGATATTGCTTGTTATTCCCTTAAATTTTCCAATACTTATACTTTTTCTAAAATGGAAACTCGTTATTCATTTTTTTTGTCCTGATAATGCAAAAAGGAATGGAATACTCCACATAGCAGCCAGTTCTTAAAATATTTGACTGTCGCTTAAAGCCTACCAATTCCCCTTGCATCTACAAGGAAATTAGCAATAAGATTAACATCTCGATTAACACGAAGCATATGGAAAATAAGCGGTTGTAAAAATAGTTTGTACAAGAGTAGAGAAAGTCATGTGAGTGTAATACATCAGATTTTTTTCCATTTAACTGTACGTTGTACAGAAAGTAAGAACAATTAAACCCCTCACCATTGTTATTGAATGCTAAACTTCATATTTTGTTCGCGAATTAGTGTATTTTAGCACTTAAAATAATGTAACCACTTCCGAAGTCCACTAAGTAGGCGCTGTAACCATTTTCAAAAGTGACTTTCCTATTTTTAGAAACAAACTTCACACTGTGATGTCCAAAATAGGAAAGTTTGAGAACCGTGTGCCCTTGTCAGGTTTAACATGAGGTTGAACTGCCCAGTGATACATCTGATAGCTACAGGTAGGATGTGTAGAGTGATACGTTGTGCCCGCAGTTACGAACAACATGATCTGCCTACATTCCATGTCCCCAGTTCAAGCTGAAACCAGCTCCGCTGCCCTACTAATTGTGTACCAACTTTGTTTCCAAACCAGCTATAACGTTTCTCGTTAAAGTTCATTCTAACCAACGTTTTATAATGTCTATTAGACGTGGCTTGTACTATCTTTCAAAGGACGCAGATCGTTTATTATCAAGGTTAGTATTGTGCATAACTCAAAGTTAAGTGGAAATTTGGTGGTTTAGTTATTCAAAAGTAACTTTGTTCTAGTTCTTTACAAAGTCGTAGTGTTCTATCTATAAAACATTTCCTATTTTTGTCGTCCTCTGTAGTACTATACTAGCCTTGAGGCAGTATTGTTAACACTTAAATGATATCAGTCTAATTATATAATATAAAATATAATAACAGCCCGCCTTAAAGCAATATGTGCATACTATAATATATAAAATGTATGTAACAGTCATTGTATTATGTTTATATTATTATGTACATGTATAATAAAGTTATGTGAATGTTGTCGCAGTTCTCTGGCTCGTGTTATCTTATTTGTTGAGCGCTTCTTGTTTTAGTATTTTAAATTTGGGTTCTTTGTCCTCCGGCTAGCTATTACAACTCAGTCGAGCAAGTGTGTCTAAGCAGGGCGTGTAAACGGAAAAAAGTTGCTGCTAAAAGATAACACTGATAAAATAATTTGTTTCTATACTTTTATTGCCGCCACACTTAATTAATAATTCACATTTAATCTTTATACACGCCTGACTGAAACTGTGAAAATTCCGAATGTAACTACAGTCGGTTTAGTTGCCGCACGCCAATTACTTCCCGTACTTCACATTTTTTTGTAACTAACACTGCAACGTGCACCTCGTGAATGATTCTTCAAAACTGCGCGACACTTGCATATGGCTCGAGAATATATACTCCTTCACCCCAAATTGCCTAAACATTATAATAGAGCTGCTATTGGTTACCAAAATGCGCCCACTTTAGCGTCTGTTTTGTCAGCCAATCACTGCTACTAACATATATACTCTAGGGAAGATATTCCCTCCATTTCTAAAAAAGGCACGCTACCCTGATGTCATTTGTTTGTCTCTTCTTAGTGATAAACAACTCACCCCCTCGGTTTATTGTTACCCACTTCTATTGTCAGTTTCAATGAGGCCGTGTAAACTTATTTGCTAACAATACTTATGGCTAACAAACATCTAAAATCCTGTACATACAGTAATATTAATTTACACTACAATTACTTTGGCATTCACAGCATGTTATGATATAAAATATTGCCTGAATGTATTACGTAGTTTTAGCAATGTAGGAGCTGTGAGAATAGAGGCCGAAAGTTGCTAACAATGAGATAACCTTGAGACAACAATAAATTAGAAAGTTTAATAATGCTACTAATAATTCTTGGAGCAATAATGTAATATTTATAAAAGTTTATAAATGGCCAATCAACAACTAGAAAAGCTTTAAGTTAAATAAAAGTATTCTATTGTAGTAAGATTAGCCAATCAGAGACATGAAATAGAGGAAAAGTGCAAATTCAGGCGACAGACGCTACAAGATTGCGTACCCGAACGGTACGGTACAGGTTCAATGTGAGACATAAATATTCGTTGCGGCGAGAATAATATAAAGGTTACCTGTTTAAAAAGTGAAATTAAACAATAATCTCACAGCTCTACAATAGGATGTATCAGTGGGGTTATTTAATCGTGTGAAGGATTAATAAAAAAAAGGTACAATACAATTATGATTTGTGCAAGCCTTGTTCTTTAGCAACACCAACCCTGCTAAGAGATACGTGTTCTGAAAATTACTACTGAGACAGACGAGGCATACATATATAATATTTAAATAAACATTAAAATACAAAGTTGATTTGTAAACGTGGGGGCGAAGGCCACCGGAAAAGTAAACGTGAGGCGAAGGCCACCGGAAAGTTTGTATCGTACGTGGGGCGAACACTACTAGAAACAATCTCCCGCAAGTTTGGCATCCATTACGTGCGTGGACTAAAACATACTTCAAATTGACGCCCAAAATAACGTAAAGATAATCTGCTTCAGCCTCTAGTTCCCGAGGTCGCTGTTTCAAATCCCACGGAGGGCGATGGATTTTTTTGGGCGTAAAAATCCTTAGCATGGCTTCCTTCGGAAGAGAAGTAAAGCCGGTGGTCTCGTGTCGTAGATTTACGACACATAAAAGAACCTCCAGCCTGATAAAGAGGCCTGTGAGCACAATTACCGGTCTTTCACGTCCAATATAGAATGAGACGCTAAGGACCACAGCAGTTAAAGAGCGTCATAAATAATACTAATTTTTTTTAACAGGCTCTTTGCAGAAAATTCAAGATATATGCTTTATTTTTCATGTAAATATATATATATATATATATATATATTGCGGGGGTATTATTGTTGTTCGCCCCACATTGGGGAAACAATATGTAGTGGTATTAATGTTGATAGTTTAAAGATGCTACTGTTTATCTGCCGCACGTATGGAAAACAATTTGTCGCGGTCACTTCGTGTTATCTTTTACTGAGCGCCTGTTATTGTATTTAATTTTTGGGTTCATTGTCCTCCGGCTAGCTATGATTTCTCGGTCAAGCACTTCTCTTGTACAGAGTGTGTAAACGGAAAGGAGTTTTTATCCAAAGATAACACTGATAAAAGAATTTGTTTTACACTTTTATTGTCGTAACAAATTATTCACTTTCATCTATTAATCTTGACACTCGCCAAACTGAAACTTTTATAACTTCTTTACTGCCCATTATTAATTCGCGTACTTCAACTTTTTGTGTAATTAACTTTACGACACGAGAGATTTTTCACAACCTTGATGAACTTCGTGCGACGCATACACCATGAATGCCTCCGTTGAACTACGTGAAACTTGACCCTGACACTGGATTTATACTTCCTCGCCCCAATATGCCTAAAGATTATAACCGAGCTGCTATTGGTTAATAAAACGCGCCAACATTAGCGTCTATATTTATATCCAATGAAAATTACGAAAACATATGCTCTGGGGAAAATGTTCCCGAAAATTCTAAGAAAACCACGCCACTCTGATGTCATTTGCTCGTCTCTAATAATGATAAACAGCTCACCCCCTCGCTACATTATTGCACGCTATTATTGTCAGTTTCAGTAAGGCCGTATAAACACACTTCTCAACAATGATTACAATCAACAAACATCTCAAATCAATGTCACACAACAATGCATATTCACATTACAATCACTCTGACATTTACATTTTTGTGATACAAATTTATATAAATTTCTCTACTACGTATAGTAAGTAGGGGAAGTATTGCATTCCACATAAACATTCGATATCCATATTTTACCGGAAACACATATTTTGAGGCCCCCTGTATCCAAATAAAGCATTTTTGGAAAAATTTCCGCGTGTATCTGTTTCTGTGAACACCATAACTCAAAAACGAAAAGTCGAATGAATACCGAACTTAGGTTCAAGTATTTTCCAAAGTTGTAACACGAAGAGTTTCAAAAACATCCCCCAACCGAAACTTCCCTTTACATACAACATTTTTTGAAATGTTTGATTTTCTAAAAATGACTAACGATTTTGATTACAATACCATATATGAAAGATATTTACATGGAAAATAAAATGCATATATTGAAGTCCTCTTCATTCCGAAGGAATTTTGTATAATCTTGTATAACTGGTAAACTTTAAGCGATAGACGGAAACGTACTACACAAAAAATGTAAGTCTCTTTAAAATACACCATTTATTTTAAATAAGCTTTTTTGTGGAATAATCCGTTTCTGGGATATCCGTCATTAAAAGTTCGAAATGTTCATTTCTTGGTCATTCTCTTAAAGTACTGTCGACATACAGCTGTTTCTCGCGATTACATGGAAACAGTAAGGAATTTTAAGGCCAGTATATAGCGCCCTCTTCTTAAATATCTGACTGTCGCTGTTCCCTTTGTATCTATAACGAAATGTGTAGTGTAGCTGTTTCTTTTATTTAGATTAAACTGTAGTAAATGAAAAAGTAAGCTTCAGTACAAATAATTTGTATATCCACTAATAAACGATGCAGTGTAGAGAAATTTGTGTGAATGTGTCATAACAGATTGTTTTACGCAACCTTGGAAGACTCTGAACTTGTATTCCAATTTCAATTCAATTCCAATTTTCGTATTTAGCCGACTTTTCATTTTGAATTATGCTGTTTGCGCGCACATACAGACATTTTTCTCAAAATACTTTTTCTTTATTCACGGAGGCTCAAAATGTGTACCTCCAATGAAATCTCGACAACGACTTTTTGGATGAAAAGGAACACTATAGGAAAGAAATAGTGTAGCATTGTATTCCAAGAAAAAAATCGTTATTGAGATTTCACTGGAAATGTGTCTTTTGAGCCCTCCTGAAACAAAAAAAAGAGGCATTTTTTGAAAAAGGTACGCGTGTGCGCGCGTCTTAGAACAGCATAACTCAAAAACGAAAAGTTGGATAAAATCACACTTGGTATTTAAGTTCAATATATTCCAAAGATGCGACACGAAGATTTTCATGAACATACCACACCCCAAGCTATCTTTTACATGCAACTTTTTCGAAGTGTTTGATTTTCTAAAAATCGCCTGTAACTGTTTTTATTAAAATAACATATATTAAAGATATTTACATGACAAATAAAATGTACACCTTTATTGAATTTTCTGGAAGTAGCCCCTAAGTCCACTTCATTTGAAAGGAATTTTGTACAATCTGCAATAACTGGTAAACGTTAAGGGATAGACGACAACGTACTAAACAAAAATGTGGATCTCTTCAAAACACAATTTATTTCAAATAACGTTTGGTGGCATCAACCATATCCGTTATGAATGGTTCGAATTGTTCAATACTTTGTCATAATTTTAAACTCCTGTCGATTTTCAGTTGTTTCTCGCGATGTCATGGAAAGAGTATGGAAATTTAGGGCTCACGTATAACGTTCTGTTCTAAAATATTTGAATATCGCTATTCCTTTTACATCTGTAATGAAGCGTGTAATGCAGTTATTTTGGAAAGAAAGGTATATCTCAATTAAAGTGAAGCAGATAGGAAAATAAACTTTTGTAAGAATAACTTGTATGGCCACTAATATGCCTAGAGGGTAGAGAAAGGAGTGTATGTAACATAAGATTTTTTTAATATAGATAGATAGATTAAGTTTCAAATTATTGAAATTATTTTACAAGTATTTAGTGTATGGGTCATTGACCGTACGTGCATATTTAAGATACAATATGGTGACAAAATAAACAACAGAGAAAGAAAACACAACAAAAAGGAACAAGAAAGTTACCTTTGTCTAACTGAACAAATTTGACCTAGCTTCGCGCACTTTAGCCAAAAAATTACCCATATTTTGCCAGATCCTCTGGTCAGCCAGTAGATATCAACATGCTAATCTCTTTCTTGAGGGACTTACAGAAATTTTCTTTCAGTTTAATCGTTAGCTGGTTCTCCCACTGTGCACATTCCGCCAAAATATGTACCCAGTCCTCATCCAAATCACAGAATGGGCAGATTCTCCTGCCAGAATCGTCAGTCATTTTCTGTGCCCTCCAGCTCCCCAGTCTAAACCATACCATTCCTGATCTTTCCTTTCTTCCTAAATTAAGTATATATGCCTCTTTATCTAAGTTCAATTTTATTTCATTTGCTAGACTTAGAGAAGGTTTAATTTTACAATCCGATTCTATTTCCTGTTGGTTGATTGGCGTACATCGGCTTCAAACTGTCTAGAACAAAATTTCTCGGCATTATAGTATATATTTCTTGAATTATTGGAATCTTTTCAGTAAATAGTTTATAAAAATTGTTAAGTTTTTCTTCTCGCTGTGTATTTCTCTTGCAATATCTAGTGTTTTGATATCACTTAAGTGTGTTTATGTTGATTAGATTATTTGAAGATAAACGTAAGCTTTAGTATTAATTAAAATTTAAAAGTCTCTTAGGAATGTACTTTCCAATAAATATAATTATCATTGTTAAAATCGAGGTTGATACGTTCTTGGCTACTGAGAATGATAAATTTCCATTTTAAAATTTTAATAAGTTTGTTTCACAATTATTAAACACTCGACAGTTATGAAGTTTTAATTAAAATCCCGTGTTGGAGGCGCTGTCCCTTTATTCCAGAAGAAGTGGTCAATATACAGGCAGGTGAACAGAAACGCCGGAACCCAGCTGATAAAGCCCCGCCGCTCGATCAAGTTCCCAACCCCGTCCCAGCTCCCGACACAATGCTAGCGTTACTGATTCTGAACCACTGCTCTCCGGTTCGATTTCCTGCGGTATCACCTCACCGTGCAAATGTGCAGTTTTCTCGTCTGTAAATCCGGCAATGAAGAGAAAAAAGGAGATCGGAACAAATATCGCTATTCGTGCAAAATCCTGACGTTTACCTCAATGTGGTCAGTTCATTAAATCCTGTGGCTAAAAGTAGTGCGAGTAACAATAGGTTTCCTAAACGTAATAATGTTCTCTGCACCACACTGTGCTGAAATTGCACTTGTAACTTTAGTTTCCTAACTACTAAAGAGACTTAATAAAATTAAATGCAAAAGAAATCATATATTTTCATTTTTTCTCATTAAAAATTAAGACGCATTTAGGATAAATCAAGATTAATTGTCTCTCAAATTTAATTATTCCTTGAGGAAATGATATATTTTTACAACTATCGTCATTTTAAGTGAAGATTAAAATACCTATTTCATTAATGTTAAATCTGATAAATTCATGACCCATTATTTCAGAAACTATTAAAGATCTCACACTCAACTTTTTAGGTAGTCTGAACACATGGAAATTACACCTTAAGTGTGTTAAATTATCACTGCTCTTAGAGTTCTACATAGTTTTTCCTGAAAGTTTTATGAATTATTCTATAAATCATGACAATTATTTCAAGTGGTTCTTTGCATTGATAGCTCATGTAGTCGAGTCTGCAAAAAGTATTTCATTCAGCAGAAAAAATAATAAAATTTACTCTTAAAACATGTGAATTCATGTACCTGTTTCTCTGATCCTACTTGCAATACAGAATCATAATTTTGTATGCTTGTTTTTAGTATAATCAACTATCTTCTGAACCTCAATTATTTAGTTATGTGTATCAGTTCACTAGAAATTGAAAAAAAAATTATTTGCAAAGTCAAAAAAGAAAAAATGTGGAAAATTTGCAATGTTGTTGCTTTCTTAATGTTACTAATATACATGATAAAATTATGATTGTGGTTCAGAAAGTTTAAGTGTCTATTGTATACCTGTGTTGAAAATTTCAGCTCTCTACCTCGCATATTTTCTGAGAAAAAGGTACATAAGTATCCAAAAATGTTGTTTTGAGAAAACTGAATTTAAAGTTTGAACATTATAATTCTGACACACTTCAGTACATTCCAGGGTCATAATCATCTGTACCTTCATTCCTTGATTGCTTCAGCTTTTTTGATTGCCTTCTCTTGGTCCCGGCCTCTTTTGTTAATTGCTGAACTGCTGACTGGGCATGATATAGTCATTCGTTGTTGAAAAATAAAAAAAAAATGTTCTAAAATGGGGCGTTGCATAACAGCTTTAAAGGAATACAGACCAACATTTAAATGGTATTTGCCTTAAAAAAACCTCTTAACCCCCCAAAAGTATATATCTTCTGAAACTGGAAATAATAGATATTTCATTAATGCCTAAAACAGATGTGCCAAAAAATGTGATTTTCGACCATTTCAGAGTACCTTGGGGGGGGGGGGAGTTTTCGCCAGTAGATGTAGGAATTCAAATTGTGAAGCTTAGCATATCTCCCTATGTCTTTCCCCCATTTGATCTCCACAGAGATCTGAATGACATTCTCTCGTGGTGAATCATGGAATATTTTTGGTATAGAAATTTGAAATGCTTACATATCCAGTCTGATTAATGCCACGTCGTTACTATTGCTATTACCGTCATAGTCCTTGCAACAGCTGGAGTCAAACACACATGCTAATAAAAGTGTAAATTTTGCTTTTCAGGCTCTTAATTGAACAACCTTGTATTTGACCATAAACCCATCATCTAAAATATTGACTCGCAATACAAAAATATTGACACGCAGTGGAATGCCTTCTTCGAGTTGGGCTTAATAGTCCTAAACGTACACAAGTGAGCGCCATTGTGGGTAAAAATCCAAAGAAGGATGTTCTGCCATACATATGGAAGTAAATGAGACCGCCTGTCGCCAAAGATAACGTGCCAGTAACATGTTCTCTTCGTTTATGGGGTATGCAGAGGTCTGTGCATTTCCTTGTATGTATGTTATTGAAATTATATACACATTTTTATGAATAACAGCAAAAGCAATCTTTCCTTTATGTTTACATTCCAAATTTTTTTAAGTGTTACTTTAATTTTTTCACATTCTGTTTTTATACTTATCTTCCTTCTAATGTGAGTTATGTTGCAATATAACTTTATTAAATATTTACTAATCAGCTGTTACTTTCAGCAATGGCTTGTTTCTAAGGTATAATTTCTTCTTCCGAGTTTCAAGTATTGAAGCATTCATTTACTATTTTCTCACGTTGATAGTTTATTTCGAAATGCTCTTTGCAATGCACCCTCTGTCTGAATGGGTTCAAGCTTTGGTGTTTAAGTCCACCAAAATATATGTTTCCAGAGTTTTGTTGCATTATATTCTGCCTATTTAGTGCATCAATTTTAAAATGCAAGTATTTTAGCCCTGGAGACTAAATGAACAGTCTACAAAAGCCTCCTTCTTCTATAATAAAACCCAGAGCAATTAATATACACATATGTTTTGGAATGCATTATGAACAAACCATTCAATTTGCAAGAACCCTTTAACTGAAAGAATTTTAAAAAAAGGTAAGCACTATACAAATATTTGCAATACAGTTTTGAATTTCCGTTAGTGTTGAAACTCTTAAATTAATTTTCCTGCGTTGAAACTACAAGATTTTGAGTATGTCAAAAGCTTCAACATACACTGATTAGTGCTGTAGGCCTCTGCCGAGAAAACGCTTGTAGGGTGTCCTGCTCTCTGGAGGAGAGAGGGGGGATAGTAACACGTGGTAACTCATGATGATGTCATAAGTGATCTACAATCTACATTAAAAACATCGCGCAACGTTAGTATTCCAGCGTTTTTCACTTGGAGCAGTGTGCAAGTGTTTTTCTAGTGATTTATAAAGTTATTTACAATGCCCAGTAAGAAAGGAAGAACTCTACAAAGTCAAGTCCGAGAAACAGTTGCTAACATTGTTAAAATCTGTGATGAGAAAGCAAACAAAAGCAACTGGCCATTCAGCATTACTAGCAGAAGAGCGTATGTTTTCGAAGAGGCCTTAAGTCTTGTTGATATGTTGAACGTAGAGCCGTAATGCTTCTCAGATAGCGCTAGAATTGTTATGTCAACACATTCCATACAGACACATTCTCGTGAGAGGAACACAGGTCCCTTAATATCCATATATGAATACTGCTAAAGGTCATGGTAGTTTTATTTTTATGTGCAAGTCTTTTTAAGGGATGCCTGAATGAAAACTAGAAATTCAGTAATTTGTAGGTTATTGCCTTTAAACTCACTACCACTTTTGTTTTAAATGTCAACATATATGCATATATATAGTCTGTAAGTCTGCAGTGATTTTATTTTTGTTACTGATATTTTGTCCTGTCTATGCTTTTGTATCGTGTTCACACAATTGCAATCCACGAGGCGGAGGGAACAGCAAACTTTGAATTTGAACATCTTATTACAAATGGTATATTAAGCATTAAAATATAAGTTAAATACTTTAAAATCAAATGATCACAGTTTAAAAATACTTAAACTATAATTTTATTGTAAAATTTTAATTATGCTCTATTTACTGGCATTTTAGAATCGTAACTTTTTAAATTTGTTGGTTCAAAATATGGTTTTAAATAAAGAAGTGTGTGAATATTCTCAAATTCTAGAAATCAAGCCTTAAATGATGATAGTGGCTGACATTCTGTTTTTACACATTGAGAGAAGTATTACACGCTTGCACGCTAATAAAACCTAAAAGAAATGTTTATGTATAGCATTATGTAAATATACATTCAAAAGCATGTAATAAGCACAGAAAATAATTGTTGGTTATTTACATTTTGATCAGAGTTTTACCAGTATTTTCCCTTAAAATCTATAAAATATTTTAGGACGTACAAAATTGAAACGTCGAAAAAGTGATAATTTCGATCAGAAGTCAAAGTTAAAATCCTGATTATTTCTCTCCTAAAGTTATTATGCCTCTGCCAAAACTGTTCATGCACAAAACTGGAAATAAAGCTGGAGCATAAGAATAAATAAGTTCTCTATTAAGCGGTTTTGTTGAATACACATTTAAGTGCACAAAATAAGCTTCTGAGGAAAGTTTAGATCCTATTCCATTAGGAAAATAAATACGAAAACACGAGGTTTTTGAAAGAGATGGGGAAACGTATTTTATTTTATGTTTAACGTAATATTAACCAGTCAGATCAGCAAAGAGGGTGAAAGAAGTAAGTAGAATGACTGTCAATCCTACAAGGCTTCTCCTACGCCAAAAGCGAATCCTATTTAAAAGAAAGTTTTGGAGTAAAATTTTAATAACTTTTAAAGAAACTAATTTTGTTGTTATGTAGCTCAAAGAATATGAGAAGGGGAAGCAATTTCTCTTACTTATACATTTATCATTTATTAACTATTAATTAAAGTTTGCCGTATTTTTATAGCTAAAAATATTTAAATAAAACCTCATGTAAAACTTAAACCATTAAAATTGGCAAAATTTTACAAAGTAATCCTTTAAATATGCCAAAGAGTACAGAAATAAATCAAGATTCCAGCTGAGGAAAATTAACTGAGATGTTTAAAAATAAAGAAACTTAACTAAGGTAGAAATATATTATATTAAAGAAAGCTTTTGAAAACTACAGCTTCAGAACCAGAAATGGGCAGGACTTACACAAGCTAAGCAATAACCTGCAATTATTCCAAAAAGGGGCTTACTACAATGGTATAGTATTATTTAGTTTACTTCCGTCATATATTAAGGAACTGAAAACCATTAAAAGTAAATTCAAGTTAGCATTAAAAAGATATCTCGTCACTCACGCCTTCTATACACAGGAGGATTTCTTTCATTCAAAAAATAACTGACTATAAAATGTTACCAAATTTTATAACCACATTAAGTATAAATAATACTGTTTTAAAATTTTTTAGCTCTAACGTACTCTACATAAGAACTACAATTTATTTACATACAAGTACACAATGTAATTATGTATTTATTTCTTAATCTACATCCTAGAGTAGACTAGCTTTCTTTAAGCTGGTCTAGCTCAAAATAGGGTCTATAGATTGAGCTCCTATGTTATGTTGAGGAAGAAGAGTTCCTTTGAACTCACATTAACATAAGGAAAAACTCAAAAACAAAACCTCATCCAGGCAAATGACCCGATAGTAGTTAAAGGTCGTCCGTAAATAAAACTCAAAACTGAGAATCAAACTAGAACGCTCGAACTACACCTTCACAACCGATGCTGAGCGCCAAAAACGTGAACAGGAATTAAGTAATTGTGAATTGCAAGCATAATAGTTAGTATAACTCCCATACATTTAAAATTTGCAATTAATGTTTGGAATATACACCACATGTTTTTGCAATCACAAATATTATATAAAAAACTCTGTTTACTTTAGCTATATCTTCCAGTCTGCTCTGAGGTTCTGAGTGAACTAAGATACAAACCTGTAAAAATGTTTATTCACTGTTGATCTGTCAAATTTGTATACACAAAGTTCAGTCTAAAAATAATTTGTCACAGAGGAGTCTAATCTTAAAGAGACTAAGCTTTTAATTTCATTGCTGGAATTACTGTTGAATTTAAAGGAACTTCTTTATCTTGGATTTGTCTACCCTTTTCCTATTAATGGTTGTCGAGACATCAAGTAGCTATTGATAGCCAACTCCTTCACTTGCATTACACCCGTACTGATAACTAGAGGGCGGATTCGTATGCATATACTACCTCTTGCAATGTCGAAAGGAGTTTCTCACGATATTGCTTTTGTTTGAGTGAGGGACGAAGAACGTTCACTTTCGACAATTTTCGCATGTTCTTTTAATACAACGTTTACGAGCAAAGCAGGCACGCGCCCGTTGTTTACATCTGGACTCTCCCTTTCTCCTTCAACATAAACAGAACTACAGTACAAGGCATGTTAATCTCAAATCTCATAGAAGCGGTCACTATGGTCCGCCGCTTACGATAACTGATAGAGGGCTTAACATTAGTAATAGTGCTTTTAGGCAATGTTCGGCATGCCCTTGAGCCCTTACAATCTTTTTGAATACTTCACTCTTAAGTTTCTCGCCTAAAACAAATGTATAAATTAGGGATGGGACCTCGATACTGTCGATACCTCGATTCTCTTGATACTCGGTGGTATCGAAGTAGGTCAAATACTCCGAGATAAACCTTCGATACTTTATCGATACTTCTAAATATTTAAGTTTTGCATTATTGAAAGTTGTTACGTTTAACTTTATGCTAAATAAGGAATGAAAGGAGCCGAGACTTCACGTCTTTGCCTCTCACGTGTCTTCAAAGAGTTGCCTGGCTATAGTACTTGATAGAATTTGAATGCGATGAATGCCACATTCCATAGACTTTTGTGTCCAAATGAATACATACAACATAATAATGAAAGGAGTAAAGGTACTCGTGTAAAATGCAGCGTTAACTGATTTGTGAATGAAGCTGATTTAGCTGACGCACTAAATCACGTTTCTGCAATAGCCTGGCTTGGTGAGTCACTCTCAGCCATTATATTCACCTACTTCGGTGCTCAAGATCTGTGAATGCAGCAGAAACAAACCAGAACTTATGACGTGAGATACTACAGCATATATAAATATTGTTTTTGCAAGAATGCTTGTGATCTTAAACATCTTTGAACCCTTTATATCTCTGCATTTTTCATATAATAATTCCTTGAATTTTTCTTCAAAATCTTAATTGTGTCTAATATGCCTTTGTATTAAGCATGTATATTAGTACTAATGTATGAGGGTGGGTAGTAGAGGCTTAATCCACAAACTTGCTATGTTTCCGGATTTTATATGGCTAATTACTTATTACCGGATAAAAAAGATATATGTGGAATTATCAAGAAAAAGACTGCTGTCAATTGGAGAATGTGTATCATAAACTATTTTGGAACTAGTGTAAAATACAAAATTGATTACATGGGTTCATACAGAGAAAACTACTAATAAGAAAATAATTCAGTGAAGAAGCTATGGCATTTATATTTTTTATAAAGTCAGTATCAAGTAGGGGAACCGTCTCTTAAATTGAACTGCTCCGATATTTCGAAAACTGTTCGACAGATGTCACCATAATCCTAGCAGAAGCGTAGCGTGTACAGCTATGAATGCTTGGAGTTGTTGACTTTGCATTCTGACCTGTGGTTTCAGTTGTATGAAATACTGTGTGTTTTTGGTGCTTCAGAAGTAATATTTGACTCGTCTAGCTAAGCTTATACGACCAATTAGATAAGTTTGAGATGATCTATATATATTACATGTTATGAAGTGTTTATTTAGCAACAATATTCATGCACACGTTTTTTCAAGTAACGTCTCTCCTTGTCACAGATGCTAAAGCTTCCAAAATGGCGCGGCTCGTAAATTGAACCACTGTTTGAACCCTATATTGAACTGGTCCAATTTAGGAAACCTATTGAAGTTCTAGGATTGCTCAACTGCGAATAGTATATCGTGTGAATAAATATCGATATATTATGTTAAGTTAAAAAAACTCATGTTAAAAACAGTGGCTGACATGAACATATGAATTGTGACTTGTTTGAAATGATGGACATGATCCAGTGTATGAGTCGTACAATATGGCTTCACCAAAAGTGTACAAAATTTAGTGTCAAGAAGAAAGTGTTTTATTTTGAAGACTGTGTATAATTGGACTCTTTTGTATGAGAGTAAAAATTAGTAAAAGCTCTATATTTGCAAATAGTACCTATTCCAAAACCAAGTGATTGTCATTATTTCAAAATTCAAAATGTTCAAGGAAATTGCTATTCTTATTACAATTTTGGACTCTGCTTTTGTTGCTGATTGCATATTTTCTTTGAATGTACAATAAAATATCTGTATTTTGTATTAATAAAAATACTTTTAAACTTAAAAGTATGTGGTTCATTTTAAGACACGGGTGGTTAATTTAAGGACCACGTTGCTAATTTGTACCGATTTACACCATCTCACTTTTTAAATATTATTTAATTGGTAATTGTATTAGTTATAAATGGTGTTGAGGATATTCATAGCGCAAGGATTTGTCACTTTAACGCTGGTGTTTCTGAAAATTTTGATTTGAAATTATAATTATTATTATTATTATTATTATTTACTATTTAGACGTAAATGGTTCAATATAGGGACCTTTCCCCTAACGGTGCTGAAAAATCAGTTTCGGTATCGAGAATTGGGAAATAGTGCTATCGTCCTATCATTAGTATAAATCACATTTTAACTATTCCTGAGGTTTTCAGGCTTTAAGATGCTTGGAATCTTAAGAAAGGTTGTGATTTTAAAAGGTTGATTTATTCTAATTAACTCCACTACAGACTTTAAATTACGTTTTCCACAGTTCTATTCTGGAAGCAGTTTGTTGCGTTCCAAACCAATGTCTGTAGTTTTTGTTGTATGTTCTACAAAAGGTGATTAATGAAACTAAGAATCGGAGTTTTTATATTTTATGTGGTTCTTAAAATAAAAAATAAACATCCTGTACTTCTCAAAAAGTTCACAATTTTAATGTTTAGTATATTCATTATTTTTATGTATCACGGATTCCAAATATTTTACACAAAAGTGAATGCTACTGCAGGTGTTTTAAACATACTTTGGACAAAATTTATAGGAGATAGATTTTGAAGAAGTGCATGTTTTAACAAAAACATTAGTAACTCAAAAACTGTTAATTAGTGTAATAGCTTTGTTAGTGTGATATGCAAAAAAAAAAAAACAGAAATTTCACCCACTTACAGTGTAGGAGTTATGTTGCACTACGAGCTTATAGAAATAGAAAAGAAATTACACTTATTTTGTCACTTTTTAACAGGTGGAAGGGGTATGGATCTATGTAACTTAGCTGGATATTGTTACACTGAATTAAACATTATGGTATTTTTTTTCCCTTGATTACTAGAGTGTCCGTAGAAATGGTTTGCATAATACATTAGTAATGGCATCATTTTAGTATAAAATCACACTGAAGCATATACATAGTTCAAAATTAATTTGATTTTTCTCTATAATTAATTTAGAACCAGCATCTTTGGATCAATTCGCTATTGAAGAGTCCGCGAAAACCTAATTTTCTCAGTGTACTACATCTGACAACTCGGAGAGGCTTATATCACATTACTTAACCCTGATCTGCATCACACTGTGTTGTGCTTTGCATCCGGCGAAGCTAGGTCAGAGCGCGACTTGAAAAATTTCAACTTCAAAGCCTTTTGGGAATTATGTTCCAAACTCAGACACACCTAGTCATTGGTAATCCAACAAGAGTATACTTTATGGATAGGTTTGCAAGTGCGAAGCACGAGCGAATTTATCTTACGAAAGTCGTAACCTCGAATGGGATTTAATTCTATTCCATGAAAAAATGAACAAATTATACAAATAATAATTACCTTCTTAACTGTGTTGTTTAAAATTAAATTGCCATTGTTTCCTCTCAGATCACGGCTAGTAAATGAACAGTCGTGTTCGTTACTCAATACTAAACAATGTTGCAGACAGTGGGAATAAAAAACACTTAAACTTTGAATTAAGATAAGCTAAAATCGGAACATAAAAAACACATTGTTTTCAAGAATATAATTTATTTGGAAATTGTCACTCTTTGAATGTGCATTTACTAAAAACACAACCTTCAAAGCTTAAAGTGGAAGAAATCTTCTGGTTTTCGGTAATGAAATCTGAAGTGGATGTTGAGGTAGTAGGATTTCGTAATTTCTCCGGAACTGATGAGTGACGAGATGGTTGACATAGTCTATTAATCAATGCATAGGTATACGTTATACAATGGAGGGAAAACCTCTCGCATTGCGACCTACGGTGATATAGTGCGGCTACCACCCCCAGGAGACTACAGGTCACAGAGACGCGCGAAGGTCCCTAACATTTCCTAGCTTGCGGACCTGTGTGTCGCCGAGAGAGGACGATGAACGTCCCACCAGTCGAGTAGACATCTGGTGTCCTCGTGGAGTATCCTTTCCAGTGAGCATGCATCCGCGCCATCTGTCTGGCACTGCCATACACCACGAAAGCTAGAAGCGAACCTGAAAGATGTGAGGGAAACGGAATGAAAGTGAAATGATGGAAAGGAAATCCTGGTATAAAATAAACCACCCCAGCATTCGCCTACCGACCAGGGGAAAACCACGAAAAACTCTAGGTTATACTAGGCGGTAGGGAATAGAAACCGGGGCTCACGAATGCGAGCCTCAGGCGTTACCGCGGAGCTTTCTGGCTCGCTTTAACCAAAGCATATTGATACTATTTCGGTTCACTAACGAGCTGATGCTTAATCTGATAAAATCGCATCCTTGCAAACATATAAGATAAACAATCTGATTGGTGAATATTCGAGGCACTGCTAAACGGTAATGGTCAATATCAATTGTGCGGCGTTTGAATGGAATAGTCAGTTTAAGTGAGCTGATCGTGATGAATATAGAAATGGAAAATATGAAAACTTACACCAGAAGAGAAGACCGCAAACGTCACCCAAAAGCATTCTTAATGCAGAAAAGTGTATCCTAATGATAGGAATTCTGAACTACGGAGAGGAGTTTTTTAATTGTTCCATTTATATGACACCTCTAACTGCAATGGTCATAACGGCAGCGGTTTACTTTGAAACATAACTGCCTATCAGGAATGGTGTTAACTCACATACAGTTGTGATTGATACATTCCGCTCTCTTATACTTTCAGACTCTGGAGACGATAGGGAATAATCTTGGCTGGAGAAAAATTTCCACATTCGGGATTCGAACCCGAGACACCTCGCACAGCAGTCAGGTGCTCTACCGACTGACCTAGGAAGCCAGCGGAGAGGATTTGTTAACGACTACTGCATCAGTACTGAGGACAAAGTTAAAATTAAATTGAGTTTTATTAATGGACGCTCTTGAACTGCTGTGGTCCTTAGCGACCCATTCTATATTGGGCGTTAAAGACTGGTAATTTTGCTCAGAGGCCTCTTTATCAGGCTTGAGGTTCTTTTACGTGCCATAAATCTACGACACGGGACTATCTGCTTTACTTCCCTTCCGAAGGAAGCCATACTAAGGATTTTACGCCCGAAAAAAATTCATCGCTCTCCGCTCTCGGGAACTAAAGGCTAGCATGGTAACCACTAAACCACGAGGGCTGTCCCAGAAGTACCCGACCTAACAAAAAAACACACAAATTTTGGGGAACATCTTTATTTCTCTACATAGTCTCCTTACAGATCGATACACTTTTCCCAGTGATGTTCAAACGCTTCGATACCCTGTTTATAGTGCTGTAAAATAGCCATCAACTGCAGACTCCACCGCTTCATAAGCCATTTCTTGAACTTTGGAAACAGAAAATAATTAGATGGTGCTATATCTGGCGAATAGGGTGCATGAGGAAGCAATTCGAACTTTAACTCATTGATTTTGGCCATGGCGATAATGGCTGTTTGAGCTGGTGCATTGTCGTGATGAAACAACACTTTCTTTTTCGCTAAATGCGGTCGTTTTTGTTTGATTTAATCATTCAAACGCTCCAATAAGTTCGCATAATACTCACCATTGATTGCTTTTCCTTTTTGAAGATAATAAATGAAAATTATTCCACGCGCATCCCAAAAAACTGACACAGTGACCTTGCCTGCAGATGGAACTGTCTTTGCCTTCGTTGGAGCTGATTCTTCCCTTTAAATCCACTGTTTTGACTGTTCCTTCGTCTCAGGTGTGAAGAGATGGACCCACGTTTCATCCATGGTTATGGATCGACGCAAAACCTCGGCTTTATTGCAGCGAAACATCACCAAACACTCGACTGAAACATCCTCACAACGCTGTTTTGGTTCCATTGTGAGTAAACGCGGCACCATCTTGTGTACGGTTTTCTCATGTCCAAATTTTCAGTCAGTATACGATGTACAGCACTTTTTGAAATGCCTACGACGTCTGCTAGCTCGCGCACTTTCAGTCGACGGTCATCCAATACCATTTTGTGGATTTTCTTCACAATTTCTGGTGTAGTCGCCTCATTTGTTTGACCTCTGTGATGTTCGTCTTGGCAGCTCGTACGACCTCGCTTAAACTCCGCCACCCAATATTTTACTGTTGTAAACAAGGAGCAGACTCCCCCAGAGTAGAATCTAGCTCAGTTTTAATATTATTTGGACTAAGAGCTTTCAAATGAAAGTATTGTATCACATAAGGATGATCAGTTTTTTAAATGTGTACAAATTCGCCGAGAGCGTTCACTATTGATGGCTGCCAAACAATTACTAAAAAATGTAGCATTATCAAACTTCAGACTAAGCTTTATAAGGTTGGTACCTTCTACCATAGTCATTTTTTTGAAACAGAAACCGCTATCTATACGTCAGGTCGGGTACTTCTGGAACTGTCCTCGTAGTAGTACGAGATGAAGTGTGATGTGCAAAATGTGGTGTTTACAATTTTCATTACAATCCGAATACCGTGCCTAAAGGCAAGTGCATTTTCATTTCATGTTTACGTATTAAATGCTTACTAAATACCTACATAACGTGGATACCTATTTTGCTTTGTGGCATACGTTTGTCGTAGAACATCTGTTGTCCACGATTAAATATAAATGTAGATGCGTTTAAAAGTTAACTTCATAAATGCTACCTATCTCTTCCTCGGAGCCAGAGCGGCGTTGTTTACTTCATTCATACGACAGCTGCCCTGACATGACTGACATCGCAGCGCATGCTTCGATGGTGTCATAGTGCCAAATATTGGATAACTTATTTGTTTTTGGCGAAGTACTTGCGGAGGGACTAAAGGTTATGAATATTTCTTTGTTCCTTTTAATAACTTTTGTTCACAATTTAAAGGCGGAGATCCATACTCCTTCCATAATGTATATTTA
The DNA here is from genome assembly GCA_030765065.1 of Deroplatys truncata. Taxonomy (NCBI): domain Eukaryota; kingdom Metazoa; phylum Arthropoda; class Insecta; order Mantodea; family Mantidae; genus Deroplatys; species Deroplatys truncata. The sequence goes on from CM060990.1 coordinate 670,181,938, forward strand.
ATATTTTTTAAGCATTTTATATCCTACAAGGACAGAACTTTACCTGAGCAGCGCTTCTATCCGACACACCGGAATTACTAGAGATTTTAACATTATTTTCTGAGAAATCAACAGGAGTAGAAAACCATTATAATTAGAAATTTTTTAGTCATACTGGACAGCTATAAAGAGTAGTAGTAATTGTTATTGCAATAATAACAGAAATATATTGTGTAGATGTGCCTGCTTACATTGAAATGGTGTAAATTTTTTTTCTCACATCGCAAAAAACGTCGTGTTAAAATGTTCAACCGTAAATTGTAACTATTATATGTGCTATATGAAATAAATCCTCAAATGAAGCCGCGTATTCAAAGCTATTTTTAATGTGTTCGATGCCGCCTCTAATGTGTTTATATGGAAATGTAAATACGTTCCATTATGGTATACAGAGATGAATGAACGAACTAATCATGCCATCACGAGTTTGAGACGTGAACAGGGGTCACAGTAATCAAGAATCAGTTGTGAGATCTATGAATCTTTAAACACTTAAAACCCTAATAAAACGTAACCCTAAAACGAAATCCATGCTTGTCTAATGTATTCAGTTGTATCAAAATTTGTGGTCGAGTACAAAGTTGGTTAGTTACCAGCCTGGAGATCAGAGTAATACCTCTATTGCGGTCTTTGAGTTACACTGCCATTGAGGATAGCTCTTGCTGATAACAATATATTGCAGACAGAAATGACTAGCAGTGCCCTATTTTTTACGTTTTGGGATTCACGCTTTTTCCATGACTTTCTAGTTTAAACTATTTTTGTCTTATTTACATTCCTTGTAATGACACCAAATGTTTCGACATAATTATACGTATTTAGTATTTTTAGTCAGCTGTTGAAAGCATTTTTCATGCAACCCCAAAACGTAGTGCTGCCAAATATTTCATTTACCTGTATTGGCCAATACAGAGTCACAAACCTCCAGAGATGTTTGTTAAATCTATAACTAATATTTAGGAATAAACATTGAGTTTAGCATGTTGAGCAATTCCTTTAGGTGTAGTTCTCAGGCCTTTTTGTTCTACTATTCACTGCTTCACTACCTTCCCATAGATCTGACAAATTAGTATGGAAGAATTAAACAGAATTATATCACAGTTAGGTTTTTATAATGAAACCCGAGTCGAAAGAAAAATATTTTTGGAGCCAGTATATATTTTATGAAAACAGAAAAAAAAAATTACTTTTATAAATGTGAGTCCTAAAATTAATATAATTCGGGGGTATAAGCAGTTTGAAATTTGTATCGTAATAAGAGTATTTCGATACCTCGCAACTTCAGAAAATATGTACTTAAGAAGAGATTAATATTTATCTTTCAGTAAACTGTAGCCAGGTCTTTCAAGGTTGGTTTTTATGCAATACTTATAATATTCCCCTTATTTGGAGTAACTGAGTGCTTTTATCTCTTAAAGTTTTGGACATATATTTATAAGACAATAATGTATGTGGTTTTTACTTAACTCTGTTGGCGTATTTAATTACTGTTTAGGTTAATACTTTGGTTAGTAAATGACTTATCGGCAAGCTGCCATAAACACTAATTAAATGTAAAACGTTAAGTGAAATTTGCTAAGTTTTGGATTTAAAGTGACTGCTGCAGTTATTTGCTTATTTCTGATCGAATATATTAAGTTCGCAGTGCATAAACACAAGTGTTTGCAAGTGGGGCCATAATTTGTGTTCAAAAAAAGTATTTTATGCTAATAATCGGAGATGTTCTTTAGTTATTACCGAAAGTAAAAAAACGTGTTTAGCGACCAACCGACGGGAGGGCTCCCGGTCGAAGCAAAATAATGACATGCCATTCTTCCGCAAAATCCCTCCCAACATTCCTAACACTTGGAGACGTGAAAATACATAACATTTCGGAGATGCTTGCGTCGATGTTTAGCCTTTGCCATTGAATCCTAATACTGTCAAAACGTATTAACTTTTTCTTTATTGCATGTACAATTATACACACTAAAACAAAAACACATTCACTGAGTGTTATTTAGTTTTTGGACGTAGCCATAAAGTTACTTCCAGCTTGTATCATAAGTCACATTCAATCGTATAAATTTGAAACGAAATATGAACTGTCTAAGAATATGCTGAAAAAAATTTCGAGAAAATGTAAAATAGCTTTACATGAAGTAATTATGTAAGTGTTTTGTATGTTGATTTGGTACGTAATGTTGGATAATGAATGAGTGCATAAAATAGATAGATAAGGTATCTTTAGTGGTTTCAAATGATTGAAGTTATTACACGAGTATTTAGTGCATGGGTCATTGACCGTACATGCATATTTAATATACACGATACGGTGACAAAATAAACAACAGAAAAAGAAAACAAAACAAAAAAAGAAAAAGGAAAATAGAAATAATTACCTTCGACTAAATGAACAAATTTGACCCAGATTCGCGCACTTTATCCAAGAAATTGCCCATATTTTGCCAGTTCCTCTGGTCAGCCAGTAGATCCCAACATGCCCATCTTCTTCTAGAAGTATTTAAGAATGTTTCTTTGAGTTTAATTTTTCGCTGGTTCTCCCACTGTGCACATTACGCCAAAATATGTGCGCAGTCCTCTTCCAAATCCCAGAATGGGCAGATTCTCCTGCCAGAATAGTCAGTCATTTTCTGTGCCCTCCAGCCCTTCAGTCCAAACCATGCCATTCCTGATCTTTCCTTTCTTTCTAAGTTAAGTATATATGTTTCTTGATCCCAATTCAGTTCTATTTCATTTGCTATACTTAGAGGTTTAATTTTACAATCCGATTCTATTTCCTTTTAGTTTCGGTTATAAGCATAGGTGGTTCAACGGAGAGTCACGCCTATTGCACTGCGATCTGCGCAGATCTATTGTGCCTATGAGGCGAAGGAACCACAGGAGGCTACAGGCCACAGAGACGCGTGGAGGTGCCTAACATTTCCAAACCCGCAGACCTGTCTCTCGCAGAGGGCGATAAATGACCAACCAATCAAGCAGCCCTATGGTATACACGTAGTATACTATTTCCATTGAGCATGTATCTGCGCCATTTGTCCGGCACCGCCAATCACCTCGAAACCTAGAAGCACAACTGAAAGATGAGAAGGAAACGGAATGAAAGGGAAATTATGGAAAGAAGCCCTGATAGTGAAGAAAACACAACAGCATTCGCCTGCCTACCTCGGGATCGAACCCGAGATCTCTCGAATGCGAGTCCTACACGTTACCGCGGCATTACCTCCGGGTAAACGCCTGTATATGCCTCATATTTATTTTAATAAAATATCTGTAATAAAATACTAGCCAGACAGCTGGCACAACCGAGATTTCAACCAAGCCTACAGAGAGAGAGGTAGAAAGTTTCCCGCACACCATCATGTTGGCTATAAAAACATTCTGATCTCCCTTAAAGTGGTTACATGATTTTTGGAAACAACCTTCTGATTTGGATTTCTGTAAGTGGCAGTGTTAGTGACTTTTACTCTCTCTACTACGTATCTAAAGGAAGTATTGCATTCGACCCCTAAAATTCCATACCGAGATTTCAACGGAAATGCATGTTCTTGAGTCAAATGTTGTGTTGCACCCAAAATTTAGATAAGAGATTCCCAGATTGTACCTGTTTTGGGGCACCTTGAATCCAAAAAAAAATGAATTTTTACAAAAAGGTCTGTGTGTGTGAACAGAATAGCTCAAAATTAAATTGTCTGATAAACACAAAACTTATCAATTAAGCTCAGTATCTCCTAAAGACACCACGTGAGTTTTTTTTTAGAAAAATTTCCTTAACCCAAACCACCCTTTCATAAAAAAGTTTGATAATTTTTATTTTCTCGAAGATGACTAACGGTTTTTGTTAAAACACCATATATATATATATATATATATATATATATATATATTGAAAATATCCAGATGATAAATAAGTGTAACCTGGATTTTCCGGGGAATAGCCTGTAACGTCCTCTTCATTCTGCTGAACTGTATATAATCTTGTACAAGGGTGGATCGAAAAGCAACGCACAATAATTTTTTTACAAAAAAGTTTAATAGTTAAAATAAGAACAAAAATAACAAATAAACTTACAGCTTTTACCTACTTTTCGACATAGTCACCAAGTTTCTCAACACATTTCTCCCATCGTGATACCAGTTTCATTATGTCCTGTTCGTAGAAGTCCGTTTCCTTGGAGTATAGCCATCTGAGGATTCCTGATTTCACTTCCGCATCTGTCGCGTTAGTCGGCCAAGAATTTCCTCATGGGACCAAACAGATTAAAGTCCGACGGTGCAAGATGCGGACTGTATGGTGGATGCTGGAGCATCTCCAACCAAATTTGATGATTTTCTGACGAACAGCAGCAGCAACATGGGGGCGAGCATTGTCATGAAGAATATCGTACGCTGCATCGTAGAAAATGTTGAACTGTTGCGATAAGGTACGCAGTTGCACACGCCGGTCGTTCAAAATTGCCGCCTCAATGCATCTGACGTTCTGCGGAGTTGCAGCTGTTACCGGCCTCCCGGAGCGTGGCGAATCACTAAGGTTCACACGGCCCTCTAGGAAGAATGCACACGACCTGGAGACATTGCTACGGTCCATACAATCATCCCCATACACGCCACGTATGTCGCTGTGAATATCACTCGGTTTCTGCCGTATGGCCCACAAATATCGAACCACACCTCTCTGATCTTCACACGTGGACGACAGTAACATGCAAGCCATCTTTGTTGCGTAGTTCACGCTTCTCTCGTCAGAGCTGCACATGAAACAAAAAATACTCTGTAGTGAAAATTCCAAACCATATGTGTGTGAAATTCCAACACTCTAGCTGCAATACCAAGGCAAAAAAAGTTATTATTGCGAGTTATTTTTCGATCCGCCCTCGTATAAAGGGTGAACCATAAGAGATAGATAAAAGCTTACTACACAAAAATGTTTGTCTCTTTAAAAGACAAAGCTTATTTCAAATAATTTTTATTGTTTTGAATTTTTCAGTACTTTTTATTTTTAAGTGCTGTTGTGCTATTTAGTTGTTTATCGCGATATCATGGAAACAGTATGGAATTTCTAGGCCAGCATATAGCCACTCGCTTTTAAACATCTATCAGTTCGGTTTCCTTTATTCCTCTTGTAACTGCAACGAAATGTTTAATGAAACTATTTCTGCAAAGTTTTATTTCGATTAACATCAAGTAATTCGGTGAGGTGGCGTGGTAACGTGTGCGACTCGCATTCGGGAGGTCTCGAGTTCAAACCCGGGCCGACCAGTCATATAGATCTTTTTTTTCCGTTTTCGTCTGTCGCTAGCTGAATGCTGGATTGGATAATTTTATCCGCGAATTTTCCTATCATCTCTTTCATCACTACATTTCATTTGCTTCCTCTTCACCGCCATACCAGGTATTGGGCTGATTACCCATCCTGGATATGCTCTGATCCAGAGTTTGCTTGCTCCTCGACAGGCTACTGACCCAAGGCATTGGCTTGTACGTCCTACAAAGATAGGGGTAATCTGTTGAACAAGAAGAAGAACATGAAGTAGATAGAAAAATAAGCTTTCGTAGGAATAGTTTGTAGAATCTGTATAAAAAGTGAACGATAGTGGTTAGTGAAAATCAATGTGAATGTAACACATCAGATATTTCCCCTAATGCACGCTAAATACCTTTAAAATCTTTAGCTCTGCGAAAATACGTAATTGGCCTTTGGCTTTTGGCTCTTCGACAGGCCTTTGCCAAACGATTAAGTATTTATGGTGGAATATTCATTTTGAAAGATAATTTCATAAGGACACTTAAGCCAACATTTCAGTAAGTGGTATATAAAACTAATTAACCACCAAAGAACCCCAGGAGGTTGCACCATTCAAAATATCGTCACTAATCGCGCTTTCAGGGTGTATTTCAGCAGCTGAGTTAAACAAAGACCTCTCTTCAGTAATATCCGAGTGCTGCTGATTATAAGTAATTTAATTGAGGTGAACGAATGCTTGTTACGATGATAAGTAACTATCTAATGACAACAAGCGTGAGTTTGAAAGCTGAATGAAATAACGAAAGAAAAAATAAACAAGTGGGGAATTTTATGATATAATTAGAATGCCTTTTTATACTTTCAGTTTAATCACTGAAGTAGCTTACCTATTTCGTTCATCTTGGTGAAAATATGCACTTATTTTATTAGCTTTTATTCCAAGCCGAATCGCAGATCTGAATTAAATAAGATACAAATAAAAAATACGTTTGGTAATCAGGAATTCTTTTGGAAGGCGGTGAGATAAGCGAAGCATAGTTACTAGAATGTTTGTTTCTTTTTGTACCAAGAAGAAATACGAAGACATCTGTAATTAAATAATTCAAAACAAATTATTTTTGAGGTTATAACTACAGTGCATATTAAATATATTTATTTTTAACACTGAAATTTAGGTGAAATTTTAAGTTCATAGATCCCAGGTGAAATCGATGCAGATATCATAGAATTAAAAAATGAATGCAGGAGTTACTAGGTTTTGATCACCATGATTTAAAACTATCGATTAGGGTCGGTTCTGATGGTAAATAAGTCGCCAATGTTACCTTACATTCGCTGAAAGGCGTTCGCGTGTAATTATCGGTGATATTTTCTGGCAGATGCTATAAGATGGTAAATTCAACATGGAAATTTCTCCCTCGAGCTCTGTCGTTAGAGCTCATGTAGAGGTTAGGCGAATAGGCTTGAATTAATATTTATCAAACCCAACGTGCCGCCGAGAACTGTCACTTCATTCCCGGGGTGACAACGGGGAATTACCTTAATCTCGCATCTTGCTGGGGAGCACCTTAGTCCTGGGTTATACTCAGCATCTGTAACTGAGAGTGTGGTGGAGGGTAGTGCTGAGGGGGGAGCGTACGAAGTAAGCCCTTACTTTCAAAATTTATTACGTACTCAACCCTAAATCTCGTTGCCGGTCCTGAGTGAAAATTATATTGTTTATACTATATTATTTTAAATCAAAGGGTTTCTTGGCCTTATAGGTTGTAGATCCTTAATAATAATTGACTATACAGTGTATAGCATATTCTACCGCTGCGTATTGCTTATATGGACAAATAAGGTTCAAGTTCGCCTAAAATGTCGACCAAACACGGTTTGATATGCTTAAATATAGTAGACATTGGCTAACAAAGAGATCTACTGAAGACTTCTACGTAAGAAATGCACATATTTCAGTTAAACTCTGGGAAAAGTAAAATTAAAGATTTAGTTTGTGTTCCCTGTTAAAATTCCGTTTAGCTCTGTAGCTTTAAAATCCTTTTTACACATTTATTTTCTAGTTTTAGAATGAAATAAAACTGTCTTAGCTTATTGAGCTTTAGGGTTACCTGTTAACAGTTCTTCTGAACAGTTTTATATGCTCTTCTTAAACACAACTGACTTTTAGGAGATACAGAAATAAGTTATGTATAAATGAATGATTTAAATAGTAACAATTGCTTAATGTTTTAGGAATAGGGTAATATTTAACTATATCAAACCAATCTTCAAATAATTGATATTTCCTAAAGTTTTTCTTTTGTTATTCCCTTCTGATTGCAATATATGAGGACTCTCCAGAAAGTAACCTCCGTTTTAAAATAAACATGAAACCGGTATACATACAAAAGTTTTATTCTATACGTCTGAAAACTACAGCTTTTCCATATTTTGGTATATAGTCTCCAAGCAGGTTCAGGAACTTGTCATACCATTTCACAGCCTTTGATATACCCTCTGTATAAAATTCTGCTGCCTGTGAACTAAGCCAACGGCGTTTTGAAGCTCTTCTTCATTGCCAAAGTTCTGAGCTGCAAGCCGCTTTTTCATGTACTGGAACAGATGGAAGTCGCTAGAGGCCAAGTCCGGGCTGTACGGGGGATAGTCAAAAATGTCACATTTGAACTTTGCCAAAAGTTCATTTGTATTGTTTGTTGTGTGAACGCGAGCGTAGACCACATTTGTTTTGGATTGCTCTTCTTAGCCTTTTCACACTTCACATGCACTTCACACTTCACATGCACTTCACACTTGGCGGGAGTTGTTATTTTGGCGCTCATGTTGTTAGGTTATAACTAGCAAACACGCGACAGTACGACTCCACGTTGCACAGCTAGAAGCATACTGAGCCACTGCCCACGCGAATGTTGAAATGGCGGCTCTATCCCCACTACTTTTCGTGCTATGCATGAACGGAGGTTACTTTCTGGACAGCCCTCGTATTTATATTAACCGTAATTTCTATGTTTTCCAATACATTGCCATAAATTACACGGGAGAATAGGTAAACTTTGGTAAAAGGTTTATACAAACTGGCTCTCAATAACATCCACTTTTTGTCTGATAAACATGTTCAGAGGTCTCTAACATTTTCCACCTTGTGTTATTAATTCACTTCGGGGCGAGGTTTTAGCTAAACTGAGGACTTCGATTTGCATCCAAATGTCCTGTAGTTTGGTATAAAATAACGTGGACATAATGTATTCCATTCTTTCATAACTTCCCTCTCCATAATGAGTTCAGAAGCTGATGGGTTCCCAAAACAAATTACAAGCTAATAGTCAGTAGAATGCAACAAATCTTTAAATACATGAAAAAACACTCTTTCAAAATATTTCAGTGAGACGTTCAGTTTTTAATCCAAAATCTGGAGAGTTGTCTTTAAGAATACGCATCTGTGAAAAAAAAAACTAAAAATTGCTAAACATCATACATATGCATTTTAGTGTTACTAAATATTACAAACCTTCTACTTACGTTCTGTATGGCATTAATAACTGTACGGCGTTTTAAACCGTATCATATACCGGTGTCTGCATGTACGCCTAGCTTCCTATAATGTTGCATTAAAACGATACATTTTGCGCTCATTAAACTAAACAAACTATTTAAGAGAGGCTCCAGGAATCTTCAAATACTAAATTAGCTGCAGAGGAGCAGAAAAAGACGAAGGAGGGCCTGTATATATACTAAATGTTTTTTTAAAAAACATACCGTTAGAAACAGCATTATTTTAGTATTGTAATTTTTAAATCCACTTTTCTTGCGTTTTCATTTGTCGGCACTTTTTCATTTTTAGATTGTTGCACACGATGAACTTTTCGGTGTGAATAAAGAAACTTTGTATACCTTGTAAACAACAGGATAAAAATGATGAGTAGAATTTTTGTTAACATGCTTAGTTACGACGTTATTAAACTACAATATTTATATTGTGTAAATTTTAAGCAAGAATTGAACTCTCGTGTTTGACATTAATTCCATTCAAAATAGAAGTATAATTTCAAATTCATCCCTACAATTTCTAAATATACAGTGCTTTTCTTCACACTGCGGCCACCACACGATGGCTCGCGCGCCGGCCGTTAGAGCTCGGGACTCCCGCTAAAACAGTTATAATATTCGCGCAACCGCCTCAGGTTCTCGTAGCTAAAGTTACAATTACAAGGATAATAAGCACATGCTTTAACATAAGAGATGCTGGAAATGTATTTCTCTACCCAAACATTTCTAGTATCTTCTCGAAAAGTTTTCATTTACACTTGAAAGTTCAATGTCTGAATTCGAGTGAATTTCTCGCCTAATGTTTTCGTTCAATTTGTGCAGTGAATGCGGTTCTACATATACTTTTTTCACTTGATCATCAGAGTCGGGTAAATTTCTGTAATTGGGTTTTGCGAAATGTAAGTGATAGATTAATTGGCCCACATTTAGTATTCTTCTATGACGAAGCATGGTTCCGTTTGCATGGTAATGTTCCGTCGTAAAATAATATATACTGAAGCACAGAGAAACCCGATTTTACACACGAGATTCCCTTGCGAAAATTGATGTGTGGTTGCAGTTAATGTATACAGAATAACAGGACCTATCTTTTCTCAACAAACAATAAATGCAGACATGTATAGGAATGACTTACGTCATTTTTTAAACAGCTGATCGACGTTAAATGTCAGTCTGGGTATTTACAACAAGACTTTTGCTACCGCGCTTACTTTAAGTTTAATTCAGGAATTTTTAAGGATTAGGGTAATTAGTAAAGAATCAATGGCCCTCAGGATACCCCTGATTCAATTGTATTCAATTTTCATCTATGGGAAAGTTGAAAAATGAAGTGTATACAACAAACAATCATATATTGGAGCAAATGAAAGTAAACATCAGAGGAGAGGTTCACTAAATTTCGGATATTTAACTCTCGATTGTGACTGAAAATTTCCTGAGACGATACCAGCAATATGTGGATAGATAAGGGCAACATTTCCAACATCTCTTACGATAAGGTTGTGCTTATTATCACTGTAATTGTAACCGTAACTATGAGAATGTGAGGTGGTTGCGCGGATATTATAACTGTTTCGGCGGGAGTCCGAGCTGCGGCGGCCGGCGCGGGAACAGCCGTGCGATGGCCGCAGTGTGGAGGAAAAGCACTGTACTATTAAAGAGTTTAAGCATAAAATATTCATCTTTAAACAATAATTACATTGTGTGGAATATTTTTTCTAAATAATAAAAACTTAAAAGTTTACATCTCTGGAACTAATTTAGAAATACGTGTAAAATTTGGTTCACATATTACACATTAAACGGTGATTTTATGTATTAAAATTTTTTATGAATCGAACTGAAATTGCGGATTTTTTAAATTTCCACAGGTCCTTAAAGGACGTTTGAAGAAGGTTTTATGTTACGTAATATATTTTACGGAATGTATTAAGCTTCATGCATTGGAAGCCAATTTGAAGAAGTATTGTTCTTGGAGTTTACTTTGTTTAAGAAGTATGCAACACGCTTTAGGCGTCGGTTTGAATTTGTTGATTACGTAATAGTTACTGTTGTTACGCAATATGCAGCTACGTACGAGAAGCTGATTTGAAGATGTGTTTTTGTTGTTACACTCCAAGTTTTACACTATAATATTTAACTTTGTTATTAAAAGTGTTTCTATATATAATTTATCTTTGAATTTGCCTCGGCTGCTTCAGTAATGTTTGTAGAGTCATGTATCTCTTAGGCAAGGTGCGGTACGACAATAATTGTTGACATGCACAGAACTTAAGTTTTTAAAATTCACTTCTTTTTATTTTATCCTTTGCACATTTTAATAAACCACTACACTTTTTAAGAGCTGCGAGATTCTTTAATACTTTCACTTAGCTAACGCGTAGACATATTTTACGATTCACACGTAATATTTCTGTAGAGAACACATCTTCCATCTGGTCACTACCAAGGTTTGCCAGCAACTGAACATTATTTAAACCGTTAAACCCGTAAGTTTCAGTATTTCAAGTCTCTGATTGGCTAATTCTAGTCCAATAGAATATCTGCATTTTACTTAAAGCTTTTCTTTGCTGTTGATTGGCAAATTTTAGACTGTTACTGAATTTACATTATCGTTGCTCTAATCATGACTAGTAACTTTCAAACTCTCAAGCTCATTATTGCTACAAGGTTACCTCATTATTACCTCATTGTTAGCAACTTAAAACTTATTATTCTCACAGCTCTTGCATTATTAAAGTATGTAATGTATTCACATAACATTATTAAACATGTTTATAATAATTAGCATATGCAATGACTGTTACATACATATTGTTTCAAGGCGGGCTGTTATTGAATTTACATACTATAAAAATACAATTGAAATTATTCAGGTATTAAAATACTGCCTCATGTTTTAAGTCTATTCGCTCCTGTTACCTAGACTGCCAGGTTTGTTATTAAAAGTCACGCGCGGGGAATTACTTATAAGTTTTTGATATCAGGAGATATTTATGCCAACATGTGATAAAATATGATCATTGGCTTAATAAAACTAGATCCTTCTTTCCCACTCACATTTAACAAGTGGCAAAGTGGGTATAATGAGGGAATCTCCCAAACTGGCATTGCAACTCGACATTCTGGTTCGCAGCACTAAATAACCCATGAGGGACAATATCATCTGCCCCTCCCATGTTCATATGTATGGAAAGAAAATCAATCGATACCCATTGAAAGGTTCGAACCCACGATTTGCATCAATGAACACGGACACGGATTCCGCATTAATTTTCAATAATAGAACTCGGAGATGTAGCGTTTACATCTATCGAAGCTCAAGAGCTCGAATCTTTGCCTATTTATCAATTCATGACGACTCTGCACGTTTCGTTTGTCACGCATCTTTATAATCGGAGCTCTTTATTAATTCTTCCCAATTATGTTTTATAAACTGCTGTTTCACTTTTGTCACACAGTCGTTTGTACAAGTCCAGCGCATTGGCATTTGTGTTAGAAAGTGTAACACAAAACCATGGGCGCAGTGGTTTTGTTTCCGGCTGTCGTGCTGAGGGTCTGGGGTTCAATTCCCGGCTCTGAGGTCCTTTCCACGCCTTCACCCCTGACTTGCTCATGTGTAGTATCCCCAAGGCCCAAAGTGGTTCGGAGTCCACGGTAAAAGCTGTAGGAGGCAACGGACTCCGTACCTACATCTCAGAAATGGGTCCAGTCATCGCTTGGTGGAATGAGGTACCCCCGAAGGTCAAAGCCCATATGCAGAGCGTTTGAAACGACACTAGAAGCACAATTGTGGTCATTTGCCTCATTTAAAGCTTTGACTGCTTACTGCTACCTTTTCAAAACAGGCCAGGAACTGGAAACTTGATTAGTTTTCTCACAATGTTGCGTTAAGTGCTTACATTAAATTTGAAAAGAACTTCACCTCTACCTAAAACCACCGTTCGGACCATTATGACACATTTAATCAGAAGTTTTAAATTTCCATCAGCAATATTATTGCCACATGTTGCATTGTTTAGGGATTTGGTGAAGCATATTGTTGCATTATACACGAGTGTGGAGTTATTTGTGTCCACATTGTTGCACGCATTGTTTGAAATAAAATGTATACAACAAAAATGTACACATCAGTTGTACAAAAAGCTTCAAGGAAAAGGTAAACAAACCTAATACTGACGAGAAATTTAAATTTAAATTGAGTTTTATTTATGGACGCTCTTTAACTACTATGGTTCTTAGCGTCCCATTCCATATTGGGCGTGAAAGACCAGTAATTTTGCTCAGAGGCCTCTTTATCAGGCTTGAGGTTCTTTTACGTGCCGTAAATCTACGACACGGGACCACCGGCTTTACTTCCCTTCCGAAGGAAGCCATGCCAAGGATTTTTACGCCCGAAAAAAGCCAATCGCCTCCGCCGGGTTTGAACCCGCGACCTTGGGAACTAGAGGCTAGCACGGTACTACTAGTCCACGGAGGTACTCTCACAAATAATGAAGTGTAATGATAATATAACCAATGTAATTTGGTGCAGACTTTGTTTATGGAAAGTTCACTCGTAAAACAATGAAACATTACTTTTGTCTGAAATGTTGAATCTCCTCAGAATAGGTAACAAATAGTAACCATAATATGCACAAATTTGATGCGTTGCACTCACATGACTTTCTCAACTCACTCTTATACAAACTATTCTTACAAACGCTCATTTTCTACTTCGTGTTAACCCAAATAGAAATTCCGGAAATTGTCTAATTGTTTAATTTCCTTGTAGATACAACGGGATTAGAGGAATACAGGGGGCTTTAAGCGATAGTCCAATTTTTAAGAGCGGGTCGCTATACATGGTGGTCCATTTAAGTTGAGACCGTGCAGTATTTCCAAAACTAAGCGTCGTAGAAAGATGTCTTTAATAAAAGCTGCTTGATATCACGAGGGAAAGTAAATGCCAGTAGTCGTGTTTTGTTTGGAGGGCGTTATGATGGTCTTTAGTTATTTTTTTTTAAATGGGAGCCTACATTTAGGGTCAATTTAAATTGATACTAAAATGACCATCACAACGTCCTCCAAACAAAACACGATTAATGTCATTTACTTTCCCCCATTATATAAACCAAATTTTATTCAAGTCATTTCTTTCTAAAACGCTTAGTTTTGGAGATATTGTACAGTCTCAGCTTAAATGGTCCACCCTGTATAATGGTTTTGAAATCCGTTTTCTTTGCATGGCCAAGCGAAGAAAAGGAGAGGAAAAGAAAAAAAATAGACTTACCATTTGAGAGAAACATAAGGATTTTAAAATGGAAACCAAAAACAACGATTATCTCGGATATGGTGAACTCCAATCCCCAAACAATGGCTTAAATTGTGTAGTTTAACAAAATCTACATTTTTGTGTGCAAGATTTTGTCTGTCTCACGGTTTACTAATTATGCAAAGGTCAATCAAAATGAAGAGGACTTCAGAGGTTATTCTAAAAAAATTCAACATATAGACTTTATCTGTCATAAAAATAACTTACATAGACTATTTTAATCGAAATCGTTAGAGTAATTTTTGAGAAAATAAAAAACTTCGAAAACGTTTCCGTGTAAAGGGTAGTGTGGGGTGGGGGATTTCTTTGAAAATCTTCTTGTCGCATTCCTGAAGGATGCTGAACTTTTATACCAAGTTTGGTTTTCAACCGACTATTCCTTTTTGAGTTATGCTGTTCAAGACACACACACACACACACAGTTTTCTAAAAATGCTTTTTTGGGTTCAGGGAGCCTCAAAACATATATTTACAGAGAAATTTCGACATCGAATTTTTGGGTGGAATACAGCTCTTCCCATACTTTCTATACGTAGTAGGGAAAAATGAAATAAAATAATAAAATCTGTAATACTAAACCCTGGCATCAAATTTTTTAAATCAGGGCTTATATTATCAGACCTTGTAATTTATTGAATCTCAAAATCATTTACAATTTTAAATACAATAATTGTACAGATTAATTATAAAATAATGTAATGTAATAATAAATAACATTTTAAAAATTGTTTATTAAATGTTAAATTTTTGTTTAAATTTATATATCTAAATCCTTTAAAAGTAACTCTGTAGTTAAATAATTTTACAAAAATTTATAAGAAATTATAATAAAATCAATAGTTAAAGAAATTATTTAATTTTTACAAAATACCAAATTTACTTTAATCAAAATAATAATAAAACAATTTAAATAATAATAAAGCACATTAAAATTAAAATTCTTATAAAGTGTAATCCAAATTGTTACATTTCACATTTATTTTAATTTTTATTTTTAAATTTTAATTTATGTTCATTTAATATTTCAAAATGCAATAAATTAATAGATATTATTTAAATATTTAACACTCAAATACAATTACTGGTATCCAGCAACAAAATAACTGTATCCAGTTATTCCGTAATTAAAATTAATTTGAGGCAGTATTTTTAACACTTAAATAATTTCAGTCTAATTATATATATAAAATTCAATACCAGCCCGCCTTAAAGCAATATGTGTATGTAACAAAATATAAAATGTGTATATTACAGCCATTGTATATGTTTATATTATTGTATACATGTGTAATAATGTTATGTGAATGTATTACGTAATTTCATAATGTAGGAGGTGTGCGAATAATTGGTTAAAAGTTGGTAACAATGAGGTAACTTTGAGGCAATAATGAATTTGAAAGTTTAACAATACTACTTGTAATTCTTGGAAGCAATAATGTAATTTTTGTGATAGTTTATAAAATAGCCGATCAAAAACCAGAAAAAGCTTTAGTTAAATGAATGTATTCTATTGGAATAGGATTAGCCAATCAGAGACTTAAAATACAGAAATTTACAAATGCGGCGGCAGAAATCAAGTCAGTTGCTTGTAGACAGCGATCATAACTGGACGTGTTGCTTGCAGACAGTGTTCCTAACCGGACGCCAGGTGTGTCCTCGAGAAATTTAATACGCATTTTGTATGAGAAAATAGTTTACGTGTTTAAAAGGTGCAAGTATTTAATAAAAGAATTTTACAGCTCTCTATATCAGTGAAGTGTCATTTAAATCTTGTTAAGAATTACTAAAAAGGAGTGAATAAAAAAAATTAAAATCTTTGTAAGCCTACATTCTTCAGTCGCACCACCTCCCTGCTAAGACATTCATGTCTCTAAAAAAAACAAAAATACTGACGCAGCCGAGGCAAACATAAATATATAACATTTAAAGAAGCAGTCAAAATTACAAAGTTAATATTTTTAAATTTTGGGACGAAGGCTAACGGGTACCATACGTGCGGTTGCAACTACTTCAAGTTCGGCTCCCCAACAGTTGAACTACAATAAAACTCTTAAATAAAATAACTTCATATTGGCTCCCAAAGCGTGGGGTAAATAACAATACAAAATAACAACTTCTTCAAATCTAAATCTACATTATCCTAAGCTGCCGGTATCCGGCGGCCACGTAGTAGGGAAACTAAAAAAGTGTTAGTGTTTACACTAAAAGCTTACATCATAGTAGCAAACCCATGGATAATTTTGTAGTTGAAATACATGTATCACTCACTTATGTGTTGAAACATAATACTCTTTATTTCTTTGTTTTATTGGTGTTATTTTCAGTGTCTACATAAACTATAATAACACAGGGTCATTTATAATGCCAGTTATTATGTTTTGTCTTAACTAAGTTTCACGAACCTGGCGGCAATACTCACTTCAAGTCAAACCAACCCTGACGGCACTTTTTGTATACAATTTATATAGTGCTTCTAATAGTAATCGATTATCAGTACTCCATCGATGACAGAATAAGTTGTATTCCGCAACAGGAGTCAAGCATTTGTATACCTCTTGAAGAGGAGAAAGAAATAACATTTACAAGCCTGAGCTATTAAGAAATAAAGCATGTTCTCCCTCTCGAAATGCAGGCTTGTTCCCTATTTCAATGAAGTCATTCTGAAGACGTGTGTGCGTGTTGAAATATTAAAGAGGTTACTAAATGGTAAAAATTGCCAAAAAATGATGTTTTACTTCTTTGTACGCTCATTAATTGGAATTTTTTCCCAGTTTATACATATTGTCATTGTATGTCAATACTTAAATTTTAAATAATAAACCCATGCAAGTTTGTTTTCTCTACGTTTGCTTGGAACAACTTTTTCTATTAATGATATATATATGTTATTCAAGATAGGTAAATTAAGCTTTTGAATGATAAAAGCATTCCCTAGGTGGTGTTGTGGATCTACTATGGTGTTACTAAGATGGTTAATTATTTAAAAAACAAGCAATTGGCAATAAGTTTTAATAAAAACATAGTATAAATGAGAAAAAAATATCATTTTTCCTTAATAGGCAAACCTATTGGATGAAAGTTGATCAGTGAACTTAGAAGGCATGGAGTTATATTATATAAAAATTTCAGTCTTGTATCTTAAACACTTTGAGATAATGGGTCATGAGTTTAGCAGATTGGCTGGATAGAACTTTTTAAACTCACCTTAAAAGCGCCTTCGTCCACAAGCTATTAAAGTGAGCGGAGAAAATCACTGGAGTCAATGTCTCGGATTAAAAATTTTGCGTTAAAATTGAAACTTACTGTAGATAGAGACAGACAGAAATTGATAAATTGCTTCCAGAAGTATGTAATGCAGACCGTAGTATCACGGAAGCCAGGATCAACTATGAACGCTATTGCAGAGATCATTATTCTAATCCCAATGTTCTGAAAGGAGACTTAAAATTAATTTTTATAAATCGTCGGTACACTGTATTTTAACAAGGCACTTACAAAAGTGAAGAGTCATTGCATCTCCACGATATGCGAGAACGGTTATACATCTAAAAACGATTATAATCGGGAAGCAATCTCTCGTCCAGCCTACAGATGGTGCATGACTTCATCCGATTATTGCCTTGTTTACCAAACTGAAACTTGGTTCAGCGCTATACAATGAAATTGCTCTTATCCGACATAGAAATAGTTGTTAAACTCCAAGGGGATTATTTTGAGCAATGCTGAGGAATTTATACAGAAAAAACCTTTGTTCACATGATTTTTCTATCCACTATCGTTTATCTTTACATAGCTTCTACAAAATATTCTTACGGACGCTTATTTTTCTATGGTTAATTGAGATAAACGTTTGCAGAAATAGTTTTCTTACACGTTGTTGTAGGGATAAGGGGATAGAGTAAACCGAATCGATAGTCCCATGTTTAAAAGTGAGCCATTATAGACTGGTCTTTAACATTCATAGCGCTTCCATGACATCGCAAGAAACAACTGAACAGCGCCAGCATTTTAAAAAATTACAAACCATGTAAAAATTAAAACCAATTATAAGTGAAATCTCGGAAATAGCTGTCACAAAAATATTTTTGAAAGAAAATTTGTTTCCAACCTTTTATGATTTATTCATTACATAAAGTATAGATAATTCCTCGGAATGAAGACCTCACAGGCTACTCCTAGAAAGTTCAAGATATACATATTATTCGTCACGCAAATATCTTGCGTACATTTTTTAGTCATAATCGTTAGATGCAATTTTTAGAGAATAATAAATGTCCAATGTTTTTCCATTTAAAGGGGTAATTTTCTTTGAAATCTTCGTGTCACGTCTTTAGAAAATGTTGAACCTAATTACTAATTTTGGTATTTTTAGAACATTTCGTTTTAGAGCAATGCTATACACACGCGTGCACATTTTCCTATATATGCTGTTTTTGGATTCAGGGCCTTAAAAAAATAAACTTACGTGAAATTTCGACATCAAATTTTTGGTGGAATTCGTTACACCTTCTATACGTAGGTACTAGAGAAGGTAAAAACTGCAAGATGGTAACGATTATGTATAGTATTTTTGATATCTTTGTATGGTTTGAGAGCAGGTTAAAATACAATATATCCCCCAGGGGCTTACTTCGGTAAGTACGGGATTGGCGTTCCCGGGGTCCCGAGCCACCGGTCCTCCAGGTTTTGGGGGTTGGGTTAGGCTCAACAGCCCTGCCCGTAAAACTGCAACGTTCTCCATCCTTTATGTGTGGACAGCCGTTTTAAGAAAAGTTTGACAAGAGCTTCTGAATGCGAATACTCCGGCAACAATGAAGCTACAGGTGTACAGCACAGAGAATAGCCTTGGTGCCAAGCTAGATGATAATACCCTGCTCGGATTTGGTGGAGAACGATATGTCGCTGCATGTAATTGATAAAGTTTGTGTTACGTAATGAAATGGAAGGGTTTTTCGAAAGTAGACAAGTTTTGAACGTCATTGGAAGAATATGCCAAACGAGAATACATACTTGGCTCGTAATCGCCTGGGAAGATACAATATGGACGAAATGTAAAAACGAAAATCGGAGAGTGAGAAAAATTCCTTAAGAGAGAAGCAGATGAGGCTAGAGCAAAAATTGGTGTTTGCTGTCTAGTGAGAGTATCCGGCTATCCAACAAAGAGAGCTACAGTAAAATATATAGGTTGTGTGGAATTCAATCTAGGCTAATTAACTGGTGTCAAGTATGGTGTGACTGATGGGAATGTTGATGGCAACAAATCCTTGGACTGCTCGCCGAAGTATGGTGGACTTCTTAGACCTGTGCATGTTGAACTTGCAGATTTTCTAGTAGAAGATTCTGAGCTGGATGGACTTGAATAACCCAGTGTTTTCATTCATTATTGTCTCTTATTCTGAATTTTCTTATATATTTTGCTAAAAACTGTGTACTAAATTTGAATATATCATTTTGTATGTTTCGTTTTTGTTCCTTTCCTGAGTCTTATGGTGTTCAAAGCTTTTATTGTTTTTGTACCAGGGTGTGGCGCTGATGACCCCAGCAGTTCTTCGCCACCCAAAAGAATACTAAAATACAATATATAATTGAAGTCATGAGCACACCCATTCACAGTATTGGACCTATGACAGTGTAGCATGTACACTCGGTCAATTTAAAACTGACCAGCGTCTGAGAGACGGAGCTGGAACCGGGTACTTCCGTGAGCTCTCGGGACAGCCAGGCTTTCTTCACAAGACTACGTACATTCTTGTTGTAGTTATAATGGGGAACACAACTATGATCACAAAAGTCTCCAGAGAAAATAATTCATACATGAGATTTCAAACAGACATATGTTAGTCGTTCGGTTTGAATTCTGATTGGCTCAACTTGCTTGACCGACATCTCTTACTTGGGATTCTCCTCAGGCCTTAGAGACAGACCTTAGGTTCTAAAATTGCAGTGATTGGAGGTTCGTAAAATTATAAAACAAAACAGACAACAAAGCAAAAATCTTGTCACTTGTGAGTCATTTACTTTCGAACATTTTAAACTTTACACTGTGCGTTAACAAAGAATTGAAAGACTAACGTGCAAAGAGAAAAAGGGAAAGCATTTTACAGTATTTCAGTTCGAGTTACACGCCTGGTGTTTACATCTCCAGATCATGTTTTAACACATAATGTATTTGCCTGACTCCCGTATTGTAAGCAATCTCTGGACGCTTCACCTGCACAAACACATCGGTATCACAGGTCTAGTTATTCGTGGAAGGGGAGAAAGAAATGGAGCAAGCCAAAGAGCTCCACAGTGAAGCCACTTTCGCCAAGAACACTTAGACAGCATTTTCTGCCAAATGTAGCTTTGCAGACAATGTATGTACATGAAATTTTATACCCTAATATGCATTATGGTTAACCTCTTGTGTTAAATTATAAACTACATAAGTCATTTATTGCGTGGAAAGAATACCTGGGAAAGAGGTTCATCGCTGTTTCCTAGCAAATTTAGCATTATTTAAAAGAAATGCGTTTACAAATGTTTTCGTGGATACAAAAATAAACATTCAACAATTTTATTTAGTTTTGTGATTTAAACGCAAACAATGGTAAATTGTACCTTTTTCTCTAGGCAGTTTGTGGCATAGTGCGCAAGGTCACAATACCTGCTTTCCCCTTCCCGTTCAGGGTCATTTCCTTGTCTGTACTGCAATGCTATGTTGATTGCATATCTATTGCATGTGGTTATGCGAACGACTGGCTGAGGAGTGAAGCGCATGCGCGCTGTTTCCTTTCTCGCCCCCATCAAAAAGTGTAGTGTTTGTGCAGTGCTTTATCCTCGCGCTGCTACCACCTCAGCTTGGTTTACCGCCGAAAGGTGTACAATATCCCCGTAACCATTTAATTTTCTCATAGTTATAATTAAAATTATAATAAGCACATACATTATCATGAGAAATGTTGGGAATTTTATACTCTTCTATCCACACATCCCTGGCACCTTAGGAAATTTAAATTCATACTCGAGAGTTCATTATCCGAAATTGAGTGAATTTCTCGCCTGATGTTTCCTTTAAGTTTGTTGCATAAACCTTAATTTTCAAGTCCCTCCATAAATAAAAATGGCATACAATTAAATGAGGGGATTGTGAGGTCCATAAACCTTTACTAATTACCCTAGCTTCAAAAATTTATCGAATTGAATTTCACGATACATCAGGCGGCATGCGCGGTTGCAGGGTCTTGTTGCAAAATTCAGACCGACATTTTAACGTCGGTCAGCTGTTCAAAAAATGGTGGGAGTGTGACTTTTCCGGAGCTGAATTCCATTTAAAAATACAGGTTCTGTTATTTTGTATGCATTTACCACACATCAAGGTTCGCGACATGCAAGGAAATCTCGTGTGTAAAATCGGGTTTCTCTGTACTCCAATATATCTTTATTTGGCGACGAAACATACAAATGCAATCATGCTTCGTCAGAGAATAATATTAAACGCGGGTCAATTACTCAATTATTTAGCAAAATCCAGTTACAGAAATTTACCCGACTCTGATAGCCATATGAAAAAGAATTCCTGCTGCCGAACTTCGGAGAGTGAGCGAAAATATTTACACGAGATATGCTGCCTGTTTGAGAGCAGGTCAACATTTCCAGCATCTATTATAAGGTAAGGATCTTAGTCCACCTCTGCCGGCTGTCTCGCACAATAAAGAGAGGCCGCGAGTGGGTTCGAATACAATTTAACTACCCTATATTCAGCATAAATTATGTGCGGGCACTTTCTTTGCTTCGACCTTCACGGAAGAAGTTTCGTGTAAGAGATACACATAAACTGACAACACCAAAAACGTAGATATCGTTAAAATACACAATTTATTCCAAATTCCAGCATTACCGAGATATCGGTTAATATTTGTTTGAATATTTAAATAGCTTTGTCATTTTTAAAGTGTCGCTATTCAGTTGTTTCTTGCGATGCAATGAAGAGAGTATAGGATCTCTAGGCCAGTACATAGACACCAGTTTTTAAACATTGACTATCGATATCGCTTTTTCACCTATAACTGTGTAATGCAAACGTTTATCTCAATTAACTTGAGGTAGAGGAATAAAGTTTTGGATGTTTGTAGGTGCGATATAAAACGAAACGATAGTGGGTAGAGAAAGTCGTGTGAATGTAACACAGAGTTGTTTTTTATTGAGTACCTCCTTAAAAGTGTTGTAATAATATCCCAGTCCTGTACAGTAGCTAAACCATAATTTTGTAAGGGATATTTGTGGTGTTTAAACAGCATGATTAACTTAAAGCATAAAACACAGGGTCCGGGAAGGGAGGGGGAAAAAAAGGCGACATTTGCCGCGAGATTCTTGTCCCGCAATCGCGATAGCCGCATCAACGTTCGCGGCCACCAATCCTGCATAATAACGCATCGTTAAGCAGAACACGTTAAAACACGAAGTGTATGATTCAGGCAGTGTCGCCGGGTGGTAGCAAGCAAAGCTAGGAAACCCACCCACCCGGGGGCTGTTGGACATCGCGTCCCGTGCCGTGCGTGTCCTGCAATCAATACTAGGGAAAACAAAGTAGCGATCATCCACTCTCCCCGCTATAATACAGGGAGGGATGCCATGCACGAGGGCTGCTGAACTAGGGGTAAATAATGCATGGTAAGTGGAAGACAGTAACGCAACGTTTTGGCTCCGCTACGAGGTGCATTTAAGATATCCGATTAACGTACGCTTTTTTCTTCTAAATCTCTCACATGAGTTAGTCTAGCCTCTATCGCTTATTATTAAGTATACAAATTATTCTTATGAAAGTTTATTTTCCTATCTTTTCATTTCGTTACAGATATAACGGGAATAGCGATAGTAAAAACTTTTTTAAAACTTTTTAGCGATATTTCGGCCTGATTAAGAATACATAAAAAAAAGAACTCTGTAATAATTATAGCTTAGGAATTATTAATAATTCATTAACATTCAATTTGATAAATTTACATAATTTTAAAGCCATAGTATTAAGAAATGTATCAATCGAAAGCCCTTCAGAAGCTGTAAATGATTTAAGTTTCAATAATATTGTTAAATAAATAAAGAAAAACTGCAAGATTTAGGCAAAAATAGAAGTAGCTTCATTTTAGATGTCCATTATGTTTTCCGAGCGTGGGGCCATAAAAATCGAAACCTTCTTTTGTACTTCGTGGATTTGAGGCAAGTTCCAAGGGTAAACAGACATTTCTTACAGTTAGGCTTTGAATTTTCAACCAGGGAACCAATAAATGTAGAATAAGTGCGAGAACCAGTGGAAACATAGGAAGACGCAGTGACATGTATAAAATTTGGAGTCGAGCAGTCGTTATATGTGAATGCGAGCGTGGTTTAAAGACAGTTTTGTCATGATTCTTCGTTGAGGTAACACGTAGCACTCCGGATCAGAAAGGAACGCTAACTTTC
Source organism: Deroplatys truncata (assembly GCA_030765065.1). Lineage (NCBI taxonomy): Eukaryota > Metazoa > Arthropoda > Insecta > Mantodea > Mantidae > Deroplatys > Deroplatys truncata. The sequence continues at coordinate 670,205,523 of CM060990.1, forward strand.
CGAAATTTGATAGGTACCGCGCAATTATACAATTATAAAGTGATGTAGGTAGAAAAAATTATATAATGTGCTAACTGTATTCTTCTATATAATTATACCCAAGCTCACAAACGAGTTAATGTTAGTCAAGTGACTATTTCAAGTTCGCGCGAATCTAAAGAACGGTGATAGGTCACCGAGATATTAAATAACTAGCCGGAGCAAACTTTACTGTTCCAAGAGACAATAGTGGGAAGACAGTGAGAAAAGTGAAAACAGTGTTTCTTTCAAGGCAATATCCTGGTGTCACTACCCCTCAATTCTACCCTGACAACTGTAGGGAATTTCAGGCCGATTCGCCGACAGTTGACCCTGAGATCGACGAGAAGTGCTTCCTGGCTGACATCGGCGATTACGAGTCCTGAAGCCTTCACCTACAACGACGCAGAGACGAGAACGACTGCGAGGTAAGATTAACACAACGAAGTAGCGCGCTGTCAAAACGCTACAAACCGGACGCTATACGCTGCCCTTAAAATTGCATATTCTTTCCATGATATCATGACAAATAATTGAAAATCGACAGGAGTTTAAAAGAATGGCTAAGTATTGAACAATTCGAAACATCAATAACGTATATCTCGAAATGGCTGATTAACACAAAAAAGTTATTTAAAATAAATTGTGTTTTAAAGAGCTCTACATTTTTTGTGTAGTACCTTTCCATCTAGCGCATAACCTTACCAGGTATATACCATTATAAAAAATTCCTTCCGAATGAAGAGGACTTTACAGGCTATGCCCAGAAAATTCAACATATACATTTTATTCATCATGTAAATATCTTTAATATATATTATTTTAATCAAAATCATTACAGCCATTTCTTAGAAAATAATAAATTTGAGAAATCCTCCATGTAAAGGGTAGTTTGGTGTGGGGATTTTCCTCAAAAGCTTTCTGTCCCAGATTTGGAAGGTACTGAATTAAACATTAATTTTGGTGTTTATCCAGACCTTTCTCTAAAAATTAAGGCGCCTTCAAAACATATATTTCCGGTGAAAACTCGGTGTCGAATTTTTGGTTGGAATGCAGTACCTTGTCTATTTGCTAGGTAGGTGGTAGAGAAAGTAAAAATACTGTATTGCATTCACACGACTTTCTCTACGCACTCTTCTACAAATTATTATTACAAATACTTGTTCTTCTACTTATAATTTGACATAAACTTTCATACACATTTCGTTGTAAGTATAAGAAGGCTAAAGTGGTAGATTATTTAAAAAAAGCAGGTCGTTATGTAATGCCTTTGAAATTTCGTGCTGTTTGCATGGCCACGAGAAAAAGAGAACGACTTACTATATTAGCATTTGAAAATCCAAATCAGTGGTTATCAACACGAAAATTTGACATAAATTATGTGATTTAACGAGATCTACGTTTTCTGTGTATCTCTTACGGTTTACCAGTGATACAAAAGTAACTCAGAATGAAGTGGACTTCACAGACTATTCAGAAAAAAGTTCAGGATGTACATTTAATTTGTCGTGTAAATATATTGAATATATTATGTATTGATCAAAGTCGTTAGAGCCATTTTTATAGAAAGAAACGAAAAGTTTCATTCTGGGATGGGTATTTTCTTGTCACATCTTTGGAGAATATTGAACTTGAATACTAAATTTGGTATTTATTGTTTTTAAATTATATTGTTCAGACACACGCACAGACAGAGATACATTTCTAATTTTGTTTTGATTCAGCGATTTTCGGTGAAATTTAAATATCGAATTCTTGGGTGGAGCAAATACCTTCTCTGCCTACACGTACGTGGTATAGAAAGTAAAACCAAAACTTGAAACCAAATTTTTAATTTTATTCTACTCGGGTGTTAAATTTGAGTCAAGAGTTTTAACACTAGAGGCGCTGTTGTGGTCGTTTTGATTCATGTGTGTATTTATTACTTCTATTAAAAAATAGGAATGAAAACCTCTACCTTTCTCAGAATGTAGTGTTAAATGTTTACCTCAAATTTGAAGAAAGAAAAAAAAGTAAAGCAATTTTAAAGCTTTTTCATTTCTACCTAGAAGCGCCAGTTGGGTTATTTTGACCCATTAAATTAGCAAACCCAGATTTCCATCAAGAATAGTTATACGTATAGGTTATACAGCGGGGGGGGAACACTACGCCCACTTTGACCTGTATTGATCTTTCCGGTAGGAAGGGATGAAGCGAAGAAACCACAGGAGGCTATAGGCTGCAGCCAGATAGGCTACTGCTAGAGCTTCCTAGAGAGTGCGATGAACGTCCCGACGACCAAGCAGCCCTCTGGTGTCCACGGGGTGTACTATTTCCTTTGAGCATGTATCTACGCTATCTGTCCGACTTTGTTATACAAGACAAAACCTGGAGGCACACTTAAAAGATGAGGAGGAAACGGAATGAGAGCGAAATGATGGAAAAGAAAATCGTGGTAGAGAAGAAACCACCCCAGCATTTACCTACCGTGCCGGGGAAACAACGAAAAACCCATGGGTCAGATTGAGCGGTCGCCGAGGATCAAACCCGGGACCTCGGGACCACGCGTTACCGCGGCGCCACCTCGCTCGGTTCCGTCAAGAATATTGTTTGCATTGTTTGTGTTTAGTAAAATATATTGTTGCCCTGTATAGCTGTCTGGAGCGGTTTTGTTCTTACATTGTTGCATTTTACACCCACTGTTTAAAATACCTTGTACACAACAGAAATGTAGCGCATATTAGTTATGCAAGATGAATTCAAGGAGAAAGTAGCCAGACCTCGAATTACTGCCGAAAGTTCAGGTACTTCCGTAATAATTAAAAAGAGAAGCTGCTGCCAAATAATGAAATGTAATAAAACCAATACGAAGTGTTACCAGTATGCAAGAAATGTTTGTAGAAAACGCACTATAAAGGAAGAGAAACGCTTCCTTCGTGTATAATGCTACAATTTCTCAAAATGCGTCTAATAATAGCCATAATATGAGAAAGGTGTTAGTTTTTACGTTAACATGTTGCATTATGATGGCAAACCTAGTGGATGTTCTGTAGTTGAACTACATCTGTATTCAAGCATACGTTAACAAGCTCTTTATTAATGTTATTTTCAATTACTAAATAAAAGATAGCACAGGTTTTTTATTTTTTTATTCCTTTGCTTCGAAGGTCTACCTGGGCAAGAACCTAAGCCCAAGCCCCCTCCTACAACCTAGGGTCAACGCCAATCTAACATGCTGTCTACCAACTCTCACTCATGGTTGGTACCGGAGAACATCGAGGTGTCTCACAACACCGCCTGGGCGGAAAACCAGCCAGATGTACCCAATCACCCATGGATATCGGGAACCACTGCCCCGCCGAGTCCAACCCAATCCGAACAACTCCCTATCGAAAGGGGCTCGAATGTTCGGCCTAGCGTACTTCTAGTGACATCAGAAGTACCACGAGTGCTAGGGGTCCGCAGCGCTCGCAAACTCCTCTCCTACGGACAAAGATTCAAGCATACCTTATCAAGCTCTTTATTTCTTTGCATTATTAATGTTATTTCCAATTACTAAATAAAAGATAACACAGCAGCAAATTGATGATATTTATTATACGTTGTTATAACCAAGTTTTACGAAATTGGCTAAAAAGTTCTCCTTGGGGCAACATGACCCGACACATTTAGGTATACAATGGGTATAGGTTATTCAAAGGAGGAGGAAATCTCGCGCACTGCGACCTACAGAGATGTAATATGGCTACCACCCTCTAGGAGGAAGGGATGAGATGAAGAAATCACAGGAGGCTACAGGCCATATAGACGCGCGGAAGTCCCTAATGTTTCCAAAATCGTATGCCGACCCCAGGAAAACCACCAAAAATACATAGACCAGAGTTGGCCTTCGCCGAGGATCATACCCGGAACCTCCCGAATGCCAGTCGCATTCGTTACCGCAGCGTCACTTCACTCGGTTAGGTATACATTTACATGGCGTCTCTGGTGTTAGAATTGAAATTTCATCTAGTTTTAGATTACCATTGTGTCATTTACATTATCAGTAAATTAAACGTTACGTTAGAAGTTACACTAAATAAACTCTTAAATGTTGCAAAACACACATTGATTTGCGGTAGTAGATCTAATGCAAGACACATACACCGAGGTTCCACTTAACTGAAAGCCGCTATCGGCGAGCTTGTTTAACGGGAAGTGGTTTACCAAAGGAAGCACGCGTACTGCAGGAAATCATGTAACGTTAAATAAGACCACAAGGTCTTAGCGTTGCAACTCCAGTCTGTATTAAATCCTTCCGTTCTATTTTTCTTCTTGCTCTTGCTGTACTCATGGTCTGGTTAACGCTGCCATCGCCCTAGTGGTCTTAAATTGGAGAGCCATTGTTTTCCGTTTACAGATAGCTCCTTGAATTAATATCACATCAAACTTAAGAAGAAAGAAATATATATGATGTGTTGCGTTCACATGAGTTTCTCTCAACACTGTTTCTAATAACTGTTGGCTGCCTTCTTAGGGTTGCTTACACCCAGGCTCCGTGAGGTTCGCATTCGGGAGGCCACTCTGACCTGGGGATATTTTCGTGGTTTCCCCAAGTCGGTAGGTGAATTTTGGAGTGGTTCCTCTTCTACCACACGTTTCCTGTCCAGAATTTCCTATCCTTTCATCTTCACATGTTTCAGGGTTGTGGGATCAGACGACCGCGTTGTATCGGGCGGTGGAATTTCTGCTGTGGAAAGGTTTTTTTTTTCCTAGCGCTTAGCTGAGACACGTTTTATTCCGAGACTACCAGGTTGAAGATAGCTAAGGCGGTATCGTACTGCCGTTATTCTAGAAGCATTAGGGACCCCGTCCTTGCTAGGCGCATCATCGTCCGGATCTGATCGCCATTCGTATCTCCCCTTCATCTCTTTCTCCCAGAGGTCACGTTGGAAGCACATGGGCCTACGTTCTGTGCTTCAGTGGCTGGAGGCCCGTTCGGCTGACTGATCCTAATCCTTGGGTTACTTATTCCTGGGATGTGCTCCTCTCCCTCCTTGCATCCTATATAAATTATTTCAGTCCATTTTTATCTTCTTGTGTGGGAAGTTTGGCCATTCCTGCTCTGCCATTTACCTGCCATAAGAATTCAATTCCTAAAACATCTGTTTTACAACATGGAATTTACCTAGTGACACACTATAATCTATAAGAGAATGCTGGAACTGCTGTAAAACTATACAATTTAAAGCCCCACATCTCCTCAAAAACTACATTTTAATGCTCTGATTATAATGCCGCATTTTATCAATTTAAAAGTACACCTAAATGCATATATTTGGTAATCTTTTAGAATAAATTATAGGGTTTCATAATTTCCTGTTCTTAGTAATTATTTAAAAAACGGATGTGTAATAGAAATACGAATTCAGACTGAAATAAATAATAACGAAACCTACATCAACAAAACCTTAATATCAAACTGTTACTTTAAACACAAATCATTGACCGAAGAACTTAAATATGCATGTAAGTAATATTCCGGGCGGAATTGGTATTGATTATAATACCATTTAGTCCTGAATTCTTCTTTTAGAATAAAACAATTTCCGAAATTTTCATTGCATTATAAATCAAAACTGGGAACGTTTAACGAAAGTTTTCGAAGTTTTTAATAGGATAACTAATGCGATTTTTGGTTATCTTCGCTAGTAAATGGAACTTGGAACTGCTTTCTTTATATGGCCGGCCTTCCGATACTCCTCCCACTTAGTTTTGCTTCCCACCGAACGCACTCATATCGTGGACGACTAGTAGATGATCACCCACCTTTGCCAGCCTTGCCTGAGTGCTCCATAACACTCCTCAAGTCTATACAGAGGATTAATGAAGATAATGCTTATTCCTTAACTGAAGTTATCGTTTACCTGTTTTATCAGGTATTGCTTCGTCTACAACAACTACAATTGCAATCGTGGGGACCAATAACAAGTTGAACTGCTTGCGGTATATAAACACCTGACTTGAGTTTGTGACAACGCAAATGGTTGGTTTATACACGCGCACTCCTTAAGGGTTAGCTAATCCTAACGCATTGCATCAGACAAGTATAAGTTTAGTAAGAAGCTTGAGCAAATTAGGCTGTCGAGCCCAGTTCCAAAAATGCAAGACTGTCTTGAATCTATTTAGGAATCATATTAGCATTTTTGGTAGCTCCCCTTCATTCATTCCCAATGAGGTAATAATAATACCCCTAACCCCAATATTTATTTGACCAGGTGAACAAAGCATGGGGATAAATCCTTGGGCAGAATATTCGCGAAGAGTTTTCATAAGGAACAGTTTGAATGATCATAGCAACGAGTTTGATTTGTGACGCCATTGCACATTCTCCTTTACTGCTCTCCAAGCAGTTCAAACACTCTTAGTCATGCCGAATTATAGAAATATCACAAAAAAGACAATTTATTTGTATTTAGAGTGATGTCAGAAACTAGACCACCCATTTTAATACACTTTCACAAAACACCCCATGCTTACGCACTCCCAAGTTAATACTGAACATGCATGCTGTTGTATCACCCATTTTTCCTCAGATTTTGAACATATTTCATGCCGTTTTATAATAAATATCACGACATTTTGGGTATGTTAACTGTAACAGAAATATGCAATAAATAAGAAAAAATAGCTCAAAAAATTCACCGTAAATTTTCATTTTGTTATTTTCTTGGGAGCTACAAGTTTTATAAGCTCATTAATTAATTCTTGCAGTATTGTGTAACACAGCTAGTAGAGAATGTCCTATAGTTCAATAAAACAAATTTTAGAGATTCTACAAAAAGAATCTTGATTTATAAAACCTGTTATCATATGACATAAATTCTGCAATAGCAATATATCTGTGAAGGGTGAATTCTTTCGACGGGATGTGGTGATGGGTGTTGTCTCGCCAAAAAGAAAGAAAGAAACAAAGAAAAGAAACAAAAAAACTTGACAGTCCCTCATAGTACTTGCATCAGCCAAGATACACTGGTGGAGTCATAAGTCCATATCTCGTTAATTAACTTTTTCTGGTTAAAGTTTTGACTACTTTGTTCAGAATTACTCGTCCATCCTAACAAACTCCTCACGTTAATATACCAGATGGCACAAACAAACCGTCTTTTGCAGTTTTATGTTTCCCGCATACATAGGTGCAAAGGAAGTTGCCGCATTACCCCTGTTCAAAGGGGCAGTGCAGGTACAAAGCGAAAGGTCACTGAGGTAGTGTTGTCTGCAGGTGTTTACGTGGTAGTTTCGTACTGATAAGCGTCTCGTGGTCGTCTATTTGCACTTCGGGCCACGTCATTCAGACAAAAAGGTAACGTTCACCAATAACGAACACACAGATATGGCTATAATCTGTGCAGAGACGCACCAAAATGCAGCTGAGACTCGAAGGCTGTGCTCTGAACATTTTCAGACGCGGCATCTGTCTACTGCGCACTTTCTTCAGAAATAATATTAAGAAATGATTGATCATTCCAGGTAGAACGTAGGCCTGAGAAGCCCTTACATCAATTTGTCCACCAATGCGCGGGCACGTTTTTGCACATGCTTATTGTGAATAAGACACTAATAGAAAGTAATTTATTTCTAAGTCACGTTTAGGGGTACATAAATATAATAAAACTATAATTTCGTTTAATCTTGTTAACTTTGCTGCATCAATTGGTGCCATATAGTTGTACAGATTGTAGATTAACTGTTACGGAACTAAATGACTTAATACGTTTGCTAAGGTTTGCGTCAAGCTCCAATGCTGAATTCTTGCTAAATAGCGAATTGCTTATTAAATAACCGATAACACCCCCCACACACACACACATATAGGTACTCTCACATTCAAACACCAGACTCTGGGCATACCACGGAATGCTTTTGTTTAAACACAATGGAATGCAGCCGGGAATCGAACCCGGAACACCTCATATAGTAGGCAGTTTCTCTACCGAATGAGCTATGAGACGGTAATAGCAGTTAAAGTGTTCGTTTTCATTCATTGGTCTTTCTCTGTCAGTATGGGTCTCCTTTGCAGTTCTGCTTAGGCAAACATTTTGGCATCCGCGCTATCCGGTGTGAACTAACTTCAACTGAGGACGGCTTGTGTGGGCCACCTGGTACAAATACTGAGTTTCTCTTTAATGATGCGACTGGTAGCCTGCTGCTTCCACGGCTGTGCTAAAATAATCCGTGCAATAGTGCTGGATGGGTTTACCGTTCTCAACAATGCGAAAGAATATGAATATATTACGCTTATTTATCATCAAAAAGGTAGTCTAAATGAAGTCCCTCTACGTCTATTTAATCCTGGAAACTCTTAAACACATTTTTGAACATCCGACGAGTTTCTGCAGCCGAAATGTTGGGAAACATACGCTAAATACTTTTAATTGGTCGAGTGTATTGAAATTTGTTGCATAAACTGTATTTTTAACATTCCTCACATATATTAACCACACTTATTTATAACAGCAGAGAGAACAGGCTAGTCAGAAACACGTTGTAATGCCAGGCAATGATTTTCATTGACTCTTTCTACGACAGTCCTTATCTCGTTTAACCTTTCCTGGGTTAGAATATTCATAGCTGTTTCTTTTTGTACAGCACGGTTTTTTATTTTTTTTCTAACAATCTATAACTTGTGGGTTTGTTAGAAGCGGTGACACCAGAGAATTTCTGTATCAATTCAAGCTGACAGTGCACATGTGACTCCGTTCGAGCAAAACTTAACGCAGTAAAAGCACGCTGTTCTGCTATATACATAAAAGGTTATACTGAACTTCAAATGCGATACATGAGCCAGGCTACCGCAGGAAGAGGTCCTTTAACGCGATACCTGCTACGATATAAACCCAGTTGCGTCATTCATAACAAACCCTGTGCAATATATTAATAGGACCCCGGTTAGTAACAATAAAGAAGCCTTGAAATAACAAGGTCACTACAAAATGCATGGGGAGCGCTCCCGTACCTATTCCAAAGAGGACGTAATACGTACATCATTTATCACACTGATTTGTCATGCAAGCTGAAGCGTAAGCTTAATGTTAACTAAACACTAGCACTGATATGGCTGGGATGGTACAGGAAACAACATATGCAAACTGGCAAATAGGTTTCGGAAGACATTCACAATTTTAAGGCATACTTTATTAACTTGTTTTTCGGGAGAAGAAATTAAGAATCAAATTCATTGCCTGGCAATTACTTGCTTTTACTTTTGGAATATTATCGGTATGTCAAGCGGGGTTCAGGGAAAAACACAATACGGTAGAATATATAGTTATGTTAGTGTTGGAGTAAAACAAACGCGGAAAAAGAGGGAAAAACTACTGGATTTTAGATTTGCGTAAAGCGTTTGACTGTGATGAAAGGCAAGCACTCTGGGTGAAATTACGGGCGAAGGGTTTGTCAAGAAAAGTTATTAGCGCACTTTAGGCAATCAAAAAATAAAGTCGAGTTTTACGTAAAACGCAAAAAAAGTATCGAAGAATGTTACAACTTGAGGGGAGTAAGACAGGGTGGGGTATTCTTTCACCGGCACTCTTTAATTTTCTCGTGGACGATATACCGGAAGTGTTGGAATTCAATTGAACCTGATGCTTCTAGTATAGAAGACATCCTCATACCCGCTCTGCTATACACGGATAATTTAATTTTAATGTCCATATCAATTTCCGGGCTGCAAAGAGAACTAAATTGCTTAGAAGCATATTGTAAGGAATGGGGAATGGCGGTGAACGAAGTGAAAAGCAAACCGCTAACGTTCACCGCGTTATATAGCAGCAGGGAAATCAGGACATACGCAGGACAGACATTGGAGAATGTTAAAGTACGAGGGCAGTCCAGAAAGTCCCAGACGTTTTGGCCTATCGTGGCGATGAGTAGGGCTAGAGCCATCATCTTGGTGTCAGAACGTTCCTACATTCGGTACGCATCCAGCTGTGGTAGTGCGAGGACTGTGCCTTCCTTACTGTGCTCTCTGCGAATTGTTAAAATGTGCGCTGCAATAGAAAATCCCGCCACTTGTAAAGTGCGGTTGGCTAAAAAGAACAAACCAATTGAAATTTATCGGAAACTTTGTGATGTTTACAGTTACGGAATAATGAGTGAAAGCCGAGTCAGGCAATGGTGCATTGATTTTAAAAATTGCCGTACCAATGTTCACGATGAGGATCGTAGTGGTAGGCCTCGCCTTATGACTGATGAACTGTCAAAGCAAATCAATGACAAAATTCGTGAAAATCGTCCTTTGACGATTACAGAACTTTCGGAACATTTTCCCCAAATTTCACGGAGTTTGTTGCATCAAATTGATGCTTTGATACTGACGCTGAACTGCATGCCGGTGTAAACCAGTGGTTGAAGTCGCAGGCGGCAGATTTCTACAAAGAGGGCATTGAAAAAGTTGTGCCACGGTATGATAAATGCCTCAATTTGAATGGCGATTATGTAGAAAAATAGCTTAAGAGTGTACCTTTCAAATGTAGATAATAGACGTTGATACTTGCATTTTGTCCATTGTTTATTTCAAAACGTCTGGGACTTTCTGAATTACCCTCGTATTTAGGTTAAAATATTTACATTATCTATGAACGGAAGGTGGGGGAAGCACATAGACACCACGAAACTTAAATTCATAGTAAAAAACATGGAGCCATTAAAGTCGCTTATGAAAGTTCCTGATATACCAGTGAGGATAATGGGGCAGAAATTTGGGGTTAGGAAAGTATTGAAAAATTGCAGTAGATACAGCTCCACGTATGGAAGCCAAACTTGAAGGAGTTTAATTGTTGTGGTTGCACCACACACGTATTGTGGGAGATTGTTTCCTGGGGTGTTCGCCCCACGTACGGTACAAAGTTTCCGGTGGCCTTCGCCCCACGTTTACTTTACCGGTGACCTTTGCCCTACGTTTAAGAATCAACTTTGTATTTTAATGTTTATTTAAATATTATATATGTATGCCTCGGCTGCGTCAGTAGTAATTTTCAGAACACGTATCTCTTAGCAGGGTTGGTGTGGCTAAAGAATGAAGGCTTACACAAATTATAATGGTATTAAACTTTATTTTATTAATCTTTCACACGATTAAATAACACTTCACTAATGTATCCTAATGTAGAGCTGTGAAATTATTGTTAATTGTACTTTTAAACACTTAAACTTTATATTATTCTCACCGCAATAAAATTTCATGTCTCACACTGAACCCGTAAAAAATCTTAACTGTCTGCTTGGGTACGCAATCTTGTAGCATCTCCCGCCTGAATCTACACATTTCCTCTATTTCAAGTCTCTGGTTGGCTAAGGCTACTCCAATAGAATACTTTTATTTAACTTAAACTGTTTCTAGTTTTTGATTGGCTATTTATAAACTGTTTTAAATATTACATTATTTTCCAAGAATTATTAGTAACCTTTATTAAACGTTATAATTTGTTGTCTCAAGGTTACCTCATTGTTAGCAACTTTCGACTTTTGCTTTGTAATTCCGTTTGCTACGGAAAGCAGCTTGCTTCTATTCTCACAGCTCCTACATTGTTAAATTATGTAATATATTCACATAACATTATTATACATGTACATAATGATACAAACATAATACAATGGTTATTACATACACATTTTGTATATTATATTACACATATATTGTTTTATGGCGGGCTGTTATTATATTTTATGTTATATAATTGGACTGATATCATTTAAGATATAAAAATACTGCCTCAAAATTTAGCCAAATGCAAACGCATATTCTGAAGCGAATTCTACAGGTGGGGAGCGGTACTGCAAATTGTGAGATTCTTAAAGAATTCGGCTTATACAATGAAATCACACACTAAAAATAAGGGCAGTTGAATACTGGTTACGCATAGTACAGGGAGATCAGGCGCTTGTATGCGCGGTGTGTTTCAGGGAACAAGTGAGTTGGGATACATGTTGGGCAACGAAATTGCTCAGGGGCTTAGAAGAAATCGGAATAGGTTACACTTGGCTACAGGGTAGGGGCATGGGACGTAGCGGATGGAAGATAATTCAGAGACGACTACGTGATACTTAGACAGAATTTCGTTGTCTTCCGTGCTGTAGTGGTTACCATGAGTTCCCGAGGTCGCGGGTTAAAACCCGGAGCAGGGTGATGGATTTTTTCGGGCGTAAAAATCCTTAGCATGGCTTCTTTCGGAAGAGAATTAAAGCCGGTGGTCCCGTGTCGTAGATTTACGGCACGTAAAAGAACCTCAAGTCTGATAAAGAGGCCTCTAAGCAAAATTTCCGGTCTTTCACGCCCAATATAGAATGGGACGCTAAGGACCGCAGCAGTTAAACAGCGTCCATAAATAAAAATCAGTTTAATTTCAGACAGAATTTCAAATCACAGTGTACGGTTAAAACATCACTTAACTTACAGTGTCAAATAGCGTGGGGTTGGGGGACGGAGACCTATTTATATGACTGTACCCGAGAGGACAGAAGTGGTTTGGCGTGGCTAAGATTGGGCGCCTGGAAAGGAGGCAACAAATTAGCTGATGACACCGGAGTGAGAGTATATCCACTGGTGAAGGGGAACATGCAATCATGTTGTGGCTCAGTGCAGGGAAACGGAATTACTAAGAAAACATTTACCATCACAGTTTCTGGAGTCCAATAGGGGAATGGAGGCCTGCTTGAATGTAATGCTTGACGCGGGGTGTCATAAAATGGGTTTGTTTTTGTCTAAGATTCGGCAAAAAGGTTAATTGCCCTGGAAAGAGCGAGTTCTTAATGATCGGAGCACTGTATATATGTGATGTTACGTTTGTAATTGTAATTCAAACTTATTATTTTTTCATTCCTTTCTTTCTTCCTTCATTATGTTAGTATGTAGTTACCAAAAGTGTAGGTATATTTAATGTTATACACCCGTTAGATTATAGGAGCAGGAAAAGCATGTAAGGCCATGAAACTCATGCGATTGTTGTATTTTACAAGAGCAGACTGAATCTGTTCACAATAATAGCCATCCATCAACTACTAGTTTTGGAATATACGTAGAATTCCTGCCATTATTTGAAACAGTTTTATTGACCAGCTTAAAAATCTTAAACTAAAGTTATGCTTGCCAGCTTGTGTAAACCTCGTGTGGGGGTGAAAACTTGGAACTACGAACCTGGTAACATATTGCTCTAGCCTCTTAACGCATAAAATGAACTACAGTGGACTGCACACTCTTAAATGACGAAAAGCTTTTCTAAATTTGTAAAGCCAATATGTTCCAATTTTCAATTTAGTATATATTAATAACGCAATTTTATGACACCTTAAGCTGAACTTGAGCATTCGGAGAGAAAATCCTATACACATGCTACTTCATACCTTTGGTAAGAGGTTATAATAGTTCCATATTGTGGTGTATTAATAATTTGGGGGATTACATTAATGTTTTACATTGTCATTACCAGACACATTGTTGTTTACGTCATTCTTGGCTGGTAGCTTTGCTAGACACGAGTAGTGGGGAATAGCGTCGGTCTCAGTTTGGATTCCGTGAGAAACCGCAAGCGATTGGGAAATAAATCTAGGAATATGTGGGAAGATTTGTGTTATGGATTTTGTACACGTTTGAGCGAATGTCCACCAGGGCAAGAGCCAAAGCCCAAGCCCCCTCCTAAACCCAGGGCCAGCACCAAACGAGTGGCTCTCCAACCGTGGGGGTTTCCTCATGAGGGCAATAGTTAGTCTAAAAAGGCCCCCCGCGAGGATGGAAGTGGATACGGGCCTCGGGAACCACTGCCCGCCGAGTCCAACCCAATCCGAAGAACTCCCTATTGGGAGAGGCTCCAATGTTTGGTCCAGCGTACTTCTAGTAACGTCAGAAGTACTCAGGGTCCGCAGCGCACGCACCACGGCAGCTGAAGTGGTCGGAAACCCCTCCGTTCAGTAAAAACCCACGCCTTCCTCTTAACCTCCACACCACGTTTCGGTCCTCCGCAGCCAAGTAAGTATACGTCCCATCAATGTGCGTGATGGGTATAAGAAATTAATTTAGTTTTCATGTGAACAGCATGTAACAATATGTCAAAATGCTTTTTATATTTCGGATCACTTGCTGTACTGATAAATAAAATGAGGAGAAGGCACAAGACAAATATAATTAGGAACATTAACGAGTGATTTACCAGGAGATACAACATAGCTCACCATTTTACGACCCACGAGGCTGTGGTAAATTCTCATGAAGCCTCGTGGTTCCAAACAGAAATTAGTTTTGGTTCAATGTCACCCTGCCCTGGACTATGACATCCTAAGCATGTTTAAATGATAAAGCCTCATGTCGGTAGGGTTACTAGGTCGCCGCTCTGTCTCTGCCACTGAAGTTTCATGAAGGTGGGTAACGTAGTAAATGATACTATTCCTAGCCTATGATATGAACAACGCTTTTAAATTCTGCAGTATATGCAGAGAAAATTATTAAGAAAATATTGAAACAAATGCTTGAGATGTCCATTTTCACTGTTTTTACTAACCTAACTGAAATTTCGACTCTTAAGCCTTCAGTTGGCTTAAAAATACGTGTGTACGCTTTGTTGCACCATAATTCGAATTACTGCATTGGCTCCAGCATAAGAAACAAAGAACTTTACATTCTTTATCACTTCTCCACCAATGCCATTATTGCATCCCAAACTATCTAAATGTCCATTTGAAATATCTTTCTTACTGGCATAATCGAGAAACCCGTTCACGAAACATTTTCACTCCTGGTATACCTGCTCATAACACAATCTTTTATTCAACATCATTCATTATAGCATTAGCTCGTCCTTGAAATTCCCTGCGGGAAGACATAACGAACTGCCTGAATGTTATACAGTCCAAGAGGAAAATTATGCCTTACATATATAGTTCAATCTTATCTTCGCGATATTAATTGATTGTTTTTCAATTATTTTATGTACTATCAACTAAGATTTCAAATTTAAATATTTAACCATTTATAGTAATATTTTTAATTATATTAATATATCGCTTAAAACATTTTGGTTATGGTTTTTTCTTTTCTTCATTTTAATATCTTTGTGGGACCTTTGTTTTTTATTATGTTCTATTATATTGTATTTTCCTTTTCATATTAATATTTTAGTACTTTTTATATCTATTTTATGTTTTATTATGTTTTGTTGTATTGTATTGCCTGGTAGACTGAAATAGGTCTCATGGCCTTAACTCATATCAGGGTATATAAATAGAATTCTACTACGTATTAACCTCTAAGGGGAAGGACATGCAAGAAAAGCTTTGCTTTTTATTGTAGTTTCATTGAAATTGTTTTTCTTTTACCACAGATACAGGTGAATACAGGGTGGACCATGTAAGTTGAGACTGTACAATATCTCCAAAACTAAGCGTTGTAGAATGGGGGGGAAGTAAATTACATTAATCGTGTTTTATTTGGAGGACATTGTGATGGTCATTTTAGGGTCAATTTAAATTGACCCTAATTGTAGGTTCCCAATTAAGAAAGCTAAAATGACCTCATAACGTCCTCCAAATAAAACACGACTAATGACATTTACTTTCCCCTATAATATCAAGAAACTTTTATACAAGACATTTCTTTCTACAACGCTTAGTTTTGGAGATATTGTATTAAAGGATCCACCCTGTATATCAGTCACTTGTTTACAATACTTTCAATTTTGATGCCTTAGATACAATACAGGAATAAAAAAATCATGAAAATGTAATGCTAAATTTCAGAACCACTAAGTTCTATACTAATTGGTCAAATTTGAAAAAAGAAGTCTGAGGAGAAAGTTTTTAAGTGACCCTGCAATTGTCACACATGATTTTCTTATAATAGATTGGTAGCAATTAAAATTTGTTAGCTAATAGTCCTTCGATTTAAATAAATTTTTTCTGGAACTATTAATTCTCCTATTAGGAATCTATAGGAATAGTGTGATAGATTTTTAGTTTTACATTTTGAAGTCGTGCAAAGGTTTTCAAATGATCAATAATTTTTGTAAGACTTTACACACTGTGTGCGACAAGCTTAAATACCCATGCACATGGCCATTTTTAAATAACTGCCAATCAGCTGTTTTCAAGCCAATGATCCTGAAACTTTAGAATATTATTCACTAGCCGTTGGTTAATATAATAATGCAGAGAATGCAAATCTAATTTTTGCCCAAAATCCACCAGCCTTAGATACTAAAATTTCACACTTTTGTTCCATTTATGGCCACGGTTTTAATAACAATTTTCTGACATGAGATTCGAGCTCTGCTACTCGCAGAATAATTCAACCACAGTCTGCAGTGCTGAGGGAGACCCCCCCCATCAAGGATAATATTGTCTGCTAGTACCAATCACCCTCCCTCTCCCTACGTCTGTCTTTTGCTTCCTGCCCTATGTTGCCAAATGCCTACTATGCGAAGCACGTGGCTTCGGCTTTTCGTTATATTAGAATGAATTAAAGTTGTTTCTTTTACCGTGTTGTGTTAACGGTGCTATACTTGTTAATCTATTATGCACTTGCCCATTGGCGTTAATGTTTAACACACGTGAGTTGTAGCGGTACAGATCGGCAAAGCTGTCGCTTTCGGTCGCGGAAAACTTCAGGTCCGGAGAGAGAGGTAAGGGAGGCTGGATTGTAGCATGTAAACGAACTCTTGCGGGACAAAATTCCGGCATACAGGAGACATTTATAAAAGCCTATAATATGCTACCCAATCAAATAAGATTTTTCATTCTTCGTGTTTCAATATAACAGACATACACCCCCTCAAGAAAGTATTCGTTTACACTTCAAAAAATTATAGCAGCCAAATTAATAGCGGGATAAATATTTTTTGGACATAAAGATCAAATAAAATTTTTGAAAAGTATGCCCAAACTGCAACTCTTATGTACGTGGTGTTTTAAAAATTATCTTACATACATTTAGTAGAGTAATATTTTTGGTTTTACTTGATTTTGCGGTGAAAAATAGTGATTTTATTTCACTGAGAGGTAAAATGTCAAACTTGGGAATTTTCAACGTTTTTGCCTTAATTCCTCATTTATTAAGACCTCACGAATTTAGTTTTCCACCAGTTTGTCACGTGTCGATGAAAGTGTGCGGATATATGCAAAAAAAAAAAAAATCTACCCAATGCATGAAACATAATTTTGAAAATACCAGTACAAAAAAGGTTGCAATTTTGGCATATTTTTCAAAAAGTTATAAAACAACTAAAATGAACGATCCTAAAAAGCGACCAAACGCTTAAACTTTATTACCATTTGGTCTTTGTGTCGAAAAAGATTTGGAGTTTTGCCACCATTAATTTGGCTGCTAGAATTTTTTAATGTGCAGACGAATACTTTCTTAAGAGGGCGTATTCTAGTTAAATTAAATTGAGTTTTATTTATGGACGCTCTTTAATGCTGTGCTCCTTAGCGTCCTATTCTATATTGGGCGTGAAAGACCGGAAATTTTGCTCAGAGGCCTCTCTATCAGGCTTAAGGTTCTTTTGCGTGCTGTAAATCTACGACCACCGGCTTTACTTCCCTTCCAAAAGAAGCCATGCTAAGGATTTTAGCGTATTCTAGTCTCTGACATACCAAGAGACTATAGTGTTAGCTTTATACTACTCTAGAAATGTTAAGAACCATACATTTACCACATATATTCTTTTGTATTGTTTTAACTTATCCCACTCACGTTAGTCTACTCTGTTTTGTCTTCCTCTGCAGTACTGATATGTGGACCATGTCAGCTACAAATTTTAATATGAATACTTTTGATACGTGATGGATAAAAATGTTGAGCCTTCCTTGAGTGGTACTGCTCTTCAACGAATCTATCCTCAAGCTTCTGAAAGCTTTGATTTGCCTCCTACATGTTGGACAAACTGTATGAATCATTCAAGTATAATATGTTTCAAACTAGAGTAATCCTCTTGCAAACATATGGGAGAGACAGAGAGAGAGAGAGAGAGAGAGAGAGAGAGAAAGACAGTTTGAGGGAACGCTCTTAGGCCGCTGATTGGTGGAGGGAAGTTCATGGGAGGTTTTCTTTACGAGTTGAGGCAGTATTTTTAACAGTTAAATAATTTGTCAAATTATATAATATGTAAATTCAATAACAGCCCGCCTTGAAGAAATATGTATGTAATAATTTTGTAAAATGTATGTAACTGTTATTGCATATGCTTATATTAGTGTATCCATGTGTAATAATGTTATGTGAATATATTACGTAATTTAATAACGTAGGAGCTGTGAGAAATAAGTTAAACGTTGCTAACAATGAGGAAGCTTAAATGCTACTAGTCATTATTAGAACAGCAATAATGTAATTTTAGTGACAGTTTATAAAAAATAGCCAATCAACAACCAGAAAAAGCTTTAGTTAAATGCAGGTATTCTATTGGAGTAGGATTAGCCAATCAGAGACTTAAAATACAGAGATTTACAAGTTTAGACGGTTGAAATCTAGTCAGTTGCCTGCAGACAGTGATAGTAACCGGATGCAAGATGCGTCCTCTAGAGAAATATAATACGTATTCGTGTGAGACGAAAATAGTATATGTGTTAAAAGGTGCAAGTATTAAATAAAAGAATCTCACAGCTCTCGATATCAGTGAAGTGTTATTTAAGTTGTGTCAAGGATTAATAAAAAGGAGTGAATTAAAACTTAAAATCTGTGTAAGCCTACATTCTTTGTCGCACCACAGCCCTGCCTAAGAGAAACGCGTCTCTAACAATAATACTGACGCGGCCGAGGCAAACATAAATATAATATTTAAAGAAACAGTCAAATTACAAAGTTAATACTTTTTTTAAACTTGGGGCGAAAGGTACCGGAAACTGTTTACTATACGTGCGGTTGCAACGAAATTCAAGTTCGATTCCCCAGCAGTTGAAATATAATACAACTCCTCCAATACAAACTACTTAAATCGGCTTTTCATACGTAGCAGCAAACAACGTAAAGACAATATCTACTTCAGTTGTTATCACACAATAATCGCCTCTTAAGACGTACAGCACTGTAAGAAGTCTTCTAATCGCTGCTGAGCGCGAATTAGTTTCAGGGAGATAGACGTCTATAAATATTTATAGATTAATTTCTCTGTATCCTGCACATACACCACAGATGTGTTCTAAGCTCGTGAATTCTGAAAGGAATGCTTACAACAGACATGAGCACAAGGACATAGATCAAACCCAAAATAGGCGTTTTTACACAGTAATAACTTATTGTTAAATAATATGCAGACTAACTTTGCATTACCAATGAGGCAGTATTTTTAACACTTAATTAATTTCAGTCTAATTATATAATGTATAAATTCAATAACAGCCCGCCTTAAGGCAATATGTGTATGTAATAATTTCTAAAATGTATGTAACAATCAGTGCAAATGTTTATATTATTGTATCCATGTTTAATAATGTTATGTGAATATATTACGTAATTTAATAATGTAGGAGCTGTGAGAATAATAGATTAAAAGTTGCTAAAATGAGGTAACAATGAGCTAACCTTGAGGCAATAATGAGTTTGAAAGTTAAAATGCTACTAGTCATTATTGGAGCAACAATAATGTAATTTTTGTGACAGTTTATAAAATAGCCAATCAACAACCAGAAGAAGCTTTAGTTAAATGAAGATATTCTATTGGAGTAGGATTAGCCAAACAGAAACTGAAAAGGCGAAACATTTACAAATTGAGAAGTCAATTGGTTGCAGACAGCGTTACTAACCAGACGCAAAAAGTGTCCTTAAGAAATTTAATACGTATTCGTGTGAGACGAAAAATAGTTAACGTGTTAAAAAGTGCAAGTAATTAATTAAAGAATCTCACAGCTCTCTACATCACTGAAGTGTTATTTAAATCGTATCAAGCATTAATAAAAGGAGTGAAGTAAAACTATAATCTGTGTAAGCCTACATTCTTAGCCGCACTACTCCCTGCAAAGAAATCCGTGTCTCTAACAATAATACTGACGCAACCGAGGCAAACATAAATATATAATATTTAAAGAAACAAAAAAAAATTACAAAGTTAATATTTTTAAACCTGGGGAGAAGGCTACCGGAAACTTTTTACCATACGTGCGGTTCCAACTACTTCAGGTTCGGCTCCCCAACAGTTGAAATATAATACAACTCCTTCAATACAAACTACTTCAAATTGACGCCCAAAGCGTGGTGCAAATAACGTAACAAACCATCTTCTCAAATTGGCGTCCATACGTGGAACAACGTAATAACAACAATACCTCACCAATGAAATAGTTGTATAATACACAAGTTGTATCCCTATAAACATACGACCCTCTGAACAAAGTAGGTCTGGTGGTGAATGCTGATTCAGATTTTTTGTTCATCGTGCAGTGTCGCTTCAGGTATTAAAGAAGTGCATTTCCCGTATCTCTCGCATACTTCACAAGCCCGGAACGCTTGTATGCAATTTAAAAGCACTCAGTTTATCATCATGGAGCAGGCCGAAATAAAACACAGCCGAGGCAAGAATTAGCGAGAGGAAAATGATAGCGCATTTTTTCGCGTATCAGTTACTGGTAAAGTCTTACGCGATTTATTTTCAAAACGTTAGCGCTGCTACAGCTAGTGTTGCAGAGCTTATCACCACATACATAGTTCTTGTCTGAGATAGAGTATAGAATTTCTGTCGCACAAAAAATCCATTTGGCGGAAGATCACAGAAATATGAAAATGGAAAAAAGTATCCTGGAATATTACTGAGCTTGGGATCAAGGGAAACGTAAGAATAGAAGTACTCATAATTTTCTATTTTATAATCGGTACATTGGGCGGCTCCGTGGCCGAGTGGTTAGACCGCTCGCCTCTCACCGAGGCGGCCCGGGTTCAATCCGGGAGCGGGTTTTCTCCGGGTTCTCCGGTTTCCCCCGCCATTCATTCCACCAACTGCTCCATCATCGCCTTTCCTTTCATCCATTTCGCCTCATTTCGTTTCATCTACTTCCTTCATCCCATACCAGGCATCGGGCTGATCACCCATCCTGGACATTCTGTCTGCTCCTCGATGGGCCTGTGACCCCAGGCACCCGCCTGTAAGTCCTGGGGGGTGTAAGTCCTACATAAGATGAGGTTAAACTATGAATGTAATCGGTACATTAAATTATCACAGGTAGACGTAGAATAATCCTGAGAAAGCCATTTAAGTGTAACCTCGGCAGGCCTTAATTCTTTCCTCATCGAAGAGTCGCTGTTTCTATTTCAGTGCCAGGAGACAAGAATAAATATGGATAAACCAGTACGGTGAAGGACCTATGGCTTTACATATAAATAAAAAAAATTTCGGGCGTAAAAATCCATAGCATGGCTTCCTTCGGAACGTAAGTAATGCCGGTAGTCCCGTCTCGTAGATTCACGGCACGTAAAAGAACCTGAAGGCTGATAAAGAGGCCTCTGAGCAAAGTTCCCGGTCTTTCATGCCCAATATAGAATGGGACGCTAAAAACCACAGCAGTTAAAGAGCGTCCATAAATAAAACTCGATTAAAAAAAAAATGCCGGCCCTCGTAGGCGTGGTCGCTGGAGTGTATAGCTCCGGCACTCCGCCATGGGCATTGGTGTTTGTGTGTGTGTGTGTGTGTGTGTGTGTGTGTGTGTATGTGTGTTGTGTAATGCAGTAATAAGCGGTAACGAAAAACACAGTAAAACAGTACCATAAACTGGGTAAAACAAGGGAACTTAAAAAAAAAAAGATTCAATATTATGCCGAAACTCCAAAACAAGGGAAGATATCCCACTACTTTCTTCTGTTTTGGCTAACATAGAACACGCCTGTTCTTATCCTGCTCCAGATAAAGAGTTTTTAGTGCAAAAAGTTTTAAATAGTCTTACTTTTGAATCCCCAAAAGTCGTAAATTTGAATCCCACGTTTATTATTTATACTACTTTCAGGTTGTAACCAATAATTTATGGAGTACAAACATAATAGTTGAGCGCCTAGAGGACCTTCTTACCTAAAAAATGTCGCGCCTTAACACTTAAACTGCTCCTTGCGGGTCGTCCTCCGTAGTGTAGTGGTTACTATGCTAGCCTCTAGCTCCCGAGGTCGGGGTTCAATCCCGGCGGAGGGCGATGGATTTTTTGGGGGGCGTTAAAATCCATGGCATGGCTTCTTTCGGAAGGGAAGTAAAGCCGGTGGTCCCATGTCGTAGATTTACGGCACGTAAAAGAACGTCAAGCCTGATAAAGAGGCCTCTGAGCAAAATTACTGGTCTTTCACGCCCAATATAGAATAGGACGCTATAGACCACAGCAGTTAAACAGCGTCCGTAGATTAAAAAAAAGGCTCCTAGCGGTGCAATGTTGTTACAATTACAAGATAATACACTGAGATGATAAGATTTAGGAAAATAAAAATTACGAAATTCAGGTCGTTAAAAATAATCTTTATTAATCAAAAATCTGTGTCGCATTCACATTACTTTATCTATCCACTATTGCTTATTTTATATAGTTCTACAAGCCACTATCACAAACGTTTTTATTCTGTCTACTTCATATTACTCGAGATAAACGTATACAAATTAGTTGCATTACACATTTCTTTCCAGGTACAAAGGGGATACAGGAAACAGAAGTCATAATCAAATTTTAAAAGCGTGAAGTGGGATATTTGTGTTGTTATTTAGAGGATACTTCAGATTTATCTGCACCACGTATGGAAGCCAATTTGTCGCGATCACTTCGTGTTATCTTTTACTGGGCTCCTGTTATTGTATTACTACTTTGAATGTTGGGTTCATTGTCCTCCAGCTAGCTATTATTATTATTACTCAGTCAAGCATATCTCTTAATCAGGGTGTGTAAACGGAAAGGAGTTTTTACTAAAAGATAACACTGATAAAAGAATTTGTTTTTACACTTTTATTACCGTCACAATTAATTAAGTTCACATATTGACTCTTGATGCGCGCCAGACTGAAACTGTTATATTTTCTAATATAACTATAATCACTTATTTACTGCACATTATTAATTCGCGTGTTTCACATTTATAACAAACTTTAAGACGCGAGAGATTCTGTAGAATTGCGTAACGTGTACATTATGTATGCTTCCGTTGAACTACGCGACGTATAACTCACGAATACTTATGTTGAACTAATCGACGTATTACACGCGAATGCTTCTGTTGGACTGACGAAATCTGCCTCTGACTTTAGCTTTTTATACTCCCACACCCTAATATGCCTAAACATTATAACTGAGCTGCTATTGGTTAATAAAACGCGCCAACATTAGCGTCTATTTTATATCCAATCAAAAATTACGAAAACATATGCTCTAGGGAAGAAATTCCCGCCATTTCTAAGAAAAGCGCGCCAATCTGACGTCATTTGTTTGTCTCTTCTAATTAATATTCAACTCGCTCCCTCGCACATTGTTATCCGCTCCTATTGTCAGTTTCAGTGAGGCCGTGTAAACTTATTTCCTAACAATGCTTATAATTAAAAAACATCTCAAATCAATGTCATACAATAATGCTTATTTACACTGCAATCACTCTGGCATTTACATTATTGTGATACAAATTACTGCCACAAGCGGGTCGCTATATGCTGGTCTTTTAAATTCCATGCTGTTTCCACGGCATCACGAGGAACAATTGATTAGAGAACAAATGACAATACATTGAAAAAATTAAGGTAATAACAGCTATTCTGGAAATAACTGACGACACAAAAAAGTTATTGGAAATAAATTGTTTATTTTAAAGATAGGTATCTACATTTTTATGTAGTAAGCTGTTGGTTTATAAATTATATAAAATTCATTCGTAGGAAGAAGACCTCACACGATATTCCTAGAAAATTAAAGGTATACCTTTTATTTTTCATATGAATATCTTAAATATACGGCACTTTAATCCAAATCGCTATAGGCATTTCTGAGAGAATAGAAAATAACGAAAAATATTCCATGTGAAGGATGGCGTGGGTGGATTGTCCTGAAAACCCTCGTGTCAAATCCTTGGAATATACTGAATTTAAAGACCAAGTTTGGTATTTATGTGATATTCGTTTTTGGAGTTACGCTGTTCACACACATACACGGACCTTTTCCTAAAAATGTTTTACTGTGATCAGGGGATCTAAAAACATGTATTTCTGTTAAAATCTCAATGTCGAATTTTTTTGGTGAAATGCAATAATTCCTCTACCTATAAGGTCATAAAAGAGAAAGTAAAAATGTTAAAAAGTAAAAAGTATATTGTTTTAGTTTGTTTAGTAGTGTAATATTGTATTTACAAATCAAGTGATACGTTTTTAAGACAGATAATTTTGGAATACAACCAAAATTTGGTTCCAAAATGTTTAAAACTTCACCACAAGATCATTAAAAAAAAAAACTGAACTCGGGGAATGAAGAAAGAGTTTACTAAGGCGGTTGATGGTCGTCACTTTTTGACGTCGTCTCCAATATCTGCTGTTGGTTCTGCCTTCGGCTGCTACAGTGGTTGGCTATGAGATCTTTCTCTTGGGGTATGCGTGGGCGGGTTGAAAGGATGAATTCTTTAAATTGACAGAAATTTAATGAGATGTAATACTTGAGCTTTTGAAGCGAATTGACAACCGTTTGAAAATAAGCAATGAAACTGATTATTAATCGTAGCACTCGAAACTATAACAACTTAATTATTATACCTGCTAACTTCTGCATTATCAACTTTACAGTCTGAAATAACTGTTTCCGCAATAAAGAAACTAGAAACGTATTTAGCCGTGAGTCGACAAAATGTTTACCGGCAAAGCTCCTCGCGGCTACCGCTAAGTAGGTGCTGTAGGCCTTTGTTGAGAAACCATCATAAATAGATTACTATATACCTTAAAAACATCGCATAACGTTAGTATTCCAGCTTGTTTCACTTGGAGCAGTGTGTAACTATTTTCTAGTGGCTTATAAAGTTATTTACAAATTCCAATAAGATAGGAGGAACTCTACACAAGCCTGAGAAATAGTGCCTTACGTTGTTAAAATCTGTGACGAAGAAAGCAAACAAAAGCAACTGGCCATTTAGCATTGCTGGCATATGTTTTCTAAGAGGCCTTAAGCCGTAATCTTTCTCAAATAACACTAGAATTGCTAATGTCAACACATTTCTTACAAACACATTCTCACATTGTCTCAAATACATTAAAAGACTAAGCCCGAAGTTGTACACGAAAGAAATGAAAGATAAGAGCGCTAATTTTAGCAATGCACGCTTATTTATTACTTAGCTTCGCCTACCTTAGAACTATCTCACCAAGGTTCCTTCTCACGCGGGGCCATTCTTAATATATGCATATGTGACACTGTTACTAAGCGGTACCTCCCCCAAATTTGATTTACCTTTCTTTCACACAGAATTTCTGTCTACGTGATTTTGGAAACACACTAACCCAGGAATCTTTATACTGACGCGTTCGCTCCTCGGCTATTACTAATGACTTTACTTGCTAATCACCTGTTTCTCCGGACAAATCTTTTCAACTCAAGCTTACTACTTTATACATTGACTTAATATACAGAAATTATTTATTGCAGTTATTTCTCTATCTACTCTCATTTCTTTATTTAATTGTTTATATCTTTCTGTTAATGATTACGGTATCAGTTATTATGAAAATTTGAAAGTTGGTTACACACATTTAGTAAAATAATTTAACTAATTGGTTAAGAAATGCATAAATATCTAAATTTAACAGGTTGGTCCCATTAATATTATTTATTTGTATGGTTATTTATTTCATTAGCACATAGGTGTTCAATTTTTTTAATTGCAGGACCTGCCTCAGAAGTAAGAAATTTTCTTTAGGTTCTGGTCCATATACTCAGTAACGAAAACAAAGAGAGCCATTAGTTTCCTGAAATAGGCCACACGTCGGAAGCTGTACGAATAACAAACTGAAAATACTGTAGTTGTGACGTAGAGAGAAGGGAAAGAAAAGAAAAAGTAAATTACAGGTGCACGCTCATCCATCGCGTGGCCTCACTAAATGGCGGACATACGAGAGTTTATTCTGCAACAAGCACTGGCCATGGTGTCCGACAGAGGAGTCCCTTACAGTTGCCAACCCTCTGGATATAAATCAGAACGTGGCTTCCGTGCGAGTTCACTACTCATACCACACATGCACCCCCTCATCCACTCCACTTTCCCCATCCCCATTCCAACACCCACTCCCTCCACACTCGCACTCGCTCTGGGGTGGTTTTGCGGACGGTTTTATACTTTTTTTGCGGTATATGTGTGCTCTCTTTTTTCTGTGTGTGTTTTTTCCCTCCCTCCCTTCCCTCTGTTCTGTTTGTCGAGCTGGACAAATACAATGATACAGAGTCCGTCCGGCCTTCTAGGTCTCCACTGATCCCTGAACATCGAAATTATCGTCGTTCTACTCATCATGAGGTCGAGTGGATTCAACACTATTGAAGAGGCCTAGGAATCGTATACAGTTCAACAGCCCTACAGTGACTCTTCATATCTCCAGGCAATTGTTTGAACAGAAATCATGATTCCGCTGCTTTCCATTCACAGACGGTACCTGTGTAGCAAGCCCCTATTTGTGTTGCGTTCATAGTTCAAGTATTGGCAGTGATAACTATAGAGAGCTTTTAAATGTATATCGGTGTAGAATGAAGTTGATATTTTTATTTATTTTACCACGTACCTAGTAATTAGTATTGCATTCCATTCAAAAATTTTATACCGATATTTCATGTCCTGAAGTACTCGGAATTCACA
Organism: Deroplatys truncata; assembly: GCA_030765065.1. NCBI lineage: Eukaryota > Metazoa > Arthropoda > Insecta > Mantodea > Mantidae > Deroplatys > Deroplatys truncata. Next base: position 670,232,305 of record CM060990.1, read on the forward strand.
AATAAAACCAACAATTTTGTATATAAATGTCCGTGCAGGTGTATGTGTATTTGTGTCTGTCTATGAATAGCATAACTTAAAAACGAAATATCGATAATTACCAAACTTGATTTATAAATTCAGTATCTTCCAAAGATAAAATACCATTTATTTAAAATATGTACATAAGGAATATTTACGTAAGTCTTCACTTCTCTGGGAATAGCGGTGAAATCCCCCTCATTCATAACACATTTTTAATTTCTACAACTGGTAAACCAAAAGAGGCAAAAACTTGCTGCACACACAAAAAAATAGATTTCTTTAAAACAAACAACTTATTTAAAATAGACTTTTCGTGGCATCAACCATTTCAGAGATATCCGTTGTTACTCGAATATAGTATCATATAGCTGGTTGGTTTAGGTGTGAGCGTTCAAAAGACTACTGAAGCTCCTAGAAAAACACATCCTTTAGATCAAGGGTGGCGAAAACACCTTCCTTCTACGAGTCACCAAATATGCAACACGCATTGCATCACTCAACAGCATGTGAAAAACAAAGAGACAGTGACAGCGAGAGAAAACGGCGCCTACGAGTCAAAATGATTCGCGAGTCCCGTTTTCCCTACCTCTGCTTTAGATGATGAAAGGTATACATTTCTTATTTTTCAAATATATATTAACTTAAATTCCCTGAAAGCTTACAATTCTACCTATATTGAATTTCGGACATACCTTTCTCTTTGTAGAGACCAGCGCAAGAAATCAGTTCGTTTTCTTATACTCCGTACTCTCTGATACACATACAAGAACCTATAGAGTTTCTGTTAGTTATTTACACTGACAAATTCTTACTGTGTTATTGTTTCAGAGCAATGTACAGTATTTCTTTACGTTTTGGAGAACTGGGGTGTATAAATCAACCAAATCTGGCATCTGATTCTTGAACTTCCTGTAACTAGGAATATATTTAATTTATCGTAAAGCGTAAAATATAGCTTTTAAAATTTTCTAAAAAGCGCCATATCTCCAAAAGTGGTTTAGCATGTACGTTTCTTTGTCATAAGGATTGGTTAGACTTTAAGTCATACATTTGAGGACCAAAAATACTCATTATTTTGGCTTTCACATGCTGGTTCGTAATAACCATTAAAGTTGAAACAGACGACCTACATAATAATTTTACGACTCTTATAAAATGCACTAAAATGAGAAATTCTATTTATCATTTCTTGAAAGAAATTTTCTTTAATGCCTAGTGCCGATATTAACATTATTCCAATGTAATACTTTCAAATAAGGAAATATATTTTAGAAACCCAGTGGCACAAATTAGAAATAATCGAAATCTTGGGCTGCAGAGGACCTCTTTGCAAGGCAATAAGCAAGGAAAGAGAGAGGAGTAGAGGGAGAGAGAATGAGAAATTAAATACACTTTACAATGTACAGCAAAATCTGTAGCCCATATTTATTTCAAATATGCGAAATGTGTTATTCACATACTAAAATAAGATTCCTGTATTACACATCGCCCAAACATGTATGGCTTACTCTTTTTGTGGTAAAGGGTTAATTTCATTTTGTTTTTCCTTAGATTATAAGTAGTGTATGAAACTGGCTATAGCATTTAACATAATATATTTTATTAAATATGCTGTCTTAAAATTTATGATGTAAAACGGACGTTACACCTTTTGGAAAAACAAAATTAATAGTTGCAACGTTACTGGCTGAATTCCTGTAGTTTACGTTAGAAAATTCCTTATATATCGATATTCTTCTCGTTTTAGATAAAGTAATACTAGGATATTTTTCCAAAGATAATATAAATGATTACCTAATTCATTGTGCATAACGACTATTACGAGAACCGGTTCATACATGCCTGAATTACTAGGTAACACCCGTTCCCACAGATTCACTTTGGGATCGATAAGTAAACTGGGTTGCCTAGTGTGCTTAGCGTTTCAGAGATTCCTCTGTACGGCAAAATGTTACAGTAGGTTACAACATTAGAATGTGTAGTTACAGTTGTGTAATTCAGATTTATTTCGAAAAAGTTGTAATGTAATATGAATCCATGCACTTGCTTTATGGGTTTGCATAGTACTTATAGGAAAAATCAGATGTGTTGCATTCACATTACTTCTTCTACCCTCTATTGTTTATTTTGTGTATACAAAGTATCGTTACGAAAGTTTATTTTCTTATCTGCTTCATTTCAATCGAGATAAACGTTTCCGAAAATAGCCGCATTACATATTTCGTTACAGGGAAAAGCGATAGTCAAATGTTTAAGAAGTTGGTGCTACGCGCTGGCCTTAAAATTCCATGCTCTTCCAGAAACAATAATTAAAAATCGACAGGACTAAAAGCATGGCTAAGTTTTGAAGAATTCGAAATATTAATAATGCATATCTCGGAAATAGCTAATGCCACAAAAACGTTATGAGAAATAAATTGTGTAGCACGTTTTCGTATATAACTTAACTTCTACAAGTTATACAAGATTATACAAAATTCCTTTCAAATGAAGAGGACTTTACAAGCTACTCCCAGAAAATTCAAGATATAAATTTTATTTATCATGTAAATATATTTAATATATGGTATTTTAATCAAACTCAGTACAGCCATTTTTTAGAAAATAAAAATGTTTGAAAAAGTTCCATGTAAAGGGTACTTTGGCGATGGGGATTTTCTTGAAAATCTTTGTGTCGCATCTTTGGAATGTACTGAAATGAAATACCAAGTATGGTGTTTATCCGACTTTACTCTTTTGAGTTTGCTGTTCATAGGCACACACACGCGGATCTTTTTCTAAAAATGCTTTCGGGGGGATTCAGGGGCCTCAAAACATATTTTCGGTGAAATCTCGGTATCGAGTTTTTTTACGGAATACAATACTTTTTCTACCTGTTATATACGTGGCAGAGGAAGTAAATATAAAATAGGAAGCACGTGATATCAGACCTCCAATAAACCCGCCTGCCTTCACTTCATTTGCCTTCACTTTCTTCGCTGCGAGTTTTAGTTAGTTACAGTGGTAGGGAACAGTGTGCCGCAAGGTCGAGTAAGCGAACACGAGATAACAGGTACAGCAAATATAGCTCAACTGGTTAGTTTACACGCATGGCTGTATGCGACCATTATCCAATCTCATTATCCAGTCCTATTGAATTATGTGAGTTTGCTGTATAAGAGAAGACTAAATGGTGAAAACTGACCCAAAAACTACATCTTACTTGTTTTTACATTCTTATTAATTGAAATCGTTGTAGATGCAATACTTATATTTTAAAAATAGTGCTACATCGGGTATTTCTACTGCAAATTATGCACCACTTCACAGAAAAAAAAATCATAAATCCTATTCATTTTGAAGTAGAGAGATAAACTTTAGCCCATCTTGAGGGGCCAGTTTTGCTCTACAAATTGGTGCCACTACTAAGCATGACATTTTCTGTGTGCTCAGGCCATGAGGATTATTTCTTTGCAAGTATATGTGGATTTGTTTTCTCCATTTTAACTTAGAACAAATTTTACTGTGAATGATATTTTTTGGTATAAATGACGCGTTTTTTCAGAAACTATTAGAGATAGATAAATTAAATTTTAGGATTTTAAAAGAAACCTCTAATATTTTGGTTACAATAACAATATTTGGGACTTAAAGAAGGAATAATTTTTGATATATTATAGTCACAAAATGATATAATTGAGAAAATAATATTATCTTCCCTAATAATAAAAATTTTGTATAAAAGTAGATCAGTAGGTTTAAAAGGCAAGCATCTACATCCTGTAAACATTTCAGCCTAATATCCTAAGTAGTTTCTGAGATAATGGGTCATGAACTGAGCAGATTTGACATTTACGGGATAAGGCATTTAATCTCTACTTAGCTTACCATATTCCTTACGTGATAGTCAACCCTAGACTGCAATCTTTTGTTTAACCCTCGTGCTTTATCACAAGTGAAATGCTTCCAGTGTTTAGAAATATTCCCAAGTTTTCATAAGATTTTTAGGTTATAGAAAAATAAATTTGTTGAGTTTTGTATAATTATTGATAAAAAAAATTAAAACTAAAACGCTGTTATATGCATTTTATGAGAAATCCCAAAATATCATATGTTGCACTCATATGACTTTCTCTACTCTTGTACCATATATTTTACAAACACTTATTCTCTATCTGCTTCATATTAATCTTATTGCTAATTTTCTTCTTGGTGCAAGGGGAATATGGTAGGCTTTAAGCGATAGTCAAATATTTTAAGAGCTGGTTGCTATGTGGAGCATTCTATTCTCTTTGCATGTCCAGGACATAACAGTTCCCATTTGGAAAAAAAAACATAAGTATTGGAAAATTCAAACAAATAACCAGGAATATCTCGGAAATGGTTCACTCGACAACAAAATGTATATTATATAAGTTGTGTGTTTTAACAAGATCTACATTTCTTGTGTAGTAAAACTTTGTCTATAACTTACGGTTTACCAGTTATGCAAAAGTCATTGAGATTGAAGAGTACTTTTCGGGACACTCCCAGAAAATTCAAGATATACACTTCATTTGCCATAAAAATATGTTAAACATATGATATTTTAATCAAAATCGTTAGAATCATTTTTGAGAAAATAAAAAGGTTCCAAAAATGTTCCATTTAAAGGGTAGTCTGGGGTGGGGAGATTTTCTTTAAACTCTTCGAGTCGAATTCTTGGAAAATACTAAACTCAAATACCAAGTTTGGTATTTATTCGACTTTTCATTTTTGAGTTATGCTGTTCAAAGACAGACGGATAGACACACACATACATACATACACAGAAGAACATGTTTCAAAAAATGTTTTATTTGGATTAAGGACACCTCAAAATATGTACTTCCGGTGAAATCTCGGTATCGAATTTTTGGGTGGAATGCAATACTTCCCCTACTTTCTCTACGTAGTAGAGAAAGAAAACTAAATTACCCGTTTCACTCAGTTAAACCCAGGTGTGTAGTCAGAGAGAGAGAGAGAGAGAGAGAGAGAGAGAGAGAGAGAGAGAGAGAGATCATTTCCCCTGCACCACTAGGACGCGAGTCGTGTCCTCGAAGTTTAATACGTATTCAGTGCGAGACGAAAATTCATTACGGCGAGAAAATTACAAAGTTTACGTGTTTAAAAAGTGCAAGTAATTAATAAATAATCTCACAGCTCTCTATATCAGTGAAGTGTTATTTAATCGTGTGAAGTATTAATAAATGGAGTGAAGTAAAAATTATAGTCTGTGTAAGCCTACATTCTTTAGCCGTATTACACCCTGTTAAGAAATACATGTTTCTACAAATTTAATATTGACGCAGACGAGGCAAACCTAATTATATATGATATTTAAATAAACATAAAAATACAAAGTTGATTACTAAACTTGGGGTGAAGGCCACCGGAAACTGTGTACCGTACGTGCGACGTACACTCCAAGAAACTACTTCAAGTTCTGCTCCCCAACAGTCGAACTACAATACAACCTACTCCAAATTGACGCCCAATGCGTGGTGCAAATAACGTAATAATAAACCTCCTTCAATATCTACACCTACCTACCTGGTATATTCGAAATGTTGCAAGGACGTTTATACTATATTTAAGTTGTGTTACTTTTTCTATCACGTAACTTGTAGGTAGAAAAGGTATCGTATTCTACTCAAACATTCGGCATCGAAATTTCACCGGAGGTATTTTGAGGCCCTCAATAAAAAACATATTTCTAAAAACAGGTCCGCCTGCGCGCTCGTGTGTATATATTTGTTTATTTGAACAGCATAACTCAAAAAGGAAAGCTCGGAAAAATATAAAATTAGATTTTGAAGAGCATGCTCCCAAAAATGCGACATAAAGGTATTCAAGAAAATCAACCTACACCAAACTACATTTTAAATTGAATATGTTTTTTTTATTTCCCGAAAAATAGCTTTAACTGTAGGGAATAAAACCGCGTAAACTTAAGATTTTACATAATAAAATACATACCTTAAATTTTCAAGGAATAGCCTGTGAATCCCTGTTCATTCCAAAATAATTTTGTATATAATTGTATAATTGCTAAACGTTAAGAGAAAGACACAAATATTGTACAAAACATGTTGATCTCTTCAAAACACACAATTTACCTATTTCAAATACTGGAATTAATTGTTCTTTTACACACGCCGTGTATTGGAAAGGTAGAATCAGATCCGTCCGGTTGCTCTAACCACTGAGCTACCATGGCAACATGCCGACGCGACATTAAATTCTCCAACTGATTCGCATTTTTCCCGGTAAACCACAAGGAGATCTCAAATTGTATGAAGATGACATACCCAATGGCGCCTTACATTCATTGTAAGTACTTTAAGTCCCGGGCTTTATAGTTGCAACCACTATTAGGTCAATTAAATACTTCAATTAAATATTTCAAACACTCTTTTGGTGCCATCAGCCGTTTCCGAGATATCCGTTTTTATTGATTTGAAATGTTTAATGCTTTTGTGCTGTGTATTCAGTTGTTTCAAGCGATCACATTGAAAGAGTATGGAATTTCAAGGTATATAGTGACACCTGACTATGGGTTCTGTATCTCACTTGTACCGACAACGAAATGTGTAATGAAAAGTTTTATCAATATTAGATTAGATTAAATTGGATTGCATTCTGTGAGTTCAGTAGCAGCCATAAAGGCTTGTGAACATAGAACATGTCAAGTAAGTGTACAAAAATTACATATAAACGTAAATATTACACAGAATATAGAACATTTGAAATAAAATAGACACATACCATATGCGTGTTAAGGAAATGTACAATAAAGTTACATATATACATAAATATTACATAGTATACAGTATTTTTAAAATAAAATAGACATATTATATACAAAAGGGAACTACTCAAGTGTAATTTTGTATAGACTCGAATACCTCCTTACCGTTATAACTTTAACATACGTATAGGCAAGAACAGTTATTTTAACATTCACTAGGCTTGTACCTTTGTTCGTCTCATCATTTTGTTCTATTTGATTTGTAATGCATAGCACGTACTGTCAGCGCTTAATATACATACATTTAAATAGCTTCATTAATTCTAGAGCAAGCATCAAATATAACTGGCAATTGTCATTAATATTTACTAATGTTACTTACAGAGCTATATATGTATTATCATCAGGATAATTGTTCATTCAGATAATCTTGTACAGAATAATATGCTTTTGAGCATAGGTACTCTTTAACAGCAGTTTTAAAGGCATTGAAATTTTCAACTTTTCTCTTAAAATCATTAGGGAGAGTATTAAAGGAATAAGTTTTTGTAGGAACGTTCTGTAGTACATAGCTATATAAAATAGACAGTAATAGGTAGAGAAAGTCATGCGAATGTAACACATCAGATTTTTATCTGTGGTTATGACATTCAATCGTAATTTTAAGCTGAATGTAATGAAGAATGATGCCGAATAGGAGCCTTAATGTCGGATGGTACTCAGCAATCACTCATGTATGACATTAGTAATGAAGACCCTTTGATTTCTCTGAATTTTGCCAAGCGCTGTTTCCTTACACATCATCTCTTGCGTGTTCATTGAAACTGTGAAACTAATTGGTTGCTTTCATATAGAAGAAGCCTTTAATTGGCCAAACGTCCAGCATGCTACACGAAGAGCCTTCAGCTGACATTTTCATCCGGTAAATGTGGCATAGGGAGGTTCCTTTGTTCCTTAGTCATCAATAGTTAGACCGACTGCCCACTTCTAACAATGAACTAAGCTGTTTTCAATATTACACAAAGATGCTCATGACTCTTCATAAAACCTTGAATATCCCAAATACTAATAAAATTGAATTATTGATTTATATACGTGAGGTCAAGACAGTAACTGAGATCAATAAATTAAAGTGGATTATTTACATTTAAACGATCCTTTTGAGGCAGTATTTTTAACACTTGAATAATTTCAATTAAATTATATAATATGTGACTTCAATAACAGCCCGCCTTGAAGCAATATGTATGTAATAATTTGTAAAATGTATGTAACAGTCATTGCATATGCTTATATTATTGTAAACATGTTCAATAATGTTATGTGAAAGCATTGCGTAACTTAATAATGTAGGAACTGTGAGAATAAGTTAAAAGATGCTAACAATAAGATAACAATGAGGTAAGCTTGAGGCAATAATAAGTTGAGAGTTTATTAGAGCAGCATTAATGTAAATTTGAGACAGTTTAAAAATAGCCAATCAACAGCCAGAAAAAGCTTTAGTTAAATGAAGGTATTCTATTGGACTAGGATTAGCAAATCAGAGACTTGAAATACAGAGATTTACAGGTTTAGACGGTTAAAATCTATTCAGTTGCCTGCAGACCGTGATAGTAACTGGATGCAAGATGCGTCCTCTAGAGAAATATAATACGTATTCGTGTGAGACGAAAAATAAGTTTAAGTGTTAAAAAGTACAAGTAATTAAATAAAAGAATCTCACAGCTCTCAATATCAGTGAAGTGCTATTTAATTTGTGTCAAGGATTAATAAAAAGGAGTGAATTAAAAACTTAAAAATCTGTGCAAGCCTACATTCTTGTTGCATCACGCCCTGCCAAGACTTCCATGTCTCTAACAATAATACTGACGCAGCCGAGGTAAACATAAATATAATATCTAAAGATACAATCAAATTACAAAGTTAATATATTTTTTTTAAATTTGGGGCAAAGTCCACCTGAAAGTACATTTGGGGCGAAGGGTGCCGGAAACTGTTTAACATATGTGCGCTTGCAACTACTAAAAGTTCGGTTCCCCAACAGTTGAACTATAATACAACTCCTTCCATACGTGGAGCGTAACAAACCATATTCTTCAAATTGGCGCAAAACGTGGAGCTAATAAAAGAACCATCTTCAAATTGGCCCCCAAAACGTGGGGCATATAACAACTCAACCTTCACTTTCTGAGTCGAGAGGATGGAACTCTTGAGAATAACACGAGAATAACTTCCAGTAACTCCAAAGCAAAAGCTAATCTGGTAAAATTGTTTCCAGCCCAGGATCCACAAACAACGTGTAGATGTGTTACCTTTTTCACCATGGAAGAGAACATCAGGATCTGCCTGAGTTAATTTCTGGGTTTTGTTATTGTAAATACCAGTCTTTAGGCTCAAAGATTAAGATAAGTCCATTTACTTCAGAAAATAAGCAAAGGTTAAGAAAGACGCTCCTGAAATGGTAGCTCGAATATATACTATAAATACTTCGTTTCAACGCGTAGCCGTATTACGGGGAGTTGCTTGCCCTGCGCTGTGCTGCTTCTAATAGATTCTGTTCCCCCTCCACCTTCCCTTTCTTTGCGTATCGGCTAATCAGTTGACGTGAAGCCTGTGCTATACAGAGGTTATTACGTTGTTGGAACACATGTTTCATGCTGTTCTAATGCCTAAAATTCCATAACATTTTGTATGATTCCAATGTGTCAATCTCTTGTAGAGAAGTGAGACGGCGATTTATAGGCAGATACTCTGCTGTTCGTGCGCCTCACAGATAAACAATTGGTAATCTTCTGAATAGATTTAGGGAAGCGGGATCTATTCTTGATAAGAAACCAAAAGTAATTTGCTGGATTCTTATAAAGGAAAAACTCGATGATATCGGAGAAAAGTTAGAATGGAGACCATAGAAACATCTGAGAAAGCTTGCACAGGAATCAAGAATTTTGCAAACCTCGGCTTGGATTACTACTAAAGCTTCAAAGTTAAAAACCTATAAGGTAACTGTAGTTCAGAAATTGCAACCAAGCGATACTGGAGTAGAAATGATTTTTGCAATTGGATGTTGAATAATGTCAATGATCGCTCTATTGACACGCGTTTGATCTTTTTTTTATACGGATGAAGCGTAGTTTTATTTGCTTGGCGATGAAGAATTAATGAGTCTTAGTGAAAATTTTCTTAAAAGGTAACAAAGATGTGTGGCGGCACAAGGGCATCATTTCCAAAATCATTTATCACTAAGGTATTTGGTTACTGTAGTTGCGATGCGCATGAGGTATCTTTTTCTTCTTCTGCCTTTCAAGGATTAGGCCTATCGACCTGTTCCGGCCTCAATTTCATCGTTTAACTGGCCTTCCTACGTCCCTCTTTACTATAGGTTTATATTGTAAGGCCATCTTTGGAATCCTTTCTTCCATTCTTTCCATTTTTGTTTTTTGTTCTTCTAGTTTATCCTTCACTGCAAAAATATTCAGTTCTTGCCTAATTACTTCATTAGGGATCCTGTCAAATTTAGTGCAACCTTTAACTGTTCGTAAAAATTTCATTTCATGAGGTATCTATGCGCTTAAATTTAAATGCATAGGAATATCCGACTCAGTCGCCAAACAGCGTGCTTCCCGGTGCCAAGAGAATTGTTATGCCGGCCACGCCTTCAAACGAAGGCTCTGTATCCCCCCCCACAAGGATTGCTTACTTTGCCTCGGATTTGGTAAACTGTTGATATGAATGGAGTCAGATACAAGGACGCCAAAGACTATAGGAGTTAGGCTTTTGTTTCTGTGAAGTGGTACAGTATTCGGATTGCATCGCAGATGGAGTACCGCTTTTAAAAATATATTTGAAACATAAATATTGTGCTTACAGTAACAAAATCGCTTCAAATTGAAGAGGTAGTTTTAATTTATAGAATAAAAAATCTAAAAATGTGTTTTTGGCTTTGGAAATTAACGTCATTTAGCATCCCTTAAGCAGCTTCGTGCAGTCCTATATTTCCATTAAGAACGGCTGCGATGCACTGATAATGGCAGAACAGGTCAAACACCCCACACCACTGTAATCCATCCTCTGCTCTTAACTGAATGGATGCCCAGTGGATGTTAATAACTGCCTCGCTATGCAATATTGCAACATCGCTCTTGAAACTTGAATTTGATAATGATCATCTTCCCCTTCAGGATTAAAATCAAGTACGGTAATGAACCAATTGAGTTCAGTCTATTCCCTGGCTGACCTTCCACGGTTTGTGAATGTTGGAGGTATATGTAGCATCACAGTGCATGCATTTAGTATTAAAAGCTTGGCTTTGCATTCTTTCAAAACGTGCAGTATGAATGAAATTTATAATTAAATTTGGATATGAGCGTATTAATAGTTCCAGAAGTATGCCAGTGCTAAATTAATCTAAGTTCATAATAAATGCACAAACAACTTCCCTAAACAATTCTGGAGGTTCCGAGTTCAATTCCTAGCGATTGCCCACTCTGATCCAGGAGTTTTTTCGGGGATTTTCCCGGGTAATCAAGCGAATGTAGGGTGGGGCTTTCATCCCCCGAATTTCCTACCCCTCCATTTGGTTCCATTAATCAATTCATTCACCCTTCACCCGGTTTGGCATGTTTCAGGGTTGAAAGTGTCGGCGATAGTGTTTCGGTGCAGCGTGGCAGAGAAAAAGGATGCCTTCGGCTGTTTGCCGGGCTATAGGGACCGCCCCTTGAAAGGGGGGCGTTGGACCCTGTGTAGGTCTGTCCGACTACTGGGGAGTTTTTATCTGTCTCCCTTCACCTCTTCCCTACCCCATTTTCGGTGGTGGCAACTCATGGGGCGCGGGTACAATATCCTCATTCCTGGATCGGTGCCCAATCCCCTCTGCTTCACATCCCATCCCCAATCCCATTACTAAACAATACACACCTTCCTTCCATGGTTTCCTGGTTTCAAAATACAGTGCCTTCGTTTTATGCCAAGGCCACAACCGCCTTATATGCGTATCGGCCAAGGCAGCAGTAACCTCGGTATTATGCTACTGCACAGAAGTGGTGCAGGACGTTTCGACAATACGTGTGTTGTTTGCGATTTCCTAAGGAATGTTATTCCCTTAATAGTCCACGGAAATGCCTGCCAAGTTAGCGCTTGAAGAGCATATTTTTATGTACGATACATATGTGAAAACTGAATCATTTAGACAAGTGTGTAGACAATTTCCTGGCTATCCAGTTCCGGGTAGAGAAACTGTGAAATGTTTGGTCAATAAATTCAGAAAAATAGGATCGCTAAACGCTAAAAAATAAAGTGTATAGGAATAATCCCGACACCATAGACGAACTTAAGGACAATATAAAAGCAGAAATTATGAACATTATGCAAGAAGAACTTATGCATGTGAATGGTAATTTCATCCGACATGGACACCACTTTCAACAACACTTATAACAAGGTTAGTACTCATTACATATATGTTACTAACATTCGTGTATAAGTAACGCGGAAATTACGGAACGGAAAACCCGTAATGTAGTATTTGCGCAGTCCGCGGCCTTGGCTTAAAACGAAGGCACTGTACTATCAGTATGTTCATATCTACTGCACGCAACAGGATCCGCAGAATTAAAAGTCTGATGCGTTACACAAGTCTTTTTGTATCCATAATGACTTTAATTCCTCAATGGTATATTACAGCTTTCAGAGAAGCAATTCTTCTAGCTATTTTATCTTATTCTGAGGCAATAGTTTATATCACAACACTGTGAAACAGTGTGATTGTAGTGTAAATTAATATTATTGTATGTACAGAGTTTTAGATGTTTGTTAGCCATAAGCATTGTTAGGAAATAAGTTTACACGGCCTCACTAAAACTGACAATGGAAGTAGGTAACAATAAAACGAGGGGGCGAGTTGTTTATCACTAAGAAGAGACAAACAAATGACGTCAGGCTAGCGTGCCTTTTCTTAGAAATGGAGGGAATATCTTCCCTAGAGCATATATGTTAGTAATAGTGATTGGCTGACAAAACAGACGCTAATGTTGGCGCGATTTGGTAACCAATAGCAGCTCTATTATAATGTTTAGGCATTTCGAGGTGAAGGAGTATATATTCTCGAGCCATAAGCATGTTTTACACAGTCTTGAAAAGTCATTCGCGAGGTACACGTTGCGCAGTCTTGGAGAATCTCTCGTGAGGTGCACGTCATACAGTTTGGAAGAATCTCTCGCGTCGTAAAGTTAGTTACAAAATGTGAAGTACTCGGCAACTAATACGACAGTAATTGCATTCGGAAATATAACAGTTTCATTCAGGCGTGTATGAAGATTAAATATGTGAATTATTAATTGTTACGGCAATAAAAGTGTAGAAACAAATTATTTTATCAGTGTTATCTTTTAGCAACAACTCCTTTCCGTTTACACGCCCTGCTCAGACACACTTGCTTGACTGAGTAATAATAGCTAGCCGGAGGACAAAGAACCCAAATTTAAAATAATAAAACAATAACAGGCGCCCAGCAAAAAAGATAACACGAGCCGATTAGCGCGACAATTCACAATACGTTTTTGACTAAAAGCAAACCCAAATAAGCAATATAGACCTGGTTGCCCACACTATACGAAGAAACAGCTCAACTTGAGAAATCTTAAAGATGTAATAATGAATATTTAGAAAACAGTTAATGCTATAAATTAGTAGTTACTCCATATAAACTACGTATTTAAAAGAGCTCTACACCTTTCGTGCAGTAAACCTTTGTCTATCTCCTATGGTTTATCACTTGTACAAAGTTCATCCACAATGAAAGGGACTTCATAAGCTCTTCTTAAAAAATTAAAGTGATACCTTTTATTAGTCATGCACATATCTAAAACATACAGTATTTTAACCCAAAGCATTAATCGTTGTTTAGAAAATGGGAAAATGTTTTGCTTTTTTTTACAGCAGTAGAGACTTTTCGTAACAATACTCAACTGGCATGCTTAAACCTTCGAGTCAAATGTGAAATATAGCATTTATTAGACTCTTCGTTTAGAAGTTTAACTGATCACAGTATACTGCTCAATGGACAGAAAACTTGCATTTCCGGTGGAATTGTAATATCGAAATTTTTGGTGGGATATAATACTTCCTCTTCTTAAGTGGTCGAAAAAGTAAAGATATATTTCCTTGCTTGTTCGTGCGATTTTTTTAAGTTCCTTTGGTTACCCAGTTTATCATTACTGTGCTTTTATTATTTTGCATTACCGCTTATTATCGCAATTATACACACAAACACCCATGCCCATGGCGGGACTCGAACCCGCGACCCTCAGCTTGGCGGAGCGCCGAAGCTACACACTCCAGCGATCGCTGCTACGAGGGCCGGCAGTCATTAGACGTTCTTAATTTACCGTCTCCAGAAATATTAAAATAAAGTACTATAGAACTATTAGATATTCATAAGCGTGTTGGAAGTAGATTCTATTGCAACATATTTTATGTTTAATAATAGATATTATCAACAACAATAATGTATGTTTTAAATAGCCAATATGCGATAGCCCACTCCACATCCCTTAAGCCTGCGTATTATTCAACAAGTGGAGTAGATATACTACGGTAATCCTAATGCTAGTTTGATTAGAAAATGTTCAAAAATATTCCAAACCGTCTATAGGACACTCTTTTACGTTGAATTAAAAATCTTGGTCTTCTAGTTATATGTAATTCTTGATCCACGTGTATTACTATGATAAAAACCCCAATGCACTGTGAAAAAGTTTAATTTAGGTGTTGTATCGTATTTCGACTGTAGGGGAGCCGAACTTGAAGTAGTTGCAACCACACGTATGGTAAAAATTTTCCGGTAGCCTTCGCCCCAAATGTACTTTCCGGTGGCATTTGCCCCAAGTTTAAAAAATATTAACTTTATAATTTTGACTGTTTCTTTAAATATTATATATTTGTTTGCCTCGTCTGCGTCAGTATTTATATTTTTTTTTAGAGACATGAATGTTTTAGCAGGGAGTGGTGCCACTGAAAAATGTAGGCTTACACAGATTATAATGTTACTTTACTCCTTTTATTAATGCTTGGCACAATTTTAAATAGCACTTCACTGATATATATATATACATATATATATATTAGAGAGAGAGAGCTGTGAGATGTTTTTATTAATTACTTGCACTTTTTAACACGTAAACTATTTTTGTCTCACACAAAATACGTATTAAATTTCTCGAGGACGCATCTAGCGTCCGGTTAGGAACACTGTCTACAAACAGCTGGCTTCTGAATTTGTACATTTTGCTTCATTTTAGTTTCTGATTGGCTAATCCTAGTCCAATAGAATACCTTCATTTAATTAAAGCTTTTCTGGTTGTTGATTGGCTATTTCATAAACTGTCACAAAAATTACATTATTGCTTGCAAGAATCACAAGTAGCATTGTGAAACCTTCAAATTCATTATTGCCTCAAGGTTACCTTGTTAGCAACTTTTGAACTATTTCTCACAGCTCCTACATTATTAAATTACGTAATGCATTCACATAACATTATTACACATGTATACAATAATATAAACATTTACAATGACTGTAATATACACTTTTTATACCTTATTACATACACGTATTGCTTTAAGGCGGGCTGTTATTGAATTTATATATTATATTAGTAGACTGGAATCATTTAAGTGTTAAAATTACTGCCTCAACTGTCAGCATTTAAATTAGGTTAATTATATCTGTTATCGGTGGAACAGATGTATTCACAGAAGAATTGAAAGTAAGTAAATATTAAGCAATTGCAAGGCAAGTTTCATACATCTTTACCGCGGAGTAGTAAGGTCACAAGTGCAGATTGCGCTACGAAATATCTTTGTGATGTAAATAAGGGACGCATTGGGGCACTCAGAGCCATTGCTACAGTTCTATTATTAATACTTTGGAATTCCAGCTCTTAAATGAAATCGACTATCGACACAAGATTAAAATAAGAAGCATAGTTCAGATCCTTTTATTTCAAACAAATCATCAAATTTCGAAACAATTCCACATACTACTCGTAGAAGAAATTTGAGGATTTTAAAAGCAGTCTTCAAACTTCCATTCAGTTGCATAGAGTAGTGCCGTTTATTCATAGAACAGAGATGAGCACTGAAAAAATAATTTTGTATACTGAAATTGTCAGGGTACTTTCGGCTGAAACCTGACTAGATGTCAATATCGTAGATACTTGAACCCTTAGAACAGTCAGCCAACTGAGTTGTGTGTGACATATTACAGGCATGTGACACAACACCGTTTTGGACTCTCGTACGGAAGGAAAGGACAGGTTTTGTATGTTATAACCGTGTAGTTATCGCTTTTTCCCTTGTTCTGTTTTCCCTACACTTGATTTCCATTGTCAAATCCACGATAAAGACACTGGCGTCATAGAACATTCAGTTAGTCAACATTGCCTTAGAGCTATTGCTAGCTGATCTTGGATTCGAAGCTCCGTTGTCTAAAAAATTAAACATTAACTTTAATGTCCAGAATTTAGTGGTTGGAGGTCACCTAGGTTCGAATTCTCGCTGCGGTATTACCAAGTCTCTTGTAATAGACGGGATGGACCCAAGTAAAATACATGGTAATCAGCGTGCGTGTATGTTAATGGCACTTAGGTAGCAGTGTGGTGAAACACATTTCCATGTATATTAAAATATCGGTGAAGATGTTTAATTGTGTCTTTAGATTAAGCTTTGTAGCTAGCAGTAAATTTAAGCATACCATGAAAATATAGAGGGTGGACCATTTAAGTTGAGACTGTACAATATCTCCAAAACTAAGCGTTGTAAAAACAAATGCCTTGAATAAACGTGGCTTAATATTATGGGGGAAAGTAAATGCCGTTAGTCGTGTTTTATTTGGAAGACGTTGTGATGGTCATTTTAGGGCCAATTTATTTTTTTTAAGGGGAGGCGTTTATGAAAATTGCTAACATCCATAGTTTTGGTCATAATGATGTGAAATTTTGTATGTATTTATGCCAAAGGGAATCTAGTAGATATACTAAATTTCACTATTCCATCTAAGATAGTTTCCCAAACAAAAATATTTTTTGGCACAGTTTTAGTATAGTATAACAAATGCTCCATGCATAACACTATTAGTTGTAAATAAACTAAACTCTGACCGTATGTTTCTTTTGATTATGTCTACAAATCTTGGTATTCTTTTTCAGATATGTCAAATAGTTTCGGATAAAAAAATTATTGAATACATATATTACTTTTTTCCAAATTATTAATGATTTTCAAATTAAAAATGCAATAACAATTAAACTGCTCCATATAGATAATTTAAAATACCAAGATTTATGTAACAGATAACTAAGAACATGTGTGCAAAATGTCAAAGAAATCTACTAAAAACTGCATTGCAAGGAGCATTTTGAACATTAAAAAATGTAGAAAAACAAAAAGCGAAGAAAAATGACTTTAAAGCTTTAAATGTATAACAACACATATTTACTGCTTTATAATTCCCCTAAACCATAGGAAGGGTCATTTAAGTCATGACGTAACGGCCTTCTAAATGGCGATGCGGCGTAAACTGCAATAGATTCTGAAAGTACAAAGTATAAACATAATTTTAAGGCAAAAAGCCTAAAATCGGATTTTTCATCATCTTTGCCCGAATTTCACCGATGCCTCCCCTTAAATGGGAATATATCTTTTTTATGTTGTTTTCTCACTCCTCATAATAAACTAAACAACATTTGTATAAAGCACTTTGCAATTGTTCATGCACCAACGTAAATAACAACGAAAATTCCGAATGGCTGTGTAACGTTCGTAATTGGGAACCAACATTTTTTTTTTATTTTGCTTCCTTAATCATCACAAAATAAACAGCTTTTATAAAGCATTTTCTAATGGAGAAAACAACATACAAAATGTAGGCTCTCATTTTGAAAAAAAATAAATTGACTAATGGCATTTACTTTCTCCCATAATATCAAGCAACTTTTATTAAAGACATTTCTTTTTAAAACGTTTAGTTTTGGAAATATTGTACAGTCTAAACTTAAATGGTCGACCCTGTATAAATATAGTTTGACGAATGAAACGTTTATTGTTGCCTTATTTTGTTTTTTTGCTTGATGTTAGATTTACTAGTCCCTCTGAATAGCCTCACATTTACTCTAACTGAATCCTATTATTAGCAGAGTTCCAGTGCAGAAACGAATGTAGGTAATAGTGAGGGAACTTTTTAATTAACTTCACCAACAACATAATTTCATCTCATCCTCACTGTAAGTGTAAAATAGTGTAAGCGACCCCTTTTAACCATCATGTAATCGTTACGTATTACAGCAGATGTATGTCCACGCTCGAGATTTCCACAGCGTTTACACTAAGAGCGTTTGCAGAGATTGAACTTAATTATAGGGTAACTAATAGGGTTTCTGTCCACGCGTAGAACTCTCCACCATTACTGATTGATTTAACATTGCTAGCTTCTAGGGAATCTATCAGTTACTCTGGGAAACATCGCTGTGGTGTAGTGCTAGTGTATGTGTGGCTACGTGACCACTATCCAAAGTTTGCTTTAAGGGAAAGGGAAGTCCAGGAAACTTCAAAGTTTGTCTCGCTCTAGTCCCTCTACCGATTATTTCAGTTACATTTTCCGTTCTCATAGTTTAAAAGCTTTGCTTTGCAAGAGGCATAAAATATCTCTATATATGGAAAACGTGCAAAAGCATTGCTCTCAACGTTGAGTTTTTGCTTTCTCTACCCCGTACAAAGCACGTATAGGTAGAGAAGATATTGTATTCTACCCAAAAACTCGATACCGATACCTCATCGGAAATACATGTTTTGAGGCCTTCTGAATCCAAAAAAATATTTTAAATAAATTTTTGTGTTTGAACAGCATAACTCAAAAACGAAAAGACAGATAAGCACCAAAATTGGTATTTAAGTTCAATACCTTCCAAAGATACGAACACAAAGATGTTCAAGAAAATACCTCATCCTCTAACTACCCTTTACATAAAAGATTTTTTTAAAGTTTTTTATTTTCTAAAAAAATGGCTAACGATTTGGATTAAACACCATATATTAAAGATATTTACATGACAAATAAAATGTATATCTTGAATTTTCTGGGAATAGACTTTGAAGTTCTCTTCATTTGGAAGGAAATTTGTATAATCTTACACAACTGGTAAACGTTAAACCAAAGACGAAAACGAACTACACAAGTAATGTAGATCTGTTTGAAACACACAATTTACTTCAAATAACTTTTTTTTGGCATCAGCCATTTCCGAGATATCCGTTATTGATGGTTCGAATTGTTCAATACTTATTCATTTCAAGTACCTTTAATTTACAGTTGTTTCTCGTGATGCCATGGAAAGAACATTAATTTTATGGCCAAAATACAGCGTCCAGTTCTAAAACATTTGACTATTCCCTTTGTATCTAAAACGGAATGTGCAAAGCAGCTGTTTCCGTAAAAGTTTATCTCGATTGAAATGAAGTAGATAGGAAAATAAGCTCTCGTAAGAATAATTTGTATACCCACTAATAAGCGATAGAGGGTAGAGAACGTCATGCGAAAGTAACACGTCAGATATTTTTTATACCATAGTAGCAACTTTTAGAGTAAACATGTTAACTGAAGTGTTTGTATGGAAATAAAGTGTGTTTTCGATTTTGAAAAGCTGACAATTATTCGATATTTCTTCTTGACGTCAAAGAGAATATGGTCGTCCTTCGTGGTGTAGTGGTTATCATGCTAGCCTCTAATTCCCGAGATCGCGGGTTGAAACCCGGTGGAGGGCCATGGAGTTTTTTCGGTCGTAAAAGTACTTAGCATGGTTTCCTTCGGAACGGAAGTAAAGCCGGTGATTCCGTGTCGTAGATTTACAGCACGTAAAAGAACCCCAAGCCTGATAGAGGCCTCTGAGCAAAATTACCGGTCTTTCACGCCCAATATAGAATAGGACGCTATGGACCATAGTATTTAAAGAGAGTCCATAAATAAAACTCAATTTAATTTGAATTTAAGGGAATATCTTGAAAATTGTGGCAATTATTACATAATTAGTTTCACTATTACCATTTTGAGAAGTCAAGAGGCAAACCTGAGTTCATACCTTTATATAATTAGACATCGGAATAGTATGGTACGTAACTTCATAATTTTTGTAAGTATTAAAATATTTGTTACTAAGTGAGACTGAATTTGTTTAAAATTAAATGAATGTGTTAGAAATATTCGGAGAAAATTAAAAGTTTAAACATTTATAATTTTGTTTTCGGAGAGTTCTTCAAACACCAACTTGGTAATTTTATCGCACGTTTTGGCGTTATATACTATGCCACTGAACTACAGACTTTGAAGTTTTGGCTGTAATGAAAATTAAATTGTTGGCCCCAAATTTTACCACAGAATTCTCAATTTCTTAAAACGTGTTACCATTTAACCATTTCAAATTAACCTACAAATACGAGGGTAATCAAGGAAGTAAAGTACGTTTGCTTGAATTAATTCAAAAGACATGTTTTATTTGAAAAACAACATGTAACTTAACAATTATAGCTTATTTTATTTTTCCATATAAACACCATTATTTAAGCATTTGTCAATATTTCCACGAGCTTTAGCACTCTGTGTTATAGTCGGCTGCCGTCAGTCCGTTCAAGTTTGTCTTTGGACTTTCACGTGATATATTTGGGAGAGAGATCTGTAACTCGTCTAGGGTTACGCGTCTGTCTTAGACGATTTCATGGTTCACTTCATTCTCCAAATCATCTGTGATGAGTGACTTACATCTGAATCAGGTTTGTCAAGCACAGTCTTTAGCTCATTGGTGAGCATTTCACATCACTTTCTCACATTTCTTTCGTTCATTGCTGTTTCATCAAATTTGTCTTTAGTTGGGGGTAAATTTTTGCAAATTTCAACTTTCGAGCATTCAAAAACCGAATAACACTTCTCACCTCATAGTCCGCGGGAATTTGTATCACTCACATCATTTTGAACAATCACAGAATGCACAATAACAACTTGTTTCGACTAGCACTCGCACAACACTGAGAAAACATGTCGAGGAAGCCACTCGACCTTGGATAGAAGCTTGATAGCAAACTGCGCAGCTGGAATACGCAAACGGTAGTTGCTTTCTGGATTACCCTTCTATATGCACAGCTTTGTCTTTGCACTTATTGTAACTTTTTGGAAAACGATACACGGGATTAGGAGGTACACTCAATTGAAATTTAAGAAGAGCTTTGTGGACCACTTTAATAAATTCTAGCAGTTAATAATTAATTTGCTACCTTAACTTCCACTTGGATAGTTTCGCCAGCAGCTTTAAGATTGGAGAAAAAATACTGTCAAAATGTTTTTTAATGCTGGCGTTAAATTTTAAGAATTCTAATACAAGGCGTATGGCAAATCAAGCTGATTTTGCAGTTCAATGTCTTTCCAAAACTTAAATGTTTTAAACGCGAAATAAGTAGCATATACATGAGCAAAAGAATAAGGGAATTAATTTCCACTGCTATTAACAAATGTCATTTTTTTATTTATATTTCCTGGTTCCCTTAAATTTCGGCGGATTACGACATTTCGCGGCATTATTTCATACACTTATATGTTTCGAATAACTATGAAGATTGCCTACTCTGAAATCTGTGCACATTGAATTTCGATACGGAGTGACTGCTGAAGTGGTAAATTTATAATAAGCATGTAGGATTCTGGGAGGAAAATATTGTTAGTTCACTATTGTACGACCTCTGCCAAGTATGCATATGTGGCTTTTATTTTTTCTGAATTACATATGCTAAAGGTCCCGTGTGTGACTGTGTTTGTGAAGAGCATTACTCAAAAACGAAAACTCGCATAAATACCAAACGTGGTTTTTCAGTTCGCATCTCTTAAAGATGCGACACGAAGGCTTTCAAGAAAATCCGCCACCCTAAACTACCCTTTAAGTGGAGCATTTTTCAGAGTTGTTTATTCTTTAAAAATGGCTCTAATGATTTTGATTAAAATACCATATATTAAAGATATTTAGATGAAAGTTAAAATGTATACTAGGTGGCCCGCACAAGCCGTCCTTAGTTGAAGTCAGTTTGTACCGGATAGCACGAATGCCAAAAGGTTTGCCTAAACAGAATTGCAAATGGGACTCCATACCGACAGAAAGGAAAGTACTAATGCTTGAAAACGAACACTTTTACTGCTATTACTGGTCCCAGAGCTCCTTTGATAAAGAAACTGCCTATTATATGAGGTGTTCCTGTTTTGATTCCCGGCTGGACTCCAGAAAGTTGTCTTTAAAGAAAACATTTCACGGTATGCCCAGAATGTGGTGCTTGAATTTGAAGGTACGCAAGTGTGTGTGTGTGTGTGTGTTATTTAATAACAAATTCGTCCATTAACAAAAATTCAGGATTGTCGCTTGACGCAAACCTGAGCACGCGTGTTAAGTCATTTAGCTCTATGACAGCTAATCTACACTCGGTACAACTGTATGGCAGCAATTGGTGCCGCAAAATTAACAATATTAAATGACATTACCTTTTTATTATATTTATGATATTACGTTTTAAATATGCGTTAGAATTAAATTATTTTCTATTAGTGCATTATTCGTAATAAGCACGTACAAAACCATGCCCGCCTTGTTGGACGAATTGATGTAAGGGCCTCACAAGTCTACCTTCCACCTGAATGATCCATCATTTCTTAATATCATCTCTGTACGAAAAAATAATAAAATTGCACAGAAGACAGATGACCTGTCTGTAAATGTTCAGAACACAGCCTTCGAGCCTCAGCTACATTTTGATCCGTCTCCACATAATCCTAACCATATGTATGTCCGTTATTGGTGAACGTTACCTTTTTGTCTGAATGACCTGGCTCGAACTGCAAGCAGCCGACCACGTGACGCTTATCAGTACGAAACTATCAAGTAAACACATGCAGACAGCAGCACTACCTCAGTGACCTTTCACACATGCACTGCCCCTTTGAACAGCAGCGATGCGGCAACTTATTTTCCACCTATATATGCGGGAAGCATTAAAATGCAAAGGACCGCTGTTTTGGGCCACCTGGTATCTTGAATTTTCTGGGAATAGCCTGTTAAGTCCTCTTCGTTAGGGAGCAAAGTTGTATAGTCTTGTATAACTGATAAACGTTAAGCGATAGACGATCGAACCCGGGACCTCCCGAATGCGAATCGTATACGTTACCGCTGCGGCACCTTGGACCGTTCCTAGAATTGATATTAAGTAATAAATTAACAGATGACTCTCCGACACATGATTATCAAATGCTCTCACGCCTTCTGTCAGAGTAATGAAGTGCTGCTAAGCTTGCCAGATTGTACAAACAAGTTTTTGTTCACATAACGAATCATTCCATAAACAGAGGACTTATCGCTATCCAAGGAAGTGGTCAGAGTGATCAGTCTAATGGGCACTTGCTGTCCCACTAACTCGCCCAGAAAGTATCAACAGATAAATAAAGTAAACTTAACAGATACTCCGGGGGTCTGTGGTTGTCTAAAGTTATCATACACATACAAAATTAAGAAAATCCATACCTAGTTAACTGCAATATGTAATTGGACATTGTCCATCCAGCTGTTGTACGTTTAAGGAAAACAGGAAGTGTAGGTCTTATCTGAATGTTCACTAAACCCAAAAAATACACGAGTGTCTGAATTAATTCACCTACCAGTGTAAAAAACAGTATCGTAATTTCAGTACACGTGTATCCATCTCTCTGAAGTTTCATGTGGTGGTAAGTCTTAAGAAATATTATGTTCTAAAGCATATGGTAAACTTACAAATATCGACACGTTTCGGATCGTTTTTCTTCGACTACTTAAAGTGCAGAATTGTGATACGATACCCAAGGAAGGGATGAAGGGAAACCCAGAACAGCGACCAGACATGGACGACGATGCGTCCTAGCGAGGAGGGGTCCCTAACTAGCCCAAAATAACACAAATGCCGACACCAGTGCGAGCCTGCCTGCACCATTATCAACCGTGAGTCCCGGGAACGAGCCCCCTCTCTGGAAGGGGCACCACCAGCTACCCAAGCGCCAGGAAGGAATTTTTACACAGCACAAACTGCACCGTCCCGCAGAAACGTGCCAATCGCCATTGCCTGATCCTGCAACCATGAAACACATGAAGTTAAACAAATAAAAGGATGTGATAGACAGGAAATAAGTAGTAGAAGAGCAACCACCCCAGCAATCCTCTACCGACGAAACAAATCCAACGTTAGGGCGACCTGCCGGCCCAAAGGATTTAGACATCACGACCTCTCGAATGTGAGCCTTGCACGCTACCGCGTACTCATCTCGTGTAGTATACAATTGGGGCATTTACTAGATCTTAAGACATTCTATACCATATACTCTTTCTTCAACTGGTTTGAAATGTTTGCCTAAAATTTCAAGACAAAGTTCTCCATAGTTTTAACCTATGGTTAACTCCAATTCACTGTAGTTAACATACTATCTTTTAAATATGAACATTTTCAGATTTTCAGCTTTTATAGCTGAGAAAAAATGTAATATGTTCAGGAAAACACAGATATCAGTGCTGTGAGTGGCCGCTTGCGTCTTGGTATGATTTTGACAAGAAAATACCTCAAAGCAAATGTCACCTCAGCCAATAAAGTTAAATTTTCTTCATGTTACAGCTGAAAGAGGTTTTTGAATACCTGCAGCTTCTTTGCGCTTAACTCGTGGGTTAGTTTGCCATGCAAAGATGCTTTCAAATGCAGAATTAACTCTTTCAATATCAACACGGAAAATTAGATACATTTAAAATTATTTATTGATCGCAGCCACCTTTAAGAAATATCCATTGTCATGGTAATACGTTGTTTTTGTGCTAAATTAGAATTTGGCGTTCTAGGGCTTCACATGGCAAGGAGAGCCTTTGAGACCCATGGGTTGTATGACAGCATTTGAGTCGGGCAACGATTATTTGTGCAACTTGTGGCTGAAGTGGGACTTTCTTACGAGTGGAAAGATTGTCATCACTTGCTGCGCTCCACGAGTGATATATTGTGTCGCAGGGACTATGGTCTAAGGTTATCTGGCGGTCGCCGGCCCGCAGTCTGACATAAACAAAGATAAGTCGCGTTCTGTCCCGGCGTAAACATTAGAAGCGCTATCGGCAGATAACCAGAATTTTCTGGAAGTTTCTTTCCCCCTCGCCTACATATAGTTCTAAAATGTTCTATGGAAGATTCAATTGGCTATATCTAGCCTTCTTGCTAGAGCAATCATATGAGTTGAGTCGGTAAGGGAGTTACTTCTGCGACGCCAAGTACCGTTCTCCGAGCGAGTTGATGACTGCCGTGACGTGCAGCGACTGCTACTGTGGAGCTAGATATTGTAAAGTCTTGTGTTCGACTCTCCAGCGAATGAACCGTCCGGAAGAATAGGGTACGTTACGAAGAAAGTGAAGTGACGGGAAATAGAACTAGTTCACATTAGTGAGGTGATAGTGTGAACTAAGTGAAGTTCCAGTGAAAGTTGAACCAGATCAAAACAGTGGCAGTGAGAAGTGACAGTGAAAATTGGACAAAGTCATATACATATACTGAGTGGACCATTTTAAGTTGAGACTGTACAATATCTCCAAAACTAAGCGTTGCAGAAATAAAAGTTGCTTAATATTATGGAAGAAAGTAAATGCCATTAGTTGAGTTTTATTTGGAGGACGTTTTGATGGTCATTTTAGGGACACTTTAATTTTTTTTAATGGAAACTCCCCACTCCAGAGGATTGATTTGTGCCGTTTCGAGTTAGTTCCTCTTATAGAACCTTCAGTTTTGTATATGGGAGCCTATAAAAGGAGCTACTCTGCCCAGTGTGTGCAGGTCAGTTAGTGAAAAAGTTACGAAGTTAAATGCGTTAAGAAGACGTTGAGTTTGGACAGTGCCGAGTGAGTTGGATTTGTGACCCTGCAGTTCAGTTTTTGGTTGTTTCTAAGCAATTCAGTTGTGATTGGATTCAACAGATCCGTTGTGTTGTGCACTGAGTATCAAAAGTTAAAGTTCGTTCTACGCTGAGCACCTAAGTAACAAATAAAGTAAATTTAGTAACTACTGGTGTTCTGATTTGTTACGTAATAATAATAATAATAATAATAATAATAATAATAATAATAATAATTCACTCAGGCATCAACTCTAAAGCCGAAAGTTGCAGATTTGTGAAGAAAAGTGAGATCTTTCATTAGAAATTAAAACCAATATCCTGAATAACCAACTGTATGGGGAATACCATAGGACCGCGCAGTCAATTAGAACCTTGGAACTCGTGTTTTAGCTGGAAATTTAATTACATGCTAGATGTTACATTGAAGCAGCTGTTTATCAAGGTTTCAGCCCATCTTGGAATTTCTGATGCTGCATAAAGCGTGCTTATGGGAGTTAGGTGAACAAATAAAACATGTAATAACATAATTTGTGCAGCGTGACTGCACATTACTCACTTTAGATACAGGAGTGTATTTGTCGTAACCTAAACTGCATAACCTCGCTATTTTCGACTAATTGTGACATCAGTTCATACACACCGGGTTTCCCTTGAACGACGACACTCTTGGTCCGCCACTTCCATAACACTGCTATACGAATGCCGCCGTTTCTCCTTTAGATAACTCTAAAGATGCGAAACAATATGCGTATGTACGTTTAACTTTCGTTAAAAAAGTGTTCGAAATTATGTCCCGGTGCGTCTATACAAGCCTGGCTCCTGGTGAACACATTTCTGAACACTCTACAAACATATATGTAGCGGGAACACTGGTGAATCAATGTAAATATCTGCATTAATGTAAATAATGTTATACAAGTGTAAATACGTTATATGGTAAATGTAACGGAAGCTAGCTAGCCGTGCAACTTTGCAATTTAGGTGCATAGGGTATCGGCTGAACATAATCAGCAGAGACGCTTGAGCGAGAGAGACGAGTAGAAGTTAAAAAGGATAGCGAGAGGCCGGGGCAGAAACGGAAAGGCCAAAGTCGTCAAGATATAGGATATCGGAGCACATATCCTCATACAACGCTAATGTGATCAGCCAATCACAATATTGCTTTAAAATTGCTTTAGCGGCATTCGCACGACTTTACAATATCCTCGGGGGGGGGGGGGTGAACTTCATGCCACACATGGCCGAGCGTGTGAAGTAGTTGTTAGCAATTTAGAAAAGGAACATAGGGTGAAAATTACAGCTTGATAGATAGGCCCCATAAACCAATCAAATAATTGTTGGATAGAATTTACGTCTAGCTGCGAACAAGTGTGGACATGAATTGCAGTTAAAGTGCACTTAAACTTTTAATTTCGTCTGCTGTGACCACTCCCTAAATAAGAGTTAAGAGCATAGGCCAAAAGAAAAGTATTGTAGGACGTTTTCTTACAGCAATTCAACACCCATACCACAAGGAAGACGACGAGCAGCCGGAGGCAGGAGGTTCGTCGCATATTGCTGAAATGTTTAAGTACACAAGGCGGATGCTACGTTTTTGTCTTCCAATTCGTCGAGCTCATGCGGATAATACAACCTTGTCTTTTGAACATTACCCGCAGATACATAATAATCACAGGGATTTATGTCTTTAGAGCGAGAAGAACAGTCAATCGTTCTATCAAAAATAATTGGCAATGCGAGACAGCGATGTTCTTGGACTTCTTTCCACGACATTTCACACCATGTCTAAGTTTTCCTCTGTTAGAGTTGTTGGCTATGTTTCTTTTTTCCAACACGTCCCTGCCCTACTGTTTCTAACAACCTATAAATTATTAATATTTTAGGAACAGTAGCACCAGGGCAGTTATGCACAGATTCAAGCTAACCACAGGTGACTTCGATCGAGCAAAACTTTACAAAATAAACACTTGCTGTTCTGTAGTATATACCGTTATCTACACAGGGTGAACACAATTGACAGGCAACTTCACATGATTATTCCCACATATCACTATATCAAACAATGATAGACTGTACTGAAAATTGTGTGTCTTTACGTAGACGGTGAGCTATGCTACCGGAGAACAAGGTCACTCAACCCGATACATGCCTCGAGTCAGACCCGGCGGTCTCCAGTTGCGTATTCAAGATAAACCTGGTATTATGGGTCACTTAATTTAGGGGGCTTGCAAGGTCAGGTGATGAAGTTTATTATACTATAAGATGCCTTAACATAGACTTTAATTCCAAGTACTTCGTGTCCATTAATTGTTTTTTAAAAGTCTAGTTTACACCTTTTTTGGATATGCAAGTATATAAATCTCATGTTTAAGCAGAAGACAAAAATAAATCTTGCACACATTTCTCTTACTAAGTTGCACAGGCTGAACAACAATTGGGTGTGGCTGATCCACCTGCCATTCCTCATGCATTTTGATTCATTAGGAGTTGTGTTACTGTAAAACGTTATTCTGCACAAAAGCTATTTTCCATAAATTCATATTTCGATAAACTTTAGCGTGCTCATTATACATGCAGCTTTAAACTAGTAAAAGAACACGAAAAACAAAAACGAGTCGGTCTGTCCGTTGGTGGGGAGCGGCAGGGGTGGTGCTGGGGTATTTGCAACGTGAAGCTTTACACACTTTGTAATCATAACTCACCCCAATGATTGACAGATTTACTGTGTATCTCCATGAACATTCGCTCAATAAACGAAGCTATGATGAATTGTTGCCACAGCTGTTACGATATGTACCAATATTGGCACGTATGTATTTTATAGCGAAAAGAAATATATATGTTTTGGGGATTTGTGTATTTACGAGCGTTTCATTCTCAATCCCATGCATTATACTCTTCAAAAAAATAAGGTTAACAAAGACTACAAACTGAGGGGAATGTGCGTTTACTGCGTTTACCTTACTCCAGTTTTGTTAGTGCTATAGTTTGTAGTGTAGCTGTTCAGAAGTGTAGTGATAAGAGTACTGTACCTTCACAGAAAGAGAACTAAAGAACACAGCTATAAATAGGGTGAGGCAATGTTTTATATCATAACATGCTGTGAATGTCAGAGTGATTGTAGTTTAAATTAATATTATTGTATGTACAGGATTTTAGATGTTTGTTAGGCATAAGTATTGTTAGGAAATAAGTTTACACGGCCTAACTGAAACTGACAATAGAAGTGGGTAACAACAAACCGAGGGGGTGAGTTGTTTATCACTACGAAGAGATAAACAAATGACGTCAGGGTAGCGTGTCTTTTATTAGAAATGCAGGGAATATCTTCCCCAGAGCATATATGTTAGTAGTAGTGATTGGCTGACCAAAACAGACGCAAAAGTGGGCGCAATTTGGTAACCAATAGGAGCTATATTATAATGTTTAGGCAATTCAAGATGAAGGAGTATATATTCTCGACCCATAAGCAACTGTCGCACAGCTCTGAAGAATCTGTCACGAGGTGCACGTCGCAGAGTTAGTTACAAAAATGTAAAGTACGCGAAGTAATTGGTGCGCGGCAACTATAACGACTGTAGTTACATTCAGAAATATCACAGTTTCAGTCAGGCGTGTATAAAGATTAAATATGTCAATTATTAATTAAGCGTGACGGCAATAAAAGTCTAGATTGACATTTTTTTAGCAGTGTTATCTTTTAGCAACAACTCCTTTCCGTTACACAACTCTGCTTAGAGCCACGTGCTCGACTGAGTTATAATAGCTAGCCGGAGGACAAAGAACCCAAATTAAAAAATAATTAAACAGTAAACGCCCAACAAATAAGATAACACAAGATATTGAGAACTACGACAAGGGTTAATACATGAATAATTCAAGAAATAAAGAAAATTAATGTAAAAAACACATTAGTTTAAAAAGAAAAGAAAGGTATACAGAAGTACAGGTGATACAACGGAGGGGGACACCTCGCGGGCTGCGATCTGCACAAATATTTTGCGGCTACCACCCGCAAAAGAAAGGGATGAGGTGAAGGAACTACAGGAGTCTACAGGCTACAGAGACGTGCGGAACTCCCTAACACTTCCAAGCTCGCCTACCCTTGTCACTGCTGGAGCCG
Organism: Deroplatys truncata; assembly: GCA_030765065.1. Lineage (NCBI taxonomy): Eukaryota > Metazoa > Arthropoda > Insecta > Mantodea > Mantidae > Deroplatys > Deroplatys truncata. Next base: position 670,262,161 of record CM060990.1, read on the forward strand.
CAGAGAGAGGGCGAAGAACGACCCATCAATCAAGCAGCCCTCTGGTGTCCACGGGAATACACTTTCCATTGAGTATGTATCCGCGCCATCTGTCCGTCGCCGCCATACGTCACGAAGCCTAGAAGCACACCTAAAAATAAGAAGGAAACGGAATGACCCCAAAGAAACCACGAAGAAACCATGGGTCAGAGTGGGCGGTCGCCGGGGTTCGAACCCGAGACTACCCGAATGCGAGTCGCACACGTTACCGCGGCGCCACTTCGGTTGGGGAAAGGTATATAGTTTTAGAAAATACAGTCCTTTAAACCCTTCCTAGTTTAAGGCTTCCTATAATGCTAGCTCATTTAATGGGTATTGTATTTAACGTTAATGTCTCATACAGAGTAATTCAGAATTCCAATTACCCATTCTAGTGGTTGCAGATAGGACTTAAAGGCACTGTATACTGAAATTGCTAATGTATATTAATTTGGACCCATTTCTACTACACACTGTTCAAGAAACTATAACAGAAAAATTCGTGATCTTATAAAAATAATTAAATCCAGACACATGTCCCAAGTGATGAAAATGTTAAAGCTTTAAGATGTGCATATTATTTCTCAGGTATAGTTTTTGCAATGCAGTATTAAATTTTGTTCAACATTAAAGATTTTCCCGGAAAATAGCAACTAAGTGTGTGACACTTTCAACCTTCTAAGAAATAAATTAGTTTATTATGCAACTAGATTATAATGATAGTAATTAAGACGCGAGTATGTTTCTGGTCGACCACACTATAATTTCAAAATTTTCAGTTTTTACATAAAGAGCTGACTTTGTTAATTGTGTGTAACTAAATACTGATAGGGTGGCAGCATGATGACAAGACCTTGAGTGTGTTTGAGAGTGCTGCAACAGATGGCAGCACTATTGAGTCCAGGTCATATTTATTTATGTTTTACAGATAACGTATATTAAACAATATTGAAACAAAGGAAATGACTCTAATTTATTAGAATATTAAAATTATATAATTTCATTGTTTATCTGGCGAATGGATTCTACTGGACTGCTGCTTTGAAGGTGTTAAAGTTACGGGCTGCGCTCGCTGTCGACTAAGATCATAACGAGTCCCTGAAGTATAATGAATGCCATTATAGTTCAGATACATCGCATATAATCAGCGTATTATAGTGTGGCCGCCCAAAAAATATATTAAATAATAAAGATTCTAAGTTCAAACAATTTTAATGCTAAAAAAGGGCTCTTTAGTTCTCTTCATTCAACTTCAAAATTACGGATACTGAAAACTGGAATGAAATTAAACTAGTTGCATCCCAAGGAACATTTGAAAGTTAAAAATATATATAAGTAAATGAACTAGGAGAAAATAAAGCTTTAAGGCTTCACACTTTATTTGCACACCGCTGTGAACGTCGTTTTAAACCTCAGGTTTGGGCATTTAAAGGCCATAAGCGCTAAACTGAATCTAGACCCGAATTTTAAAATGTTTGAGGGTTTTTGTATGAAAACTAAAAAAGCTTTTTTTAATTTTTGTTGAAAATTATGCAACAAGTACCCTTCATTTATTAAGTTTAAATGGGAAACCAATGTTCGAAAACACCACTTCGCTGTTGTGATCATCAAGATGATACCGTAATTATTAACGAGAAGATATACGTAATTAAATAAAGAAATAATAGCAACATAGAAAATACGAGTAATTGCAATAAATAATTTCCCTATATTAAATCAATGTATAATGTAACAAGCTTGAGTTGAGAGCTTTATCCGGAAGGAGGAAGGTAATTAGGAAGTCAGGTTAGTCAAAGTCATCAGCGATAGCCGAAGTAGCGAGCCCATTAGCTTAAGGATTTCTGATAACACAGGTTATAAATTCCGTACGCTTACAAAGTCACCTAGGCCAAAATTCTGAAAAAGAGAAATGAAAGGTATTTCCTAGAGTTTAGCTAAACCCGTGGTAACAGAGTCAGAGACACGTATGAAGAGAGGTGACTATTGACTCGGGCGTAAAATAATTATGGTGGAAATAATTCTAATGTAGACCTGGCTTAAGTAATAAGAAGGCGGTCATCTAAATCTGGGAGTTACTCTTCTCTGGTACCGTGACTGATGTGGATCGACGTTCGTGCACACTGTTGTAAACACATTAAGTACTCTATCTCTGGTACCACCAGCAGTACTTGCTCGTGTGATATGTTAAGCGCCCAGTGTCGCTCTTGTGTGAGTAGCGGCTATCGCGAGGGATCTTGTCGGTAAACATTTTAGCGACTCACAGCAGGTTATGCTTCTAGTTTCATTTATTGCGGAAACTGTTATTTTCAACCCTAACTTATGCTGCAGAAGTTAGCAGGTGTAATAATTCAGTTGTTATAATTTCCAGTGTTACGTATCATAATCAGTCTATTTCTTCATCTCAAACGGTCGGCAACTCACTCCAATAACTCATATATTAGTTCAAAATACATTTCTCATTCAATTTAAACTGGTTTTGTCCTTCACAATACATCACGCATACCCGGAGCGAAAATACTCATAGCTCACCCACTGGAGCAGCCGGCAGCAAAATCAACAGCAGATATTGGAGAAAATGAGAAAAAGTGGCAACTACGTTCCTGTATCAAACTGCCGCACCATCACCCTGGCATTTCATATTCAGCTAAAAGTCGAATTAATTTAATAACTTCTGCTTCACGGTACGCAACTCTATTTGGTAGAAGGCTACATCTGCAGTTGTCTGATGTGTCTGTCTTCTTTTTGTAAGATTGAAAGACCAAGGCTTTTGTTTTCAACATTCTTATTGCAAACTTCGTATGTGGCTAAACGAGCTCTCATCTGCGTGCACTGCAAGAGTTGTTCAATGTGGCAACCCTGAAGCGTGTCAAGAATATTTGGTGTGCACCATATACTTTACGCTGCATACAAAACTCCCACAGAGATCTTTCTGTGACTCATGTGGTGTTACAAGAAATAGATGAAAGGAGTTAAATCCGGCCATCTTGATGACCAAAGACTTCGCCCACTTCCACCTATCCACCTTCTCCCGAATGAGTCATCGAGAAGCCGCACTTAATGTGAAAAGTGTGATGACATGACATTGTTTTGGATCCACATTTGAAGTTCGAATCATAACAGTAACCAGAAGACGTGATATCAGCTGACTCCAGAACACATCCTCTGTTATATTGGGTTGCTTACCATGAAGCGAGAGACTGTAGCATCTAAACACTATTTTCCGAACTTGGGTTGATTATTAAAATGTTATCTATTAAGTCCCCACTACAACCTCTGCAGTAGGGCTGCAGATAGCCCAATGTATCTATGTGCTTAGCTGTTTACATCTTTTTGATAATAACATTTCATATTACTCACCATTGTGTTATCCGCTTTGGTTTCAATCCCGCAACTTCTATTTGAAACTTGCATAGATTGAGCGTTGTAATGTGTACACTCGAACAAAAAGGTACCTACTCACAGCATTGCTCTTTGGTTATTGATAATTATGAGAGCCAGCGACCATCAAACGGGCCGGACTTTCTGAGTAGGATATGCAAGATATTAGAGAGTAGATTAGGTATAGAGTGGATTTAGACAGAGGAGTACATAGATCTATTGTAATATATTTGTGTATATGAAGAACTTAATGGAACCTATAAAACAGATTTTACGAGGCTGAAATTTGTACCGAATGTTACGTAAACCGCGGAAAGAAACATTTAGGATTAAATGTGCACTTTTTGGAATAACAAGTAAATTGTGTGCAAATATATTGTTAAATTTTACGTATGTGTTTATACAGTTATATGCAGTTTTCTGAATATATAGTCGAAGATATTAAAATTGAATGAATGAGGTTTATATAAATATATGTCTTGTAAAAAGACAGTTGCTCCCAGTGTAGTCAACAATTGTACAAGCTATCTTAAAAATATGCAAATTTTTCAAGAATAAATTATGATACATAAAACCTAACAGAACTTCCATATAATAAATGCTGTTGGTTATACTTTAAGTGAACAATCAATAATTTAAGGCTTAAGGTTAAAAAACGTAGAAAACTGAAATTTTTTCAATCACCACTCTTAACAGAACAGAAAATAAAACTTTTCACCAAGTGAATATTTGGACACTTTTATTTCAGAGTTATTAAGACATATTTTAGAAATAACATTTATAGTTGTATATCTGTGGGGAGACGTATTTGCATTTCAATGCATAAAATTTATATAAATATTCCCAAAACGCAGTTACTTATTGAAGCGAAATTACGTATACATACTTCTATAGCAGCTGGTACTGCCCTTGTAAAAAACGAAGCCTCCAGCTTTTATGCTTCAGTAACTCACTTAATGCACTTCACTCCCCTTTTAAGCATGATGCATGTGACCTGATTATTCGCTGTGCTCTTCAATACAGGGATATGGTAGATACATTTGTATATGATAACTGGACAACAACACGAGAAAACAATTTTTTGTAATAAATGTAACTAAGGATTACAAACCTTGAGAAGGAAAAAGACTGGCAGAGGAATTAGGACTTGGGTCAACATTCGTAGATGTTGATTACAATCCACAGCCCCTTCCCAGGGGCTTACTTCGGTAAGTACAAGTTTGCGTTGCCCTACCCACAAAACTGCAACATTCTTCATCTTTGTGTGTGGACAGCCGTTTTCAGGAAGGTTTGTTTTGAAGGGTAAATTAGAACTTCTGAATGCAGATACTCCAACAATGCAGCTAGAGCTGTATAAGAGAGAACAGTCTTGGTGTCAAGTTAGATGATGACAATGCACTGCTTGGGTCCTATTCGGTGGAGAACGACAGCAACTGCATGTAGTTAAGTTTTACTAATGAAATGGAAGAGTTTTCGAAAGTAGAAAACTTTGAATTCTCACTGAAAGAATATGCTAAAAGAGAAGACATAGAGCATATCTTGCTCGTAATCGTCTGGGAAGATACAATGTGGACGAAACGTAAAATCGAAAACGAGAGTGAGTGAGATACTTCCATAAGAGAGAAGCGGCTGGGTCTGCAGCTGGGGCTGCAAAACTTGGTGTTTGTTGTGTAGTGAAGGTATCCGGCTATCCAACAAGCAGAGCTACGCTGAAGTGTATAGGTTGTGTAGAATTCAATCTACTCTGCATTCACTCTTAGGTTGATCCGCACCAAAACAAAACCCAGGTGACCAGTGCACCGTTGTAATGTATCCTTCCGCCAATCGCGGCAGAAATACTGTCATATTTTCACGACTATGTGACAGAGTACAGACAAAGAGAACATTGTCGGATAACTTAAAACGATGACTAGCATATTCTGTTAGGGTTGAAGGTGATAAGATTGATAGTTGCAACAAAATTAATGTTTGCACATATAATAATAGTTAATTCTAAAAGAAACGAGCGCAAAAGAAAGTAACAGATATGCGATATCTTACATTTATTCGCTCTCTGGAAGCGGAACTTTTATCAACTGTCAGCGGCTCATCTTTAAAAAAGAAATTGTATATTGTTACATGAATAACATTCTTGCATCGCGTATTTCTATAGCTTTCTGTTTTCCCGCGTGTAATCACTATCTCGTTTCAGATTTTTCTTAACGAACACTGTTTATACTTGTACTCGAAACACCAATGAACTCAGAAGTTAATTTCACCACTTCTTTCAAGGGAAGTGTTACATATTTCTCACATAACTTACAATAAACTTCCAACTCTATTGTTTTTTCACCACTAGTCAATGGTTTGATCGCTTATGGTTTACATAAGCCGACGAAAACGCAAGAGCAAATCACCGTCCACCATGATACTAAACAGAAACTGCTGGTTTCTGACTACAAACAATATTCTGGGCATACCCGTATGTCAAGTACTTATATGAATTGCATGTTGGGACTTGTAGCTCTGTTTAAAGGTACAAATTAGCTTAATTAGACTTTTCGGAATTTGTATAGAATATTATACCATTTAAGGATAAATTCATTCTAAAATTTAGATTATTAACATGGACTATTTTCCAGCACGCATTGCTACAGTGTTGTACCACGGTGCACTGGTCACGTGCGTTTGTTTTGGCGCGGATCAACCTAAGAGTGAATGCAGTTTAGGCTAGTGGACTGGTGTCAAGTATGGTGAGCATCCGGGAAAGACTGATGGGAGCGTTGATGGCAACAAATCCTTGGAATTCCCGTCGAAGTATGGTGGACTTGTCAGACCTGGGCGTGTTGAAATTGGAGGTTCTCCGGAAGAAGCTTGTGAGGTGAATGGACTTTAATAACTCAGTGTTTTCACTCATTATTGTCTGAATTTTCTTAAATATTCTGCTACAACTGTATACTGAATTAGATTGCATACTTTTGTATATTTCATTTCTGTTCCTTTCCTGAATCTACGGTGTTCAAAGTGTGTATTGTTTTTCTACCAGGTTGTAAATAAATATGTAGCCAGTGTGTGGCCCTGATGACCCCAGAAGCTTCGCACCACCCGAAAACTATTACTATTACTATTACTATTTTTATAATCCACAACGGACATTCTTCTCTTTTCCCTTCCTCTCCCTCTCATTCAATCTGTCACTCCATCGCACTATCTCTTCCTCTCTGTGCATTATATCATGTGATATTTAAAAATAAACAGCAATAAGCTCTTTTACGTAGGTGTTAATAAGACTATAAGTAATAATGTTATTGCTTTACTATTATAAGTATTATGTATTAGCACAGATATGGTAAAAACAGGACTCGCGAGTTATTCGGACTCGTAGGCACCGCTCGCTCTCTAGCAGGTCCTTCGTTTGTTTTTCACATGCTGTTGCGTATTGCATATCTGGCGACTCGCGGAAGAAAGACATTTTCACCAAGCCTGCACATTATTTTTTTTTTTCTCTTTTTAAACTTGACTTCTGATGCTACAGAAAAAAGTATATATACATAACAAAATTATACCTTAAAGCTAAATTAACGTCATGTATTTTTACTTTTATGTTCACAAATATTAATTAGTATTATTGTTTAATAATATCGCTTTTTGTATATACTCGCTTTCTATGTATGTCTATTTGTGAAGAATGCCCCTGAGCCCTAAATTCTCATTCAGAGGCGGTGCTAGAAATTAACCGTTATTGTTTATAAAATTATATAGTATTTTTCTAGCAATAAACGAAACTAAATTTAAATTGCTTCAAAAAGAGTTTAACATACAAAGATAGTTCTGTTCCTTGTGCTTTCTATGAGACCAGAACTACAGTTTTCCACGGTAGCCCGTTTACGTACCCAAAAATTTGGTAAATAACAAACTAGTCAGAGATATTGTTTATAAACTTTCATGATTCCTTTTTTAAGACTCTGTAATAAGTGAAGTATGTACTCAGTTTTCTTTGCTTCATGACTCATTAGAATCCTCCTTCAGTGGAAATTGTTAAGGCACCATACAGCTCTTCTTTAAGTGGAGCCTTAAGGGGATCAGGTAGTCTGAACACATGGAAATTACACATTAGGTGTGTTAAATTACCACTGCTCTTTAAATTTCTAAATGATTTTTCCTAAAATTTTTATGAATTACTCTATAAATCTTGAAAATTATTTTAAGTGGTTGTTTGCGTTGATACCTTATCTAGTTGAGTCCATAAAAATTATTTCATTCAGCAGAAACATAATAAAATTTACTCTTAAAACATGTGAATTCATGTACCTTTTTATCTTACACTACTTACAATACAGAATCACAATTTTGCATGCTTGTTTTTAGTATAATCAGCTATCTTTTGAACCTCAATTATTTAGTTATGTGTATCAGTTCACTAGGAATTGAAAAAAAAAATGATTTGCAAAGATGTTGCTTTCTTAATATCACTAATACACATTATAAAATTATGGTTGTAGTTCAGAAAGTTTAACTACGGGCTGTATACATGTACTAAAAATTTCAGCTCTCTACCTCTCACACTTTCTGAGAAAAAGGTACATAAGTATTCAAAAAATTCGTTTTGAGAAAACTGAATTTAAAGTTTGAACATTAAAATTCTGACACACTTCAGTACATTCCAGGGTCACAATCATCTGCACCTTCATTCCTGGATTGCTTCAGCTTTTCTGATTGCCTTCTCTTGGTCCTGGCCTCTTTTGTTAAGTGCTGAACTGCTCGCTGGACATAATATAGTCCTTCGTTGTTGAAAGATACAAAAATTTTCTAACAAGAGGCGTTACATGACAGTTTTAAAGAAATGCTAAACGGTATTTAAATGTCTTAATACCTCTTAACCCACAAAAAGTATATATTTTCTGAAACTGGAAATAATATAGATTTTATTAGTGCCTAAAGCAAAAAGTGTGCTTTTTGACCATTTCAGAGTAACTTGTCCCCTTAAGGTAAGTTGTATGCCAAGCTTTACAGCAATCGGTTTACCATTTCTGACTAAAAGATAAAATACTCACACAGGCGTTTTAATAGCATATTGCAATAGAAGTGCGCTAAGTGCATCAGTGGAGAACGAAGCAGGGTCGATAAAATCATTAATTTTCTAACAGCTGTTGCACATAGAGGTCCCAGTAACAAGGTCACCAGCATTAATCTTGGTTACAAATTGACGATCGAATATTCACGCCTCTTGTTGAACTTAAAAGTCAATAACTTGCAGCTGATATTAATTGATGCATGAATTTTTATATCGTAAATCGCCGTTTCTAATGCTCCCCATATGACTTATGACCTACGGTGGTTACCTCATTCCACCAAGCGATGAATGGATCCATTTATGAGATGGAGGCACCCAGCGGCGGAATCAGAGGACCTACAGCTTTTACCGTGGACTCCGAACCACGTTGGGCCTTCGGGATTCTTCCGATGAGCAAATCAGAGGTGAAAGCGCGGATAGGGCCGACTTAAAATCGCCACTCAGTGCCGGAAATCGAACTCCGGACCCTCAGTACGAGAGCCGGAAACGAAATTACTGCGCTACCCCGGCGTCCATATTATATCGTAAATAAATATTAAGAAATAAAAAGAAAGGAAAGATATAAATGGTAAAAATCAACTATCAAAAGATTTAATTACTCAACTAAGCTTGAGGGTTTATTACTTCATACGCACGCTTTCAGTAAAATAGGCAAAAGACGCGAGTAGGTTAGTTTACCAGCTTTGAACGTTGGACATTCAACTTTTCGCTACGACATAAACGGGAGCTGGATCGAAAAACAGCATCGTCGAAAAAATGTCGTGGCCACACCCGCGTGATACATTCGACAAAACCATTGATGGAGGCTTTGAGCGCGGAATATTCGAGAAACCAAACCGTATAGTATAGCCGGCCAAGCCTTGGTAGAGGCTTTAACTGACTACTCTTCGAGACAGTTCGCCAGCTGCATTCTGCTAACTTGTGGGACACTGCATTAATGTGCCTCGCTTGCAAGAAGACTAAACAGACGGTAGAAAATAGTGGTGAATCAGATAGGAGATAGCTACGAGCGAGTAACGAGCAATTTGTAAGTCAGAGCTGCAAAGCAAGGTTTGTAATGCATTTCACATTATTAATACAGCTCATCACAAACTCAGCCAAAATCGAATATTACTGCATAATTTCTGGTTAAGCTTTATTATGTATATAAATAGGTACAAGCTACATATACCGTAATTATTGACAGAAAGATATAAATAATTAAACGAAGATGTTGTACCAAGATAAATATTTGCAATAAATAATTTCCGTACGCTACATCAACGTATAATGTAAGAAGCGTGAGTTGAAAAGATTTGTCCGGAGAAAAAGGCCATTAGCGAGCCATGTTGAACAAATCATTAGTGACAGCCTGAGTAGTAAGTGTTAGGCATAAAGATTCTTGGAATGTAGTTAAAGTTTTGGTTCCATACATTTTCAAAGTTACGTAGACAAAAACTTTGTAAAGGAGAAAGGTGAGGGAAATTTTAGATTCCGTTAGGTACCACCTAGTAACAGTGTCACATAGGCATACTTAGAGTTTTGAGATTGGGCCGCAAGAGAAGTAACGTTGATGGGGGTAGTGATAGTTAGGCGGAGCTTAAGTTAATACATCAGCGTGTATTGCTAAAATTGGCGTCCTACCTTTTATTTTCTTCGTCCACAGCCTGAGGAGCTTACAGTCTTTTACGGTCAGCGGCAGTTTGTAGTACCTAAGACCGAGCTGGGTTATTAGTTACTTTGCGGTAGCCGCGAGGGTTTTGCCGGTAAGCATTTCAGCGACTCACGGCAAGTTACGCTTGTAGTTTCTTTTATTGCGATAACAGTTATTTCAAACCGTAAAATTAATACTGCAGAAGTGTCCAGGTATAATAATTCAATTGCTACAGTTTCTAGTGCCACGAAAATACGAGAATTTTTCTGTGTCAATAGTGATCATATTTGTATCCAAAATAAAAGCATAAATAGGGCAGTAGACAACCAGTACATCCCAGAGCACACAGAGGTAGTCACGACGGAAAAGATACCAAAATAAACGCAGCGAAAGAATAGTTCCCTGCCGGACTACACGCCTTAGCAGTGAAAGATTAAAATCTCAGTAGGGTTTGTACTCTTCTGAAAGCGTCCTCTTCACAGACACTTGAATCTCTCAAGGGCCTTTCCAAATTTACTCCCCGTTTAGATTGATATGCAACATTGTTCACGACATATTGATATGCCCATAATTCCCATCTTGGTCCATGTTCTAAAGCATGCTTGTCTACCATGATGGCTTTTATGTTTTGTTTAATAATAAATTAATTCAGTGACTCTAAATTTTAGGTGCTTTTCAGAGTTCTGAAGGTTTTTTGTGATAAATGTTATAAGAAAGCTGTTGAAGAGGTTCATATTTTCCTTCTCACAGCAAAGAAAGGGCACTACTGGCTGACTACGTTATCAAATACGGTCTAACGAAACCTTAGTCTCGTCTGGCATTCGATTACCCGGTAACTGCCCTGCACTGTTACTGCCTTAATAATGATAGGAAGACTTCACAACTGTAGCAAGAAGTTAGATTGTGTTTAGTGCTGTAAACCAGCATCGATTTGGGTCAAAGCACAAAATCACCATTCGTTCAGCCATGTTCGGATTCAGACGCAAGGTGAGCGTAAGATAATTTTGAATTGAATAGTGTTTAACGCCCGTTGTTACGACATACGGTACCACAAGCGGTGGATATTAATGATACATGAAAAATCATAATTGGAAAGAAAACGTTCCATGCCTAAGTTTCAGGATACCTCCCCGGTATTTGTCAGTCACGAGGAGTGAGGAAAATCTGGAAAAAGCCTTAGGAAAACGGATCTTGCGGGATTTGAACCTCGGACCTCCCGATCATGAGGCCGTGCCTTAAGCAACGCGGCTTCCCGTGTCTATCTGCGGGCGTCGCAGAGTGTTTAGCTGTAATGTGATAATCCTATTTAGATATAAGGATTTTCATGTTACATCTGCAACATTTAACCAATCAGAAGGCGTTAATCCTATTGCATGCGTGCACCATGTATCTCTTAGCCTAGTCTTGGCTAATAGTGTTTCAATAACTTGTTTTAACTAACCAACTTGCGGGATTGAGTCGCAAAGAAGAAAGTTGACCTAAACCAATTTATCAGGCCTGAGTGTAAACTACAGCAGGCTGGGAATTGCCTAGCGCCAGCGTATGACGAGATTGACTCCTTCTGATTGGTTAAAGTTTTGCGGTTATTGCATAGCCGTTAAGCTGAATATTCTGGTCTCTTACTTGGTCTAGAACACATCCTAGAGAGCTAGTGCCTGAATTCATCAACACTATGAAATGCGACAAGTTTAGAGGGGTATATATATATATATACATACAATTAACTGGAGATTCGTATCTGGTAGTGAGCTTGAAGCCACATTGCTATTTAATACATCTCCTTCTGATGTTACATATTCCTCAGTCGAAACATGTTTGTTTACTCTTGTAGCCTAATCGGTGTAAAACCTTATTGTTGATCTACGTTCTTATTTCAGTTTGGTTTTCTTTTTGTATTTTTAAAAAATCCTCTCTTTTTCTGTCTCTATCCTCTGCGTGTGTGTTAACTTAAAAAACACCGATGTGTTACATTCACATGGCTTTCTCTACCCTCTATCGCTTATTAGTGTATGTACAAATTATTTTTACAAAATTTTATTTCAAAATTTAGTTAATTTTAATCCAGATAAAGCTTCTCGGAAACAACTAATATATAGATACAAAGGGAATAGCGATAGTCAAATTTCCTAGAACTGGACGTGATACCCTGGCATTTGAAACGGCAACTCTAGGCCGAGCCCGAGAACTGTGATTATAGATAATTTATTAATTAACTTTTATTGATGTTAAATCATACTATGTAAATATCTTTTTCTCATACTGCTTGAATAGTTTAAGAAGGGTGATTTAACGTTATGTATGTATCTAGGTTACTAATATTAGAAGAGTTATAAATGGTTTAATGTAAAATAATTTAAGCGCTATGTTAAAATACTGTCCACGACGAAATGTTTTAGCTACAGGAATAGTGCCTTCGAAGGCAGAAAATCTAGTTTTATGACGTCTCTTTGGTCGCAGGGCCATTATTCCTACAGCGAGGGTGTAGCGCCTTTGTTCCTTTATTTGATAATTCGCCGTGACCAAGAGAGAGAGAGAGACAGATAGCTTAACGGTAAACTTGGGAAAAGCCGCGATTTATATTAAACTTGGACCAATGAGATCCCTGGAAGTTTATACGAAATAGTTAGACGCGTCGAGTAGCGCTAAAAATGGACCAATAGGAAAGGAAGCAGCCTCAGTAGCCTGCGACTATAAATGGATCTGTTTGGAGCAAATTCGGGGCAGTTTGTCATGGCAGTTTAGCATTGGCAGTTTGGTAGTTTTGTCAGTTGGGCATTGCAGTTTGGCATTTCATTTCAGTTTGGCATTTTGTCATGTGTGGTCAGGGAGAGATGCTGCAGGATGTGTGAGATATCGCGCCAAAAAGGGAATAAAGACAGTTTTAGAAACACACCTAAGAACCGCTACTCGTAAAGAGATAATAAGCATATTTAAACTTCATGTCATATCCGCGCCGCATTTTAACAGCGGTGGACAGTATTTTAACAGCGGCAATACCAGTGTTGTATACTACGTGGTTTAGTAAAATAAAAAGAAACGGCAGTGTCATCTGTTCATAAGCAAAGCACGTCTATGTCTTCCTATATCACCACCCGAGATCTACGCTTCCTTTACCGAGGATAAGTCCATGTTCCCATATAGTTTAAAGAAAACTACTGCAGCTAGCCGAGGATAAAATTGCAGAGAACCAGCACACTGCGAACTTCTGGAATTAACATGGGAGATGCATCAAGGTAAACCTACAGCAACGGACGGAGGAGGTGACTGCCGCACCTTAAAATTCCATACTCTTCCCATCACACCCCGAGAAACAACGGAAAATCGACAGGACTTTAAAAGAATGGCTAGTTATGTACAAATCTTAACTATTAGTAACGGATATCTCGGAAATAGCTGATGCTACGAAAAAGTTATTTGAAATAAATTGTGTCTTTCAAAGAAATATACATTTTTTGTGTAGTACGTTTTCGTCTATCCCTTGACGTTTGCCGGTTATACAATATTCTACAAAATGCTTTTCGAATGAAGAGATCTTCATAATCAGTTCCCATAAAATTCAAGATATACATTTTATTTGTCATATACATAATTTTAATATGCGGTATTTTACTCAAAATCGTTAAGCCACTGTTTAGAGAATAAGAACTTTAAAAAAAATGTTCCATATGAAGGGTAGTTTGGTTTGGAGGATTTCATCGAAAATGTTTGTGTCGCATCTTTGGAAGGGTTTGAACCTAAATAGCAATTTCGGCATTTATCCGACATTTCGTTTTTGAGTTATGGCTCAAAGAGACACGCACACACATACAGACACACACACGTTTTTCTAAAGATGGATTATTCGATTCAGAGGGGCCTCTAAACATATATTTCCGTTGAAATCTCGATGTCGAATTTTTGGGTGAAATGTAATACTTTTGCTACCTACTATGCACGTGGTAGAGAAAGTAATACAGTTATTTGTATTTTTAAAATTTAACGTTATCTGAATAGAACATTTTTTATATTTGCAACACAGTATATTGGCTGTTGGAAAACAATATGTGGAATTTTATAGAGGCATTTTGTGGCCTGAATATATGGGTAGCATTAGATTGTGTAATTGAAGGGTATCCAGTTTTACTTTTCCTACCTTGTAACTAGTAGATTGAGGAAGTATTGCATGGCACCCAAAAATTCCATACCAAAATTTCAATGGAAATGCAGGTTTTGAGGACTTCAATAAAAAATAATTAGAAAGGTGGTTGTGTCCAACTATGAAAACAAAGTTTGGTAAATACCAATCTTTTGATGGCGTAAATATTGACGGGAATATATATATATATATAATTAAATAAAGAAATAATAGTAATTTAGAGAAGTAATTGCAATAAAATATTTCCGTACATTGAAACGATGTATAATCTAAGAATGAGTTGAAGTGTCTGTTCGGAAAGAAGTAGGTAATTAGGAGTCAGGTTAACGAAAATCATTAGTGAGCCATGTGAGAAAGGCATTAACACAGCCAAAGGAGTGAACACGTTAAGCATGAAAGTTCTGGGATCGCCGTTTAGAGATAAATTCAGCACGCTTGAACATGTACGTAGGCCAATTCTGGAATTACAGAGCCGAAGAAAATTCTTAGAAACGCAAGCCATCGCCTAGTAACTGTTACACACGCTTGCTTAGAGTTTTGAGATTTGGCAACCAATAAGGTAGAACGTTGGTAGGAGTAATTCTAATGTAGGCGTGGCTTAAGTAATATAGAGGCGGGCATCTAATCCAGAGAGTTACTCTCTCTGGTAACGTCAGCGGTACTAGTTACTGTGATATTTAAGCGCCCAATGACGCACTTATGTGAGTAGTGGCTATCGCAAGGGGTCTTTCCTGTAAACATTTTAGATACTTTCGGCAGGTTACGCTTCTACTTTCATTTATTGCGGAAACAGTTATTTTGAACCGTAACTTATGTTGCAGAAGTTAGCAAGTTTAACAACTCAGTTGTTACAATTTCAAGTGCTACGATTCATATTCAATCTATTTCATCTGCAACTCACTTTAATGACTCAAATATTAATCCACAATAAATTTCTCAGTCAATTCAAACTGGTATTGTCCTTCACAATACATCCACGCATACCCTGGAGAAAATTGTTCATAGCTCTACCACTGCAGCAGCAGGCAGCAGAATGAGCAGCAGATATTAGAGACAATAAGAAAAGGTGGCAACTACATTCCTGTATCATACTGTCGCAGCATCATTGTGGCATCCCGTTTCCGGCTTCACTTTATATTCAAGTTCAGGATCTTCCAAAGATGCGACACGAAGGGTTTTAAGCAAATCCCACACCCCAGCGTACCATATACAGTTAAACATTTTCGGTATATTTTATTTTCTCAAACATGGCTTTAGCTAAAATACGATACATCTAAAGTATTTACTTGACAAATAATATCTATGTGATGTCTTTTATGAGAAAAGCCTGTGAAGTCCTCTTCATTCGCAAGGAGTTTTTCATTATTTTTGTTGTTATTGTTGTTATTTTTCTTTATTTATAGTCGCTTTGACTAAAAGGTCATATCGCGACTTATATCCATACATATGAGTACAGTAATAATACATTGTATACTTTACATTGATTAAACAATACAAAAGTTGTAATACATTGTTAGGAACATATTTTACATTATAAAGTCTTGAACACAGCCAGAACAGTATAACCTATTATCTAGTGTACATTTTTATTTGATGTGTTATATTTAAATCTTGTTATACCGTTTGATGTCTTTTGAGGCAGTATTTTTAACACTTAAATGATTTCAGTCAAATTATATAATATATAAATTCAATAACAGCCCGCCTTAAAGTAATATGTGTATAATATAATATAAAAATGTATGTAACAGTCATTTTATTAATGTTTATATTATGTACATGTTCAATAATGTTATATGAATGTATTACGTAATTTAGTAATGTAGGAGCTGTGAGAATAATAGGTTAAAAGTTGCTAACAATGAGGTAACAATAAGTTAACCTTGAGCCAATAATGAATAAGAAAGTTTATAATGCTACTTGCAATTACTGGCGCAACAATAATGTCAATTTTGAGACAGTTTATAAATAGCCAATCAACAACCAGAAAAAGCTTAAGTTAAATGAAAGTATTCTATTGGAGTAGGATTAGCCAATCAGAAACTGAAATAGGGCAAATTGTACAAATTCAGGAGTCAGTTGCTAGTAAACAGCGTTCCTAACCAGACGCGAAACGCGTCCTCGAGAAGTTTAATACGTATTCAGTGCGAGACGAAAATAATTTACGTGTTTAAAAAAAAAAGTGCAAGTAATTAATCAATAATCTCACAGCTCTCTATATCAGTGAAGTGTTATTTTAATCGTTTAAAGAATTAATAAACGGAGTAAAGTACATTTATAATCTGTGTAAGCCTACATTCTTACCCGCACTACTCCCTGCAAAGAAATCCATGTCTCTAACAATAATACTGACGCAGCCGAGGCAAACATAAACATATAATATTTAAAGAAACAGTAAAAATACAAATTCAATTTTTTTAAACTAGAGGCGAAGGCTACCGGGTACCATACGTGCGGTTGCAACTACTTCAAGTTCGGCTCCCCAACAATCGAACTACAATACAACTCCTCCTAAAAATAAGAACTACTTCACTTTCAAGAAAAAAAATAATGTCATCTCTGTAGGTAACTGACAATTCTTCCACTGGAGGTAGCAAAGTTGCTTTTTGGCTTCCCTATCTGCTTTCTCATTTCCTGATATTCCCAGTGGGTCGGAATCCAGAAGAATAGAACTTCTTGATTATTTGTAGTAATTTAGTTCTAAAGACTTTGGATATCTTGGATTAATGTTACGTCAGTAGCGCGGTCTCGGATACTCTGAAGAGTGCTTAGTGAATCGGTTAGAATTGCACTGTGTTTATGCTGTGCTGAGGTAATGTAAAATAACGGGTAAACCATAACAGGTGGATAAGAGCTTTCTATACAACGGATTTAGAAATCCTTAAAATACATAATTTATTTCAAATAACTTATTTTGTAGAAACGGCTATTTCTGAAATATCCACGATTATTTATTTTAATTTGTTAATGCTTTGTTATTTTAAAGTGCTGTCACTAAGTCGACAGCACTTCGCGATGTTATGGAAAGAGTTTGGAATTTCAAGGCTAAGATTTAGCGACCAGCTTGTAAATATTTAACGATCGATTTCTGATAAACTTTATCTTTATTGGTTTGGAACAGATAGAAAAGTAAGCTTCTGTAAGCGCAGTCAGTCGAGGCTATATAATTATAAACGATAGTGGTTAGATAAATTCAGTGGAATTCAACACAAGATTTTTAATACTTTATTACCCCCGTTCTTGCGGCAAACTGCACTACAGATTGTGGATACTGACGATAAATGAAAACGAAATGATAGATAGAAAGGAAATCTGGGAACAAAATATTCCAGGCAAACGTTCCGGGAATCTTCCCGGCATTTAACATTTGTAAGGATTAAGGGAAACCTCTAAAAAGATTCCCGAGGTCGCGAGTTCTAACCCGGCGGAGGTATGGATTTCTTCGGGCGTAAAAATCCGTAGCATGGCTTCCTTCGGAAGGGAAGTAAAACCGGTCGTAGATTTACGGCACGTAAAAGAACCTCAAGCCTGATAAAGAGGCCTCTGAGCAAAATTACCGGTCTTTCACGCCGAATATAAAATGGGACGCTAAGGACCACAGCAGTTAAAGAGCGTCCATAAATAAAACTATTTAATTTCCTCTAAAAAGAAACCAAATATGGAGCGATGGTCCTGACAGAATTGTAGTTGCAGACATCCAGCTTCCCAGTCGTATGCTTTCTTTTTCTCATAGCCGTTGCTTTCATTTTAGTGGTTACTGCAGTACATATTTGCGGATAAATTTTGACAATCGTCCCACGACGTCACCGCAGCATGCGGTACACTTTAGGATGGATGCCAACTCCCAAAAGAAACTTTTTCTAGGCAATCGTGGTTGGCTCTCAACCGAAATGCTTTACCAGCCTGGAATATTGCCGATTTTCTGCATCCACGACTTTGCAGATGTTTATGCTCTAGAGAAGGAAATGTATATCTGAAAACACAGTTAAATATCCAGTTTAAATAGTTTTCAAACATACTAGTACAAAATATGCCCAATCCCAGAAAGTACTATTGTGGTTTTGGTTGTATATGCGTGCAATTATGTAGTACGAGTGTCATCCAATAAGTAAGTCTCCCTATTTTATAAAACAATGACACACAATTGATCATGTTAAATTAATTTTATTTATATTGTACAATCCTTCTGTTACTTTTCTACATAGTCAACATGTTTTTCTAAGCATTTTTGGGGACGTGACACAAGTTTTTCCAAGCCAATGTTGTACCAGGTCGGGTCCCGTGCTCGCAACCAGCTGTTCACTGATTTGACTTCATCATCGGTGTTAAAAGTGCTTACCTTTGTGTTGGAGGAACATGTGAAAATCATTTGGGGCAAACTCTGGTGAATATGGAGGATACAAGAAAACTTCCAAGTTGGATCTTGACCCAGGTGGAGCTCAGAAGATTCAACTGGTAAGTTTTGTCGCATCCTCACATTCATCTGATCTTTTCCCAAGTGATTTTCACATGTTACCCTGACTCAAAGGCCATTTTGGACGTAAGCACTTTAACACCGTGACGACGATGAATCAGTAGTGAACCAGAAGTCGGGTCCTGTGCTCGTAACCAGCTATTCAGTTCTGATTGATCTTTCCAGTTGAATCTTCTGAGCTCCGCCTGGGTCAAGATTCAACTTGGAAGTTCTTTCGTATCCTCCGTATTCACCGGAGCTTGCCCCAAGTGATTTTCACATGTTCCTCCAACTCAAAGGTAAGCACTTTTAACACCAATGATGAATCAAATCAGTGAACAGCTGGTTGCGAGCACAAGACCCGACCTGGTACAAGACTGGCTTGGAAAAACTTGTGTCACGTCCCCAAAAATGCTTGGAAAAACATGTTGACTATGTAGAAAAGTAACAGAAGGATTGCACAATATAAATAAAATTAAATAAACATGATCAATTTTGTATAACGCTTTTTATAAAATAGGGAAATTTGCTTATTGGACGCCCCTAGTAATACGGCCTTTAAGTTTTTCTTCTTTGAATTTATCTAATGTTTTGAAATTCTCGTTTTAATGGACATAAATATACTTCTTTTCAAATAATTTTGATTTTATGCATCTTTTTCTGCATGTGTGGGTTGTTAAATAAGTTTTTCTATTTTTACTTATATACAGCTTACCCAGCAGAAAGTATCACATTGAACACAACAATTTAATATCTAAATTCCTCCGCATATACAGGGTGCGGAATAACAATGTGTATACAACTCTAGAGTAGATAGGCATTACCAAAATAAGGATTTTTGGGTTGGCTGCATTGATTTGGCTATATAGTACAGTACTTCTGGTACTGAACAAGACAAGTTTTCGGTGTTATCGTACTATTTGAGTAGGCCTCACGACACTAATGGGGTATTGAATAATTAAAATGGGAGAGCGGCGGTAAAGCAAATAATTTATTGTATTGTAATTTTGTCAGCGTGGACTTTTCTTCCAAAGATATCATTGCTCAATATTTATGAAAGCAAAGGCAGCCATTTCCTAATTTAGTTTTGCTTTGCCTCAGTCATTTGTTACATACATAATCAATTCTTTACTTTCTTTATCATATACTTAGTAGGCAGAGAAGGTATTGCATTCTACACAAAATTTCTACACCGAGATTTCACCAGAAATGCGTGTTTTGAGAACCCCCGAATCCAAAAATTTTTTTTAGAGAAAGGTGTGTGTGTGTGTGTGTGTGTGTGTGTGTGTGTGTGTGTGTGTGGACAGCATAACTTAAAAACGAATAGTCAGATAAGCACCAAAAGTGGTATGTAAGTTCAGTATCTTGCAAGGATGCGATAAAAATATTTTCAACGAAATAATCTCACCCCAAACTACCCTTTACATGGAACATTTTTTCGTGAATTTTGATTTTCTTAACAATAGCTCTAACGATTTTGATTAAAATATCATACATTAAAGATGTTTACATCACAAATAAAATGTATATTTTGAATTTTCTGGGAATAGCCTGTGAACTCCTCTTTATTCGGACGGAATTTTGTATAATCTTGTATAACTGGTAAACGTTAAGCAATAGACGAAAACGTAATACACAAAAAATGTACAGCTCTTTAAAACATACAATTTATTTCAAGTGAGTTTTTCTGTGGCATCAGCCATTTCTGAGATATTTGTTGTTCATGGTTCGAATTGTTGATTTCTTGGTCGTTCTTTTAAAGTCCTGTCAACCTAGAGGTTAGAGAAAGTCATGTGAATGTAACATATAAGATTTTTAGAAAAAGGTCTGTCTCAGTGTATCTATGAATAGCATAACTCAAAAACGAAAAGTCGTATAAACACCAAGCTTGGTATTTAGGTTCAGTTCTTTCCAAAGATGCGACAGGAAGATTTTTAGTGCAGGAAAAAGTGTAGCCCTCATTAAAACTTACCATTTGTAACTATCAACTAATAAAACTTTTTGTAGCATTGGTCGTTTACGAAAATTTTGTTGTTAAATTGTTATGTTCACTTATATACACCATCTAATAAACATACCTTAAAATTAGTGATTATTAATTCTGCGTTTGTTCATTAGTAACAAAAAATTGTCTGCTTTAATCGTCCAATTTTCTTTAATGTGTTATATGATTCTGAGTATTACCGTTGATAATACCTGCTACTTTTATTAAGAATGTAGTTACTTTAAGATATTTCGGTCCTAAATAAATTCCCCCAAGTTTATAATACACAAATTTGTGGTGGTGCGGTAACACTTGAACTATTTGATGTCAAATGTAGGGCTCCTGGTCATGAAAACCACACAAACCGGCCGGACTGGTTTCAGAGTGCTAACCGCATACCGTCTCCAATACTCCCTCTGCCCATGATGTTCTCTGTGGATGGAGTAACAGGATAGTAGTACATCTTGCTTGCTGCCACTTTTGCTGCAAACGGATGAATGAAAATTATCTCCCATATGATATCCGTCTTGATATTTTCATCACTTTATAGATACTGGATTACGCTATTGTTTGTTTGTTTTTGACTGGGTTAGACAGACGAATGTTGCAACATTAATTCTCATATATATGTGGTCAATGATTGGATTGTGAAGCGAAGGGGATTCGGCACCGATCCAGGAATGAGAATTGTGGCCAACAAACTTAAGTATCATCCTCTTAATGTGGAGTTGAAGGAAATGTTAATATTCTGTCAGAAAATTGTCTAATAAAAGAAGTAGTGGATCGATTTATTTCACTTTAGTTTCATAGTATCTGCTGACATCTATGAGTATTCATAGTATTGTGAAAATGAGGCAATTAGAACCATAAATTCTGAGAAAACTGATACTCGTGACAGTCAAGCTTATACTTGAAACATCTAGTACATGAGATTGGATTTATTCATGGTGACTTGGGCATCATGAACTATGTAAGATATCACACAAAGCGATCCATGATTTACTCTTAGTTCATTTAATAGTTCTTCAGATGCTGGTACATTGGTTGCAAATTCTTCTTCTATAAGCTTGTCGTCACTGGCAAAGGTTATTTATTGAAATTAACTATGTAGCTGAAGGACAGGATAGAATGTGATTTTTGTACTTCTTCGCCTTGATTGGTAGAGGTAAGTTCTTTATTATCCCCAGAACATTGCCCTAAAATGAAGGTCAAAGCATAAATGGCTGGTTTAATCTAAACCCTGTTGCGTGAACTAGTCACCTTCATTGGCCGCTCTCGTGGAGTAGGTTGTTGTGCAATGCAAACCAGTAGCTTGTTTAATTTGATCATTTCTCTTAATAAATTCCAACAGAATTGTCAAATTTACCATTTGAGGCAGTATTTTAATACCTAAAAATTTCAATTGTATTTTACAATAAGTAAATTCAATAACAGCCCGCCTTGAAACAATATGTATGTAGTAATTATTGTTTAAATGTATGTAACAGTCATTGCAAATGCTTATTTTTATTGTAAACATGTTTTATTAATGTTATGTAAATACATTACATACTTTAATAATGCAAGAGCTGTGAGAATAATAAGTTTTGAGTTGCTAACAATGAGGTAATTATGAGGTAATCTTGTAGCAATAATGAGCTAAAGAGTTTCAAAAGTTACCAGTCATGATTATATCAAAGATAAGGTAAATTCAGTAACAGTTTAAAATTAGCCAATCAGTAGCAAGGAAAAAGTTTAAGTAAAATGCAGATATTCTATTGGACTAGAATTAGCCAATCAGAGACTTGAAATGCCGAAGCTTACAGGTTTAACCGTTGATAGTTGCTCAGTTGCTGGCAAGCCTTGATAGTGAATAGATGAAACATGTGTTCTCTACGTATGAATCGTAAAATATGTATACGCGCTAAGTGAAAGTGTTGAAGATTCTCAGAGTTCTTAAAAAGTGTAGTTCCTTATAAAAAATGTGCAAGAAATAATAAAGAAGTGAATTTAAAAAAAAACCTGAAAATTCGTGATGTCTACAATCATTGTCACACCGCGCCCTGCCTAAGAAACGTGACTCTACAAACAAGACTGACGCAGCCGAGGCAAATTCAAACATAAATACTATATAGAAGCAGTGTTAATAATAAAGTTAAATATTATAGTGTAAAACTTGGAGTGTAATATCAAAAACAAATCTTGAAATCAGCTTCTCATACGTAGCAGCACGTTACGTAATAACAGTATCTATTACGTAAACAAAACAAAAGCAGCACAAACATATTTACGTGAAACAACATTCCTACTTCAAGTTAGCGCCCATACTTGGGGCATATCAACTACTTCAAGTTGGCGCACATACATGGGGCAGTTAAACTACAGAAATAAACATCTACAAAAACATCGTAAAGCATACATCTTCTTCAAGTTAAATAAACATTTCGTTAACAAACTAATATCTGCAAGTTTTAAACCGTACGTATACAACACACCTACTTCATAACCATGTGAATAAAATATATCACAAGATAGTGTTAATGTACCTGGAATGGATGGAAATTATTATCTACAAGTAGGTAGGAGGATCATTCGGTTTAAACCTGCCTCGCAGGACGACGAAACCACGTGCATCTATCATGACAGAATCTTTTACCGCCTGACCTTGCACTACACTGGGCTTGTTTATCATTAGTTGTCATTTAAAGGTGTACACTAGCCAATCAGGGGAAAGGGGAAGGAAAGGGAGTGCGGATTCATGTCAGGGGAGCAAGGTTATAGGAAACAGGGTTTAAGAGTTAATGAGTGCTACTAATGGAAAAATTACGTGAAATATCCCCAAAAGCAGCACCCAAGTTGTAGGTTGGTTATCAGGAAAGCTGTGAAAATAAATTCGATAGAAATTGTGTGCGTTCAGATGTAAAAGTGCTCTTGGACGTGATTTATGATATACTGAATGCCGTCACTATCTCATGCAATAAATAAATATAGAGTATCTTATCAATTTAATGCCCAGTCAAATATATTAAATACTTGAATTAAAAATGAGGGGTTATGAATTAAATATGAAATTAAACGTATAGTTTTAACCAGTATCTTCATTTTAAAGTAAGTTGTATTTCTAAAGTACTCATAATATTTGCTGTATAGTTAGCATTCTTGTTTTGTTTAGTTTATCTATATTATTGTCTGTGAGAAATGCCACTATTGTTTCAGATTCCACAGAATGAGTATTCTTTATAAATGTCATTTTTCCGAAATAGGTTACCATCACAAAAAATTTTAACGTAGTATCATTCCAAAGCAGAAGGATGGGCGGTGAAATAATACAAATACAGATGACTGATGTGCTGATAACAGATAACGAGTGCCTCTTATTTCCCGAGGTCACGGGTTCAAATCCGGCGGAGGGCGATGGATTTTTTTCTGGCGTAAAAATCCTTAGCATGGCTTCCTTCGGTAGGGAAGTAAAGCCGATGGTCCCGCGTCATAGATTTATGGCACCTAAAAGAACCTCAAACCTGATAGAGGTCTCTCCGCAAAATTACCGGTCTTTCACGCCCAATATAGAATGGGACGCTAAGGACCACAGCAGTTAAAGAGCGTCCATAAATAAAACTCGATTTAGTTCACGGACAACGAGCAAGCAGTCACGGCCACTGCTCTACATAAACAGATGACATTGCCTCTATTTCCTGTTGCACATTCCACATTCCACCCTGAACCTATTATTCTCATATCAACCAAACCGACCACGGAGGCTAACATTCTGTCTGGGGGATGCGTGATGCTGGCCACATCACCTCCCCATATCAGTTGGATGATCGCCAGCCTGTGGAAATTGAATTGAGTTTTATTTATGGACGCTCTTTAACTTTTATGGTTCTTAGTCTCCAATTCTGTATTGTGCGTGAAAGACCGGAAATTTTTCTCAGAGACCTCTTATCAGGCTTGAGGTTCTTTTACGTGCCGTAAGTCTACTCCACGGGACCAACGGCTTTACTTTCCTTCCGACGGAAACCATGCTAAGGATTTTTAGTCCGAAAAAATCCATCGCGCGGTTTAAACCCGTGACCTAGGGAACTAGAAGCTAGTATGATACAGCTAAACCACGGAGGACGCCACTTACGTGGGCATGAGGCAGTTGGGTTGGGTTTAGGCATACTTTGCAATATCAGAAGCATCCTTATATGCTAAAGTCTTGAGGTCACCAATGCTGTGTTCAGGCCTGTATGGTTTTGGGCATCTCAAAATTAATGTGAGAGTGGAAAATAGAGGAATTATGTCTGGACCACGTCTATGATCATAGAATTGCATACGTTAAGTAGGTATGTATGAGAATGCGTGAAGTTTTGTTTGTTCCTGGCTAAGTTTTCATTCACGTGTCTAAATGCCCGGATAACCCCTATGCTGCGCGTAGTTTGTTTTGGAATTCTACACAACCTAGTTGGAGCTAAAATTTCTGTACGGTTCATTTACAGAAGTAATTTTATCGCCACCGATTGTGTCATTCACCCGTCTGCCACTTATGCTTCCACTGCCACTGTTTTCTCCAGTCTCGTTTCCTTTATTAAGAAAGGAATGGTATGTATGACGCACCCACCAAAGACACTCAAGCGATACCTAGTTCTATACAAGTAGACTGAATTGGAGGTTACTTAACATTGCTTACTGGAGCGTGGAATCTACCACCACTTACGTAGCAAAGTTTCTAAAAAAGGAGTATAAGCTTAGGCAGGACATATATTTTAAATCCGCAAAATCAGAACCTGCCACATCGCATTTTTCTGCCACTTACAGTATCTACACTACGTGATCAAAAGTATCCGGACACCTGGCTGAAAATGACGTACAAGTTCGTGGCACCCTCCATCGGTAATGCTGGAAGTCAATATGGTGTTGGCCCACCCTTAGCCTTGATGACAGCGTTCACTCTCGCAGGCATACTTTCAATCAGGTGCTGGAAGGTTTCTTGGAGAATGGCAGCCCATTCTTCACGAAGTGCGTAACTGAGGAGAGGTATCGATGTAGGCCGGTGAGGCCTGGCACGAAGTCGGCGTTCCAAAACATCCCACAGGTGTTCTATAGGATTCAAGTCAGGACTCTGTGCAGGCCAGTCCATTACAGGGATGTTATTGTCGTGTAACCACTTCGCCACAGCCCGTGCAGTATGAACAGGTGCTTGATCGTGTTGAAGGATGCAATCGCCATCCCCGAATTGCTCTTCAACAGTGGGATGCAAGAAGTTGCTTAAAATATCTCAATGTAGGTCTGCGCTGTGACCGTGCCACGCAAAACAACAAGGGGTATAAACCTCCTCCAGGAAAAACACGACTACACCATAACACCACCACCTCCGAATTTCACTGTTGGCACTACATTTGCTGCCAGATGACGTTCACCGGACATTCGCCATACCCACACCCTGCCATCGGATTGCCACATTGTATACCGTGATTCCTCACTCCACACAAGGTTTTACCACTGTTCAATTGTGTAATTTTGACGCTCCTTACACCAAGTGAGGCGTCGTTTGGCATTTTCCTGCGTGATATGTGGCTTATGAGCAGCCGCTCGACCATGGAATCCAAGGTTTCTCACCTTACACCTAACTGTCATAGTACTTGGAGTGGATTCTGATGCAGTTTCGAATTCCTGTGTGATGGTCTGGATAGATGTCTGCCTATTACTCTTTACGACCCTCTTCAAATGTCGGCGGTCTCAGTCAGTCAACAGACGAGGTCGGCCTGTACGGTGTTGTGCTGTACATGTCCCTTCACGTTTCCACTTCACTATCACATCAGAAACAGAGGACCTAGGTATGTTTAGGAGTGTGGGAATCTCGCGTACAGACCTCTGACACAAGTGACACCCAATCACCTGACCACGTTCGAAGTCCGTGAGTTCCACGGAGCGTCCCATTCTGCTGTTTCACGATATCTAATGACTACTGTGGTCGCGGATAATGAGTACCAGGCAGTAGGTGGCATCAAAGTGAATCTAAGATGAAAAACGTATGTTTATGGGGTGTCCGGATACTTTTGATCACATAGTGTACGAAGCATCACAATTTTCCCTTTAGCGTAATCTGAAACTGGAGATAACCCTACCTGTTTTCTGAAGCGCTCTCAGCAGTTAATTGTGCATTCAAACCGACGGATCCATTAGCTTTAACATTACCCTATAGAAGCTAATATTCTATAGGTTTCTGGGATATGTCCGAGTTACAGAACGTTTGGGGCAACTTTGTGTTCTGCAGTAAACTTTTAGCTTGTGAAGTTTACTTTTGTTGCCAGCTATTTGTAGCAACAGCGAGTGTGGCGACCTCGATTCAACATGTTCTTCAAGCTTCATTTTATAGGCAACTGAAACTGACAGTGGTCAATTGTTTAAAGGATTTTCAAATCCTTCCACGAAGATGAACAGTTGACCATATAAATGATGCTGTCTCTGGTTGGATCAATGCTCCTGTCTTGTATGCAAACGCACACTTGTTCGATCTCCGGCTGGGATAGAGTGTTTTTCAGTAATGAAAAGTTCCATCTGGCTTGAATTGTGCGTGTATGTAATACTGCTTCATTCCTATATTCCATAATATAACAGTAAACACCCAGAGTGGCTAGTACGCTCTTAGA
The DNA here is from genome assembly GCA_030765065.1 of Deroplatys truncata. Classification (NCBI taxonomy): domain Eukaryota; kingdom Metazoa; phylum Arthropoda; class Insecta; order Mantodea; family Mantidae; genus Deroplatys; species Deroplatys truncata. The sequence goes on from CM060990.1 coordinate 670,289,429, forward strand.
CGAGTCGTAGTCTTCAACTAGAGCTCACCCTAAGGGAGTTGAAGTTATCCTCTTGCAGGTCACCGATTATTGTATCCATAAGTCACAATGTATAGTTTCAGAAGGAATGCAAATATTTGCGCAGTGAAATGAATGGTGGATACACCATCTTCGGAGACATTTCTGTGGGAGAAGTGATAGATGCAGTATGCTTGCAAGCAAAAGCTCTCTCAGAGGTCCAAAAGTTGATGGTTTTTTTTACAGAAGGGAACAATAGGGTCAAGGGACATTTCCCACGGGAAATGTGGACACGCATAGCCAGGTCTAAACCGAAACTCTAAGCGCGTGAGAAAGGGGGCTGATGGATAATTCGACGAGAATGTTGATAAAAATTCTGAATTATTATTTTGCATTATAAACAAGTAAACAAACAAATAAAAAGCTAACGGGATTGATACCCTAAACAAAGACCCTCTGCCCGACCCCCGCGCATTTCGACCCATCCCATCCTAGCTGCACACAAGCGTGTTCATGAAAAAACACGACAACATTACATAGGCTCATGATAATTGGCAGGTCCACCATAAATAATGAAGAAATCCCCACGCGGGATGTGAACTGTACATGACGCAACTGACCGGTATGCTACCCCACCCCCACTACAAAACGGAACGGGTTTGGGGGATGGGTGAAAGCGCGTGATCATACATACACAGATGCACGCGCGCGCACACACACACATACAAATCTGTACTACTCTTCCCTATACAGTCTGCAAACTCTACGCTATTGTTATGACTGTTAGTAGGCCACGAGCAATAACAAATCTATCAATAACAGGCCGATTGAAAATGATAAATTCACCCTTCTCCCCATCTCCCACTGTCCTCTCCTAACAGAAGCATGTTGCCAACACACACACACACACACACACACACACACACACACACACACACACAATTGATTGGTCGCTGGAGGTAATGCGGAATCACGTTTATTCCCATCACCGTCCGTACAGCAGTATTGTGCAACAAGGGGTGTGGGGGGTCGCTGGGTCACCCTCAGGGCCCCCCTTCCCACGCCATTCCCCTGGAGTCCACTCTCACATGGGTGGGATGAGATCCTGTAATCAGTTCAGTAGCATGCAGCGTGCAGGGGACCAAACCCCGTACCGCATACACACAGCATCCTGCTAACAGTGGCGTTCACACGGACCCTGGTCCATCGACCACGAGAATTCTATGCACCGGTGGTTTTTCAGCTTCCAACGTTTCGTTTTAGTTAACAGGGTTTGAACAATTTATTTTCGCTATATAGTTCGACCTGCCAAAGGTCCATTGTGACATTCCGATAATGTAGTTGACGGTTTTCTACAGAATGATCTATGCGTTATCGACCTTAAGGTTTAAACTTCCGAAAATGTTGCTCTAGGATGCGTTGCTTGTTTTCATCATATGGCCTTTGAATTGCATACACTTTCTTTCTGATTCGTGGGTTCTTTCTTCATACTTTTATATTTATTTCTGAGTTTTATATTTGTCATTTACAACTTCATTAGTACATAATAGTACATTATGCAACAAGACCATTATGGTAGTGATTAAGAGACGAGTATAGCTCGTTTCATAACTTTCATACGAATTTAGTTAAAATTTTGAGTTTTCACAAAAAGATCTGAGCTCATTATTTGTGTGTAATTAAACACTGACGGATGGCAGCATGATAACAAGACCTTGAGCGTATTTGCGTATACTGTAACAGATGGCAGTATTGTTGAGTCCAGGACGTGTTTATTAAGTTTTTGCGGGTAACGTACGTTGAATGATATTGAAACAAAGAAAATCAACCAAATGTATTAGAATATTAAAGTTATAATGAACAGAACATATTTTAAACACACACACATTTCATTGTTCATCTGGTGAACGGATCAGACTGCTGCTTTGAAGGTATGGGCTGCGCACGCCGCCGCGTAAGATATAATGAGTTGTTGAAGTATTATGGATGCCATAACAATTAAATGACGTCACAAGTAATCAGCATATTATAGTGTGGCCCATCAAATAGAATTTTAAGCAAGCATTTGCTTCCGTACAAGATTAATGCTTAAAAGATTCAAAATTAATTAAATTATAATATTTTAGTGCCTAGAAACGAATGGGTACCCAGTGTAAGCAGATATTACACCGTTTCTGTAAAATATACATGTGATGTGACGAATTTCTCTAAGCATTACTAACTATTTATACCAAAGATGGCGAAAACATGACTCGCGAGGTATTTTGACTCGCAGGCGGCACTCCCTGCTATTGGCTATCAGTCTGTTTGTTTTTCACATACTAATAGTCGTTCTCCCTGGTGTAGTGGTTACCATGCGGTCGTAGATTTACGGCACGTAAAAGAATCTCAAGCCTGATCAAGAGGCCTCTGAGCAAAATTTCCGGTCTTTCACGCCCAATATACAATGGGACGCTAAGGATCACAGTAGTTAAAGAGCGCCCATGAATAAAACTCAGTTTTAATTTTACATATTAATAAATTGTGTAAAGCATGTTCTATATTTGGGGACTCACAGAAGAGAGCCATTAAAAAAAATAATTTTCAAATATGTCCACTTGAACCTGGTAAGATTAATATAACAAGACTCGACAACATGGAAATGATTATCGATAGAAGAAAAAACACAAGCTTTGTATTTGAATATTCTTGTTTAATATTTATTTTATTGAATTCATCTTAAATATGTGTATAAAACTTTCGATTTGGTTACTAGATGAATGGAGCACAGAAAAAATATCACGCTCATTTGGCAGCATCTAATAAGACAGCATGAATTAATTGCCTTACTCCTTACTTGACAGCAGCCAACACAGGGTGCAATTGATGCATGCCACTTATTTCTCTATCACTTTACAACTGTTATATAGTCTGTTTGCCAATCACTGACGTGTTTTTGTATATAGATATTGTATATTTATTGGTGCCAAATTATTAATTATTACACAAACAATTAGTGCATGGGTCACTGACCGTACATGCATATTTAAATTACAAGTTAAATCTGAATGAAGGAAATAAAAGGGAAACAAAGGAATACAGATAAAATGAACAAATCTGATCTAGCCTCTCGCACTTTAGCCAGGAAATTTCCTATGTTTTGCCATTTCGTCTGGTCAGCCAGTAGATCCCAACATGCCAATCTCCTTCTAGTTGGCTCTCCCACTGTGCACATGATCATTGTAGGGTCAATTTAATTTGACCCTAATCGTAGGTTCGTATTTAAAAATTAAATTGATCTTAATATGAGTATCGTAACGTCCTCCAAACAAAACACGACTGATGGCATTTACTTTCCCATAATACCAAGCTACTTTTATTAAAGATATTTCGTTCTGCAGCGCTTAGTTTTGGGGATGTTGTAAAGTCTAAAATAAAATGGTTCATCCTGTATATACGAACAGCGTAAATGAAAAATAAAATATCAGATTATTTCCAAACTTCGTATTTAAATCCAGCACCTTTCAAATCTTCAAGGGAAGATTTTCACGAATTATTCTTTTTGTTTGCTATTGCGATTTTGGATAAAATGTCGCATTTTTAAAATACTGATATGAAAAATATACGTTTTGATTTTGCTTTTTAGTGTCAATAAAGACTAGCGCAATACAAGAAACATAAAATTTTGGACATAATTGCAAATATATAACCTACAAACGCAAATAAAAATAATATATAATATATTTTTCATTTATTTATTGGCGCGTCTACATATTTTTAGCTTATCCCTGAATTATTAGGAATCCCGCCATACTAGAAAACCCTGAAAAACGTATTAAAATAAATTGTATAAAATACACATTGCTGTGTACTTAATTTATTTTTCAAATCTGGAATGAAAAGAGAATGATTATATACATAAAGCACTATTTTAATACTGTGTTCACTTTCATACTACTAATATTTTTATTTCAGAAAATAGTAACAAATTACTTAGAATTACATGTTTCAGAAACCCCAATCTATGCACAATAGGTCTTTAAAAGTATCGTATTGCCCCATAATTCTGAAGACCTAAAACTCGTGATAAGTCGATGAATTCTAAGTTTAAAGGTCTGTAATACATGACAATTTCTTTTGAATAAAATGTAGTCGCTTTTAAATACCTATTTTTAGTGTTGTCACGCAGGCTCCAAATATTGTGGATGTATCACAAAATCCTACGATTGATCCTACGTAGGCCATAAAGCAGTCTCCTTTTCTCTTGAATTTTTTGCAGATCTAAAACCATGAGGTACAGTTGAAAACTTACTGTAGGAAAAACATAAATTGGATCTCATTAAAATACGTACAAATAGATTTTTATAAGAACGGTTTACGAGATATTTCCCTTTGGTGGATTAAATTTTCGAGTATTTTGTGCAACAACATTTTAAATGTTATATCCGTTCCTTTATCACTCCATACAGCTACTATACAATACCAAAGCTTTCATATTCGAGTTGAATTTTGAAGATGTCATACCCCACGTATCGGAGCCAATTTGAAGATGTTAAATTAGTTTAACTGTCCCACGTATGGGTGCCAACTTTATTTCTCTCCACTTATGGACGTCAATTTGAAGGAGTGTTACTGTTGTTGAAGTTGCACCACGCTTTGGGCGTTAATTTGAAGAAGATTGTTTGTTACGTAATATACTGTTACGTATGAGAAGCGGATTTGAAGATGTATTTTTGTTGTTACATTCCAAGTTTAACAAAAATTAACTTTGTTATTAAACTGCTTCTTTTAACTATTTATGTTTATGTTTGCCTAGACTGCGTCAGTATTACTTTAGAGACACGTTTCTCTTAATTAGGGCGTGGTGCGAAAAGAATGTAGGCTTACACAGATTTAAAGTTTTAATACACTTCTTTTTATTAATCCTTGACACAAATTAAATAGCACTACACTGATATTAAGAGCTGCGAGAATCTTTTAATTTAATACTTGTACTTTGTTAACGCGTATACATAATTTTCGTTTCACACAAATACATAATGTTTCTTTAGAGAACACATCTTCCATCCGGTCACTACTAAGGCCTGCAGGCAACTGAACCTATTTCAGCCATCCAAACCCATAAACTTCTGTATTTTAAGTCTCTGATTGGCTAATCCTAGTCCAATAGAATACCTGCATTTTACTAAAGCTTTTTCTGGCTGTTGATTGGCTATTTTTAAACTGTCACAAAATTTACATTATCGTTGCTCTAATCATGACTAGTAACATTTAAACTCTCAAACTCATTCTTGCTTCAAGGCTACCTCATTTTTACCTCATTGTTAGCAACTTTAAACTTATTATTCTCACAGCTCTTACATTATTTATTTACGTAATGCATTCACATAACATTATTGAACATGTTTACAATAATATAAGCATATGCAATGACTGTTACATACATTTTAAAAATTATTACATACTTATTGCTTGAAGGCGGGCTGTTATTGAATTTATATATTATATAATTTAATTTAAATTATTCAAGTGTTAAAAATACTGCCTCAATTTTAAGAGTATATTTACGCCCCAACCTCCTTGTGAGCTTATTAGAACAAACTAAATCCATTGTATTTAAGAAGTAGGTACAAAAATAAGTTTCTTGTGACTCAGTTGGAGAGTATATATTGTGGCACACCGGCTATGACTCAAGGTTATGAGGAGATCTGCGCCAAACGCCAGAAGCGCTATCAGCAGATAACGCGAATCTTCTGCAAGTTTCTTTCCCCCACGTATCCAGATAGTTCTGGAATGTTCTATGGAAGATTCCAATGGCTATATAAGCGAGCGTTCTCGCGAGAGGAGTCAGTCAATTGAGTCGATCAGTGAACTAGTGAGGGCGTTTCTGCTGCGACATCAAGTGCGGTTCTCCGAGCAAGTTGGTGACGACTACTGTGACGTGCAGCAAGAGCTACTTCAGGGCGAGAGATTGTAGAAGTCTTTGTTCGACTCCCCAGAGAGTGCACCGTCCGGAATAAGAGGCTACATCATGAAGAGGTTGAAGTAACGGAGAAATTGAACTAATTCACATTAGTGAAGTGACAGTGTGAACTAAGTGAAGTTTGTGTGAAAGTTGAACATCAAAAGAGTGACAATGAAAACTAATGAAGTGACAGCTAAAAACTAGACAAAGGCAAAATAGCGGTATGTCTGTGGTGGGTCCCGCCGACGTCAAGATGTCATATCTGGAGACGTTAGGGACCCTGACTGTGTTTGAGCCTGCCGCTCTGGATCTGGTTGACCTGTCCTTCGCTTCACCTCTTCCTCCTGAATGTTTTCAGACGTACAACAGGCGACTTTGCGCTTAAGTGCCAAAATACCCCTCCGTTTCTGCTAACCATAACCATGTTGATATTTGGTTAGTTCGCAATGCACAAGCTTTACCAAATTGGTAGAAATTGCAAAGTTTATAGGTTTATATTACATTGAGCTTAGACGTCATAAAATATGAAAATAACATTTGTATTTGTTCATAGAGTGACATTAGAGGGTTGAAATTTCGCAAAACCAATAAAAAAAGACATTAACAAAAACTACAAACGAATTCTGAGTTCAGTTGTGACCATACTAATGATTCAGTTGGGCCTTAATTAAAGATGTGACTACTCTAGACATTAGGCTAAAGTTTTAATTTTTTTCTTCTCTTTCTTCTTCCTTTTTCTCTGTTTGGGCTCAGACACCTATCGGGGAGCAGACTTTTGGATCAGATAGAAGAACCAGGATGGGCGATCAACCCGAAGATTGGTATGAGAGCGAGGAAGGAGATAGGAAATGACGATGAAATGGGTGAAAGCAAATTTCATGATGGAGCAGTTGGTGGAATGAATGGCGGGGAAAAACGGAGAACCCGGAGAAAACCCGCCCAGACGCCGCTTTGCCCACAACAAATCCCACATACGATTCCCTGGGAACGAACCTGGCCGCCTTGGTGAGAGGCGAGAGGTCTAATCGTTGCTTTCTAGGTTTCGAAAAGGATACCTTTCGGAGTGTCCATTTAATATGGCATAAAAATCGGCTAATGATTAAAGTGGCATTGATTCCTAATTTAATTTTCTCAGTAAAATCCCTAGTTGAAATTAGAGATAAAATTGGAGTATTTTAACTAAATATAACTGCTTTTATAAGTTACGAAGTTTTGTTATCGGGAAATTATAAAGTTGTCAAAATATATAAAAAAAACTCAATATTGGCTTTAAATACCTAAAAGTCTTTGAGTGGAAGCTTTTAGTATCCTGTTATTTGATTTTATGTGTAAGTTTACAAATTATAGTGGCTGTAAGCTACAGTTCCAAAGCTTTTTTTCCCACACATTTAGTTTATTTTGTTGAATTCAAATTGTTCTGTATGATAAAGCGTTACCCAGTTTTCCTCAAAATTTCAAGAAACTCTGAAACTAGAAAAGCAAATAGAGTGATTTTCCTAACCTGTTTATATTGCTTCATGTATCTATAATTCACTTTTGAGAAACTTAAAGAAAAAAGTTTGAACTTCAATTAGAAAGTGCAATATTTTTTCGAAGCTGTCAAAAAAGTTCCGAAGCACTATATCTGGCCTTCAATTGACACTTTAATTTTTTAATTCCATTTATACACAACCTTTAACTGTGATATTCGCGGTCTTTTACCTTTGGAACAGATGCCTATCGGCAATGGTGTTAACTCGTATACATGTGTCATTAGATTTCTGGTTTTCCTTTAGGCTTTATATATTCATTAGATGACACACACATTCTCACTGACATCCATACTTGCAGACTCTGGGCAGGATAGAGAATACTCTTGACTAGAGAAAAATGTCCCCTCCCGGGAATCGAAGCCGTCACAGCAGGTTGGTGGTCCACCGACTGAACTAGAGACCACCTCAAGTAATGCTGTGTCTAAATTGTGTAGATATTTCAATTAGCTACTATATAGATGTAAGTGACACGGTTTTTTTTTCATGAGCAAAAGCAAAAAGAAAACTTTGAAATATTGGACTGTGTTGATAGAGCAGTCTAATCTCAGCAAATGTGATTAAAAGGTACAGGATTAGAAGTTTTATTAAGTTATAAGGAATTATGTCAGAACGTAGGCTTTCACGGCCGGTGTCACAATTATAACTAATATAATTTTCCGGGCTGTTATGCCGTGGTCTGCTGAAGAAAGATTTCCCAGACGCTTCGTCCACAACTGCGGTGGACATCTTCAGTGGCGCGGACGAAGTCTTCTCGGTGAAAGTATCGCAGCGTCTGATGCGTTGGCCGTTAGTGCCGCTCTCTTTATAGTGTGGACGCTCTCTGCTGATTGGTCCGCTGGTATGAGGGGGCTGGCGCCGGCTGTGTTGTTGCTCTCTTCTGATTGGCTCGCAGTGTTTTTCGGTTTTGTATGACCTTTCTTGTTTTTGATGACTAGATGCCAGTTACTGTTGAGTTTCAATGCTTCTTCTTTCCTATTGAAATTATTGGGATGTTTGTAAATCTCTATTGCTTCGCGTTGTAGCCGGGTATGGTAATGTTTTATGGAGGAAAGAATGTTGGTGTCCTGAAATCTAATAATGTGTTCGCCCTCGGCTTCAATGGCATGTTCGGCGACTGCCGATTTTTCTGTATGGCCCAGGCGGCAGTTTCTTTTGTGTTCGCTGAGTCTGGTGTTAGCGCTCCGCTGTGTGGTACCAATGTACACTGAACCACAGGAACAAGGAATACGGTAAACACCGGGCGATGACAGGGGATCTCGGGGGTCTTTGGAAGAGCGCAGTAGGCTATTTAATTGTCTTGTAGGTTTGAATACTGTTTTGACGTTATGACGTTGAAGTATATGTTCAATACGGTCAGTGACATTTCTGAAATATGGCAGAAAGACAATGGACTTGATTTTGGGTTGGTCCTGAGTAACCGGTCGGGGCTTGGCCGGACGGCAGGCTCTTCTCACCTCTTGGACTGAATAACCATTTGATTGTAGAGCTGTTTCTAGGTGTCGGATTTCTTGTGGAAGTAAGTGTGGTTCACAAATACGGGAAGCACGGTTTGCGAGTGTCTTAATCATAGCACGTTTTTGTCTAGGATGGTGGTTGGAGTACTTGTTAAGGTAACGGTCTGTGTGTGTGGGTTTGCGGTAGACAGTATGACCCAGCGTGCCGTCAGCCTTCCTGCTAACGAGTACATCTAGAAAGGCTAGTTGGCCATCCTTTTCTTGTTCCATTGTGAACTGTATACGCTGATTGATGCTATTTAGATGTAACAAAAAATCTTGAAGAGCTTGTTCACCATGGGGCCAGATGACGAAGGTGTCATCCACATAGCGGAACCAGGCTGTTGGTTTGAGTGGAGCTGAGTTTAGTGCCTTTGACTCAAATGCCTCCATGAAGAAATTGGCCACAACAGGGCTAAGGGGGCTGCCCATGGCAAACACCGTCTATTTCCTCGTAGAATGACCGGTTCCACTGGAAATAAGTTGTAGTCAGGACATGGTGAAAAAGTGTAATGATATCATCAGAGAAGATGGGTTGTAACAACTTCAGAGTTTCTTGTACTGGAACCATGGTGAATAGAGACACAACGTCAAAACTAATTAGTAAATCCTTAGGTAGCAATTTGAGGTTGCGGAGAATTTGAATGAAATGAGTAGAGTCTTTGATGAAAGAGTCGGACAAGCCGACATGGGGTTGTAGAAGGCCGGTTAGGTATTTAGCTATGTCGTATGTGGGAGAACCAATACCACTAACAATGGGCCTGAGCGGAACCTCTGGTTTATGGATCTTGGGTAGCCCGTAAAGTCTAGGCGGCTGAGCTTCGGACTTGGTAAGGCGGCGTTTGTCTTCCTTCGAAAGCGAGGAGTTCTTGATCAAAAGATTAGTTTTCCGTAGAATATGGGCTGTCGGATCACGTTTAATCTTATGGTAGGTTGCTGGTTGCAGGAGTTCGGAGATTTTCTGTTAATAGTCTTGTTGGTTAAGAATAACTGTGGCATTACCCTTGTCCGCTGAGCAAACAATGATGTCTCGGTTGGAGTTCAGCTTCTTTAATGCAGTTCTCTCTTGATTGGTTAAATTACTGGTAGGAGGTTTGGCCTTCTCGAGAACCCTGGCAGATTCCCGGCGAATTTCATCAGCTGCAAGCCTTGGCAGAACTCGTATTCCTGCTTCAATGTGAGAAATGATGTCTTCAACTGGCAACGTTGGAGTGACAACAGCGTAGTTACCTCTTTTAGCAAGGAGTGACGTTTCAGCAGGTGACAGCTGGTGATCAGATAAGTTCACTACCGTGCAGCAGTGGTTTAGAGTAGTCGGCGGTTTGATGGAGGCAGTAAGGCCATCAAACTTCTTCTTGTGACGAGTGGTCATGCTGTTGTGATTGTGTGTCATAGAGCTGTAGGTGATTCTGTCAGTGTTGTCCCAATCAAAACTGTGTAGTGAGTTACTTACTTGAAGATGTAAGATGAGTAGTTGACTATTGTTGGCAGAGAGTTGTCGTCTGGTCTGATGGATGCTTTCTCGGAGCAAGGCCAGTTCAGAGCGATTGTAAATGCGGTTGGCGACAGAAACGACATTTCACCACCGCTGCCGCCAACCGCATATTTGGAAGCCATATTTAATATCTAATTAATATTGTGATAAAGTTTCACATGCAGCTGATTACGAGCACAGGACCCGGCTTCTGGTTCACTTCTGATTCATCTTCGTCACGGTGTTAAAGTGCTTACCTCCAAGAATGACCTTTAAGTCGGGGGAACATGTGGGAAAAGATCTGGTGAATATGGAGGATGCGAGAAAACTTTCCAGGTGAATCTTCTGAGCTCCGCCTGGGTCAAGATTCAACTTGGGAGTTTTCTCGTATCCTCCGTATTCACCGGAGCTTGCCCCAAGTGATTTTTACATGTTCCTCCAACTCAAAGGTAAGCACTTTTAACACCGACGATGTAGTCAAATCCGTGACTGGCTGGTTTTGAGCATATGACCCACCTGGTACAACACTGGCTTGGAAAAACTTGTGTCATGTCCCCAAAAATGCTTGGAAAAACATGTAGACTATATAGAAAAGTAACAGAAGGATTGCACAATATAAATAAAATTAATTCAACATGATCAATTATGTATAATGTTTTTTATAAAATAGGGAAGCTTACTTATTGGACGAACCTCGTATTAGTTGACTCTCAAAAAATTCTGATTTTGTACCACATAGAGCAAATTCTCCGGTAATCCTACTTAAGATTAGAAAAAAATCTAATCCATTTCCTTACTCCACATTTCTTTATAATAATTGTCCAATTATCGCAACGAATTTTGTATATTTAGTTTCTTTTGATTTGTTTAAATACTCTAGAAGGTATTTTGTAAGCTTATACTGGCTGTCCATGAACATCGGATTCAGCGTTAGGTACAATGAGTTTTCCTGCCTTTGTAATTTACTTGTTTTCATACTGTAACCCACCTTATTTTAGAACGATTTGTCAACGCCAAACCCAGGTGTGCTTCTGTTTCCTAGTGAAAAGTACCTGAATTTTTAATCTTGTAACTGTACCTAATGCACGTGATGAGAGATTTCAATGCGTGGATAGTAGCGAAAGTCTACAAAATGTAAAAGCTTTAGTACCTATGTTTCTTTTTTGCAAGATGGATTTAGTTTACTATATAAGGGGCATAAGTAACTTGCTCTAAATTTATAGTAGCCAACACCATGGCATAACTTTCAAGTAATTAAATTTTTACTTTCATTTTTACTTTCTCTCATAGAAGATATTGCATTCCATCCAAACATTCGGAAATACATGTTTTGAGGCATCATGAATAAAAAAAGCATTTTTGGAAAACCGTCCACGCGTGTGACTTTGAACAGCATAACTCAAAAACGAAGAATCAGATAAATACCAAACTTAGTATTTAGGTACAGCACCTTTCAAAAATGTGATTCGAAGATTTTCAAGAAAATCTCCCAAACTCAAACTACCCTTTGCATGGTTTTTCGAAACCTTTTATTGTATAACAAAATGTCTAACGATTTTGATTAAAATGTCATATCTTAAATATATTTACATGACAAATAATATGTAACCTGAATTTTCTGGGAGTAGCAGGTGAAGTCCTCTTCACTTGGAAACAATTTTGTATAATATTGTAGGTATAACTCGTAAACATTAAGCTATAGACGAAAGCGTACTACACAATAAATATAAATTTCTTTAAAACGCACAATTTATTTCCAATCACTCTTTTGTGGTATCAGCCATTTCCGAGATATCCGTTATTAATTGTTCAAATTTTTCAATACTTAGCCATTCTTTTCAAATCTTGTTGATGTTCAATTGCTTCTCGCGATGTCGTGAAAAGAGTATGGAATTTTAAGGCCAGCATATAGCGTCCAGTTTAATAACATTTATCTATCACTGTTCCCTTTGTATCTATAACGAAATACGTAATGTAGCTATTTCTGGAAACGTTTATTTGGATTAAAATCAAGTAACTTGTATATCCACTAATAAGCGATATAGGGTAGAGAAGGCTATGTGAATGTAACGTTTCAGAGTTAACCGTTATAAGCAAAGTAGCTGTTGTTTGGCAATTAATATATATTATTCAAAAGGTATTTTTAAAAATGTCTAAACATAGGCTAATATTCGGAAATGGATCTTTTAGGATATTTAAGTATGTACATAAGTATAAACTTACTGTGTTGAATTCAAAACGAACGAAAAATAAAGTTCTGTAGCTAGTTTAAGGCACATTACGAATAATTACTACCAACTCTATGGAGAACATTTTTCATCTAGCTGGCAGCTCGTAAGGAAGTGATATATTTCTGTTTACGTTTCTCATCAACGGAACGAGAAACTTTCAAATCCACTCCTTTTAAAAAGTTTCAGGTATGTGTTTTGATATAATCCTTTACATCCTTTCTTTCTCTCCCTCTTTTCAAAATGACAAACTGAGCTTCTTGCAAGGGAGCAAACCAATATCCTGATTTCTGAACAGCACATTTAAAGGTGCTCGATGTTGAATTTTTGAAAAAGAATATATTTTTTAATCTTCATAAAATATCTCAACATAGAATAAGCATATTTCAATTCGGTTTTACCCTCCTTATCATTTAAATGCCAAACAGTAAGTTAAAAAGAACCGCAGGTATTTGCAAAGAGCGCTTGAAATTTTATAATTTTATTTTCCGGTACTCCTGTTTTCTTACATAATTCCAATTTAAAACGTTTTCAACCGCAGATCCAGAACGATAACAATAAATAGCTGACATACTTCAAACACACACACGACACAAACTCTATATATCAGTATACAAAATCCTTCTTCAGGCTTGGAGGAACTTTTGTAGAGTAAAGCCGATGAGCGTTTTTGAGATCTCTTTTTTGTACTAACATAAGTTTTATATAATCATGGAATATAGAATCTTACTTACAGAAAAATGTTTAGTAAGCTGTGATGCCTTCCAACACAAGTTATTTTTACTGAAAAAAACAGCTTTGTTTTGGGGATTAAGAATTAATTCTGTTGAATTCCCATACAAGCTGCCAAAAAATTAAATTGAGTTTTATTTGTGGACGCTCTTTAGCTGCTGTGGCCCTTAGCGACCAATTCTATATTGGGCGTGAAAGACTGATAATTTTGCTCAGAGGCCTCTTTAGCAGGCTTGAGGTTCTTTTACGTGCTGCAAATGTACGACACGGGACCAAATTACCAAAGAGCGATTATGTAAACAGCGATATGAAAGAGAAAAAGAATATGATACGCTACAATCATAGAGATACTCCCATAACTACACTGTAGGCATATTCCAAAAAAGCTTACTTTTTCCATTTACTTACTGTTAAACTGGATAAATATTGGACAAAATGATTTCAATACATATCTTTTGTACCTATACATGGGCATGTGACCTTAGGGGTCGTCCTCAGTGGTCTAGGGGTACCATGCTAGCATCTGGTTCCCGAAGTCGCGGTTTCTAACCCGGCGGAGGGCGATGGATATTTATCGGGAGTAAAAATGCCTACCATGTCTTACTTCGGAAGTGAAGTAAAGCCGGTGGTCCCGCGTCGTAAATTTACGGTGCTTAAAAGAAACTCAAGCCTGATAAAGCGGTCTCTGAGCATAACCATAGAAGTTAAAGAGCGTCCTTACATAAAAATCAATTTTATTTTTGACATGCAGGGTCTATAACGACAGTCAAATGTTTAGCAGGATGATATATGCTTTCTTAGATTTTTGACACACTGCGTTACCTCAAGAAAAACAAATCAATGGTAAATTAGCAGTTAAAATTCCGATACGTTATATTCACATGACTTTTGCATCACTATTCTTTATTTCTATATAAATTCTAAAAACTATTCTTACGAAAACTTATTTTCCTATCAACTTCATACTAATCGAGGTAAACCTTTGCAGCAATAGTTTTATTACAAAGTTCGTTTAAAGGGGGATACAGAAATTTGAATCGATAGTCGGATGTCTACAAGCGGGTCACTATATGCTGGCCTTGAACTTCTACACTGTTTCCTTGACAATGACATTTGAAATAAATTGTGTCCTACATCTATATCTTTTGCATAGTAGCTTTGTCTTACCTCTCATATGTGCAAAATTAAAGGAAATTTCTTCTGAATGAAGAAGGCTCCTAATATTAAAGATATACATTTTATCTGTCATGAAAAGATCTTCAGGATATGGTATTTTAATCAAAATCGTTAAATCTGAGAAGATAAAACTGTTCCAAAGTTTTTCCATTTAAAGAATAGTTTCTGACGGAGGTACCTATTTTCTTGATAATGTTGGTGTCTTATCTTCGGAAGCCGGACGTTTATCGAAAAACTCGTTTTTTTATACAGAGGGCCTCAGAGCATGTATTTCTGATGAAATCTCAACATGAAAATTTTGGTGGAATGCAATATTTTCTTTACTTACTAGGTACGTGGCAGAGAAACTAAAAATCTATGATGAAGTATTTGGAAATTCAAATAACTGCGAAAATGTTAAATACACAAACATATTCGATTTAAATTGTAAACCTTAGTAATCTCTATTTTATTCAGAAAGACAAGTTTCAGCTTTCCCAAAAGTAGGGGCTGCCAAAGAGACAAAGCTTAATACTTTTACAAATTATTATATAAAAAAAGAATAGCACAAGGAGACAAAACATGATTATTACTGAAACAAATTCCAACTATGAGTAAAAGAAAATTCTATTTTAAGGGGGAAATTACTAAGTGTGACTGTTCTGCTGTTAGTCATACGCTACAGAATGAAATTAATTTCAATGTAGATGATTTTGGAGAATTTTGATTGAACCTTTAAGAGCAAAAACTGCAATATTGTACATAAAATTGGCTTTGAGACTGAACTTTTTACAAAACTCAGCCAAGTGCCTAGGTATGGTTCCTCTTGCCCCAACCATCAGTCCAACAACTTCAATGGATGATAAATTGTACTTCTCAAGGTAGTAGTGGGTGGTAGGCTCGTAGATTCGACATTTTTCAGTGTGTAATTCAGCTGGTTGTTGTTCATTCTGCCCCATTCTCACTGTTGGATCGATGATATATCCGGATGATGAGCCTGTTGGGATGGCTGGTATGTCAATTCGACGAGAGGAGGCGTCTTGAGAGTGTCCATTCACTTCTGAAATACTATATGAACTTTTAGTTTTAAGGCTTCAGCAATAGTGGAGCTTATTTTGTGATGCCAACAACTCCGCAGTGTCTCTCCGAAAAAACAGGCGCCCAAAACGTAGCCAAGTGTTTCCATCTCTCTATCGCAGTGGCGACAATGTTACCGTCTCGGAACCTTCCTGGTTGAGAAACGTTAATTTTAGGACGACTTGTATTGTATTTCAGCTGTTGGGAGCCGAACTTAAAGTTTGTTTGCAACCGCACGTATGATAGCCTTCGCCACAAGTGTACTTTCAGGTGGCCTTTACCCCAAGTTTAAAAACTACAAATTAACTTTGTAATTTGACTGTTTCTTTAAATACTATATATTTATGTTTGCCTCGGCTGCGTCAGTATTTTTTTAGAGACATGAATGTCTTAGCAGGGTTGTGGCGCGACTGAAGAATGTAGGCTTACACAGGTAATTCTACTTCACTCCATTTATTAATACTTGATACGATTTAAATAACACTTCACTGATATAGAGAGCTGTCAGATTCTTTAATTAATTACTTGCACTTTTTAACACTTAACACTATTTTCGTCTCACAGGAATACGTATTAAATTTCTTGAGGACACCTTTTGCGTCTGGTTAGTAACGCTGTCTGCAACCAAGTGAATTGATTTCAACCGCCTAAACTTGTAAATTTCTGTATTTCAAGTCTCTGATTGGGTATTCCTAATCCAATAGAATATTTTCATTTAACTAAAGCTTTTTCTGGTTGTTGATTGCCTATTTTTAAACTGTCTCAAAATTTACATTATTACTTCCAAGAATTACAAGTAACATTATTAAACTCTCAAACTCATTATTGCCTCTAGGTTACCTCATAGTTAGCAACTTTTGACCTATTTCTCACAGCTCCTACATTATTAAATTAGCAATACATTCACATAACATTATTACACATGGATACAATAATATAAACATATACAATGATTGTAATATACAGTTTTTATATATTGTTACATACACATATTGCTTTAAGGTGGGCTGTTATTGAATTTATATATTATATAATTAGGCTGAAATCATAAGTGTTAAAAATACGGCCTCATGGTATAGCACGCAGCGGACAAACATTGGCAGTCATTTTTAATCCTGTTTTCGACTCGCTAATAGTAAGCTGGTCAGGTTATCGAATCCATTTATTAGCTGGAGTGTACTGCTTGTATAGTACAACTCCTTTACATTTTTGAGAGAGGGTAGACCAGGATTGAAATTCACACTCCCCGAGTTCTTTTCTAGGTATTTTAACTCTCATTGGTTCATTAGGAATATTCT
Organism: Deroplatys truncata; assembly: GCA_030765065.1. Taxonomy (NCBI): domain Eukaryota; kingdom Metazoa; phylum Arthropoda; class Insecta; order Mantodea; family Mantidae; genus Deroplatys; species Deroplatys truncata. Next base: position 670,306,359 of record CM060990.1, read on the forward strand.
CAAGTTCGAGTTTTTGTGGACGTGTTTTTATCTTGTCCGGTAAGTCACGACAGATATTGATAATGATGTATGATCTCTGTAAATTGAGACAGGCATTAATATGTTGTAAATAGGCTTCCCAGCCGGACTTGAAAAGACCCAGTCCTTTATACTGTTGAAGAAGAATGTTTTTTACGTTATTTGTATCAGTTTTTTTAAAAAATATTAACTTTATAATTTTACTGTTTCTTTAAGTATTAAGTATTTATGTTTGCCTCGACTGCATCAGTATTTGTTTTACAGACATGGAAGTCTTGGCAGGGTGTGATACGACAAGAATGTAGGCTTACACAGATTTTATGTTTTAATTCACTTCTTTTTATTAATCCTTGACACAAATTAAATAGCACTTCACTGATAGAGAGCTGTGAGATCCTTTTATTTAATACTTGCACCTTTTAACACGTATACTATTTTCGTCTCACACGAATACGTAATGAATTTCTCGAGGACACATCTCGCGTCTGGTTAGTAACACTGTCTGCAGGCAACTGAACTGATTTCAAGCGCCTAAACTTTGTAAATTTATGTATTTTAAGTCTCTGATTGGGTAATTCTAGTCCAATAGAATACTTTCATTTAACTAAAGCTTTTTCTGGTTGTTGATTGGCTATTTTATAAACTGTCACTAAAATTACATTATTGTTACTCCAATAATCAGTAGTATTATTAAACTCTCAAACTCATTATTGCCTCAAGGTTACCTCATTGTTAGCAACCTTTAACTTATTATTCTCACAGCTCCTACATTATTAAATTACGTAATACACTCATATAACATTATTAAATTACGTAATACCTTCATATAACATTATTGAACATGTATACAATAATATAAGCATATGCAATGACTGTTACATACATTTTAAAAATTATTACGTACAATATTGTTTTAAGGTGGGCTGTTATTGAATTTACATATTATATAATTAGACTGAAATTATTTAAGTGTTAAAAATACTGCCTCACTGTCAATCTATGTACAACATAGAACCACGTATATCAGTCTCCAATTATAATATTTCTATTAGTATTGATTTAATACCACAATTCCTGGTGGCAATGAACATTTTCTATCTTTTGGGGTATCGCGGTCACTCTATAACACACGAAATTTAATCACAGTGAACAGGACTTCAAATACCGTTCAAGGAAACTATGATGTACACATTTTATTTGTCACGTCAGTATCTCAAACACGTGATACATAGTCAAAAAGAACCATTTTTTAGGAAATAACGAAAGTTCTTCCATTTAAGGATATTTTTGATGGGCATAATTTCGTGAAAATCCTCGTGTCGCAACCTTGGAAGATGCTGACTTAAATAGTAAGTTTAGTTTTATCCATCATTAGGTTTTTAAATCAGGCCCTTCTTAATCGCGGCCACTGATAGACATACTTGCGGGCATATTTTTTTTAAACATACTTTCTTTTAGTTTCGGGGAATCTAAAAGTGTGTTCTTATGATGCAATCTCTATATCGGATTTTTTGGTAGACTAACACACTTCCAGACCGCATTAGAAAATAAGAAATTAGGAGAGAATTAAAAGTTTGAGTATAAATTAAATTATTAAATAATATAGAGACAAATTTAAAAATCATATATTAAGAATGTCCAAGGGAAGAGTAGCCAAAACAATTTTTAACTATAAGGTAAAAGGGAGAAGAAACGTGAGAAGATCACTAAGAAGATGGAATGCGTAATTTCTAGAAGCCGTAACAGACTGAAAAGTCTAATGCTTGCAGATGATGATAATACAACACTTCGTCTACCCATAGGTCTACCATAGATGGGACGATACCACTATTTTTCGATACTCGATACCGATACTAATACTCGATACTCACTTTATAAAAAACTGTATAGTCATAGCTTGTTCACGAATAATGTCCTTAGTAGTTTCCTGTGTATAAACACATGTAACGAATTTTGCATTGTATGCCAATTCCGAAATTGTTTCTGTTTGACATTCTCCAATTGGTAGCAATTTTTTATCTCGATAATGTCACGGATTATACAGGATGAGTATTAAGTCCACCGACAAACTTCAGGAGGTAATTCCTAACTGGAAATGGAGCATTAAAGTTCATATATTCTTGTGTCCGGAAATGCATAGTTTCCACGGTAGATGGCACCAACGACATTCTCTCATAACTTGCAGTGTACATTTTGTGTGTTGTAGATAGTCTCTCATAACTTGTAGTGGGCGTTTTGTGTATTGCAGATAGTCTCTCATAACTTGCAGTGTACGATTTGTGTGTTGCAGATAGTCTCTCATAACTTGCAGTGTACATTTTGTGTGTTGTAGATAGTCTCTCATAACTTGTAGTGGGCGTTTTGTGTATTGCAGATAGTCTCTCATAACTTGCAGTGTACATTTTGTGTGTTGTAGATAGTCTCTCATAACTTGTAGTGGGCGTTTTGTGTATTGCAGATAGTCTCTCATAACTTGCAGTGTACATTTTGTGTGTTGTAGATAGTCTCTCATAACTTGTAGTGGGCGTTTTGTGTATTGCAGATAGTCTCTCATAACTTGCAGTGTACATTTTGTGTGTTGTAGATAGTCTCTCATAACTTGCAGTGTACGTTTTCTGTGTTGCAGATAGTCTCTCATAAGTTGCAGTGTACGTTTTGTGTATTGCAGATAGTCTCTCATAAGTTGCAGTGTACGTTTTGTGTGTTGTAGATAGTCTCTCATAAGTTGCAGTGTACGTTTTGTGTGTTGTAGATAGTCTCTCATAAGTTGCAGTGTACGTTTTCTGTGTTGCAGATAGTCTCTCATAAGTTGCAGTGTACGTTTTGTGTATTGCAGATAGTCTCTCATAAGTTGCTGTGTACGTTTTGTGTGTTGTAGATAGTCTCTCAAAAGTTGCAGTGTACGTTTTGTGTATTGCAGATAGTCTCTCATAAGTTGCAGTGTGAGTTTTGTGTGTTGCAGATAGTCTCTCATAAGTTGCAGTGTACGTTTTGTGTGAGAGATAGTCTGTCATAAGTTGCAGTGTACGGTTTGTGTGTTGCAGATAGTCTCTCATAAGTTGCAGTGTACGTTTTGTGTGTTGCAGATAGTCTCTCATAACTTGTAGTGGGCGTTTTGTGTGTTGCAGATAGTCTCTCATAAGTTGCAGTGTACGTTTTGTGTATTGCAGATAGTCTCTCATAAGTTGCAGTGTACGTTTTGTGTGTTGCAGATAGTCTCTCATAAGTTGCAGTGTACGTTTTGTGTGATGCAGATAGTCTCTCATAAGTTGCAGTGTACATTTTGTTTGTTGCAGATAGTCTCTCATAAGTTGCAGTGTACGTTTTGTGTGATGCAGATAGTCTCTCATAAGTTGCAGTGTACGTTTTGTGTGATGCAGATAGTCTCTCATAAGTTGCAGTGTACGTTTTGTGTGATGCAGATAGTCTCTCATAAGTTGCAGTGTATGTTTTCTGTGTTGCAGATAGTCTCTCATAAGTTGCAGTGTACGTTTTGTGTATTGCAGATAGTCTCTCATAAGTTGCAGTGTACGTTTTGTGTGTTGCAGATAGTCTCTCATAAGTTGCAGTGTACGTTTTGTGTATTGCAGATAGTCTGTCATAAGTTGCAGTGTACGTTTTGTGTATTGCAGATAGTCTGTCATAAGTTGCAGTGTACGTTTTGTGTATTGCAGATAGTCTGTGTAACTTGCAGTGTACGTTTTGTGTATTGCATATAGTCTGTGTAACTTGCAATGTGAGATTTGTGTGTTGCAGACAGTGTGATTTAGGCAACATAAAAGCACAACGGTCCGGTATTCATTCCAGAAACAAGCGGAGATGGTGTTCGTGAATGGCCAAGCAGGTAGAAACGGTCGAGAGGCAGCACGAATGTACCCAACCACGTACGCTGTCAGACAGCACCACCCACATCACACAACATTTGGAGCCATTTTCCGCGTTTGTGTGAGCATGGGTCCTTTGAGACAGATGAACTTCAGGGTGGTCGCGGACTGTGCGTACATCAGATGTTGAACATGTTCTCCATGATATTGATAACCCTAGTACAAGCTCCAAGCAATTGGCCTGCCAACGTGGTGTAAGCCAAAGGACAGTTATCTGTATCCCACATGGCACCCACATACAGGTATACCAGGCAATGAGAAAGCAAATGAAGCAGCCAAGATTGGCAACGAAATCCCATTTTTGGGTCCGGAGCCTGTACTGGGGGTGTCCTACAGACCAGTGAAACAGGCTATTAAGTGCTGGGCTCAAGCAGAACACAAGAACTACTGGAACTCCATTGCGTGTTGCAGACATTCCAAGTTGTTTATTACAGACCTGGATAACAGCAGGGCAAAGTACCTGCGCGGTCTTAGTAGAAGAAGGCTTGCATGGGCAACAGGGCACTGTGCCCTAAAGTTTAATCTATACAGAATGGGATCGTTTAACAGCCCTATCTGTAGTAGATGCCTAGAAGGAGATGAGACTGTTACTCATCTGCTATGTGATTGTCCTGCTCTTGCGAATCAAAGAGCAAGTATTTTTGGCAATCACCTTCCAAAGATAGATGAACTATCGAAAGCCTCAGTTAGCAGTCTGATTAAGTTCATAACGAGCAACAGACTACTTAACTGATGAAAGGGGGGATGTGCAATAGATCTTTAAGGTCGTAGTGCTTGGGCATAAAACCCACCCCTTTTTCAAACTACAACTACAGCATCCGACATGGCAACCGCTATTATCCCTATTACCTCCAACGTGTGCTGGGATTATCACATGCGGATTTGCCTCCACGGGAAAGATTCTGTCGCTGGATTGCGTAACAGGCCATAACGATAATGGTTTCCTCTCTTCACCAATGAAGTAACCTTTGGCAGAGATGGCATCATTAAACTGCATAATCGTCAACTGTGGGCTACAGAAAACCCTCCCAGAATGGTTGAAGCGTTTCGGCAGTAGTATTTCAGCATTGATGTTTGGATTATTGGCGTCCGCCTACTTCTACCAGTTCTTCCATAATGCCTGAACGGAGAAATTTATCTGGACTTCCTGCAAAACACTCTGCCTCCATTGTTGGAGAATGTGCCTTTGGAAATACGACAGCCAACGTGGCTGCAGTACGACGGAGCTGCAGCTCACTTCCCCATTAATGTTTGCCGACACATCAACATCTTCCCGTCATCCTCCGTGGACTAGTGGTACCGTGCGATGGATTTTTTCGTGCGTAAAAATCCTTAGCATGACTTCCTTCGGAAGGAAAGTAAAGCCGGTGGTCCCGTGTCGTAGATTTACGGCACGTAAATGAACCTCAAGTCTGATACAAAGACCTCTGAGCAAAATTACCGGTCTTTCGCGCCCAATATAGAATGGGACGCTAAGAACCATAGTAGTTAAAGAGCGTCTATAAGTAAAACTCCGTTTAATTTAATTTCAACATCTTCCCCAGGCGTTGGATAGGACGTGGAGGCCCTGTTGTATGGCCTGCTCGATCACCGGACTTAAACCCCTTGGATCTTTACTTGTGGGGGAATCTGAAAAGCATTGATGTTCATACCCTTCAACAGCGTGTCCACGTAGCCTGTGACAGTATTCGAACACAGCCCAGAACATTGAACGAGAGAGGCAATACATGATGCGACGCGTGAACGCGTTAATTGCATCCCATGGAGGCCACATCTATTGAGACATAGATGTACTGTGTGCCAGGGCTTTTTGATGTCGTTCTTCAGTGTCATCTACCGTGGAAACTATAAGGGGCATTCAAATGAAACCCGGTCACTTGTGTAAAGTAACCGTAACGATTTTATTAACTCAAAAATAGTCGCCAAAACTGTTGGCACATTTATCCCATTGCGACACTAGCCGGTCGATTCCATCTTTGAAGAAGCTAGTAGGCTGCTGTCGCATCCAGGCCCATTCACACACTTCGTGGTTCGTTGTGAATCGATGTCCGCGAATAGCTTGTTTTAGAGGCCCATAAACATGAAAGTCACACGGTGAAAGGTCTGGACTGTACGGTGGATGTTCCAGCGTTTCCCATCGAAACTGCTGGAATGTCGTCTTCACCGCATTGGCAGTGTGTGGGCGGGCATTATCATGCAGGAGAATAACGCCACTGGACAACATGCCTGGGCGTTTCGACTTGATGGCTCGTCTAATGTACTGTAACGTGGCTCGATAACGCTGGGTATTGATGGTGGTTCCCCTTCCAGGAACTCGACAAGAGTGGGCCCTTGTGGTCAAAAAAGGACATCATGACCTTACCAGAACTGGTGTGCACGGCCTTTGATTTCTTTTGAGGTAGTGAAGTCGCATGTTTCCACTGCTTCCTCTGACTCACTCCTCGTTGTTCCTGCTTACTCGCCTTCATGTTCAGTAGTGGACGATAACTAGTGTGACCACCTTCTCTTCGGCGAGAAACCACACTGTCGCTATGCAACGTCAACGTTGCACACGCTGTAGTCGCTCATACAATAGATGGTGCCACCATACACGCAGTTACATGGTGCCACTTTACGTGTAGTGCAAAGTTAGACGCACTGACCAGGTTTCATTTGAATGCCCCACATATATATTTCCGGACACAAGTGCATTGAACTTTTGTGCTCCATTTCTAGTCAGGAATCACCCCCTGAAGTTTATCGTTGGGGTTAAAATCATTTCATATATTCCTATATAATAATAGGAATAATAATTTGATTTGTTTCTACTGTATTCGTAGATTTTGGTCACCGGAGTAGTTAAATGATATAGCTGAAAGTCGCCAAGCCATGCTATTGTAGAAATGTGATTTAAGGCATCAGCTAAATCAGTTTCATTCATAACTCATTTAACGCCGCAAGTTACACGAGTATGTCTACTTCTTCTCCCTTGTTTTACATGTTTTCATTTAGACACAAGAGTCTATGAAATGTTGCATTCATTCACCTATAGGAAACGCAGTCAAGATCTCTCAAGAACTGTAGTCCAGCAACTCTTTGGGGACAACGTGAAGAACGACTCCTTTCGTATCCTATCTAGCATCAAGTTAAACGCAAAAACTTTCAATAATGCAAAACTTAAGAGTATTGAAGGTTTATCTCAAAGTATTAAGACATACTTCGATACAACAGAGTATCGAGGTATCGAGGTGGAATTCCTAGGTAAGTAGTAGAGAAAGTAAAACTACTTCTGAAATTATAATTTTTGTATCTTCCCAACTATTTTTACGAAAAATGTTTTTGTTAATATTCACTTATCGTTAACTCAGATATTGGACGCTTTTCCACGCTGTTATTCTTGTATACAGCTTTCTTATTGCTTAATGAGGCGTTTAACATTGGGGCAGTATTTATAACACTTAAATGATTTCAGTCTAATTATATAATATATAAATTAAATAACAGCCCGCCTTAAAGCAATATGTGTATGTATAAGGAGTGCATATTACAGTCATTGTATATGTTTATATTATTGTATCCATGTGTAATAATGTTATTTAAATATCTTACGTAATTTAATAATGTAGAAGCTGTGAGAATAATAAGTTAAAAGTTGCTAACAATGAGGTAACAATGAGATAACCTTGAGGCAATAATGAGTTTGAGAGTTCAATAATGTTACTTGTGATTCTTGGAAGCAATTATGTAATTTTAGTGACAGTTTATAAAATAACCAATCAACAACCACAAAAAGCTTTAGTTAAAAGAAGGCATTCTATTGGATTAGGAATAGCCAATCAGAGACTTGAAATACAGAAATTTACAAATTTAGGCGGTAGAAATCTATTCAGTTGGTTGCAGACAGCGTTACTAACCAGACGCAAAACGTGTCCTAGAGAAAGTTAATACGTATTCGTGAGAGAGGAAAATAGCTTACGTGTTAAAAAGTACAAGTAATTAATTAAAGATTCTCACAGCACTCTATATCAGTGAAGTGTTATTTAAATCGTGTCAAGCATTAATAAAAGGAGTGAAGTAAAATTATAATCTGTGTAAGCCTACATTCTCCATTCGCACCACAACCCTGCCAAGACATCCATGTCTCTAACAATAATACTGACGCAGCCGAGGCAAACATAAATATATAGTATTTAAAGAAAAGTCAAATTACAAAGTTAATGTGTTTTAAAACTTGGGGCGAAGGCTACCGGAAACTGTTTACCATACAACTACTAAACAACTACTAAACGTTCGGCTCCCCAACAGTTGAACTATAATACAACTCCTTCAATACACTATCTTCAAATTGGCTCCCAAAGCGTGGGGCAAATAACGTAAATAATACCTTCTTCAACATTTAAAAAAAACACTACATTTTGAAATTACACAATATAATTTATTTATGATTGAATAATTTTTGTTTTAGATTTTAAATGAACCATAGCCGTGTAGCACCATAACCAGCAATTAGGACATTCTATGTATGCCAGAAAATCAAAGGCAATTGTTCCTTGCATCGCATATACTGCATGAAAAATGCAACATGACCAGCAAAAAATGTTTAACGCTCGCTAATTATCATGTTCGGCTACAGAAATTAATTTTGAAATATTTCAGCGCGGCTGGGATGTTCAAAGCACCAAAGTATGTGAACCAAAAGTGATGAGAAAAATGCTGAAAAAGTGTGTAAATGTTCAAATTATTATTTTCCCTTGTATGCAGCAGGCCACCAACCAAGCAGCGAAGCAACCACCCCAACCACGCTTTGTATTATAGATACCACAAAAATCACCACAACAAGAGAGTTGTACAAAGGTTCATTTTTATTTTCCACATCATACAGCAATAAAACAACAAAGAGAAAAATCGTACTTCAATGACAGACTAACGCTATTTCATTTTATGGTATTTTATTCCATTTCATGTATCGAACTGCACATGACTTTGAAATTTTGTTTTGCTGGCACAAAAAGTTAAATCAACGCGATACACAAAATGCATTGCAGTACTATTTTGTCTGCACTTACGTAACAGATTTTTTTAAAGCTTTTACAAGGTGAAAACTATTGTAAGACTCTGGTTTTATCGAAACTAAATCTCACAAATAAATGCAATTTTAAAGCTGGCGATGTTCCTCAGAGTATGGAGTTTACCAGCGGTCTAAGTAACATTCTTTTAAAATTATACTCGTATATTTAGTTTAGCATAATTTTAAAAGCATTCCGTAAGCTTTTGCAATCGTAAAACAAAGTATAAAAACAGCTGCCTAGTTAAAAGAAGTAAAGAGGATCGCGTACTCGCAGAAAAAGTGGCAGGTTCCCATAGATCATAATAAGGACTTTTTTCCCATAAGGTCTCCACATTTAATTAACACCTGCATCCAGCATATCCTTTTAAACAAGTTACAATAAACAAAAATGAACCAATGAACCATAATATATACTTTGTGAAAAGAAAAGGAGGCCAAAAGTTACTTCCGAATTAATTCTGTTCTGATTTATGTAAATAATAAGAGGTAGGCTATCACAATACAAATGAGTTGTCTGTAGTGTAAAACTTCATACCAGCCACAATTTTGTCAATTTCTTCTGCTGACGTAGACATGGGTTTATATCATTAAAAATGAGTGTATAGTATATGCTTCACTTTTTCAAGTAAATACTCAGTTTGGTAAGAATAAAACCTTTCGAGTATCTACTTCTTTTTGAGAACATAACTCAAGTTATGGAAGAAGAGTAGAACATACTCGGGCATTCATCTTACAAGAGTATGTACTCACATTTAGTATGAATAAAGCTAGTATATTCTCAGTTTTATGAGTTCATTCTCCTCTCATGTTGAGTATGGTTAGATGAATAGTCACTTCTGAATATGTATTGATTTTTTACTTAAAACTAAATATGAAGAGAATGGCACAATTTATGAGCTGTCTAGTACTCGTGGAAAAGCTACAAACATAACCATAGGCATTAAAGGAGTTTCAAAATCCTACATTGTTTAAGAAAAACATAACCTAGAAGTAACATTGAAGGTCAGCTTTATTAATTAACCTCACTATATAAAGTGATACCTACTCATAACCTTATAAGAAAACTGTTTCATGGTATACCTAAATAGTGTAAATATCCTGGGATTCTAGAAACAATCGAATGACTTCATCCATCGCCTCGTGAGTTATGACTTTCCAATCCACAATCATTCCCTTCTTTTTGCTTGTAACCATTTTATTTATTGTTTTCCTAACATTGCCATGAACATTCAGGTAGTTTCAAAATCCTATATTGCTGCATGAAAACATAACCTATAAGTATTATTGAAAGTCAGGTTTATTAATTAAGCTTACTATATCAAATCCTAACCCCTAAATGCAGTTGCTTAAGAAGTTAGGTTACTTATAACGAAACTGTTTTATAGAAAATAGTGTAAATATCTCAGGATTCTAGAAACAGTCTGATTTGAATCTGCATCCGGCACCTTATAATTATGACTTTAGAATCTGTAAATATTTAATTTTTTTCTGATTATTTGATAATAAACGTTTGCCTATTTCATTATATTTATTGTTTTGTTAATTTAACTTACAACTATGATTTTGTGTTTGTTCTTAAAATAATTTTTCATTTCTTGAAGCACTACGTATTTCTCTAAGATTTCTGCCGAAACTTGTTATAAGACGTAGGACAACTCCTGAACACTTTTGATGCGACAGAACCAAATATAACAAAATCTACACCTCTAATTCAGAATGCCAAATAACACAACAGCACACAATCAAGAAGCTAGTATATGGCCAAAGAGTGTAGATAACATGAGTATATACTTGCATTTAAGTGAAGAAGATGGCAGTGGGGATGAGTATATACTCGCGTGAGGCTTTTACTCTTATGAAAACGAGTATGTTCTCATTGAGCTGAGTGTATAATCACAGAAAGTGTTCGTACTCATGAGTACAAACTTTGAGTAAGTACTGAGGCAGTATTTTTAACACTTAAATAATTTCAGTCTAATTATATAATATGTAAATTCAATAACAGCCCGCCTTGAAACAATATTTATGTAATAATTTGTAAAATGTACGTAACAGTCATTGCATATGCTTGTATTATTGTATCCATGTTCAATAATGTTATGTGAATGTATTACGTAATTTAATAATGTAGGAGCTGTGAGAATAATAAGTTAAATGTTGCTAACAATGAGGTAACCTTGAGGCAATAATGAATTTGAGAGTTTAAATGCTACTTGTGTTTCTTGGAAGCAATAATGTAATTTTAGTGATTATAAAATAGCCAATCAACAATCAGAAAAAGCTTTAGTTAAATGAAGGTATTCTATTGGAGTAGGATTAGCCAATCAGAAACTGAAAAGGAGAAACATTTACAAATTCAGAAGTCAGTTGCCTGCAGACAGCGTTACTAACCAGACGCAAAATGTGTCCTCAAGAAATTTAATACGTTTTCGTGTGAGACAAAAATAGTTTACGTGTTAAAAAGTGCAAGTATTTAATAAAAACATCTCACAGCTCTCTCTCTATACATCAGTGAAGTGTTATTTAAATCGTATCAAGCATTAATAAAAGGAGTGAAGTAAAATTATAATCTGTGTAAGCCTACATTCTTGTCGCACCATAACCCTACAAAGAGAAACGTGTTTCTAACAATAATACTGACGCAGCCGAGGCAAACATAAATATAATATTTAAATAAACAGTCAAATTACAAAGTTAATAATTTTTTAAACTTAGGGACAAAGGCCACCTGAAAGTACATTTGGGACGAAGGCTACCGGAAACTGTTTACTATACGTGCGGTTGCAACTACTACAAGTTCGGCTCCCCAACAGTTGAAATGCGATACAAATCCTATAAAATACTCCTTTCTCGGTACCTATGGTACCCATGGAAACGAAGTCTAAAACTACTGCAGCCATCGAATATGGTTGTAGAACTGCAAGCGCTGCTGGATTGTATGAAATACTTGAAGAACGGAATCGCTTTGAAGAAATATTAATTATGAAGAAAGAAGTTGTTATTTGGATGTATTTGTTATTGTCAATAAATACTTTTGGCCCTTAATCATTTATAACCCAGCAGAATAACAATATTAAATTAACTAATTAATAATAATAATAATAATAATAATAATAATAATAATAATAGTGATGGTAAAAGGTTACTTCAGCTCTGATTTTCAGTACAGAACGAAAGCATAATATTCCTTGTAATACAGTTTCTTTATACTTCTGGTTCTTACAACAATATGAAAGTGGAATGATTTTGACTGCTCTTGTACATTGCTTTTCCTTCATTTCGGTTCCTCAGATTATTGCGAATCGTGGGCTGCTGTTCCTTGTATTTTTGTCTTGGCCAAAGTCTTAATATAAGATACACAACTTTAAAATTAACTCAACTACGTGGAAATTATGACAATTACCTATACAATAAGCGACAGTTGACTGTCACTACCTTGTCGTGTGGTGTTATGGGGGAATGGACATATCACTGGTGTATTTCAGTTTGCTAAGCACAGAGATTTAAGAGCGTATTTGACTAGCTAATATATGTGATGGTTCTTTGGAGGCAAATTATAGTTATCAATACGTGAAAAAACGCCCTCTAACTCTCCTATTTTATTTTGACGAAAAGTGTACATGGACACTGCTGAGTCTTCGCAACTGGAAAATAAAGCATACTTTGTACAGCACAAAAATTATTTATACTTGTATTATAATAAGAGAAAATGAATATGGGGGAGGGATACTCTCGAAAACCACTTAACTGACTTTTGTATTATTTCACCATTGAAAAGCACACACTGTTCTTCCTGAAAGACACAGGCTAAAAGGCTAACAAGGATTTATAAGGCCCAAATTGGGTATGCAATTTTGTGACACTAGCTGTTATTCCTCTCCTTTCTCCCTCCAACTTCATGTATTGGGAATGGTCGGGCTTTTCGGGATTTTCGTGGTTTTCCCAGCTTGGCTAGGCGAATGCTTGGGTGGTTTGTCTTCTATCTCGAATTTCATTTCGCTCATTTCCTATCATTTCTCTTTTCGTGTTACAGGTAGGCTTAGAGGCTGTACAGTGTCGGTCAGAGTCGGATACTTTATGGTTGGAAAGTTCTGATAGATGGCAGGTGGATCGAGTTCTCCCCGTTTCCGTCTGAGGGCAGCCTTTCTGAGCAACCGCCAGTGTGAGCGGGTCAATGAGCTTTGAATCGTTAGGGACCTCTTCTCCTCTCTGTCGCCCTGCCTACCTGCGCCCTATAGCTTCCTGCGGTTCATTCACCTCATCCGTTGTTCCTGGTGGTGGTAAGCACAAAGAATCCGCGTTGGGTCGAGGTGCGGGGTGTGTCCCCGTTCCTGGTCAATCCTTTATTAGGAATATCAAGGAATTACACCAGATTACCATTATAAATGGTAAATGAGACGTTTTACCACAATCTTTTAGAACATTGTACAATAGTTTCATAAAGAATACATGGGGAGGTAACTGGATTTTAATCTAAATGCTCATTCGGGGTTTAAAAAGCCACCAGTAGGGTAATCCAGTTAGTCAATCGTTAATCTGTACCGTAATTCTCGTTTAGAACCGAAGCATTCATCCATAAAGCCAACATGCACCACTTTCTTTCATACAAGCTGTATCATATTTGGAGCGGTTAATAGGACACAAGAATAGAAACAAAGAATTATCAGTAAGCATTAATCCCCAAACGGGACAGCTGTCCGATTAACAGTCGCCACTGACTTCATTGTTGCTGTACATGCTCCTAATTGCTGTGGGGTTTGTTCCATTTTGATTACGCTACAGCACGAGTGACACCCAGACAATGAACGTGTCTGCTATACTTTCCTGCAGCAATGTCGGATTAGGGCATTTTTGTAACATCCAAGGGATGTGCAAACTCTCGCGGCTAGGGTGAAACACATGTAAATGTAGGCAGATACATAAGGTTTGTTTATTTGTTTCAAGTTATTAAACAAATACTTAGTGCATGCATCATTGACCGTGCATGCATATTAAGATACAAAATACGCTTACTAAAGAAACAAAAGAAAAACAAAACAAGGAAAAATAGAGATAACTGCCTCTTACTAACTGAACAAATCTGATCTGGCTTCGCACACTTTAGCCAAGAAATTTCCCATGTTTTGCCGGTTCCTCTGGTCAGTCAGTAGATCCTAGCATACCAGTCTCCTTCTAGCAAGTTTAAGAATTTTTCTTTGAGTTTAATTGTTCGCTAGTTCTCCCACAGTGTGCATTCCGTCAAAATATGTACCCAGTCTTCATCCAAACCACAGAATGGGTAGATTCTCCTACCAGAATCAGTCATTTTTGTGCCCTCCAGCACCCCAGTCTAAACCGTGTCATTCCTGATCTTTCCTTTCCTCCTTAGTTAAGTATATATGCCTTTTTAACCCAATTCAATTTGATTTGCAAGACTTAGAGTAGGCTTAATTTTACAATTCCGTTTCATTTACTGTTGACTGATGTCTAATTAGTCTTCTTTTGACACCTTTCCATATGTTTTTGTCGTTTGTTTCACCTCTTTGCTTCACTGACCCCATACCTATTCTCTTCAAACCTCTTTCCAAATCAGCTGCCCAAAGCTTAAGAGACAGGTTTTCTCGCTGGTATTTATAACATTTGGACGTAGTGTCGAATTATCTCCCTGCATCAGCCCCAGCCAGTAGTTCACTACTCTTATTTTACTGTGGATTGTGTCTTCATAACATCCCACCTCTCTCGTCACCCCAGAATTTGATTTGCCTTGTGAAACTCCAAGAAGTCTCTTCCAAACTGCTACATGCATTTTATTTGCATGCTCTGCTCCTTCCCATCCCCAAATTTCACTTCTGTGTATCAACATCGGCCTTACCGTAGAGTTATACGTCTTTTCTGATGTTATCTAGCGGTACTTCAGGTATACGTGTGAGGGTGCGCGATAGTTTAACGCCCTCGTGCTTTATAGTTAGTCACTGAGAGATGTTTGTTTCATCTTCCTCTCATATTAAACTTACCACCTATCTTTTACAGAAACTCATGACCACAGAAGTGCGAAAACTCTAAAAAGAAACATGTAATATATCGACTCCTTTCTGGCACGACCTAAACTTTACCAGTAACAAAAACAGATATACATTTGTCATAATAAATCTGTTGTATTAACTAGTTAACAATAGTAATCCATATAAATTCTGAACTGTTCCAGTAAGGCTAGAAATGTACTTTAAATACAAAATTTTCATTAATGAAGTATATGAGAAAACACGTCCATTATTTTTCTTTGCGAACTAGACTTAGAATGAAATAAACATATAAAAATGCGTCTGTATTAAAAAATTAAATAATTAACATGTAATATAAACCACAGCAAATCAGCAACCATTTAGCATCTTCTGTATTTATTTTAAATCAGTGTTACGTATTTGCTTCACGCAAAAGCATTTTACGGCTAACATCATCATAAAGAATGTCCACAAAATGCCATATTAAGAGACAAGGCGCTGATTGAGCATTCTATAACTATGAAATTCGATACAGGAACTGTGATGTGATCATAAATACTTTACAGTCAGCTGAAAGAGTTAATGAAATTCAAGCTTTCACCTAGCCTAACTACGCGGCCTTGTTCAGGAATTAAAACTCGGTTCACTTTTCAGGGATATATATATATATATATATATATATATATATATATATATATATATATGGGATATTTGCACCCCATCTCATTAATTCCTGAAAAAGGCCACAAAACTAGTTTGGCCGAAAGATCCACTTCCACAGTACTCAAAATGCTGATAACCCAAGAAGCATCATCGCTGTGAAAGCTTCGAGTCGTTCAAAATGTAATTATGCCTAGAAATCGAATAGGCTAGTAGTTACTTTGGCCCACAGTATGTAGCAATTTGAGTTAAATGTTAAAAAAAGTATTAGAAATCTGATATGTGTGATATTTACTTAATCCTGAAAAGAAGTCAAGATTCCTGGCTTGAATAGATGCATATTAATGGAAGAATAAATAAATACCCATTATTAATTTGGTTAGTCCCATTCCGAGCGCTCCATTCCTTAAGGTTTTGAGGTAATGGAGAGAAAAAGCATACAGGGTAGGCCCTTGTTCGCAAAAAATGACATTCCAGTAATTTCAACTCACGGTTCCCAAAGCATGCTTCGCGGTGTTGAACGTAATCCTAGCAGACCTGTATGAGCGGTGCTTAGTGACGGAGAGGCTACCGGGTTTATCTTGAATGACGCGACAGCCAGCCGCAGGGTCTGACTGTTATAGGTATTGGGTTGAATGACCTAGCTCTGCAGTAGCCCAGCTCACACAGCTATGGAGGATAACGGCATTTCTATAGTGCCTTCCTTTTATGTCAAGGCCGCAGGTCGCGCGAATTCGTGCTCCGCACACAGTTACGATACTGCAGGGTGTTCCGTTCCGTAACTCCCGCGTTACTTACTCACAAATGTTGGTAACATATATGTAATGAGTTCTAACCTTGTTATAAGTGTTGAAAGTGGTGTCCATCTGCGCGAAGGCATTCTTGACAACGTCAGATAAAGTTGCCGTTCACACACATAAGTTCTTCTTGCGTAATGTTCATAATTTCTGCTTTTATATTGTCTTTAAGTTCGTCTATGGTGTGGAGATTGTTCCTATATGGTTTGTTTTTAGGGTTTAACGATCGCGTTGTTCTAAATTTATTGACCAAACATCTCACAGTATGTCTACCCCGAACTGGGTAACTAGGAAATTGCTGCTGAAATTGACTACAAACCTGTCTACACGATTCAGTTTTCACATAAGTATCGTGCATAAAAATGTGCTGTTCAAGCGTGGATTTGTTGGCAGACATTTCCATGGACTAATAAGGGAATAACATTCCTAAGAAAATCACACACAACACACGCATTGTAAAACATTTCACAAAACGAAGACAAAGCAACGGGTGAGACAGCTCACAGCTGATAAACGTACCCTTGACACGTCCTGCGCCTCTGCTGTGCATTGGTATAATAGCGAAGTCACTGTCGTCTCGGCTTATACGCATATATGGCGGTTGTGGCTTTAGTATAAAACGAAGGCACTGTATTTCAGTCTAACCCTTGTGTGTGCGGTTATCGTGGTGTATACTACAGAGTAGTGTGTGTTTATTGTGTTACGTTTTGCTCGAGTGGAGTAAAATGTGGACTCTCAGCTTGCATTCATACGGAACTTACCTGGCGCTACCGTTCCTAAGAAATGCACAATTTATGGCTTGCTAGGCAAATTTAAATAACAGGTTCCGTGTTAGGCTAAGGAAATGTAAGCAGTCAACAGTCGCAACCGAGGAAAAGATATGGGCTGTCGTGGAAATAATTAAAAAGAATAGCTGCCTCGCTTTACAAAGTATTTATGACAATAAATGATCGCCTGCCGGCTCCACACAAAATGCAGACGAGTACCTGTAGGAATGCTAAAATATAAAGTTTATGTAACTAATCCTCCTACGCTCGACGAATTAGAATATCCATCAGGTGTGTATTTTGCAACATTTCTGCTGCGGAACTTCGTCGAAGGTTCAATATATTAGGTAACAGGCTTGTATAGACGCAGAGGTACATAATTTTGAAGACTTGTTTAGGCTAAAGGTTAGAATAATGCATTCATGTTGTTTCACATAGCATTATCTAGGGGAGAAAGTGTCCCTGCAACTGCACGGACGAATTCGTATAGCAGTGACATGGAAGCGCAGGCTACCAGTCGCGTCATTCAAGAGAAATCTGGTGTTTGAAGGTTTGGAATGCTTGGCGAGGACAATGGGTGTTATAGTTCTAGTAGTGGTGGTGGTGGTGGTGGTGGTGGTGGTGGTGGTATTTATTAAGTAGTACATTAATTGCATAACACAGTCGCATGGGTCATAAGACCGTACATGCTCTCTAGAAAAATACCTGCTCTGTATACGTGACTTGCAGAATCGACCAGAAACAACTATGTTTATAATCACCACATTATATACATACATATAAAATTGAAGAGCACTCTGTATCACACACACACACACACACACATACACACACACACACACACACACAAGTGCTCAAGCACCACATATATTTAAAGAAAATTTACATAAACACCTTATCTCTTAGTACACGTACTTCCATTAAGTATGTGCCTAAGCTTGGCCAGTTTTGGCTGTTTAGAATTAAGTCCCAGCACGCTGCCCTCCGTCTGTTGGAAGCCAAAAATACTTCCGGTAATAATTTTTTCCTAATACTCTCCGTCTGCCAAAATATGCGTCCAGTCTTCTTGTTCCCCGCATAATGGGCAAATCCTCCTGCCATCATCATCAGCAATCTTGCGAGCTTTCCACCCTCCTAACCTAAGCCATGCTATTCCCGTCCTCTGTTTTATACCTAATTCCAAAATATGTTTTCTTACCCCACCTAGTTTTTATTTCATTTTGCAGCTCCAATGTTGATCTTTGTCTACATTCAGACTCTATTTTCTGCCTGTTTATATCACATAGTCATCTTTTGACTTTTTCCACGGCACTGTGTGTATTTTCATTACCCCTTTGCCAGATATCGTTTAAGCCTATTTTTGATAATTCCTGTTGTAACCCCGCCACCCACCATTTTGGATGCTCTATGTTGTTCATTTGATGACGATAACATATTGCTCTGAGTTGTTTGATCAGCTTTAATTATTCGCAGCCAATACCTAACTACATTTAGTTTAACAAATACAGCATCTTCCCAGCAGCCTACCTCACGAAGAACTCCGTGGTTTGAAGTACTCCTCCCCAACCCTAGAATGCCCTTCAAAAAATTACATTGTACTTTATTTACATTATCCACCCTCTCCCATCCCCATACTTCACTGCCGTATAATAATGAGGACCTAACCATTGCATCATACATGGTCTGTAATGTTTTTACTGGCATATCTGGTAACCGGGCCAATATCCTTAATACTTCAAAAAGTTCTCCAATCCCTTTGTGTTTTATAAACTCCATGTTCTTGTTCCATTTTCCACCCATATCAAACCTTACTCCTAGGTAATCGAAATGTTTGACATTTTGAATTTCTTGCTCCCCGTAGGTCCACTTTTCATGTACACATATCCATTTTTAAAGGCGGCTGTTTTAGTCTTTAAGAATATTTACCTCCATACCCCATTGCGTACAATATCGACGAAGAGGGTTTAGACCAGACTGCAAAGCTTAAACCCTTCCATAGGGAAGCGTTATCTACGTATATAAGTGAGAGAGAGAAAGAGAGTGAGAGAGAGAAAGAGAGAGAGAGAGAGGAGATGGGAGAAGGAGATGAAACCTGAAAAAATTGCTTAAACTAATATAGCTTTCCATCTTTTTATTCATGCTTATACGTGGTTTATTATACTCGACATTTGGAGTTAATTCTGTGTGTAGAAAGAAAACGGTGGAAGGAAGTTTTAATATTAATGTGAAGTGATCTTTTTTCATTAAATATT
Source organism: Deroplatys truncata (assembly GCA_030765065.1). NCBI lineage: Eukaryota > Metazoa > Arthropoda > Insecta > Mantodea > Mantidae > Deroplatys > Deroplatys truncata. Next base: position 670,325,765 of record CM060990.1, read on the forward strand.
TCCTCTGAGGACATCCATCACATGTTTATAATACAACTTTTTACTTTTTTATGGTTCTATATATACCCCGCCTGTAACTGCTATGGTCATTTCGGCAGGCATATTGCCTATCGGCTGTGGTGTTAGCTCGTGTGTAATTATTGGATTTTTGGCCTTTTTTCTTTCGGATTTATACATTAGAACGCGCAGATATTCACACTTTCATTCAAACTTCCAGCAGAAAAAATGACCTTGGCTAGAGAAAAATTTCCACCTCCTAATCGAGAATCGAAACCGGGACCTCTTGCACAGATGGCAAGTGCTCTGCCGACTGAGCTACGGTGCCAGCCGATAGCAAATCGTAGTTTTCCAGTTACTTCATTGTGTCTAGGGGATAGTAGCTGGTTGCTCGACATTTCACGGTTAGCTTTTTAAACTCGGCGATGAATTACTTTCATATATCTCCCCCCGTTGTTTACGAAATTATTGCACTATGATCTATAAGATGTTTATGGTGATGACTCCTATTTACCCCTTATAGCTAATTTTTTACAAGCTTGGTTATTCCGAATAACGGATGAAAAATTCCCAGATATTCACGCAAAAGGATGTGATATATCGGTTGAAAGTCTGACATCCTTATGAAACAATAATATCCGGCCTAAAAGAAATAGCAATAATAATAAAAAAGATAATACGAAGAATTAGGAAATGGGGTATAAAAAGGATAACGACAGAGATTAAGAAAAGAACTGAAGATAATAAATAGAAGAATTTAAATAAAACTAAAATGAATAAAAGTAAAACGTATGAAACCGTGTATTTCAGAGCGGACAGAGACCAGATGAAACCGTAGCAATTAGTAATGTTTCACGAGCAACCAGGGGAGGTCATTAGAAAGCACTTAGGCTCCTTAGAATTCGTGAATGCACAAAGACCCGCAGGCTAGGCGTACAATAGATGGGAAAACCCAGAATCATTCGTCCGCACAGAAAAATCAATCAGACGAAAATAATGTGATAATATCACACGTGGAGAAGACTAACTTTCTAATACTTGAGAACCAATGGAAGCGGAGAAAAATTTGTAAAAATAGCCAACTAGAAGGTATGAAAGTCACGTGCATAGAAAAGGGGTTGGACGAAAATAGAAAAGCGGAGTAGACTAGAAAATTATCTAAGACGGGAGAGAAAATTCAGACGGGTTATCACATCACTACTTCGTGTCAAGCTGGTGTCAGGGGAGACTGCGTTACTCCTAAGGAGAAATGGGTGTAAATTCACAACGACTAAAACAATGGCTTTGAGTATTTATCTTGATAAGGGGAAATAGGAAAGGGGAAGTATGCGATTTTAGATTCAAAATTGTAGACGGGGTCGTTAAGGCAAGTCTTGTGTACGGAGTATTTGAGAAGGGATTCTAACAGTGTGGATTTTCACATCAAAAGGACCAGTGAAGGAGGAATTTCGAATGTTATTCATCTCCTATCCACAATTCCTGAGAAAAGTGTCTCATAATCAACCGACAATCCATCCTCTACCTTGAGCATCCGGCAAAATTCTAACCTTCTGAATCACACGCTCGCCAATGGACTTACCAACGAACTATCCCGCTACACTTAACCTCCCCCCGACATTCTTCCAAGTTCTGGAAGTGTTGCATAGCCTATAGGTACCCTTCGGTGGTTGAACAATTATCGGTGGGAATGGCCAAGTAATTTTTAGATAACTGCAATAGGTGAAATTTTAATCCCTTGTACCTTCTCTTTCGTCCCTCAGTTATGTAATAACATAAAATCTACACCATTTTAATATATCACTAAAACCTTAACATATACAAGAAATAGAGGTGAAGCTGGTGACTATGTAGATTCCGCATTATTAGTTTTCCAAGTCAACCCCTTTGGAAAAAGACAGCCTGCGATCATAGAGAAAAACAGCTTTCTTAGTTATTAATTTAAAATGTCAATTCATTGATTTTTGTCTTCCCTTACAAGGTTTAGGCCTGTGATCAAAAGTATCCGGACACCTGGCTGAAAATGACGTAATAGTTCGTGGCGCCCTCCATCGGTAATGCTGGAAGTCAATATGGTGTTGGCCCACCCTTAGCCTTGATGACAGCGTTCATTCTCGCAGGCATACTTTCAATCAATTGCTGGAAGGTTTCTTGGGGAATGGCAGCCCATTCTTCACTGAGTGCGGAACTGAGGAGAGGTATCGATGTAGTTCGGTGAGGCCTGGCACGAAGTCGGCGTTTCAAAACATCCCAAAGGTATTCTATAGGATTCAAGTCAGAACTCTATGCAGGCCAGTCCATTACAGGGATGTTATTGTCGTGTAACCACTCCGCCACAGCCCGTGCAGTATGAACAGGTGCTCGATCGTGTTGAAAGATGCAATCGCCATCCCCGAATTGCTCTTCAACAATGGGAAGCAAGAAAGCGCTTAAAATAACAATGTAGGTCTGCGCTGTAATCGTGCCACGCAAAACAACAAGGGGTGCAAGCCTCCTTCAGAAAAAACACGACCACACCACCACCTCCGAATTTCACTGTTGGCACTACACACGCTGGCAGATGACGTTCACCGGGTATTTGCCATACCCACACACTGCCATCGGATCGCCACGTTCTGTACCGTGATTCGTCACTCCACAAAACGTTTTGCCACTGTTCAATCGTGTAATGTTGACGCTCCTTACACCAAGCGAGGCGTCGTTTCGCATTTTCCTGCGTGATGTGTGGCTTATGAGCAGCCGCTCGACCATGGAATCCAAGGTTTCTCACCTGACGTCTAACTCTCATAGTACTTGGAGTGAATCCTGATGCAGTTTGGAATTCCTGTGTGATGGTCTGGATAGATGTCTGCCTATTATTCTTTACGACCCTCTTCAAATGTTGGCGGTCTCTGTCAGTCAACAGACGAGGTCGGCCTGTACGCTTTTGTCCTGCACATGTCCCTTCGCGTTTCCACTTCACTATCACATCAGAAACAGGGGACCTAGGGATGTTTAGGAGTGTGAAAATCTCGCGCACAGACTTCTGACACAAGGACACCCAATCACCTGACCACGTTCGAAGTCCGTGAGTTCCACGGAGCGTCCCATTCTGCTGTTTCACGATGTGTAATGACTACTGAGGTCGCGGATAATGAGTACTAGGCAGTAGGTGGCAGCACAATGCACCTAAGATGAAAAACGTATGATTGTGGGGTGTGCGGATACTTTTTATCACATAGTGTATGTGGTTAAAAATGTTGTACGCTCCATCTTCTGCGAGGTCTGCCAACATTTCTTGTTCCCTTTGGTTTATAAAATAGAGCTAGCTTTGGAAGTCTACAAGGTAACATTTCTGGTAGTTACATACTTCACCTACTATATTTAGCTCCCCCAACTGTGATGGAATATCTTGGTTTCTCACTCTGTCTCTTCTTGTCTTACCAACCATGGATCGCATAAATCGCATTTGTGCTGCTTCCAAGCGTCCTTTACCTTCGCTCCGTAGCGTCGATGTTTCCCTTCCGTATTTTGGTGCAGGTTTGGATATAACACTGTATAATCTTTGTTTTATTTCTGTACTGATGTTCTTACTGAAATGCTTTTAATAAAGTCATTTAACTTGTTATATTTATTCATACTTTTTCTAAGTCAGCGTTCATCTTCTCTGTACTAATCTTTCATTCCAGGTATATAAATAATGACACCTGTTCAATTATGCTATCATCTACCATTATTTTTATTCGTTCCTGATGCTTTCCCTGGATGGCCATAAATTTAGCTTTTATAGTTGATATTTTCATGTCATGTTCTTTCACTATTTTATTTAGAGTAGCGACTGATCCTTACAGTTCATACTCTGTTTCAATATTATTTTCTTTCGTTAAAGAAATGCCTTTTGGTTTTTGTGCTAACCATACTTCTGTTGTCTTATTAATATAAAGTTTGAGTGACAATAGTGACTTCTACTGCTATCAATTTTCTCTCTTTATACAATTATTTAGCATGCCCTGCTAACGAAGTTGCAAACAAAGTAATCTCCGATTACCCTCCCCTTCGTAGGACTCGCACGCCCCCAGGACTTACAAGCCGATGCCTGTGGTCAGATGCCTGTCGGGAGCTGAGGGTCTATAGATCAGAGAGTGACAACCAGGGTGGGGGATCAACCCTACGCCTGGGATGAGAGCAAAAAAGGAGATAATGTATAAGATACGAGAGATAAATGACAGGAGGTGAAGATGGAGCACCGGTGGAATGATGAATGACGGGAGAAACCGGAGAACCCGGAGAAAACCCACCCAGACGCCATTTTGTCCACCACAAAATCCGGGCCACCTTGTTGGGAGGCGAGCGGTCCTACCACTCGGCCACGGTGCCCCCTAACGAAGTTGATTACACCATATATGCAAAGGAAATAAAGAAAAACTTTCGTACATGAGGATTATTAAAATATTTTGGCATTGGTATCGCATTTGTATTGTAGCGCTATCAACAGATTCGATTCTCTTTTGTTTTGATATGGATGAATTGCAAAATAGTGACAATTTACATATACAGAATGAATCCGAACGCTACCGATAAGCTTTCACCAGTAGTCCAGGGATGACGTCCGAGTATTTTGATATAAGGTACCCACCCCGGTGGCTCATTGCCGAGTAATTTCACTGTTATCTTTTTACTCGGAATGTTGCTTCTAAACAAAACACAACATTTGACTACTAAGAGCGTGTTTACATTACGTTCGCCACCAATTAATCCACTACTCATCACCTCCTGACAATTGCAATTATTTATTTCTAAGAATAGATAGCTAAACATTACAAAAAATGGCAAATCAATCCAAATTACACTGTTACACTGTTTAAAGCACTTGTTTAAAATGTCGAACAGCCATAATCACGTCAAACTTCACAGCGACGCCTTATGAGCCATTGCACACGCTCTAGCATCCCAGAAGATTGACGCACATCGTCAGTGGTTGCTACAATCCTAGTAACAAGTCCATATTAGTTTCGAAAGGAATCACGTAAACTAGGTTCCTCACGTTAACCCTGAAGAAAAACTCCAAGGGTTTCAGATATTATAACCGTTCTGGCCACGGAACAGGACAGCACGGCCAATCCTTTACAACCTGAACTGTTCATCAAGATATTCCCTAACATTCCTGTAAAATGTACTGGCGTATCATGTTGAAACCACATAAGCCTGCAAATTATCAGCGGCACATCTTCCAGAACATGCGGGAGGGCATGTTGAAGGAACGCTTTGTGGACTATTCCCCCTGTAAGGGGGGAGGGGGTTCGACCCCTTCAGCTGCCGTGGTGCGGGCGCTGCGGACCCTGAGCACTCGTACTTCTGACGTCACTAGAAATACGCCGGGCCGAATATTCGAGCCCCTCCCGAAAGGGAGTTGTTCGGATTGGGTTGGATTCGGCGGGGCAATGGTTCCCGACACCCATGGGAGATTGGGTACGCTTGGTTGGTTCATCCGCCCAGGCGGGGTTGTGAGACGCCTCGATGTTCTCCGGCACCAGCCATGAGAGATAACTGGTAGATGGTTGCTAGAAACTGTCGGCCCCACCGAGGTTGTTCGGTAGTCTCACCCACTAGGATTCACCCTATTGGTCTGACGCGCATAAGTGGCGTATCCACTTCCAACCCTGTTCGGAAGGGTGGGCAGGATGAGTCCTAGCCTAAAGTCTACCAGGCAGGTGGGGTTTAAAAGAGGTATCGCCCCTAATGGAATGGGCCCACGAGCAATCCTGTGTCCTGCGAGGGTGTGGTCTCTGCGTAGGCAGACCTGGTCCCGTGTGTACAGAAGTGTAGACTATTCCATTCGTCTGTCCGGTAGTACATAAGGCCTAATCAGCTGCAAATATTGTGCGATGAGGGTGCCGTCGCTGCGGGAACAGCTCTGTATAGCGTCGTTGTGCCGCTATTACATTGATTTGAGTGAAACCGTAGACGAGGTGTTTATAGGCTAATTCTGCGTAAGTAAGGCTATCCATACCCTATTTGATACAACGTACTACAAAGTAAAGTATTGCATTAAACAAAAACTGAGACATAACTTAGCAGGAGTAGAAGCCTGGTATTGGACCGCACTGCAAAGTTGCTGTAAATAGCAGTGAAACGTAGTGTTCTGTTTGGAAACAATCATATTCGAGTAAACAAATATAAAGGTGGAATACGGCTATGGCATTGAATTCTTCAGTCGTCTGATTCTACCTTTCCAACCTTGTCCAACGCACGGCTAGTGTGGAAGAACAATTAATTCCATTAATTGACGTAATAGTGGTTGAAACTATGAAGCCTGGGAGATACAGCACTTACAGCATTGTAAGTCGCCATTGGGGTATATCATCTCAATACAATTTGAGATGTCCTTGTGATTTACCGCGAAAAATGCGAATCAGTTGGAGAATTTAATGTCGTGCCGGCATGTTGCCATGGTAGCTCAGTGGTTAGAGCAACCGGACGGAGACCGGGGGATCCGTGGTCCAAATCCCGGCTATGGCATTGAATTTTTCAGTCGTCTGATTCTACCTTTCCAGATACAAAGGTGTATGAGTTATTATAAAACGAAAACAATGAATTTTCACGGTAATGAACCAGCGGGGACCATGGGTTCCCTATATAAAAACACTCAGAAAACATCTCTGAACAACTTGTGAAAAGTTTTTCGGTAGAGTCGGATTCATCCTGTATACCGCATGGAATGAAATATCCGCGGTATTTGCCTTATTTTACTTGCATATTTTGTAGAGTAACAACTACTGTTTTCTACTCCATGGCATTTTCAACTAAAAGTCAAAGTCGTCTTAACAAGCATGTTCTTTTATAACACCAATGTGTTCGTATTGGAGTACAAGGGTTTCGTAAATCCTTAATCTTTTGGTAATTTATGAAATGAAATTATATGGTGTTTTATAGCCCCATATCCCTCACAAATACTTAGGCTTTTCAATGCTGAAATAATTATAAAAATTCATTGAGTGGTTTTTGATATTACCCTACATACGCACAAACACACACACACACACATACAGACCCCCCTATCTCTCTTTATAATATTAGTACAGATCAACAGTTGAAACAATTCATAACTCCTGACGCAGAGTGCCATTCAATTAAGAATAATAAACAATTATGTTTGCCTGTTTGAGTAGAAAAAATATTAAATGGAACTATTTCTTTAATATTATTTTTTCACCGCTAAATAAGAGACAAAGCTGTTTATAAACCCTATAGGATTAGAAAGCAAAAACGCCTTTTAGACCGGTATTTCCACGCACGAGTATAATGACCGTCGCCAATGAACGCTCGTGAATTTTGTAATGCCTTTAAGCATTATGCCTTTTAGTTATTAAATGTTTACCCGTCACTACACCAATTAATATACAGGGCGTCAAAATAGATAGTTCTTTCCTTCCGTTTCCCACGGCAAGCAGATTATAGGCTCATTTGCACGTCTCTATCAGATGATATCACAAACACAGCTGTCTGGCAATCTTTGCTACTGCTAAATCGTTCATCTCCATCTGGGGATCAACACACCTTGATACCAATGTTTTCTTTGAGATGCCTGGTGTACTATCTCTGTCCTGTACAGTATAGTTATCACAATTCCAACTCTCGGCACTGTTCTCGTTCCAGCGCTCAAAAAAAAATGTGTGCAACGTTTACGGACAGTTCAGTGAGTGAATGCAGAAATGGATTAATGTGTTAAAAGTGTACATACATTGGTCCCTATCAATCCACAGAGTGATACGAGACCAAAATCTAGAAAAAAGAGAACCCGCTGCAAGAAAACATCACTGCAGGAAAAAAGTAAAGTAGACATATTTACATATAGCACATTTAAATAAAAACAAGCCACAAAGAGCGGTAAAATATATTACGATGCATTGTTATACACCATTGTTACCCAAAGAACAGTTCAGAAAGATAAATAAACACAACCCGCTAACTAAAAGTGAAAAATGGCATAAAATAGCATAAGAACACCCAGTCGAGCTCTGCTTACACCCTACCCTTCCATCAGACTTCGGAGATCTCAGCTGTCTCGCCTTAGGTGGAAATTTACCTATCCCCTCCACGTCGTCTTTGTCTGCCAGTAGCGCCCAACATGCCCGTAACCCTCCATTCTAGGAGTTGAGTGAGTGCTGACTATTACTATACGTCGGAACTAATTGTAAATAATTGCCAAGTTATTTATCTCCTATTATCGCATACGTTTAGACACTTAATTCGCGATATCCGTTTTAAGACACCTGTGTACGAGTGGGTGTTATTTGGAATATATCAAAATTGTTTACAGAGCTCTGGGTTCCCCACTATGGGAGCCATCGACCATGTTTGTTTACAAAACTAACAACAAGGCTTGAAAAATGCTGAAACAATACAAAAATGGCCAAGCGGAGAAGCATATAAAATACGTATAGTGTATTAGCACAGAGTTTAGGGTAATCTTCAAAAGACAAGCCACGCAACATTTTGTGGAACCTGTTATTTAGTTGAATGGCCTATTACAGGGTTTGGCTTTGTACTGAACCTTATTATGAACTCGATGAGCCACATACTCTGGTAATCGGTTTTTGGTCAGATTTTACAACTATTTTAAGCAGTGTAATTTAGAGACAACGGACGCAACAGACGATGTTAACTAGCATGTAGGCAGCTGGCTATAGCTGAAAAACACACCAGCAGCCACAGTGAAATAATTGCAGATTCTGCAATAATAAAACACACTAGGCTTTTTATTGCCCTCAGGCAATTTCGCAAATTGTAAAAACAAAAAGTTGAAAACGATTATAACATCACGTAATCTAATGATAAAGTATTTTAAGAAATGCTAATGCATTTGCTAATCAGCTTATAAATGAAAACTATGGATCCTTCTTTAACTGCGCGGTGAGGAATACAAAACTCGATTAGTATTAGTCCAAGGCTATAGGAATGTGTTTAAATGTTTACATGGATGCGAAATCCGGAAGCTGTAAGAGTTGGGTACACAAAGGAAAGGTCCAGTAAAGCTCAGATTCATAAGAAATATGTCTGAAATTCGTTTAATGAAAGCCCGATAAACTTAAAAGTACTCTTCTAGTGATGCAGGAAAATAATACTAACACATACACGGTGTTCCCGAACCTCCCTCGACCTCTTGAAGTTATATCTCGTAGTTGTGCACGGTGCGCCGGTAATATTGGTTGTATATTGCTGCAGTTTCAGTGATGGTGCAGATTTTAATCGTTTACGAGTTGTGGTTTATACACATATGTATATAGAAATCTTTGCATACGGAGCGGGATTCAAACTCCGAGGCTTCTCTTTAGAAACCCCACATCCTTATCACTCGTTCACAAAGCACATGGCGGATAGTACTTATTGTTATTACTATACTCCAATTTATTATGGAATATTGCATTAGCATTTATACAGGGTGAGTAAAAACATTACGAACAGGCTGTGCGGTGTTTTTCCTGTCCGCGTCCTCGGCGCTCGTTGCCGTCTGCCGCCAACGTTGCCAACTTTATGAAAGGAGAATGCTGAAACTGGCCACCGTCGTCCATACATGTTTGGTACCTCTTTAGGAAACTATCACTCGCCGTAGTTCACGTTGAGAAATGCTGGCAAATCCCTGGCGGATATTTTGTTTTAATTCTTCCAGGGTGTGTGGGTTTGTCTTGTATACTTTGTTTTACGTTACCCCAGAGATAGAAATCCCAGAGGGTTAGGTGGGTGACCGAGGGGGGTACAAATCTGTACTAATAATTCTGTCCTCAAACACAGTTTCAATTTTTCTCATCAAAGTATTGGCCGTATAAGCTGTTGCAGAATCTCGTTGAAAAAAGGCAAACTCACGCTCCCTGGCTGTTAATTCTCTAAAAAAAAGTGGGGTGGGGGCAAAATTGTATTCACATATTGTGGCATGTGGTGTGGTAATACATTTATTATATTTGTGGCTGGCATCATTGTATCGCTATATGTTAGAACTGGCAACACAGTCCGGTAATGACGTCATGGTAGTGGGGGTAATAGCCGGTTCTCAGTAGTAGCGTCTGACGCTAAGTAAGAGTCTCTTGGAGTGCAGTGAACAGTGAAAATGACAGGGTGGGACGCTCCGTCGAACGGAAGATAACATGTAACTTTATTGAATTTGAATACACTCTGTACATCCAAATTGATTCCATGTAAATTATTGAATTAACTTGATCCTTCTATCCTTCCACACCATGATCTATGTATATTTTTTTAGGAATTTTCAGGTATTAGGGAACTTATTTGAGCTCGCCCCTGTCGGACCTCGTGTAGTTTGTGATGTGTTTGTAAACCGGTACCTCGCTCTACCCCCCGTGAGTTAAAGAAAATGTAGAGGTTACTACAATATGTACGGACTTCAACTGTTGACTCGAAAAAAAATGGCGAGTAATGGATGGTTTCCTAAAGAGGTGCCAAAAATGTATGGACAACGACGGTGGCCAGTTTCAGCATCTCCTTTCATAAAGTTGGTAAGTAAAGCCTTTAAAAGTAGTTTTAAAAATGTTCTATGGTTTCATCCGCGCCTTTTTATGATAGCGGCAGACGGCAAAGAGCGCCGAGGACGTGGACAAGAAATACACCACCCAGCTGGTTCGTAGTTTTTTGGCTTACCCTGTATTATCAATATTATAATACTGTACGAAGTGTATAATTTGTAACACACAAACTGCATGTCGGTTAGATCATGTAAAAATCAAAGCTGGATGTTACTACAACAAATACACTTGTCTCGTAGTACGCGTTGACAGTGTTAGCAATACCAGAACGGTTTTAATAAAATAATTCAAAACGCAGCAAATAGTCCTGCTTAACGCAATGATTAAATAGGAATAATTTACCACTCCTAATGCTGTCATTTGGGTCGCGTATTCGAACAAAGTCGACGGCTATTCGGGAAAAGTGTATAATAATATTATAATAATAATAATAATAATAATAATAATAATACATATCAAAATGATCGTGTGAGCCATATACCATTATCCCAATACACCACACTACAGTGCAGAGGAGTCGTTCTCCGTGGTGTAGCGGTTATGCTAGCCTCTAGTTCCCGAGGTCGCGGGTTCAAACCCGGCGAAGGTGATGATTTTTTTCGGGCGTAAAAACCCTTAGCATGGCTTCCTTCGGAAGGGAAGTAAAGCCCGTGGTCCTGTGTCGTAGATTTACGGCACGTAAAAGAACCTCAAGTCTGATAAACAGGCCTCTGAGCAAAATTATCTTTCACGCTTAATACCTATAGAAAGGGACGCTAAGGACCAGAGCAGTTAGAGGCGCCTATAAATAAAACTTTATTATTATTATTATTATTATTATTATTATTATTATTATTATTGTACATAGGAGTACGAAAGTGTTGCATGCACTACGTAATTATAGGTATAGGCGATTCAACGGAGGTAGACACCTCGCGCGCTGTGACCTGCACAGATCTATGGCGGCTATCAACCCCCAGGAGAAAGGGATGAGGTGAAGGAACCACAGGAGGCTATAGTCCGTAGGCAGACAGGACACTGAGACGCATGGAAGTCCCAAACATTTCCAAGCACGCAGATCCATCCCACTGCTGAAGCTGGCGAGAGAGGGCAATGAACGACCAGCCAACCAAGCAGCCCTCTGGTGTCCACGAGAAGTACTCTTTCTATTGAGCATGCATTCGTGCCATCTGTCGCCTCTCCTCGAAACATAGAAGCACACCTGAAAGATGAAAAAGAAGATAAATGAAAGGATAACATTCCAGTATTCACCTGCCGACTCCGGGGAAACCACGAACAACCCACGGGTCAGATTTGGCGGTCGCCGCGGATCAAGCCCGAGATCTCCCGAATGGGATTCGCACACGTTACCACAGCGCTACCTCGCTCGGTACTACATAATTATAGAGAGAAGATAATAAGTGCTGTCAAATAACCCTATTCATTTTTCAATTTTATGATATTACAGCTTCTGTGTATAATTTAAGGCAAAACGTTTGGCACATATTTATTATTTTGAAAATGCCTTTTATATGCTCACAACTTGACAAAAATAAATGTATTTTGGAAAATTGTTCTGCATACAATGACTATCTCAATTGCATAGCATTTGCATTCTCCTAACTTCTCTTTGTTGTAAATAAACTAACTAAACTAAGATATACTGTTCTGTTGGTAATAACGTGATAATATATACAGAAACATTCCCTAAAAATTGACGTGCACGGTTTACAGAGTGTATGACGCCCTCGTCGCAAGCCTCCCCCAGCACTATAAGGTTAGCAGGAGGGGTGGTTTTCCTTGCCTGCCTGCTTGCCTTACAACTTTGGCCAAGGTGCAAACTCAACTTGGTAGTCGACCATAATAATCGATGGTTATGCTTATCGGTAGAGGGCGGATTAGAGTGACTTCAAGTTACCGATGCAGATAGCATGTCCCCTGGGTACAGACGGTGGTTAAAGAAATATACCGTAGTAGATATAATGTTCCGCTTCGCAAACAGAGTAAGAAATATATCAGACAATGGTATAAGTGTCAACAATTAGGTACCTCTTGCGATGTCGAAAGCAGTTTCTCACGATATAGCTTTTGTTTAAGTGAGAGACGGTTAACGTTCACTTTCGACAATCTCCACGTGTTCTTTGATACAACCTGTCCGAGTACTGCAGACACGCGCCCGTTGTTTACATCTGGACTCACCTTCTCTCCTTCAACACAGACAAGGTAAGTTAACCTCATAACGGTCACGCTCATCCGCCCCTTACTTATCAGTAAGCAGAGGAGAATTTTGGCACTTAAGCGCACAGTCGTCTATTGTGCTTTTGGAAACCTCCAGGATGAAGGAATTAAGAGGTCACAGAGGATGACCTGATCGGGGATTGTGGCTCGGACACAGGCGGGGTCCCTAACGTATCCAAATATTACATCCTGACGCCGCGGGATCCGCCACAGGTTTACCTCACCCATGGTCAGAGGGGCTCACCCAGAGGGAATCAAAGCCGAGGCCTCCCGGATGCAAGTCTACATGTTACCACAGCCATCTTGCTGGTGACCATAATCGATGATGGTCTACAGTACCGAAGCTATTTCGTTTTCATATTTTACGCTAAATGTTTCAGAAAATTTTTATTTTGTATCGTAGGTGCATAAAGGAATTGCAGCGAAATTATCTTATATTGGAAATAATTTTGGAAACTAGTATCTGTTTATTTCTCTCCTTTCTTTGAGAATATTAAGAACTGAGCTTGCATATTTTAGTTTCTTTTTACAGAGAGACGTTTGTTTACGAAATTATAAGCTTAAGAATAAAAATTTATTTTTCTACAAAACACGGGATTGCGTTGTTACACTTTGAGCAAAGGTTAAAGTAAAGCGGTGCATTAAGCAATATCAATAGCCCCCATAAGGTAATCAGCGGAAGTGGTGGCTAAAAAAATCCAGTATTCGTTTCTGAAAACAGCTTATTATATAACTGTCCACGGTTTACCTTGAACGAACACGCACGCTTATGTCCATTGTCCACATGTATACAGCTATTTAGTTAAAGCAGAGGGGTATTTTCTTCACAGCCGGTGACAAAAGTATCGCTCAAAAAGAGATTACCAACACTAAATAGTTGTAATTACTTATGCTTGTTTCTGTACTGGATTTCAAGGTTTGCCATAGTATGCATTGGATATTTGAGTTTAGTGGTTTGCGAAAAAGTTATATGAGAAATACAGTCGCCTAATTTATCAAAAAAACATGTAATGCTAGAGCGGCTATAACTAGGTATTCATTTAAACTCCAAAGGATGGCGAAAGAACATTTCGTCTCAACAATTTAAAGTAACTTCAGAGGTACCATTCCTACACAAATGAACAACTGGATACTCGTATTGGAAAGGAATTGTTTAAAATCCTAATTCCGGTAAACTTCACCAGTGTTTTTTGTGGTTTCCCGCACTAAAACCGAGGTGAACCGTACAGTGGGAAACTTTAAGGCCCTCTATTTGACATAAACTAAATACTTTCCACAAGTACATTCCAGTAATTGCCTAAGGATATCTCACTAACACACCAGAATTTAAAGTGACACCAAAAAGAACCAAATATGGAGTGTGCGATCCTATCATAATATATTAGAGATGTTGTCTAGCTTTAGATTTATGTCAAGATGGGGATTATAGTTATCACAACCTTACTGGAATCCACCAGTTGTCATTGTTGATAGACCTGGAAATAATTTGGTAATTTTTGCATTGTTGTTTCAGTTAATGATACAATAATTAATCTGTATCCATCATGTAGGCTCAATCAGCTAAAATGTATGTATATCTGAAACCACGAGTATCACTGATGATATGTTTTTCACATAAGGCCACCTAAATATAGTACATACAAAAATTCCAGCAATTAACTGAAACTGTTTCTCGTGTAGTTATTTTGCTTGTTCAGTTGAATGAAATCCAACTAGACCAATTATCTCTGTGACCTACTTGCAAGATAATTAAATAGTTAACGAGATATTCCCATATGATATCTGTAGCTGATCCATTAAACCTTTATATTGAGCTAGAAATGTGTCGCAGAGTTTTACCTATCACAAAGAATTTTAGCGTGATTCTGGCCCTAGCTATTTATATAACATAGTCAGTAAAATTTCCAATCTTCAAAAACGATTTGAATTTTGAATACTATATAACTTTTATGAAACATTGCGCACATAAAAAATTGCGTAAAGTTTTCTAAAAACGGAATATTCGGGATATTTCCTGTTTTGAATATGGCGTAAGATATATACATATATACATTCAAAAATATACTTTTAAGAATAGCATTTTTGACTTCTAGGTAGTCTATTATACATGTTTTTATCAATTATTAATCTGACTTTGAAAATCAGTAGATCAGTAGTTACAGCTTTATATGGACTCTTTACTAACTAGAATTTATATTAAGACAGTAAAAAACTAAATAAGAAAATCACTCAACTCGTGATATCACTAGTTCGTAAAATCTGTATATGGGGTAAGCAAAAGAAGGCACAGTTTCGAATAGAATTTGAAGTAAATTTAAAAATGCTGGATTGTTTTCACTTTCCTACATTTATATTGGGAGTTTGTCCAGTTTCTAACTGTCACCTCTTTAAGTTCTCACAGTCACTTCCTTGATGTGATCTAGATCAAATTTTCGCTGCCACTTCAACTTCTTTACTCCGTAGCCTCTTCTTCCAGACGGTTTACCGCTGGGGAGTCGAACACAAAGCCTCTCTAATATCTTGCAGTAACAGCACTCCACATTACAACAGTCATCAAAAACTCGCTCGGAGAATAGCACCTTGTGTCGCACCAGAAACGCACTCCCTTCACTTACTAACTTCCTCTCTCGCGATGCTGGCTTACTATGTCGCTGGAAGTTTCCACAGTACATTCTAGAATGTTCTGAACACGGGGAGAGTGGAACCTTCCGGAAGATTCTGGTTATCTCACGATAGCGTTTCTAATGTTTGCACTGGACGAGAACTCTACTTATTTCCCCCATGGGCAAGCTAGTTTAAAAATAGGGTACCCACGAAACTCTTGTTTTAAAATTGTTACACAATGAAAAATTATTGGAACATTTGTTTACATTTTGTGATTATGCTTTCATAATCTCAAAACATTCCCTTTTCTTTCTCACAGAATCTCTACTGGAGATAAATTCAAGTGGAAGTTTATCCGACAGCAACCCAGCTAGTGCGCGTTGGAATTTCATACAAGAAGTGTAGTGACTGTGCGGCGTTCTTCCAGACTCAAATTTTGTGTACAACCGCCTTTTAACACTGAAGAGGTAAAACAACTTTATTTGTGATGATTGTGGCTGTCATCAAAGAAAGGGTCATTCAAACCGACCATCGGAGAAAACTGTTAATCGCGTCAGAGAAACATTTGTGGACGCCGAAAGGTCAACACGCAGAGCTAGCCGAAAGTTACAATCCTGAGCAGCACGGTAAGCAAGATTTTACATATTCATTTGTTTTATACCCTTATAAGATCAAATTAGGTAGCAGTTAAAACCTCAAGACAATCCAACGAGACGTGAATTCGGCGAAAACTTGAAAATGATAACCTGTTGTCATAGATCATTTCCAGTGATGAGACGAACTTCCACTTCAGTGGAAAGGTCAACAGAAACAATGTGCGGGTACAGGGGAGCGAGAAGCCGGCTTTCAACCTGGAGGTTGAATGTGACTGTCCAAAATGTAACGCGTTTTGTGCCCCATCAGAGCGAACAGCGAATAGTTCGTTTATCTTCCAGGATCAAACCATTTCTGGCCAAGTTACCTGGGAACGCTAACCATCTGTGTGATTCCACAATTTGCTACAGTTGGTGACTACCATTTTCAGCAAGATGGGACACCACACACTGACATCGCGTTAATCGTATATTTCTCACTATCACCTGCGGAACAAATGTGTTCGCCGCACTGGACAATATGTCGAGATACCCCGAGAACCCTGGACATAAATGTCTGCCTTTTGCCTTTAGGGCTAACTGAAAGGAAAGTGTGCGTGCATTAACTACCCGCAGCTGTGGGTGAAATGCTGAAACTCAGCTATCAACTCGATGACTCCTAATCTCATCGATGTTTGTTGAACAACGGCTGTGGTGCATATTGAGCGTTTCAAATAATGCTGTAAGAATTGTTGAGTTGAAAATATCATGAAAGAATGAAAGAAATATCCCATTTACATTCCTTTATAACCATTTGAAATCAAGAAGTGTTTTTGTTAGCACCCTAGATGTGAGAAATTAGAATGATGTGCATAAAGGAAATTGTAGCATGCCATAGGGAAGTGAGCTCTAATAACCGCGATTAAAATCTTCAATTCATATAATGAATTCACCCTTTCTAATGTGTGTTACAAGTTACTAGTGTAAAAGAGAAATGTCAAACACATTTTATAAAAATGCTTGTGTTACAGTAATATAACCATTAGTTGTTGATTTCAATTAAGTTCAGGTGAAAACATGTCACCATTTACAGCACAGAAAAAGCCACACA
This sequence comes from Deroplatys truncata, assembly GCA_030765065.1. Taxonomy (NCBI): domain Eukaryota; kingdom Metazoa; phylum Arthropoda; class Insecta; order Mantodea; family Mantidae; genus Deroplatys; species Deroplatys truncata. The sequence goes on from CM060990.1 coordinate 670,342,780, forward strand.
TATATCCCAGACAGTCGTACATTCGAACGCAATAAAAACAGTAAATGGGCAACACTCTGTTTCAACATGTGATAGGTACAGCTGTTGTCACTGAAATATGGATACCAAATAAATGAAAAAGAAACTGTTTTATGTTTACAATTTGTAAGCAATGTAAGCCTCACAATGATGGGCATTCTCGCATTGCAAACAAGTTCACTTCCATTTTGCTATGGACAAAACACATTTAGCAGCGTTTTTGTTTATACAGCATTTCAACAGACACAAGGGCGTTTAAAACTTCTACCTGAACGTACAGTATAATGGTGATATGGTTTGCATGAGTTAGCATTTATACTTTCACTCACACTCTGTTGGGAGTGTTTGCTCAGAAATTTAAAGGTATTCGACAAGACATGGCTGATACGCAAGGCATCGTAAACGTTTATCCATAGAAAAGCGTAACTGATCAAATCAGTTGGTTAGGTTTTATGTTTTAAACAAAATATAAGTCTACAAAACTTCGTACAAACTTGATAATGTATACAAATACGCAAGCGTATTTAAATGTGTTAAGTTTATTATGTGGCGGCGCCGTGGCCGAGTGGTTAGACCGCTCGCCTCTCACCGAGGCGTCCCAGGTTCAATTCCAGGATTTGTGGTGGACAAAGCGGCGTCTGGGCAGGTTTTCTCCGGGTTCTCCGGCTTCCCCCGCCATTCATTCCACCAAATACTCCATCGTCGCATTTGCTTTCATCCATTTCTCCATCATTTCGTTTCATCTACTTCCTTCCTCCCATACCAGGCTTCGGGCTGATCACCCATCCTGGATATTCTGTCTGATCCATGAGTGTCTGCTCCTCGACGGGCCTCTGACCCCAGGCACCCGCCTGTAAGTCCTACGTAAGAGGAGGTTAAATAGAGAAAGAAGAAGTTTGTTATGTTGTCGGCACCTTAAGATATTTTATTACATTATTTATTTGAAAAAGTTTAAACTAAAAGGCGTCGTAAACTCATACACCCAGGACACGATAATATTTATGAACAAATAGGTAAAATTTCATATAAAAAGGAAAGGAAAAACAAAAGGTGATTTGGTCATCACAATTTTATAGTCCACATATATCACTGAATTTAATTTCATTCGCAATAAAATATACTCAGGGTTGCCGTTTTAAAATTCAACTAAACTCGAACAATTTGTTAATTGGAAAGGTAGAATCAGACTTCATGGTTTAACCACTATTAGGTCAATTAAATAAATTACCTGAAGTTGCCATTGTAGATCAGTTAGTTAAAACAACCGGGCGGAAACTGGAACATCCATGGTTTAAAGCTCGTCTATGGCATTGAATTTTTAGTGCCATAAGTTAATTAAACTAATTGACCTAATAGAGTTTAACTATGAAGCCCGGGAGTTAAAGTACTTACAGCAGTGTAAGTCACCATTGGGATATGTTATTTCAAAACAATTTGAGATCTCCTGGTGGTTTATCGGGGAAAATGCGAGTCATTTGGGGAATTTAAGGTCGTATCGGCATGTGGTCATGGTAGCTCGGTTGGTTAGAGCAACCGGATGGAAACCGGAAGATCATTGAATTTTTCAGTCATCATATTCTACCTTTCCAACCTTGTGCTACACACGGCTTGTGTGGAAGAACAACTAATTCCAATTTGTTGATTATTACTTATCCCTAATTAAAAAAATGAGACCTGTACTTTAAACATTCAGTTCGTTGTGTGTATATATACCGGGCGAGTCTTCTCAGCCTGCGGATTGAGAAGTTATGAGGTCCCGGCGTTGCACAGGCTATGCCGTAAACACTGTCCACTGCATCGCGTCGTGTCAATTTTGGCAGAAATGACTGCTTAACACCACTGTGCGTGCTGTGACTTGCACTCGTAGCGCAACGGTGTGCGCGTTGGTCTTCAGAGGTGAAGGTGCCAGGTTCAAAAACTGCCACTTAGAGACACTTTTTATGTTTAGTAAATTTAACTAGAACTGATAGTTTGGCATGGAAGTGTCTATTCACTTAATTAGTCTAATTATGTGAATTTCATTAAAACACAAATGGTTACTTGTTAGAATATGCTTTAATGAACATCATAAATAAATGCAAGAAGTGAATAAAAAAAACTCATTTATTCACCTGCGTGATTTGAAGTTCCGACTTTCACCATGACCTTTCCCGCATGTTAACCATTGGGCAACCAGAGCACATTATAACAAGCACCACCGCAGTCCTAAACAGCGGGCTGGTGAATGCGGTGTCAGTATCTGCATTTCGCATCGTCGGTAAAATGCAGGGTTAACTAATTACCAATCCGCAGGATGAGAAGACTCACGCGGTATATACAGATGGACCATTTAAGTTGAGACCGTACACTAGAAATAAATGTCTTGAATAAATGTTGCTTGATATTATATGGGAAAGTAGACACTATTAGTCGTGTTTTATTTGGAGGACGTTGTGATGGTCACTTTAGGGTCAATTTAATTTGAACCTAATTGTAGGTTGCCATTTAAAAAAATCTGACGTGTTACATTCACATGACTATCTCTACTCTTGTGCAAACTATTTTCACAAACTCTTATTCTCCATCTATTCCATATTAATAGAGATAAACATTTGCAGAAACGATCTTTTGACATGCAAAGAGAATTACATTTTACACATAGCGACCAGTTCTAAAAATATTTTACTAAGCCGTACTGTGTTCCCCTTGTCTTGTAATTGCAAGGGTAATATAGAAATACAGTAGCCTTTAAGCATCGACATATATCTTAATAGCTGGTTGCTAGGTGCAGTACCATTCTCTTTGCTACAGATTAATACTCTTTGCATATCCAAGACAAAAAAATGAATAACGAATTCCCATTTGAGAAAATAAGTAATGAAAAATTTAAGGGAATAACAAGCAATATCTCGAAAATAGTTCACTCAACAACAAGAATGTATATAACACCAATTGTGTATTTTAACGCGATCTACATTTTTTGTGTAGTAATATTTTGTCTATCTCTTATGGTTTACCAGTTGTGCAAAAGTCGTTCACAATGAAGAATACTTTTGGAGACATTCCCAGAAAATTTAGGATATACACTTTATTTGTCATGAAAATATCTTAAACATATGATACTTTAATCAAAGCGTTAGAGCCATTTTTGAGAAAATTACAATTTTCAAAAAAATGTTCCATGTAAAGGGTAATCTGGGATGGGGGATTTTCTTGAGAACCTTCGTGTCGCATCTCCGGAAGGTACTGAACCTAAATACCAGGTTTGGTGTTTATCCGACTGTTTGTTTCTGAGTTATACTGTTCACAGACACACATATGGACGTTTCCAAAAATGCTTTTTTTTATTCAGGGGGTCTCAAAACATATATTTCCGGTGAAATCTCGGTATCGAATTTTTGGGTGGAATACAATACTTCCCCTACTTACTATACGTAGTAGAGAAAGTAAAAATTAAATTGACCCTAAAAGACTATCAGAAAGCCACCAAACAAAACACGACTAATGGCATTTACTTTCCCTCCTAATATCAAGCACATTTTATTCAAGACATTCCTTTCTACAACGCTTAGTTTTGTAGATATTGTACAGTCTCAACTTAAATTGTCCACCTTGTATATATAACCATAATTTACCGCCTTGAATAGAGGGCTAAGGGCATGTTGGGCCCTGCTGACAGGCAGGGAAGACGTGGAGGAGATAGGTAAATTCCTGCTTAAGGTGAAACAGATGATCTGAGAAGGCTGATATTAGAGCAGAGGAGTATAAAGAGAGGTTAAATTATTCGTGGTTGTTTGTATTTCATTAATACTTTATTTTATCCTATATTTTCATTATTTATATTACTTTATTGTGTTTTATTCACTTATCTTTATTTAAGTTTCTTTAGGTAATATAATAGGGCATACCAATGCACCGTAATAAAATTCCTGGTTCCTATTTAAGCTTCTATGCTTTACTATATTTAATATGTTTTTAATTGCTTCATTTGTAGCTCCCTTTAAATTCTATGATCATATCAGAGGCTTTGACTTGTAAAACAACTCATGGACTGTAGATTATTATCGTAGGCTTTTAATCATTTCAAACTTCAAACTCACGCACATTCGTTCTCACATATATACTTCCAGACTCTGTGGGGGATGGCGAACGGTTCTGGTAAAAGAGAAATTCTCCGCCCCCGCCGGCAATTGAACCCGTACCCTGGATTCAGAAGTCAAAGCGCAGTTCACTGGATCACAGAGGCAGCATGTTTTATATTTTGTTTATTATTGTGGCGTTTTCTTCTAGCGAAATTTTTGCTTTTTTTCCTTCGTTATTTCACTATCCTGTGTATTATATAAGAGCGCACGGTCTGTTGGACCCGTGCAATTATTAAGGATGTTTGGTTGCAAAAAATATTTAAATAAATACAGTCATTAATTAATTAATTCCTTCGTTCATCTACTGCCGAAACTAAGAAGCACAAGGGAGGATCATTGCAAATACTTTTGAAATTAGGCTTGTGTCACTAATGTTTTCAGTTTGAATGAACTCCAGCAAGGTATTCAAACATTCACTGGACTATTATTGCTTTTAGGTTTGAACTTTGGAAAATATATGATGACTTTTCATTTTGATGTAGATGGTAGCCTTTGGGGAATGTAAAAAGAAATAATTAGAAATGTAGAAATGCTACAAATTAAAAGCCCTCTGGGCGTGAAGCGCAAGTGATGAGGTTAAAATCTGTATAACCTATTTAAATTTCCGTGAACGAGGAGGTCATAACTGATGGTGACCGAATGAAAGGATTTAAATTATGCTTAAGTGAGCCCGGGGTCCATAGGGCTTGTTTCCAACATTCGTCTTCACAAGAAAAGCGAAATCGCTCTGAGATACGAACCCAGCACCACTTGTAGTCGAGGCACACAAACTACTGCCATACTATGGAGGTGGGCAATAGATAGTTAACGGGGTGGGGGGGAGGTTCTGTCGTCCTCCCGCACGTAAACCTAAAGGACTTACTGTGCAACCCCATTGGAAAGTATGCCTATATTGTTTCCCAAAATGTGTCCACTGAATAAGTTGCAGTATCTTAGTTCCAATGTCAGCATCCTTTCCTAAATCTTCCCTGATTATAAAAACAGTTGAAGCAGTATTTTATATTATGCTGTGAATGCCAAAGTGATTGTAATGAAAATTAATATTATTGTATGTACAGGATTTTAGCTGTTTGTTATAAGCCATGAGTATTGTTAGGAAATAAGTTTACACGGCCTCACTGAAACAGACAATAGAAGTGGGTAACAATAAACCGAGGGGATGAGTTGTTTATCACTAAGAAGAGACAAACAAATGACGTCAGGGCAGTGTGCCTTTTTTATAAATGGAGGGAATATCTTCCCTAGAGTATACGAGATGTTAGTAGTAGTGATTGGCTGACCAAAACAGACGCTAAAGTGGGCGCAATTTAGTAACCAATAGCAGTTCTATTATGATATTTAGGCAATTCGAGGTGAAGAAGTATATTTTCTCGAGCCATAAGCAAGTGTCGCGCAGTTTTGAAGAATCTCTCATGAGATACACGTCACACAGTTCTGAAGAATCTCTCACGAGGTGCACGTCACAGAGTTAGTTACAAAAACGTAAAGTACGCGAAGTAATTGGTCCGCGGCAACTAAACGACTGTAGTTACATTCGTAAATATCACAGTATCAGTCAAGCGTGTATAAAGATTAAATATGTGAATTATTAATTGAGTGTGACGGCAATAAAAGTGTGGATTCACATTTTTTTATCAGTGTTATCTTTTAGCAACAACTCTTTTCCGTTTACACGCCCTGCTTAGAGATACTTGCTCGGCTGAGTTATAATAGCTAGCTGGAGGACAATGAACCCAAATTTAAAATAATAAAACAAGAGGCGCCCAGTAAATAATATAACACGAGCCATGAGAACTGCGACAGAGTAAGCCTCTTTCTTGCCAGGTATCGGCAGTCAAAGACGAGACCGTTTCCATCCTGCCAGGCAGTTTCATTATCCTCTTTGCACATTCTGCAAATGGGTTCAAATGTTTCCTGAATTGACCATGATCAGAAATTAATGCAGCTACTACATGGGCAATACATTGAAAGGGGATATACCACACACACACACACATATACATATAGGCATATAAATCAATATCAAACAAGAATTGTACATAATATAATTCAGCAAAAGAGATGTTAGAATATTTAGCAGCCAAGAGATGTACAAAGCAGATTTTAACATGGATATGTAAGGGACGGGCGAGCTAGCTAACTCCAGGTAAACGTAATTCTAGGTAGTACACCTCCTTTCATCAAGCTAATGAGCACGGAACCTGAAGGAATAACAAGAAATAGAAAGAGACAGATACAGAAAGGAAAGAGACGGAGATTTGAATTTACTTCTGGACGCGTCTCTGGGGCGCGTGTGCGAATAGTTTTGGAGCAGAATATTTTCATACATAATAACGTAACGCTGTTTGAGGACCAATTAGAAATTTCGTTACATTTTAAGGCGTGAAGGTGAGCGTCACTAGGTTTGGGTATAAAAGGGGGAAGCAGGTTCCAGATTTTCACTTTCTGATAGAATCTCTTCAACACTCAGTGATACTTTGTGAACGATGGATGCACGTGTGTGCATATGGGTGGGGAAGCGTGTGCAGTTAGATTAGGCTCCTAATTTATTATTATGGTGAGAATTGTTACAGATGGGAAAAGCTAGCCGCCCATAAGTATTTTATTGTTAATAACCCACATTTTAAAGGAAATGCAGTGTATTTTAAATTGACTCACCTACGAAAACCCTGAGATCAGTGAAATTAGTTAGATAGGTAATTTATTAGGAATGGAGAAATCATCAGCCGCTTAGCAGAGGTAGCCGGAGACCAGGAAACTGCAGCAGAGGGCATCAACCAAGAGGACCAACGATTTCCCGCTACAACATCCTAATGTGTTTTTAAGGTTTGCATATATATTGGTCAGTACAGTGAAGACCATTGTCTATCGAATTATTCTAAACTACTAAGTTTCCTTAATGATGTCCTAAAAGCACTGATAAATAAAATTTCTGTACTTATTTCTGAAGGACACTTATTTTGTAACTTTTTGCACAACAAAGGCACTATGTGCAATTTTGTTTTTCTGGAGAGTAACGGCAGAAACTTATTCATGACATAATTTTATGTTTCCATCGTTAAAATAAGTGCTTAACAGCAAATCTCTTGCCTGAGGAATTTATTTCAACAACTTCAATGGCTCATCTGATAGTTTCGGAGCAAATTAGGTCCAAGGAAGTTTAAATGAAGCTGCATAAATGAATTTTGGATAAATATAGTATCTATTATTTCCCAACTCTTGTTGCGGTATTGGACGATGAATTTAGGGCACCAATACATTCTTAATCATCCTATAATTGCATAACCCCGGAAGGCTTTGTTACTGAAATTCATGTAAAGATCTAATTAAGAGTGAAGCAGTAAGTTTTGAGTAGTTAAATAAAGTTACAATCACAGGGAGAATAAATATCAATAACAGTAAAAATAGTGTTAAATAAAACTGGAAAACGAGTGTGACTAAATTTGTCGAAGGATTCAGAGAGACAAGGACGTCAGCGACCGGAAAGGGTGGTTTTTCCCTCTATTGTTAAGTGTCCCTTTAGGTTGCTGGAACGCAGAAGTGCAGAAAAGGGCCAATGTTCGCCAAAAGACAGATAGCCTTAGGCCTCCAATGGAAGCAGCTAGAAATCAGGCGATAGTGGAATGGGGAGATACAGAACGTTTGAAATAGAGAAACAGGAGATTTTAGAATACACACTTGGCAGTGGTAGTTCCTTGGAGATGGTTGTCAGAAACGTTTAGAATACACATTTGGCCGTGGTAGTTCCTGGGAGATGTTTGTAAGAAAAGTGTAGGCGGATAGGCGCGATAATATGAAGCGTAACAAATAGGAAATGCGCGTGTGTGTGTCGAAGTATTAGCAGAAATCAAATGTTAAAAACGGTGACGGAAAATAAACGAGCAGGAAAACAAAACAGTCGTATTCACCACTAACCCGAGATCCAAGATTCATGCAAGAACCCTGAGCTAGTACCGAACCCGGGACCATTGCTACAAATCTTGTACCGTAAAATAGCCACATACCACCGCAAATAGGCAAAATATTACCGCAAATTGGCGCCCAAAAGGAACCACCGCACAGCGAGTGGTCAAGAATCCAAATACTACTGCACGTTTACGCCCTAACGTGGGGCCAAAATCGTCTAATACTACTACAAGAGGAAGGTTCATATTTACATTAACACACATGAATTACTTATTTTATAATATATTGAGAAATCTATGCAGTATTCAAGAGCGACTCCAGCACATATTCGTCTGCACTGTAAAGTATTCTAGCTTACAAATTAACCAAATGTTTATTTTTAATGTGGAAAGAGAATCGCAGTTTGTGATCTGGCATTTTTCCAGACTTTTCATATTATAAGTTTTATAACTTTTCAAAATTACCCCGATTTTATACTTTCTTCTTCATTATTAATATGGTTATATGCATTTATTATGAAAATGTTATATAATATATGATAAAAACTAAAAAGTAATGTGTTATTGAGGGAGTTCATTAAAAACGTTAATGATTTCTGATTTATATTTTTTTTCTTCTCAGATAGAAACCTATTTCCACCATAATTTCAGATATTACACACCACCATCTGCTGTATTAAATAATGTAATAATATTTTGAAACATTATAGATATAATAAATTATAAAGCTAATAAAATGAAGAACCTTTAAAAATAACACCAAAAAGGTAAGATGTATCCAATTGTTCTTTCTACAATCTTAATATCATGAGAAATTACTCAGTGTTAATTTGGCTCCTCGCATTTTTTTAAGTGTAAACGAATGATTTGGTGTAATCATTTAAGTGTATTTGACATTTAATTCAGGGCGATACTAGAAGTATTAAGAGCATTATAATAGTGATATCGCTTTGATATTATTATCTATTGGATAAAATGCAATATACATAACTATTACGTTATCTGTGCTGGATATTTACTGTAAGAAGTAGAGGCACCTGACGGGTTTGCTCGCGATTATGCACATGTTCTAATGAATACCGCCCACTGAAAAGGAAATGCCGCAGATTTGAGGAAGAGCTCTGTTTTGGAGATGGTGTGTTCCCAAAATAAAAACTGGGGATTTTAAAAATGTAAAAAAGACTATTCAAATGTTAATTCGTAACCTACACTAAAATGGTTATGTAAACAGATACAAGAAGTGAAGTAGAAGGTAGTTTGTTGTATCTTAACGTTGTTTGCACCACGCTTTGGGAGCCAATTTGATGATAGGTTGTTGCTTCACGTATGGAAAGTCAGTTTGAAGAAGATGTATTAAAGGAGTTGTATTGTATTTCGACTGTTGGGGAGCCGAACTTGAAGTAGTGGCAGCCGCACGTATGGTAAACAGTTTCCGGTAGCCTTCGCCCCAAAAAATGTTTAAAAAATTAACTTTGTAATTTTGACTGTTTCTTTAAATATTATATTTAGGTTTGCCTCGGCTGCGTCAGTATTATTTTTAGAGACATGAATTTCTTAACAGGGCGTGATGCGGCTGAAGAATGTAGGCTTACACAGATTATAATTTTTAATTCACTCCTTTTATTAAATCTTGACACGATTTTAGCAACAGTTCACTGATATAGAAAGCTGTGAGATTCTTTTGCTAATTACTTGCACTTTTTAACACGTAAACTATTTTCGTCTCACACTGAATACATATTAAATTTCTCGAGGACGCATCTCGCGTGCGATTAGGAACACTGTCTACAACCAACGCGTTCAGTTATGAGCGCTGTCTACAAGCAACTGACTTCTAGATATGTAAATTTTGCTATATTTCAATTTCTGATTGGCTAATCCTACTCCAATAGAATACTTTTATTTAACTTAAACTTTTTTCTGGTTGTTGATTGGTTATTTTATAAACTGTCACAAAAATTACATTATTGTTGCTCCAAGAATGACTAGTAGCATTATTACATTTTCTTACTCATTATTGCCCTAAGGTTACCTCACTGTTAGCAACTTAACCTATTATTCTCACAGCTCCTACATTATTAAATTACGTAATACATTCACATAACATTATTGAACGTGTATAAAATAATATAAACATATACAATGACTGTAATATACACTGTTTATATATTTTTATATACACACATTGCTTTAAGGCGGGCAGTTATTATACTTTTTTATTATATAATTTGACTAAAATCATTTAGGTGTTAAAAATATTGCCTCAGAAGCTTGTGTCAAGCTTCGAATGACCACGCACACTGGTGTTAAAGTATTTTTTCCGGTAAATATCTACAGAACTCGCTCTTCTGGTGCAAAGAGTGATGAAGTGATTGAAAGATATAAAACTGAAATATGGGGTGAAAGTCTATTATAATATCTTCTCTTTGTGTTCCTAGAAAAATGTCGTTGTGCATACAACCGCGTCAAATTTCTTACCTAAGTCGTTTCATCAATTTACATAGCACGATCTGGAACTTTTAACGCTTCATTATTAGGCGGGCATAGCAATTCGTTATTTTGGTTAGTTAGATGGTTGTCAGCCAACTGGATGCTCTGTGACTTCAGGGAGCACATCTCTTCTTGTCCCCTCCTGTCAGTTAGTAACTCATTGAGAAGTGTAGGACAGGTAAGGAGCGGAAAGGCGAAGTTACCGAAGAACTGGCGGAATAAGCAAAGTTTGTACCTGTTTGGTGATGAGAGACAGCATCTGTCCTTCCCTTTCTTTCACTCTGCATCCCCGAAATGGTGTTACGTCACACAGGGTTAAGTTTGCCGACTGCTATGGAAAATTTCTTAATCTTACATTAGAATAAGACATGTTCGCATTTAAAATACGAAATCCTGTCATAAAGACGTTCAAATGTTAAAAAATCTCTTTTGTTCCACCTAATTACGTTTTTAAAAAATGCTAGATTTATCATTAAAAAACAAACGCCTGATTCACACACAAAATGATAAAGGAGTTTATTTGAATTTGCAAATCCTAAGATTAGAACAAACTATAGTTGTCATTTCATATGACGTTTTGCAAAGTATAACACTTATCAACCATTCTAAAGTTATTTCTGTTATGAACACTGCTGGATAATTTTAGATGGAATAACCATACTATTTCAAAACAAAATTATAATACACTTTTGACTTTAACAAGGTAGAAAAAGCGAGTAGTTTCCATTTTATGGAAGTATACGACAGTGTTATCAAAATCGGCCACTGCCGCTTTCTGCCCTATCACTTGCAGCTCCGAATATCACTGAAACTTGTGTATTTCAGCCACGTGTTAATAATGTGAAACTGTCATTAAGAACTCTTCTTATCGAAGAATTCCGCTAGTTTACCATCTTTAATTATACTGTATTAAATTAAAACGGTCAAATGGAATGAGCGAAGTGAAAGTCATGAGTCATGTATTACGATAAATCATGATGCGAAAGCTGAGGAATGGCTTAAGCGTTATGCATACATTCCTAGCTGTAACAATATAATATTGGAGTACCGGAGTAGCGCAGTGGTTTTCTTTCGGGCTCTCGTGCCGGAAGTCCGGGATTCAATTCCTGGCTCTGGGGTGGCGATTTTAAGTCGGCCCTATTCACGGCTTCACCTCTGACTTGCTCATGTGAAGTATCCCCGTGGCCAAACGTGGTTCGGAGTCCACGGTAAAAGCTGTAGGTCCTCTCATTACACCGCCATCCCAATCATCACCCTGCCATCGGAGGTAACGGACTCCGTACGCTGGGTGCCTCCAGCTCAGAAATGAATCCAGTCATCGTTTGGTGGAATGAGATAACTCGGAATGTCATAGGTCATATGTGGGAAGCGTTAGTAAAGAAGACAATATAATACTGGTGAGCTATACGTAGATTTTAGCTATGCTCACGTTTTAGTAATTTCGTGAATTTTAATAACTAGATGTAATAACGTCAAATACATGTTTCATTAAACATATAGAAAAAGTAAAATTGCTCTCAGGATAGTTTTGTGCACGTAAGGAAAGGTACAAAGGTTGATATAGTTTAAAAATTCATCTGTCAGTGCAAATGGACTGTGGACTGTGTTATCGGCTGATTTACGATAGTAGGAATAGAAGACACAAGTAAATTTCTACATCCCCATGCTGGCTACATTGTGATTCTTGTCTTTTACAGGTATTAAGTAACATTATGACTTCAGTTCACTAAAAAGATTAGTGAGCATCGAAGCACTATTACTCCACCGGCTATATATTCGAATAATAACCATAAATGCTATTTATATATTAGTCGCGGAAGTGTTGCAAAATGGTGGGCGTAACAGCCCATATTACTACATCCAGATTGGTGTGGCAATGCCAAAGCATCTTCGATAGACTCTGTGTCAGCTGTCCGGTTACACTTCTTTGGATCCCTGGGCATACTTGTATTAGAGGAAATGAGATGCGGACTCTTGCTAAGAGGGGATTGGGGCTTGGTTTTATTGGACCTGAGCCCTTCTGCGGTGTGTCTTCTAGAACTCTCGTCCTCCGTGGTGTAGTGGTTACCATGCTAGCCTCTAGTTCCCGGCGGAGGGTGATGGATTTTTTTTGGGCGTAAAAATCCTTAGTATGGCTTCCGTCGGAGGGGAAGTTAAACCGGTGGTCCCGTGTCGTAGATTTACGGCACGTAAAAGAGGCTTTTGAGCAAAACTTCCGGTCTTTCACTCCCAGTATAGAATGGGACGCTAAGGACCACAGTAGTTAAAGAGCGTTCATAAAAAATGGATGAAATAACCCACCTTACGGCGAGGGCTCATTTTAAATCTGGATTAAACACACAAACAAACTACCGCCAGGCAAGCCCATGATTTTATGTTGAGGCCTGGTGAGATATTGAGTGAGTTTCTCCTGAATTTAACCACAGCTAGGCTCACAGAAGTAGGCTCTTACAGGCCACAACGCTTTTCACAGAAACTTATACATAATGGTTCTTACTCAAGCCCCTTTATGTTGTGAAGGATTTTGAGACCTCGCAGCATATACGCATACGTAGTAGGTAGAGGAAGTATTACTTTCCACCCAAAAACTTTATAGCTAGATTTCAACTTAAACACATGTTTTGAGGTCCTCTGAATAAATAAAGCATTTCTAGAAAAGGTGCATGCGTGTTTGTGTGTATGAATACCATAACTCCAAAACGAAAGCTCAGATAAATCAAAGATGACTTTAACGATTTTGATTAAAATACCAATATTTAAGGTATCTACTTGAAAATAAAATGTATATCTTGAATTTGCGAGGAATAGTCTCGAAAAGTTTCACTTCATTTGGAAGAAATGTTGTACAGTTTATATAATTAATTAACTTTAAGGAAATATAAATTTGATTTCAAATAACGTTTTATGGTGTTAACCTTATTCCAGATATATGTTATCACTGGTTGGAATTTTTCAATACATTGTCATATTTTAAGTGCTGTCGGTATTGTTACTCGTGGTAACATAGAAGGGGTATGGAATTTCAAGGCTAGCATACAGCCACTTGCTTTTAAACTATTGATTTGGTTTTCTCTATCCTCCTTCAATCTACAAAAGAAAATGTGTAATGTGACTGTTTCTGCAAAGTTTTATCTCGATCAACAAGAAGTGGATAGAAAACTAAGCATTCGTAGGAACAGTTTGCAGAAATGTACGAGGGCGGATCGAAAAGCAACGCACAATATTTTTTTTACAAATGTTTAATAGTTAAAACAACAACAAAAATCACAAATGAACTTACATCGTTTACCTACTTTTCGACATAGACACCAAGTTTCTCAAAACACTTTTTTCTCCCATAGTGATACCAGTTTCAATATGCCCTGTTTGTAGAAGTTCGTTTCCTTGGAGTATAGCCATCTGTGGACTGCTGATTTCACTTCCACATCTGTGCAAAACGTTGGTGGGCTAGGAATTTCTTCATAGGACCAGACAGATGAAAGTCCGAAGGTGAAAGGTCCGGACTGATGGTGGATGCTGAAACACCGCCCAACTAAATTTGGTGATTTTCTGACAAACAGCAGCAGCAGCAGTAGCAGTATGGGGGCGAGCATTATTATGAAGAATTTTGACGTCGTCAGCATTCATGTTGTGGCGTTTGTTACGAAGGACACGACTCAACTTCACCTAAGTTTTCATATAGACTGCAGCATTCACAGTGGTCCCGTGTTCAGCAAAGTCCACCAATATAACACCACGCATATCCCAGAACACTGTCACAAGCACTTTCCTAGCAGACTAAGTCACTTTGAATTTTTTCTTCACTTGGGAACCAGCATGATTCCACTCTATACTTTCCTGTTTGGTTTCGTGCGTGTAGTGGTATGCCCACGACTCATCACCAGTGAGGATTCCTATCAGAAAGTAATGCCCTTCTTTGGTGTACCGCGTTAGGTGATCCCAGCTCGTCATCATTCGCTGGCCCTTGTGGTTTTCTGTCAGGTTCCTAGGCACCCAGCGAGCACCAACTTTACGAAATTTCAACATGTCATGAACAATATCGTACACTGAACCATAGGCAATGTTGAACTGTTGCGATAAGGTTCGCAGTTACACACGCCGGGTCGTTCAAAATTGCCGCCTCAATGTCTCTGACATTCTGCGGGGTTGCAGCTGTTGCCGACCTCCCGGAGCGTGCGAATCACTAAGGTTCACACGGCCCTCTAGGAAGAATGCACACCACCTGGAGACATTGCTACGGACCATACAATCATCCCCATACACACCATGCATGTCCCTGTGAATATCACAAGGTTTATGCCCTTTGGCCTACGAATACCGAACCACATATCTCTGCTTTTTACACGTGGACGACAGTAACATGCGCGCCATCTTTGTTGCGTAGTTCGCGCTTCTCTCGCTAGAGCTGCACATGAAACAAAAACTACCCTCTGTAGCAAAAACTTCAAACTATATCTGTGTGAAATTGCAGCATTCTAGCTGCAATACCAAGGCAAAAAGAAATTATTGTGCGTTACTTTTCGGTCCGCCCTAGTATAAAACAAAGGAATAGCGGTTAGAGAATGTCATGTGATTCTAAATTATGCCAATATGAATGAATTAATACGTAATTTGAAACCGAATCACTGCAGCTGCTAACTTAAATAGCGTATGAGACTGTATTAAATATTACTATCATCGATGTTAACCCTAAATCCCATTCTCCGACCAGAAGATCATTGTCATGCCTTAAAACACAACCACTGTCTCGACATACGATCAGTAGGGATGTTGATTTTTTTTATCATTTTGTAACCTTTATATATTTACAATTTAGCATTTTATCACATTTTGAAGAAAAGCATATAAATGATAAACAAACCATGTATTTTGACATTTAATTCAAAATAAAAAATATCACATTTGTAACTGATTATTAGTGAAACCAAAAATACATAAAGTCAACTGCGCATTTTTATAAAATTAATGTAGGCTAAAGCAACAAAGAGAAAAGTAAGGTTAATGCGGGCTAAAGCATAACACGTAAAACGAAGAAAAGTAATTCTGATACAAAACAAGAGCAATAAAAAGAAATACGCAAGATTAACTCCAATAATGCAAGTTTATAAATCAAAGGCACTTTGAATGGAATTAAAGAGCAGACCTAAATATTTGTTTCTCTCATTACAACTGATTGTACTTCCTGAAATATTTTTCAGCATTTGTACCATAGGTAGATCCCCAGATACATTGTAGAACTGCTTAAACAAAATCTTTATTTTCATACATAGTTGTAGTATATACAAAAAAATGACTATCCATATTAACAACTCGAAAAAAACGAGATCTTTACTTTCTCTTAAATATTTCATAACTATTGACAGTACAAGGCTAGTGGTGTTAGAATTAAAACGCTTACCAACCTCTTGGGAGATAAAAGGAACGTTTTGCGTATTTTATTTGAAAAACAGTTCATGAACAGCAACAAATTTCGGGTTTATATCGCATTTTAGTACATCCTTTGCATTTTGAGTCAATTTGGAATTTTAAAAACACAAACACTTGTTTACAGATCGTAAAAAATGAAAATATAAGGGTACAAGCCTTTATGAGCATTTCGCGCTATATCGCATTTCGAAAAACTACAGTCCCTAATGATCAGTTATTCTATACACATTTTTCCCTTGTAGTTTAGTGATACAAATAAGGGTTTTAATATAGAATATTGTTTAATCATTAATAGCTTCAAACTTAGTTGCACTTTGTACATAACTCTATGACGGCAATTAATTATTTCCTGACAGTCTACTACTGGTGTTCTTGGCACTCTAGCTACGGATGGAGACAAACAGCATCTACATAGCCTCTTGAGGACAATTGCTGCACTACTTGAGGAAGAGGTAGCTCTTCCTCTGATCTCGGAATTTGCAATTTAGCGCCTGGACGGAACCTTTGCGCTGATCATACACCCCAGCAATGGTGCGGTTTATTGTGGATGTCAAGATACGATCCTTCGTGGATACCCGCTCCTCTCGCTTCGTGAGGTCCGGATGAAAGAGACGGTAGCCCCCGCGTCACTAAAATGTTATCTTCCTTATCTACCTCTAAAGTTTATAGTATTGTGATAATTAAAAACAAAGGCTAACTCGCAACTAACTTTAATTATTACGCGAAATGACTTGCAAATCGCTTGTAACTCGCTAGCAACTGTCGCGTAACCGACTCACATGTATTTTCTGCCGTCTTTCCATTGAAGGTGACAAATAATGAAATTTTCAAGAATTTACCACAATGCAGATGGCGAACTTTCTCAAGGAGTAGCCAGGCATTGCCACTTCCAATGATTGAACGACTGTGCCATACGGGTTTGTTTTCTGAATCTCCCGCGCCCAAAGGCTTCATTGATGTCTTGTACGACTGCATCGCATGGGCTTGGCTACATCGTAACCATGGTATACGGGACAATTACCTTGTTTTATAGGTCAGATTAGTCATGGCAACCGTGGTAAATAGATTAAAATGACAGTTTTTGTGACCGATTAGGTTGATTTTGTCCTTTCTCACAACATCGTTTCAACTTCTGAAATACGCAATATATTTGAAACTTCCACCGTACATGCATTATTAATTCCACTCTTTCTTTTCGTTTTCTTTCCAGAGCAGACGCATACATATTACTGGGATCTTATCCGGTGTCCAAGAGCAGTACAAAAATACGGTGGCCACAAATTTTAAACTAAATATTTGCCGGAAAAAATTGAGGCAAACATAGTTTTGAATTTTTTGTCTGATATCCAAAATACAATAGTGTTACTTTTATCACTATAGTAATGCACTGTATTTTACAAACAAGCTCTTAACCCCCCAAAAGTATATATTTTCTGAAACTGGAAATAATATGGTTATTATTAGTGCCTAAAGCAAAAAAATATGATTTTCGACCATTTCAGAGTACATTGTCCCCTAATTTCAGTTCAAATTTTTATTTCGGAGAGATACAGAATATTTTGTTTACATCAAGCTCTAATGACCGAGATGGTTCCGCGGTAACGTACGAGGTTCGCATTCAGGAGGTCCTGGGTTCGATTTCTGGGATTGGCTACTCTGGCTATGGGTTTTTTTTTTGTTGTTTTCTGTGGTTGGTAAGGCGAATGCTGAGGTTGTTTCACTTCTGCCACAACTTTCCTTTCCCTCGTTTCCTATCACTTTGCCTTCATTGGAAAGTTCTTTTCGGCCCTGCCAGATGGCGGCCTTCTCTAAGCCGTCTCACTGCTTGTCGGCCTGCCTGCGGTTCCTTTACCTATCTGCCCCTCCTGAGGGTGGTAAGCACACAAGATCCGCGTTGGGTCGAGGTGCGAGGTGTCCGCTTCGTTTCCTGGTCAGTCATTGCTACCCAAGTCCTGTTCTAAGGCTGGATCCGCTACAGTAACTTGAATTTTTTTTTTTTTCAAATCGAGTTAAGGTGAAGTGTTTGCCAAATGTTAATTTGATTAAATGAAGATTATTTCTCACAGTATCGTTTGTTGTGGTTAATAAAAAAACCTAAATTTGGTACAGAAATACCTACGATTAGAATGCTTTTGAATGCTGTCACCAAAAATTTGGTATTAAACATTCGTTGAGGCAATAAACTTAATTTTGAATTTTTGTGAATGTTGCCCAAACACTATAGTATTGTTTACCAAAGTGAGGTAAGGAGAAGTTATGCAGGACACTGATTGAATTCCGCTGATCCGCCACTGCTAGGGGCACGAGATTGGACCGTTGTGTACAGAGACAAACACATATAGACACATCATCAAGCTGTAGGGGACACGCCGGGCCTATCGGCAGGAGCAAACTGTCAACCTGCAACAACAGCATCATGCGAAATAATAGACTGGGCGCCATCACACACTGTGCTCGGGTAAACAAGAGACAACAAACGTGTCCCGCGCAAATGAACCCTCTCACCACATCATGTGTGTGCCCACTGATCCTTTTCCTTGATTACAAGCTACAAGATCATCATCATTAACACTAACACAGGATTCCATAAGGCATGATGTTTTTATTGTTTACCCTATTGGAATATTCGCTCATCTTCGGCACACCTAAAGCACGCTAAACCATGCACCAAGTCTATCTGCACGTTTACAAGTCTTTAACTAGTACAATGTTAAATGTTGCAAACATGTTTATTTATTTATTTAATGCAACCTGAGAGTACATATTGGGGCTCCAGTGACTTAGTGAACCCGTAAGCGAAGTCGTTATGGCACGGGTTAAAAAACGGGAGATCTGCCGTTCAAATCCCGCCAGGATCGTCCTTCCTGACTGAATTTTTTTCCTGTGTTTCCTCAGTTCTCATAACTCAAATTCCTGGTGGGGAGTACCCTAAACTTAGGCCTGAAACCTTTTCTTCCCAAATTTCCTTTACCAATTATTTCGTTTCATTTCATGTATTATCAGTATCCACACACTGCGGTGTGAGGTTCAAACCCGGCGGAGATCGATGGATTTACGGCACGTAAAAGAACCTCAAGCCTGATAAAGAGGCATCTGAGAAAAATTACCGGTCTTTCACGCCCAATATAGAATGGGACACTAAGGAACACAGCAGCTAAAGAGCGTCCATAAATAAAACTCAGTTTCAATTTCTGTGGTGTGGGGATAGATATTATGAAATATTTACTATATTATAAAGAGGAAGTGTGTGCGTGTGCGCCTGCGCGTGGTAATCTCAAAAACCATTCAACCAATTTTGAGAATTCTTTCACCGTTGAAAACCCCTAATCTCTCTAACAGGCATGGACTATAAAAACCTTATAATTTCAGTTCAAAAACTACTAAAAGGCTAGAAGGATTTACAAGGTCTTCGTTGAGAATGCGTGTAGAAACAAAAGCCGGTTTGTTGCTGTACTCCGCAAAGAATGCGCGTAAAAATAAAAGACGGTTCGTTTAATGCAAAGCTATATACATAGATGACACGATGTAGCAATTAAGAATAGAAACTGACTTTAAAAAGTGACAATTGATCCTGTTTATAGCTGTGCAAATCGTGTGTTGTATTTATTGAATTACCTTTTATCAAATACGGCACATGTGTGTGCAATGAAGCAGTGACGAAATCTCTGAATAACTTTCATTATAATTCTATAGATGTATGCACTGAAGTTTCTGGATGCCAAATGTTTAATAATTCTGATGTAAGAAGGTTTTGTTTTATTTGCTTTGTACTTATGCTGTAATCAAGTTCGTTAGCAGGTTTTGCTAATTAACAACCATATTATGAGAGAAAATCGCTAACATTTGCAATTGGTGAACCAATATTGTATGTTAACGACTGAGAAAATCATTTTTCTCGATGTGTCTTTTCCAAATAGGTTAGCTTGGTGGCCTGGGAATGTGGAATTTTCATATTTACCAGCTTCACCTTATTTTATATGTTGAGGGTTTCTGCAATATGTGAAAACTGTGTAGCTTTTATGTTATTAAATAACTGTGGGACCAAAGAGATGGTATATAGTTTTATAATTTCACCTACTGTAGTTTGCCAAAATGTGAAATAGACAATCAACTGCAGAACTTAAGTTACAAGAAATGGCAAGGAGAATGGCAATTAACATCAAATGGCAAACTAACGAAGTCCTATTTCTCCACAGTACGTAGCAGAATAGCATTAACGTCCAACATATCAACTTTTTAACTGGTCATGGAAAAATAAATGCATACTTTCATAGATTTAAAGTAACTGATGACCCTATGTGTAAGTGCAATGAGAATGAAGGGATTAGGGAACACCTACTGTATGAATCTAGTTTATTAAATAATAAAAGAATACACTTAAAGAGAAAGGTAACAAAAACAAATGGAATGTTAATAAAATTAATTTTGATAATATAAAAGTATGTAAAATTATATTAGTTATTTATAGTAACATTGGAAGTAAAACGTATTATTTTTTGTAAAATATTCATGCAAAGAAGTAAACCCTAGCATGTAGTATTACCAAAATGTAATGGAACATGCTGTAATAAATACATAAAGAAACCTACTGTAATTATAAGTTACTCGACTATCCCGACCGTTGATTCTTCTACTGTAAAATGTTATGTATATGCAGCATTTGCAGAACTTGCAAACTTGTCGCAGAGAGGTTAAGGAAGTTGGAGGTTCCGCCGATATTTCTTATCCGTTTGCGTGAATATCATGGTATTTTTCATCTGTTATTAGCCGGGGTTCTACGAAATCACAATTAAAGGGATAAAGCGGAGGATTAAGCTAAAAAATCCCCTGGACCATTGTATAATCATTTCATAAGAAATGAGCGGAATTAAGTTAAATTAATTAATCCGTCACTCGAATTTAAAAGACTAACCCTGCAACGCCAGGTGACCCAGCTATAGTATAAGAACGTAGTAAAATCCCTCGGTTTATGAACTGTACGAGGATTCAGGAAGGATAAATCGTGACCACTCTTCTTGTCTTTTGCCTTTAACTATTGAGTTGTTCAATGAGGTGTCTTAAAGAGGAAGTGAACTGATACGCGGGAAACAAGTTTGTCACTATTGTGAACACAGCGATTTTATAGCGTCAAAACATTTAATAGGATCTTGTTTACATCGTGGTAACTCAAAAACAAAAATCATTTTTCCAGTTCAGTAAGAGGTACGTTAAAGAGCACAGTTTTGAGATGATGATGTGTCATTGGTTCCCCTATAAAAGAATAAAGCCGCTAGTTTTCTTTGCAAAACTTCATTTGAAATAATTTCTATTATGAAAATCAATCAGCAAGGAACTGTTTTCCTTGAAGAGATAGATGGGGAGTGGAGGCTATAATATTTGGAACACATCTATGATAATACCGCATCTAAATGAAATGCTGTTGCTAGTTATATGCAAACATTTGTTTTCACACCCGCTGCACCTTGCTCTTTGCATGGCTTGTCACAGCAATCTCCAACACAGCATTTGCAATGCTATTGTGTTTATAGTCCTGTCTATACAATGGATAGTCACAATAGTGGTGTAATTAAGTGATAAACAATTTTGTGAGAATAAAATAAAACACGGGCTACGCAAAATTGTGGAGTGTGGTGCTTAAGCAGCGACTCGGAGGAAGAGTAGAAGAGGCATGCCCGCCCAAGGCAAAGAGGGAGAATACATCATCAGGTGAGCTACCCCTCCCAAGGATTTTTTCTAAGTTGCTGAACAGTAGTACTGATGTTTTTGGTTATCTATTACAGGGATGTTATTACAACTAGTGGCCGGCGGAGCAGTCGGCCGAATGACCGGCAGAGCGCGGTAGGTTAAGCGAGAAAAAGACTCCGAATCGTCGGGCGTAAAGTGTTTACTGAACGCATTAGTGAAAACAACAAATCAATGATAACAATAATAATAACAAAAAGAATTAATGGAACACTAATCCCTTTTTAACTGATGTTTAAAATGTTGTCTCTCAGCAGCAATACATTGATAATATCTCCGTATGGAGTTTCCATTCACTTCCATTAGATCTTGAAGCGTAATTGCAGCAATTTGTTGTGTGATGTTTGGTTTTAGATCCTCAACTGTATGGGGTTGTTCTGATACACCTTGTTCTTTAAGTTTCACCATAAATAAAAAGGAATCAAATCAGGGCTACTAGCTGGCCACAACCCAATGCTGATAATTCCGTCTTCAAAAATCTCGGCAACCAAATCAAGTGTTTTCATAAGCCGTGAGTGCAGTAGCTGAGTCCTGCTGGAAGAATGACTGCTGGCATTCAATGTCTGCCAGTGTTCGAAGAAAGGCTGTAAAATGTCAAGGTGTATCAGAATAATCTCATATAATTGAAGATGAACAGCAAATATCGCACAACAAATTGCTGCAATTACGTCTGAGGAGCTAATGGAAGTAAACGGGAATTTCATACTCAGTTGTTGGTGTTATTATTTATTATTATTATTTGTGTTGTTGATTTTGCTGTTCTGTTGTTTTCACTAACTTGTTCAGTAAGCATTTTACGCCCGATGATTCGGAGCCTCTTTCTCACATAATCTACCGCGCTCTGCCGGCTATTTGACCGGCCGCTCCGCCGGCCACTAGTTGTATTAACTGCCCTGTAATAAGACAGGGAGTATGTTGGTAGCTGAGAAGGCAATTTAATAAATATCAGAAACCGTGTTATCTGGCTGTTTGTTCACTGCTACAGGGATCCGGATAAAACTAGCTGTCCTGACGTGTCTGAAGACAAATGCGTAAGCGACGAGCAGTAAATGGGCGCGAATTTTCAGTAATGGACGATTTCACGTGCAATTTTTGTTCATTTACTGCAAAGAACTTCTATGCATTCTAAATTCCGTATCATTGCAAAATTATTATGCTACGCTGTTCTTGATTTCAGGAATTTGGCATGTATTCCAATTAATGTCATTGATTTGGAGAAAAGCCACTAAACATGAAGTTTGACTTGACATTAATGAGGGAAATTTTGCATAAGTGGCCTGTTTAAATTCTGCAGATAAAGAAACTGTACGCCTTTGACAATAAAGGGACTAATTGACTTCTACTTTTATTTAATGTAAGCGCTCATATCCGTTTATGTACATTGAGAGGGGTTTTTATTGTTGTAGCGGTTACATCACGTATGGGTACCAAACTTTCCGTGGCCTTCGTCCCATGCTTACTTTATGTGTAATAACTATTTTAATGTTATTTATTTAAATATTATATATGTATGTCTCGGCTGCGCCAGTAGTAATTTGCAGAGCACGTATCTCTTAGCAGGCCTGGTACGGCTAAAGAATAAGGCTTACACAAATTATAATTGTATTGTACTTTTTCTTATTAATCCTTCACACGATTAAATAACACTTCACTGATATATCCAACTATAGAGCTGTGAGATTATTATTTTCAGTTTTTAACAGGTAAACTTTATATTATTCTCAGCGCAATAAATTTTCATGTCACACACTGAATCCGTACCGAACTGCTCGGGTACACAATCTTGTAGCGTCTACCGCCTGAATTTGTACATTTACTTTATTTCAAGTCTCTGATTGGCTAAGCCTACTCCAATAGAATAGCTTTATTCAACTTTTAGCTTTACTAGT
The DNA here is from genome assembly GCA_030765065.1 of Deroplatys truncata. NCBI lineage: Eukaryota > Metazoa > Arthropoda > Insecta > Mantodea > Mantidae > Deroplatys > Deroplatys truncata. The sequence continues at coordinate 670,366,372 of CM060990.1, forward strand.
TGTTGATTGGTTATTTATAAACTGTTTTAAATATTACATTATTGTTGTTCTAAGAATTATTAGTAGCCGTATTAAACTTTCCAATTTATTGTTGTCTCAAGATTACCTTATTGTTAACAACTTTCTGCTTTTACTTTGTAACTGTTTGCTACGGAAAGCAGTTTGCTTCTATTCTCACAGATCCTACATTGTTAAACTACGCAATACATTCACATAACATTATTATAGATATACATAATAATATAAACATGATACAATGACTGTAATATACACTTTATGTATTATTTTATACACATATTGCTTTAAGCCGGGCTGTTATTAAATTTGTATAATTTAAGTGTTAAAAATACTGCCTCAACATACCGTTATTGTAACGGAAATTATCGATCAAAATCTACGCTATACAAGCTGAAGTCAACTTTAGTAATCGGTTTCAAGTTTACAAGCCTATTCATCACTCGCAGCATCCCTGTCTGTAGGAAAGCGGTCCAAGCGGGGATGTTAAACCTGTGTTTTAATCCTGCACCATACCCTCAAGTTTTATATTTTTACAACGTGCTCAGTAACTATGCCCGTGCAATAGGAAATGAAGAATGTGTAGCCTTCATGCTACATTTCCACAATAAACTCTCATCAGTGTTATTTCCAGAATTTGTGACGCTCTAAAATAACTTTAAAATTATCTCAATATTTTGTGCATGCCAGTATTAAATTAGTAGTCTATTAGAAAATAATTTTGAGTGGAGGTTTCGGGCCAAAGGTTATCCTTAAACAAGCTACAATCGCTACTGCACTGAAAGTATAATTATTTTTATTCTAATTACTGTATGGAATGCCATATTTGGCGTAACGTTGAATGTTGTTTTCCGTTTAATGTAACCGGGAATGCTAAAATGTTAAAAAAAAAAAAAACTCTTATATATGAGCTAATAAAATTCTGCAGCCTTTCCTGAATTGTTTTATGTATGTTTTATTTAATAAAAACTGCATATAGGTATTTAAACGGCCTTTGAAGTTGTGTCTACAAAGCTCCAGCCGTGGAATGTGTTAGGGCCAATCGGAAAATTATTGCAACGTTGTTTTCATTTTCCTGCAAACATATTTTTGTGATACAAATGTACTTTTGCCTCAGGACTGGGTTGATTAATCAGGATTAAATTCCTTACACATACAGAACAGATGATTGCAAATGCTGATAACTACAGTTATTAAATTTCAGCCCATATTTCATAAAGAATGAATATATTATCAGTTGATAGTTTGAGGCCTCTAAGCAAATTTACCGGCCTTTCACGTCCAATATAGAATGGGACTCTTAAAGACCACAGCAGCTACAGAGCGCCTATAAAGAAAACTCAGTTTAATTTTAATTTAATTAAAATTTTAGTAAAATAACTAATAATTAACCAAATAAATTTAGTTGTATTATAATATTGGAAATTAGTCCTAGTCATCAGAATGATAGAATGTGCCTGGATTAATTTTGTAATGTGTTAATTTATTTAGTGACTAATTTGGTATATGAATGATATATGTATATAATGTGGATGCCACGTAAACTGCTATTTTTGTGTAACGTAATATTTGTTTTATATGTAATGTTCCTGTTTTGACTAGTTTTTAGGATGTCTTAAACTCTGCAATTTCTAGAAAACATGCTGTTCCTAAGAGCAGAGAAAGCTGGTATCTTTTGTGTTAGGATCGACGGTAAGGTTTTATGACATTTGTCTCCGCTCGGGAAGTATGGAGTGAGGGAAATGTAACACAGAACGGAAAATTACCAAGAGAAGCCCGGGAAAAAGTCTCGTGATATATATAAAATAGCCAATAAGAATATATACCGGGAGTTTCAGAAATACTTTTACAAACTTCGGGTATGGGTTCCTCACGCCAAAAGAAGGAAAAAAGTTTATATGAACATATGTTCCATAATCCTTGCTTTTCGCGTTATTCCTGTCAGAATGAAAGTGTGAATTCAACGGCCTTCGAGGTCCAACCTCAAAACTTCATTTCTCTATGCATTCATAGAAGGCGTTGACCCATTGTACTACATACGGTAGATGGCGAAGTGTTGCCATGGAAACTTGTTTACGTTTGTCATTTGTCATTAGTCTGTCTTCAACGTTTCAATTGTGTACATGTAGGGAGTTAACTGCACCTGTTTCGTTCCACCATTGCTGGATATTCATTTCGTGAACAGACAGACATGATTTTTATGTATGGTCGCGCGAATGGTAATGGACGCGAGGCTGCACGGCTCTATCAGATGGAGTTTCCAGACCGAAGACAATCGAGTCATCCAACCTTTGTCGCTGTTTATCGTCGCCTTGCTGATAAATGTGATAAATGCCTGGCTCCGGCACATTTTAGTCGCATTGTTCGAGATGCACTGGTATTTACCATGACCGATGGATAGGCAGAGGTGGACCAGTTTCATGGCCTGCACGTTCTCCCGACCTCAATCCTGTGGATATTTATCTCGGGGGGCATCTTAAATCATTGGTTTATGGAGCAGCCATCCCGGATGCAGAAACGCTTCATCGACGTGTCATGAAGCCTGCGAAACCACTCGACACCATCCCGGAGTTTTTGACAGGGTGCGACATTCCAAGATTCGACCAGTACAGGCATGCATAAAAGCAAGAGGAGGACATTTCGAGCATTTATTAAGAGTTTTTTGTGTTATAAGTGTACCACTGTTGAACACCTCCTAACGAGAAAACAAAGCATTATGGGACATTTGTTCTTATGAACTTTTTTCCTTCTTGTGGTGTAAGGAACCCATACCCGAAGTCTGTAAAAGTATTTCTGAAACATTCTGTATAAATGAAATAATATTTAGCCACGCTGTGAGAACCGCGAAAATTCCTCCAATGAGAAATCAGATCCTAAAATTTTAAGTGGGGGATCGTGGTGTATAAATAGTCGATAATTCGGGAGTTGACTTGCAGTTACAGATGAGGAATCCACGCTACTCCGTAAGACAAAGTTGGTGCGATAATAGTGTTCATTTTTTGCGGAAGTGTAAATGTAACTAATCACATATTAATTAACAATGTATCTGTGATTCACGACTTCTACAGACTATTAAATTTAGAAGAGAAGAACTTGTTGAGGCAGTGTTTGGAATTTCAAGAAAGGAGCTTAAAGAAAAATGGGTGGAGTTATAGTATACAAACTAATTTGGAAAATAGTGGTCTGGGAGAAATTTGGAGAAGGAGGGAAAATAATGTTAAGGGTTTTTGGAAAGAAGCTAGGCGGAGGTTTGAAGATATAGAGATATAAAATTTATTTAGTAACATTGGGAAGAAAAGTTTCTTGGAATCATATATATATATATGTATATATATATATATATTAATAAACAATGTATGGGCTAGAGAACAGTATGTGGACAACTCAAATAAGGAACAAAGAGAAAGTATAGCCTGGGTACGAGCAGCTGTATGGAGACTAATAGGAATAAGAAATGGGTTCCCACAGAACCAGTGTCCAATATGTGGGGAAAGAGAAGATTTAGAACATATCGTTTTTTATTGTAAAGGTACACAGCATTGGAGAAAGCAAGCTTTAAGTGGGAAATGGTTAAAACTGGACAGGAAAGTAGCCTTAAGCAAGATTTTTAACAAGGATAGTAAAAAGGTAAGAGAGTACCTGTCCAAAGTAAAAAAGACATGGTTATGGACAATAAAAAGAGATGTGAATTAGTTTCATCATGTGATGTTAAGTTATCCAATTATATTATCATTACTATAATATTAGTATTATATTATTACTTTGGTATTACTACTATTATTATTTTTATTATTATTATTATTATTTTTATTTTTATCTATAATTAAAGAATGTAATATGGGTAGAATATGGCAAGGTAACAGCTTGGGCTGATGTATAGCCATATTCTAAGAAAGATCGCTAGCAAAATAAATAAAATAAATATATATAAAGTGATAAGTGAACAGGAATATTATGTAGTGTTTTTAGAGTGAAAAGTGACAATAAATTGCAGTAACCCAACGATTGTGATGAGTAGTAAATTCTCCTCAGAGCTCCTTTGTACCACTACCGAGGTCAACGAACTTATTAGTAATCCTATAGGCAAAGTCCATGCGGACATCTACACTGGGATCAACTTGCCAGGGCAACTGCGAGAATGACCATATATTTTAAGCACCTTTCTATGAAGATTTGCCTGATGAAGACTAAGCCACATCTGGATGGAGGACATAAAGCAGGTACAGTGAATATTACCATTACTTCTCCTGTATCTACCACTGCAACGCGGTCGATTATGATCCACGCGGGCACCGAACCCGGGACTGTAACCAATGGCGCAGTCTTCGAAGCAAGAAGCGCGAGGAACGACGCAAGAACTAAACAAAATATTGCGAAAATGTAAAAAAAAAAAAAAAAAAAAAAAAAAAAAAAAAAAGGTTAGGCATTTCCTTCTATTACTCTTTACGTCAAAGGACTTATTGTATGCGTGCTTTAATATCCGTATTCTGTAATTTATCAAGTTCGTTATTTTTCTCAGATTATTAGTCAAAACTTGATAAAAGTTTCTATGTGTTGATGCCTACTTCATTTACTTCTAAAACTTTCACTCAGATAGCTTATTTGAGAAGCTAAATATAAAAGTGTCACTTTTCGCTAGATTTATACTTACCGGCTATCACAAGTTCACGTTATACATACTCAAGATTTTCCAAGCTTTCACTGTATATAGAGCCTGATATTTTTACAGCTTATGTGTATGTTATTCATAGACAGAGACGTTATATATTTCGATCTTCTAATCAGTTTAAGGAGAACTTTCATTTTAAAATATAGAGAAAAATGAAATGTTCTGAAACCTGTATATCGTCAATTTGTGGGTTATATCTGAATACCTTGCTTTAAGAAGAACCTAATAAGTTCAAAGCTGTAGAATACAGCATCAGGCTGCTCAGTTTTCTAAGTACCTAAGTATTCAAACGAATGGCAAGTTGTCACCAATTATTACGAGGTACTTTGTGTAACATTCAACAACTCTGGATTGGAAACATCTGAAGAAGGAAAAAACACGGGTAGTAAATGGGCTAGAAGCACAGGGGAGAAAAGAGACTGTAAAGTTGTTGGGTTCAAAAGAAGTGTCACATATGTAAACATGTTATATATGTATAAAACACTGTTGTAAGAAAGATGTGATCTCTTAAGAGATTCTCGAGAGCTTTGGAGTAAGGGATAACAACTAAGGAGAGAGACAAACATTCGTCAGGTATAAAATGAAACATAAGGCGCAACAGGGAGATGGAAGAAAGATTTAAGAAAAGGGGCGAATAATGTAAGAAAACACATTAAAGATGAAGCACAATAAATCAGATAAGGAGAGGAGAATCTGAGTGACACCGGCTTTACTTCCCTTCTGAAGGAAGCCATGCAAAGAATTCTTACGCCCGAAAAAAGCCATCGTCCTCCGCCCGATTTGATCTCGTGACCTCGGGAATTGGGATGTATACAGGTAAAACATGATACCTCTTTTGCTAATTTCCACCGATTGCTTTCTTAATTAGCAATGGACGAAATGGTGAAGTGTAAATCAGGAACCGCTGGGGAAACTTCCTTAAATTAATATATGATGGTTGCTGGTAAAGCCTATTATGCCATTCACTAAATAGCATTTCAGCAATTTCTGCGAAACGGTTAAATTTATAATTATTCCAGCATGAAGATTTACACCTGGATATAAAACTTTTGGCCCATATAGGAAAAAATCTGTTTTAAGTTGGTACTGAAGTCTGTAGCTCCACAATTTTCAAAAGTCATCCTTCTATCTCCCGTTTTGTATAAATCTATCCACTTGACTGACAAATTAATTTCGTCTTCCCAAGGATGAGAACTTTCCTAATGAGCTGTCTATTTCCTTGATGTTTGTTAAGTTAATATAATAATCATAATAATACGTTTTACACAAATAGTCAATTTATTTAATGATGCTTTTTGACTAAAAGTGCCATATAAATGCACTCGTCAAGTAGTACCTAGTGGTAGTAGTAAATACAATTATAAATATAACAATAACGCATTGTAATAGTAGTTTTAGTATCGTCATTATTATAAGTGTAGCATCTAGATGTTCATTGAGCAAGTAGTTATTGAAACCGACAGATAAATCAAAATAATACCCTTTTAATTGACAATTTTCTAACGGTGTTCAGTTATTCAGTGAATGTTTCACAATTCAGCCATATTTGCAGCTATTTGGTGGGGCAATAATGTTACACTTAGTTTCCAAGTCTACTTCAGAAGAAACGCTTAGCATTAATGTGGCGGTTGTTATGCATTTTAACGCTATAGGTAACTCATTTCCCACTCGCCCTTCTCCCTACAAGGTCGAGTCGTTTATCCATGTTACATTGCGCAACCCACCACTTGTTTACACAAATCAGAGCAAAAGAGGGACTATTTCTGTCCTTTGATTTCACACCGACTGTGCTTTAGCTCATTGGTTCATGCTTGTATCTTAGACATTTTTAAGACAGTCATCTGACGTCATAAGGCCTGGATGAAAACTAGTATTGGTTCAATAAATGTTGAAGCATTAAGGATGGAAAACAGAAGACAATTGTGATCTAGAGGAAGGGGTCAGTTCGCTTGTAATCAAGTACACATGGACGATGATAAAGAGTCATTTAACACAAATAACCAAAGATTGATTTGTGTGAGGCTTCCCCGAAATGTGCAACTTCAGCAATGATTGAAAGCTATAAAACCGGGCCACATATAAGTAAAGTCATTTAGTTTTGCATGGGCAGCAAATGGGTCATGTTCCAGGACTTACATGACAAGCGAAAGAAGTGCCGCCAAGTGTGCTCTTGCGATGACAAGGGAAAAGAGCACGCCAGGCCAGGAATGTAAACTATCATTAATTCAAAACAAGTCCTCTCGACAGGTAACATGGAAGGTTGCCGGTTCCATTCACTTTACTAACGAAAAAAAAAAAAGGTTTGTACCTCGTAGAACACATCCAAAACAAGAGTATCCAAATAGAGGGAAGCGGGCTCTGGAGAGAAGGTCAAAACAACGCGTGGAGTGATTGACACATTTGGAGTGACGTGTCAGTAACACGCTGACATACATGTCGGGAGTTTCAGTCCTGCTTCATCATTCACAACAATGCGGGTAAGGAACAAGTGCAGTGGTCAGTCCCCATGGCGTTTGGTTACCGCGTCTGCACAAGCTTAACTTTCACTAGCAACATTTCAAGATTCCCAATTATTGCATTCCACACAGTGCCAAAGTCAGTCATGTGCTTGGCGAGCAGTATGGGGCACATATGACCCCAAGCTCACAAATTTGTTTGATGATACAACTACTGACAACAATTTTTATAGCTATTTTACTGAATACGGCTTAGCTTGCAGATAATGTGGTTTGAATTTCAGCTGAAGTATCTAATGAAGTGCTACTGCAGATTTATTATCATTGGAGTCATACAGCCCCAAGCTGAGCAGGGGGTAAAACAGTTCTTACAGCTAGTGTGGTTAACCAGGAGTCAGAGATATTTTACTTTAAACGTGACTTAAACACTAAAAGTGGCTCGAATACTGTAGATCAACTATGGGTGCAGTATTTGTTTGCAGGAAAATCATGCCATTGACCTTTTGTCATATTTTCTCAAAGCTTCGGGAGCCAATTAAGAAATAATTTTTTTAGAAATCAAGAAAATGCCAACCTTCCCCGAGACACAGAACTATTCAATTGTCTTAAGCATTTGAGCAGTAGGATAGAAAGAGAGGGAAAAGTGCTGACTGCCGGCGGAGCTGCACGAAGAGTTGGAATGAAAACACAAGTTGCCTTTTCGCCATCTTTAGTCTATCAAGGGTGTGATGGTACAGTTGGGTGCAAAAAAGACGTGCCGATATGAGAAACTGCGGTTTAAGTTGGCAAACCATAATTAACACGCCTCTGCCGCGCCTGTCATCCCTCATTCGGTTACAGAGGTTAATGCTTGAATGCCGAACCAATAAGAGCCGGACTCATTCAGGAGCTAGTATGGACAGTCTTCGGGAGGCACATTGTTTCAAATATTCAGGTGACTTATACCGATTCTCCACACCTTTCATCGCCCAGCTAGGCCTGACCATTATGCATAGGTTAATGTTAGCGTTTCGGACTTCAGCTAAAACCAATTAGAGGAAAACTCTTAATTAGAAAAAATGATGAGATTCTGCCAACATTCAGGAACAGAAAACACTAAAAGTAGTCAAAATCATCTGCACCTTTTTTTGGTTTTGTTTTTGTTCTTTTTCTTTGCACTCGACTGTACATTTGAGACTTCATTTATTTTATGTGACAACCTTGATTAGCTAATATAATCTAATAACGTGCAGACTACTTTTCTTGAAGTAGTGTTTTCTTATAGAAAAACGCCTCTATTTTTAAAACTTAGAGAATATTCGAATACAAAACTACAAATACTCACCAGTTAGGCTTAAGCTGTCCATTCACTAAGCTTAAACCCGTCATTAAACCGCGTTCATGCCTAAAGCAAGAGTCGCTGCGTAACGCTGTGATACATAATTGTGGTATATTATTAAACACCGTATAAATCATAACTAAGAGAAGCAAATTGTGGTAAATAATGAAAAATAAATTCTACCCCACCTTCCGACAAATAATGCATGAATCGTGCACCGGACTACAGATACGCGTATTCATAACGCAGCGCCATTAGGAAAAAAGTGAACGTCAATAAATCACGGTGAACTACAGGAACGGCGATAATCGTTGACAGTGTTCAAACTTTACACAGGCGCAGTTGTCACAAAATTGCGTATTAAACTGGATAAAGGCTGTAAAATTAATAAAACATCTTTTAAAAATGTACTGTAAAAAAGTAATCTTGTGGGGGGGGGGGAGTCGAGCTTTCAATTGCACACTGAAAATCCGGAATCATTGGAAAGTGGTGTATAGGTATTAGTGCAAAAGAAGGAAACTTGAACAGGCTTAGATTTTTTGTCAATAACAACAGAACAAAGAGACAGAACTGCTTTGAGATATTTTAAGTACTTATTAACTATAAATTTTAGAAGGGTTTTGTATGAACAACTGCAATCAAATTTTAAGGCAATACCATACCTGCATTTGGATAATTAAATTCCTGTATAAAAGATGCTGCAATAGGGCTCCAATACAGAATATACAACGGAGGGTGACACCTCGCACACCAGACCTACACAGATCTACCACCCCCAGGAGGAATGGATAAAGTGAGTGAAGCACAGGAGGCCGCAAGTAGACAGGAACAGACACACAGAAGTCAGTAGGATTTGCTGACTCGAAGCCCGGATGCCCAGTCGGAGCCCCCAGAGTGGGCGAGGAAGGACCAATACAACCTATGCAGCCCTCTGATGTCCAGGGTCATTGCCCTGCCGTGGAACAAGCATCAACCACTATCTGTCCGTCGATCTGTCTGTCACTGCCTATCATTACAAAACATGAAAAGGAAACTGAATGAAAGAGAATGAGGGAGAGGGGGTAGTGGCAGAGATAAAATCACTCCAGCATTAGCCTAACGAGCAGTGAAAATCACGATAAATCCAATGTAAGGGTGGACTGTCAACGGGAATTGAGCTCGGGACCTACTGAATGCAAGCCTCACACGCTACCGCAGGGGCAACTCGCTCGATTAGGGCTCCAATAAGGGCATTGTGAATCTTCAGAATAACAGTCGCATAACGAACCCATTATGTACCTCTTCCCCACAGTTTTTACTGTTCCAGAACATTCCTTTCGGCAAGATCTAGTAACCTCTGTTTCGAGAATGTTTCGCTATGTATCCGTGGCCTATGTAAGAGGCTGCTCTTGTCCGGTGATTTGAGTTCTTTTAGTTAAGAAGCTACGAAGTGAAGTGCCGTCAAGAAGCCGAAGGTTTGGACAGTACCTAGTGCAGTTCAGTTGTGATTCGATCCGACGGATTACTTGTGTTCGTTCTCAGCGTGTATCTAAAGTGTCTCAGTTGTAAATTTCGTGCTACGCTGGGCACCTAAGTGACAAATAAAGCGTGTTTAGAAACAAATGGTGTTTTCATTTGTTCCAGTATATTTTTAAAGTATCACAACTATAATTTGTGAAAGCCATTAAAAATTTTTAATTCATAGTACAATCCCTAAACATTTTCCCTTTCATTCTATTGCCTTGGTAATCCATTATTATGGAAATGTGTTAGTTGCACTTTCAGAATAAATAACAAAAGGGTATTGCACGAACACTTTGCAGATGTGCATGCATTATGAAATTTTTTCAATGTGCGGTAAAAATATTCATATTATGTTTGCTGTAATTTTAATATTAATGCTATAATTATCAATCATAGTGACCATTATAACTGATATATTGAGGCAGTGTTTTTAACACTAAAATGATTTCAGTCTAATTATATAATATAATAACACCCCACCTTAAAGCAATGTGTGTATGTAACAATATATAAAAATGTATGTAACAGACCTTGTATATGTTTATATTATTGTATACATGTAATAATGTTATCTGAATGTATTACGTAATTTAATAATGTAGGAGCTGTGGGAATAATAGGTTAAAAGTTGCTAACAATGAGGTAACCTTGAGGCAATAATGCGTTTGAGAGTTTAGTAATGTTACTTGTGATTCTAGGAAGCAATAATGTAATTTTAGTGACAGTTTATAAAAATAGCCAATCAACAACCAGAAAAGCTTTAGTTAAATGAAGGTATTCTATTGGATTAGGAATAGCCAATCAGAGACTTGAAATACAGAAATTTACAAGTTTAGGCGGTTGAAATCAATTCAGTTGCTTGCAGACAGTGTTTGTAACCGGATGCGAGATGCGTCCTCGAGAGATTTTATACGTATTTGTGTGAGACGAAAAATAGTTTACGTGTTAAAAAGTGCAAGTAATTCATAAAAGAATCTCACATCTCTCTATCAGTGAAGTGTTATTTAAATCGTGTCAAACATTAATAAAAAGAGTGAAGTAAAATTATAATCTGTGTAAGCCTACATTCTTAGTCGCACCACAACCCTGCCAAGACATCCATGTCTCTAAAAAAATAAATACTGACGCAGCCGAGGCAAACATAAATATTAAATATTTAAAGAAACAATCAAATTTCAAAGTTAATATTTTTTTAAACTTAGGGCGAAGGCTATCGAAAACGGGTACCATACGTGCGGTTGCAACTACTTCAAGTTCAGCTCCCCAACAATTGAAATATAATACAACTCCTTCAATACAATCTACTTCAAATTGACGCCCAAAGCATGGTGCAAATAACGCAAAGATACTATCTACTTCAATATCTAGTTTCATAGGATCTTTGTGTGATATAATGGCGTTATTTTCAAAACCAGGATGATATAAACCTCCAGTTTACATCAAGATCACAATCATTTCAACAGCATTTTACTTTAGTTATTATTATTGCTCTTAAGGAAATACTTTGGTATTTTTAAAATGTTTCTGCTCAAGCGATTTTAATCGATTCTCTTCATATATCCTAAACGATGTTTCACTAAAATGCAGACAATATGGTTTACACTTAATTCTTATTAACCCAAGAATATATTAAGGAATTATCTCGAGCAGTCTGTATAAGTCTTATTTATCTTTTCTCTTCATTCATCAAGTTACGTCATTCAGAGCATTCATATAAGTGTCCTTCAATATTGACTTAAAAATTGACACAAAAACTTTAAACTTTCACATTTTAAAATGCATTAAATTTCTAACAAACGCTTGCATTCTTTATACTTGAACAGATTTAAGGCATGATGTTAATGCGTTTACAAGGGGTCATAAAGATTGGACTACAATTACTACTAAGCTGAGGACGCAAAAAGAACATGCAGTAAATGACCATTTCAATTGTAACATGGTACGTGATGCATTCTCAGATTTTTATTAAAAATTCCGATGTCTTTTACAACTTTTTCACAATTTTTCTAATTAGTATGTAGTTGTTTTGACCGACAAAGAATAGCAAACTAGTAACCTGTATACATCACCTAAAATTTAGTTATGTAATATATTTACTTTACTTATGTGCACCTGTATAATATATTACTATTTATTCTTCCCAATGTTTGTAGTTACAAAACATGATAAACGAATAGTCCTAAACAAACCCAGCCGGTCAGATAAATATTTAAAGCATATCGCATAAATAAGTCAAACAAATTATACTCTGTAGTTTGAAAACAAAATATCCATTTTATGCAATTATTACTTTTTCCGCCACGACCTAGTTGGTAGAAACAGTATTACAAACTCAAAAACTCGTTATCGATATTTCACTGGAAATGCAAAATTTGAGACCCCGGTCAATAAAAATTTGGAAAAAGTTTGGCGTGTGTACGTACGCGTGAACAACTAACTCGAAATGAGTTAGGGGCAAATACCAAACTTGGTATTCAAGTTCAGTATCTTCTAATTACACGGCACGATGTGTTAAAAAATTTCCCCACCCGAGGCTAACCTTTGGATTGAAAGGTTTTTAAGGATTCTTATGTTCTCAAAATTGTTCCTAACCGTTCTGATATAAATATCATATGTTTAAGGTATTATATGACAGAATGTATTTTTTGCATTTTGGGGAAGGAATCTTCATTCGGAAGGAATTTTGTGGCATTTTGATTAACTCGTAAACCATAAGAGATAGAAAAAAACTCATTCACGAAAAATGTAAATATAATTAATATACACAGTTTATTTCAAATGTTTCATTTGTGGCCCCAGCCATTTCCGAGATATTCGTGTTATTGGTGTGAATGTTTCAATACTTTGTTATTTTTGAAATGCTGACAACATTTGGTTGTTTCTCGCGACCAGCTTTTAAACATTTGACTACTACTTGTTTCTTTACTCCCCTTATGGAGTCAAGATACTTTTGATTTCTTATATTGGCTTTCTTTATTTAATGTTGATAGAAAGTATTATCATTTGTATTACACACGGCCCTGGGCGAATAATCTCTTATTGGTTTGAATTCAATTTCGACACACACCCATTAGCCTATAAACAAAGGCCAGATATAGGTGAGCGGCAAAATGGGAGGAGTACGGAAATATTTCACTTGAGTGGCCGTTCGACACCAGTCCTTGGAGTTCATCTCGCATTGGCTTGATGTCAAAAATATAACATTCAAGCATTAACCTTTGAACAGAGGTCGGTTTCAGTTCAGGAGCGGAGGAATATGTGGGAGTAAGACAAAGATTAAGTGGAGTGCTATAACTAGTATGAGGGGTGAGAGCCTAGACTTGGCAGAGGCGGTATGGTATTTTCCTACCAACATATACCATTTCGTACTACATTGGCACAATTCCATGCATTTTACTGTACCTACAAGGAAATATGTAATGCAGCTATTTCTACAAAGGTTAGGTTAACTTGAATAATCTATAGAAGCTATATAAAATAAATGATATTGGATATAAACAGTCCTTCAAATATAACGCATCAATTCCTTACGAATATATCGCTATGGTAGCTCGAGTCAGATGTTCGGCTTGAAAAGCCGAAGATTCTTGGTTCCAGTCCCGTCTATACATTTGAGATTTTCACCCATGATTTAAAACAAAAAGATTTTAAAATTGAAGTGAAAAAATAATTACCTAACAAACGTGGAACTCGTATATTGAAATTGACTGCGGAGACACGTCAAAGTAGATTTAGAAAGAATGGCTTTTTATAACATAGAATAAGAGGATGGGCCATGTTCTTTTAATATTAAAAAAGTTGCCTAAACTTCCATTTGAGGGACAAAAAGTCCCTAAAATTTTAATGTTTTGATATAGTGTTCGCTTAAAGGCGTTTTAGACTTAATAAGCATTAATTTTCTTTTTAAAAATGGAATCTCTCAGCATTGTACTTTAAGTAAGCGACGTAACAAATACTGTTGAGTACAATAAAGTTATAAAAGAGGACCTGAGTTTGACGGACACGAGTTGCTAGCGCTCTTTTAAGTCCCGCTGTGATATGAGGCCTTTCCCCTGGAAGCGTTGTGGTGGGATGTAGGTCTATAATTCGTATGTTTAAATTTAGGCTGGGAAAGTATGTTATTATGGAAGCTTAGACCTTGAGCTGGGCAACAATAATGAGTTTGTTAGTTCACTAATTAGCTCGTTGCCCTAACCGCAGCGCATGTGTATGCTCTATTTATCAGAATTTAATGAACATTCCGAATATAAAATCCATTATATTTGCTTCAAGAGTAAAATGTAATTCTTCGTAAACGTTTGGGTTTATTAACATTTTTGTTTCTCTCGCCAATGAATGTGTACCAGTTTCCATCGCTGTTGCATCTACACAATGATCTATGTTGAAAGCTAATTCGGTACCAGTCCTGTTCCTCCAGATTATGAAAAACTATTCGTTACTTTATTTCTAATATTTCTAGTGATGGGGTGTGAAGTTAATGTATTGTTATTTTTACGCCGTTATTTTTACCCCACGCTTTGGGGGCCAATTTGAAGTTGGTTGTTGCTTCACGTATGCAAAGCCGATTGAAAGTAGGAGTTGTATTGTAATTCTTATGTTGGGAAGCCGAATTTGAAGTAGTTGCAACCGCACGTATGGTAAAACGTTTCCGGTAACCTTCGCCCCAAATGTACTTTCCGGTGGCCTTTGCCCCCAAAAATGTTTAAAAATTATTAACTTTGTAAGTTTTGACTGTTTCTTTAAATATTATATGTTTAGGTTTGCATCGGCTGCGTCAGTATTATTGTTAGAGCCATGCTTCTCTTTGCAGGGTTGTGGTGCGAATAAGAATGTAGGCTTACACAGATTATAATTTTACTTCCTCCTTTTATTAATGCTTGACACAAATCAAAATAACACTTTACTGATATAGAGAGAGCTGTGAGATTCTTTTATTAATTACTTGCACTTTTTAACACGTAAACTATTTTCGTCTCACACGAATACGTATTAAATTTATCGAGGACGCACCTCACGCCCGATTAGGAACACTGTCTACAACCAACGCGTCCAGTTATGAGCGCTGTCTACAAGGAACTGAACTGATTTCTACCGCCTAAATTTGTAAATTTCTGCATTTCAAGTCTCTGGTTTGCTATTCCTAATCCAATATAATGCCTTTATTTAACTTAAGTTTTTCCGGTTGTTGATTGGCTATTTTATAAACTGTCACAAAAATTACATTATTGTTGCCCCAAGAATTACAAGTAGCATTATTAAACCTTGTAATTCATTATTGCCTCAAGCCTACCTCATTATTAGCAACTTTTAACCTATTATTCTCACAGCTCCTACATTATTAAATTACGTAATACATTCACGTGACATTATTGAACATGTACATAATATAAACATTAATACAATGACTGTTACATAATTTTATATGTTATTTTATAACGGGTTGTTATTACATTTTATATTATATAATTTGACTGAAATCATTTTAGTGTTAAAAATACTTCCCCAGGTGATACCCTGTTTCTCCATTCTCGATTCCGATACTGATTTTTCAACATCGATATTCGATACTTGATATTCACTTTCTAAAAAACTACAAACGCGATAGCTTGTTCACTGAATTATTTTCTTATTAGTAGTTTTCTCTGTACAAACCCATGTAACCAATTTTGTATTTTACACTAATTTCGAAATTGTTACTGTTTGACATTCCCCAATTGGCAGCAATTCTTTTTTCTTGATGATTGCTACATATGTACTTTTTTTATCCAGTAATAAATAATTGGCTATATAACACTCAGAAACACAGTAAGTTTGTGGATTAAACCGCGCTACCAACCATCCTCATAATATACATGTTTAATACAAAGGCATATTAGACACAATTAAGATTTTGAAGAAAAATCAAGTAAGTATTAATTGAAATGCAGAGGTATAAAGTAATCAAAGATGTTTGTTTAAGAACACGAGCATTTTTGAAATAAATATTTGCATATGCTGTAGTATCTCACGTCATAACCTCTGATTTGTTTCTGCTGAATTCACAGATACTGGTCACCGGAGTAGGTGAATGTAATGGCTGAGAGTGAGTCAGCAAGCCAGACTATTGCAGAAACGTGATTTAGTGCGTTAGCTAAATCAGCTTCATTCACAACTCAGTTAACGCTGCATGTCACATGAGTTCCTGTCAAAGTCTATCAAGTACTATGGTCAGGCAACTCTTTGGGGACACGTGTGAGGCAATGACGTGAAGTCTCGACTCCTTTCATTCCTTATCGAACATAAAGTTAAACGCAAAAACTTTCAATAATCCAAAACTTAAAAATTTAGAAGTATCGATGGTTTATCTCGAAGTATTAGACCCACTTCAATACCACAGAGTATCGAGGTGTCGGCAGTATCGAGGTCCCATCCCCTAAAAATTTCTAAACCCTGTTTCCCCTGTTTGAAGAAATGATGCCAATGAATACCAAAAATATAGTTTTTTCAAGGTTTGAAACCTCGTAATAATTTGAATGTCGCCTGAGAAGAATTAAGTACTTCTTCTTTTTTCTCTGTTTAACCTCCTCGCATGTAGGACTTACACCCCCCAGTTGGGTTCCTGGGGTCACAGGAACGTTGAGGAGCAGACACTCGTGGATCAGACAGAATATCCAAGATGGGTGATCAGCCCGATGCCTGGTATGGGAGGAAGGAAGTAGATGAAACGAACTGATGGTGAAATGGATGAAAGGAAAGGCGATGATGGAGCAGTTGGTGGAATGAATGGCGGAGAAAATCCGCCCAGACGCCGATTTGTCCACCACAAATCCCACATGCGGGTCCCTGGGATTGAACCCGGGCCGCCTCTGTGAGAGGCGAGCGGTCTAACCACTCGGCCACGGCGCCGCCAGAATTAAGTACTTCCTGAAATTAAAGCATATAAATACCCGTAAAGCTTCATTTTATTTTATTTAGTGCCAGCTAATTATAAAAACTACATATACAGCAAAAATTACCAAGTGGATACATGACACTTGTGTGAAACCCTCATTTATCAAATGTTACAGGAGAAAGAATGAAGCAGATGAATCGTTATAGACCCTGAAGAAATGGTACAGCTTTTGAGTAATTATTATTCTGGTTCTAAAATTAAGGAAATGACAATAAAACCTTTTGAAGCAACATACTTAAAAACGTTACGTAAAAACGTTTTGAGTTTAAACCTTTCTTTCCTCTTCTTGTTTTTGCTTTTCGAAAGAACAGAGCAGCATTTAGAGTGAAAGGCGCAATTATGTGGTTTCCTGAAATTCGGTCTTTAATCACAGTTGACAAAGTTATTTTGCAGAAAATATCTTAAACAACGCATGCGCACTGGACGTCCTTCATTCCATACTCTTCTGTACATACTAAAACTAATTTGTCTACACAATTCATATGTAAAGAAATAGAGCTATAAGCCCGTCTTTTACGAATTTCCAGGTGTACTAGCTCCACATGAGAAGCTGTACTGAAACCTTGTAATTAAATTACAGTTAACACATTTAATTTGCAATAAAAGGCAAGAAGTAAGAACGTACCTATATGCTTACTGAAGAGAGGAGAAGCTAGAAAGAACGTGGTTAATATATCCCGACACATCAGAGGTGCACAAAGTGAGAAGTACTGTGCTTTTCAAAAGATGAACTCATGCATGTGAATGTCAGCTTCCTAAAAAAGGCCACAAATGTAAGTGTTCAACAAGACAACGCTTTCAATATCTCTTGTCACAATGTATGTGCTCATTTTCTTTGTAATTCGAGAACTTGATTCACCCGTGCGAATATTTCATCCAATTTGCGGGAGGAAGCGCTTTGACTGCCGGTCTGCCATCTGCCGTGAAAAGGGAGACAACACGAAGAAGTGTTCTATATTTACGGAGACTTGATTTGGACGCATGGTTGGCCTAACGCGACTTTTCTTGGAGTCGGGAAGTACGCTATTTACCGGCGGAGTCAAATACTCGTGGCTTCTTAAATTCAAGTGCATACATTACTTATGCAAATTACACCTACAGTAGCCACATAACTTCGTCATAGATAATGTCAGAAGTTAGTGCCGCCACACATCCCTACACCTTTTAAGAAAATTTACGTTATTTCTTCTTGGCCATGTAAAAAAAATCATGCGTCGTAAGTAAAGGAAAAAATAAACAGACGCGAGTCAATGGAGCGATCATTAACATTATCCACTACCCAATAAGAGAAATTAACTCTACGCATTGTTACGTATTTGCAGTTCCTAAACTACAGTTATCTTATAGGGTTTTAATTTTAAAAGTTAAGTGCATTTGAAGACATGTTTTGCAAAATTCCTGATTATTATGCAGGTTTTTAAGATATTTATTTGGACTTCGTTCCAACTTCACTCTGATGTGGTAGAGGCTAAATAAATTAATAAAAAAACAAATGAACAAAATAATTCAAACGACGATTTAATTTCAAGAACAGATCCCTTTTCCCTAAATCTATTCACAAGATTACGAGTCGTTTCTCTGTGAGACGCACGAACAATGGGGAATCTGTCTATACGAGGGGCACTATTTATATTTTGAGTCTAATAATTAAAACGAAGTAATTTCTGATTGAAAACTGCTTTATTGTTTTTCAAAATATTCTCCTTTATGATCAATACACTTTTGCATTCGTTTGAACCATTTGTCAAAACATTTATTCCAGTCTTCTTGAGACACCTCCAAAACATGGTTTTTGAAGGCATCAACGGCTTCTGCCAACGAAAATCGTTCTCCACACAATTTATTCTTGATGTTCGGGAACAAAAAGAAGTCATTGGGTGCCAAATCAGGACTGTATGGCGGATGACCCATCAATTCGATTTTTTTGAGCCTTCAAATACTCTGTTGTTAGATAAGATGTGTGAGCGCTCGCATTGTCTTGATGAAGAACGATCCTACGGCTCTTGTTGGTTTTCATTACTTCACCGAAGACTTCCGGCAAACAAATGGTTGTGTACCATTCGGCATTGACCGTTTTACGTTCCTCTAAAGGCACTATTGCCACATGGCCAGTTTTGCTGAAAAAGCAGGCGACCATTTGCTTCGAGTGCGAACAACTTTTGTTGGATTTACTTCATCTTGAAACACCCATACAGTCGATTACTGTTTACGTTCCGGCTCATACGCATAGATGCATAATTCGTCACCTGTTACAATCTTATATACGTCTTTTGAGGCACCGCCATTATATTTCTTGAGCATTTTTGTGCACCAATCGACACGGGCATCTTTTTGAGATTGCGTCAAATTATGTGGGATCCAACGAGAGCAAATCTTTTACACGGCTAAATAATCGTGCAATATTTTATATATGCTGATGGAACTAATGCCTAGTGTTGCCTCAATCTCGCAATATGTTGCATGACGATCTTTCATTATTAGTTTTTGCACAGCATGAATGTTTTCTGGCACAATAACTGATTTTGGACGACCTTCACAAACTTCATGATTGAGCGAACGGCGGCCACGATTAAATTCGTTATACCAGCGTTTCACAATGGTAAAGGATGGAGCTTCATCACCAAATGTGGAAGTTAGTTGATCGATGCTCTCTTGTCTTGATAATCCACGTCGAAAGTCGTAAGAATCATTGCATGAACATTTTCACGAGTTATTTCCATGTTTTTGTTGACACACAATTTTCAAGTTAATGTAAACAAAACAAATGACGCTCTATTGACAAAATGTTTGTAGCAGATTATGGTCAAAGATGTCAAACTTTCCATTGGAAACGTCAGATGGCACCTACAACATTCAGAGTTGCTTAGGCTCAAAATATAAATAGTGTCCCTCGTAAACACTGTGCGAGTGTCTATAAACTCGTAGTTTCGTACATGAGGATTCTGTGCCCTAATAGCATATTATGCAACAAGCCTATAATGGTAGTAATAAGCTCGTTTCATAATTTTTATACGAGCGTCTTAATTACCATTATAGTGAAGCTGTATACGACTGTTTTTGGTCCATCACACTATTTCAAAATGTTGAGCTTTTATAAAAAGATTTTACCTTCATAATTGTATGTAATTAAACACTGATCGGATGGCAGCATGATGGCAAGACCTTGAGCCTGTTTGCGAGATGGCAATACTGTTGAATTCCGGCCCTATTTATTGATTTCTTGCAGATAACGTATATTGAACGATATTGAAACAAACGAAATTAACGCAGTTTACTAGAGTATTAACATTACAATCACATAATTTATTTCATTGTTTATCTGAGGAATGGATCCCAATGAACCGCTGCTTTGAAGGTGTTCAAAGATATGGGCTGCGCGCGCCGCCGTGTAAGATGATAATGATTCGCTGAAGTGTGTAAAAAGTTGAGTTTTATTTATTGACGCTCTTTAACTGCTATGGCTCTTAACATCCCATTTTGCTCAGAGGCCTCTTTATCAGTCTTGAGGTTCTTTTACGTGCCGTAAATCTACGACACGGGACCACCGGCTTTACTTCCCTTCCGAAGGAAGCCGTGCTAGGTATGTTTACTGCCGAAAAATTCTTCGCCGCTCCCCGCTGGGTTTGAACCCGTGACCTCGGGAACTGGATGTACCCCTAGACTACGGATGACTATGTTATTATAGTGTGGCAGACCAAAAAGTAGAATAACGTCTTTATTGGTATGATAACAGCACCAAAACACTGTAACATTGAAACACGTAGTTTCGCAATGGCATCGATCTCTATTCAGCAGACTTCGCATCAACCGATCAGCCGACATATGGAGAAGAGGAAAAGTTAACGTGAACAGAACCGTTTAGAAACAGCGCAGTGTAGGAAAGCAATTCCCCGTAATACGGCCACTCGTCTAAACGAAGGCTCTGCATATACTAGAAGAAAACAGTGCAACATTCCTAAATTTGGTTGGAGCCTACAATAATATTGGTTTAGTCGGTTCAAACATTGAGATAACTCATACTGGAAATGTTCACAAAGCGGAATCCTCTCCTGAGTGTAATTTGTTAAAAGGGGGATTATTTATGACCTTGACATCGGGATTATTTATTAGAAAACTACTTAAGTAAATAAATCCTGTGTATGCTGATTTGGATAAACTAGAATACGCGCTTGTAGAAGTATTCTTCTTTATATGATGTTTAATTAAATGGAAACTACTAACTACACTCTCGAAATGGAATTGACCATGATAATATACAATTGTGTTTATTTTCCTTTATTTTTGTTTTCATATTAAGGCTCTGAAGCAGAAAATTACGTTCATTCATGCCTAAATTTTTCCATGAAAGATAGTCTTGAATAAAATGTCTATGGCAAAATAGTTCCCTGCAGAAACACACCTGTTGATTAACATGGTTATCAGCAGCCTGTCCCTATTAAGTAGGTTTTCATCTTGTGCAGAAGTACAGGAGCCCAGAGATACAAAGACGCAGTAGGAAACTTTGGAAGCCAATTTAAACGATTCTCCATTTGAAGGATGTTAATTTGAGTCGCTAATTTACCACTACGTCCGTGCTTCGTAAACGCGTAACCAGTCCAGAATACTCCTTCTGATTGAGCATGTTTACCACTACTAACACCGGGTCCCTGGTCTGGGCTACGCCAAGGCCAGTACCTACTCTCCACTCTGCCTGTATACTCTCTTGTATACAGGTGTCTTTTAGTAATCACCCACTAACCTTCGGTTTGCTTTGGCGGTACCGGACACCACCTTACCCTCGATTCCCTTCCATCACTGTAGCGTAGCTAGTGCATGGTAGGGGAGGCGATGTAGATCCCTTTCTGATGATCGTCACCTGGTGTGGCGGAGGCGGGGCCACATCATAAAAAAAAAAAAAAAAAAAAAAAAAACTTCACCCTTCTCCGTAGCAACCCTAACCTTAACCGCAAAACAAACCAACAATTCAACACCGAAACCACTACCAAGCAAGAATTCCAGGGTTTACGCGACTCGTTACAGGGCCCCACGCTGAAGTCCTGAATCTGATTGTCAAACTGGTGGCTCTGGAGGACCGCATTCAGGACATCCTGACATCAATATCTATACAACAATTTTACCCTGTCACCGAGGCTATCCAGCCGTAACTGGACATGGACTACAAGCTGTACTAAAGTACTGAACACACTGCAAAAAAGTCGGGGACTGCGTGGAGCATTAGTGCCGCACCGGCTCCTCTTTGGAAACCTCCGAAAATCACGGTATCATATGCCCAAGATCTCTTGGCTAAATTGTCTTCACAAAATTTAGGACGTCTTCCGACTGATTGTAATTGGATGAATTCTTCATCAAAACTTGGAACGTCCCGAGTTACAGTCGAGTGTGTCAGTCATTGCTCTGTCCCTAGAAAGCAACATCATCCGCTCCCGTCCAATGGACGGCAGCATTTCTCCTCTCATCGAGGACGCGTGTGCTATGCAGGACCGCACAAATTCCAATCCTCGAAATGCTTTTATTCCGATGCTTTTCTGACCCGGCCTACTTCACTTTCTTTCTCCTGATGAGATAAGCCAACCTTTAAATTCCCACTTCCCACTCTCACTATCCTGGCCCTAAAAAAAGGGAAGAAAAGGAAAAAAGAAAAAGTTTACGCCACCGAAAATTAAGTTAAATGTCGAATTCTAATACAGCGAATATTTTGCAAAAATTTGAAAACTATTGTTCAATAGAAAACACTGTCAAAATGTTTAATATTCAACTTCATAAGGTGTGATTGTTGTTGGTATTATGCTTTTATTAAAACATGGGCAACACCGTCTTTTGGAATAGCAAAGGTGGTTTGTTTTCTCACTGTCGTTCCTCAATTACTTGTTACTTAAGCAATACAGAAGAAGTGTTGAAATTAGCTATCGTCGTGGAAACCTAAAAGGGTTAATATATGCCTACAGTAGGGTACATAATTTACGGTGATTCTATAGTTCGTTCCCAAGTTCACACAAACTGGGCGAATGTGTTATTATTTGACTTCTGGCAGTTGTTATGGGACGGAAGTTTGCCGCGCTTTGAGAGTAAAGTTGTGTTGTATGTTGGTGATTAGTAATTCATTACGTCGAGTATGTCTTAAAAGTGTTGACGTGTTTTGTATGATAAGTATGCAAAATACTCCTCTGAAAGAAGGTGTTGGAATAAATTTCAGACATTAATTTTCCTAGCAGCATAGCTACCCATCATCTGTGAATATATTAAGGAGTAATTATATAAGGGTCATTTTGAAGTAGGTATTGTCTTTACGTTATTTGCACCACGCTTTGTGTGTCAATTTGAAGTAAGGTTATGTTATGGTGGTGATGTATCGTATTTCGACTGTTTGGGAGCCAAACTTTAAGTAGCAGCAACCGCACGTATGGTAAAATGTTTCCCGTAGCCTTCGCCCTAAAAATGTACTTTCTGGTGGCCTTTGCCCCAAGTTTAAAAATATTAACTTCGTAATTTTGACTGTTTCTTTAAATATTATATATTTATGTTTACCTCGGCTGCGTCAGTATTTATTTTTAGAGACATGAATGTCTTAGCAGGGAGTGGTGCGACTGAAAAATGTAGGCTTACACAGATTATAATTTTACTTCACTCCTTTGCTTGACACGATTTAAATAACACTTCACTGATATAGTGAGAGAGCTGTGAGATGTTTTTATTAATTACTTGCACTTTTTAATACGTAAACTATTTTCGTCTCACACTGAATACGTATTAAATTTGTCGAGGACGATCTCGCGTCCCGTTAGGAACACTGTCTACAAGCAACTGGCAACTGAAATTGTAAATTTTGCTCCATTTCAGTTTCTGATTGGCTGATCCTACTCCAATAGAATACTTTTATTTAACTTAAGCTTTTTTCTGGTTTTTGATTGGCTATTTAATAAACTGTCTCAAAAATTACATTGTTGTTGCTCCAAGAATAACTAGCATTATTACACTTTCTAATTCATTATTGCCTTAGGTTTACCTCAGTTACCTCATTGTTAGAAACTTTTAACCTATTATTCTCACAGCTCCTACATTATTAAATTATGCAATACATCCGCATAGCATTATTACACATTTATACAATAATATAAACATATACTATGACTAATATACACTTTTTATATGTTGTTACATACACATATTGCTTTAAGGCGAGCTGTTGTTGAATTTATAATATATAATTAGACTGAAATCATTTAAATGTTAAAAATACTGCCTCAATTTTTGAACTAAAATGAGATGAACAACCATGTATGAATGAAAATCTGATGAAATAAGGGCCAGCTAGGAGCACGAGCAACCAAGGTGTTCATTATATGCTCCTGCTGTAAGGAATGTTAGCGAAGAATGTATCTTGTGAATATCAGTCGGTATAGTCTGTTAGGCTCCCTGTAGAAAAATCAGTTACGTACTGAATGTGGTTAAGTTTATACATATAACTTGCATATTACAAAGTATTCTCTTCTAAATATATATCTACACATATAGTAAAAAGAATGGAAACTTTGCCGGAAATTTTGGCCTTTTTACGAATAATTGATACTAGAGTAAATACTGGGCTATCATAATACCACAAATTACAGTAATAAAATGTGTAATTGTTACAAAAAGTGGTATATAACATATAATAATTTGTCTTAACTCAGAAGATTCAGTTTTATTATGGTTTTCTAAATATCACACAACATACTGGGGTAAGTCAATAAGTATCCACACATAATTTTCTAAATTTATTATAACAACAATAGAAACTTAGAATTACCTCATTTTTTCAGCGTAGTCCCTTGCTTCTTAGTGCACTTGTTCCATTGTTCACAAGTTTCCTTATGCCCTCATAAAAAAGGTTTTTCCTTTGAGCAGCATACCATATATGCACCGCTTCCTTCACTTTTTCATCTGTGGTGAAACGACGGCCCCTTAAAGCATTTTTGAGTGGACCAAAAAGATATGATTTGCCAAGTCATCGACAGTCAATCTTCGGTTCTCTAAATTAGGATACGGACTTGCTTATTGTTGGCGTTACTAGTGGACATGGATAGGCGTCCTGCCCTTTCCTCGTCCTTCACAATTGTCCGACCATTTTTGAACTTTTCAATCCATTCGTACACTTTTCGCTGGGTAAACATTGCCTCCATATTGTGCGAAAAGTCCGATGGATTTTCGCCCCTGGTACACCTTCAGACGACGAAAAATGGATAACCACACGCTGTTCTTCGTTTGTGTAAACGGTGGGCGGCGCAGCCAAGCTTATTATGTAACAATGCAACGCTCAACGGAGTGATAACGGTCAAACATTCCACAAGCGGAGACAAAGAAACAACATGTCTACGTGCGCGCGCACAAACCCATACAACCAACCTACAAAAAATTAAAAATAGTGTGCTGCTACTATTGACTTATCCTCGTACAAGGTACATAGAGAGGAGATAAAGGTTAGAAAGAACAAGACAAAAGGCTAGTGAAGGGAAAAAGAGGGTGTATGGAAATGTAGGAAGGGTGAGAGAGAGGAAGAAGCAGTAAGAAGGTAAAAAAGAGACAAAGAAGAATATCTGCATTTAACACAATAACGCGAGGAGAGCTGCGGGTTCTGTTAGTAAATAAATATTAAAGGATACGCCCTCTTACAATACTCACTGCAAGTTTAACAGCACAATTTACATTACTGAGATCTAAAATTAATATGCACAGCTTGGTCATTAATACAAAAGTATGAAAATTGAACCTTTAACTATACATTCACCTGTAAGCACGAAATAAAAGTTTGTGGCTTAAGAGAAGATGGATAGGGGACAAGAAAAATTCGTTTTAGACTGAATATGATGTTACCTAAATATCAAAAGCTTCTGTTAGGGGCAACAGCTAAGTTAGGTTTGGATAAATGCAGAATACAGAAAATATCTGCAATGGCTCTTTAGGGGCAATCAAGATCACATTTACATGACTGACAAACAAAGTATGTGAAATTATGGTCTTGCTTTTCATATTGTAATAAAACTGTTATTCATTTTGACGGATCCTTTGCTTTCCAAACGTTTTAATTTAAAATATACCAATATCTAACATGTTTGATTTAAGTTTACCTTGTAGGTATTCCGCATTTTAATAATGGTCCTGTTTCAAAACAGTAATAGTACTAATCATGAATTGTGCCCCCGCTTTTTTAAAATGCTTTAGTTCATAGCTTTTGAGGGGTAGCACTACTGAATTTCCTTACCTCTATATTTTAAAACATGGTTTAATGAACTTTCATTCATATATTCTGTTTCTAAGTATAGGCTATTGTTATCAATTACAATAGCATAGGTAAGAAGAAATAATGTAATTCAAAATATAATTTATATGTTTTATATTTGTTTTTGGAAATTATTTTATTTCTAAACACAAAGTTTGCAAAAACTGTATTACTAATTAAGGCTGAAGGATAGTTTGTGGTAAAAGAGCATTAAGACATAGTACGAGGGCTTATCAATAAAGACTGAGACTGATTTTTTTTCATAGATATTTATTACTCCATTTCAATGTTGTAATGATATTTTTCAAAGTAGTCCCCTTCTAACTAAATGCACTTTTTATACGTCTCTGCCAGTCCTCGAACACATGGTGCAGGCCATTCTTTGTCAGGTCTTTGAGAATCGCCTCAGTTTTCTTTAGCACTGCTTCAGTGCTCTCAAATCGAATGCCCCGGAGCTTTGCCTTTAGTAATGGGAATAAAAAGAAATCACAGGCGGTAAGACCGGGGCTTTAAGGCGGATGCGGCACACAGGTAATGTTGAATTTAGCCAAAAATTCCTGGACTTGATTTGACGTGAGGCCGCGCGTTGTCGTGATGAAGTCGCCACCCATTCCGATGATGTTCTGGACGTTTCCTTGTAATGTGATTCCTCAGTGTAGCCAATACTGACGTGTAGTAGCTGCAGTAACAGTAGTGTGAGGGGGGACTGCATGCTGGTAAATCATTCCATTCCGAAACACCAGGCCCAACTTGCTTAGCACAGAGGACTCGCCCTTCTTTGAAGTCCTTGAACCACCAAAACACCGTTGCACGAGGTAGTGCATCTTCACCGTATACTTGCTTCAGCTTTTCGAAAGTTTCAAGGCTGTATGATTTAAACGAAAATAAAATTTTATTGCGCTGTATTGCTCCTCTCGTGTCACCTCCAACAATATACAGCATTACTACCAACCTACCGCTACGGGAGTGCTGTCGCTTAAGGACATTATACATGAAACCCTGCTCTTTTCAAGTATTCGTGGTAGAGACATAAAACTATCAAGGAAACTACAGAAAAAAATCAGTCTCAGTCTTTATTGATCAGCTCTCGTATATTAAGAAATGGTAATGCTCAAAAGGTTTTTTATTGAAAATCATAAAAGTTTAGGTGGTTAAATCGTAGGTATTATTTTTAAATGATTTAAAAGGATCATATCTATATACATTAATACGCAATTACGTTGTTTATGTAATAAAGAAAACATGTTCCACAAATCATTATACCCCATGCAGTAGTTTAGGACGAAAAGTAATTCTATTACAAAAATATGTTAAAAGGCTGTAATACTCTAAACTGTGTTTAAATTTTCAGTACTTCTAATGATGATCTTAATAATGGTGCAACGACTTCTGGTTAAGTTACTGATTAGGCTTCTTTCCAATCTCTTCACTAAAATCTTGGTCTTTCCACCTCGCTAATGAACTAACCGTGGCAATTTGATTTCTTTTTCTTCTTTGGAAATGTTTATCTTTTGTTATTTCTAATATTGACCTTCCGGTTATAATCTATAACCCTACTAAAAACATTTAGCCTATAAAAAGAATACGCAAGTATGCAATTTCATATGTGTAATTTTATTCTGTATGAAAAATATCTATTCTATACGCAAAAAATAACTAAAACTAAATCTTTTATAGCCAAATATTTCTTGTAAGCTTTAAAAAATATTTTTATGCAGATTAACAATAGAAAAACTCAATTTTTAAAGTCCTTAAATACACACTTCTATCTAAATAGTGGTTGTCATTTTGTACTAAAAGGTAAATGTATCTTACAGTAGTATCAAGTATGGTTATTGGAATAATATATTACCTAGAAACCTTCAACGTTCCAAAATTGGGAATTAAAATCTCATA
Organism: Deroplatys truncata; assembly: GCA_030765065.1. Taxonomy (NCBI): domain Eukaryota; kingdom Metazoa; phylum Arthropoda; class Insecta; order Mantodea; family Mantidae; genus Deroplatys; species Deroplatys truncata. Next base: position 670,394,416 of record CM060990.1, read on the forward strand.
GGTACTGCTTGTAATGAAACATTTTCAGAGACCCTAAGGATTTCGCGAAGTATTTGTACTCCCTGCACTGTTTTTACCCACAGCGGTAATCCTTAAGATCTTGATTGTGGTTTAGCACACAGGGTTAATTTTAGCAAGTGCCCCGAACATTTCGGAGATCGCTAACCGGCAGCAAAACCTGTTTTAGCCCAGATGCTTTTCGAGCGTGACAGACTGGGCGTTTGCGCCGACATGAAAGAAGATATATTGTGAAAATTACTGCATTTTCCGCTTGCAGATAGTGCTGAAAATATTGCAACTTTTATCTGTGGGGAAAGTTAAAAGAGGAGGAATTTAAACAAATCATTCACCATGAAATTTCGTTAATTTCTAAAGACGAACTTCGCCGAGACAATGGGAATTTTATACTATTGCGTACAAGCCGAGAAACATTTTCAGCAGTTTTTATAAAGTATCGCACATATAACGATGTGCTTTCTTTCATGTTGACCAAACGGGTTACGCTCGGCAATCAGCTGGGCTATAGCCGGCTCGGCTGCCGGTTAACGGTCTCTTAGACGTTCGGTGCGCTTGCCAAAATTAACCTTATGTGCTGCTAGGTGGTGTTATAAAAGTTACTTATTTCTGAACTCGGTAAGGAAGCCATTATTAGCATTCCTGGTCTAATCCACCGATGGCGAACAAGGATACCGATTATATGTCAGTTTACAAATAATTTTGTTATTCGATTTTTAAAAACTTGAAATAGTCTTCTTGTACATAACGAAATATGTAACGAAAGTTTATTTGGATAAGCAAGAAGTAGGTAGAATAAGCTTTTGTAAAAATCGTTATAGAAGAGTGATTAGATAGTCATGTGAATGTAGCACATAAGATTTTTTTAATATTCACGAGGTACTCTCTAGCTTTTCATAATTTATGCATTGTGAAAATTGTATGTTATAAATTTAAGTGGTTTAGTGCTTACTACTTTCTGATATGTTGGAGCATTTATCAGAAAGGATGCATCTTTCCAGAAATTGCAATTAAATACAAAATCCGCGTAAGAGAAAGCTGCAGTGCATTATTTAAATTTTGAACTAATTTTAAATACCGCTCTACTTTAAAACACATCACGGCGAGTGGAAAATCAACATGCTGAAGTACAAAAATCAAAAGTGTAAAAATAAGAATTAAATTCACTATTCGAATTCTGCTGAGAAATTAACTACTACAATCATGGAAAATCCATGTAAAATAGTTCACTATTACGAGCAAAAATTAATAGAGAGTAAGCGGGATGCCACAAAAAATATTATAGGGGAGGTGTTACCCGCCCAGCTGTGATTTCGAATTCCCAGCGTCGAGTTATTCAAAGGCATCAGAGATTCGTAATGAATGTTATATCATCGTTGGAGTACCACTTAACTAATAGCTGCAGTTATTGCAATACACTAATATATTTTCGTAATATGATAGCTGATGTTGCTAACTAGTTCCCGAAATGGATAAGCCGGATTTCTTTCTAAATTGGTTTATAGGTAGATGTTTGATCGATAAAAACATACTAAAGATACTTCCCGTCGCGAGATATTGTGTTCAGAAATTTAATTCACATATGCCGCTCTGGCACACATCTCGACTCTTGCTATGGACTATATCCGACGCTCTACTATCACACTAACACGGTAGATATTTTTGTAACCTTTACGCATGTAAGTTATACAGTTGGACAATCTTATCACTGAACTTATCGGTGATAACGTGGATTTAAAACAAAGTTGTCTGGACACAGCAGCCTGAAACAGTACAAACACTTTACGACCGCTGCATTTTCTCATTCATCTTTATCATACAAATGGAGCATCGTTCCGACGACATTTCGAAAACTCCGCCCCTGTTTTTCAGTAATTTATCCATACCTTTGCCATTAATACGAGGGCGGATCGAAAAGTAACGCACAAAGGTTGTTTTACACAAAAAAGTTTAATAGTTAAAACAACACTAAATCACAAATGAACATACAGCTTTTACCTACTTTTCGACATAGTCACCAAGTTTCTCAACACATTTCTCCCATCGTGATACCAGTTTCATTATGCCCTGTTCGTAGAAGTCCGTTTCCTTGGAGTATTGCCATCTGCGGACCGCTGATTTCACTTCCGCATCTGTCGCAAAGCGTTGGCCGACCTGGAATTTCTTCATGGGACCAAACAGATAAAGGTCCGACGGTGCAAGGTCCGGACTGTATGGTGGATGCTGGAGTACCTCCCAATCAAATTTGGTGATTTTCTGACGAACAGCAGCAGCTCGTGTTGGTTGCAGCATTCACAGTGGTCCCGTGTTCAGGCAAAGTCCACCAATACAACACCATGCATATCCCAGAACACCGTCACAAGCACTTTCCTAGCAGTCTTAGTCACTTTGAATTTTTTCTTCACTGGGGAACCAGCATGTTTCCACTCCATACTTGCCTGCTTGGTTTCGGGCATGTAGTGGTATTACCCACGACTCATCACCAGTGACGATTACTTTCGAAAAGTCATTCCCGCTTAGGTGATCCAAGCTCGTCATCATTCGCTGGCCCTTGTGGTTGTCTGTCAGGTTCTTAGGCACCCAGCCGGCACTAACTTTACGAAATTTCAACGTGTCATGAACAATATCGTACACTGCACCATAGGAAATCCTGAACTGTTGCGATAAGGTTCGCAGTTGCACACGCCGGTCGTTCACAATTGCCGCCTCAATGTCTCTGACATTCTGCGGGGTTGCAGCTGTTACCGCTCTCCCGGAGCATGGCGAATCACTAAGGTTCACACGCCCTCTAGGAAGGATGCACACCCCTGGAGACATTGCTACGGTCCATACAATCATCCCCATACACGCCACGCAAGTCCCTGTGAATATCACTCGATTTATGCCCTTTGACCCACAAATATCGAACCACACCTCTGTCCTTCACACGTGCACGACAGTGACACGCGCGCCATCTTTGTTGCGTAGTTCACGCTTCTCTCGCTAGAGCTGTACATGAAACAAACAATACCCTCTACGGTGAAAACTTCAAACTATATTTGTGTGAAATTGCAACATTCCAGCTGCAATACCAAGACAGAAAAAAATTATTGCGCGTTACTTTTCGATCCGTCCTCGTATATCAGCATGTCTTTAAAGATTGGTGAACCAAACTGGTAGTACACAACGGAATTTATTTGATTGTAAAACTCCTGTCATATAGTTTGCGTTGCTTGAACGGCTAAGATTTTTTTGCTGAACAGTTCTTCCAGTCTTCGGATTACAACTTTATACATTTCTAAAATATACCTCTAGGGGTTACACGAATATTGTTCTTTTTGGTGGAATGAATTGAGTCACAATTCTCTTGTGCAACTTCCTCTTCAGCAAAGATAATAATGCAGAACCTCGATTATCCGTCACTAGGTTAATCGTTCGCCTCATTAACCAACCGCCATCTTCTTTTCACGTCTGTTACATTTTGCGAAAGCTAAGTTATTCACGAAACAAACATCTATGATGTGACTAGGATATGTATCTACTAGACGGCTATGATATCAGTGGACGCCACTGTTTTGTTGACAATACGTACGTCATCAAGGCTAGGAATCAGAGGGGCGAGAGGGGCAAGGTGATAGTGAGAATGTACAACGAAAACAACACTACATTTGCAGGCCTCAGCTACGCTGATAAATGTAACTTGGAACTGTGGATGTTTCCTTTACCTGACTGTTCTTCCGACGCCCCGCCCATTTGTTCCGTAACTGCTTAGTTCCTCTTCCGACCGAACGCAATCATATCATGGCCAACTAGTTTTTGCACGTAGGGTAGTTTGAGCATTTTGTATATCTACAGATGGCTTCAGTATTCCGAGAATTTCCAAATGATGTGCACTTTAAAAAAAAGTCTGTTACATCGCTTCCCGCTCCCAACAGACGTTACCGGCTGAGCCATCCCGCTCGATCTCTAGAAATTTCCTTAGCAGTTATTCTAGTTTCCGCTCTTGTCCGTGAAGTACATGTCTCGCTGCCATAGCAAAGTGTAGATCTTGCTAATGCTTTGTATAAGCGTACTGCTGTATCTCTCTCCACTAATGAGGGTTCATTATTCTGTTTATTATTCCCATGGATTTATTAAAATTAATAATTTTGTTTGAGAAGTTACTATATGTTAATGTATATCCAAGATAGGTGAATGAACTTACTCTTTGCAATATTTTTTAATCTGAACAAATTTTGCTACGTCAGGGCATTTTCCATGAATAGTCATTATTTTTACTTTTTCTGTGTTATTTTTATATGCATTCAGTACCATAACCTCATCAAATCAACTGGCTGACTTAGTAAGCCGAAGTATGCTTATTAATTGCCACGGCGTTTTTATCTATGGACGTTCTTTAACTGCCGTAGTCCTTAGCGTCCCATTCTATATTGAGCGTAATTTTGCTCAGAGGCCTTTTTATCAGGCTTGAGGTTGTTTTACGTGCCATAAATCTACAACACGGGACCATCGGCTTTACTTCCCTTCCGAAGGAAGCCATGCTAAGGTTTTTTACGTCCGAAAAATCCATCGCTCTCCACCGGGTTTGAACCCGCGATCTCGGAAACTACAGGCTAGGATGGTAACCACTACACCACATAGTGCACGGTCTTCCGTGTGTTTCGTAGCCTGGAGTCATCTGTGTACACTGATAGACGTCCCATTGGTGCATGCGGGAAGGTAACAACTGGGAAGTGCATTGGTCGCCGGCCAAGTAGTACAATATCTCATTTCATGTACTTAGTATAAAGTGAAAGCGATGGACAGCCTAATGTTCTTTGCTTAGTAAAACTGATTGTTGGAATATTTGGTTTTCACCTTTATTTTTGCTCGCACTAGTAATGCTAAGCTTCAAAATTTGTATTAATACTCCATAATTCAACATAGTAATAGGTTAAATTTTGCGGAAACTCTAAGCCATTACTTCCGAAAACATCTTATACTAATTCTTAGAGAGAGATCAAAGATCTTACCCCGCTAATGCCAAATATCCTAAATTCATCAACCATTATCTGGGAAACTATTCAACATATTAATCTGAAATGCTTAAAGTTACTTTATTAAGGAGGATCAGCTTATTTTATTGATTATTATGCCATGTATTGATTAACATTTATCAGCACTTATTTTTTAAAAAAAATCTGATGTGTTACACTCACATAACTTTCTCTACTCTTGTAAAACTATTTTTACAAACTCTTATTCTCCATCTATTTCATATTAATGGAGATAAACATTTTCAGAAACGATCTTTTGACATGCAAAGAGAATTACATTTCACACATAGCGGCCAGTTCTAAAAATATTTGACTATCGCTTAAGGCCTACAATGTTTCGCTTGTTTTGTATTTGCAAGGGAAATATAAGCACAGACATATCCCTTAATAGCTGGTTGCTATGTGCAGCACCATTCTCTTTGCCACAGATTAATACTCTTTGCATATCCAAGACAAAAAAATGAATAACGAATTCCCATTTGAGAAAATTATTGAAAAATTTAAGGGAATAACAAGCAATATCTCGAAAATGGTTCGCTCAGCAAAAAAAATGTATATGACATAAATTGTGTATTTTAACGCAATCTACATTTTTTGTGTAGTAAAAGTTTGTCTATCTCTTATGGTTTACCAGTTATGCAAAAGTCGTTCACAGTGAAGAATACGTTTGGAGACATTCCTAGAAAATTCAAGATATACATTTTATTTGTCATGAAAACATCTTAAACATATGATATTTTAAACAAAATGGTTACAGCCATTTTTTAGAAAATTAAAATTTTCGAAAAATGTTCATGTAAAGTGTAATGTGGGGTTGGGGGATTTTCTTGAAAACCTTCGTGTCGCATCTCTGGATGATACTGAACCTAAATGCCAAGTTTTGTGTTTGTCCGACTGTTCGTTTCTGAGTTATGCTGTTCACAGACAGACGGACAGACACACACAGACACGGACATGTTTCCAAAAATGCTTTTTCTGGATTCAGGGGTTTCAAAACATATATTTCCGGTGAAATCTCGGTATCGAATTTTTGGGTGGAATACAATACTTCCCCTACTTACTATACGTAGTAGAGAAAGTAAAAAATAACCAACTCTGTTAATAAAACAAAATTGATCCACAACAGCGCATAGAAATTGTATTTCAGAAAAAATGTCATTCAGAGAAAAAGTTGTTGAAAGCAAAATTGGAGAAAATAAAATTGCATATATTTGCAAAGAAATAAAACACTTAGCTTGAGCAGAAAGAAGCCCATAAAGAATTGTGCCAATTTGCAGAGCAAAACTTCCCCTAAAAATATTTATAAAGTTTACGATTTTTTCTGTAAGTGGTTCAGACTTTACACTACAAAATGACTAATGCAGTACAATTTTTAAAAACATATTGAAAATATAAACATTTTAATCACAATGATGGAAATATATGTGAAAGTAAAGAGAAAAATTCAGTTAATGAGATAACACAGAAACCTAAAAATGTCAATTGTTTGCAAATTTCTTTCGTTTAGTCTCCCCTTAAGCTAAACTTTTATTAGATTTGAAACCGTGCAGGTAAGTAGAATAATGGAGTAAATCTTTGTGGTGCATGCTCTGAAATAACGTATGCAAGTCCGTAACCTTTCGTATTTAGCTAATAAGTAATGGTTCAGCGTGTGCCAAGTGTAATAATTGAATTTTTTAAAGAAACCCTCAGGGCTGCTATGCTCTGCTAATCGAATACAGACGCGAATGAATCGACTAATTGGAGTTCAGCGCAAACGAGGCGAGTCTTGTCCTGTCAATAAACTAGTGGCACAGAATTTCACACTCTATGTCGCTGTAATAGCATAAATTGTAAGAGCAAACGGCTAAATGATTACGTTCAATCACCATACCCACAACATGATGTCATCATCGGCATTGGATGATTAAGAACTGAGAATCATACCGTTGCTCATGGGCAGAGAAGAAATCCGGTTAATGTTCAGATACATTAATAGAATTTCCAATTCAGAACACTGAGTGGTATTAAATTGATGTTCTTTGGCGATTATTTTCACCCTTTAGATGTTATTTTAACCTTCCTAATGCTATATAATCCAGTCTACGTAAACCACCAACGGGGATCCAATTGCACCCACATAAAATGTTTAAAAGAAATATAGGTATATTATAAATTTTATTGCGTATTGAATATTTAACGTTTTATGAAATTTAAATAATAAATAATACATATAATCTTGACCGCTTCTCTCATTGTTTGATACAAAATCAACCAAATGGTGTGTTGCGCGATGTGGTACCATTTGGTGGCGAGATGATCAAACTATACCATTTTTGACTAAATTATTACACTAGTCTGCATGATATCGGATGACTGAAAACTAATAAGTGATTCTGACTCACTTTTTATACTGATTTCAGAACTGCTTTTAGATTTGTTTCTATCAGGTACAGTTGTTTCCCAATTTCACTTCTAAAATATAGAGATATAAAGAAATTGCTTCCGCCACTACATATAAAATTGGGCTTAATGAAACAATTTGTAAGGGCCCTGCTTCAAGTACCTTTCCAAGTAATTTCCCTTCGTTACACCAGACAAATTAAAGGCTGGAAGTTTTGTTGGTCCTCAAATAAAGAAATTGATGAGGCATGAAGATTTTGAGAAGACAAGGAATGAGAGAGAAATAGAAGCATGGACCGCCTTCCGATCAGTTACTGAAAACTTCTTAGGCAATAACAAAGATCCTAATTACAAGGCCATTGTCGAAACAATGTTGGAAAATTTCAAGAAGATGGGTTGGAACATGAGTGTAAAGGTGCATTTTCTGCATTCACATATCGACTAATTTCCAGAAAATCTGGGACATTATAGTGAAGAGCAGGGTGAACGTTTTCACAAGATATTAAGGAAATGAGAGGAGGTACCAGGGGAGATGGAATGAAACTATGATGGCCGACTACTGTTGGATGTTGAGGAGGGACAGTCATCTTCAAGGATCTGCAAGGAAGTCAAAGAAGAGAAAGTTGGAAAAAAATTAAATGAAACACTCTGGCTTCTTGTTTTGTTAAAATCTAGTCATGAAATAAATTATGGGAGTTCTTGAGAGTATTCTTAGAATGTTTCTTGAATAAAAACTTACCTTATGTGAAATGGTATTTGAATACATTTCTACGCTCATTAGTAAAATCGTCAAAACATTACTTATTTTGTGTAAAAACCTGACGTGATAGAAAAAAACGGAATTTATTTCTGGAATCAGTACAAAAACTTGATTCAAGAACACCTACTTTTAAGAAATCATCTGACAAAGAGTTTGAAAATGCAGACTAGTGTTATCATTACTATTATATTCCTTGTTATCATTTCTGTTTTCTGAATTGTATTTGTATTCGTCTGTAACATCTTTATTCAAGTTATATATCTCTCTTTTTCTCCTTGACATTTTACTGACCGATTGATCAACTATATGTACAACTATTCGTTTGAAGACCAGGAACAACACTGACAGGTTTTTTATTGCAGGATTTTACTGTAGGTTTCTGTCCATCTTTTATGATTTACCGTTGTGTAGGATTATACATTCCTTCCGAATGAAGTGGACTTGATAGGCTTATCTCCAGGAAATTCAAGGCATACCACTTATTTCCCATGTAAATATCTTAAATATATACGACTGCAATTAAAATCGTTAGAGCAATTTTAAAGAGAACGAAAAATGAAGAATATTTTTCCATGTCATGGTAGCTTGTGATAAGATTTTTTTTAAAATCTACCTGTAGCATGTTCGATATACTAAACTTAAACACAATGTGTTTGGTATTTCTCCAAGATTTCGCCTTTTAGTTATGCTGTTCACAGACACACAAAACCGAGTCTTTTTTCTACAAAAAGGCTTTATTTTGGATTTATGCTCCTTTTGAGTTTTTTTATTTGTTTATGGACGTTCTTAAAACTCCTGTGGTCCTTAGCGTCCCATTATATATTGGGTGGAAAGACGAACATTTTGCTCATAGGCCTCTTTATCATGCTTGATGTTCCTTTAAGTGCCGTAAATCTACGACGCGGAACCACCGGCTTTGCTTCCCTTCCGAAGGAAGCTATGATAAGGATTTTTACGCCCGAAAAAATCCATCGCCCTCCGCCGGATTTGAACCCGCGATCTCGGGAACTAGAGGCTAGCGAACACACTCTTTCCGGTGAGATATCGCCAGGTAAGTATAGAGAACGAAATAGTGCTTATGATCTTTACGTAAGTTTGTTAATAGCGTGTTTCAGTTTATTCAGTTTCAAATGGAAATAAATAAAACAAAGGTAGTGTTTATTTCCTATTGCCCATTTACAGAAATTTGCTCGGCAATACGTTACGATAGCATTAGTAATAAGAAAGATTTCAGTGACGATGTGAATGGTTTTATCTGTAGGAGGCTCTCGGCATTTTCTTAGATTATGTCCAAGAATGTTCCTACTGTAGCGGACTTTCATCAAGATTATTTGCAAAGTTAACAAATATGAAATCACAATTAACGGTAGAGGGCTTAAACTTCTAAAAAGTGCACTAACAGTAACTCGGTGTTTTACCTGCTCTGTATACAGAATTGAAAGTTGTTGCTCCAGAACAGATCACGTGTCGCTAGACGGTGGTGTCCTTGGTCCATTAGTTAAGTTTTGCTTTACGACGTCAACGGCACGCCACAAAGTATTGCCATATGCCTATTCAGAAGTTTACAAATGACATATTGCCCTATCGAATTTGAAGACTCGCTTTAGTGAACGCTCTTAGAAGCATGCTTTTGTGGATCCCTTTTTATTCCCCTCGTTTTGCTTTCGCAAACAGCAATGGCCAGACTGGAGCTGTCTATAACGCCACCCACTGTCCTATCGGCTCATTATCGTTAATACTTTTTTTTTTAAAAAGAAGCCAACAGCAAATATTCTTAACGCTTTTAAACAATTAACTTTTTAAAGAAAACAAAACTTCAGCTCTATGAGAAATAATGTTAACTTCTGAGAGGAAGATGAAAATTTATAACCACCATCAGTCACGCTTGATAAATGATATCTTACACATTTGCAAATACATACGCAATGATATTAAAAGTAAATTTACCAATTATATACCAATATACACAGATGGTTCCAAAACTAGTGAAGGGAGCAGATGTGCAGTAGTGTTCAGAGACAAAATTCTGTCATTTAAACCACCTAATTCGTATTTTCCATTTTTACCTGTTAAATTAAATTCATGAACGCTCTTTAACTGATGTGGTCCTTAGCGTCCCATTGTATATTGGGCGTGAAAGACCGGTAATTTTGCTTAGACGCCTCTTTATCAGGCTTGAGGTTCTTTTACGTGCCGTAAATCTACGACACGGGACCACCGGCTTTACTTCCCTTACGAACGAATTCGTGCTAATTATTTTTACGCCCGAAAAAGAAATCTATCGCCCTCCGATGGGGTTTGAACCCACGACCGCGGAAACTAGAGGCTAGCATTGTAACCACTACATCACGGAGGACGTAAGTTTTACTCTTGAACTATACGCAATCGAAGAGACAATACTGAACATTAAAATATGAAATACACACATTTAATTATTTTTTCTTGACTCCCTCAACTACATAAATGCAATTAGTGACCCATGGGCAACAGATGCACTAATACAGGACATTCAAATCCCAAAAACAAATGGAAAAGAAATTGTTATTTTATGGATGCCTTCACATTATGACATAATTGGTGGATAATGAACTGGCAGACCTTGCATCAAAGGAAAGTATAGAAAAACATCTTAAACATCCATACTCCTCAAAGAGATTTACTGCCATTCATAAATAAGAAGATTAAGAAGCTTTAGACCACATACTACAATGAAAGTGACAATGGACTTTTATATAAATATATGCCATCTATATACAAGCTACAAATCTACGTGGAGCCGAAGTCCCCTGAAGACCCGGAAGAAGGCATCATCCGAGTGACCTCCCACAGCGTGGGGTTTTCCATTAAGCCAGCATTTGACAGTTTTAAACTTGCCCCCCCGCTTGCGCAGGAACAGAAGTGGATACGGCAATTACGTCAACCTAAAAGGGGAAGAGGACTACTGAGAACTTCGGTAGGGCCAACAGCGGAGTGGCACGCCGTTTACCGGCTATATAGGGCCGTGCCGGAGGACATTGAGGCATCTCACAACCCCACCTGGACGTTGCCGCCCGGACGTGCCCAATCTCCCACGGCTATCGGGAACCACTGTCCCGTCGAGACCAACCCAATCCGAACGGCTCCCTGACGGGAGGGGCTCAGACGTTCAGCCCGTCGTACTTCTAGTAACATATAAGCTACAAAGAAGACACAAAATTTTATTAACAAGATTAAGAATTGGACACGCCAAACTAACTCTCTATCTAATATCCAAAGAAGAACCGGCAGTATGCAGCTCCTGTAGAACACTTAACAGTAAACTACATCCTTAAATAACGCACCCTATACAGTGCTTCTAGGGAAAAATACAGTATATCATAAATTTCTACAGCTCTGAATAATCCAAGATTCTTTCATAGTAGTGTCTGTTATTTTAAAGATAGTTCTATGTATAAATCAACTTAAATTCTAAGACTTTATTTTGCATTCCTTAATAATTTATCACGCTGTTGTTAATTACCCATGTAATATTCTACATATGTTCTAGCAATCTTCTTTGTTGCTCCATTCTTAATTTTATGTCCAATGTATTTTATTTCTTAAATATTGTGGTAGAAAAGAACAACCACCTTGATTTCTGCGATCTTGTATAAATACTTTTTATAAAAGGTGAAATGTAGAAATGTTATCACATTTTATTTTATGCTTCTGGCAGAAATATTCTAGTGATATGCATATTGTGACGTACCTATAGGCCTCAGTTATTGAGTAAATGGTGCCAACCGACCGACCGACCGAATGATTGGCCGGGTGATAAGATAAGTGTTCTCACTCAGCATGAACACCAGAAACGCCATCGAGAGAATATGTGGTGAGTTTTAGAACCTTATTTTTCCCCGCCTCGCTAACATTCTAGAACTCTCTCGATAAACTCCAGCGTATAAGTGCTCGCAAGAGAGATAGTGAGTTGTTCTTGATGCAACTTAAAGTGCTAGCTATTCAGTACGTTCTCCGAGTGAGGTTTCGACGATAGTGTGACGTGCAGCGAGTGCTACTACTGCAAGGGATTAGAGAGGTCCTGTGTTCGACTTCCTAAATAAAGGAAGGAAGAAAGTATAGGCTGTTTCGCAAATATTTCATCGCTACGTGGCGAAGTAAAATGAAGTGACTAGATAAATTGAGCTAGATCACATTAGTGAAGTGTTAGAACACTTAGAACTTAGTGAAGTGACAGTGAACCATGTTACAAAATACAAAATGAAGCAATGAAATCACCTGCTTCAGTTCACAGAATACTTACTGCGATAAAATTCTATTTTGAGCTAAAAATAGGTGCCGGAAAAACTGTACACTCAAGCTTTTCGGATAAATATATTAGCGTAAACTTCCAAACAAATTCGAACTGTAAGAAAACCTATGTTTTTTATTACATTTATTTTTACCTTCTCTACTACTTACCTATAGTAGGTAGAGGAGTTATTATATTTCAACTACAAAAAAATCAATAAAGAAATTTCACCGGAAATGCAAGGTTCATGGTCCAGTGAACCAAAAAAAGTGTGTTTTAGATACAAGTCCGCGAGTCTCTGTGAGCAGCACAACTGAAAAATAAAAAGCCGAATGTTTACCAAACTTTTAATTAAGTCCGTTTAAGTAAACGAGGTTAGGTATCGCAAATGGAAAATGATTTTATTAATTTTAATTTTCTCAAAAATGGTTGTGAAAATATTCATGAAAGTACTATATAATAATTCAGCAAGGTCAAAGTATATCTTTAATTTTCTGTGAATATCATGTGAAGAGCTTTATATACTTAATTTTGTATTGCCTTGCATAACTGCTAAAATAACACACAGAAACCTATTTCAGGAAAACTGTAGAGCACATTAAAATACAAAACTTGTGTTACATAAAATATATTTTCTTAGCATTAGATTTTCGGAAATAATCCATGTTGCAGTCACACTTTCCCAAGCATAAGCACGCCATTACTAGTTGAAACTTCGCGATCCTTGGTTTTCTTTCCATCACAAGACATCGTTACTACGACTAAATATTTGAATGCTACTTCGCATGTTGTATTTAGCTAAGCACTTATTGCTAGATTTCAAATATTTCCTAGACAAAAAATTATAAATAAAATATAATAAAAATCACAAATGAACTAGGTTTTATAAATTAATTTAATAAATAACAGAAATACGCGAGTTCGTAATGCGTAGAAAAATTCGCATGAGCTTATCACACCACACTTTTTAGATATATCAGGGTGAACCGTACAATATCTCCAAAACTAAGCGTTATAGAAATAAATATATTGAATAAAGGTTGCTTGATATTATGCCGGAGGTAAATGCCGTTAGTCGTGTATTATTTGGAGAACGGTTTGATCATTTTGGTTCACTTCAATTTTTTTAAATGGAAACTCACCTTTTTATGTGGTTTCCTCACTTCATAAAAAACTAAACAACATTTTGAAGTAGTTGGTTTGTTAGGTTATTTATCACCACCACGCATAGATGCCAATTTGAGGTAGGTATTGTCTTTACGTTGTTGCTGCTACGTATGGAAATCCAGTTTGAAGAAGATGGTATCTTTGCGTTATTTGCCCCACGTTGGGCGCCAATATGAAGTAGTTTGTATTGAAGGAGTTGCTATTATATTTCAACTTGGGGAGCCGGTAGCCTTCGCCCCAAATGTACTTTAAGGTGGCCTTTTCCCCAAATTTAAAAAAAATATTAACTTTGTAATTTGACTGTTTCTTTAAATATTATGTATTTATGTTTGCCTCGGCTGCGTCAGTATTATTTTAGACATGGATATCTTGGCAGGGTTATGATACGACAAAAATGTAGGCTTACACAGATTATAATTTTACTTCACTCCTTTTATTAATACCTGACACGATTAAAATAACACTTCACTCATATAGAGAGCTGTGAGATTCTTTTTATTAATTAATTACACTTTTTAACACGTAAACTTATTTTTCGTCTCACACGAATACGTATTATATCTCTGGAGGACCCACAAGCAACGCATCCAGTTATGAGCACTGTCTGCAGGCAACTGCCTAGATTTCAACCGTCTAAACTTGTAAATTTCTGTATTTCAAGTCTCTGATTGGCTAATCTTACTCCAATAGAATACCTTCACTTAACTAAATCTTTTTCTGGTTGTTGATTGGCCTTTTTATTAACCGCCACTAAAATTACATCAATGTTACTCCAAGAATCACAAGTAGTACTGTTAAACATTCTTACTCATTATTGACTCAAGGTTACCTCATTGTTGGCAACTTTTAACTTATTATTCTCACAGCTCCTACATTATTAAATTACGTAATATATTCACATAACATTATTACACACGGATACAATAATATAAGCATATGCAATTACTGTTACATACATTTTACAAATTATTACATACACATATTGCTTCAAGGCGGGCTGTTATTGAATTTACATATTATACAATTAGACTGCAATTATTTAAGTGTTAAAAATATTGCCTCAATTTGTATAAAGTACTTTGCAATTGTTCTTACACCAACGTAAATAATAACGAAAATTCTGAATGGCTGTATACGAAAAGCGCAATATATAGTTGGACCATCTATGGTCATTTGAGGGTCAAGTTAGTTTGGTAATAGGGAATCAACATTTTTGTTTCGTTTCCTTATTCCTGATCTCAAAATAAATAGCTTTTCATAAACCATTTTCTAATCAGAAAACAACATACAAAATGTAGGTTTCCATTTAAAAAAAATTAAATTGACCCTAAAATGACCATCATAACGTCCTCCAAACAAAATAGGACTTTTACTTTCCCCCATAATATAAAGCAATTTTAACCAAAGACATTTCTTTCTACAACGCTTAGTTTTGGAGATATTGTAAGTCTCAGCTTAAATGGTCCACCTTGTATATTCATGTTGAGGAAAAGAATCCGCAAATTTAACGTTTTTTTTTCCTTCCCAAACTTTTCAGATAAATGACGTGAGACTATTTTCATGTGCAGCTGCAAAACTCATTTTTTAAGCTATAAGAGTTAAAAAAGAAATTTTCCCTTTTAAAAACACAGCAAAGCAATGAACCTCAATTTCTAAGGGATTTCTATAGTCTGTTTCTAAGTAGGTATTATTTAGTAAGTTGTTTGTCCAGTGTAATGTCATTATATTATTAATTTGTTTTAAGTAGGTATTTATTTATGGTCGAAAATTTTACAATATATATTTACAATACATAATTAGATGCATCCTTTAGCTTAATAATTCAAAATATTGTTTGATGTTATATAAACACGATATAATAACATTTTAATCCAGTTCGAAATTAATCATAATTCACAAGTTGCTTCTAACAAGATGATATAGAATAAGCTCGGGTGAATCGGCACAATAAATGAAAGATTACAAATATTATCTCCATTTTCAGTAGAACTTAAATTTATTCCATTTCATGGTTTTACACATTTCCTTAGTGACAGATTACAATGCAGTTTGTTTTTGTAAAAAGGCATACAGAGTGTGCAGTAAATTTTTGTCGCCATACTGAATGTCCCTATTTACCTTTATGAGTAAGGATGAAATAGGACGGTCACTGTGGTGAATCGGGACAGCTTTCGAGTAACATTATTTGTGAAAACATCTATTATTTATTATACATACTTAATTTAGAACGTCTACACTTTTGCATCCGTTTGAACCATTTGTCAAAGCATTTATTCCAGTCTTCTTGAGATACCTGCAAAACATGGTTTTTGAAGGCATCAACGGCTTTTTCTGCCAACGAAAATCGTTGTCCACGCAATTTATTTTTGATGTTCTGGAACAAAAAGAAGTCATCGGGTGTCAAATCAGGACTGTATGGCGGATGACCCATCAATTCGATTTTTTGAGCTTTCAAATACTCTGTTGTTAGACGAGATGTGTGTGCGCTCGCATTGTCTTGAACGATCCTACGGTTCTTGTTGGTTTTCCTTACTTCACCGAAGACTTCCGGCAAACAAATGGTTGTGTAGCATTCGACATTGACCGTTTTACGTTCCTCTAAAGGCACTGTTGCCACATGACCAGTTTTGCTGAAAAAGCAGGCGACCATTTGCTTCATAGTGCGAACAACTTTTGTTGGATTTGCTTCATCTTGAAACACCCATGCAGTCGACTGCTGTTTACGTTCCGGCTCGTACTAATAGATCCATGATTGGTCACCTGTTACTATCTTATATACGTCTTTTGGGGCAACACCATTGTAGTTCTTGAGATACTTTGTACACCAATCGACACGAAAATCTTTTTGAGATTGCGTCAAATTGTGTGGAATCCAACAAGAGCAAACCTTTATCACGACTAAATAATCATGCAATATTTTATATATGCTGGTGGAACTAATGCCTAGGGTTGCCTCAATCTCAAAATATGTCGCATGACGGTCTTTCATTATTAGTTTTTGCACAGCATCAATGTTTTCTGACACAGCAACTGATTTTGGACGAACTTCATCATTGAGCCACGATTAAATTCGTTATATCAGCGTTTCACAGTGGCAAAGGATGGAACTTCGTCGCAAAATGTGGAAGTTAGTTGATCGATGCACTCTTTTCTTAATAATCCACGTCGAAGGTCGTAATAAATCATTGCACGAACATTTTCACGAGTTAACTCCATGTTTTTGTTGACACACAATTTTCAAGTAAGTGTAAACAAAACAAATGACGCTCTATTGACAAAATGTTTGAAGTAGATTATGGTCAAAGATGTCAAACTTTCCATTGGAAACATCAGATGGCACCTACAATATTCTAAAATTATATATCTACTACATAGATAGCGAATCTTTCCTCGACCCCCACACAATTTTCGTGATGAGGATTCTGTCCCATTTTCAATGTCGATTTTGGAAGTTGACGGTACAGGAGATTGACTCAGTACAGCAACATCTTCTGTATCCCCTTGTGTCGTCAAGGAATGGGAGGCCATAATCTATGTAGAAAATAATGTTCAGAGATAACAATTTCATTGAACGAAAACACACCATTTGACCTAAACCTACTCTCAGCATTGACAGAGGACGCTGATTTCAAACAAGCGTCTTTGAATACCCTTTATTCCAAATGAGAGTTTGTTGGTTTTCATCTCGCCTTCTGCGTTGCGTACGAAACTATTACGTGCATTGTTGTAATACATAGTTTGTCCACCCTTTTTCTTCAATGGAACCCCGCTGTTACATTGTAGACTACGAAGAAACCCAAAAAGCTTTGCTGCATGACGCGTGCTCCTCCTCTGGCGAAATGGGTAAGTTTTGCGCAAATCATCTTCTGTTCAACTATGTTTTGCAGTATCCATCTGCAAAAAAATAATGAAATAAATGATCAAAATGAATAGTGCCTAATCAGCCATAGTTCAGTGTACCTATACACCTGAAGTGAAGTGCCTGATTTTCAGAGGTTGGTAACAATTCATCTAGTGGCTACAAACAAGAGACTATCTTGATCTCTTCTCCGACGAATACTTAATTATTGAGCACAAACTAATCCAAATTCAGAGCAAGAGCTATTGATTACACTCTTCACACCAAAATAAGATATTAGAAGCAAGAACTAAATCGCCTTCTTACCTTCAAATGCTGCTCTTTATCTTGCGATTTGCAGAATACGAACCTATACAGCACGACGATTTGGCGGTGTATTGATATATCAAGTAGCGATACTAACAGTAGGATGTCGGCCCATGGGTTTTTCGTGGTTTCCCCGGGTCACCAGGCGAATGCTGGGGTGGTTCATCTTCTACCACGATTCTTCTTTCTCTCATTTCCTGTACCCATAATCTTCATTGTCATCTGTTTCAGGGTTGTAGGACCAGACGACGGTGTTCGGCGGGTTGCGGCTGGGCGGGACTTGCGCTCTGTAAAGGTTTCTTCCCTTGCGTCGCTGCGGTACCACTCAGTTAGGTCTCTCCTCGGCGTGCGGCTCGGTTCCGGGGGGACCCTGGAGATTGGTGGCTTGTGGGTAGGGACCGTACGGCGAAGAATGAGATTTGTCTGGAAACGTTAGGGACCCCGTCCATGCTTGCGCCCGTCGTCATCCGGATCTCGTCGCCCTTCGGGTCTCTCCCCTCATCCTTCCTTCCCAGTGGTCACGTTGGAAGCAAAAAGGGCTGGCTTGCCTTCTTGCGGTGCTCTGCCCCGGTTTCGGGGGCCCCTCGGTGATACGTAGGTACATTTATGTACCTGTAACCGTAAGATGTCACGGCTTCCCCATATGTGGTTAGTTTTTAAATTGAGAATGGATTTCCCAAAACTCTCCTTATTCACCTCCTGTCCCGATTCACCCGAGGTTGCACTATTACAAAGTTTCTTACCCAGTTCAGCAAATTTTCGTGTAAAAAAGATATTTCATTACAAATATTGAAATGCTAAACTTAATACCTTTTTACTTTCTCTACTACGTATAGTAAGTAGGGGAAGTATTGTATTCCACCCAAAAATTCGAGATTTCACCGGAAATATATGTTTTGAGACCACCTGAATACAAAAAAAGCATTTTTGGAAACATGTCCGTGTGTCTGTCTGTCTGTGTGTGTGTCTGTGAACAGCATAACTCAGAAACGAACAGTCGGATAAACACCAAACTTGGTATTTAGATTCAGTATCTTCCAGAGATGCAACACGAAGGTTTTCAAGGAAATTCCCCCACCCCAGATTACCCTTTACATGGAACATTTCTCGAAAATTTTTATTTTCTCAAAAATGGCTCTAATTATTTTGATTAAAATATCATATGTTTAAGATATTTTCATGACAAATAAAATGTATATTTTGAATTTTCTGGGAATG
This sequence comes from Deroplatys truncata, assembly GCA_030765065.1. NCBI lineage: Eukaryota > Metazoa > Arthropoda > Insecta > Mantodea > Mantidae > Deroplatys > Deroplatys truncata. The sequence continues at coordinate 670,413,405 of CM060990.1, forward strand.
TCTCCAAAAGTATTCTTCATCGTGAACGACTTTTGCATAACTGGTAAACCATAAGAGATAGACAAAATTTTACTACACAAAAGTGTATATCGCGTTAAAATACACAATTTGTCATATACATTTGTTTTTGTTGAGTGAACCATTTTCGAGATATTGCTTGTTATTCCCTTAAATTGTTGAATACTTATTTTCTCAAATGGGAATTCGTTATTCATTTTTTTGTCTTGGATATGCAAAGAGTATTAATCTGTGGCAAAGAGAATGGTGCTGCACCTAGCAACCAGCTATTAAGAGAGATGTCTAGGCTTAAAGGCTACTGTATTTCTATATTGCCTTTGCAAATACAAAACAAGGTGAATATAGTACGCCTTAAGCGAAAGTCAAATATTTTTAGAACTGGGCCCTATGTGTAAAATGTAATTCTCTTTGCATGTCAAAAGATCGTTTCTGCAAATGTTTATCTCGATTAATATGCAATAGATAGAGAATAAGAGTTTGTAAAAATAGTTTGTACAAGAGTAGAGAAAGTCATGTGAGTGTAACACATCAGATTTTTATATATGTTTTGTTAATGAGCATGCTTATCTATTATGGATAAGGGGAAATTTCGAGATGAGACATGTCTTCATAAGAATGGCAGTTCATGACTTCCACCAACTTATCTGCCGCAGCATATCCAAACCAAGTATCGAGTGTTTAGCGCAAACTATGTAAACAAAATTGTGATCACTACCACATATACCTCCGCACAAAAAGAACGTTCAATAAATGAATTTGCAAATAAGTGACAAATTAAATTAAATTGAATTTTATTTATAGGCGCTCTTTAACCCTTTCGTGACCAGCGGGAATTCTGTATCCCACTTCGGTCTTTTGCATATCATGGCCAGCAGGATTCATATATCCCACCTTTGCCACATCCTGGAAGCCTGTTTAACTGCTTTAAATAGTTGTAGCTCTGTTCACGGTTTTTCACACCGAGCAATATGTTATTGGTTGATGTTAAGAGTTTGTGTTGTGTGAATTATTGGTTTTTAGCAGTTTTTCGACTTTTTTCCCAATTTTTCTTTGAGATAAGCAATGTAAGTGTATTAATTGCATAATTGGTAGATTTTCACATATATCTCATAGGTTTCTGCAATCTTCTTGTGTATAAATGTCTTCTTACAACAAATAATTAGTGTTTAACTCTAAGAGTTGCATGATGAACCAAGTCATGGCCAATGGGACATATTTGTTCCACTTAAATTTATATTATTTGATAACTACTGCAAAAAATGAATTATATAACCTCAAATTAAGTTTAGAAATTTAATTTGCTAACACACTATGCCAAAGATAACGAAGTCTCTAAGTTTGTTACCTGTGGAACATAAATCATCTACATTATGTTTCTTACTATTATGAATATTTGGCTTCCTGTATGCAAGTGTTGAGTACAGCAGTTTGTGCCTGCTTACCTAAGTGTGTTTGCATAACGTAATGGGTAAAGTGGCTGAGAATAAAACTCAAGATCCTAGGATCGAATCTTGTTGCTGTACCAAATTTTTTCTCTCATTTTTATAATGCTGTTTTATGAGTAGTGCTGTGTTTTTATTTTTATTGTTCTAGCCTCTGATTTTACTCCGCTTTAGAAAAGTATCAGCGTGTAACACTCTGGTTGATGACTTGTTCGCAAGGTACATGCTATTTTAGGATTTTGTCATGTTTTCGACATTTTTGAAAAATTTTATCGGAAGTAGACAACCATCCCCACCATTGCATTTTATATTAAAATAGCTTAGAGTAAAGCAATATTTTTCACAAAAAGCAGTGTAATCTTTACTAAAAATCCTGATCGCAAGTCCAAAAATCCTCATTAGAAGTCCAATGGGATACATATGTCTCACTAAATATTTTTCAAAGATTGAAACAAGAAAAATAAAAATAAAATCATATCCTGATTTAGGAGCTACTCCCTTACCAAAAAGCCGAACAAGATTTTAAAAATAACCAAGGAAAGATAATTCGGTCATAAAATCGTTAAATACTATGGTCCTTAGCGTCCCATTCTATATTGGCCATGAAGGACTGGAAATTTTGCTTAGAGGCCTCATTATCAGGCTTGAGGTTCTTTTACGTGCCGTAAATCTACCACACGGGACCACCGGTTTTACTTCCCTTCCGAAGGAAGCCGTACTAAGGATTTTTACGCCCGAAAAAATCCCTCGCGCTCCGCCGGGTTTGAACTCGCGACCTCGGGAACAAATAAGTGACAGTGACAGTGACACACTAGTGAATGTAATATTGTAAACCTACATGAATATTTGACAGCAAAAAATTTGGTCGCAATAAGTTTTCTTGTTACGCTTTTTTTAGAATTCATATTTTTTAATCTGCAGAACACGAACCTATACAGAATCGGTTTGGAGATCTACCTATGCATCAATTACTGATACTAACCTAAGATGTTACGGTTTGTTCATGCGCGATTGGTTTAAATTTCTCAAAACGTCCCTATTCACCTCCTGTTCCGATTCACCCTATTTCTTATCCAGTTCAGCAAAACTATTTTAGATGTAGTATTTTTACAGCAATTTAACCTGAAATTGTTTTGATACCTGGTGCTATACTAATTTACTGCTATTTAGTGGAATTTACCAGCATTATTTTTGTATGAAAAGGACATTCATATAAAAGCTTTAATATTTTAATGTGGATTTCTTAAACTTTCTTGTTAGGCATTTTTGGAATTCATATTTTTTTACGTTTGGACCATTTCCCCAGATAATCATACTGTATGCTACATAAGCATAAATATAGGCAAAATAAACCTTTTAGTATATTTAAATTGACCTCAAGTACGAATTTTCTCATTATGAAAATGTCTATAGTAATATTTTGCAAATATAATAATAACACTCCCAGCCCGCTTTCTATATTATTTTAATATCCAAATTAAATTTGTTTTCTATTTTATCCTGATTCAGACACATATAATTTGAAGCACACTAATTATTATTAGTCTTTAGATTCATACAATTTATTTGCTCAATAAATGAGTCAAAACTGTTTCCACTCTCATTCACGGCTAGATTATCTGCAAATAGGTAACTACTGATAATAATACTATTTAATTTAAAAGGCAAATCATGCTTATAAATAATAAATAACACTGGACCCGTAATTGAATCATGAGGTACACCAGTTGAAATAGATGAATGAGGAATTTTATTATGAATATGGAATAATTTACATCTTGTATAATGATGAACTGCTTATTATGAAGTAGGTTATTTTGTTGTATTGTTATTTGGCCCACGCTTTGGGAACCAATTTGAAGAAGGTTTGAAGCTTCACGTATGGAAAGCCGATTTGAAGTAGGAGTTGTATTGTAGTTCTTATGTTGGGGAGCCGAACTTGAAGTAGTTGCAACCGCACGTATGGTAAAAAGTTTCCGGTAGCCTTCGCCCTAAATGTACTTTCCGGTGGCCTTTGCCCTAAATGTTTAAAAAATATTAACTTTGTAATTTTGGCTGCTGCTTTAAATATTATATAATTATGTTTGCCTCGGCTGCGTCAGTATTTATATTTTTTTAGAGACATGAAACTCTTAGCAAGGAGTGGTGTGACTGAAGAATGTAGGCTTACACAGATTATAATTTTACTTCACTCCTTTTATTAATGCTTGACACTGATTAAATAACACTTCACTGATATAGGGAGCTGTGAGATTCTTTTATTAATTACTTGCACTTTTTAACACGTAAACTATTTTTGTCTCACACAAAATAGGTGCGTATTAAATTTCTCGAAGACGCATCTCGCGTCCAGTTAGGAACACTGTTTACAACCAACTGACTTCTGAATTTGTACAATTTTCCCTATTTCAGTTTCTGATTGGCTAATCCTATTCCAATAGAATACTTTCATTTAACTTAAGCTTTTTTCTGATTGTTGATTGGCTATTTTATAAACTGTCTCAAAAGTTACATTATTGTTGCTCCAAGAATGACCAGTAGTATTATTAAAATTTCTTACTCATCATTGCATAAAGGTTGCTTCATTGTTACCTCATTGTTAGCAACTTTCAACATATTATTCTCACAGCTCCTACATTATTAAATTACCTAATACATTCACATAACATTATTAAACATGTACATAATAATACAAACATTAATACTATGACTGTTACATGCATTTTATATATTATATTAAACACATATTAAATTAAGGCGGCCTGTTATTATATTTTATATTATATAATTTAACTGAAATCATTTAAGTGTTAAAATACTGCCTCAAATATTATATAGCTACTTTCCATAGTTTTTCTTCTTTTGTTTATTCCGATTTTTAATTATCCTTATATGCTTATTTTTATTTATATTATATGCATTAAATACTATATTGCCATGCGCTAACATTGAGTGATACTCTGTAGCAGCAAATAAATAAATGTTTTGGATAAACTGATTGTTGAAAGTTTCATAAACGTTTTAGTGTCAAACTATTTTTGATAATCAAATGTTGATATAAGCGACTTCAGAATTTCTGCAGAGCATCTGAGAGTTAAGTTTTCTGTTTCAAATTACTACCCTTTAACATAGTTCAACATGTACTAGTGAAGTGGGAAGAAAAGGACAGAATTTTTTGGTGGCAAATATAAAAAATTCTGAGCATTTTAAAATTTGAAAAAAGTAAAAATAACCTTTAATAGTGTATTGCAGAGCTGCGCAGGTTAACTTAGGACGATTTGATTTTGTAACCTATTTTTCAAAGAACTGGAAAACTGTTATCATTGTAGAATCGGGAAAACTTGGAAAATTTTATAATTATATAGTAACTAAAATTTGAAAGCATAAGAAATTTATCCCTAAACTTAATAGCTTAATTACCCAAATACTTTTCTTCAGTATTAATTGCATACATCACAATTTTTCTATGAGTAGCTCCATTTTTTTGTAATTCGTTTATAGCTTCCATGTTCTCTGTTGTGTCTTTAGATATTCTGAATCCTAATTATAAACTTCTTCCAACTCTAGTCGGATTTTTCTTTTAAATTACATATTTCAGAAAACTAAATCATTTTCCTGAGTAGCGTCGTGTTATAAGATTTGACTTTTAATTCTGTCATATATAAACTAAAGCAATATATTTATATCAGTTTAATTCCACATGGAATCACGTTAGCTAGTTTGTCAGCAATGATGCTCGTTCAAAATCTTTTGGACAGTTTACAATCAATACGGTTAACGCTTGCATCGCTTCGACATCGGGATTACATGCCGCATTCGCTTGCCCGCCCGACGTTGTTCAGGCCCGCTCACTGGCGGTAATACATGCGCTCCATTGCAAAAAAAAATACACGGAGCTGTGTTTATTCATCTTTAGCTCAAAACTTTGCTACGTAAGCAAATTTCGCATAAAATAAATTACTAAGAAAATTCTAATTTATATAAATGCTTTCCAATCATCCAAGATGTAGCTATTAATATCCCATTTGTAGATGAAATACTAATATTATATTACAACAAAGGTATTCCATTAAATTTCTTGATTTTTAAAGTTTACATTGCTGTAATGTAGCATGTATAAACGCATCTCTGTATTATTTGTGTATTATTAAACTTGAAACCTTATAGTGTATTACACCCAAGTTAACGAAATTAATTATGTCACATTTTGAAAATAAACTTGGTGTTATATTACATGAACTATCCATGATTAACTTTGTCTACACGCAGCATATATTTAGACAAAAAACTTAAGAATTCCTTTTCTGTGTCAATATACACCATCTCTACTGCCCTGTTATATATAAATAAACAAAAGACATAAGTTAATTATTAAAAAAGTATTAGGCAATAAAGAAATTTACACTGACCAGTTTTAGCTCTATCTTGCTATAAAAATGGTTTATTATATTTACATTTTAATATACAATGTCCTTGCCCTTCGGTTAAGGCCTTTGGCTGTGATGCATAATTAAAAAGTATTCATAGAAATTAGTAAGTCGCCATAGGGGTATGTTATCTAAAATGAATTTCAGAACGCCATATGGCTTACCAAGAAAAATGTGAATCAATTTGGGTATTTAATGTCGTACGGGTGTGTTACCATGGGTTTAACTCAGGAGTTTAGCTATGACCTTGTGGTTGTAAGCAAACTTGAGCCAGCGCTGTATTGTTCTTCCCTCTCGCTCTATTGTTTTACACTCTGTTACAAGGTACTTATCCTTTCTTTCCCGGAATAATAAATATTACGCAAAGTATGCATCAGTAATACATTATATTACCGCATCAAACAAAACGATCATGATCATACTTTCAATAAGTAAACTTGCAAAAGCTGCATACATGTAAAACAATACAATTATGACCATACACATGTGAAACTGCACTTCTTTACAATACTTCTAACCTACTGTTGTTACACTATTTGCATCGTAGACAAGAAGCTCCCTAGTCCACTGCACGCTTGCAGTTCAATAACAAAGCCATTCTCCTGAGTCAACCACAGTGGTTGGAGCAACGGTAACGAAAGTCGAATATCCGTGGTTCAAGTGTCGGCTGTGGCATTTAATTTTTCAGTATGATTCTACAATTCCATTTCTAGAAATTATTTTACAAGGTTTGCTATTTTGTAAATGAGTACATTGAATGTGCCTACTTTTGTGCAATAAATATATAACGTATACAAAAGTTTACATAGGGATATAATAGTATACATATACAAGAATGTGTAATTGGCTGTTGCCGAAAATACCTATTTAGTCGTTATGACTAACGCAAGAACTTGCAGAATTCTCCTATAATTAAACAATACGAAGAGGTATTAAATTAAATTAATGCTATTAATTGTCAAAATTTCAGGCAGTATCTTAAAAAGCAATTCAAAATGGTCTCACATATTATAAGTACTGTACATGATTTGTTCAAAAATTATTATTTTATTTTATGATTGTAATCTGGCCTATTTCATACTGTTTATTATTGCTATGGCTTTTATTATTCTAATCATCATTATTGTAATTTCTGTATTATCAAGTTTTATTATTTTATTAACAAAATTAGTATTATGGAAATTATTATCGCATTTTATTTCTATTACTATTATTATTATTATTATTATTATTATTATTACTGTTATTATTACTGTTATTGGTAATAGTATTGTATTAACGATCAAGTTCTGGAATACACGAAATCCTTTATATTTTCATTTTCCTCAGAAATTTTAACTTTTTCATATGCCTTTCCCCGTTTGTTTTAATTTACGTAGTATACCAAGAACAAAAAATTGAGTTTCCAATTTAACAGTCATAGAAAACTTGCACATTTTTAGTACCAAGTGCAATACAAGAATATTGTGCACACGAGTGTCTCAAAGTATGACTAATTTTAATGTTACAAAAACTTAAGCAGCTGCAGTGAAAAGCAGTGAGTAGTAGTTCTTGTAGAGTTTAATAATCCTTTAAATTAATATATTAGTTTATTTAAAGGGAATACACTATTTCCATATCATTTAACGAAAAATAATTCATTTGCATAAAGTGAAATATTTCGGGAATTAGTTTTAACATATTTTATCAAATAACAAAGGCCTGTCTTGACTTTCTGCATCACTAAACAATGGAATGAACAGAAATTTGTATTTCATCAAAAAATTCGATATCGAGATTTCACCATAAACACACATTTTGAGAACCCCTGAACCGAAAGAAAATCATTCTTAGGAAAAGAAAGTCCATGTATGCCTGTAGAGCACAACTCAAAAAACAAAAATTCAAGTACATGCCAAACTTCACACTTGAGTTAGACTTTCTACCCATTTTAATTAAAATGGCATATGTTTGAAATATTGATACTTTTGTTGTGAAATGCTTATAAGGTCGCCTTCATTTATTTGTTCTATAACTGGCTAAAGCTTATACAACAAACAAAAAGTAGGACTTCCTTAAGTATACAATTTCTGTCAAATAACTTCTTTGTAATTAGCAGCTTTCGGGACATTTTATGTTTTATTCGTATATTTTTCCAAGTTGAAGACAGTCATCTGTTGGAACCTTTTGAAGACTTGATTTTTCCTCCGGTCTGAGCGTCCTGAGCCCGTTTGGAAAACTAAATAATTTCTAGAAATACGTTCATCTTAAATAACGTAAGTGAATGGGGGATTTAATTACTTAAATGGTTGTGATTGTAACGCTACCTAAATTTTTTCGCGATCATTGGGGAGTTCTAACTCGAATAAAATACTTCAAGTTCTGAAAAAAATTGCAAACAATTTTCCAAACAAAACGTATTATTTGCAAATATGTTTAGAAAACAAAGCGAAAATTATATCGCTAATGTTATTCGTCACGTCTGAAGCAACATATACTTATTTTGCTTACTCTATTTTATAAAGTATATAAAACATAATTCTTCAGCTTCTTAAACCCTATACTTGTTATATTTCAGGTTTACAAACCTACAACATTGTTTTCTGGGCATTCAGTAAGTTATAAGTAACGCTAATTTCTTAGGTAAAAATTGTACTGCGCATTATACTAAAATCTCTACCTCAGATTTGTGTATAAGATAAGTAACATTCTGAGGGATATGATATGTCATTTCTCCTGAAGCGCTTCCGCAGAGATTGTGCTGTCGATACCCGGTCGAGCATTGGCGGCGAAATTCTCTAATGACGAGCGTTGATTGAAAATCAACTGCACCGTCAGTTGTCAGCAGTTTTAAGCCTTAAACACCTAATGTAACGTACATACCCCATTGTTTCTTAAATGTATTCAATTTTGGATATAATTATTCAACGAAATGTGTTATATGCACAATCGCGTGCATGGAATTGTGCCGATATAATGCGCAGTGGTTTATGTTCGTAAGGAAATATTAAACCTCCTCTGTCAGGCCCTTTCCCCAACCCTCGCTTGGTTCTAGCACTCAAATGTATGTTTTACTCTGAGGCAGTGTTATTAATACTTAAATGATTTCAGTCAAATTATATAATATATTTCAATAACAACCCGCCTTGAAGCAATATGTGTATGTAACAATATATAAAAAGTGTATATTACAGTCATTGTATATGTTTATATTATTGTATACATGTGTAATAATGTTATGTGAATGTATTACGTAATTTAATAATGTAGAAGCTGTGAGAATAATAGGTTAAAGTTGCTAACAATGAGGAAGAAAGTTAATAATGCTACTAGTCATTATTGGAGCAACAATAATGTAAATTTTGTGACAGTTTATAAAATAGCCAGAAAAAGCTTTAGTTAAATGAAGGTATTCTATTGGACTAGGATTAGCCAATCAGGGACTTGAAATACCTAAATTTACAAGTTTAGGCGGTAGAAATCAAGTCAGTTGCTTGTAGATAGCGCTCGTAACTGGACGCGTTGCTAGTAGACAGTGTTCCTAACCGGACGCGAGATGTATCCTCGAGAAATTTAATACGTATTAGTGTGAGACAAAAATAGTTTGTGTTGAAAAGTGCATGTAATTAACAACAGAATCTCACAGCTCTCTATATCAGTGAAGCGTTATTTAAATCGTGTCAAGCATTAATAAATGGAGTGAAGAAAAACTTAAAATCTGTGGAAGCCTAGATTCTTCAGTCGCACCACCTCCCTGCTAAGACATTCATGTCTCTAAAAAAAAATATAAATACTGACGCAGCGAGGCAAACATAAATATATAATATTTAAAGAAACAGTAAAAATTACAAAGTTAATATTTTATAAACTTTTTTTTTAGACGAAGGCTACTGGAAACATTTTACCATACTTGCGGTTGCAACTACTTTAAGTTCGGCTCCCCAAAAGTCGAAATATAATACATCATCTTCAAACTGACTTTCCATACGCAGCAGCAACAATACCTACTTCAAATTGGCTCCCAAAGCGTGGTGCAAACTACAATACAACTATCGTCTTCAACTCTCGCCTTTTCCTTCACCCTGTGTCTGAAGCCGACCTGTCTTCAAAGGTTAATCTTTGAGTGCCAGAATTTCGACATCAAACCAATATACGAGACGGACTCATCCAGAGACCGTCGTTGCGAGGCATGCCTTCCAGCCACTCAAGTGAAATGCCTCCATACTCCACCCCTTTAGCCGCTCACCGAGATCTAACCTTTGTTCATAGGCTAATGCGTGTGTGTCTGACTTTAATTCGGCTCACCCAGGGCTTGAATGGTAAGTACATTCTGCCAACATGAAATAAAGAAAAACAATATAGGAAGCCAAAAGCATCGGCACGTTTTCGTGCACTCAACTGCACTCTAACGTGTTTTATTTTTAAATTTTCATCAACTGACTGGTACTGGTTTAAGGTTTATTTGAAAATATTACTCGTCAAATGCTTTTATATATATTTAAGGCAGTGCGGTTTTGTGACAGTTTTTAAGGCAATGTAGTGGTGAGCTTTTGCATAAAACCACAACACAATAAACTTGTTACAGCCGTGTGGTGCTTTTAATTTTTAATTTCAATATATTCATAACTACATCCAGCTAAATAGTTCAATTCAGAATGAATACTCGACATCTATAATTCTCGAGTTAAAAGACTAGCTCGTATACACACCTGCATAGTGAATCTCGAAACCTGGACCTAAGACTATGACGTAACGAGTAGAACTGGTATAACGTAACCTGGTTACTTGTTCCTATTATGAATATTGGGGCGTTACACAATGAATGGCGAAGACCCATATAATTATCGAACAAAAATTACTATAAATTGAAAAAGAAAAACAGTAGTTTGTAGCACGTGAATCAGATTTCTATTTGTAGATATTTTATTGCACTTTTATACTTATGCTGTCTTGTAGTAGCGTGTATTATTGTATTGCAACCCATAAATCATTGGTACGTTCAAGATGTACGAAAATGGCAAAATATTTCTATAAACACACAATAACAAATACTTTGTTTGATTTGTTCTGTTTTTAAAAGCGTAAGGTTTATATATATTTTTAGCTATTTGTAACGTTTTCATTACTTTTTATGTATGGATGCTGTTTAACTGCTGTGGTTCTTAGCGTCTCTTTCTATATTAGACGTGAAAGCACGGAAATTTTACTCAGAGGCTTCTTTATTAGGTTTGAGGTTCTTTTACGCGTCGTAAATCTACGACACGGGCCCATCTGCTTTACTTCCCTTCCGAAGGAAGCATGCTAAGGATTTTTACGCCCGAAAAAAATCCATTGCTCTCCACCGGTTTTGAACCCTCGACCTTGTAAACTAGAGGAGCATGGTAATCACTAGACCACGGAGAACGACATAACGTTAGTTAATAATGATAATGATAATAATAATAATAATAATAATAATAATAATAATAATAATGTCGCCTTACTATTATAAGATTAGTATTGTAACCGTTTATTCTTTCTTAATATTATGATTATTAGAAAAATTTAGTGACTATACCTATTATTATTATTATTATTATTATTATTATTATTATTATTATTATTATTAGATTACCATTGTTTTCGCTATTATTATTATTATTATTACTAGTATTTATTATAACTATGATTGCTATCAGTGATTAGATGTAGCGAAATTGTTGTTTTTATGAAGTTGTTAAAATTTGCACACAAATCAGTGCAAAACTGAAATGTAAGGAATAAATTTCACGTGGAAAAATTTAAACTGAGAAAAAAAACAACAGAAACGGCCCAGTGGGTTTAAAAAGGGAGAGCACGAGGCATTTGAATATGTCGTTGGCATCTTAAAAATGTTGGATCTTGAACATGTTTGACAAAAATGAGTCACAGGTGTCTATAGAATATTTATATTGTATAATTAAAAAATCTAAAATTTTATCTTTTTCACCTGAAAACTCGGTCCCAGTATCCCTTACTATTTATAAACGCCAGAGATTCAAATTATGATTGTCAGTTGTTATTTAATAAGCAGTACTAGTGCTACTTAATATATATGCTATATTCCTTATAAAAATATAAATCTATAACCTATGCACTATTAATCCTTCCTATGTTATTCAGGAGCAACAGGTTGAAAGTAAAGAAAGCTATTGAGCGCCTCACACTAGCAGACTTCGGGCAGGTAGAGAGAGCGCGTCTCGTAAGCAAGGAGTTAGTGAAAAACTCTCCTAACGGGAAGACCGAGTGTGCAGAACGGGTCGAAAAGGTAGTTTATTTAATCACTGGCGCACAGTACTCAGTTCATATCTGTTTTAAATCTTAGAACCTTTCCCCAGGATTTTCCAACACGCTAATAGGAGAATGTGCCTGACAAACCTAAGAACTCCAGAAATTATCTACTAGAATTGATTGGTATATTTTTTAAAATAAAATGTTTAATTTAAGTACTGCTTATAGAGAAAGGAAACCTGTATTCTAATCAGGAATTCCATATAAAAATTTCCAACTAATACGCGTTTTTTTTTTATCTCTTTAACCCCATAAAAATCTGTTAGAAAAGCCTAATTACAAAGCATTTATCAAGTTTCGTATTAAGTTGGGCATCTATAAGAATGCAAGGGAATGGAAATTCTTGAATTCATCCTTTAGTTGCAAAATTATTCGTTATTGTTTGTCTCAACGATGGCTATTAACAATTTTAGTTAACATGTGATATATGCCAGAAGTCCTCTTAACAATTAATTTTGTGCAAACAGATTTCAACACTTTCTCATTTTTAAAACATGTTAGTAACTAAGAAACCGGTAGAGAAAAAAATTTACTGAAAGAAATATTTGCGAATCAAATAGACTTTGAGCCTTCCTGTTCTGTGTTTTAAGTTTTTTGTGTTAAAAATCTTCCATCTGTTTTCGACCTAAGTTCATTCCTTAGAATGATTGTCATGCAATAAGTTTCCTTTTACCAGCCTTGCATGTAACAAATTCACTATTGGCTAGCATGAAACTTAGACAAACATATATCGCCATTAAACTGAAATGAAAATCATATTTTTCATATAAATATTCGAAATAAAGATAATTTTAAAAGTGAAAATGTAGAAGGAAATATTTGTTGCATCATAATTTCACAACTTATTATTTCATTAATTGCTCGTAGCTTTCCTTATATTTGTGTAATAATCACAATAATTTAATTAAGATACACTAATCATTTGGTGAGTAGGGAATCTTGAACTCGAAATTGAAAAGAAAAATGTGAGTATTTTCAGAAGTAATAACACAGCTCAAAATATTTAGTATACAGCCTTTATTTTATATTATTATCATGCTGTGCTCAAAATGTAGTATTCATCGCTTGAAGTATAATTAATTTCTTGTTACTCGCAGATCTATTTCACCAAATACATAAGTGGATATCTGCAGCCAAATACAATCAATATTTTGCCATCATATAAGGACAAAAGGTGCCTCTTTTTACCTTATCTAAATACATTTATAATGTTCTGAAGTAGTGTTAACAAGAAAAGTGCACATAAAAAATTGCAAATATTTTCTTCAGCATTAAATCGTTTTCTAATTCGAAATTTACACAGGTTGCATTAGTTTTTCTGCCTGTTTGTTTGAAGTATTAAAAGTATTGCCATTTAGAAGGTAATAGTTATAAATAATGTTTATGGATCTCCATCACATATTTATATTGAAATATCATTTTAATGAAATATTGATTCTTTTCTGATTTTCACCTCAGGATTTTCAACTTCTCTTCTTACTCTCTAATAACCTAATGAAAACTAACAATTAAATAGAAGAAACTGTCTTGAAAATATATGTAAAACTTGTGTATAACAAAAGCACTGGATAAATCTTGAGTACTATGTCAAAGATTTTAATGCTTTAAAAGAAAAAAAAAACGTGATTTATTTTTTCGACATACTTGAACAATCTTTGCATTGCGTTTTTCACATTCAAATGGCTAAAATACTATATAATAAATATATCAAACATTTCCAAATTTTTAGTGAAAATAGGAAAATACAGAGCTTGTTCACTACTTAATATCTGCTGGGAATTATCGAGTGATTCCTTTTTTATTCTTGTGCTCAAGATGGAACATAAGGACCTAACGTGTAGCCTCCTGTAGCTCTCCTTAGTTTTATGTTTATATCTCTTATACTAATAAAATTAGAATATGTAGCGGATGGCATAGCAAGATCAATCTTCCAAATGGCAAATAAATTCAATCCGTTGTGTCAGCTAACATTTTGGTTACTATATAATTTAATGTTAATCCATACTGCAATAATAATAGTAATAATAATAACAATGAAAACATATTCAACTCAATTCTTAGTCACAATTAGCCTATAACGCGTACCAAATATTTCCAATATTAAACGAGTTTATTCTTATTTATGTAACAAAAGTACAACAAATGTTGCGTTAAATAGGATAGAAATCCGTATAATTGCGTATTATTAAAGTTCACATACACTAAGGGTTAGAAAGAAGCAACTCTCCCAAAAAATTAGATTTTGTAGCCAAAAATTGACTTTCCTTTTTTTTGTTGCTGAATAAATATGGCTCTTAAATGGATTTTAAGTAATTAAAATCAGTTTATGTGTATCATAACTTTGGAGACTCTACAAATAGTACCGTGTTTTAAATCACAGTTACGTTTACTAAATGTAGAACAGGGATGCATATATGGAACTATAATTCGCTTTACTACAACCATAAGAGAGAGATGGATTTATTTCTTTTGCGTATATACAAATGTAGCATACATTAGTGTTATACTACTCTAAGTACCTATCCCACCGTCTCTTCCAACGCGCAAGATGCCTCTTCCAGCAGCGGCGACTCGCTGGCTTTGCGTACAATTTATTCCTACGGCTTGATAAACACACCCGGAAATTCGGTACAGTTACAAGTGTGTAAGGGACATACTGAGAAGCTAGCCAGGGGTTTCCAACGCATTGCAGATTCCTGTACAATTTCTTCCTGTTACTAGAAACTACGAGGCGTGTTCCTAAAGTTAGTACCGATAATTTTTTAAAAATAAAGAACATTATTTTCCAAATACTTTATCATTCGTTACCTTACACTTACACTACTTCTCCACATAGTCACCGCCGTTATTCAGGCGCCTATCGTAACGGGAAACCAGTTTTTGTATGCAATCGTCAAAGAATGATGCCGCCTGTGTTGAAAGTAAACTCTGCACTTCTTGTTTCACAACATCATGGTCGTTGAAATGTTTTCTACCAAGGAATTTCTTCAGATGAAAATCACTTGGTGCTAAATCCGGACTGTAGGGAGGGTGGTCGAATTGTTCCCAATCAAATGATGCGATAAGAGCTTGAGTTTATTTGGCTGTGAGTGTAGCATTGTCACTCATTATTGTTTACCCATAAACCTCACACAATTGGCGATGAATGTTTGCTGGCGTAACATTTCTCGCATTCATAAAGCGAATCATTGACCTGACTTCGCAGTAGGCGGATCGTTCGATTGTTTTGAATATTTCTAAACTCTCCAACAACAGGAAAACACAAAGTGGCGATCGTTCACAGCTGCATCTGTCTTCCTAATAAATGGAGGAAGTGATCACGCATGATCAAAATCGCGACTGCAGCGCTGGAGTTGCAAAATATTAAAACGGCACTCACTTTAAAAACACGCCTCGTAGTGGGTTCCACCCTAACGACTGCATTAATTGTAATGCAGGAAATTTTGGAATGGTTGTATTTTTAAAGAATACAAGTAACTGTAAAGGTAGAATCAGGCTGAGAAATTAAATGTGAAGTAGTTTGTTGGTTCACGTATGGAAAGCCAATTTGAAGATTATTATATTTCAACTGTTGGGGAGCCGATCTTGAAATAGTTGCAACCGCACGTATGGTACACGGTAGCCTTCGTCCCAAATTTAAAAATATTAAATTTTGTAATTTGACTGTTTCTTTAAATAGTATATATTTATGTTTGCCTCGGCTACATCAGTATTTATTTTTAGAGACATGAATGTCTTAGCAGGGGATGGTGCGACTGAAGAATGTAGGCTTACACAGATTATAATTTTTAATTCACTCCTTTTTGTTAATTCTTGACACAATTTAAATAACACTACATTGATATAGAGGGCTGTGAGATTCTTTTATTAATTAATTACTTGCAGTTTTTAACACATAAAACTATTTTCGTCTCACACAAATACGTATTAAATTTCTCGAGGACACATCTCGCGTCCGGTTAGAAACACTGTCTACAACCAACGCGTCCAGTTATGAGCACTGTCTACAAGAAAATGACTTGATTTCTAGCGCCTGAATCTGTAAATTTCTGTATTTCAAGGCTCTGATTGGCTATTCTTAATCCAATAGAATACTTTTATTTAACTAATGCTTTTTCTGGTTGTTGATTGGCTATTTTATAAACTGTCATAAAAATTACATTATTGCTTCCAAGAATTACAAGTAGTATTGTTAAACTTTCAAATTCATTATTGCCTCAAGGTTACCTCATTGTTAGCAACTTTTAACCTATTATTCGCACAGCTCCTACATTATTAAATTACGTAATACATTCAGATAACATGTATATAATAATATAAACATTTACAATGACTGTAATATACACTTTTTATATATTTTTACATACACATATTGCTTTAATGCGCGGGCTGTTATTGAATATAATATAATTAGGCTGAAATCATTTAAGTGTTAAAATACTGCCTCAAATGTCGCACCCGGGATTTGAACCACGGATCTTCCGGTTACCGCACCACTGCTGTAACCAACTGATCTGCATGGCGAAATGCCAGTATGACAGTAAATTACCCAACTGACTAGCATTTTTTCCGGTAAATCAAGGATGTTCTCAAATTTATTTTCAGAGAACGTACCCCAATGACGATTTCCATTCTCATAAGTACTTTTAAGTCCCGGACATAATCAAACACTATTAAGTCAATAAATTATCATCTATAAAAATGTTGAAGTAAAGTTTCTCTTTTCTAATATAATTTTTTCTCACTAATTATCTGGGGCTACCACCAATATCGTATGTAGGCCATGGGATACTTTTTTGGTCTAGTTAAGCTTACAAGTATTAAGGAATGGGATATTTATCAGTCTTTTATGGATGTTTTACTATAATACCTAGTCTGAAAGCTTCACATGCTTGCTCAGGTATCTTTATTTAACAGTTACGTTTGGCTTAAGATAGCAGTCAAAGTTATTTCTGAAAAAGCTTGTAGTGAACAGCACGCAGTGCGTAAAAAGTATTTTCTACATTGAAAATAAGGATTTTAAATGCTCTGTTACAAATGAAATTTCGCTTAAAAATGAGAAATTCCATTATTTCTCAGTTTTGTTCTAATTTTCCAATCACTTAACCTACGCACACGTATAATGATGGTTAGAAATCTGAAAAAATGTTTATTATTTAACACAAATATATGTCAGAAATGGTTTCAGTGTTTCAACAGACCCCAAAGAGTCAGCTACTATATATAGGTTGTTAGTATTATTATTATTATTATTATTATTATTATTATTATTATTATTATTAATATTCCTTTTGTATACTTTCCAATGTATTCTAGCTCCCTTAGCCTTATTTAAAAATATAATAGCCGATATTATCCCAGTCTACATACTTACAGACAACCTATTGTTTTTCACAGAAGTTGGAGAATAAATTTCAGGAGTTTCTATACTTTCTTTACTATAATTCTGTGGAAACAAAAGAAAAATTAAATTGAGATTTATTTATGTACGCATGTTAAATATTATGGTCCCTAGCGCCCCATTCTATATTAGGCGTGAAAGTCTGGAAATTTTGCTCTCAGAGGCATATTTATCAGACTTGATGTTCTTTTACGTGCCGTAAATCTACGACACGGGACCACCGGCTTTACTTCCCTTCCGAAGAAAGCCTTACTAAGCCTCGGGAATCAGAGGCTAGCATTGTACCACTAGACCACGGAGGACGGCTGCGGAAACGTCTTCATATAGCTGCTTTGATAACATTTGTGAAATTCAAAGTGTCACGTAACAATTTTAGAGACCCTTACCATGAATAAGCATTATGCCTTCCAAATTTAAACTGAGTTTTCTCCGTTTTAGGTTTTTAGACATCCACCAAACCTAAAATGCTCGTTACTATTACGAGTAATTTTCATGTTATCACCCTAATTATTATCTACCATCTGAAACCGGGTTCTTTGTGTTTACTAAGATGCATGTTATTCTTTCCTGAGTCTGGAAGTTCATACATGTGCCTACGATTTTAAAAAAGGATTAAAAATGTAGGAAAAGAAAGTAAAATTTAAAATATGCTGCCCGTGTGGTATTTATTTAAAGTACATTTCTTTAGCCATGTAATCATTGCAGAAAATACTTCATGTTAGAAATGAAAATAGCATTGTAACGAGCATTTTTGGAAAAGTCCTGTAAATTTCTTTAAAACACCACAATTTGGAAATCCTTTACTTACTAACAATAAATTCCGTATGAATAATTAGCTCTCAAACTCTTAAATCAGTATGTTGTAAACTGTATTTGTTTTAGCTTATTCGTTATTTATTTAAGTTATAAAATGAATGAGATACTAGACATACTAAGTTGTTCCCTGATGACGTTCATATTTATTTAATGTTATTCAGTTAAGTTATTATATTACATAACCAACATAATCATTTATTTAGTGTTAACGTAGAAGAATTTCTTTTACGTTACAGTTCTGTTAACAAGTATACGATTTAGTAATTATAAAGTTGTTTCTTTTACACGTAACACATTTATATAAATACATTATTATGCATAAACAGCACTCTAGCATAAACAGCATAAACAGCTAGCTTCCTTCTCACTAGTAAGTACAATATACACAGCTTGCTTGGAAATAAACCGTTGGTGTTTCACGAAACCGGTAAAGTAGCTAAGTTGTTACGTTGGTATTGTAACGCAATATAAGGTGAAAATTCCTTCCACGTACAGTTCAGAAATTCTATAACTTTCACTACTCACTCTCCTCTGAATTATTCTTACATATATTCTTTTTCTATCTCTTGTTAACCAGATAAGCTTTCAGTACGCAATTCGTTGAAGGTGTAAGAATCATACAGTAGGATAAAGCAATAGCCATATTTCTAAAACGCAGCTCGCTATGTGATGGCTTTGCATGATCTCGAGAAAAAACTAGTAGCGACTTACCACTTGAAAATATGTGTAGATATTTAAAAATACATAACAATAATAAACAATATCTCGGAAGGTTAAGGTTTTATTTGACACAAATTGTGGATTAAACGATATCTACATATTTTTCCTAGTAGTATTTTTACGCGCCTCTCCGTATCGTCCTCTAGTTCCCGAGGTCGCGGGTTCAAACCCTGCGGAGGGGATGGATTTTTTTGGGCGTAAAAATCCTTAGCATGGGTTTCTTCGGAAGGGTAAATTTACGGCAGGGAAAAGAACCTCAAGCCTGATAAAGAGGCCTCCTAGCAAAATTTCCGGTCTTTCACACTCAATATAGAATGGCACGATAACAACCATAGCATTTAAAGAGGCTTTAAATAAAACTCTAATTTAATTTAATTTAATTTAGTAAGATTTTGTCTACCTCTTGACGTTTACTAATTTGCAAAGGTCATTGAATAATGAAAAGAACTTCAAGCTATTTCAAGAAAATTCAAGATGTATATTTAATTTCTCATACAAATATATTAAATATATTGGGTTATAATCAAAATCGTTAGAGAAATTTTTGAGGAAATAAAAGAAATGTTTAGGCATAGAGGCTAACTTGGTGTGTGAGGATTTTCTTAAAGGTCCTCTTGTCTCATGCGTGCAAGACGATTTTAAAATACCAGGTTTGGTATGTAACTGACTTTCTTTTTTAGTTATGTTGTTGAGTTTCATTAGGTTCAGAAGGCCTCAAAATATATATTTCCAGGTAAATATTGACATGTAATTTTTACTGGAGTACACAACTTCCTGTATTTATTGTAATTATTGAATATTTACGGAATGGAAAACCCTTCTTTCGAAAAGACTTAATTTTCTCATGGGTTGAGTAATTGCAGTATGATAAATTTCTAAAACGAAAGAAGTAAACATTTCACTGCTATGTTCGTTATTAGACACGAAACACCAGATGTAGGCTGTCTCTCATATTGCACCACTCTAACAGCAATTGAAATTCACGGCTACCAAAAGCCAGAGATGGGCGTAAAGCAACTAAACGGATCATATTAATCACAGTCCCTCATTACGGTAACGCACATAAAGGTAAATTTATAACAAACATTCTCTATATATTAACTAGTATAGGCGCATCTACAATTTCGCTACAGCAATGCGAGACTACACAAAACGCTGCCTTTCATTCGAGGCAAACGATAAGCTATATACATCAAACAATTGCATACATCGACAGATTATAAAACATGCCCTTACCAGCGGGAAGTGAATCACTTAAACTATTTTTTTCATATACTCCTTACAAATAAGCTAAGAAATATAAATATAAATACATATTTTGAAGGTGAATATTATATTCTGGATATATTTTATTACCTTCATTTTAGAAATAAAGCTCGTCTGCTTAAGAAAAAAAATATACACGCTATTTTAAATTTCAATTATAACGATATATAGACACAGATTGCTATTATTCATGTGATAATAGACAAAAATAGTAAATTTATCACTTCTTAATATTAACAGGTCTATGTGTATTTTTGCCTTAAGGACAAATAAGGATAGATCATTTACAGCACCCACTTTTCAAAAGTAGTTTTTTTCACTCTTATTAAGCTATTTTTGTTTAACAACACTCCGTATTGAACTTAGTCCAAATTTGTAGAAAATATCAATTTAGCTAATTTTATTCAATACAATTTGAACAGAGAACTAAGTTTGTGGTCCTACGTACCTAACTAATTTTCACAAAATTAAAATGGAGTCTTGGGTGAACTATTAAACGTTTAAATTTCCCACAGTATTTCTCAAATAAGTTATATACAACTAAAGTAACCTTTTTGTAACATTGAAACTTTTACAAAAAAATAATAAAGTATAGAAGACCTTCAATTTCATAAAAACTAACGTGTATTAAGATCCCAAATCCAAAACTATACTCGGTATAAGGAAAATGAGCTTTAGGCCTCTTCATCCACTTCAAAGAGAAAATAAAGTTTTAAAATTTCATTCACTATTTGCACACACTTGCACACGTCTATTTACACATCACATTAAAGAGCAAAAATGTAATAGAATCCTGACATTACATAATTAGAGGATTTTTCTATGAAAATGTATAAACAAAAAATAGTGGTTAGTTTAAAAAATGAAGTATTGAGTGGCCCTAAGAGAAAATTTGTATCTGTAATTAGAATTCATTGCAGAAAATTAAAGAGTAGAAAGACAGAACCAGACTAAGCATTTTGAGGTTAGGTTGTAGATGCAGTATAACAGCAGGAGCGTTACATGAACCTAATTGAAATCTGACTAAATAAAACATGCGCATACTGTACTGAATAAGACGAGCGTTCGGTATTACCGTACTGTCCAATAGTCTTCACAACACAAACGCGGAATTAAACCTAGTGGCACTGACTAATACTGTACAAGAGTGTTTTGTTTACATCTGATTCGCCACGTTTCACAATCGGGGACACTAACACAATGGATTTAATGTTGATGCACGTGGCGCAGTAAAAGCTTCTGCGATCTCTTGTTCCTACCCTCTATATGCTTATTTGGTAGACTTTCTACTCTACAACATTCTGCATCCAGTATATAGAAATTTATAACAGAAATAAATTTTCATTAATCCACTGAAGCAATGTATCTGACTAAAGTGTGAATAGTGCTTATTCATATTTAATAGAAAAGAAGCAAGAGATGGAAGCATTTAAGTAGATAGCAAAATCGCATACTTATTTTTATTATGGGCCAACTGTAAGTAACACAAGTAAAATAAATATTTTATAAGTGGAAGTAAATTATTGCTGCATTTGAAGTAGTTTTCTGTTACATTATAAATACTCGCGTGTGTTAATCAACGTGTTACCTAATACCTATACAAAACGAATATCACGAAATTGCATTCTCTCCATAGGCTTGCCATTTATCGTACCGCATGGTAGAAAAAGGCCATAAGTCGCTAGAGAATACCTTTTGTGCACGCTCACAGGATATTCTGTAGTAGTTACCTCTACATAGCTATTTCCTACGGGAGAAGCTATTAATATAAAGGTTATTTCACCACCCACTTTGGGTTAAATCACGATCCAGTTTTCCTTAGAGGTCATTTAAAAGTATGAAACATCAGCTTGGTGACATGAAGATTTTAAGTATTTCAGTGTAGGACAGCTTCAAATATAATGCAATGAATATTTTCAAAGCGGTTAATGCTGCTAGAAAACTTAGCTAATGCAAATTGAATTCTACATTGTATTTGTCTATCTTTTAGGTTATTAAACTTTACAGGCTACTCATTGGAAATATATATTTAATTCGTGATAAAATTTGTAGAAAATTAACCACAGTCGTTACAGTTCAAGTTTGTTCTTACATATCCATAGATTTAGGTGCTATTTAATCATTTAAACTAAATAGCAATACAAATCGTTATGCTTAAAAGTTATTGTTTCAAGCAAATTTCCCAAACTGAGCAAGATTCTTTAGGAGAATGAGCGTTTCCAGTTTTTATAGAATATGTATAGATTTCTCTTACATTAACGAGTATTATGTTACATATAATTTACAATAATAGTACTTCTGGTGTAAAAATTAATAGCGCTCCTAATATTATTTGTATGGAATCTATGTAATGTTCTCGAATTTCCACTTTCCTACAGACTTATAGAATATTACAATGTACGAGGCATGTGTTACAAACAGACCACTTCTTGTGATTCTTTACTTCCTTTAACATTTGTTGCAGCCAATCCGAAAGATGCATCATTCCTGTGTTGACTTCTGCCATATTTATAATTCGAATTGTAAATCATATCAAGTGTCGTTGGTCAGTATTTACTTTAAAGATGATTGTAACATAATTGGCACGTTCCAGTTCTCTTCGGCGCATATTCGCCACCACATATATTTGCTTATGCTGTAGCTGTGTTATTTCTCAAAATAATGCTTAAAATAATCACTGCAATATATGAATACTTTCCTTAATATGATAGTTGCATTTGACAGGAATTTGCCACATTATTAAATTCATTTAAACAATTGGATAGGTGAGCCATTCATTTTTTAATTTCCTGAAAAATTAAATGCAGAACTTCAATGTCTCTGGAAACAGTTGTTTGGTGTACGAGAATTCTACAAGCTCCTGGGCTGTGACAGTCTTATATCAGTAGATTCAAAGCCATGTAAAACGTAACGATAGTTACTGATGCGTCAAAACCGTCACTATGATTGTTACTATTACTTGATTAAATTCATTTTTCGAGGGTTCTGCTACAAGCAGTCTTAGTAGCTTGGAGTGAGGATTGCCCCCTGCGGTCACTCTTGAGGCTTCTAGTGACCTTAGCGTCGCTGGTAAAATAGCTCGGATTTCAAACCTTGTGCGTCATGGATCATTTCAACTAATTTTAAATATTCCCCATAATATAAAAGATATATTGTAAGAAAATCTTAAGTTTCTGAAAATTGTCGAAAGCATTTCGCTTGTCCAATGTGTCTTATATATGGTGTCTTAACTATGATGATATCCGAAACGAATTACCAAGTACTACTGTTTCAAATATTTTGCAAGTAATTCCTCAGAGTTTAAACACTGTAGTTTTATACTTGGAACAACAGGAAACATTTATATTTTTGTCATTAGTAAATACGTTGAAAAGAGTCTTTTAAATCTTTCAAATGATCCGCAGTGCATAAATATGTTTCCTTTTCTTTCTTTTTTCATTAGTTAGCGCTCGTTGAATGACCTTTCCAGAAAAGTTGAAGGTTAACAGATATGTCTTAAGACATTTTCTTTGTTAAAGGCATAAAGTTGAAGTACGGGAAGAACAAGAACATAAGGATCTTCTCTTATCACCTCGACAAACATCAATACCATCATAATTGCCACGGCTAACCACATCACTGTTGCAATTCATCTTCTGTAGAAACCGAATGGCTCCGGATTACGAATTTTTGCAATAAGCTCTTGAAAACTAATGACATCCAGAAATAAATAATACCGGCTCAGGATGTTCTTCACCTGATCCACGTTCATTAACTTCGAACAAAACAGGTACACCAGATAAAATGTGGCAAACCTTAGTGGCATCCTATTTCCCTACATCAATATATATTTTAGGATAATATGCGTTGTTTAACCCTAGAACGGGAAGTATTACTAAATTTGTTAAGTTTCTAACAATGTACCATTATACAAAAGTTAATAAAACAAAATTTCAGTCTGTGCATTTATGAAAAATTCCTAAGTATGCATTATAGTCATAGTTACCAGTAAAAAAACCTCCAAGGTGGTGATGGTCAGCTTAACTGTTTGGTGATCAGAAATTATGAACTGGCGTTTCACCTCACATGAGATACTGTATAATTCATATTCAAGAAGATACTGTAGTGCTATAAAAGCAGAATTCAGTTCTATTAAAAGTGTAATATTATAAATAAATCCTTATATTTATGAATGTTTATCATTTTAGTTTTATATGAAATGCATTTCGCGGAGTTTCATCCTAAGAACACTTGAGGGTACCTGTGCCTTAAAATTAAAGTCTAGAAATGTAAAACTCCTTTGTAATAGCGGAGTACAATGCTGGAGTGCCCCGCCCCCTTTGTCCAGCATTTTCATATCATATCACTGTAATTAGTTGAAAATTAGCAGTAAATGCAACTTTAAGGAATAAATAAATAGTTTAGCTAGAGAGCTCTGCACTAAAGTGCCTTTCTGAATGTTTTTGGGAAATGCGTATACCAATGAAGCCATTACACCAGATTTTTAGTTATATGCATTTATATAGTGCAACATTTAGCGATTTAATTTCCATACATACAAAACTAATTTCATAATCGAGTACACGTTATGTTTAACGAAATGTTCTTGATCACAAAATCTTATTATCAAAAGCATTCTACCAGTAGAAGGAGTAATGAAAATAGGGAAGGCTAAAATAGGCAATCAAATTCCGGAATATTTCCTAATTTATATATATATATATATATATATATATATATATTTCAGCTGTATATATTAGAAGAGGTAATCGATTTTTTTATCCTGACACTACGTGAACACTTCGGACGATTTCAATTGAAGGCAACACACCATAATTGTATGTCTGGTATATTGCAAATACAAAAAATTAAAAGCCGAATTACTTATTTCAGCACTTATTTATTGCGATTATTTAAATCGAAAGTATTTCCGCTCTCTATCCGGTTATCTCTAAGTTTATATAATGTTAAAACTAATTAACGCAAGATTATCACTCGAATAGATTGTTAAAGTCCTCTACCTAAAATCCAGTATTGCGTATGCAGTAGTGAAATTTCAATATTGGTAATAGTGTCAAATATTCTCTATCGAAGAAGGATTATCATCTCCCGCCCGCAATTTGCAAATATACATATATATTTTTTCACATTTTTTACCTTCAAAGCCCCAGCAGTTGTCTGAAATTGTGTTGTGTTTCATCCAGATTATTTTATCTTTGTAAACTAGGGAACCTAATAAATAAAATTCATGATACTTCATTAGTTTTGGTATTTATAAATTATAGTGAAGAAAATACTAAGAAATATTAAGTAGGTGTGTTTGTTTATTGGATATAAAATATAGTTTCATTAAATGTTCTTACTTCTGACTCTATCTAAATTGCAAAACGAAATTTTAAAAATATTATTTAAAAGTATGGGTGTTATAGCAATTATAAGAAGGTTTATAAATTTGATTTTCAATGTATTGTAAGTTACTTATAAAATGTTTTCAAATATTTTCATCTCAAAGGTCTAATGTCTTGTTTTGTATCATATAAAAGCTGCGACTGTTCACTATGTAGCAGATTTTATTCGTTTTGACTTTAGTACAGGTTCATTTGCAATTTATCTTATTTTTTGTAAGTAAGTTAATATTCTGTGTAAAGAAGACCAAGGAATATAATGTTATGACTATACGACAGCTAAAAATGGAACCAGTAGTTGATATTTTTCAGAACTAATCGTTATACTTAATAATTTGCTGTAGCTATTCTTTGTCACCTCCGTAGCATTAACCAGAAAATAATTTTTTTTCGTTCGAAACGTTAGCCATTTGTAATCGCATTTGAAGATTTGGGTTAGAGAGGATATGAGAATTTATTAATTCTGATATTATCTTTATAATTTATAATAAACAAGAAAATAAATTGTTTATACATAAATTCAGACATTGTTATTTAAAAAAAATTAGCATAAAATTGTTTTGACAGACTTTTACAAACTTCTCAGCCCACGTCTAAAACTCGACACTGCGACCGGCTTATTATCTTTGGGGGCTAAAGTTTGTAGTGTCTTATGTTTCCTATTTATGCTTTTAGCTACCTCTTCAAATAAATTGACAGTTATCTTTATTGATGTTACTGCACGCTCTAAATTTCTATATATCCTGACTTCTATCTTTTGAGCTATAATATATAATAATCGGTCTCTACACTTAAATTTGCATTAGCAACTAGAAGAAAGTTATTGGAAGAGTATTATATTATGACAGTCTTCAGTTCTTGCAATGTACAATTGAGTTGGTTTTATTACTAGCGGTAATTTGCCGAAACTCATAAGTGTGTTATGCATTTAATAAAAATCTAGTGGTTACAAATTATTCTTACGGAAGTTATTTTCCTATTTACTTCATTTTAATTGAGATAAACCTTTGCAGAAATAGCCGCATTAAACATTTCATTACAGATACAAAGGGTATAGGCATAGTTAAATGTTTAAGAACTGGACGCTATATGCTGACCTTAAAACTCCATACGTTTTCCATGCAGTCGCGAGAAACAGGGGAAATCGGCAGGACTTTAAAAGAACGCCTAAGTATTGAACAATAATTCGAACTATTAATAACGAATATCTTGGAAATAACTTATGCCACAAAAAGGTTATTTGAAATAAATTGTATGTTTTCGTCTATCGTTTAACGTTTACCATTATACAAAATTACACAAAATTACTTCTGCATGAAGAGGACTTCAGAAGCTATTTTTAGAAAATTCAAGATATACATTTTATTTGCCATACAAATAGCTTTAATGTATGCTATTTTAAACAAAATTTTAGAAAATAAAAAATTTCGAAAATCTTCCATGTAAAAAGTAGTTTGCAATGGGGGAATTTTCTTGAAAATCTTCATGTCGCATCTTTGAAAGGTACTGAACTTAATTACTAAGTTTGGTGTATGTCCGACTTTTCGTTTTTTGATTATGTTGTTCACAGACACACATACACATGTTTTTCTAAATTTTTTAAACAGGGGGTCTCAAAACGCGTATTTCCTTTGAAGTCTCGGTATCAAATATTTGGGTGGAATGCTATACCTTCTCTACCTAATAGGTTCGCGGTAGAGAAAGGAACTAATGCCATCAACAGATTTTTCACAAATTAATTTATATTTATTTCCATGGGATACGATGTTGCTCAACGAAAAACTGGCTTGTTCCTTAGCTCTAGTATTCTATCAAAGGTAGTCCCACGATTCAATAGATTTCCGAGTGGGAAGCAGGCGCAAATTTATCTGTGAAGCTCATAACCTCGAATGGGGTTTATTAAGGCTTTTCGGTGAATAAAGTATAACAGATTCTGTCATTAACGCGTCATTCTTAATTGTTTTGTTTAAAATAAAATCACCATCATGTCAACTGTCATAACACGGTATACTAAATGGATAACAGCTGAAGGTGTTACGGAGTACCTACTAACCAATGCTACCAACAGTGGGAACGAGAAAATAGTTTACCTCAAAATAAGCTAAAATCAGAAAACAAATGTTTAAACAAAGCTGTTTATTTGTAAATTGACACTACCAGAATTTGCATTGATTAAAACACAATTGGATGATGTAGCCTATTGATCACTGCATACTGATACTATTAAGTTTAACGAGCTGATCCGATAAAATGGCATTCTTGCAAGCATATTATAAGATAAACGACCGTGATTGGTCGATATTCCAGTCATTATTGCTAAACGTTATTGGGGGAGATTAAATGCACGGCGTGTAAATGATATATTCATTTTAAAAATTGTCTTCTGTTCAGAGGATGGCTTCCATAACTAAACATAAAAGTCTGTATTACACGGTTAAAACATCTGTATGTTTTATCCAGAGAAACTTTTAAAACGAATAGGTATGTTTACAGTTTAGGTTTCATCTCTTTTACAAATTAACGCAAGTGTTCTCATTCAGAAGTAAATATTTTAATTTAATGGGCACCGGGAGATAAAAGTCACGACATTTATTATATTTTGACATTTCCTGCACTATTCTTAGTAACCATATGGTGCTAAATTACTATAGTACTATATTTTTAAATCTTTAGCTATAGTTATAATTCTTCTCTATGCATTTCTCTATGCGCGAAATGATTGCACCTTTTGTAGTTTTCAGAGTGACTGTTTTAAACAATTTTAAATAATTAATTATTGAGTAATTAGATTTTGATACAAGTATCATTTTAATGCTGCCGTTTTGATCTATTTTCAGGTTAGGAAATATTTGCTCCATTTGGAGATACACTTAGAAGTATTTCGTTCGAAACCGGACAGATGCACCGGAACGTTAAGTATGCCTGGCTAGCAATGTGGCGTATTCCGATCGGAATAAACGCTTCCACTGATAATTATTTTCTCCCTTTTCTGAACAGTTATTTCTATACAAAAGTATTTTCCTCCCGATATCTATTGAAACTCCTGCCCCTTAAGAACATGTCTGCTATAGAATTTTAACCGCATGGTATGGGTTAATGATTTTGAATGTCGAATGTGTAACACAGCCTTATTTGCATGAGACTACAAAATTATGCATATATTAATTATAATCTCTCGCTAAAATATCTTGATTGATATAAATATTGTTAAAACAGAAATTACTAACAAGAAACTTAATAATCAATTTGGAAAAGCTTTACTAAATCGAATTAATAAATAAACCCTAGCCATAACTAAAGTTGAGGAATGAACTAAAGCCGAAACGGGATTAGGAGCAACTATTGCCGCTGGTAATAAATTATATCTTGTGAATATTTACTTATACCTAGATAGAAAAAGAGTGCTTATTTTGCATTTATTATGTTTAAGTTAATTTCATAACAATTCCTTGCAATTAGTGCTTAAAACATACCTTTAGTTAACCAAAGCACTGAAAATCCCATTGTTTTATTTTGTTTGTCAACATTTCAACATTTCAACAACTTGCCTCTTGCGTTGTACTTTTAGGATTTTATTTCAATCTAATAACATTTCAAAGAGGTACACTCTTGTGACTTGTATTGTACCTTTACGACTTTATTTTAATCTACTATAACTTCGTAAATAGTGGTGGAGGTAACGTTTATGTCAGCGGCGTTGTGGCAATAACGACGAAAACAACTGCATAATAAATCCCTATAATTTTAAGTAATGAGACTAACTAAGTCTTGGGGGTACGTTTATTTCTTTTTACTATTTATGCCACTATACAACGTGCATGCTGCCTAGTAAGTGGAAGGTGGCTGGAAATAAAAATTGTGTTATTGCCGAGCTCGAGCGCTTCCACGGTAAACACTAATCGCGTCTTTCTATAATGGTGTTAGTAGCAGCAGACAACATTAACTGACCAGTGTCGTTTACAGCTGCTGGAACTGTGCGGTTTTCTCGCTTGATATGATATGCAAATATGCAGACACCCTGGCGTGATATAATGTGTGGGAAGTAAGGATAATTCGTGTGTAAACCATGCGTCCACCTTGACGGAAACAAGACCGAATGCTTTTGTTGCAATTAGTTTTAAAACTTCCTTCACTTCACGTTCATTTGCAAAATAAAGACTATAAAAGAGGTGGAAATATTCTTTTACGAAAGTGTATGAGGGTTATAAAAATAAGTTATCACTTTTTTATACAGACAATCCTTTGCTGCAAAATTGAGTACACGTTTCAAATGGAAAAACTGTATGGAACACAAAATAAGATTATATAAATAAAACCGACACCTCGACCTATCATGTCACTCCGGATATACTAGGCGAAGACACATTCAGAATTATTGGACAGAGCACCACCAAGACAGTGTTTCATATTCTTTACCCTGAGTATTCGACAAATTTCCTGAGTAATATTTTTTATTCTATTAAGTTCATGTAAAGTAATAATTAAATATATTTTATTGTTATGGTTTATGATTTACTATTTATTTATGTATTACTGCTCTTCGACGGTTATCTCCAAACAAAAGTGGCGAAAAATAAATTTTCCCAATTTGTCAAATAATTATTTTGGTCCAAATGTCGCTACTGAGGAATCATAGTGGATATGAATAACCGAAATAAATGAATAGCGTTTCTGACCAGCCGCTACCCAAATATAAGAAAATAGATAACAAATATTTTATTACATATTGCTCCTATGTCAAACTTCGGTAGCGACGGAAGAAAATAAAATTTCCGTTAATAATATGCGTGCGAAAAATGTAAAACATGCCTATAATCAATGCAAAAGCTATGAATAAAGGATATCTATTGCAGGAAGTATCAATATTCAAACGATTCTTAACGAAATACCTCTAGGAAATGCACCCCCGTCGCAACAAATAGCAATACGAAACGAAACAGGTATTGAAATATAAACACAATATTGCAATTCCACTAGACAGGAAAAACTCGTTTAAAAAAAAAATCGCTTCGCTGAAAACCGCAACAAAGGAATCGGATATATTAAATCTGATTATATAATTTTCTGTTCAAAAACCTCCAGATGTGAAATCATATTTCTTACTAAATTGATAAGCGTTGTGTAAAATATTGTTGTCGTTAAATCTCGGTTTAGATATTACTGTAGCTAATCCCAAACAGACTAGTTTTCGAATAAGATATTAGTCACTAGACAACACTAAAATTATTTAGGGTAAACGTATATTTAAAAATGATAAAAACGAATAAAGAACTGTGCTTATATATATTGAAAAAGAAACATTCTAAAGTAGGATAATGTAGATAATAAGCAATTTGTCATAAATTCGTATTTAAAAATTTGTATATAAAATATATTATATATTACATTTGCTTATTACCTTTCTTTTCGAGATGACTGTTGTCAAATATGTTGTGCTACAATAGAAAATTGAGCACTGGAATAAAGGCAAAAGCTCAGTGTGGTAATTGCAAACAACAAACTAAGAATTTTGAGCTAATTGGATAGTAATAAAATGCTATTGTTTTGTTTTCGTTTCATCCCGTTCATCATGAATCATTAACGTAAAGATTTATTAACTCATATTTCAAAATTCTAACACATATATTAAGGATATTCTCTTGGGCCTAAATGACTATCTATCGAATGTGTGGAATATCAGTAAATCATTTTACCTTGTATTGTCTTTCGTCATTCTTTGGTAAACATTTCTGAAAATCGCTACGCAGAAAGAAGAAAATAATTGTTTCTTAGCAGTGCATAAATTCTGAAAGTTCTCACTGTTCATTATATATTTCAATCTTGGTAAGCCTGACCAACGCATTAACTATATTATACCACAAAGGTGATGTGAAAACTTGTGCGTAGAATAAATGTCGCAGGTGTTACAAACGTGATCGAATACTTAAATTTTGATGCCAATTTTCTGAAGTAACTTAAGTTTTGGCTCATAGGAATATCAGTAAAGTATTTCTTGGAAATATCTTCCGACCCTTTGATTCTGTTAACCTATATTTAGACGCACAGAATAAGGGGATTAGGATTAAACAATGTTCTGCTTTTCCGGTAAATACTAAGAGAAAGGGAATTCTGTCTACCTGGAAGGATCAGTCATTTTCACGCCTGCGGCTTTATGTCCTTTATAGGCAGATATTAACCAAACGTAGAGATAATTTATATTACGCTATTTCTTAAGCACTCAACCTTTATTACAATATGTAGAGTTTTTTGTTATTTATAATACCTTTTTAATTCCAAGAAGAGAAAGAATAAATAGCTATATTATTTCACTGAGGAAACCAGAGTATTTCGGACTCATTACGAATTAAAAAGAAATCTAATTCAAAGCGTTTAACAAGAATTTTGTTCGTTCTAATCCCCTGACATTATCGTGATTATTTACACCTGCATATACATAGTCCATGTACATTCGGATTGCTATTGACTGTACATACATTCCATTCTTACGTCCCTATTCTTCAGTTTCCTTAGTCTTTTGGATATTATTGTGTTCTGATACATCGCTGTATGCATAGATTATTCCATTGTGAATGTTTGTGCTATAGTTAATTGTTTTTTTAGCTTCTATACGAATTGCTGCTAGCAGTATTTCTGAAACAACAAATACAAAAAATAAAAATTACTAAAAATAATTAATTATAACCCCTGTTCTGGAACAAAGTCTACAAGAAGAGCGTCAGCAAAGCAAGTAAAACTGTTACGAACATTTTAGAGGGACACGGCGGGTAGCGGGTCTTCTAAAAGAAAGCTGTTGTATTGCTCTTCAGAAAGGTTCTAAACGATTAATTCCTTGAATGTATATATTTACCAAATACTTAGTAAAATTCCAGTAAATTGAAGATTTTTTAATCAACCGTTTACAAGGAAATATTCTTTCAAAACACAGTATCCGTCCTGTCCTGCTAATGTTATAAATCAGTTCGCAGTCTCGTACGACCCCATTCAGATCTTTGTGATATTCCGCTTATTCAGAAGTTCGAAAACTACCTGTTTATGCCTTTGATCTGCTATCATGAGGCGGTCTAATAGACCAACGTGCCGCGGTATGTTTCTCTTCCTTTCAACATATTTTAATCTTTGTCTCTGAACTACCTTATAAAATTTCACATATCTCCTCCCATGACTTGGGCATACATTCATAGAAGCCACTTACTTTATAGATCGTCTCATAAAACCTTTTGTTTATTCCAAGTGAAGCGACTGATCGGCGGTTATGATAAAACAAAAAACTAGCTACTGTATAGTAGTAGATAATAGACGAGACTCATTATTTAAATTAAATTCCTGTATTCGGTGTCCTGTTCAATACTATTTGGTTAAAATATTATTTAAAATTAGAAATTAAATAGATTCTTCTTTTAAATTTTAAATTATTTTCTAGTTAAATTTAAATTATTCAAGGCGTTATTATTATTTATGATTATAGCTATCATTACTGTAGTCATCGTTGCTATTAATAATTATACTTGATTAAAATACTTGATGCTGATTATGCTCAAATTGATGGTGCGGCTGAGCTACATAATTGCTAAATAAACCAAAAGATTAATTTGTAAATAAAATTCTGCACGAAGGCGTAACTTCCATTTATTTCCATTGTATGTATTTACCGGCGAATTAACATTCATTTGGGTTTACACCTATTTGATTTATATTCAGACATTGTTACATATAATGCATTGACTACGCAGTGTCAAAAAATTCAGTATGAATTCTATAAAAGCGTAATTTTTATATTTATACGTAGAAATACAATAAACTATGTTCGTATTATTTATTTCCACTCTTGCTCTAACTAATAAATATATTTCAGTAACCCTTTTTAAAGCTTCTTCTATACCTCTTCGCGCTTATATTTTTGTCACTATATTTTATAGATACATTTTGATTGATAAAGGCACTGCTAAGTAAATATAATCGAAGATTGGCTATAGTTGAGTTAAATAGTTTATACGGCATTTACTTCATCCATGAAATTCGACTGAAATGTTTGTTATTACACAAATTTACAGGGAATTATTATTGTATAGTACTGTAAGTGAACATAGATCTAGCGCCTGTATTAAGACTAATGAAAATTAATATGTTTAAGAAAGATTTTCTTAGTCAAAATTCTTGTTCTTTATTGGTTTTTAAATCAGCCACAGAGAAATTTCGAATGTCTGATAAAATATGTAGTTTAACGTAATTACTTTGGAGATTGTGTTTGAAAGTTTTAGAAATAAATCGCTAGTCTCAAAACTCAAGAAGTTACTATTTTGGTTGCCTTTGACCATAGCAACTAATACAATGCATGATAAATAAGAAAGGGTAAAAAATTGTCCTTTGCGGTTAAATCAAATTATCTATACCTGTTACGTACTTGTCATTTAAAACCAATTTTTCATAGGCACGTTCTACAAAATTTTGACCCGGGTTTATATTTATCTAAAGACAACTATTTTCCAAAAATAATTCAGACCGTTCCAGAACATTGTTTACAGTCTGAATTTCTTTAATAATTTGGCGCGTTCAATAATTAAATATGTAATCTAATGTTCAAAGTAGAAGTTAAATAATATAATCAAATATCCGCATTATTTTATAGCTGGTTTTCACGATTGTTTACAGTTCTGCTTTGTTTAAAATGCAGGATAACTGCAATCATGCGATTTCTAAATATTTAAATAAATATGAAAGCCATTAAAATATGCCACGATGGTACGATATATTTATCGTTCCCAAACATCCTGCCAGTTTTGCTATTTTCGAGAATACATGTGTTTTAATTTAGTTCATGCACGCAAGGGGTTTTACCAGAACGTGCCTGAGGTGTCATTGATTAAAATATCGTAGTATTTTCGAAGTTTAAAAGATGTTCTTCTGTACTTTATATAAACATTTAGGCTTTATAAATACCGTTGTATATTTATTGTAGGTAAATGAATACAGTTACGCACTAATCCGTTTACATTTATTGATGTACCGTATACCAAAAAGATCGCTACATTTGCAACAATTTGTCACTCCGTGAGGAAAGTTAAGAAACAAGGATGCCGGCAAAGAAACAAGAGTAAGGGAATATTTTTCTGGCATGCGCATAAACTTTTCTTGTAAACTTCGTAAGAGAGAGCTCCCTTCTTCCTGCTTTTAAAGGTTTTCTTCCCCACTGGTTTTCTCACAACCCCACTTCATCGTTATCTGTGACGTCGTCTTGCCGCGACTTTCAAAATAAAAGTAAGTAAAACTTTGCGCCGTGTGACAAAGTAGCGGTAAATTCGGCGAAAGTTCTTTACATAGAGGGCAACGGAGCGTGCACTTGAGTCGAGCAGAACAGATGGAAATGCCGGCAATTCAGACGCCCCATCCCGCAAACATTTTGCGGTTGTTAATACTGCACTTATATCTTCCAAGGCGCGTAGCTATTTCTGAGGTAATGCTAAACTTTGTTTACATTACAACATCGTTATTTCTTAACATGTCTATTATTGTTTACTGTGCCACTTCATTATTGCCTACAAAATTCAATTACGAATCACTTCTTCAGATTGCAAAAGGTAATTACTTTGCGGATAGCTGAGATTACGTATTTTTAATCAGTCGCTGGCATCTATAAACAAAAAAACTGTTTTAACACTTCCACGTGGGAATACTTAGCAGTTGGCTTAATTTTTTTTAACACTTACACTCATAACTTGTCAGAACTTGCTAAATACTGATCTGTAAAACAAAGTCTTACCTCTACCACTTCTGCCGACGAACCTGAGGTCGTTGAACTTCGCAACCTGGTTCTTCATGACGGCAGTACAGTTGCGAAGTTCAGCGCAGTAGTTCTCGTCGTTGCCCGCTCGTACGGTAACCAGAGTTCCATCTAGCACATCTCCGAGGGCCACCACCTTGAAGGCTACTGGTAAAGTCTTGTTGGAGCGCCAGTGTGGAGGAAGGACGGTGCAAACAAAATGTGGGCTCCCAGTTCGAACCAGTTCTCCTGGATGTTCCGATAGGAAGTCCCCAAGTGTCCTTTCGGCTAGAATATCGGATGTCATCTTCGTATAGGTGTCATTGAGGACGCTTCCACTGCCAGCGCTGCTTCCTTCTGGGGAAGCTGCGGCCGCAGTGGCACCTCCAGTGTTCGCCGTTAGATGCATTGGATCTACAATTAGCGACGAAGAGGAGGAAGTCACCGACGACGACGATGAAGCAGCTGCCGCGGCAGGTCGCCGAAAGTCACCTACTGCCCCGCCAGCAACACCGCACGGGGGTAAGACGGCACCTGCCTTGCTGCAATCACCGACCGCCGATGAGGAAATAGCCTTGTTTCCCCAAATCGTGGTGTCGGCTATTAATTACTCCTGCTATATGAGAACTCGCCTCCCCTGGTTTCCCCTAAGTCCTTTGGCAGCTCTACCTTCTAGAGCCCCAGTTTACCCATGCTCCTCAGAATATTCTACATACTCTGGTCCTCCATCACCAGCGGTCACATAGACCGCATATGTAACTTTAACACCAACATCTTGATTTAAGGTAATTGTACCACTAGGAAGCACTTCGCACACGTGATACCACAATGATGGCAATGACAGCACGGTCACAGTTTCCGGAAGGTCAGCTGAGAGATCACCATGTCAAATATTTAAGAGTGCGCTAATATAATTTGTTTTGTTACTAATGTCTGAGCTTTTAAATGCGTGTGTATTTACGTGCGTGTACCAGCGCGCGTGTCGACAATTAGGCCCTAAGGCAGTAAAGGTGGCGTCCATTCTGTTCTATAGGAGAGGTATATTTGGTGGTATTATGACGATTATGGTGGTCATTCTCATGGTGTCGCACCACGTGTTCAAGAAACCAACACGCATACAGTTGCCGTGGAGGACTCGCAAAGCTTACAGTTTGCTCACTTCTTTTTCCTCTTTACCACCTCTCCACTGTACGCACGCACTCAACGTACACACACACACTAGGGTACACTCTCACACACACACGCACACCCTCACCGGTTTTATGAATGAAAAAAAAAACTCTTTGCTGGGCGATCGCGCGGCGTACATACGGAGGGTGACGAGAGGCAGAGCGAGATAGAGAGAGGCAGAGAGGAAGGGTGAGTGGGTAGGTGGGAAAAAAAATGAATGAATCCGCGGGAGTTTTGAAAATAAAAAAGGACGTGACACACAGCAACGATGCTAGCGCGGCGTGACGACACTTCCTGCAGTTTTCGCTGTACAAGAGTAGCTCTCAGCGTCTTGAATCTGCTTTTATGTCAGTGGTGAAGATGCTAAGGGCGTAGTCTTTCCTCGATAATCGACGGCTTCTTCGAGTAAAGGATGCTCGATTCGCTGGCACTCTCGATGTCGTCTTTGGTTACGGGAAACTCGATGGAAGCAGATCCTCTTGACGGAATACCGAGAACAAATTAACAAGTACTCCGCACCCGATCACTTAGCGCGCCGACGAACCACTGAATGTGGAGTTGGGGCCGGAACGGCCGCCCGCCCGCCCGCTCTTGTGGAAGGTACCCACCCTCTCCCCCGTGCGGTGGTAGCGCGCGTGTGTATGTATGTGTGTGTATGTGTGGGTGGGTGTTGAAGTGGGAGCACTGTTCCTTATCCGTGGTGGCGGCGGCGGCCAGTTGGGGGTGGGGGCACTCTTCCACAGTTGGACTTAGGTACGTAGAAACGGCCAGTCGTTCGCTAGGACCTTGTTCTCCAACCGTATGTTAAACACGCAGTTAGTTCTCCCTACTCTTCTTTCCCCCACCTCCTTCTCATGTTCTTCTTTACCGAAAAAAAAAATCGTGCCGAGAAAAAAAAGCGCAGAACCAGCGCCGCGCTACACCACGCCACGACGCCCCTTTTCTTCCGTCCCTTTCTTTTGCGGCCCAAATAAAAACGCGCGCGTTTGTACCGCCAAGACGGCGAATGTCGCGAATGGATTAAATGCCAATTGTTTTAGCCTGTTGACGTTAGAACTGGTGCTTGGCCGCCGTTACTGGGCCGCAGTTAGAGCCTTAGTGTAGGTGACAGCACAACAACGCAACATAACATTTGCGAGAGAAAGAGAGAGAACCAAGACCATATCCACTACCGTGCTGACACACGCTCGAACACATGCTCGCACGCGCGCGCACACATACACACATACATATTTACATACATACATACATACATATCCCTCGACACACGCACTAGTTTGGCTAGGTACAGTACTATAGATAGTGGTGGGGGGCACTAGTATATTGTACATGCGAGCGGGGCAAAGGGGAGTTTCTGTCCCACCACGCCGAGCCAACCGACCTGGGGGCTAGACTTTCATGGGCTTGCGTTAACGGGGCGGAGGGACGGTTTGCGCTCTCTCTCCCTCCATTACCACCGCCGCTCATCCCCAGTAATTCCGGAGAGAAGGGGGAAGACGAGCGGCGGCGGGAAGCGAAAGAGGGGGTGGTAAACGACGCAGGCTCCAAACTAGCGTGGACACGCGTTCGGCCTAAGTTGGAACGAGATGGAGAGATCCGACGCCGACAGGGGGAAGGTACAAAGAGGGGCGAAGGGAAGGGATAAGGGGAAAGTTCTACTCATAGTCGGTGACTGGATACGAGGAGAACTAGTGCGGTATGGTACATACAAGCCTCTGTAGCTCCAAGTGTGTTTGCATGTGTGAGCACGCGTGCATTAGTGTGTCTCTTCTCTATCCTCCCCCACCCCGAACAAACCCGAATTTGACCGACTGAGTGTGTTGCCGTTGTCGCCGGCATCGGACTCGACTCCTCGACTGGATGGGATTGCCTTGCCACATGCGTTACTTGCCGGCGTGAGATGGGAAGCAAAGTAACGTTCTCCTTTTTCTTCTTTTGTTTCCTTCTTGCCCTGACAAATGCACAGTCGGCAATGTCCCTTATTCCTTCAGAACTGGCAACTCTCGGATAATCCTACTTGTCTTAGCATTTATACCCTTTCTCCACATATATTTTAAATGCTGTGCACTTACTGTCATTGTAACATTCTTAAAGTTTTGGTGGGTTATATTATACAGAGGGTTTCAGGTTCACCATTTCAGAAACTTCAAACATTACACAGGCTCAGCTGTCATTTTGAATTAACGTTTAAGAATGCCCATCTGTGAAAAAAGGTCAAAATTTTCCAAAGTTTATAACTATTAATTTTTGTTTTATTAAACACTACAAACATTCTACCTGTCTCTATGTAGATCTTACAGTGGTACAAAATTTTAAAGCATTTCATGCCTTTAGTGATTGAAACGCCTGCCTGTAAGCCCACAT
Source organism: Deroplatys truncata (assembly GCA_030765065.1). NCBI lineage: Eukaryota > Metazoa > Arthropoda > Insecta > Mantodea > Mantidae > Deroplatys > Deroplatys truncata. The sequence continues at coordinate 670,452,458 of CM060990.1, forward strand.
TCCTATAAATTTTTAGGAAAAGAACTATTGTTTTGCCTACATAAAAGGCCTTCAGCAATCCTCAAGTACTAAATTATCTCAGAGGAGCCGAAAATAATTAATGATGCCCTGTAAATGTACTAAATGGTTTTTAAACAGCATAAATTCAGGAATAGTTTAATTTTAGTGTTATCATTTTCAAACTCTATTCTCGGGTTTGCATTTACCTCCACACTCTCATTATCAAATCGTTCAACACAAAGTACTTTTCTTTGTAAATTAATGAAATTTTGTGACCTCTTTATACATAACAGCAAAGAATTTTATGAATTTTTGTTAACATGCTTATTTTTTGTTATTAAACAATATTACTCATCGTGTAAATTTGAAGCAACAAATTTAAGCTGTCGTATTATTTAATATTTTATTTCTCCCAAACTAGTAGAATATTATTAAAAATGAATCTCTACAATTTACTAATAAACTTTTAAGTTATCTCAACTTAAAGGCTTGGTTATTATCCCGTTTAAGCTTCAAGGAATTCTTATGTTGCGTTTGGACGCCCTCTTGTTGTTTTCCCTTCTAATGGCTGTATGTTACAATTTTAAGTAGTGTTTCTTTTCCCATTCTACCTACATGTTGCTTATAGTTTGGTATATTATCTATTACAGGATCCGTCCGGCTACAATTCCCTTGAAGGTTATAAGTTAAGACGCTATTTTACATGTGCAAGTTACCAGCCTACTCTTACTTGCAGAACAATGAAAATTTTAAATATAACGTACAATTTTTTATCAAAAAGTAACAGAATCGTGTGGAGCAATTTCCCGAAAGATTAAAGAAATAAAAAATATTAATATCTCTGTAACTAATGTACATATTATACATCAAACTCTGGTTGCTGCATTAAAATTTCAAATCAATCGAACTGAAATTGTGGATCTTAGAAATGTCACAGATGGGTATTGTTAAGGTATAAGCAGAGTATTTGTATTAGTGTGCTGCTAAACCGTATTTATAACTGGTCAGGACCGACCTGTGAGAAAGATCATCGGACTTAATGTTCAATTACACTTGCCTCTACTCGAATATTTTCTTTTAATATTATTTATTCCAACGCGTTCCTTTGCATTCTTTACATTATATTTATTATTCATTGCAATATATAAAAACATTTAATTTTCGTATTGTTATAAAACTACTACTTATATAAATTTACGCAGTTTGTAAGTGTTAAAAAATTAACAAATAAGACCACCTGTTTTTTTATATATTTTAAGGAAGTCTTTTAAGGTAATACTCACATGTATTCTGTCTTAAAGTTCGGTCTTCCAGTCTTTTTTTCTACACTAACTATGAGTCAACGCACATGTATAGTGGTGTCACTGCCCTCTGTCTCTCCATCTCCCTGCCCTTGTCTCTCCCTCTTCTTCTATTCTCTCTCTCTGCCTTCCCTCTCATTACATCTCCCTCTCTAACACAAACTCTACCCTTTTATAAAGCTCTTCACTAAGTAAACCAAAACGAAACGAATATATTTGTTCAATATACCTATATAATACCTCTATTAATATTTTAACCTGCATATTAAGTAAGTTACACAAAACCATTTTAATAATTGCTATGGACACAGCTTATAATGCTTATAGTTTTAGAAAAAGAGTACAGATATAAATAATATCCTGGTAGTTTACAAACATTACTATCGTTTGCAGCTTTGTTTTATTCATAAAATAATAGCAGCAAAGATAGGCCTAATTTTCAAATCGGGTAGCCCACTTGTCAGCAGATATCATAGTATGAATTCAGGGGGAATGCGAGTAAAATTACAAAACCTACATTTTTTAAATATTACTAACTGAGTGGAAAACTCTTCACAGATGTTAGTCCAATAAAATTTGCAATTATGTTTTAAAATATATTGGTGTCCAAAGTAAAATCACTACATTACTCCTATGTTATTCACAAGCATTAAAGCTAGTATTTTAAAGGTTCACAATCTTCTATTCTTATAAAATATTTCTAAAATCAATTGTGTCATTCTCAAAGCGTCGTGCAAACATTTGACCCACTAATTGTTAATTTAAGGATTTTGACTTGAGCACAGGAGTAATTTTTGCACTGATTATATGTATTTAAAACAAAAATAATTTTTTAACAACTAGAGTAATTATCGCTTTCACATTTTGTACTCTGAATAAATTACATATACGTAATAATGAGCAAATTGTGCACAAGTCATTAAATCCATATCTTTAATAGACAATTAGGAAATGTACCTTATGATCGAAGGTGTTACGTTGGGACATGTTAGTTCATAATTTATGTTAAGCAATAATGTTTCCAAAACATCATAATTGTAAAATATAATGCTTAACAGCTCTAGCAAGTTTTTAATTGATTGATTCAGTGGTTAAAATCTATAGATATTTGACTAATTAAACCTATTTTGACACATGTGTCCCCATATATAGTTGTAGTGTGAATACTTCTTTATTACGTAAGGAGTGAGTCATCAAATACTGGGATTCGATCGCGACACTTCTGCTCGACCACATTAAACCACGCGTTCACCAAACAGAATAGAATAATATACCCGCCTTGCCTGTTATTTTGTAATCCCTTAGTCTGTCTGACTAATCTCTAGCAAGTAACTGCAATGCATACACCCTCTCAAGAAGTCCTCCGTGGTGTGGTGGTTACCAGCCTCTAGTTATCGAGGTCGCGGGTTCAAACCTGACTGGGGGCGGTGGATTTTCTCGAGCGTAAAAATCCTTAGCATGGCTTCTTTCGGAAGGGAAGTAAAGCCGTGGGACCGTGTCGTAGATTTACGGCACATAATAGAACCTCAAACCTGATAAAGAGGCCTCTGAGCAAAATTACCGGTCTTTCACGCCCAATATAGAAGGGACACTAAGAATCATAGTAGTTACAGAGCGTCCATAAATAAAAGTCAATTTAATTTCCCCTCAAGAGAGTATTCCTCTGCAGTTTAAAAAATTCCAACAGCTAAATTAATAGAGGGAAAACCCTAACCTTTTTTTGGACATAAAGATCAAATAGCAATTTAGGTGTTTTTGCAGTTTTAAGATCGTTCATTTTATCAGTGTTATAATTTTTTTTATAAATATGCCAACATTGCTACTTTTATGTACGTGGTGTTTTCAAAAGTATGTTTCATGCATTGGGTAAAGCTTTTGTGCATACATCCACAGAAATTCATCGACACACGGCTTAAACTGGTGGAGAAATAAATTCCTGAAGTAAAACGTGAGCCAAAAAGTCAGGAATTAAAGCAAAAACGTTGAAAATTCCCAACCGTGTTCAACTCCCGGCTATGGCATTGAATTTTTGAGTCGTTTAATTCTATCTTTCCAAGTTTGTCCAACACACGGCTTCTGTAGAAGAGCAATTAATTCCATTAATTGACCTAATAAAGGTCGAAACTCTGAAGCCCGGGACATAAAGTAGGTGCTTACAGCATTGTAAGTCGCCATTGGGGTATGTCATCTCAAAAAAGTTTGAGATCTCCTTGTGGTTTACCGGGAAAAATGCGAATCGGTTGGAGAATTTAATGTCGTACCGGCATGTTGCCATGGTAGCTCAGTGGTCAGAGCAACCGGACGGAAACCGGAAGATCCGTGGTTCAAATCCCGGTTATGACATTGACTTGTCTGATTCTACCTTTCCAACTTTGACATTTTATTCGTCCTCAAATAAAATCCTATTTTCACTGCCAAATCAAGTAATACACAAAAAAATTGCTCTACGTAATGCATGTAAAGTAATTTTGAAAACACCACTTATTAAAGATTTGTAATTTTGGCATTTTGTTCAAAAATGTGTAAAACTGATAAAACGATCTGAAAAATCGCCAAGATGCGTAAACTGAATTACCATTTGATCTTCATGTAAAAAAATTACTTTTCACTACATTAATTTGGCTGCTAGAATGTTATAAAGTGCAGGCTAATACTTTCTCTAGGGGATGTATTGAACAGTCACTCAAAGCATTTAGCCTATTAAATATACCTTTTAAGAACATTTCTATACTTCTTGTTTAATTCAAAGGAAAATTTGTTTAACTTCATTTGCATTCAAATAATATACCTATTGTTGCAGTAAAATGCATGCTTTTATCATACATAAATGTAAAACATTTGAGGCAAAAAACATCCAAGAACAATTCAAATGCCCAACACTTTACGAATTTTATTACTATTTTGCTAATTTGTGGGCAGAGTTTTTAGACAAAGTATATACTCCAAAATTCGTAATCTTCGTATACCTTTTTGCTTTCTCTACCGCGTACAGAGCAGGTAGGGAAGGTTTCTCATACCACATCTAAAACCTACACAGATATTTCACCGGAATTTTGAGGTATCTTGAATCCAAAAAAGTATTTTTAGAAAAAGTTCCGCGCTCGTGCGCACGTGTGTGTGTTAACAGCATAGTTCAAAAAGGAAAAGTCGGATAAGTACCAAACTTGGAATTTAAGTTCAGTATCTTTCAAAGATGCTACGCAATTTTCAAGAAAGTCCCCACGCCCCACCACAACTGACCTTTACATGGAAGATTTTTCGACATTTTCCATTTCCCTAAGTTGGCTCTAACGAGTTTGATTAAAATACCATAAAGATGTTTACATTATAAATAAAATGTGTATGCTAAATTGTCTGAGAATAGCCTGTGAGGTTCTCTTCATTCGGAAGGAATTTTATAAAATTTTGTCTAACTGGTAAACGAAGCGAAAGACGAAAAATAACCAATCTATTACAAATAACTTTTTTGTGACATTAGCCCTTTCCGAGATATCCGTTAGTAATGGTCCGATTTCATCAATACTTTTGTCATTCTTTTAGAAGTCCGGTCGATATTTAGTATTTCTCACCATTTCATGGAATGAGTAAGGAATTTTAAGGCCAGCGTATAACGTCCAGTTCTAAAATATTTTAATATCGCTATTCCCTTTTTACCATGACGAAATGTGCAATGCAGCTATTTTTGCAAAGGTTTATCTCGATTAAAATGAAGTAGATAGAAAAATAAACTTTCTCAGGAATAATCTGTAAGGCAACAAATAAATAATAGAGGCAGAGAAAGTGATGTGAAGTAACACATCGGAGTTTTTGTTGTTTTTGTCTTATTTTTGTTTCTTTAGCTGTCAGTACCAGTATGTTACGCTCAAGTACTTGGCTAAAACATACCGCTTAGAACATTCTTTGTTTTTATTCTCTGTAATTTGTTAGGAACCAAAGGACCTACACAAATTTTACTATTATATTTTTACGTTGAATATTCCAAAATGCAGAAAATCCACTTGCAATCTAACAGTCGCCCACGTTTATCTTTACAGCAGTGTAAGTGCAAAGACATTTTGATCTGCAAACGTAATTACAAGCAACAGATTTACCCTTGGTAATTAATTTTTCTTCCACACAGGACAAGGTTGGAACTGCAGAATCAGAGACTGAAAAAGTCAATGCCATAATCGGAAGACCTGTGGTTCAATTCCCGGCTATGGCATTGCATTTTTCAGTCCTCTGATGCTGCCTTTCTAGATTTACCCTACATTTTATGAAGTGAGTTGTGTTGGAAATTGTGACAAATTGGGACATAAGTGTATTACATTAATACTACAGTGCATTATCTCCAATCCAGTCATGTTCTAATCTCCAAAAGTCGTCCCTACAATCCTCCTAAGCGGCGCTATTCTTGTATTACCTCAAACCAATTATAAAATATCAGAAATTTTGAGCTTTGAGTTTTCTTTCGTATTGAATAAAAATGAGACTTAAACGTTTTTAAAGACTCGATAAATATTTACACATGCGATCATAAAATTATGATTTGCATTTAGACATTCATGTCAATGTAGGTTTAAACAGTTTTCCTTTAGCATTTTTAAAATTTCAGTAATATTAAAATGTTTGCTTGATTTATTTATCTTTTTAATTTCTTCATCGTGCAAGAAAACAAACGGTATCTCAAAAAATATTTAAGCAGTAAGCTGACCACATGTCATTCCCTTTACTGCACTCTGCCCATGTACTTTATGAACGAAGGTGGAGGATACAGCAGCCGTGCGGTAGACTTCGGCCCCATCGAGCTGGACGCCGCAGAATTAGTAAGGAAATAAAACATATACGTATTTAATTTAATATACTACACACTGCCATTTTTATATTAATTTTCAAATTTGAATATTAAGGTTCAGGTTAAAAAGTTAGAATCAAAAAGTTCATTTTTGCTAAGGGAAAACCACTGAAAACCACTTTATTACACATAAATATGTGATGGTATATTTTGCACCTTTTAATTTAAATTTTATAACAATGGAATCATTTAATCAAATGAGCAAATAATTGTTAAAATTAATAACTTTGAGACACTTTGTGTTGGTGAATGAAATTCTGCAGCATTACTATTACTGTAAGTGTCACCAAAGGATGAATTCCCCAAATCGTGATTAAATATTGCATTCCTTGGAAATAGTTATAGCTCTCTCTCTCTCTCCTCCCCCGTTTTCCTTTCAGTTTGTCTCCACTTCCCTAACTCTTCTAACATAATTTTCACGTGTATTTTTTGTAGTTCTTCAGAACATGGGAATGTATTATTGAAAATTCTATAGATCTTTTCTAAAAATCACAGGATCCAATTTAGAGACTTTGATGTGTTATAGTTTGCCTTTCCAGCATTTTATTCCCTTTAATGCTGGAAGTTTCTTAAGCTAACACACAATAAGTATCCGCAGTAAAATAAACTTGTAGTTAAGTAAGATTTCTGCTTTTGTTGACTAGAGGCGTTTTAGTATATACGTGAGTACCATTTATTTGTCCACGCTTGAACACACAGAATGGCAGCGACGATAAACAGCTCAGCTGCCCACATCCATTGCACCGCGGGAAAGACAAAGTTCATAAATGTACTTATCCTTATTAAAGATAATGTTAACAATTGTTCTCCATTTTCGACCAGGCAGGGATCAACAATCAGCGAATTTTCTAATAGTACACTAATATCATTCAGGTTCTCTGTGCGAAAATGTGATACCTTCCTCTCTCCTTACCTTTAACTAATACTCTTAGGTCTAAACTTATCAATTATGTTTTGACCTCCAAATTTTTCAGGGAGATTAACTCCAAGAAAAAGTCCCTGAAAGTTTCTACAGCACTCGGCAGGATATTAACAATTTACTTTTCTTTTCTGAATTTTCTACGCCGTATGTTTTGCTCCAAGTAGGCACAGAAATTTTATTCAGCGTTAGAAACAAGAATATATTACTTTTCTTAGCCTTACCTAATACCGCCCACATTATACTATGTTTGCGGTATGAAACCTGACCGCTCGCCAGTCAATGACGGCTACCTTTCCCAGTTATCTTAAGAACAGTTGTCGAGGAGCAAGCAAACTCTGGATCATAGCCTATCCAGGAATGCTGATCAACCCAATGCCTGGTACGGCGGTGAAGAAGTAAATGAAATGAAATTTAGTGATGAAACGGATGATAGGAAAATTTGCAGATCAAATTATTCAAACCAGCATTCGCCTAGCGACCGAGGAAAGCAATAAAAAAAAGCCTTCGGTCAGATTGGTCGGCACCGGGAGTTTCAACCGGTACCTCCCAAAATGCGGACCACAGACGTTACCGCCTGAGCCGTCCAATTCGGTTTCCTGACACTCAAAATCAAAACTTGTAGAGTAAAAGTTAACATAGGAAGCAAATTTATCTGAAAAATAATCATAACAGAATATGGAAAATCGTCTCCATCGCAACTATGATATATGCATATCATAATACGAGAAAGGATTATTTTAGAAGGAGTTGTATCGTATTTCGACTGTTGGGGAACCGAACTTGAAATTCGTTGCAACCACACGTATAGTACCCGCTTCCCGGTAGCCTTGTCCCTAAGTTTAAAAAAAAACATTAAATTTGCAATTTAACTGTTTCTTTACATATTCAATATATTTATGTTTGCCTCGGCTGCGTCAGTATTTGTTAGAGACACGTTTCTCTTAGCAGGGTTGTGGTGCGATAAGAATGTAGGCTTACACAGATTATAATTTTACTTCACTCCTTTTATTAATACTTGATACGATTTAAATAACACTTCACTGATAAAGAGAGCTGTGAGATTCTTTTATGAATTACTTGCACTTTTTAACACGTAAACTTATTTTTCATCTCACACGAATACATATTATATTTCTTGAGAACACTTTTTGCGTCTGGTTAGTAACGCTGTTGGCAGGCAAATGGACTGATTTCAACCGCCTAAACTTGTAAATTTCTGTATTTCAAGTCTCTGATTAGCTATTCCTAATCCAATAGAACACCTTCTTTTAACTAAAGCTTTTTCTGGTTGTTGATTGGCTATTTTATGAACTGTCACAAAAATTACATTATTGTTGCTCCAAGAATGACTAGTAGAATTATTAAACTTTCTTACTCATTATTGCTTCAAGGTTACCTCATTGTTAGCAACTTTTAACCTATTATTCTCACAGCTCCTACATTATTAAATTACGTAATACATTCACATAACATTATTAATCATGTATACAATAATATAAGCATGTACAATGACTGTAATATACACTTTTATATATTGTTACATATACATAATGCTTCAAGGCGGGTTGTTATTGAATTTATATATTATATAATTTGACTGAAATCCTTTAAGTGTTAAAAATATTGCCTCAAATATCAAGCATAAGATAGCCTTAGGACACGACGCAATCAAACAAATCTTCAGATTAGAATTTTACTTTGTAAAAGTAGCCTTTTATGTCTAATAAATACATTGCTTTTACAAAGTGTGGGTAAAGTATTTTTCCTCAGTAAACTTGTAAACTCTTGAAAACTCACTAAAGCATGATATCATGTATCTAAGAGTTTTTGGCTATAACGGGATCATGTCCTGTTACATTAACACAAATGAATAAGCTCTAAGTGTACGCCTTTTTCTAAAGCTGTGGATTATCCGGGGCAGGATTTCTAATCCATTTAAAAGTGAGACATCAGCAGGGGATGATAGCTACTTAGGTATCAATAATGTAACAAGTGCTATTATGTGTGTGTGTCCACCGAGGTAGATGGCTCCGTGGTAAAGTACGGGTCTCGCATTCGAATTCCGTCGACCACCCACTCTGACCTTGGGCTTTTCGTGGTTTTCCCTGGTCGATAGGCGAATGCTTAGGTGGTTTCTCTTTCCATCATTTCTCTTTCATTTAGTTTCCTTATCTTTTAGGTGTGCTTCTAGGTTTCGTGGTGTATGGCATGCCGGTGAGATCACGCGGATGCTGCTCAAAGGAAGTATTCCCAATGGGTACTAGAGGGCTTATTGACGGGAAAGTCTTCTAGCTAGGGACTGTTAGGGGCTTCCACGTGTCTCTGCTGCCTGTCTGCAGCCTGTAGCCTCCTGCACTTCCTTCATTTCATCCCTTCATCTTAGTTGGGGTGGTAGCCGCAATAGAACTCGTATAGATATCAGTGCGCGAGGTGTCTCCCTCGTGGTATACCCACTATCCTGCCTATGTGTGTCTCAGTAGGAATAAGTTTTTCTTTCGAAAATTTCGGAAATAAAAAGTATACGTTTCCATTGCAACTCAGAAGAATCAACAGAATCCATAAAATTTTGATCCTCGTTCCCAGAGACTCCTAACTGAAAGTAATATCCCCAAACAGGCAAAGTTCTGTAGCAAAATGGTCGATATATTTGTTTTCAAGCACCATAACAATGACGCGGTATTTTATATCACAACACTGAATGCCAGAGTGATTGTAGTGTAAATAAGCATTATTGTATGACATTGATTTGAGATGTTTGTTAATTATATGCATTGTTAGGAAATAGGTTTATACGGCCTCACTGAAACTGACAATAAGAGCGGGCAACAATGAGCGAGGGGGTGAGTTGTTTATCAATTATTAGAGACAAGCAAATGACGTCAGATTGGCGCGCTTTTCTTAGAAATGGCGGGAATTTCTTCCCTAGAGCATATGTTTTCGTAATTTTGATTGGATATAAAAATATACGCTAATGTTGGCGCGTTTTATTAACCAATAGCAGCTCGGTTATAATCTTTAGGCATATTAGGGTGTGGGAGTATAAAAAGCTAAAGCCAGAGGCAAGTATCGCCCAGTCCAGCAGAAACATTTGTGCATTACACGTCGCTCAGTCCAGAAGAAACATTCGCGGGTAACACGTCGCTCAGTCCAAAATATCATACCACGGGTTACACGTCGCGTAGTTCAACGGAAGCATACATCAAGTACACGTTACGCAATTCTACAGAATCTCTCGTGTCGTAAAGTTAGTTATAAATGTGAAATACGCGAATTAATAACGTGCAGTAAATAAGTGATTATAGTGATATTAGAAAATATAACAGTTTCAGTCTGGCGTGTATCAAAAGATAATGTGAAATGAATAAAGTGTGAAGGTAATAAAAGTGTAAAAACAAATTCTTTTATCAGTGTTATATTTCAGTAATTACTCCTTTCCGTTTACACACCTTGTTCAAGAGATGTGCTCGACAGAGAAATAATAGCTAGCAGGAGGACAAAGAACCCATCATTTAAACTATTAATACAATAACAGGCGCCCAACAATAGATAACATGAAGTGACCGCAACAAATTGGCTCCCATACGTTGTGCAGATAAACATGAAGCATCTTCCAACTACCAACAAATATCACACTTCAACAAAGAGTCGTCTTTATCATATTCTTTCAGGCATCAGTTCCCTTCCGGCATCAAAGGGATTACTGCGACTACCACAACTTTGAGCGCCCTAGACTGGCCATTCAATTGATGCTTTTGAGTAACATAATTTTTACATGTGCGGATTACCAACCCGCAGCACAAAGCCCTCTCTGGAGAACCGGGTTTGAAATCAAAGTGCCCTCCCCTAGACAGGTTGCCTTCACTTGGATTAGTGTGTCCTGTTTGCCCGCCACGCAACCCTCGGATGGCCCTTACCAGGTCTACCGACCGGGACTCGCGTAGGAGCAAAAGATCCATACCCTGGGATATGCTGACTTCAAAAGTGTCTTACCCTGTTACACTAAAAGATAAACATGCACATTTCCGATATTTGGTAACATAACAAAAAGTAATAATTCCATTTCAGAATATTCTGCACATATATAGAAACATAACACAGAATGAGTTCTAAACATCCGTTAAAGTTCGCTTTGTTATTAGATTTTGAAAATTTGGACTATTATTCCTAAAAAATTTTTACAACTATCATAAATGTCAACCCTAACACTAAAAATCTGATGTCTTACAATCACAATAGGTAATTTTTCTACTCGAGATGAACTTTCCGGAGTCATCCTTCATGCTAGCCTCTAGTTTCCGAGTTCGCTGGCTCAAACCCGGCGGAGGACGCTGGATTTTTTCGTGCATAAAAATCCTTAGGAAGCGAAATACAGCCGGTTGTAGATTTACGGCACGTAAAAGAACCTCACGCCTGATAAAAGGGCCTCTGAGCAAAATTTCCTGTGTTTCACGCCCAATAGAGAATGGGACGCTAAGGACCACAGCAGTTAAGGAGCGTTCATAAGTAAAACTCCATTTAATTTAATTTATGAACTTTCCGGAAATAGCTGCATTACACATTTTCTTATAGTTACAAAGGCAATAGCGTTGGTCAAAAGTTTTAGAATGGACGCTATATGCTGCCCTTAAAATTTCTATTCTTGCCAGTAAATCGCGAGAAACAACTGAAAATTGACAGAACTTTAATAGAATGTCTAAGTACTTAACAATTCGAGCTATTAATAACGAATACCTCGTAACTGGCTAATACCCCCCCCCAAAAAGTTATTTAAAATAAACTGTGTATTAAAGAGATCTACATTTTTTGTGTAGTACATTTTCGTCTATCGCTTAACATTTATCAGTTATGCAAGATTATACAAAATTCCTTCTGAATGAAGTTGAATGCACAGACTATTCCTAGAAAATTAAAGATATGCATTTTATTTGTCAAATAAATATCTTAAACACGTGGTATTTTAATAAAAATCGCGAGAACCATTGTTTAGAAAATCGAAAATTGAAAAGTCTCCCATGTAAAGTGTAGCTTGGGATTGGAGTCTTTCTTGAAAATCTTTGTGTCGCATGTTTGGAAGATATTGAACTTAAATGCAAAGTTTGGTGTGTATTCGATTTTTCGATTTGAGTTATGCTATTCACAGACGCGCGCGCGGACATTTTTTTTCCAAAAAATGCTTTTTTTGATTCAGGGGTAATCTCGATGTAATCTCGGTATCGAATTTCTGGGTGTAATGCAATACCTTCTCTAATTATAATGTGCGTGGCAGAGAAATTAAAAAATGGGTGTTTGAACAGAATAAATTTTAGTCTGATTTATGAGAAGTTTGCATGTACATTTAAGTACCTATTTATTAATGACACTGGCTGAACACAATAAGGTTCAACTTAGGTGGGTGCCAGGACACACAGGTATACCAGGCAATGACAAACCAGATGAAGCAGCCAAGATTGGCAGCGAAATCCCATTTTTCGGTCCGGACCCTGTACTGGAGGTGTCCTACAGACAGGCTATTAAGTGCTAGGCTCAAGCAGAACACAAGAACTACTGGAACTCCATTGAGGGTTACAGACATTCCAAGTTGTTTATTACAGACCTGGATAACAGCAGGGCAAAGTACCTGCGCGGTCTTAGTAGAAGAAGGCTTGTTTGGGCAACAGGATTCATTACAGGACACTGTGCCCTAAAGTTTAATCTATACAGAATGGGATTGTTTAACAACCCTATCTGTAGTAGATGTCTAGAAGGAGATGAGACTGTTACTCATCTGCTATGTGATTGCCCTGCTCTTGCGAATCAATGAGCGAGTATTTTTGGCAATCACTTTCCAAAGATAGATGAACTATCGAAAGCCTCAGTTAGCAGTCTGGTTAAGTTCATAACGAGCAACAGACTACTTAACTGATGAAAGAGGGCATGCGCAATAGATCTTTAAGGTCGCAGTACTTGGGCATAAAACCACCCCTTTTTCAAACTACTACTACTACTACTACTACTACTACTACTACTACTACTACTACTACTACTACTACTACTACTACTACTACTACTACTACTACTACTACTACCACCTATTTATTAAAAAGACACAAATTCTGAGCCCTAGAAATTCACCTGAATGAAATGATGCGTGATAGTCCAGAAGTAATTAAAACTCTCTTCATTTAGGGAATACTTCCTAATTGTCTCACAAGGAATGCTGGGTCATTAGGTCACGTCCTGTTGGTTGCTGGCAAGAAGTCGAGTAAAAACGACATTCAGATAACCTATGTTTTATTGATTTCATAAAAAATGTATTAACACTTTTTTCAGACAATCTTGAATCCAATATCGTTATACTTGGATTATTTTAATATTTTAAGGTCTGTAATACCTAAATTGTATTAAGGGGGGCCTACATGTGAACATTGCATTTTTAGTATTTTTTGAGTCTTATTAACTAGAATGTTCTCTTCAATTATAGATTTGTTATCAATGTAGGTAAAATATTTTAATATATTTTTAAAATAGTAAATACATCATTACCCTTACACGCTTTGAAGTGAATGGTTAAACTTTAGCCCATCTTTCAAGGCAAGTTCTGCTCTACTGTCGTGTAAGGCAGCATCGTAGTTTCATTCTTTGAAAATATATACGAGCTTGTATTCACCATTTTTGCTTTAAACAGCTTTTTCTATGAATAACACTTTCTGCTATAAATGAGGCGTTTGCTCAAACTGTTGAAGATAGCTAAATTAAGTTTTAGAATGATATAAACCTCCTCTTGATGTTGTGGGTCTACGTTGGTATTAATAACACTGTTGCTTAATGTTTAAAAATATCTAATGAGTTGCAAAAAGAATACTTATAATTAGGAAAACTGCCTTGTTTTCCTTAATGAAAAAGCATAACTGTATAAGAATATATTAGCGAACTCATATGGCATGTTTATACATCCCTTAAAGACTTCACTCTGATATATTAAATACTTTCTGGGATAATTGGTCATGATTTCACTTTTAACACTGGCGGGATAGGGCTTTTAATCTCTTTAAATATTCTAGATCTTTGATGTTTACTACATGTTAAATTTTAATTTTAAGCAAATAATTTTTAACTCTCTGCTTTTATATTTCACGTAGTAATCTTGTGGTTAGTTTGCACTCCGAAATAATTCAGTAGCGTACTTTCAATATGCTTTATGGATGCATATTAACGGTATTAACGCATATGCTGAACCATCATTCTCAGTCAACCTAGTGCTGCTGCACTGAATGAGTAAATCGATTACTCATCAAGAAAAATCAGCAGCAAATTTTCTGCCTTAACTGTGTTTTAATGTCATAGAGATAATTCGCAAAGCGGACAGACAGAATACATTATATGAGTCATGAATATTGCAGAGAATTTCATCTGTCACTTCGCATCACCCGAACTGCAATGTAACATCCTTGATTGATGTTAATATTCGTGGAAAAACGAAGCGAGAATGATACCCCTAGACGATAGACTCGAGTTAGGACTTCGCCGGAACAGAACAATTACACTAATCCCTGATCATGATGTGATAATGACAGTAACAATTCGCATGTAACGAAATATTTCACTTTCAACATAAACGCTGATTTCATTCTTCATTTAGAGGAAGATTATATCGGCATGCAAAGGCAAAGACCGAAATGCGAATAAAATAGGGATCGATCCAAACAAATCAGGCATTACAAGTTGGCAATGGATAATTCAAACCCAACTTCAATATATGTTTATATCTACGTTTAAGGCTGATCAGTGGCATGCGGTTAGGCGTTTCAAATGTGTACAAGGCAGAATAAATTCTCTTGTTTATAATAACATTAAATAAGAAAACGCGGAATGTATCAAGGAGAACAGAATAATTACTTTTCTTCTCGCTTACTTATGAATAAACCATTAAACCATAAAATTCACAGTATGTAAGATGTATTGTTGAAATGTATGCCAGGCAGAGGAGTTTTAGTAAGTTAAGAGTTGGTGGCGAGTTGGAGTGTTCTCTGCAAACAAATATAATGTTCAGTTTGAAGAGAGTACACACTACCTTGGTAGAAAGTTGCCAGAATTAAGGAATATTAGAATAAAAACCAGTGTATTACTAGCTATCGATAGGGTAAATACAGTTGAAGATGGGATGCTGTGAAGACAGTAGTGGCAGACAGACTGAAGTGCTGGCTGAGGCTGCAGGGAGATAACTCCACACTACGATCCAAATGTTATAAATACCATCGAGAAAACCTGTCTCCTAAGTTTTGGGCAGCTGATTTGGAAAGGGGTTTGAAGAGAATAGGTATGGGGTCAGTATGGAAAAGAGCTGAAAAAATGACAAAAAACATATGAAAAGGTGTAAAAAGAAGACTAAGAGACAGCAACCAACAGAAAATAGAACAGGATTGTAAAATTAAACCTTCTCTAAGTCTAGTAAATGAAATAAAATTAAATTGGAGTAAAGAGGCATATATACTTAACTTAGGAGCAAAGGAAAGTTCAGGAATGGCATGGTTTAGACTGGAGGGCTGGACGGCACAGAAAATGACTGACAATTCTAGCAGGAGAATCTGCCCATTCTGTGATTTGGATGAGGACTGGGCACATATTTTGGCGGAATGCACACAGTGGAAGAACCAGCGAATAATTAAACTCAAAAACAAATTTTCAAATCCTTCTAGAAAGAGATTGGCATGTTGAGATCTACTGGTTGACCAGAGAAACTGGAAAAACATGAGTAATTTCTTGGCTAAAGTGCGCGTAGCTAGGACAAATTTTTGCTCAGTTAGTCAAAGGTAATTTATCTCTATTTTCCTCTTTCTTGTTTTGTTTTTTTCTATTTATTTTGTCACCATACCTTGTATCTTCAATATGCATGTACAGTCAATGATCCATTCACTAAATGCTTGTGTAATAATAAAGCTGCCCCGTGATTTAATTAGGGCATTAATAACCAGAAATATGAGTTACGTTGTCTTGTGTTTTACATCGAAAGCTGTAAATTGTTTAAATCAACATCCGCTCTTATTAGCAGGTCCTCGAAAAATTCCTATGCACAGTTTGGAGCTGAGGAGATTGAAAATCTACTTTCTTCATCGTTCCTAATAATATCGCGTGTTCTGTGTGTTTCATTCAATTACAGGTTGATTAACATGATGTTTTAAACGTCCTTTAATGTTCCAAGTGATGGTTATGATGGTTTTCCCATTGTGCTTAAGTGTTCCATGCCAAATTCCACTACAATTGTGATGATGTTTTTGATGTCCGAAATCATCTTTACTTTAGACATATTGCCACAGTTCTCCACTTGTCTATATATACATCAAATAAATGGAACAGTCGCAACGAATCCGCCTGTTGGCTTGGGGAGGAAAACCGTCACAACACCTGACGTCATCTATACCCCCTGTGGTAACTCAATTGTTCTCAATTAGTTACTAAAACCCCTCTGTCTGGTTATTACTCGCAATAAAAACAATGTCCTTCTCATGGTTGAAAATTCTAGCTTACGTGCAGATTGAAGTACCTTTATATTCTGTAAATCCTTACTTTGTTCTAATAAAAATGCTCCCCACGATGCATTTTTAAAAATATTGTTACATATTGGGGTGAAGGCCAAAAAGTTTACCAGAAAATGATTAATTTAGGTCACCCCAACACGCACATGGTGGGGGGGGGAACTTGCTTGCAGCAAAAAGTCCGGGACCTTGGTATGTAAATTTAAGGGGAAGGCGTGGGTTTTATATTACACTGAAGAATTACATAACACACATTGCCTTCACATACCTGGGATTTATTCACAAACGTTTGGCGGCTCTACATAATGAACAAAGGAAACAGGTTGGAGAGAGATGCCACAAACCCGTAGATCGGCCACACACACGTCTGGCTCCAAGGACCACTTCCACTGGAGTGACGCTATCTTACCCCCACCAACCGTGTCCAGCCGGAGCCAGACGGGACTGACGTCATACCAGACGGTTTAAAACAGATCCTTCCCTCTGGCGTGATCCTCACCGAAAGGAAATACCGTTAAGCCAAAATATAACTAAGGAGACCCAATAATGCTACGTCTAGTAGTAACAATATAACACACTAGTGCGTCTGGTAATGACAATAAGATTAATTATACACTACAATAAGCACATAAAGTATTCCGATTTTGCAGTAAATGAGTTTACACAAATATCTATTCTATCAAATTTTTTATATTAACCCCTAATTATTGTTGAAAAATTATGACTTTTTATATTCTCCAAAATTCTTGATTTTTCATAGGTTAATAGTTTATTTTGCTTAGTTGGAGCCTTATTTTAAAAACTTACTTGGTAACTCCATTTAATGTACTTTTGAGAGAAAGTACAACAACTTTGAAATAAAGCAGGAAAAAATTGCTTCGTGTGGGGCATTTTGAATAAGGAAAAAATGCTGAAAAAGTTTTGCGAGAAAATAAAGGTTTAAAGTCGGGCGTGCTTATTAATAACCATGTTCTTGTCCATTTATACCTTCAGTTAAGTAGTATTTTAAATGTGCCTAGTGGAAAAAAATATTTTATTCAAGCTTAGAATATTATTGCTTTAGGTACATATTATTAAAAATGTAATTTTCTAATTTTTGTACAATTTTTGGTCAAATTTCACAGATGCATTACCTTAAATGTGTGTTTATGTAGGTGAGCGTATGCATGAGAGGAGAGGGAGAGCAAAACTAGTTCATTATAAGGGAAGATTAAAATCCCTGTCCCGCAAAAATTAAATTAGACCTACTAAATTCAAGACCTATTATCTCAAACTAGTTAAGATATCATACTTAAAAGTTTTACAGCATATAGATGAATGTCTTCTTAGAACACTGATCCACTAATTAGATATAATAAATTTGTTTATCAAGGAAGAGACCAGTGTTTTCTTAATTATACCATCCGTTGATTAAAATCTATCAGCAAGAATTATTTTAAAAAATAACCAACCACGTTATTAACACCAAAGTGGATCCACTACAGCACTTATAGACTTTATCATCCTAGAACTTAAAACTGCCTTCAGAAGTGTTCTGAGAAAAAGGTAATTTGCAAAGAAGCTGCACACAGAAGCTGCTGTAGCAGGAAAACGTTGTTCCTCTGGTTGATGTCCTCTGCTGCAGTGTGCTTGTCTCCGGCTATTGCTGCTCGTCGGCTGCTGTATTCTCCATTAGTAATCAATTACCTATCCAACTAATTTCACGCTTCTCAGGGTTTTTCGCAGGTGAGGCGAATTAAAATACACTGCATTTCCCTTAAAAATGTGGTTTAATCAAATACTAATGGGCGGGTAGCTTTTCCCATTACAACAATTCCCACCATTATAATAAATTAGAAGCCTAGTCTAACTGGACACGCTTCCCACCCCAATGCACACACGTGCATCTGTCGTCCAGGGAGTATCACTGTGTGTCAACGAGATTCTGTAAGAGAGTAAAATCTGGGGCTCTCTTTCCTCTTTTATACCTAAACCTAATGACGCTTACCTTCGCGCCTCAAAATGTAACGACGTTTCTAATTGGTCCTCAGACCGCGTTACTTTATTATATATAAGAATATTCTGCTTCAAAAGATTTCGCATACGCGTCCCACTAACGCGCCCGGAAGCAGATTCAATATCTCTGTCTCTTTCCATTCTATATCTGTCTCATTCTATTTCTCCTAATTGTTTACAGTTCCTTGCTCATTAGCTTGGTGAAAGATGGGCTCTACCTAGAATTATCTTGGTTGTTAAATATTCTAACATATTTCTTGGTGAATTATATTATTATGTACAATTGTTGTTTGATATTGATTTATATGACTATATGTGTGGGTGTGGGTGTTATATATCCCCTTTCACTGCCATACTTAACAGTAGTACCAATTTGTGGAGAAAAACTCTCCCTTAAGAACAGGCAATCCCTACTCCAAAGTATGTAGGAGTTAAGATTTATTTTTCTGTAAAGTTGTGCAGAATTCATAGTACAAAATGACAGATAAACATATCAGCATTTTTTCTCTAAAACTATTAGATACTTGTTCGCACAAACAGTTTGATAGCCAAAACCTATGTAAACAATCGATTGGTGGTGTTTCCATCTTCCGGAACACTCGTGGTCAGTTTTGAGATTCTAAATAGGAACATGGGTTGTTTAAACCAGTAAAATTCTACCTTGCTTATCAGAATTGGGAAGTCTAACCAGCAACCATGAGCAAAACTGTAATCAAGGTAAACAAAGAGTATATGAATTTTAAAGGGTTACGTTTAAGGTTCCCAATTTTAGTGATAGTGGGGTGCCTCTTGAGGAAATGTCTTTTGTCGCTGTAGTTACTTCCTGAAATGATAAACCTTTGTTGTATCAATGAAAACAAATACGTGCATCCGAGGTAAACAATATACTCTCTCCCTAAAGACTGAGTGAGGTAGCGCGTGCGACTCGCATTTCTATGGTCCCGGGTTCGATATCCGGCGACCGCCCAGTCTGGCCCATGGGTTTCTCGTGGATTCCCCGGGTCGCTAGGCAATACTGGGGTGGTTCATCTTCTACCACGTCTCTCCTGCCCTTCATTTCCCGTACCCATCATCTTCCTTGTCATCCGTTTCAGAGTTGCAGAACCATCGACGGTGTTCGGCGGGTTGCGGCTTGGCGACGGCTGTGCATTTTGTGAAGGTTTTTTCCTTGGCATCGTTCAAACTCGGGCAATGGATTTTTTCGGGCGTAAAAATCCTTATCATGGCTCCCTTAGGAAAGGAAGTAAAGCCGGTGGCCCCGTATCGTAGATTTACTGCACGTAAAAGAACCTCAAGCCTGATAAAGAGATCTCTGAGCAAAATTTCCGGTCTTTCACGTCCAATATAGAATGAGACGCTAAGGACCACAGCAGTTCAAGAGATCCATAAATGAAGCTCAAATTTTTAATAATATTCCTTTACGAAATAGTTCAACATAGAGGGGCATAGAGATGTAAGGATCATGCCATTGCCGACAGAGCTGTAAAAGTTCGCTGGACAATTGGGCCTGAAAAACTGCTTTTTTTCATTTTTGTATTGATTAAAATGCCTCGATCCCGGTAGTCTGTGTTAATATTAGTAGTTTTCCATAACACGCAGTGTAATACCTTGGAAATATTCAAAGTATTTCTTCTAATATGAACAAAGCAATTGGTCGCCCTGCTTTTTAAGAATACCATTTACAAAGCCTATTTGGGAGTAAATCTTAAAAAGTGCAATTAATAATTTCATCAATTAAAATTAAGTAGATAAAAAATTGCTTTCGTAAGAATCCATTACTAAATGATACAGGGTAGAGAAAGTCATGTGAATATAACATACAAGATGGTTTGTGTATGGGCTGACGCATGTACTTGGGAAAGTCTGCACATTTATTCATTGGCTCACTTAACAGGAAACCGTAGGGAAGAAAACACATTTGGGAATTAAGTAAAAGGATTTTTTTCACCCAACTACAATAGACTACCGCTGCTACTAATAGAGTGAGCCAAAAGACTCCGAACCGCCTGCGCGGTGTTTTACCTGTCCGCGTCCTCGGCGCTCGTTGCCGTCTGCCACTATCATAGAAAAGCACGGATGAAACCATACAACATTTTCTAAAATTACTTTTAAAGGCTTTACTTACCAACTTTACAAAAGGAGATGCTGAAACTGGCCATCGTCGTTGTCCATACATTTTTTACAACTCTTTAGGAAGCTATCCATCACTCGCTGTAGCTCACGCTGAGAAATTTCCTGGTGGATATTTTGTTTTAGTTCTTCCAGGGTGTGTGGGTTTGTCTTGTACACTTTATGCTTTGTTACCCCGGAGGGGTATTTTATGAACAATATTACCGGCTGCGCGGTGTTTTTCCACTGGGCGTGAGGAAATATGATAAAAGCATGATAACGCACTGCTGCTATAAACAAAGTCACGCTGTTGTGGATTTGCTTTGCAGTGTGAAGTGCAGTTTTGAGTTGACGGTGATGTGATGTAGTTCAGTTATTACGAGTTATTTATTGTTTTGTCCTGTACTTAGTCACAAAGTATATTATGGCTCAGTATATGTGTTCTACTCTAGAGTGTATTTATTTATGATTCGTATGTGTTAACTCGGTCAGCTCGCCAAGTGAAAGTACGATTTGCAGAAAGATTTCCAGATGTAAAAGTTCCAGGCCGTACAACAATCCATGAGCTTTACAGTAAATTTCAGGCCACAGGAAGTGTTCAACCTAAGAAAGCTAAAAGACGGCGTTCGATTCTTACCGAAGAAACATTAGACGACATCGGTCATCGTTTGGAAAATTCCCCCCAAAAATTCCATGAAGGACAGTTTCCTAAAGACGTGCCAAAAATGTATGGACAACGACGGTGGTCAGTTTCAGCATCTCCTTTCATAAAGTTGGTAAGTTTTAAAAATGTAGTATGGTTTCATCCGCGCCTTTCTATGATAGCCCTAGACGGCAACGAGCGCCGAGGACGCGGACAGAAAAAACACCGCACAGGCGGTTCGGAGTCTTTTGGCTCATCCTGTATTATACCATGTTTACTAAAACACAATGCCTACATGATGAAACCCTTGGGTTTTAAGGAAGCCATTTTGCAGCAAGTTCTCGAATGTGCTTCTGGATGATTGGCATGTTGTGCGGAAGTAATTTTACCAGCACTCAACTAATGTTTTACATCGTCTTGAAGTTTATCGATTAATGTGACGCATTAAGCAGACAGTACCTTATTGGTTATTACCTTCACAAGTTCTGCAGTTGATCTTGTAATAGTCCTTAGTCTACAAGGACGGTATCCCAATTGAACAGACGCGGTTTCTTTCTAAATCTCTGTGTATATATCTGTTTTTGATTGATAAAAACCATGGTAAAAGTCATTCCGCTAGCTTCTCGACGTGAATTTCTGCAAAACAGAACTGATTTCACGGAAGACTTGTAGTGATTGTTTATGAAGGATAGGGATGAAAAATACATTCTTACAGTTCTTCGGGGATTCTTAATTTTAACACCTTGTTTGTTTGCCTTTATGATAATATCAGAGTTGTTAAAACTGTATAAGAAAGAGTTAGGTAAAGTATTTTACTTAAGCTTAAGGCATGTTGCATCTCTTCAAACAAGGTGGCTGACCTAATCTGGATGGGCGACGTCGCCTAGGTTTAAAATCATTGATTAATATTGATTGATAGCCAAAATGCATCTCAAAGTGCCTAAGACGAGGTAAACATGACGTCATAATATGTGCATCATGCTCTAATTCCCTGTATAACGATATTTCAACAAAAAAGGGACCAAAGAAGAACCTCCACATTTTTCAGGTTATCTTTGCAAAGGCTTCACCTTTCTAGCCTCAGTTTATTCATGCAGTGCTTTTCCGTGAATCTAAATGTGTTATTTGACTGGTGGTGTCATCTGGCCCGTTATGGAAATAATACCAGCATCCCATTTATGCTGATGTTACTTACATGCAACCAGCAGCGTTTCTGCGATTGGTGACTTCAAATCTCGCTTAGTCTTATTGCCAACTAGTGGGATGACTCCGTGGTAATGGGTGAGACTCACATTTGGGACGTCTCGGATTTGATTCCCATCGACCGCCCACTCTGATCTTTGCTTTTCGTGGTATTCCCTGGTCGGTAGGCGAATGATGCTGTGGTTTCTCATGTACCACGACTTCGTTTACATCATTTCCCATTTTCCTTTTCGTGTTTAAGGTGTGCTCTAGGTTTCGTCGCGTAGGGTGGTGCCGGAATGATGGTGTGGATGCATGCTCAAAGGAAAGAGCATTCCTCGTGAACAATAAATGACTGGTTGTTTAAAGGAGCATCCATCGCCCTCTCTGGGCAGGTCCAGTAGTGGGACAGGTCTTGCAGCCAGGAACAGTCAGGGGCTTCCGCGCGTCTCTGTGGTCTGTCTGCCTGCCTGCGACATGTAGCCTACTGAGGGTCCTTTTCTTTATCCCTTCCTTTATATCAGGTGGTAGCTGCCAATGATCCCTCTTAGATCGCAGTACGTGAGGTATTCCTCTCCGTTGTATACCCTATGGTTCCTTCACTTCATCCCTCCCTCCATGAGGTGGTAGCAGCTATAGATCTCTCTTAGGTCGCAGTGCGCGTGGTGTCCCTCTTTGATATATACCCTATGTTTCCTTCACTTCATCCCTTCCTCCTAGGAGGTGGTAGCAGTTATAGATCTCTCTTAGGTCGCAGTGCGCGAGGTGTCTCTCTTTGTTATATATCCTATGGTTTCTTCACTTCATCCCTCCCTCCTAGGTGGTGGTAACTGCCATATATCTCTCTTAGGTCGCAGTGCGCGAGGTGTCTCTCTTTGTTATATACCCTATGGTTCCTTCACTTCATCCCTCCCTCCTAGGAGGTGGTAGCAGCTATAGATCTCTCTTAGGTCGCAGTGGGCAAGGTGTCTCTCTCTGTTATATACCCTATGGTTCCTTCACTTCATCCCTCCCTCCTGAGAGGTGGTAGCAGGTATAGATCTCTCTTAGGTCGCAGTATGCGAGGTGTCCCTCTCTGTTGTATACCCTATAGTTCATTCACTTCATCCCTCCCTCCTGAGAGGTGGTAGCAGGTATAGATCTCGCTTAGGTCGCAGTATGCGAGGTGTCCCTCTATGTTGTATACCCTATAGTTCATTCACTTCATCCCTCCCTCCTGAGAGGTGGTAGCAGGTATAGATCTCTCTTAGATCGCAGTGCGCGAGGTGTTTCACTCTCTGTTTGTATATCCTATAGTTCTTTCACTTCATCCCTCCCTCCTGAGAGGTGGTAGCAGGTATAGACATCTCTTAGATCGCAGTGCGCGAGGTGTTTCACTCTCTGTTGTATACCCTATAGTTCTTTCACTTCATCCCTCTCTCCTGTGAGGTGGTAGCAGCTATAGATCTCTCTTAGGTCGTAGTGCGCGTGGTGTCCCTCTCTGTTGTATACCCTATGGTTCCTTCACTTCATCCCTCCCTCCTAGGAGGTGGTAGCAGCTATAGATCTCTCTTAGGTCGTAGGGCGCGTGGTGTCCCTCTCTGTTGTATACCCTATGGTTCCTTCACTTCATCCCTGCCTCCTAGGAGGTGGTAGCAGCTATAGATCTCTCTTAGGTCGTAGTGCGCGTGGTGTCCCTCTCTGTTGTATACCCTATGGTTCCTTCACTTCATCCCTGCCTCCTAGGAGATGGTAGCAGCTATAGATCTCTCTTAGGTCGTAGTGCGCGTGGTGTCCCTCTCTGTTGTATACCCTATGGTTCCTTCACTTCATCCCTGCCTCCTAGGAGATGGTAGCAGCTATAGATCTCTCTTAGGTCGTAGTGCGCGTGGTGTCCCTCTCTGTTGTTTAACCTATGGTTCCTTCACTTCATCCCTGCCTCCTAGGAGATGGTAGCAGCTATAGATCTCTCTTAGGTCGTAGTGCGCGTGGTGTCCCTCTTTGTTATATACCCTATGGTTCCTTCACTTCATCCCTCCCTCCTAGGAGGTGGTAGCAGCTATAGATCTCTCTTAGGTCGTAGTGCGCGTGGTGTCCCTCTCTGTTGTATACCCTATGGTTCCTTCACTTCATCCCTGCCTCCTAGGAGATGGTAGCAGCTATAGATCTCTCTTAGGTCGCAGTGCGCGAGGTGTCTCTCTTTGTTATATACCCTATGGTTCCTTCACTTCATCCCTGCCTCCTAGGAGATGGTAGCAGCTATAGATCTCTCTTAGGTCGCAGTGCGCGAGGTGTCCCTCTCTGTTGTATACCCTATGGTTCCTTCACTTCATCCCTGCCTCCTAGGAGGTGGTAGCAGCTATAGATCTCTCTTAGGTCGCAGTGCGCGAGGTGTCCCTTTCTGTTGCATACCCTATAGTTTCTTCTAGGGATGGGACCTCGATACTCGGTGGTATCCAAGTAGGTCTAATAGTTTGACAGACCTTTGATAGTTTTAAATTTTTAAGTTTTGTATTATTAAAAGTTGTTACGTTTAAGTCTATGCTAGATAAGAAATGAAAGGAGTTGAGACTTCACGTTATAGCCTCGCACGTGTCTTCAAAGAGTTGCCGGACTATAATTCTTGATACACCTTTACTGTGATCAATGTAATACCCCATAGACTATTGTGTCTAAATGAAATAATGCAAAACAATGCTGGAAGGGAATAGAGGTTCTCATGTAACATGTGGTGCTAACTGAATTCTGAATGAAGCTGATTTAGCTGGCGCACTAAATCACGTCTCTGTAACAGCCTGGCTTGGTAACTCCAGCAGAAACAAATAGAAGCTTATGAAGTGAAATAATACAGCGTATGAAAATATGTGTTCTTTCATGAATGCTCGTTTTCTTAAACAAAAATCTTTGTTTCCTTCATATCCCATATATTACTTCTTTGATTTCTCTTCAAATGATTTAATTGTGTTTAATATACCTTTGTATTAAACATGTTATATACTAATGCACGAGGGCTATCCGAGAGTTACCCGACTTGAGAAAGAAAACACAAAAATGTTGGAAAAAGGCATCTTTATTTCTCTATATAGTCTCCTTTCAGCTCGATACACTTTTCCCACCGGTGTTCAATAGCTTCGATACCCTGTTTATAGTGAGAGCCATCGAGTTCTGCAAAATATCCATCAACTGCAGACTCTTCACTATTGGTAAATATTTTAGCACAAAGCTATTTCTTCAACTTTGGAAATAGAAAATAACCAGAGGGGGCTAAATCTGACGAATAGGGTACATGAGGAAGCAATTCGAACTTAAAATCATTGAATTTGGCCATGGCGATAAGGAATGTGTGAACTGGTGCATTGTCTTGATGAAACAAAGTTTCTTTTCCAGTAAATGCGGCCGTTTTTGCTTGATTTTATCATTCAATAATTATGCATAACATTTGCCATTGATTGATTTTCCTTTTTGAAGATAAACAATGAAAATTATTCACTCACATTCCAAAAAACTGAAGCCATGTACTTGCCTGCAAATGGAACTTCTTGGGTGCCATTCTCCCCTTTCAATCCACTGTTTTGACTGTTCCTTCGTCTCAGTTGTGAAGTGATGGACTCATGTTTCATCCATGGCTATGAATCAACACAGCAACTCGGCTTTATTGCAGCAAAACATCGCCAAACACTCGACTGAAACTAATGATGCTGTTTTATCATGTTTAAATTTTCAGTCAGCATGCGATGTACAGCACTTTTTGAAATGCCTACGATGTCTGCTAGCTCGCGCACTTTCAGCCGATGATCATCCAATACCATTTTGTGGATTCTCTTCACAATTTCTGGCGTAGTCACTTCATTTGGCCGACCACTGCGATGATCATCTTGGCAGCACCTACGGCCTCACTTAAACTTGACACCCAATATTTTACTGTTGTAAACAAAGGAGCAGACTCTCCCAGAGTAGAATCTAGCTCAGCTTTAATATTAGTTGGACTAAGACCTTTTAAATGAAAGTATTGTATCACATAACGATGGCCAGTTTTATCCATGTTTACAAATTCGCTGAGAGCGTTCACTATTGATGGCTGCCAAACAATTACTAAACGACGTAGCATCATCAAACTTTAGACTTAAGCTTTATAAGGTTGGTACTTTATACTCTAGTCATTTGCTTGAAACATCAACCACTATCTATACATGAGGTAGGGTACATCTAGGACTGCCCTGGTATGAGAGTGGGTAGTAGGGAGGTTTAATCCACAAACTTGCTTTGTTTCCGAGTGCTACATGGCTAATTACTCAATACGAGTACCAGATGAAAAAGTACATATATGGCATTATCAAGAAAAAAAATTGCTGTCCACTGGAGAATGTCAAACAGGAATAATTTCGGAGTATCAGTATCGAGAAATAGTGGTATCGTCCCAGCACTACTTTCTCCTGAGAGGTGGTAGCCGCCATAAATCTCTCTTAGGTCACAGTGCGAGAGGTGTCCCTCTGTGTTGTATACCCTATACCCTTATACCTGGATAAGGGTTTTCAATAGTTTTTTACTTTATCCTGAAAATAAAACCCTTGGGTAGCTCTCAGCTCCTATTTGAAAAAAATCATTAATCATCACAGTCATGTTCTTAGTGGGCCTAATATTTTCTAATGACCTTAACCAACCCTTTGCGTTCAAGATTCCTTATACTTGTGATAAGACTTCTACTTATAATTGTATTCCCGATATGAGTAAGCATAAACAGTAAATCATTAAATACTTAATATATTGCGTTTTACTATATACAGGGTGGACCATTTAAGTTGAGATTTGCAATATCTCCAAAACTTAGCCTTGTAGGAGGTTGTTTTTATGTTGTTTTCTCACGCCCCATAAAAAACTAAACATTTGTATAAAACACTTTGCAATTGTTTTTACACCAACGTAAATAACGACAAAAATTCTGAATGGCTGTGCACGAAGAGCGCTGGTTGGACCATCCATGAATGGTCATTTGAGGGTCCACTAAGAGTAGTTGGGAACCAACATTTCAAGGTTGGTAAGAACAATTGCAAGGTATTTTATAAACATTTGTTCAGTTTTTTATGAGGAATGAGAAAACAACATACAAAACCTGGGTTCCCATTTAAAAAATTAAATTTACTCTAAAATGACCGTCATAACGTCCTCCAAACAAACACGACTAATGGCATTTACTTTCTTTCATAATATCAAGCAACTTCTATTAAAGACATTTCTTTCTACAATGTCTAGTTTTGGAGATACTGTGCAGTCTCCAACTTAAATGGCCCACCCTGTATTTGAAGCCGAGGAGGAACAGCATTGGTGAGGTATGTTCCAGTCATACCACTGAAGAATAACGCCTTTAGTGTCAGATATAAGTAATAACTTACTTTATAAGTTATTCTTTAGGTGGTCATTAGTGTACCTGAAAATTCAGTGAGATGTTTTTGAAAATCTAGGTTACAAAGAATTCTTCAAAAGCTATACAGGTTTTAGTATATGAACCATCATTAGCTTTGTGGATCAGATTACCTCACTTTGGATAAAAAGAGAAGTAGAGAAGTAAGTATTTGTATAAATGAATTTTGTGGAATTACTATAACATTCAGTTTCAATTACAATTGTTATTACAAAGCTAATTACATTCAGAGAAGGGAATAAAATGAATGCAAAGCGAAATAGAGAACTTGCCTTGTTTCTTCTCTGCCAATTAGTGCCACTTGTGTTTTGAGGACTTTTCTTGTAATTGTGCTGAATTTGTTTGCACTATAACAGAGATACATTCTGGCAAAAAATTCTGAAATGATAAACAAATTGACTGTTAAAAATAATATCTATGATTAGCAGAAGTTGAACAAAGCATCGAAAAGTTGCTGGTAGACAACAAATCCAACGGCTTTCCTGGAAGCAGTGCCAGCAACCGTTTTGAAAAGTTATCTACTACAGTGACGACGCCAACTCAATTCTTCTCTTCAAATCGTCCACCTAGCTTTTCCTGATTGACTCCCAGGCCTCCTTAATATCGTCACTATTTCTTAACAGCAATATTTAACAGAACAGTTTTGGACAGGAAGGTGTTGGGATCAGTAGCCTTTCAAACGCAAACACCACAAAGCGACGCGGTAAAATCGAACTATCGCTAGATATGCTGTTGGGTCGTTTCGACCCATTTAAAACATTGATTCCTTACTGATCCCCTTTATAAAACATGCTAGAAACCTAAAACTTTACTATTTTTCTCCGAATGCGGTAATAAGCCAGTGCTTACTTCAAATTTGAAGAAAATATCTTCAATTTTAAAAGGCTTTTCACTTCTATGTAGAACTCAATTCAAGTCATGTTGATCCGAGTAGTTATCAGTCCTAAATTTCCACCAAGAATATTGTTACGACATCTCTCATTCTTCATGAGTTTTATGGTATTGCATTATTACATTGTACAAGTATCTGGAGCTATTTTATTCTTACGTTGTTGCATTTTGGCACGCATTGTACACAACAGAAATGTAGTACATATCATTTGTGCAAGGTACCTTCAAGGGAAAGGTATATAGATCTCATATTACTGACGAGAGTTTAAATACTTCCACAACAAATAAAAAGGGTAGCCACTTTCAAATAATGAAGTGTAATGAAACCAACGTAAAATATCACTGTTCAGCATTTGTTTATAAAAAATGCACTGGTAACGTAATGAAACGTTACTTTTCTTGGGATATTCAAATTCCTCAGAATAACAACAAATAGTAGCCACAATGTGAAAAAGGTGTTACACGTTTTAAAATGTTAAATGATGATGACAAACCAATGGAATATTTTATTGCTGAAATACATGTGTTACCAACTTCTGTATTCAAACATATATAAACATGCTCTTTATTTCTATGCATTATTAATGCTATTTTCAATTACTAAATAAAGGATAAAACCAGCAGCTATAATGCTAGTTGTTATGTTTGGGCGACCAAATTTTACGAAATTGGCTAGTGATATCCTCCTCCTGTATATTGTTGTTTTTTTATTTATGGACGCTCTTTAACTACTTTGGTTCTTTGCTTCTCATTCTATATTGTGGCGAGCACATGGAGCTTTAGTTTGGTAAGCCTCACTTGAGTATACCCTCCCAGAATAGATTGGCAGTCCTGTTCCGGAAGGATCAACTCAACATTGGCAGCTGCACAATTGTTCCAGTAATTCTTAGAATGTTTGGACAGTATTTGTGACATACTAACAGGAAGAAAGGGTGGGGATGAGTAATTATAGAACAATCGGTTTGGATTGTTTCGCTCTCTTTAGCTCTTGAAATCTCGTAGTGAAAAGTCCTCGCGGCGTCAATCTATAAGCTACAATCTGTAGATTTACATGTCTATCGAGTTTGTCTCTGTCATAGCTTTAGGAAGTATGGAAGAGTTCGTGAATTTGTTAAATTGGTCAATGTTAATGACAATATTGGGTGTGAAATACCGGAAATACTGCTCAGAGGTCTGTTTATTAAGCTTGAGGTTTTACGTGCCTTCCACGGAGAACGACACCCCTCCCTCCTGTGTGCAGTGCGGCCGAGAAAGAGGGAGAGAGAGTTAAACAACACTTTCAATTTCACTTCAGGAAGTTTCGTAATAACGGCTGGTTTTGGCCTTAACTTGATCTGCAAAATGTGTTCAGGAATTATAAGAAACATCCGGAACTCCTTTCCTTCCCAAGCATCTCTTTGTATCAGTTTCCTTCTCAAGAAGGGCTCCTTTAAGACCAAACATTTTTTGACTATTCTAAAAGTGTTCTCTGTATGTATTTCAGAGTGTGAGGACATGTTTCGTCACTGAAACGGTCTATAAGACATTTCGGCTTTACCAGGTGGTAATATTGTATCTCAGCAATAAGGTTTGCTTTCTCTACCACGTAGGGTAAAGATGCCTAATTCCGTGATACCCGTAATACCGTGATACAAAGTTCTTTCACCTACCACGGCATTATGCTTCGTGATTTAGAAGTTCTGAAGTATCCAAGAGATGGCGGAAGATGTCTGTTTTCTAATTCTATATACACCAGCGCCCAGAGAGGTAAGAGATAACCACATAAAGTATTGTTAGGTGAACATTGGTTAAGCGTTGAAGATTTTCTCTGCACTGGGACCGTTGCTAAAGAACTACTGAACTGAGAGGTAAATATTAATGCAAAACACACTAATAATAGTTGGTAACATGGATAAACTTACAGGAAATCGATGCATTTTGTTATTGTAGATCTCTTGTGCGCACACAGCGCTGTAACAGCTTTCCCGTTTCATGTTTTATTTTCGTATTTTCTTCAACGTGGCGACTTGCTTACACTAGAGTTGCCAAAATCAATTACGACACAAAATGTGATTACATAAAAAAGTTATTGAAGGTAGTGTTACGTGTGCATATAAACTGTATGAAATGTTTATGCAACGAAATATATTATTCTGACCACTATTATGGTACTAAAATGCCGGACAATTGTTCAATTAAGCTATATCATGCTAAAATGGTTTCTTAGCTTTTTTAAATTTATTTTTCGATGAAACTATGCTAATATGATAAGAATATAGAGTAATGCCAATGTTTTTACTTGAAGGTTTCAACCTAACAATGAGAGCAGCTGAGAACTTGTCTAGGTACCGCGCATCCTGTGCAAATCCTGTGTTAATTCAAGGGTTTTATGACTATCTTGAGAAAGTCATTGATGACCACAACTTGAATTCCCCAAATCAGATATGGAACTGTGACGAAACAGGGTAGATGTTTGTCACGGCTTGACAAAGATTGTGAGAAGCATTGGAAAAAAATACATTTACAGAAGTGTTTATGCCGAAAAGGGGACGACAACAACGATCCTCGGTCGTGGGAATCTGCTGGGAAGTCTGGACCACTTCTAATAATCTTCAAAGGTGTGCAGAACATCCCAGCATTAAAAACTGGTGCTCCTGTGATACATTGGTAGAAGTTATTCCAAAAGGTGGATAAACAGTGATGTTTTGTAAAATGGATGCAGAGCTTCATCAGAACACTTCCACCTGCTAGACCTGTCCTGCTGATGGATTCTCATGCCTCTCATTTGTCTCAAGAATCGCTGAAATTGGCTAAAGAAAACCGTATCATTTTGGTTACCTTTCCATCGAAAATCACAGTGTGCACAGATTCATACCGTATATCCAACTACATAAATAGCTAATCCTGAACTGGTCCATCTTCTGTAAGACCACAGGGAAGAAGTGGGGTAAGGAACACCAAAACAAATAGCAAATCTCACAACAGCACAACATGGCCCGTGTGCAGTTTGGCTATGGACGTGATATGCGGAATCGCACTGAGCCACAGTGGATTCAGTGTTGTTTCTGTCTTCAGTGGTACCACAACAAATGTGAGGATCTAGGGGATGATTATGATGAATATGTTTATAATATGTTGAGACTGATGCTTTTGTTTGTACAAAAGATGACATCCTATTATTGTACTTGAGCATCTCTTGGTATTTGATGTAATAATTAATTTCCATCTTTTTGTTTCTGCTTTTTTATCTTTGTAGCTTAGTTTTTCTAATTTTGTGATGCAACATTTTTGGTCGAAATATGTTTCTGTGAATTTTGTCATTTAGATCCTTTACATCAATTTAATAGGTCAGCACTACTATAACAATGTAATAGAGTACAGTGTAGTGTTAACAAGTGGTGGTTTTATGTATTTAATTCGATTGTTTTTGGTCTCACGGAATTAGGATACCACTATCACGGATTTAGGAATCTTATCACACATTTAGGAGCCACTGTCACAGAATTAATCTTTCTACTTATTTTACTATAGTTGTACAACTTATCAGTTCTTAGTCAAATAAAATATGTTCTAAAACGTTCAAACTGTGATCCCGAGTTGGTTTTTAAATAATCTTTTTCCATTTATGAACACTGCGCAACACTTACTAAAAAGTATCACGGAATTAGGCATCTTTACCCTACTAGTGGGTAGGGGAAGTATTGCATTCCGCCTAAAAACTTCATGTCGAGATTTCACCGACAATACATGTTTTGAGGCCTACTAAATACAAATAAGTAAAGGGTACGTGTAGGTGTTTGTTTTTTTAAATGTCACTAAAAATTCCATACCGATATTTAACCGGAAATACAAATTTTGAGGATCCCTGTATCTAAAAATATATTTTTAGTAAAAGGTGTGTGTGTATGTGTGTATCTATGAACAGTGTAACTATAAAACGAAATGTCGGATAAATACCAAACCTGGTACTTAGATTTAATACCTTCAAAGGGTGCGACACGAAGGTTTTTAAGAAAATCCCTCTACCCCAAACTACCATTTATATAGAATACTTTTCGAAATGTTTTATTTTATAAAACATGACCCTCATTTCGATTCAAATACTATATATTTAACATATTTACAGGATAAATAAAATGTATATTCTGAATTTTCTGGGAACAGCCTGTGAAGTCTTCTTCATTCGGTCTTGCATAACTGGTAAACGTTAAGTAACACACGAGAATGTACTGCACAAACAATATAGATGCCTTTAAAACAAAACAATTTATTTCAAATAAATTTTTCTTTGGCATTAGCTATTTCCGAGATATGCGTTATTAATGGTTTGAATTGTTCAATACTGCATTGCACCCCCCTCACAGATTTTTCACTAGCCACTCATTAAGTATGTAAATGGGTGTAATTAACTTCTAGAAGTCCGTACAAAACAGAAAAACGGCAAGGTACAGGTCTATGCATGTATTGAGCGTATTAGAGGACCGATTTACAAAATCTGTAATGTACATATATTGCACAGAAATATTTTACATATGCTGACCCAAAATATCTTGCGGTAAGTTCGTAGTTCGTTTTGAAGATTACATAAATAACACATTATACCAGGTTAGAAATTTAAGAAGTTGCCTAGATACGAGTATAGACTTTACATAATTCATATCTGACACAATTACAACATTTGACATAATTATGACGCCCCATTTTACCTTTAAACTTCAGCAAATTACAGTTATACGCACCCAATATCTAGAACTCTCGTAATTCAGAAATGCATTCCCACAAACTGAAATTACTTGAGCACACACGGCAATTGCAAACGGTCAGATTCGGCCAATCCTATTAGGTGTAACAGAAACCCAAAGTACGATATGCAGGACACTTGCCAAAATTCACAAACCCCTACGGCCAAAACGACCCGACGCTCAAGAGAGAGAAAAACTGCACTCAACCTTTCTCTCAGCTACGGCCTCAAATTCTCCCCCTACCCCCTCTATAGGCAGAAACGACTATAGCGCCTCCACCGACACCAATTAAGCAGCGCAGTAACGCCCTCGGCATAAACATAAACAAACTAACTGTAACGGTGATAAATATGGAATATACTTGTGCCGAATTTGTATTTACATTTGAATATTTGTAGGAATAATTTGTAGATTAGATTAGATCGTATTTTGTGAGTTCACTAGCAGCCATAAAGGCTTGTGAACATAGAACATGTCAAGGAAATGTACAAAAATTACATATAAACATA
The DNA here is from genome assembly GCA_030765065.1 of Deroplatys truncata. Lineage (NCBI taxonomy): Eukaryota > Metazoa > Arthropoda > Insecta > Mantodea > Mantidae > Deroplatys > Deroplatys truncata. Next base: position 670,486,475 of record CM060990.1, read on the forward strand.
AATATTACACAGAATATAGAACATTTGAAATAAAATAGACATACTATATGCGTGTCAAGGAAATGTAGAATAAAGTTACACATATACATAAATATTACATAGTATACAGAACATTTAAAATAAAATAAAGACATTATATACAAAATGAAAGAAATCAAATGTAATTTTGTACAGAGTCGAATACGTCCTTACCGTTATAAGGTTATTTTAACATTCACTAGGCTTGTACCTTTGTTCGTCTCATCATTTTGTTCTATTTGATTTGTAATGCATAGCATTTACTGTCAGTTCTTAACATAGATACATTTAAGTAGCTTCATTAATTCTAGAGCAGGCATCAAATATAACTGGCAATTGTCATTAATATTTACTAATACTACTTACAATGCTGTATACCCACTAATAAGCGACAGAGAGTACAGAAAGTCATGTGAATGTAACACATCAGATCTTGTGTTTCAAGATAGAGTTGTTGGGTTTAAGTGCACACAGCGCTTTTTATACTCCTTTTCAAGTAGTGAAGTATTAGCGGCGTCAGCGAGACTTGACGTATGTAAAGACGGAGCAGGTATAAGTTGTAGTATCAACACCCGAAGGCAGTATTTTAATACTAAAGACCACCAGAGGATTCAAACACAACAGGGGGAGAGGCTAACAAGAACGAAAGCAAAACTACAACAATTTAGACAAAATATAACCTATTCAGCATAGGATGAGTCTCCCCTGGCGGTGGTTGCTGGAATGCGGAAGGTTTATTAGTCAAAATTAATTAAGGGGAATTGGCTCAAGTGTGGAAGTGAGGTCATCTATAGCAATGGTGGAAACTTGGTTAACCAAAAACACAGTGATATACATGGAGGGTTATGAGTATTTTGGAAAACACAAAGTGAAAAAGAAAATGAAAGGCAGGGTACCAGGGGGGAATACGAGCGTTTATTAGAACGGACAGGAAAAGGGTACAGCATTAGAGAGAGTAAGAAAGGGTATGAGAAATGATATAGAACTGTCACTTAATGAAACGAGGAAGAAATTAGTGTGTATAAGGTCCAAAGCAACAAACAAACAACTCTTAAGGACAGAAATTAGTTGAAGGTGTGTAACGAAAAAAGAAGGAAAGTTTATATTGTATAAATGTAACCAGATATTGTAGTGATTAATGACAAATTCCATTCATACTCATTTTCGTTCAATAGTATATACCACTAGGCGACGCCGTGGCCAGGTTCAATCCCAGGGACCCGAATGTGGGATTTGTGGTGGACAAAGCGGCGTCTGGGCGGGTTTTCTCCGGGTTCTCCGGTTTCCCCCGCCATTCATTCCACCAACTGCTCCATCATCGCTTTTCCTTTCAACCATTTCACCATCATTTCGTTTCATCTACTTCCTTCCTCCCTGGATATTCTGTCTGATCCATGAGTGTCTGCTCCTCGACGGGCCTCTGACCCCAGGCACCCGCCTGTACGTCCTGGGGGTGCAAGTCCTACATATGAGTAGGTTAAACAGAGAAAGCAGAAGTATATACCACTAGTCTTTTCAACAACTTTGTAAATGTCCGTTTTGATTTTCTCTACTGTTTCGCTCTGTCCCATTCGCTGTTACATCTATGCCAGTGGCTACACGATAGATCAGAAGAGAGCATTCCTATAGTGCGAGGAGCGCATTTGAGAGCTAACCACACAATAACACAACCGTTTTATCGTGGAGTCTCAATGCCGTCATGCAGCATAGTAGAAAATCAGGGATTGCGAGATTGACTTGCTTTCTCTCAGCGCTCGTGTACGAATAATAGGGCAACAAAACTAGTTTCGTAAATCATGAGCTAGCCACTTTATCATTTATATAACCTTAACTAAAGGAAATTAACAAAACGCAAGATCATTTTTTCCACCTAAACTGCCAAAATATCTTGTGAAATTTCGTAAATTGTCGCATAATTTCAAGTAAGGAAGAATATTTCCTTTTGATGAAGATCAATACGGGAAACATTCAAGGATTTTCGATAAAACAAGATTTAAATATTTTAGTGCAATTTAAATATAAAATTTCACCGAATCTATTCCATCAGTTATTCACAGTATAAAGCAAAGATGACAAAGTTGAGGCAGTATTTTTAACACTTAAATGATTTCAGTCAAATTATATAATAAAAAATATAATAACAGCCCGCCTTAAAGCATATGTGTATAATATAATATCTAAAATGTATGTAAAATTCATTGTATTAATGTTTATATTATGTATATGTTCAATAATGTTATGTGAATGTATTACATAATTTAATAATGTAGGAGCTGTGAGAATAATAGGTTAAAAGTTGCTAACAATGAGGTAACCTTGACGCAATAATGAGTAAAAAAGTTTAATAATGCTACTAGTCATTATTGGAGTAACAATAATGTAAATTTTGAGACAGTTTATAAATAGCCAATCAACAACCAGAAAAAAAGCTTAAATTAAATGAAAGGTGACACGTCCACAAGAAGTTTAATACGTATCCAGTGTGAGAAAAAAAATCGTTTACGTGTTAAAAAATGCTAGTAATTAATACATAATCTCACAGCTCTCTCTATATGTCACTGAAGTGTTCTTTTAATCGTTTAAACAATTAATAAATGGAGTGAAGTATAAATTATAATCTATGTAAGCCTGCATTCTTAGTCGCACTACTCCCTGCAAAGAAATCCATGTCTCTAACAATAATACTGACGCAGCCGAGGCAAACATAAATATATAATATTTAAAGAAACAGTCAAATTACAAAGTTCATATTTTTAAACTTGGGGCGAAGGCTACCGGAAACTTTTTACCACACGTGCGGTTGCAACTACTTCAAGTGTTCGGCTCCCCAACAGTCGAAATATAATACAACTCCTCCTAAAATCAACCTTCTTCAAATTGGCTACCATACGTGGGGCAGAAACTACCTTCATCAAAGTACAGGTCTCTAGGATTCATTTTTATTAATTAAATGGCGTAAAAACCAAGAATTATATACTTTTAACTTTGTTTCCTAAATTAATTTATTCTTTATTTGCAAATCATGTAAGAATTTCGTAAGACAAATATGTTTGAAACACAAAATTTAAGTTTGGTTCTACAATATTGAAAACTATACAGCAAGGAAAATACATCATTAAAAAGAGTAGAAAGTATTTTTCTTTTCCTTGGGAAGTGCTGAAAGACTTGGCCTGAATATTTTGAATTTTGTTACAGAATACGATATAAAAATGATCTGCTAAAATATCAAACTAATTTTTTAAGCAATACAGAATTTCCAACCTTCACAGGTTGGTCCCCCTATAATTTCTGAAATAATGGGTCAATAAATTAGCAACTTTAGCATTTGCTGGATAGAACTTTTAATCTCCCCTTAACATATAACTAAGCAGTAGGAGAAAAATTATAGTATGTGTTAAATTCACAGGATTTTCTTTACGCGTTAGCAATTACTTTTATATAGTTTCTGCAAACTCTTCTTGGATTGAGTTGGATTGGTAAAGGAGGGGAATCGGCACCAATCCAGAGTGGATATTGTACCTACATCCCCCAAGAGGGCGTCCCCAGGAGGAAGGATGAGGCGAGAGGAGAGACAGGGCGGCCGGAACCAGGAGCGACGGCACAGCAATGGCAAGGTCCTTAATTTCCCACCCCGACAGACGGGCGGCAGACCGGGGACTCCACCCTACTCAGAGGGGTCTCAAAATCACAAAGAGCATCCTTTTCCCTTGCCACGCTGCACCGAAACACCATCGTCGACACTTCCGATCCTGGAAGAGATTAACGAAATGAAAGATGAATGACGTGAAGAATGGAACGAACTGGGACAGGAAATTCGGGAGATGAAAGTCAGCATTCACCTGATGACCCAGGAGAACCCCCCAAAGAACCCATGGGTCAGAGTGGGCGGTCGCCGGGGATCGATCCCGAGACCTCCCAAATGCGGGTCATAGACGCAACCCCTGAGCCATTCCGGTTGGTAAACTCTTCTTACTGCACCTTATTTTTCTATTTACTTCATGTCTATTGAGACAGTCAGTATACATTTTATTGTGGATACTAGGGATATAGAGGAAACCCAATCGGCAGCTAGATGCTTAAAAGCGGGATGATATATGCTGGACTTGCGAGAAACAACTTAATAGCGACAGCAGTATAAAATGAGAAGTTAATTCAAACCAATAATAACGGATATCTCGGAAAGGGCTGATGCCACAAAACAATTATTGAAAATAAATTGTGTGTTTTGTGTTAGACCGCTCGCCTCTTACCAAGGTTCAATTCCAGGGACCCGCATGTGGGATTTGCGGTGGACAAAGCTGCGCCTGGGTGGGTTTTCTCCGGTTTCCCCCGCCATGTTTCCTTCCACCGGTGCTCTCATCCATCATCCACTTCCCTGATCTCATCCAGGATGTGTGGCTGATCACTCTCTCACTCTCTGATCCAAAAAAGAACTTGAGTTTTAGTTATGAACGCTCTTTAACTGCTATGGTTCTTAGCGCCATTCTATATTGGGCGTGAAAGACGGGAAATTTTGCTCAAAGGCCTCTTTACCAGGCTTGAGGTTCTTTTACGTGCCGTACATAGACTTTCCCTCCCTTCCGAAGGAAGGAACGTCCACCGGGTTTTAACCCGCGAACTCAGGAACCAGAGGCTAGTGGTACCCTTAGATCACGAAGGATGACACTCTCTGATACATAGGTCCTCTGACCCCCGTCAGGTGTCTGACTCGGGTGTTGTCGTACGTCCTGGGGAGTGTAAGTCCTCGGTCCGAGTGGGCTTTAAGGAGGGAATACTCTAGTCCAGTTGGGCTGTTTCCGCCTTACAGTTAGTTCTTTTTATGTTTGTATCTGTCTTTTAAAGCTTGCTAGTTAAAGAAGGTTATTCAAAATTCCTTCTAAATGAAACTGACTTCATATATTATTTCCAGACAATTTACGATATACATTTTGTGATGTAAATATCTTAAACATGTGGATCTTTAATGAAACTCGTAAAACCCATTTATGAGAAACTAAAAAATAAAATTTTCCACGTAAAGCATGCTTAGGAATTAGGGATATTTGTTGAACATTGTTGTGTCGCATGCTTCGAAGATACTAAACTGAAATACCAAGTTTGGTGCTTATCAAACATTTTGTTTTAAAGTTGCACTGCTCTCTCTCTCTCTCTCTCTCTCTCTCTCTCTCTCACACACACACACACACACACACACATACACATACAGATATTCTTAAAATGCTTTTGGGGGAGGATTCGCGGGGCTTCAAAACATGTATTTTCGGTTAAATATCGGTATAAAAGTTTTTAGTTCAATGCATTACTTTGAGGCAGTATTTTATATCATAACATGGTGTGAATGCCAAAGTGATTGTAGTGTAAATTAATATTATTGTATGTACAGGATTTTAGATGTTTGTTAGCCATAAGTATTGGTAGGAAATAAATTTACACGGCCTCACTTAAACTGACAATAGAAGTGGGTAACAATAAACCGAGGGGGTGAGTTGTTTATCACTAAGAAGAGACAAAACAACTGACGTCAGGGTAGCGTGTTTTTTTTTAAAAATGGAGGGAATATCTTCCCTAGAGAATATATGTTAGTAGTAGTCATTGGCTGACCAAAACAAACGCTAAAGTGGTCACGATTTGGTAACTAATAGCAGCTCTTTTATAATGTTTAGGCAATTCGAGGTGAAGGAGTATATATTCTCGAGCCATAAGCAAGTTTCGCACAGTTCTGAAGAACCTCACACGAGGTACACCTCACGCAGTTTCTCTCACGAGGTGCACGTCACGCAGTTCTGAAGAATCTCTCACGAGGTGCACGTCGCAGTGTTAGTTACAAAAATGTAAAGTACGCGAAGTAATTGGTGCGCGGCAACTAAAGGACTGTAGTTACATTCGTAAATATCACAGTTTCAGTCAGGCGTGTATAGAGATTAAATATGTGAATTATTAATTAAGTGTGACGGCAATAAAGGTGTAGAAACAAGGTGTATCAGTGTTATCTTTTAGCAACAATTCCTTTCCGTTTACACGCCCTGCTTAGAGATACTTGCTCGACTGAGTTATAATAGCTAGCCAGAGGACAATGAACCCAAATTTAAAATAATAAAACAGAAGTCGCCCAAAAAATAATATAACATGAGCCATGAGAACTGCGACAACTTCTCTTACCTACTATAGGTAAGTGGCAGAGAAAATAAAATGTTTGTTTTAATAACTTTACATATACACAGAGGCGGCCAAAAGTGTTTTTATACAGTTTTAAAAATTCCTGTGGCCAAATTAATGTACATAACATTTTCATTCTTAATAGACGCAAAGAACAAACAGTAGGTATTACAGTTTACTTGTTTTGATAGCTTTCAGTATGTTACATACATCAGTTTTACACTTGTTTGAAAAATATACCGATTTTTAAACTTTTGTACGTAGTGTTTACGGGATTATTTTTCAAGCACGAAATAGAGTAATGTTTTTTTTTTGTGTGATACCCGATTTTGCGGTGAATGTTTTCATTTGTAGGAAGAATAAAATGTCAAATTCAGGGATTTTTAACTTTTTTCCTAAACCTCATTAACATCTCAAATTTTACAGCTTCCATTTAATGTATTTCTCCGCCAGTTTAAATCATACGTTGATGAACACATCATCTGAGCACAATAAGTTTCATTATAAATTGCTTATAAAATCATTTTGTAGGCACCCCAGATGAAAAGGTTGAAAAATCGGTACAATTTTCAAAACTAATAAAATGAGGGTTTTTAAAAAACGTAACAACACGTACAATGTAGTACCATTCATTCTCTTTCTGTGTATTAAAACAGAGAATTTAACCTCCATTAGTTCGGCTGCTAGAATTTTTTAAAGTGAAGACAAATAGCTTTCCTCCTCTGTATCTTACCCTCATCGTGCAAGAAATGCTGTCACAGGATGATGTAAACACTACATCAGCTGTTCGTGACTAACTGAAAGCAAGGTCGGTGTGGGAAGCTGGACACAACCCGCCTTCCCTACGTGTTCCTGGCTAGGGAATTCGCTAGTACTCGACCCCTGTACGTCTCGTTACGTTACCCCTTTTCCATTATTGAACCCTTTACAGATGGTGTAATTAAAGTAACTGCCCAACCCCTGTTTGTTACTCCCTACTTGGAACCAAGCTGTGTTGAACTGACTTACTGGGAAGCGTTAGGTTAAAAAACACTCCAACTCCGATTAAAATAAATCTGCAATTTAAAGAGGACGCTTACATTCATGTAGGTAATTGTTGGGAAGTGGGAAATCTTATCAGCCCTTTAATGTGATCAATGTAGTGTTTTGTGAGGAAGAAAACGAAAACAAAAAGTGTGTATGTGTGTGTGAATGAATGGTATAACCATGACTGTTCGAATGATATCGAACTTGTTATTTAAGTTCAGTATATCTCAAACCTTTGCCGTGTCATGGCCGAGTGCTTAGGCCGCTCGCCTCTCACCAAGGCGGCCCGGATTCAATCCCAGGGACCCGCATAGGGAATGTGTGGTGGACGAAGCGGCGTCTTGGTGGGTATTCTACATGTTCTCCAGTTTCCCACGCCGTATTTCATTTCACCGGTGCACCATCCTCACCTTTCCTATCTCACATCTGCATTTATCATCCCCTCCCTCGTTCTCAACCCGGCCGTGTGGCTAATCATCCACCCTGGTCTCGAACTCTCATCCTGGACGTGTGGCTGATTACCCATCCTGGTTTCTCAGTCTCATCCCGGACGTACGGCTGATCACCCACCCTGGTCTTGCACTCTCATCCCGGACGTGTGGCTGATCACCCGCCATTGTTTCTCACTATCATCCCGGACATGTGGCTGATCACCCGTCAACTGCCTGTACAAGTGTAATTAAATCATTGTTGGTGGCCATCAATGTCGATGATCCATCACTACTGGAGGTCGAACGACAAGGATCGTCCACAGGCACATCTGAAGATTGTCTGGTACATGTCTTTGGCATAATGAATCTATATAGCACATTATTAACACAGAAATTCAGGGTAAAAAGATTAATTAATCACAGGTATTGTAATTAAACAGTGACTGTAATGAAAAGGATGAATAGACATACACCATGTAGAAATATTATTGTATCAGAAACAAATACTGGTGTGAGCAAAATTCATAAGTATCAATGCTGTAAGAGAGGCATAATATTCATTCATAAAACAACACAGTTTAAAAAATAATTGTCCAAAGGACAATGCCAGAAATTAGCAATAAGTCAAATATATAAGTCAGTAGTACACACAGGTAACAATTAATCACTCAGTATTAAGCAGTATAGCCCAGTAATATTCAGAGAAACATATATGACAGTGACAAATAATTATAGTATCATATCACAATTTAATGAAATCAAAATAGTATTATTGTGAAGTTGGAAGTAAATTAGCTTAATGAAACTGAATATGTCCCAAATGAACACAATTTCAGTAGTACAATTGCACACAAAGTAACAATGTGTGCTAAAATTAGTAATTTAATGCTGAAAAACTAGTACAAATAGTCAAATGTACTATAATGAACCAAATCAAGGCAGTAACGTAAATGAAGCAAGCATTTTCCTAGTATTCAGCATAAATTAGCAATGCCTCTACTAAAATCATATATAATAATGCTGACAGTATCTGAAATTTGAAACAGTAAGCATACTGAATGTAAAGAAAAAAATTCAATCATAGCACTGGTCAGAAGTTTAGGTTATACAACACATCTGTATTGCAATACAGTGACAAATTTGTCATACGAAAGCAAGATTCATAACCCTTAATAATTTCACTAGCGCAAATTATTAACAGAGGCACATGATATAGTAGTAATGTGGCATAACACACATAATGTCAATATTATGAGGCAAGAGACAAACTTGAAAGATTACTATAGTCGTATCAGGCATACAAAATCTAGACATTTCATAGAAATAATTGAAACACTCCTCACATACATAATACTCATATTAAATGTCGCTGACTCGCTGTCACGAGCGCTTTAAGCTGTACTACTAAATGGCATGATTAAAAATAATGAAAAATAGAGCAGGCAAAACTGAAAGGAAACTAAGGCTGTTAGAAAAACACATAGCACCACATAATGAGACTCGCACAGGGCTGCGAGCATTGTCCTCGAACCTATATAAGAAAATGAAATGGAGCATTTGCAAAAATACTTAGCATACAAATTAAACAGTCCCGCATACGGATTTTAAAAAAGGAAAGAAAAAAATACACACAGCAAATAAAGTGGCAGAAGCGAATGGTGAAAAGAAAAGAAGAAGAAAAGAGGATGGAAGGGGGATGGGAAATATAGCGGAGAGAAGTAGAGGAGGGAAGGGAATGATGCAGAAACGCCAAAGGTTTATGTGACCCTCACATAAAAAATTGGGAAACCTACTAAAAAGTTAAGAATTTTCAGGGCCAAAATGTTGAATAAAAAATAACATTTTTGCTACGCCAAAGAAAGAAAACCAACACGCCGACCTCTGGAAGGACAGCTTTGAATCTCAAATGTAACGAAACCGTTACGACGCCAAAATATGCTGCATAAGCGTGATACACAATCAAAATTTCTGTCATATTAAAAACTCACAGCACACACCCACACGCAAAAAAGATATTCCACACACGCTTACATTTCACAAAACTTATCTTGAATTGCAGGACTTTATGCACATGCCATGTGGTCATAATCGCAAAATATCACAATTATTTAGAGCACTTGCACACCCAAAAAAAAAAAAGCACACGGCGACCTCCAACAAAAATGTTACACCAAAAACAAGGCACCTCCAACAAAAATGTTTACATGTTGGGGTGAAGGCCGAAAAGGTTACCAGAAAATTATTAATTTAGGTTACCCCAACACGAACATTGCGGCACAACTCGCTGGCAGCGAAAAGACCGGGACCTTGGTGTGTAAAATTAAGAGGAAGGCGTGGCTTTTTATATTACATTGAAACATTACATAACACACATTTCCTGGGATTTATTTACAAAAACGTTTGGCTTCTCTACATACTTAGCAATGGAAACAGGATGAAAGGAAATGTCGTACTGTAGACCGGCCGCACACGATTGGTTCCAACGACCACTTACTCCCGAGTGGCGCTAACTTGCCCCCACCAACCGTGTCTAGCCAGAGCTAGGCAGGACTGACGTCATACCAGACAATTTCAAACAGATCCTTCCATTTGGCGTGGTCCGCGACGAAAGGAAAAAACCGTCAAGCCAAAATATAACTTAAGGAGACCCAATAACAATACAACAGTGTGGTAGCAACAATACTCTACAACAGTGCATCTGGTAATGACAATAAAATTACTATTCCACAATATTTTATTTGTTCTCACTGAAAATTTCGTTAAACACATGAACTGTTTGTGTGTAGTAATTATAAATTATTGCACATTTTTGCTTTTTACATTAAGCGCATAGTAAGTAAAAGATTTAAGTTTAAATTTTATTGTTTCACTCAAACTTAAATGTGTTTAAAAATTAATATATTTAATTAAACATAACTATTTTTCCTTGAAGTATACAAAAAAGCTCTTGGACTTTGAAAACCCCTAGCGAATTTAATGTCGTATTTTTATACACCAACAACTTCGCAGCGACATCGGAATAACAGCATGTATTCCACTCTGCGGCAAGCCTGGACTTAACCGTCAAGTGCAATTTTCCTATCCACGTGCAAGGAAAAGTCCATTGTTTGTAAACGTCTCAACATCTCAAAGCGTTTCCATGCAAATCTATGAAAGCTATAAATACGTATTCATAAGTCTTTCTAATGTACTCGTCGAGATTTTTTTCGTTTATGCCCCTTCCGCCGGATAAATAGATACATAGACAGACATTGCTAAAAGCATTTACACATGTATAGCAACGTCAAATGTTAAATATTACAAAAATTCAATCTTATAAAACTCCTGGACCTTATAGACAGGATTTTTCTTCAATACGATTAAAATCTGTCTTTTAAAAATGTCGTATGTAGGTTTCTTAATTTTATCCGGTAAACTAATGAATAGATTAATGGATGATACTTTAATGCTATTTTGTGTTTTACTATACTTACATTTACTAAAATTAAATATTTTTGCTACTTCTTTTCGGATAATTATGAAGTTTTACACAGATTATACTGATGTAGATTCCTCTTAATGTACAATAGACAATTCAATATATATATATATATATATACAAGGAAGAGTGAGGATTTCAAGTTCAATAAAATGTGGTTTACAATGTGTTTTTGTCGGAACTCCACATAATATTCTTATCGCTCTCTTTTGTAAAATAAAAATCTTGTAACATAGGTATGGTTGCCCAAAGTAAGACACCGTAATTTAAAATGGAGTATATATAGGGTACTTAAATTATATTCGAACCCACTCGCGGCCTCTCTCTACTGCACGAGACATCCGACAGTCGTCGGGGAAATTACGTCGGTAGAGGCGGACTAAAATCCTTAACTTATAATAGATGCTGGAAATTCTGCTCTCGATCAGGCAGCATATCTTCTGTAAATATTCTCGCTCACTCTCCGAAGCTCAGCAGCAGGAATTCTTGTGATGAAACGCCTCATTATGATCAGAAAATTGGAGTTTGGTGTGCGATAGGTGCTAGAAGAATAATAGGGCTCATATTCTTTGATGCAACATTAAATGTAGAGCAATATCAGAGGTTAATTCTAAGGCCATTTTGCAATCGCTTGACAAAAGAAGAGAAATCGTATGGTTTGTTCCAGCAAGATTCTGCAACAGCACATACGGCTGCCGAATCATTACATGCAATAAGAGAGGTGTTTGATGACAGAATAATTAGTGTTGATTGGTGGGCCCCTCGTTCTCCTGACCTAACGAATTGTGATTTTTATTTATGGGATTCTTTAAAAGACAAAGTCTATCGTTCGATTCCTCGCACACTACAAAAGGTTAGAGAAAACATTGTGCAAGAAATCACAAGAAATCCTGCTGCTGAGCTCCGGAGAGTGAGCGAGAATACTTACACGAGATATGCTGCCTGTTTTAGAGCAGAAGGTCAACAATTTCAGCATCTATTATAAGAGTAAGGATTTTAGCACGCCTCCGCCGGCGTAATTTCTCCGGCGACTGCCGGCTGTCTCGCGCAGTAGAAAGAGCCCGCGAGTGGGTTCGAATATAATTTAACTACCCTTTATTACTGTAATACACTGACAGTAATGGCTTTTTACTTATTTTTTGGCTCATTATACGTAGCATGAACAGTCCTTTACTCAGTTTCCCTGAGATGTAGTCTATGTGGGATTTCCACTCTAATTTAGGTTCAAGATAAATACCTAAGAATTTGACTGTTGAAAGATTAAGAGTCAGCAGAAATGAGGTACACAGAATTATCTTGATTAAGTATTAATCTTTTAGAGTCAAACCAATGATTTACTCTTAAAGTTACATCTTTAAGTTTACTTGTGCGAGTATCGTTGTTAGTACAACATATATTTAATGCTGAATCATCAGCAAATAAAACGTTTTTAGTCATTCATCTTATATAGCTTCAGGACTATCATTGATATACACCAGAAAGAATACGGTTCCCAATATAACATTTGTGTGCCAATATGTAAGGGTTAAAGAAAACCTGCCTGTGATGTCTGAGAAAGTATTGTATTCCAGTCAAAAATTCAATATCGGCATGTCACCAGAAATGCCCCTTTGAGATTTCCTGAAAAAAAATCAGAAAGCTTAGCTCAGTGTGCGTGCGTGTGAGGGGAGCAGAGAGAGAGAGCAGAGAGAGAGAGAGAACACCACAACATTAAAGTTTGGAAATTTACTGAGTTTAATGTTATAGTACGGAACCTTTAAGGGTGTAAACCGATAAGGGTGACCCAAGTCTTAAGGTAAGGTCTCAAAAACTGGAAGGTTTCCTTCTCATATTTCCTTTCCCAATTATCATTTGCTCTGTAAAGCTGAAGTCTGAAGTCAAACAGTGATGGTTTGCATTACCAATATAAATCAATGGTAGGCAACAGAGTTTTTCGTGACAGGAGAAGCACCTTTTGGATAGCAAGTGCATTAATTACTATGTTCTACCCAAGCAGCCTATACAATTTAAGAAGATGCACCTCACATTATAGGCCATAGTAAAGACAAGCTGTCTCGTTTAGCTCGTGAAAAACAATACATATGCTCTCCCGACTCTAAAAAAGAAAACAAGAAACAATTAATATTGTCATAAAATACCGCTTTTACATAGTCGCACTCGTGGTTCTAGCTCAGGTAGAAGGCAAAATAGAGGGAATAATTGGAGGCATGGACGGTATACATCTTCAGTGCCTAGTATCCTGGTCCTATTTTAAAGTAAACGAGGCGGTATATATTTTAGAGCTTTAACGGCCTTTCGTCGGTCAGGTGATATCGGATAACGAATTTACAAATTAGTTCATTGATAAAATGACTGAGAAAAAGTCAAAAATGAAATTCTCAGCCAGGCACCTGTATCCAAACAGGATTCTAAGCTATGCCCACACTGTGAAAGCTTGGAATATGAACATATACCATCGTGGTAGCTACTGTAAGAATGTGATAGAGGTTGGGACGGACTTCAAGAGGAGATCTGCACCAAACTCCTAACGTAATGATCATGATCAGTTACGGAAGAATTAGCATATGCTGCCGCATCAAATATTAAAATTCTGCAAACGTTTAAGAGTTTGAAGAGGAAGAGAGAAAAAGGGGGACTGTAAACACATTGAACTGATACATCGGCAATTTTCATTAAGGTGATGCTGTACAGGAATCCCTGCTTAGAGATCAATGGTGTGGCTCACTTAGCGGAAGAAATAAATTGGAAGAAACTAGTTATGCTGCGGGAAGATAATGCATTGAGAATCACCAAATAAAAACCTATAATATTTCAGTGTAGCCTTAATGTGGCAGATCAGGCATGAAAGCGCAGTGTTGCAAAGCTTAACACCCTTTACAAAATCCTGACACTTTGACTGTTACCTTTACTTGGAGTTAGGAGCATAAATCCAGTGGCGCGGAAAGTGCACTAATTTTGTGTGAAATTGTACATTCTTTTATGAACAAAATTGTAGAGCACTAAGGGAGAAAAAACATGTAATTGCATTTTCGTTTAACCAGCACTCGGATATGCTGTAGTTTTTTGTTCTTCATTTAATGCAAGTTTAGAGCAATTTTTTAAACTATTCAATGAATCCATCAATTCCACCTGAGTGTTCTTATAGCACCGTTGAATAATTCTGTCATCAGACTTTATTTTACTCCCTGATGGATCTCTGATGCACTCCATCAGTTGCCATCAGACTAAAAGGCATAATATGCTACATAATTAGATTATGCATGCAGAACACGAAGGATCAATTTAGCTGCACTTTGGCATATTTATTTTACAAATTTTCCTGCAGCCGAGCAAGTTTTATTACTGTCATATTACTTGTGTACCACAAAATATCTCAAAGAAACAAAACAAACACTGTGCTTGTATAAGTAACACGTTATTTAATTCTTCCTTTAAGTAATTTAAAATTGGCAGATTGATATGTGAAAAACATTTTAGCACATGTTATATTTAAGAACAGCCTCAAACCAGTTCCGCTAAAAGAAGCTTTACGATTTATTCTTAAGAGTTGGAAGGGTATGTACAGAATTTAATAGTAAATGAGCAACGTTGTAAATGATAATAGTGACATATGTTTAAACATTACTTTGTGATAAGCAGGTTTTATTTAAATTGAGACGGAAATTTAAACACCTAATATAATCACGTGAATATCGTAACCAATATCTCCAAGGGTTAATATAAGCCAATTTCATTCACATAATTCTGGTCATCTTAATAAATCATCTGCCGAAAAATCTAACCCTTTTTCAGTTCATTGTAGAATAGAAATACATTCATCGGTGCAATGTTATATTCATGGGATCGATGAATTTAAAAACTTGCTGTTATAATTAGGCTGTGCAGCCCTCACCCACAGTATATTGTGGCACTTTTTATCTTGCATGATCGTATTTTTATTATTTTAAGTTAATAATTAGCTAAAAAAGCAAATTTTATTAAATGTACCAGTTGTCACTAAGGATTTCCGATAACGCAATTCTGCCAATTCAACAGCTATAACTAATGGGATGGCTTAGTAAGATGCTATAATTTAGGAGACTTTGAGTCAACAGTTTTGTGTATGATGCCATGGCTCAAAGCGAGTTTTTTGAAAAAAAATAAATTGAGTTTCATTTATGGACGCTGTTTAACTGCTACGGTACTTAGCGTCTCATTCTATATTGGGCGTGAAAGACCGTAATTTTGCTCAGAGGCCTCTTTATCAGGCTTGAGGTTCTTTTACGTGCCGTAAATCTACGACATCGGACCATGCTAAGGATTTTTACGCCCGAAAAATACCGCGCCCTCCGCCGGCTTTGAACTCGCGACCTCGAGAACTAGTGGCTAGCATGGTAACCACTACACTATGGAGGACGACTGGTTTTTTGAAAATAATGACATGGAGGATAATGGAGATTCAGTACTTCAAGAAGAATTTGAAGCCGGAGAAGTGGACTATGAAGACGTAGAAATTGGCACGCGTCATTCTGGAATGAGGTATGAAATGTTCACTCACCTTTAATTATAACTAATTAGCTTTCAGCAATGTTTGAAATAACGTAAGTTATTCTGTTTGAAGTGTGCCATTCCCTGTAATGTGATATTACGGATGATTAAAAATATGTCAATTAAGGCTCCAAGTATATTTTACTTCTCACTTTAGTATATTTTATGTTAGTATAGCCACCAAATTTATGTGGATTTCTTTGGAAACGAATTCATGTGTTGGAGTACTAAATTTCCTTCTCTGTAATTATCATTGCGAGGACGTAAAAATTACACGATGGTGCGAAAAAATATTTTGGCTCTTTCTTTTTAAAGGAAAGGCAACCTGTGTTTTAACATACAGGTGAACCATTTTAGTTGAGACTGTACAGTATCTCCACAACTAAGCGTTGTAGAAAGAAATGTCTCGAATAAAATTGCTTTATTTCATGGGGGAAAGTAAAGGCCATTAGTGGTGTTTTATTTCACTATCATAACGTCCTCGAAACACAACACGAATAATGACATTTACTTTCCCCTATAATATTAAGTAACTTTTGTTAAAGACATTTCTTTCTACAATGCTTAGTTTAGGAGATATTATACAGTCTCAACTTAAATGGTCCACCCTGGAGATCTTTTAACAGTCTCAAACTTTTTGAAGTATTACGCATTTCTTATATTACGCATTCTGGAAAATATGTACTAGGTAGACTGAAACAATTACTGTATTTTTGCCCAATATCGTGTAAATGTAGAAAAGAGCTTGTCTTCTTTTCAGCTTTTAGAGCTTTTCTGTACATGTTTACAATTTAACAATTATGCTTTTTTACGTCAAAATATCCTTTTTGATAGAACATATTCTTCTCCTTATTGTGTTGTTAGATATTTCTATGGATAACTTCAACGCTAAAAGTTTAGCTGGGTATTACAAAATTATTTTGTCTTCTTTTTTTTCTTTCTGGCAGTAAAATGCAGGTTTTTTATTCAACTAATACTCTCAATGATTCATCATAAATGTGGTATATACGATGCGGTTTTTGAGTATCCACTATACCGGACAGAAGGGCTGCAATTATGAAAAAAAATTATGTACACAAGGATGATGAAGATAAATTACAGCATTTTAATCTTTTAAATGCTTATTTCAGCGGATAAGTTGTTCACTGTACATTTATGGCGTTAGAATAACGTACGAAACTGTTTAACCGGTGCCTTTTTAGATAGGTATATGAAATACCTGCGGCTAATCTACATTGTTTATATACACACCCTTAAGCACCTTATTTTTCCACAATTTTTAATTATTGTATTGTGTAAATGGTAATTCCACTTCTTCCTCAACTCTTCAAGGATTTAGAAAATCTTCCTTAATCAGGCCACAAGCCATTTAGTAGATCTCGCTATATCTGTGCATCGAGAGGGTTAAAGATGCGGGCGAATGGAGGGGGCCCCCGAAACGGTACTGAGGCCACCCAGCGCCTTTTACTCCTATTATGACCCCCGGAAGGGAGGGAAGAGGGGAGAGACTCGAAGGGCGACAGGATCCGGGTGACGACGGGCGCAAGCGGGGAGGGGTTCCCCAATGTTTCCTGATTGAACACCTCCAACGTCACCCCAGCCCCCTTATTGTGCCTCGAGCCTCCGGGGTGTCCCCAAAAGAGCACCTACCGAAACATTCAGGCTGGTATGCAACCGAGCGGTCCCTAGACGTCAGGAAGACACCTCCACAGAGCGCATAGGGATCGTCCATCTGTAACGCGGCGAACACCGTCGTCTGGTCCCACAACCCTGAAACAGATGACAAGGAAGATGATGGGTGCAGAAAATGAGGGGCAGGAGATCGTGGTAGAAGATGAATCACCCCCGTATTCGCCTTCCGTTCGAGTGAAACCACGAAAAACCCATGGGTCTGAATGGGCTGTAGTCAGAGATCGAACCCGGGACCTCCCGAAAACGAAATTCAGAGGGTTTATCATTCTGTTTGTAGCAGAATGCCAGCATCAATCAAATTGAAAAAGTTTAACTACAGGGAAAGGTGAAAAGAATAAATTTTTCTTCAGCGAAAATGCATTTTCTGTTTTCTTTATTAACTAAATAATACAACTAAATTAAAAATGTAACGAGCATTAGGTCTAAAAATACATTAACATTTTGGTAAATCATAGACCAATGTTTGTGTTCACTTTAATCCCTTTTTAGGACTAGGACGTATGGTTTCCTTCTTTTCAAACACCTCACTATGACAGTATCATGAGAGTCGAGCCGCCTCGATAACTTTATGAATGAGAGGCGTTGTTTATGTATCTCAGCCTCTGTGACTGTCCTATGTTAAGATTCAGATGTAGCTTGGTGCATCAATGGCGAATCCAAAGCTTTGCCTTGGAACTTCTGAAGCATCTTTATATTAGTCTTTTTTGCACATTCTCGCAACCGCGCCCTTATAGCCAAACTGGTTTCAGCACTTGTTTGTCCATTAATAACTTATTATAAAGTGATACTTGAAATTGAGGCCCCAATAGCAAGTCAGCAAGTATTTAATCTAGCTCTTTTCTTTGGAATTTTATTCCCCCCCCCCCCAGCGTATCTTCGAATCCAATGTCAACCCTAAATTAATACTTTGCTGTGTGCGTCACTGGAACGATCTCGCCATAAGTACTGGGAGTTTGACACGCTTCTTATTTGCGAACGTTTTAAGCTGAAATTTTCTCTCATTTAGTTTGATGCCTAATTCTTTTTTCTACCAATTAATAATTTGGTTAATAGCGCCTTGTAACTACCTTGTTGCTTCTTCTTTCCTACCTCCATGCACTTAAATGATCTGCGCCGTGGCACTGTGGGCTAGAGAGTGGAGCTATTGTTGCCGGTCATGGAATGCGCCCGGATTGTCTTGGGTCAGTAGTCTGTCGAGGAGCAAGCAAACTCTGAATCATGGCATATCCAGGATAGGTGATCAGCCCAATGCCTTGTCAGTAGTCTGTTGAGGAGCAAGCAAACTCTGGAGCATGGCATATCCAGGATAGGTGATCAGCCCAATGCCTTGTTTCAGTAGCCTGTCGAGGAGCAAGCAAACTCTGAATCATAGCATATCCAGAATAGGTGATCAGCCCAATGCCTTGTCAGTAGTCTGTCGAGGAGCAAGCAAACTCTGAATCATAGCATATCCAGGATAGGTGATCAGCCCAATGCCTTATCAGTAGTCTGTTGAGGAGCAAGCAAACTCTGGAGCATGGCATATCCAGGATAGGTGATCAGCCCAATGCCTTGTCAGTAGTCTGTTGAGGAGCAAGCAAACTCTGGAGCATGGCATATCCAGGATAGGTGATCAGCCCAATGCCTTATCAGTAGTCTGTTGAGGAGCAAGCAAACTCTGGAGCATGGCATATCCAGAATAGGTGATCAGTTCAATGCCTTGAGTCAGTGGTTTGTCGAGGAGCAAGCAAACTCTGGATCATAGCGTATCCAGGATGGGTGATCAGCCCACTGTCTTGTTTCAGTAGCCTGTCGAGGAGCAAGCAAAGTCTGGATCATAGAATATCCAGGATGGGTGATCAGCCCACTGTCTTGTTTCAGTAGCCTGTCGAGGAGCAAGCAAAGTCTGGATCATAGCATATCCAGGATGGGTGATCAGCTCACTGTCTTGTTTCAGTAGCCTGTCGAGGAGCAAGCAAACTCTGGAACATAGCATATCCAGGATGGGTGATCAGCCCACTGTCTTGTTTCAGTAGCCTGTCGAGGAGCAAGCAAAGTCTGGATCATAGCATATCCAGGATGGGTGATCAGCTCACTGCCTTGTTTCAGTAGCCTGTCGAGGAGCAAGCAAACTCTGGATCATAGCATATCCAGGATGAGTGATCAGCCCAATGTCTTGTTTCAGTAGCCTGTCGAGGAGCAAGCAAACTCTGGATCATAGCATATCCAGGATGGGTGATCAGCTCATTGTCTTCGGTCAATAGCCTGTCGAGGAGCAAGCAAACTCTAGATCATAGCATATCCAGGATAGATGATCAGCCTACTGTCTGGTATGGCGGCGAAGAAGAAGAAGATAAACAGAAATATAGCGTTGAAACGGATGATAGGAAAATTCGCGGATCAAATTATCCAACCTAACATTCACCTAGTGACCGAGAAAACGCGAAAAAGCCTTCGCTCACGGGGTGGTTTGAACTCGGGACCTCCCAAATGCGGGCCACAGACGCTATCGCCTGAGCCATTCCGCTCGGTTAAGAACACTCAACACTGCATTTTCAAAGTTTCCAGACAAAAAAACATCCTCAAACATGACAGTCATATTCCAGTTGAGCTTTCTAAAAAAAATGATTTTCAGGCCCATATTCAAATGAACTTTTTTTACTGTTTTGAGGTCAGGAACACGTCCTCCAAATATATGACACCAATAATGATGCATTATGTATAGTGTACAGAAGTATTTTTAACACAAGCCTATGGTGAAATTTCCAAAATCCGTAAATTTTAACCAACTGTTTTGAAATGTTAACCACATGGTTGGTAGGTTTTCTTATAACCAATGAAGTTTCCTGCAGGCAGTGTAAATACTTTAGTAGTTTTCGATTATTGTTAGGTGAATATTGTTAGTTGTATAAACTGCCCTACGTGTAAAATTATTTAAATTAGTGCAATAAAAGTTTCCTGACATTAGCTAAAAATATTGCTATTAAGACACTCAAAACGGGCTTTTTTCCATACCTGTTTAACAATAGACAATTTTTTTCTTCTGTGCTACAGAAGTGTTTCCCAAAGTGTCACTTATTTCACAATTTATACAATATTATGTGGAAACGATTCATATATTTTGAAAAAGGGGTTTTGAAGCTCATTTACTATGTTTTGTATATCTAGCTTGAAAATTTCAGAAACACTGGTGAAAAATTCCATCACGGGAGATATATATGCTGAAAAATTTGGAAAATTTGTAGAAGATCAAATTAAAGATATGCATGCCACTATTTTGTGTTGGTGGGCTTTATATGGGCTCACGAGATGTTTCATTAAAGCCGTAAATGGAAAATACTAAGGCATAATATGTTGCTATAAACTCTAAATTATTAGAAAATAAAAAAACAATGTGTGAAATTTTGAATTTTCAACCAGTATCTCACCATAAGGTTGCCTTAATGTATCTACTGAGGTCTCCCTCGGGTTTAAATGAAGGTATAGGGTCTTTCAACAAGAGTGTCCTATCTTTGAACTTAAATAAAACACGTTCTATAAATAATAGACGTTTATTTCTTTTTTTATTTTGGAACATAATTAACGTAATTACATGTGGAAGAGAACATCAGTTAAGTGACCGCCGCGACTTCGTTGGGTTGCGCGTATACGGTTGACCCAATTTTCAATGACAGAAGAACGTAAATTAGGTCCAACTTCACGAGTAACATGCGTGATGTTATTCATAAGTTCATTTACTGTTTCTGTCTTGTTGACAAAAAACTCGAGATTTAACATAACCCCACAAGCAGTAATCCAACGGTGTTAAATCACATGACCTCGGGGGCCAGTTAACATCAGCACCACGGGAAATGATGAAACCTCTGAACTTCTCCTTCAAAAGATAGATTGTTTCGAGAGCAGTATGACATGTGGCACCATCTTGCTGGAACCAGATGTTTCTGAGATCCATACCATCCAATTGAGGCCAAAAATAGTCCCTTATAAGAGCCCGGTATCTTTCTCCATTGAAAGTTAGAGCTTCTCCATCTTGATCTTGGAAAAAATATGAACAAGTAATTCCACCATACCAAAATCCACACCACACAGTAACCTTTTGGGGATAAAGTGGTCGTTCTTGAATCTGCATTGGATTGCAATTGCTCCAATAGCGGAAATTTTGTTTGTTAACACAACCATCCATCCAAAAGTGGCCTTTGTCGCTGAAGATGATTTTTCGACAAAAATCCGGGTCAGCTTCCATTGCTCTATAGCCCAGTCAGCGAATACACGGCGCAACCTATGGTCGTTGGGCTTTAGTTCTTGAGTTAACACCATTTTGTAAGCGTGAAACTTGAAGTCCAGATGCAGAATTCGCCAAGTTCTGGTCGGCGAAATTCCCAATTCTTGCGCTCGACGAGCAATTGATTTGTTTGCGTTCTCGCGTACACTCTCACGAACGGCGCTTATGTTTTCGTTGAAGCGCTTACGTCGATTACATACAGGCGTTCTTTGATCGCTGACAGAACCACTTCTTTCAAAGTTATCGATCAAACGCCGAATCGTTCTCTCGCAGGGACGATTATGCACACCGTAAACTTCACGCAATACACGGAAGGTTTGGCGAACAGATGATCCATTTTGATAATAAATGTTCACAATTTCTACGCGTTGCTGAATGCTATAACTTTCCATGGCTATTTGTCAATAACAAATCTAACCACATGAAAAAAATGAATCTGCTGTAACTCAATAACCTCAGCTATCACATTTTAAAGATAGGACACTCTTGTTGAAAGACCCTTTATATATACTTCCGCAATCCATATTACGACAGCCAATATCCTATATGAATCACATGATGTCGCGGTATGGAAATGATGTCCGTGATATACCGCAACAAATGAACGCGAACTTATTAATTAATCTATTGTTTAGACTATGAAAGAATAAACTCTTACAAGAACCTCAGCCAGGAAGACTGCTGCAATGGGATCAAGTTGAAGTATTTATAGAGGCAGGAAAACACTCCATCACATTACATAGCAAATTTAATATAATTGAAGGCAAAGCAAAATCAGGAATTTTTCGTATTTTATTGCGAAGTAGATAACAAAAAGCACCTGATTGCATTCATGTTGAGATAGGCACCTATGTGAATTATCTCCCTCATTTGGATAAATCACAATAATTCTAGGGAAGGAAAAAAGGTGATTGTTTCTCTGGTATATTAAGGGGACAAGGTAGTCTGAACACACGGAAATTACACCTTAAGTGTGTTAAATTACCACTGCTCTTAAAGTACTACTCAACGGTGTTTTCTGAAATGTTCATGAATTATTCTATACATCATCATAATTATTTCAAGTAGGTGTTTGCATTGATAGCTTATGTAGTTGAGTCTATAAAAATTATTTCATTCAGCAGAAAATAATATAATGTACTCTTAAAGGATATGAATCCATGTACCTTGCAATACAGAATCACACTTTAGCATGCTTGTTCTTAGTATAATCAGCTATCTTCTGAACCTCAATTATTTAGATATGTACATCAGTTCATTAGAAGTTGAAAAAAATTGTTTTCAAAGTCAAAAAGGTAAAAATGTGGAAAATTTGGAATGTTGTTGCTTTCTTAATATCACTAATATGCATTATAAAATTATGATTGTGGTTCAGAAAGTTTAACTATGTATTGTATACATGTATTGAAAATTTCAGCTCTCTAACTCTCATATTCTCTGAGAAAAACATACATAAGTATCCAAAAATGTTGATTTGAGAAAATTGAATTTAAAGTGTGGACGTTAAAATTCTGATACACTTCAGTACATTTCAGGGTCATAATCATCTGCACCTTCATTCCTGGATTCCTTCAGGTTTTCTGATTGCCTTCTCTTGGTCCTGGCTTCTTTTCCTAATTGCTGAACTACTTGGAGCATGATATAGTCGTTCGTTGTTGAAACATACAAAAATGTTCTAAAAAGGGGCGTTGTATGACAGCTTTAAAGGAATGCAGACTAGCATTTAAATGGTATTTAAATGTCTTAAAAAGCTCTTTATCCCCAAAAGGCATATATTTTCTGAAACTGGAAATAATGGAGATTTTATTAGTGTCTAAAACAAAAAATGTGATTTTTAACCATTTCAGAGTACCTTGTCCCCTTAAGTAAATAGTTCGACTATTCGGTAAGCATATTTTATTACTCTTGATTTCTGCATCCCTCTAGGCGAGGTAGCAACAAATGGTATATATGATTTCTTAATATACAGTTTGTTCAAAAACAATGTGCACAAAATTGTAGAGCAGAAAATTAATACCAAAAAAAAAAAAAGCATTTTGAGGTTAGGAGCATGGAGTTTCAGTTGAGTCATTCCTCAGTCACTCACATAAAATATTACTTTCTCTGAATGTTTTGAATTTTAGTTTACGTATTCCACACACAAAATAAATGGACACGTATTTTATATTTTGCGGAAAATCAAATTATTTTAGGATTTACAGCGTACGTGAAGAACGTTACATAAAAGTAATTTATTCTCGGAATACAGAATGGTCAGGAATAAGAACAATACATCGTTTTTCAGATTAAAACATTGTGATTTTCCTTATATAAAATACTGTTTTTTGAGAATAAAAAAACAATCACTTTTTTAAGCATGAATATTTAAACCACAATATCAATAAATCACAATTTAATATTTATTTATTGATTTGTTGAGGCCCACGTTTGGAAGCCAATTTGCGACCGTATTACTTATAATGTTTGTTTATTTGTGTTTACTCCACGTGGTGAAGCCATTTTGTGACGTGATTCTTTGTTAGGTTTATTAGCTCCATCTGCTGTTAGCAATTTGCGGCAGTATTAGTGTTTGTTTGAAAGAATGCTACTGTTATTTTATTTAATTTTTGTTCACTGTCCTCCGGCTAGCTATGATCTTTTTGGTCGAGCACATCTCTTTATACAGGTTGTGTAAACGGAAAGGAGTCTTTTATCCAAAGATAACACTGATGAAAGAATTTCTTTTATACTTTTATTGTCGAACACTTTCACTATCACATTTACACATTGATCTAGACACTCGCCAAACTGAAACTGTTATAATAACTTCATTACTGATCATTCTTAATTCGCGTACTTCAACTTTTTGTATAATTAACTTTACAACACTTTAGATTTTTCATAACTCTGCTACGCGTAACTTGTGAATCGATAGCCGACGTGTACTTTTCAAATATTTTCGGTGAACTGACGGGGTCTATCTCTAACCTAGCCCTTTTTATACTCCTACACCCCGATATGCCTAAAGATTATAACTGAGCTGCAATTGGCTAATAAAACGCGCCAACATTAGCGTCTATTTTTATATCCAATGAAAATTATGAATACATATGCTCTAGGTATAATGTTCCAGCAAATTCTAAAGGAAAACGCGCCAACATTACGTAACTTCCTCGTCTCCAATAATGATAAACAGCTCACCCCCCTCGCTGCATTATTGCACGCTATTATTGTCAGTTTCAGTAAGGCAGTATAAACCCACTTCTCAACAATAATTACAATCAACAAATATCTCAAATCAATGTCACACAAAAATGCATATTCATACTATAATCATTCTTTACGTTTAAATAATTTACGATACAAATTACTGCATCAAATCACAATTTAAACCACATGTTTAGCCCCCTAATATTAAAAGCTGGAAAATTAACACGAGGAATCTGTGATATATTTTGTTTTAAATCTTTTAATATCAGGATGAGATCTTCCTTAGAAGTACGCTTTTAAACAGCTTATTTGTGTTAGCGCTTAGGGTTTTAGAAACATGACTGCTGACAGAGCTTCACACTGCAGCGCCACACCGCGCCGGCCGCAGTACGAACATGATAGGCAATCACTTCCGGTGTTCGGTGTAACTAAGCAACCGGAATCTGATATTCTATAAAACCTCTCTCCGCTGTTTCATTTTAAATGTTTCTTTCTGTTAAGCTTTTTGCGTCAGAAGTTCATTCTTAGCTCTGTTATTTCTGAAAGTGCATAATAAGTGAACTGAAGAAACGTAGCTATGACTATATGATCAAAAGTATCCGGACACCCCCACAAACGTACGTTTATCTTAGGTGCTGCCACCTACTGCCTGGTACTCATTATCCGCGACCTCAGTAGCATTAGACATCGTGAAACAGCAGAATGCGACGCTCCGTGGAACTCACGGACTTCGAACGTGGTCAGGTGATTGGGTGTCACTTGTGTCAGAAATCTGTATGCGAGATTTCCACACTCCTAAACATCCCTAGGTCTACTGTTTCTGATGTGATAGTGAAGTGGAAACGTGAAGGGACATGTACAGCACAAAAGTGTACAGGCCGACCTCGTCTGTTGACTGATAGAGACCGCCGACATTTGAACAGGGTCGTAAAGAGTAATACGCGGACATCTATCCAGGCCATCACACAGGAATTCCAAACTGCATCAGCATCCACTCCAAGTACTATGACAGTTAGGCATGAGGTGAGAAACCTTGGATTCCATTGTCGAGCGGCTGCTCATAAGCCACATATCACGCAGGAAAATGCCAAACGACGCCTCGTTCCTGCAAATCCTGTGCCGCCAAATCGGCACACGTACCCCCGCAAAATGTGGACAGAAACTATATTTGACAGTTTAAAAGGAAAAACTAAGTAACGAAAATGATCTAGAAAGGGTGAAGGAAGGAATATCAGTACGAAAGAGTACAATTGGCCAATAGACCAGAAGTAAATACTAGCTAGGAAGGCATTGGAATCGATGGTGAATGAGGAGACATTTTGGGGGAAAGAGCATATCAGATGATGGATGTTAAGATAAGTGGCTTATATGAAGAAACGAAGACGAAAGCGGAGAGGAAAGAATAGAGCTGTCTGGGTACGCAGTAAAAGCTATGATCTGGTGATATAATTATATTTGCAGAGATAAATATTATCGTTTTTTGGGAGCTGGAGATGTAGCTAAGAGACGATATTCAATGATTGTGAAATGATGTCAAGATAGAATGCAACCCATTGAAATATGATTGGTACATTCTTTTGTAAAGCAGAGACAGTAGAGAAAAAACCAAATGGAGCTCCTGTCAGCAATAAATCAATAGCAATAAATGTAAACAATCACAGCAATATAGTTTAGTACTTAAATACAGAATGTTTATAAAAATCTGGAAATACTTGGTATTTAACTCTTAAAGAACCCTGGGGCTGAATTTTCTAATTTTTTTTAATTTTAAAGCTGTTGACTTGAAAATTGGCATACTTAATATGAGTGAGTACAGATATAACTGTGAAAAAAACTCTAGCTCAAATAGTTTCCCATATAACACAATTAAATATTTTTAATTTGCGAAAAAAATGCAAACTTTCTAAAACTGCCTTGTGCATTCACATTTATCCGAGAAGTATGATAGCGACATTCTATCATGCTTTAGTACACTGAAAATAAATTAAGAATTTCATTGAAGTTTATGGTATTAGTCGTAGAGAAATACATTCTTATTTTTATGAAGTTGTCAGTGTTAAAATGTTCCTTGTTTCTCAATACAAATTAATTTTTTGTGAACCAATGAACAAAGCAATCGTAAAATGCATGCTTGAATTTTTATTTAGTACCTCTTAGATGAGGCAGTATTTTTAACACTTAAATAATTTCAGTCTAATTATATAATATATAAATTCAATAACAGCCTGCCTTAAAGCAATATGTGTATGTAACAATATACAATAAATGTATGTAACAGTCATTTTATATGTTTGTATTATTGTATCCATGTGTAATAATGTTATGTGAATATATTACGTAATTTAATAATGTAGGAGCTGTGAGAATAATAGGTTAAAAGTTGCTAACAATGAGGTAACCTTGAGGCAATAATGAATTTGAAAGTTTAACTGCTACTAGTCATTATTGGAGCAACAGTAATGTAAATTTTGAGACAGTTTAAAGATATCCAATCAACAACCAGAAAAAGCTTTAGTTAAAAATAGCCAATCAGAGACTTGAGATACAGAAATTTACAAGTTTAGGCGGTTGAAATCAGTTCAGTTGCCTGCAGACAGTGATTGTAACCGGATGCGAGTTGCGTCCTCGAGAGATTTAATACATATTCGTGTGAGACGAAAAATAAGTTCACGTGTTAAAAAGCGCAATTAATTAATTAAAGAATCTCACAGCTTTCTATATCAGTGAAGTGTTATTTAAATAGTGTCAAGCATTAATAAATGGAGTGAAAAAACTTAAAATCTGTGTAAGCCTCATTCTTGTCGCACCACAACCCTGCTAAGAGAAACGTGTCTCTAACAAATACTGACGCAGCCGAGGCAATCATAAATATATAATATTTAAAGAAACAGTCAAATTACAAAGTAAATATTTTTAATCTTAGGGCCAAGGCTACTATACGTGCGGTTCCAACTACTACAAGTTCGTCTCCTCAACAGTTAAAATATAATACAACTCCTTCAATACGACCTACTTCATAGATTATGTATGCAAATATGAATACAAATCAGAGAAAACTAAAATGTAAGGAAAAGGCTTTATACGCAAAAATGTAAAGCTGAGAAAAACCACATACAGAAATGGTCCAGTGAGTTTAAAAACGAGCTCACTGGTGAGTTAAATATGTCGCTGGGTTTTTAAAAGTGGGCATCGTGAAAACGTTTGGCCAAAATGATTAACAGTTTATATAATATTTATGTTGCATTATTAGAAATCGAAAATGTTGTCATTTTCACCTAAAGCCTCAGTCCCAGTGTCCCTCAATAAGAATTAATGTTCATGAACATATTCATTACCATCAGTAACTTCTAATGCAGGAAGATCTGCTCTGAGGAATAATAATGGCAACTAATATTTTTGCAACATTTTTCTATGCTGAGAACTTGACTGTCAACATTGTAGCTTTGAACTTTTCATCATGCAGATTGTTTGGTTGTTTGTAGACAAATGAGATATATTTGTAGATTGGTTTAAGTTTAAATAAACCTCATATTCGAAGTTCATTTTGCGGGAAGCCCACAGCCCATTGAAACCCCTATGCGATTAGTGTGATATGGGAGCTAAATCCCTGTTGCCCCAATTAACCGCAAACTTCACTACCACTGCTGGGGTTTATTATTGAATTTGAATATTTTTCATCAAGCAGTGACACCACACCAACACAAAACAAACTAATTTACAGTGTCATGTGCAGAAGAATTTTTTCTGCATCAGTGTCCCTGATTCCTGTCTCTCCCGGTAGTAGCTCTTTGCTGGCCAAAAAGAATATTACTGGCATGAAGAGCAATGCAACAGAAACTGAAAACACCACATTCTGATTAACAGGGCTACAATAGATTTAGCCGAAAATAATAAAAATGTACCAGATGGTGG
The DNA here is from genome assembly GCA_030765065.1 of Deroplatys truncata. Taxonomy (NCBI): domain Eukaryota; kingdom Metazoa; phylum Arthropoda; class Insecta; order Mantodea; family Mantidae; genus Deroplatys; species Deroplatys truncata. The sequence continues at coordinate 670,515,165 of CM060990.1, forward strand.
TTTAGAACCAAACAGGTGTGGTATCGTGTGACGGGTTCAAACTCGGCGTAGGGCTATGGGTTTTTTCGGGCGTAAAAAGTTCTTAGCATGGCTTCCTTGAAGTAGTATGGTTTGTTGTATGAGTTGTATTGTAGTTTGCCCCTCCCTTTGGGAGCCAATTTGAAGTAGATAATATCTTTACGTTATTTGCACCACGCTTTGGGCGTCAATTTGAAGTAGGTTGTACTGAAGGAGTTGTATTATATTTCAACTGTTGGAGAGCCGAACTTAAAATTCGTTGCAACCACACGTATAGTACCCGCTTTCCGGTAGCCTTCGCCCCAAATGTACTTTCAGGTGGCCTTTGCCCCAAATTTTAAAAAAATATTAACTTTGTAATTTGACTGTTTCTTTAAATACTATATTTATGTTTGCCTCGGCTGCGTCAGTATTATTGTTAGAGACACGTTTCTCTTAGCAGGGTTGTGATGCGACAAGAATGTAGGCTTACGCAGATTATAATTTTACTTCACTCTTTTTATTAATACTTGATACGATTTAAATAACACTTCACTGATATAGAGATCTGTGAGATTCCTTTTATTAATTAATTACACTTTTTAACACGTAAATTTCTCGAGGACGCACAAGCAACGCATCCAGTTATGAGCACTGTCTGCAGGCAACTAAATTGATTTCAACCGTCTAAACTTGTAAATTTGTGTATTTCAAGTCTCTGATTGGCTATTCCTAATCCAATGGAATACCTTCATTTAACTAAAGCTTTTTCTGGTTGTTGATTGGGTATTTTATAAAATGTCACTAAAATGACATTATTGTTGCTCCAATAATGACTAGTAGCATTATTAAACTCTCAAACTCATTATTGCCTCAAGGTTACCTCATTTTTGGTAACGTTTAACTTATTATTCTCACAGCTCCTACATTCTTAAATTACGTAATACATTCACATAACATTATTAAACATGCATACAATAATATAAACATTTACAATGACTGTAATATACACTCCTTCTATATTGTTACACACACATATTGCTTTAAGGCAGGCTGTTATTGAATTTATATGTTATATAATTTGACTGAAATCATTTAAGTGCAAAATACTGCCTCATCCTTCGGAAGGGAAGTAAAGCCGGTGGTCCCGTGTCGTAGGTAAAAGAACCTAAAGTCTGTTAAAGAGGCCTCTGAGCAAAATTTCCTGTAATTTTACGGTATAACGGTGAGTCTTCTCAGCCTGCGGATTGAGAAGTTATGCAGTCCCGGTATTATACAGCCTATGCCGTAAACACTGTCCACTGCATCGCGTCGTATCAATTTCGGGCGAATAATTAAACATATTAAAACTTTGTATTTCACTTTCACATAGAACACTGATATAAGCTTCTTCAGTGATATTTTACATAGCATCACACGTAGCTTTCGCCCACAATGCAAGCGCGTTACGAAGACACTGAAGTATTTGCAACGGATTCCGTAGCGTCGCTTCTATTTGCCTATTATAGTGACGTATCATACGCAAAAACCTATGAAATGCTTTGTACCATGGACATCTTATGGAAAAATTTGCTGACTTTAAAAGTACTATCGAATGTTCTTAAAGCTTACTCATTGTTATGTTACTACTACATTGTTAGAGCAGAATATGTTTTGTTGCTTGCTTTCATATTAAATTCAGATTGTTCCAGTCTTTATAGGAACTTTTGTCTTCTAGCTGCAAGCACGAAATACTTTTGGCTTTGCCTTTAAATGTTATAAACATAAATATATTGTAACATATTGTGGCGTATTAGTAGGTATTGTCATGCCAGACACATTATTGCGTCGCATTGGCAACAGCGTTGTTGGAGTAATTTAGTATTTCTTTCGGCTTGTGTTTGAATTTTCCGTCTCACATGGCACTCTCCACCTCTGGCCGCCGCCCAGAGATGGAGATGGAGAGGGGGAGATAGATATTAGCGTTACTTTCTTTGTGTGTAAGCGCCAGTCTGAGAATTGGTGTTTAAAGTAGGCATCTCCCCTGAATTCTTTATTCCCTTGTGTGTGTAATGTAGGGACACCAATTACTTTATTAATAAACCACAGGTAATGTAAATGATGTGAAATTTGTGTAATTTGTTACAAAACCCCACGCATGCACCGGAATGTGAACATAAAGGTCCTGGTCCACTCGCCGTTTGTAGCTACACTTCCCCCATGTGCATATTGGGGTGATTTTAATAATGTTTTGGAAACCTTTTGGCCCTCACCCCAGCATGTAGCAATATGAGTCTTTAAAATTATGACTTTCATGTTGTAGGATAGTAATATAATTGCATTTGTCGTGATTAACCCGTTAACAATATTTAAAATATTTAAACATTGTTAGTAGAGGCTAAGAATTTATTGATCAGCAGTGGATACCATCTCAAAGTGTTAATTATGAGACATTCATTGTTGTACAATAACATGTCAACAAACATTTTGAAATGAGGCTGTCAATGTCCATTGTTAACCCCAACTTTGCAGTAAGAATTGCTTACGGAAGCTATACCAGGACCCACGTGAGATCTGTTGCGGCTCTCGCCCTCAGGAGGAAGGGATAAAGTGAAGGAATCACAGGAGGCTACAGGCCACAAAGACACGCGGAAGTCCTTAAAACTTCCAGGCTCGAAGACCCGCACCACTAATGAAGCTACTCCGAAAGGGCGATAAACGACCTCTCCAACTAGGTATCCTTCTAGTATCCACGGGAAAAGCTCTTTTCTCGGAGCAAGTATCCGCGCAAACTGTTCGGCACAGTCACACATGAGAAGGAAGCAGAAGCAGCATGAAACGGAAATGAGGTAAAGGAAATCGTGGTAGATGCCCTAGCATTCGCCTACCGACCAGGGTAAACTACGAAACACCCAATGTAGCAGTGGGTGGGGGACAGAAATCGAACCATGTACCTTCCGAATGCGAGTCCCACGCGTTACTGCAGAGTCACCTCGTTCAGTAAGCTATACTACCAAGGAGCCATTTTCACATTGATATTACAGATCGTGCTGTTTTATTTTATTTTATTTTATTTATTTATTTTTTGTGAAGGTAGATCGAAAATAAAAGTACCAATGTCTTGGCTTTATCTCCCATAGGCTCAAGTTTGACAAGAAAAAAAAATTACAGGAATATTTACCAATATCTTATTCCTTGCATATATCGGGTTTTAAAGGTATTAAAGAACAGAACTTTCAAAACTGAGCAATTTTTATTTCTTCGGTTTTATTTCTTCACCCCTTGAAGGCACCCATCAGTGGAAAAAAAATGAAACCTAACTGCTGCGATTTTCTCTTCGCTACATGAAATCTTGGTTGTAAGTTATCTTTAACGTAGTCTTGCGTGCAAATACCTGTAGCCTCGGTGCGGGGCAAAGTTTATTCTCCCGTCCCATCTGCGGTTGTGTTGATACATTGACAAAAGGAATGCCGTATATTCTTTCCATTAGTTTGTCTCTATGCTTTGTGTTTATTCTCCCTTAACAGGAATTTGGGAATAAATTTAGTAATTATGAGTGATCCAACTGCAGGAACGTCGGAATGTGTTGTTATATTTATGTTAATTTGATAATACTCTATTTCTTTATAAGGGAATATTATAAAGATGTATCTAATTTTTTTAAAATAATTGTTCTTCAAATTGTGCCTATGTTTTCAAATGAATACAGTTTAAACATGCATGATATATTTTTAAATTATGTGTATTACGCATTTCACTTGTCAGTTCCGGATTAACTATTCCAATTCTTGAAAAATACGATGACCTTTATTTCCGTTTTGGCAACCTTGCATACATTTACTGCAGCTCTGGCATAGTACCAGGCGGCAGATCGTTGAGTGAAACACAGGCCTAAATTCAGCGGTTACAACTTAAAGATTTATAATTTTTTCCTGGCGAATACGGACCCTATGGGAGATAAAGCCAAGTCAGGGTACTTCTGTGTTCAAAGTATTTTCAGTATAAAAAATCGCAGCTTAATCGGCGACATCAGTTTGAGAATGACGCCTTGTAAGTATGGTAAGTAAATCATTTAAATCCGAAAAAATTGAATTAATATTTCAAGACTTAAAGTAGAAAAATCAGTATATTTATAATATACACTTACAAATGTTAAAAGTAATATCACATTAACACCATATGCACTTTCGGAAGTCTAAATACACTTTCCACCTTTTCTTTTCCATGAACCTTTTTGCTAAATTGATTTTTCAAGACGACAATTTATCTATGTAATCACTACATCACTCATAGCTTCATAAAGGTATTAAGTAATTCTAAAGAAGGTACAAATCAATGCTGTCGGCGCAGAACGTAGTTTTGTTTTCCACGCGAATGCCTTATTTTTCGAAGAAATACAGTAGTATGGGTCACTGTTCGAGCTGCAAATGTGCTGCAAAGTTGTACCTCACTGCTGCTGCAGCATGTCCTACCGGAAAACGTGAGCTTATTTGTATTTCAGTTTCACAATGAGTCCTTTTTAGATAATAATTATTTTGTTATAGATACACAGATCCTCTCCTCCGGCCCTCCTTCGCATTAGGGTAGTGGGCGACCTACCTTCCTCTACATAACTTTCTCTTCTATTCCAATATCTCCTCGCGTAGTCGAACTTATCCTTTGGAACAGTATTTATTCTGTTGTACCTATATTGTACGAATTAAAATATTTAGAGGATAATACATAAATAAATTAGGAGTACAGAGTTAAAGCAATCACAATAAAAACCAACACAAAATCACATTAAAGTAACAATACATTAAAAGTAACGTTCTGGAAAAATTTAGCCCTCCTTCAAGAACCCTCTGTTTCTAATTACAGTTCTCTTTCTTCATGACCTAGTAGAAAATAAATGAGAGAACGGAAACACAAAGGATTTGCCGCCATCTGATAAGGTTCTTTGATCTATGCCGCTAGCCCCGCCCCCTCCCTTTGTGTTCTCACACGCCGGCCTGGTCGCGTGGCGCTAGCCCCGCCCCCTTCCCTTTGTGTGCTGATCTAATGCCGACAGTGTCTGTGCCGGCAGGTCCTCCCCCCTCCCCCCTGTGGTCTGGTCACGTGCCGGTGTCCCCGCCCCCCTCCCTCCCCCATACGCGTGTCCTCCCTCCCCTTTGTGTTCTGGTTGGTTCCCTGTGGATAGGTGGGAGAGTGTGTATTGTTCCTATACGGTGACTACATTCCCGCCCCCTCATTGTGACTTGTCTAAATCCCTGCCGTGTGATTGGCTTGGGGTAGGGGATGTGCCGCTCGGGTGATGGGGTATAAGGGAATGGGGTTCTCGGTGCGTGACGTTGGCGATGTGGGAATGCGATTCTCAATGCCTGCCGCACATCGGCAAATCGTTTGAGTACATAATTGTGTCAATCAATTAGGTAATGTGTGTTATTGAAAAAAGAATGCCCATCATATTACTACTAATGCAATTAAACGCGGTTCTTCGAGCAATTAATGAGTACATAATTGTGTCAATCAATTAGGTAATGCGTGTTATTGAAAAAAGAATGCCCATCATATTACTACTAATGCAATTAAACGCGGTTCTTCGAGCAATTAAGTATTTTTGATTGAATTCGCGCGCACCTGGTCCTAAACCCCCCTTATATTACTACTATTGCAATGAAACGCGGCTAGTCGGTTGATGAATACATTTAAGTATTTTTTGAATGATTAATTGACTCGCGCGCAACTGTTCGTTATCGTATATGTGTGGTAGCATGTGTATAATTATTACGAGTAATAACATTTATTTAATTCTACTTTTGAGGGAAAATATATTTTGGATTTATAAGAATATTACAACACATAGATGAAAGGACAGACTTGACGTAACACTCGTTATCGCGTGATAATTGCGGTGGAACACCGACCGCAACCTTCCACTGCGAGACGTTTCGCCGGAATGACTGGCTCCGATACTTCCACGGGCAAGTCAACTAGCGCATCCCCTCCACTTGCGTTTCAGTTCGCCAGCTACACTAGCGCACCAAGTGGTAATATGAGTGAAACTCCAGCGAGTGTTTGCTCACAGTGCCCCTGGCGGTCATATCCGAAAGTTGTGAATTCACCACATTTAAACTCATTATGGGTGCAAGACGGCCATCTTAACTCTATATAATTCTGCGAAATATGATTCCGGAAAAAATAAAGGGGAATTAACATGCAAGGGGCGTTCATGTCGGCTCCGGAGGAATTGATTATGAAATAAATAAAAAATAAATAAGACTCTCGCTGATCGATGAAAACAATGAATAATTAATGTAATTGACTCGCGCGCCTAGAGATATCTCACCCAATTATTCATCTACCATGAATATCTCACTTCTAATGAAACGGCGCAGTCTATCGATTAAAAACAATTAAGTTTTTTTTGATTGATTAATGTAATTGACTCGCGCGCAATTGTTCGTTATCGTATATGCGAGAATATTACGCGTATATAACTATTACGGCTAATAACGTGTGTTTAATTCTTCTTTTGAATTGCGGGTTTATAAAAAATATTACATTGCTTAGATGAATTAAAAAGCAACTTAAAGCGAAATTGCAAATAGCTTGTATGAGACGTTAACACGAGAACCCTTTACGAAAAAACAAGACGCAATGTGACAGCAATGCCCCGTCCATCATGAGAGGCGGTTAAACCAGGACGCGTGGGTTTTCCCCACTACCTGCTCTTAATGGCTAGGGGTATCCAGCACATAGGAGTACGCTTCAACTGACGTTAAAAATAAAAGCCCTCTATGTCTCTTCTCACACGAGAGAAGTAATAATTACAATTCAAAACAGGCGTACCTGTAAGTAACACGCACGAAGACTTCAAATATAACTTTTATATTCGTTTTAAATGTTCTTTCTAAAGACGTAGCGAACTTTGAGAAATTCAACGAATTATTCACTGGCGTACACTGCCTGAAAGAAATATGGTGTACACCCCTGAAGAATGCATATGTAGACCCATTAGCAGACAAGGGCAAAACTCTTCCACACCATTAATTTTCGTCAGAAGAATGTAAAAACAAGGTCTTGTATAGAGCTCTTAGTGAACAATGACACCCGTTTTCCAGTTGATTAAACATCCAAAGTGCTCTGAAAAACCACAGACCCTCGGGGTAAATAACAATTACCGGCACAAAAGATTTTCTTAAGAGCTTCCTCTGTCCAGAAATTCCATCATACACAGCGGAAAAACCTGTCTAGACATGTTTTAAGCTTACCACAAAAAATGTTTTCCCGATAATTAATATAATTCTACATGAAGAATATTAATGATTTAAGTTTTCAATTAAACGTATACTGTATAGATTCTGTACTTAAACATTCGATTGTATCTTTGTCATTATTTAAATACTCGCGTACAAGAAATGCAAACATGATATCAAAAAATTAAACTGATTTTTTTCGGGATGTTAAACAAAGAAATATGATTTGGCGAGAGTAATATGAAGAATAAAAAGTATTCAGAATGATATTACATACGTTATTAAAATAAGGCTCTCGCTGATCGATGAAAACAATTAAATATTTTTTTATTAATTAATTGTATATGAATTGACTCGCGCATTTGCTTGCTGTCGTATGTGCATGATTATTACGACTAATAGCATTTGTTTAATTCTAAATAATGAAATATGGAGCCTTGCCTAAACAATCCTCGTTACTCTTAATTTATTCCATTTTTAAAAAGATTGGGCTTAGTAAACATAGGACGAGTACGATTTTAAATACCCCATCCATTCGAGAGATATTTTTCGAATATTCCAGCATGTTAATATAAACTTAATACACACACACGCACAAATTCATTTCAAGTAATCTAACGATATTGAATAAAATATTAAATGTTTAAGATATTGTAATGAGAAATGAATTGTATATCTCGAATTTTCTGGGCCGCAGGCTGCAGGATCGCTCATCAAATACCGTAATGATTCAGACACCCGAACACCCGAATGGTAAGCATTCTTCAGAGTTTTTAAATAAGTAATGTAACAATTCATATTAACTTCTTGTTCATATTCTTTATTATTATTTGTATTATTATTTCCAGGAAGTGGACTTTATTTTGGTATCGACCATCCATCGAGCGCTGCACAGGCAGCGCCAGGCTTCCAGACCTTTCCTGGTACCAAATCATCATGGAGGCGGCTCTACCATCCGTACATGCAGCAACACTCGTAAGGTGAGAATTTACAGACGGGTGTTTGAGGATTTTAACTAAAAAATTACATGATAGTAGACATACAATGTCGATTCTGGCACACAAAGGCATGCCTCCGACAGCATAGAGTTCTGGATTGTATAAGGAGAAAAGGATATATTTAAGGGGAGTTTCTCACCCATATGCAGTCACATAACTCTTTCGGTCTCCCAGAATGCTATGTATTTTTCACGAGGGTGTTTAAAACATGTATTTTTTTTCACGTATAGAGTGTAGATTCTTTAGAACTCTGTACTTAAACATGCTATACTATTATTATTTATTTATTTTTTCCAGGAAATGGACTTTATTTCGGAGGCGGTATCGGTCAACATGCGACCGCTGCACCGGTAGCATCAGGCTTCGCGAGCGTTGTACCAGCAGGCTTCGCGACCGCTGCACCGCCACCTCCAGGCTTCCAGACCTTCCTGGCACCAAATCAGCAGGGTGGGGGCCCTGCCCCATACATGCAGCAAGCACCGAACGGTAAGAATTTTTTCAATATTTTATGAAGTTCTTTTTACACATTCTATATTATTATTAATATTGTTATTATTTTCAGGAAGTGGACTTTATTTCGGAGGCGGGTTTTTTCTGGGAATGTCTCCAAAGTATTCTTCATTCTGAACGACTTTTGCAAAACTGATAAACCATAAGAGATAGACAAAATTTTACTACACAAAAAATGGAGATCGCGTTAAAATACATAATTTATAACATATACATTCTTGTTGTTGAGTAAATCGTTTTTCGAGATATTGCTTGTTATTCCCTTAAAATTTTCCAATACTTATACTTTTTCTCAAATTCATTATTCTTGTTTTATGTCCTCGATATGCAAAGAGAATGGAATGCACCACATAGCAACCAGCGTTAAAATATTTGACTATCGCTTAAAACCTATCATATTCACATTGTATCGTCATGAAAATTACCAATAACATTGACATCTCGATATCTCGATTAACATGAAGCATATAGGGAATAAGTGCTTGTAAAAATAGTTTGTACAAGAGTAGAGAAAGCCATGTGAGTGTATCACATCAGACTTTTTGATATTGGTTTAAATTTTCAAATACTTTTAACTTTTCTCAAGCGGTAACTCGCTATTCGTTTTTTCCCGCGGTAATGCATAGAGAATAGAATTATAAAGCCATCACATAGCATCAGACGTTCTTTAAACATCTGTAACGTGTCTATTCACAATCGAAAGGTTGCTGGTTCGAGGAAAATTATATCTACAGAAACAATACATTATTTTCGCTCTGTGATTAATTTGGTAATGTAACAATAATTAACAATGAATTTTTAGCGGTAAATGTAAAAAATAAAATATATTTTTTATTTCCTAGCGTCATACGCAGAAGCATTCCCCTTAAGGAACGCTGGCGTGAGCGATGGTTTCCCCCATAACGGGTTTAGACTTGCTTACGAAATGTCCCTGTGCGAGGCTAGCATTTCCCTCTCCTTCTCGAATTTTTGGAGTAGCCAATCAAAATTGCTGTATTATATAACGTCACACCTCTCACCCCTTCAGATTTTTATCAGGCGAAGCGATATAAAAGCAGTAGCTTCCCCAGCGATTTCACTGTATTGTGACAACACAGCGAGCTAAGATCTCCGCAAACTTTTCTCATTCAAAGTGAAATTTCAACGAACATCATGTCTGGTAAGTTGTAACAAAACACTTCATTTACTTTAAAAGTTAAATTATTACTCTGTACATTTAACTTATATTCGCGTTCTTGTTTTTAATGCATGGCATTTATATGCGAATAGCTGAGCATTCTAAAAGTTAATAGCTAGACAAGTGAATTTTCTGAAATGTGAACAGTTTAGTTAAGTATTCATTTTAGGCAAGCTTATTCTACATTTAATAGCTAACTGCGCGAATTCTCAAAATGGGAACAATTTAGTTAAGTATTCACCTTGTTGAGTAATTATTATTCCAGATATTTAAATACAGGATTTCACAGAGTGAATTATATTCCTTTTTGGAGAAAATACAATTATTTGAATACCTTATTAACGTTTTTGCTTTAGAATATTACAAAAAGTCTGTTGCGCGAATCATTCGCTCTAACAAAGTAAATATCTACATTATATTAAAACATTTAAATTGAAAAATACAGTACTTAATGAACTTCATTAGTGAATCAGAACCTCAATTATATTTACACATATTATCATTTTCAGAAAAAAGTTAATAAGTTTGTAACTTTCAAATAAATGAAATTTTTGTTATGCAACACATTCTCTAATAAAGAATATGTTTTTTTCTCTTCCTAATGCAGAAAGTTTGACATCTCAACTTAACACATTGGCTGAGGGTAGCATTTACCCAGCCGTTCAAAGACTACAAGATCTTCAGCCAGAGGAGCCTTATAATATAAAATCCTTAAGAAAAATTGATACTCGATACGGTGCTAGAGTCGTTGCACTTTTAGAGAATAAGCAAGTGTTTCTCCCGACAAGATATTCAACCCTAACAAGCCAACAGTTGGAGGAAATGCCTGGGAAGTTTCAAATGGTATATCATGGAGTAGTACCAGCCGGCAAGTTTAAGACATGTAAATTGTCTTTTCTTCCTATTAAGGTTTGTAGAAATAATTCAGCTATCCTTTCAAAGCTTCATTTAGAGTTACATTCGTTGAGTTTATAAATTCGCACTTCAGTAGGATAACATTTGTCTAAAGTATACATCAATATGTAAAAAAAATAACGTCCAGGATGTAGTCTGAGCGAGGATCTGCAGAAAGAAGTTTAATAGTCTATTCACTGATTCTTTACCTCAAAGCAGATACCTACAGTAAGTTTCAAATAATTTCCAGCACGATAGCAGTTGTCAAAGCAGGCATCACTGTATTAAAAAAATATGTGTAAATAATGTCTAGATTGTACTCTGTGTGATTTCGTGCAGAAAGAACTTTAATACCCCTTGCAGTGATTCTCCACATCGAAGTATATACCTACAAGAAGTTGCAAATAATGTGAATGTGTGTTACAGGAATGCCCAGCTGAATGTAAATGAAGAGGAAGAACGAGATAGCTTAAAACATCATAAACAGAAATGTGATAGGAACATTCTCAACACCTCCCAGTAACCTCAATCAATGAAGAATTGCACCAGTGCGGAACATACATGGAAAAAACATCCGCGTGTGTAGAATATAACAATAATACATATATATATATAATTATGTACTCATTATTACTGCTATACCAGCCTATACCATTGATTTCATAAATAATTTCATAATTGTTTAAGGAGAATACCTATCTTAAAAACATTGATGCTACATGAAATCTGTCGTCCTCCGTGGACTGGTGGTACCGTGCTAGCCTCTAGTTCCCAAGGTCGCGGGTTCAAACCCGGCGGAGGGCGATGGATTTTTTCGGGCGTAAAAATCGTTAGCACGGCTTCCTTCGGAAGGGAAGTAAAGCCGCTGGTCCCGTGTCGTAGATTTACGGCACGTAAAAGAACCTCAAGCCTGATAAAGAGGCCTCTGAGCAAAATTACAGGTGTTTCACGCCCAATATAGAATGGGACGCTAAGAACCATAGTAGTTAAAGAGCGTCCATAAATATAACTCAATTAAATTAAATTACATGAAATCTAAACAAAAAGATTATTGAACTATTACTGAAAGAGACTTGAATAAATGGGAATCTAGAAGCCTGAACCATCTTAATATTGGGCTGTATGATATGAGGTGTATAAAAAGATTAATAAAAAAATGAGGTCTATGTAATATAAACAACATTTATTTTTTATAAACATTTTCCTATTACATTCCTATACAAAAAAACATACATATTTCCTAAAGACAAAGGTGATAGTCTAGACATTCTAAAACACTCAGTTATATAATCATATACATCACACAGAAAGAGACCTGCATTATCCATAAAAAACTAAACATCTCAAGAATGTCTGGATGATGTATTTTATAAGTACAAGGTTTTGATATTTCAAAGTTCCTGTTAACCATGACTGTAATTGATTAACACAATTTCTCGATCCTGTCATGCTATAACTTTAGAAGCTTTCAGCTTACTTATAATCTCCTCAATCTCTTGTGTGTGACTATTATTACCAGCATTCCTCGATGCAATTAGTAACCTTAATATATTTACTAGTCTATTTGGATTTTCAAGCGTAGATATCACTGAATCATCATCATATGAAGATTTCATATTCTCGCGACTCCCGCTGTATCCAGATTTTTCACCACCAGTAGTCTCCAGTGAAGGACAGAGGCTTGATCCGGTATAACATCCCCCTCTATACATCTTCGGATCTTCGAGTGTAGGAGAGAGAGTCGATCCAGTATAACATGTTGCTCTATGAAGCTTAAATCTTGACAAAGAACGATTCTTAAAAATCCGCTCGCATATACAGCATCTAATGACGTGTTTTCCTCCATGTGTAATGTATGAAAAATTGAGTTTCTCATCCGCTAGTTGCACAGATTTTCTCCGGCAGGAGCTCATGCTAAAACTAAAAGAAATTAAATGAATACGGGAATGCTAACGCTCGAAGGAATTAAAAGCGAATGAATGAATTCATAACACGCAGCTATGTATATATTCAGTGTGAGGACGCCGGAGGGAATCGCAATCTTCGCATAGCAGCGGGAAAGGATGCTCTCTGGAAACATTTGTGGAGAAGGAGGCTCTCAACAGAACATGGCGAATGCGAGCATGGAAAAAGGATGCTCTCTGGGAACATTCGTGGAAAAAGGATGCTCTCAACAGAACATAACGAGTCCACGAATGTTCCCAGAGAGCATCCTTTTTCCATGCTCGCATTCGCCATGTTCTGTTGAGAGCCTCCTTCTCCACAAATGTTTCCAGAGAGCATCCTTTCCCGCTGCTATGCGAAGATTGCGATTCCCTCCGGCGTCCTCACACTGAATATATACATAGCTGCGTGTTATGAATTCATTCATTCGCTTTTAATTCCTTCGAGCGTTAGCATTCCCGTATTCATTTAATTTCTTTTAGTTTTAGCATGAGCTCCTGCCGGAGAAAATCTGTGCAACTAGCGGATGAGAAACTCAATTTTTCATACATTACACATGGAGGAAAACACGTCATTAGATGCTGTATATGCGAGCGGATTTTTAAGAATCGTTCTTTGTCAAGATTTAAGCTTCATAGAGCAACATGTTATACTGGATCGACTCTCTCTCCTACACTCGAAGATCCGAAGATGTATAGAGGGGGATGTTATACCGGATCAAGCCTCTGTCCTTCACTGGAGACTACTGGTGGTGAAAAATCTGGATACAGCGGGAGTCGCGAGAATATGAAATCTTCATATGATGATGATTCAGTGATATCTACGCTTGAAAATCCAAATAGACTAGTAAATATATTGAGGTTACTAATTGCATCGAGGAATGCTGGTAATAATAGTCACACACAAGAGATTGAGGAGATTATAAGTAAGCTGAAAGCTTCTAAAGTTATAGCATGACAGGATCGAGAAATTGTGTTAATCAATTACAGTCATGGTTAACAGGAACTTTGAAATATCAAAACCTTGTACTTATAAAATACATCATCCAGACATTCTTGAGATGTTTAGTTTTTAAGGATAATGCAGGTCTCTTTCTGTGTGATGTATATGATTATATAACTGAGTGTTTTAGAATGTCTAGACTATCACCTTTGTCTTTAGGAAATATGTATGTTTTTTTGTATAGGAATGTAATAGGAAAATGTTTATAAAAAATAAATGTTGTTTATATTACATAGACCTCATTTTTTTATTAATCTTTTTATACACCTCATATCATACAGCCCAATATTAAGATGGTTCAGGCTTCTAGATTCCCATTTATTCAAGTCTCTTTCAGTAATAGTTCAATAATCTTTTTGTTTAGATTTCATGTAATTTAATTTAATTGAGTTTTATTTATGGACGCTCTTTAACTACTATGGTTCTTAGCGTCCCATTCTATATTGGGCGTGAAACACCTGTAATTTTGCTCAGAGGCCTCTTTATCAGGCTTGAGGTTCTTTTACGTGCCGTAAATCTACGACACGGGACCACCGGCTTTACTTCCCTTCCGAAGGAAGCCGTGCTAACGATTTTTACGCCCGAAAAAATCCATCGCCCTCCGCCGGGTTTGAACCCGCGACCTTGGGAACTAGAGGCTAGCACGGTACCACCAGTCCACGGAGGACGACAGATTTCATGTAGCATCAATGTTTTTAAGATAGGTATTCTCCTTAAACAATTATGAAATTATTTATGAAATCAATGGTATAGGCTGGTATAGCAGTAATAATGAGTACATAATTATATATATATATATGTATTATTGTTATATTCTACACACGCGGATGTTTTTTCCATGTATGTTCCGCACTGGTGCAATTCTTCATTGATTGAGGTTACTGGGAGGTGTTGAGAATGTTCCTATCACATTTCTGTTTATGATGTTTTAAGCTATCTCGTTCTTCCTCTTCATTTACATTCAGCTGGGCATTCCTGTAACACACATTCACATTATTTGCAACTTCTTGTAGGTATATACTTCGATGTGGAGAATCACTGCAAGGGGTATTAAAGTTCTTTCTGCACGAAATCACACAGAGTACAATCTAGACATTATTTACACATATTTTTTTAATACAGTGATGCCTGCTTTGACAACTGCTATCGTGCTGGAAATTATTTGAAACTTACTGTAGGTATCTGCTTTGAGGTAAAGAATCAGTGAATAGACTATTAAACTTCTTTCTGCAGATCCTCGCTCAGACTACATCCTGGACGTTATTTTTTTTACATATTGATGTATACTTTAGACAAATGTTATCCTACTGAAGTGCGAATTTATAAACTCAACGAATGTAACTCTAAATGAAGCTTTGAAAGGATAGCTGAATTATTTCTACAAACCTTAATAGGAAGAAAAGACAATTTACATGTCTTAAACTTGCCGGCTGGTACTACTCCATGATATACCATTTGAAACTTCCCAGGCATTTCCTCCAACTGTTGGCTTGTTAGGGTTGAATATCTTGTCGGGAGAAACACTTGCTTATTCTCTAAAAGTGCAACGACTCTAGCACCGTATCGAGTATCAATTTTTCTTAAGGATTTTATATTATAAGGCTCCTCTGGCTGAAGATCTTGTAGTCTTTGAACGGCTGGGTAAATGCTACCCTCAGCCAATGTGTTAAGTTGAGATGTCAAACTTTCTGCATTAGGAAGAGAAAAAAACATATTCTTTATTAGAGAATGTGATGCATAACAAAAATTTCATTTATTTGAAAGTTACAAACTTATTAACTTTTTTCTGAAAATGATAATATGTGTAAATATAATTGAGGTTCTGATTCACTAATGAAGTTCATTAAGTACTGTATTTTTCAATTTAAATGTTTTAATATAATGTAGATATTTACTTTGTTAGAGCGAATGATTCGCGCAACAGACTTTTTGTAATATTCTAAAGCAAAAACGTTAATAAGGTATTCAAATAATTGTATTTTCTCCAAAAAGGAATATAATTCACTCTGTGAAATCCTGTATTTAAATATCTGGAATAATAATTACTCAACAAGGTGAATACTTAACTAAATTGTTCCCATTTTGAGAATTCGCGCAGTTAGCTATTAAATGTAGAATAAGCTTGCCTAAAATGAATACTTAACTAAACTGTTCACATTTCAGAAAATTCACTTGTCTAGCTATTAACTTTTAGAATGCTCAGCTATTCGCATATAAATGCCATGCATTAAAAACAAGAACGCGAATATAAGTTAAATGTACAGAGTAATAATTTAACTTTTAAAGTAAATGAAGTGTTTTGTTACAACTTACCAGACATGATGTTCGTTGAAATTTCACTTTGAATGAGAAAAGTTTGCGGAGATCTTAGCTCGCTGTGTTGTCACAATACAGTGAAATCGCTGGGGAAGCTACTGCTTTTATATCGCTTCGCCTGATAAAAATCTGAAGGGGTGAGAGGTGTGACGTTATATAATACAGCAATTTTGATTGGCTACTCCAAAAATTCGAGAAGGAGAGGGAAATGCTAGCCTCGCACAGGGACATTTCGTAAGCAAGTCTAAACCCGTTATGGGGGAAACCATCGCTCACGCCAGCGTTCCTTAAGGGGAATGCTTCTGCGTATGACGCTAGGAAATAAAAAATATATTTTATTTTTTACATTTACCGCTAAAAATTCATTGTTAATTATTGTTACATTACCAAATTAATCACAGAGCGAAAATAATGTATTGTTTCTGTAGATATAATTTTCCTCGAACCAGCAACCTTTCGATTGTGAATAGACACGTTACAGATGTTTAAAGAACGTCTGATGCTATGTGATGGCTTTATAATTCTATTCTCTATGCATTACCGCGGGAAAAAACGAATAGCGAGTTACCGCTTGAGAAAAGTTAAAAGTATTTGAAAATTTAAACCAATATCAAAAAGTCTGATGTGATACACTCACATGGCTTTCTCTACTCTTGTACAAACTATTTTTACAAGCACTTATTCCCTATATGCTTCATGTTAATCGAGATATCGAGATGTCAATGTTATTGGTAATTTTCATGACGATACAATGTGAATATGATAGGTTTTAAGCGATAGTCAAATATTTTAACGCTGGTTGCTATGTGGTGCATTCCATTCTCTTTGCATATCGAGGACATAAAACAAGAATAATGAATTTGAGAAAAAGTATAAGTATTGGAAAATTTTAAGGGAATAACAAGCAATATCTCGAAAAACGATTTACTCAACAACAAGAATGTATATGTTATAAATTATGTATTTTAACGCGATCTCCATTTTTTGTGTAGTAAAATTTTGTCTATCTCTTATGGTTTATCAGTTTTGCAAAAGTCGTTCAGAATGAAGAATACTTTGGAGACATTCCCAGAAAAAACCCGCCTCCGAAATAAAGTCCACTTCCTGAAAATAATAACAATATTAATAATAATATAGAATGTGTAAAAAGAACTTCATAAAATATTGAAAAAATTCTTACCGTTCGGTGCTTGCTGCATGTATGGGGCAGGGCCCCCACCCTGCTGATTTGGTGCCAGGAAGGTCTGGAAGCCTGGAGGTGGCGGTGCAGCGGTCGCGAAGCCTGCTGGTACAACGCTCGCGAAGCCTGATGCTACCGGTGCAGCGGTCGCATGTTGACCGATACCGCCTCCGAAATAAAGTCCATTTCCTGGAAAAAATAAATAAATAATAATAGTATAGCATGTTTAAGTACAGAGTTCTAAAGAATCTACACTCTATACGTGAAAAAAAAATACACGTTTTAAACACCCTCGTGAAAAATACATAGCATTCTGGGAGACCGAAAGAGTTATGTGACTGCATATGGGTGAGAAACTCCCCTTAAATATATCCTTTTCTCCTTATACAATCCAGAACTCTATGCTGTCGGAGGCATGCCTTTGTGTGCCAGAATCGACATTGTATGTCTACTATCATGTAATTTTTTAGTTAAAATCCTCAAACACCCGTCTGTAAATTCTCACCTTACGAGTGTTGCTGCATGTACGGATGGTAGAGCCGCCTCCATGATGATTTGGTACCAGGAAAGGTCTGGAAGCCTGGCGCTGCCTGTGCAGCGCTCGATGGATGGTCGATACCAAAATAAAGTCCACTTCCTGGAAATAATAATACAAATAATAATAAAGAATATGAACAAGAAGTTAATATGAATTGTTACATTACTTATTTAAAAACTCTGAAGAATGCTTACCATTCGGGTGTTCGGGTGTCTGAATCATTACGGTATTTGATGAGCGATCCTGCAGCCTGCGGCCCAGAAAATTCGAGATATACAATTCATTTCTCATTACAATATCTTAAACATTTAATATTTTATTCAATATCGTTAGATTACTTGAAATGAATTTGTGCGTGTGTGTGTATTAAGTTTATATTAACATGCTGGAATATTCGAAAAATATCTCTCGAATGGATGGGGTATTTAAAATCGTACTCGTCCTATGTTTACTAAGCCCAATCTTTTTAAAAATGGAATAAATTAAGAGTAACGAGGATTGTTTAGGCAAGGCTCCATATTTCATTATTTAGAATTAAACAAATGCTATTAGTCGTAATAATCATGCACATACGACAGCAAGCAAATGCGCGAGTCAATTCATATACAATTAATTAATAAAAAAATATTTAATTGTTTTCATCGATCAGCGAGAGCCTTATTTTAATAACGTATGTAATATCATTCTGAATACTTTTTATTCTTCATATTACTCTCGCCAAATCATATTTCTTTGTTTAACATCCCGAAAAAAATCAGTTTAATTTTTTGATATCATGTTTGCATTTCTTGTACGCGAGTATTTAAATAATGACAAAGATACAATCGAATGTTTAAGTACAGAATCTATACAGTATACGTTTAATTGAAAACTTAAATCATTAATATTCTTCATGTAGAATTATATTAATTATCGGGAAAACATTTTTTGTGGTAAGCTTAAAACATGTCTAGACAGGTTTTTCCGCTGTGTATGATGGAATTTCTGGACAGAGGAAGCTCTTAAGAAAATCTTTTGTGCCGGTAATTGTTATTTACCCCGAGGGTCTGTGGTTTTTCAGAGCACTTTGGATGTTTAATCAACTGGAAAACGGGTGTCATTGTTCACTAAGAGCTCTATACAAGACCTTGTTTTTACATTCTTCTGACGAAAATTAATGGTGTGGAAGAGTTTTGCCCTTGTCTGCTAATGGGTCTACATATGCATTCTTCAGGGGTGTACACCATATTTCTTTCAGGCAGTGTACGCCAGTGAATAATTCGTTGAATTTCTCAAAGTTCGCTACGTCTTTAGAAAGAACATTTAAAACGAATATAAAAGTTATATTTGAAGTCTTCGTGCGTGTTACTTACAGGTACGCCTGTTTTGAATTGTAATTATTACTTCTCTCGTGTGAGAAGAGACATAGAGGGCTTTTATTTTTAACGTCAGTTGAAGCGTACTCCTATGTGCTGGATACCCCTAGCCATTAAGAGCAGGTAGTGGGGAAAACCCACGCGTCCTGGTTTAACCGCCTCTCATGATGGACGGGGCATTGCTGTCACATTGCGTCTTGTTTTTTCGTAAAGGGTTCTCGTGTTAACGTCTCATACAAGCTATTTGCAATTTCGCTTTAAGTTGCTTTTTAATTCATCTAAGCAATGTAATATTTTTTATAAACCCGCAATTCAAAAGAAGAATTAAACACACGTTATTAGCCGTAATAGTTATATACGCGTAATATTCTCGCATATACGATAACGAACAATTGCGCGCGAGTCAATTACATTAATCAATCAAAAAAAACTTAATTGTTTTTAATCGATAGACTGCGCCGTTTCATTAGAAGTGAGATATTCATGGTAGATGAATAATTGGGTGAGATATCTCTAGGCGCGCGAGTCAATTACATTAATTATTCATTGTTTTCATCGATCAGCGAGAGTCTTATTTATTTTTTATTTATTTCATAATCAATTCCTCCGGAGCCGACATGAACGCCCCTTGCATGTTAATTCCCCTTTATTTTTTCCGGAATCATATTTCGCAGAATTATATAGAGTTAAGATGGCCGTCTTGCACCCATAATGAGTTTAAATATGGTGAATTCACAACTTTCGGATATGACCGCCAGGGGCACTGTGAGCAAACACTCGCTGGAGTTTCACTCATATTACCACTTGGTGCGCTAGTGTAGCTGGCGAACTGAAACGCAAGTGGAGGGGATGCGCTAGTTGACTTGCCCGTGGAAGTATCGGAGCCAGTCATTCCGGCGAAACGTCTCGCAGTGGAAGGTTGCGGTCGGTGTTCCACCGCAATTATCACGCGATAACGAGTGTTACGTCAAGTCTGTCCTTTCATCTATGTGTTGTAATATTCTTATAAATCCAAAATATATTTTCCCTCAAAAGTAGAATTAAATAAATGTTATTACTCGTAATAATTATACACATGCTACCACACATATACGATAACGAACAGTTGCGCGCGAGTCAATTAATCATTCAAAAAATACTTAAATGTATTCATCAACCGACTAGCCGCGTTTCATTGCAATAGTAGTAATATAAGGGGGGTTTAGGACCAGGTGCGCGCGAATTCAATCAAAAATACTTAATTGCTCGAAGAACCGCGTTTAATTGCATTAGTAGTAATATGATGGGCATTCTTTTTTCAATAACACGCATTACCTAATTGATTGACACAATTATGTACTCATTAATTGCTCGAAGAACCGCGTTTAATTGCATTAGTAGTAATATGATGGGCATTCTTTTTTCAATAACACACATTACCTAATTGATTGACACAATTATGTACTCAAACGATTTGCCGATGTGCGGCAGGCATTGAGAATCGCATTCCCACATCGCCAACGTCACGCACCGAGAACCCCATTCCCTTATACCCCATCACCCGAGCGGCACATCCCCTACCCCAAGCCAATCACACGGCAGGGATTTAGACAAGTCACAATGAGGGGGCGGGAATGTAGTCACCGTATAGGAACAATACACACTCTCCCACCTATCCACAGGGAACCAACCAGAACACAAAGGGGAGGGAGGACACGCGTATGGGGGAGGGAGGGGGGCGGGGACACCGGCACGTGACCAGACCACAGGGGGGAGGGGGGAGGACCTGCCGGCACAGACACTGTCGGCATTAGATCAGCACACAAAGGGAAGGGGGCGGGGCTAGCGCCACGCGACCAGGCCGGCGTGTGAGAACACAAAGGGAGGGGGCGGGGCTAGCGGCATAGATCAAAGAACCTTATCAGATGGCGGCAAATCCTTTGTGTTTCCGTTCTCTCATTTATTTTCTACTTGACCTTTTATCCCGAGTCGAAGGATATACAATATTAAAAACTTTGATGTGATACATTACATGAATTTATCTACCGTTGTAGCGGGACAACCTTGTGCATCATTTGCAGCGGTAAAAACGTTGTTCCTCTGGTTGATGCCCTCTGCTGCAGTTCCCTGGTTTCCGGTAATTGCTGATCGTCGGCTGCCGATTTCTCCATTCCTAATACATTGCCTATCTGACTAATTTCACTGGTCTCAAGGTTTTCGTAGGTGAAGCAAATTAAAATACACTGCATTTCCCTTAAATATGTGGTTTATTATTAAATAAAAACTTATGGGTGGCTAGCTTTTCCCATTGTAACAATTCCCACCGTGATTATAAATTAGGAGCCTAATCTAACTGCACACGCTTCCCACCCTTATGCACACACACGTGCATCTATCGTCCAGAGAGTATCACTGTGTGTCGACGAGATTCTATAAGAGAGTGAAAATCTGGGGCTTTCTTTCCCTTTTTATACCTAAGCCTAGTGACGCTCGTCTCCGCTCCTCAAAATGTAACGACACTTCTAATTGGTCCTCAGACCGCGTTACCTTATTATGTATGAAAATATTCTGCTCCAAAGTTACGCGTCGTAGTGGCGTTTCCGGAAGCAGATTCAATACCTCTGTCTCTTTCCTTTCTATATGTCTCTTTCTATTTCTCCTTATTGCTTCAAGTTCCTTGCTCATTATCTTTTACCTGGAATTAGCTAGCTCGCCCGTCCCTTACTTATCTAAGTTACAATCTGCTTTTACATTTCTTGGTTGCAAAATATTCTTACATCTTTCTTGGTGAATTATATTATTATGTACAATTCTTGTTTAATATTGATTTATATGTCTATGTGTATATGTATGTATATATATGGTATAACCCCTTTCACCGTCTATTGTTTATTAATTGGCATGCAAGCTATTCTTTCCAAAGCTTAATTTTCTATCTACTTCATTTTAATCCAAATAAGCCTTTGCAGGGATAGCTACATTACACTTTTCGTTATAAATGCAAAGGGAACAGTGATTGCCAAATGTTTAAGAACTGAACGCTGTATGCTGGTCTTAAATTCCATAATGTTGACAGGACTTGGACAAATAATGAACAATTCGAACAATTAATAACTGATATCTCAGAAATGGCTTATGCCGCAAAAAAGTTTATATAAATAAATTGTGTTTCAAATATATCTACATTTCTTGTTTAGTACGTTTTCGTCTGTCGCTTAATGTTTACCAGTTATACAAGATTATACAAAATTCCTTCTGAATGAAGGGGACTTGCAGGTTATTCCCAGAAAATTCAAGATATAATTTTGTTTGTCATGCAAGTATTATCTTTACTATATATGATATTTAATCAAAATCGTTAGATAGTTTGGAGTGGGGGGATTTTCTTGAAGTTGCATCTTTGGAAAGTACGGAAGCTGAATACCAAGTTTGGTATTTATTCGACTTTTCGTTGTTGATTTATGCTATTCACAGACATACTGTGGCATATTAAGTTTATTGCCATTACCAGACGCACTGTTGTGCTGTATTGTTGCTACCAGATGCAGCATTATTGGGTCTCCTTAGTTATATTTCGGTTTGACGATTTTTCCTTTTGGCGCGGACCGCACCAAAGTGAAGGATCTGTTTGAAATTTTCTGGTACGATGTTGACCCTCTCTGGCTTTCGCTAGACACGGTTGGTGGGGGCAAGATAGCGTCACTCGAAAGAAAGTGGTCGTTGGAACCAGACGTGTGTGGCCGATCTACGGTCTGTGGCATTTCCCATCATCCTGTTTCCTTTGTTAGCTATGTAGAGACGCCAAACGTTTTTGTGAATAAATCCCAGGTAATGTGTGTTGTGTAATCTTTCAATGTAATATATAAACCCCACGCCTTTCCCTTAATTCCACACACCGAGGTCCCGGACTTTTTGCTGCCAGCGAGTTGCCCCCCCCTCCATGTGCGTGTTGGGATGATCTAAATGTAATCATTTTCTGTTAACCTTTTGGCCTTCACCACAACATGTAGCATACACATAAACGACTTTTTTCTAAAGCTGCTTTTTTGGGTTGAAGGGGCCTCAAAACAAGTATTTGCGGTGAAATCTCGGTATCAGTTTTTTGAGTGGAATGCAATACTACTATGCACGTGGTAGCGAAAGTAAAAACGATTAGGATATCGAATTATAATAGACTTATTTGAACACCAACACATCAAAGCATTTTAGGTAGTTATATCTGCAGCCACAGTCCTTCATTAGATGGAAATATGCTATGTAAACTATGGATTCTTACACTGGCGCAAGAATTTGCCGACCTGATGGAGCAATATTCCAAAGATAACACAGCGCAGGTCATCTCTACCGTGAGTGTTGCGAGAAATCGACGGCAAGTTGAAAAAACGATAGATCGACACAAAGTGGCGAGCTCTGTAACTAATGAAAAGAGATGACATGAAATCGTAGCAGCAAATCATATAGCTACGTTTAAATCAGGTAATATTCATTTTTTAACTAAGACCTCTTTTTCCCTGAGCTCACCTTGGTAGGGGCAGAGGCGGATAAGGCATCAGTGAGTATAAGGTTGAACACATCGTAAAATAACACCGTGAGTAAGTGCATGTTGGGCAACCGGTAAAGGAGATCTGCTGCCTTATTCGTGTGCAATTAAACCAGAATATATAATAAGCGAAATACCTAATACCGGCATCTAATATAAAAATCAGCTAATTACAAAACGGCTGATCTAAACAACTAGAGAAACAATAGGCCTCAAAGAT
Source organism: Deroplatys truncata (assembly GCA_030765065.1). Lineage (NCBI taxonomy): Eukaryota > Metazoa > Arthropoda > Insecta > Mantodea > Mantidae > Deroplatys > Deroplatys truncata. The sequence continues at coordinate 670,539,032 of CM060990.1, forward strand.
TAAAAACACACCTACAACCAAAATGTGTGCTGTGCAGTCGTGCCACACAGATATAATTAAATTAATATTTCAATTCTGGCATGAATTGATATACAGTATACAAGATATTGGGCCATTTCATTAATAAAACTGAATCGTCCAATATAAGCTTAAGTCATCTTAAAATGCTACAACAAACTTTCGAAGTGGAATCAGAATTTTGCCTAGCACTAAGCTAAATTAACTATTTAAATGGCGCTGAGCTATCAGATGCCCAGTAGCTCAGCGGTATAATGACTATACGTCCAATAGTCATCCTACGTGGTCTAGGGGTACCATGGTAGCTCAAGGTTGCGGCTTGAAACCCGGCGGAGGGCTATGTATTTTTTTTCGGGCGTAAAAGATCTTTAGCATGGCTTCCTTCGAAGGGTAGTAAAGCCGGGGCACCGTGTTGTAAATTTACGCCACATGTAAGAACCTCAAGCCTGATGAAGAGGCTTCTGAGCAAAATGTCCGGTCTTTTACGCCCAATGTAGAATGAGACGCTAAGAACCACAGCAGTTAAAGAGCGTCCATAAATAAAACTCAATTTATTTATTTTATAGCCCAGTGTCACGAACTGACAGCGCAGGTTGGGAGCCGAGATGGCGAGTAGCGTAAATTTCTAGATGAGAAGGCATTAATACTTAAGCAATCGAAAAGTATAGGGTTATTCAAAAAGAAGGAACAGAATTTAAATATTTATTTCTAATCAACGACAATAGATAGCAACACATACGACACACCATTGAATAGAGGAAAGTTCAAAGTTGTAAGTTCCACATATTAGTTCCATTCACTGCCTACAGAGGCGCTGTATGCTTACGAGAAAATAGCGACGCCACAGGAAAAGTCGTTTTGTGTGCTGCATTATGCAAAGAGTGAATCCATTGTTTCATTGCAGCGTAGATTTCGTTGTAAGTTCAACAACGAGCCGCCGCGTCATAACAAATTTACAATTGATACAATAAATTCGTAGAAGACGGTTGCGTATGTACTGGTCGTCCTCGCATAACAAATGGTGCTCATTTTGAACACATAAAATAAAATTTTGAGCTTTTCTCTATTCATTGATGTATCGTAGGTGTTGCCATCTGTTGTCGTTCATTAGAAATAAATATTTAAAGTCTGTTCCTTCTTTTTGAATAAACTTGTATTTGTAATTACCTAATCATACTGAGTATTGGGTTAACTCCTCCCCATAGGTAATAACGGACTAAAATTAAATACAAAACATGAAGTTTTTTGACCAAATAAGGTTTGAATTAGCGACTCTTGGCTCCATTACATAAATTTCTAATCGCTAATCCACTGGGCCATAATACAACTTTTCCGAAAATTTCTGCAACAAACATTCTTGCTACGGTTATATCCAACCTCTTTCTTTGTCAGGTTTCAGTAGCTTCCTTGCCTTATGCAACAATTATTGATTTCCTTTGGTTCGTCAATACTGCTCACAGGATGCCATGGCTAGTATTGCGTATGTGTCAGTCTTCAGTTGTTAATACACAATCCCAAAATGGAAGTTACAAAGTTTGAGATTAGAGTCTTTCTAAAGCACTACGGAAACAAGATTATAAAGCTGCTGCCACGGCTCGAAAAATATGTGAAGCGGAAGGAGAAGGTGTCGTTAGTGAGCGTGTGGACAACGATGGTTCCATCGTTTCAACACTGGAGATGAAAACACTAAATATGTACCACGTTCTGGAAGACCTAAATGATGGGATATTGAGAATACACACATAGTTTTGGAAGAAAATCCGCAAAAAAATACTCGTAGGCTGTCAGAACAACTTGGTCCATCAAATGATACTATACATCGCCAGATTAAGAAACTTGGAAAATCAAACAGAATCTGTAGACCTGTACCTCATGAATTGACATCTCAACAGGCTGAACGTAGAGTGGATATCTGTCGTCAGGTTATCGGTAATCCCATGTATCATAGATTTATCGGGAGAATTGTCAAATGTGTTGAAAAATGAGTATTATCGCAACCCTGACGCCTCGAAACAGTGGATCAGTCCCCGTCAAACTGCCAAAGTCGTCGTTAAAAATAAACATTTTTTTCGGCCCCAAATTAATGTGTGTCTGGTGGAATTTTGAACGAGTGATTCACTGGGAGTTTGTTCCAAACGGGCTTGCAGTCAATGCGGATCTTTATTCTCAACAACTGGAACGAGTTCATGAAATTTTGAGACGGAGATACCCAGCATTAGCTAACCGAAAGAGTTCTCTTACAGCAGACAATGCAACACCCCATACTGCACGAACAACCAAGACAAAAATTCAGGAATTTGGAAGGAGTCGAACTGCTACCACACCCAACATACAGTCCTGATCTTGCTCCTTCAGATTACCATCTGTTTCGATGCATGGCCCATTTCTTGCGTGGAAGAAATTTTGAAAACATTGAAACTGTGGAAGTGGGTCTCGCCGAAATCTTCGCATCAAAAATCAGAGACTGGTACCGTCGCGGGATAAAAATCTGGCTGAAAGATGGCTAAAGACCATAGAATCTGATGATGTCTACTTTGAAGAGGAATTTAACTTCTTGTCAGAAAACGTTCGAAATAAAGTTTTGCTTAAAAACCTACATTACTTATGAGACACCAATCTATAAAATTTCAAATGCTTTCCAAAAGTGTTACTTTTTGTGCAATTTTCAATCCTTAACCTTTATCTAATAGTTAAGTTTCTAAATACTTTATAAATAAATGTCACATATTTTATATTTTGGTTTATTTGCGCATATTTGCTAAATCAGTACAATAGCATTTATCTTAAAAAAATATATTGGATGGTAGGTTTGAGTTTTCGTGTGTTCTGGAGATTGCTAGAAAATTTTCACGCTAAAAAATTAAAAAAATGCATTGTAGACAACATTATGAGTCTGTGTAAGGTGCATTTAAATTGTCACGTAATGGGCTGAAATTTGCACACATTATAAAGGAAGCTGCATCAAAATTTGCCCAAAGAATCATACTGAATGACCGTTTTTGACCGTTCATTGTCTTATTTTTACCAAACGGATGTCTTTTGTCACCTAAGTAGAATTTCACACAAATACCAACAATGATAATATAATTATTAATATGGTGTACTATATTTGGTTGTGTAGGAAAATGTTTTGAATGATTTAATGTTTATTCGTTCACCCAGGAGACCGTCATTGTTAGTTTTATGGTTTTAAAGATTTGTCTCAACTAACTTAAAATTTTAACCGGTGCAGCGAGTTTGTAACTTTCTTAGAATAAATATCGAAATATCCAACCCAAACTCAAAGAAATAAATAAAAGGAGGGGTATTTAAATCTCCTATTAAAAAGGATTCGAATCCTCGTTGGAACTTCGTTTCACTAAACGTACAGTCATTTTACCATAGTCATACACGAGAATATTATAGGGAATATTGTGGCGTATTAATAATTTGGGGGTTTCATTGTCATTACCAGACATATTGTTGCTTTCGTCTCTCGGTCAGTTTCTGCCTCAGACACCCCTTCCTCCTGTGCACTGATCACGCCAGCCGGAAGGCACTTTCATGTTGAGTGGGATGATGTCACTCCTGGCTGGGAGTTTTTGGTAGCCACGAGTGGTGGGAATATAGCGTCTGTCTTGCTGAGTATTCCGAGAAGAGCGGATCGCGCGTGCAAGTCGGCTTTTGGGTCGGTGGATATCTCCCTTCACATTTTATATTTAATAATGTAGGAACCTCAAACGGTTGGGAAATAAATCTGGAGATATGTAAGTAGATTTGTTTTATAGATTTTGTACAGTGAAAAACCCACGCCTTCCTTTTAACCTCCACACCACGTTTCGGTCCTTTGCAGCCAAGTGAGTATACGTCCCCTCAATGTACGTTGTGGGTACTAGAAATTAATTTAATTTTTCATGTGAACTTTTGGGCCTCTACCCAGCATGTAACAATATGGTATAAAACAGAGGGAGACAACACGCGCACTGCGTCCTACGTGATATACATTGCGGCAGCCACCCCCAAAGAGGAAGGGATGCAGTGAGGGAACACAGCCGCAGGCAGACAGGCTACAGAGACGCGCTGAAGTCCTTAAACCTTCCTGCCTGGAAGACCCGTCCCTTTGCTGGAGCTGACCAGAGGGGTCGATGAACGACCCATTGAACCCGGCAGCCCTCCAATGTCCACGAAGTGAGAGTAGTCACTGAGCGTGTGCGTTTCTGGTTCGACGAAACGTGCCGTTCTCCGAGTGAGTTTGGGAAGGCTAACTGACGTGCAGTGACTGCTATTTCCGCGAGATATTGGAGAAGTCTTGTGTTCGACTCCCCAGTGGATGCACCGTCCAGAAGAAGAGGCTACATCGTGCGTATTTCATTGAAAGTGAAGTGATAGTGAAAATTAAGTGAAGTGACAGAGAAAGTTGAACTACATCACATTAATGTAGAAAGAGAACAACCTTCTAGACGCAGGGGAAGGTGTCATCCAAGTGAGACTCCCATCCGTGGAGTGTTCCATTAGGCCAATACCTTAAAACTTTAAAAATCCTCCCCCCCACCCCGCTTGCGCAGGGACAGAAGTACACATGCTACCTTTGCGCGTCAACCGCAAAGGGGAAGACTGCTGAAAAGCCTCGGTAGGTTCTTGAGGCGTTTCACAACCCCAATGTGCGTCACCGTCCAGAGTACCCAATCTCCTATGTTTTCCGGGAACCACTGCCCCGTCGAGGCCAACCCAATCCGAACGGCTCCCTTACGGGAGTTGCTCAGACGTTCAGCCCGACGTACTTCTAGTAACGCCAAAAGTACCTCGAGTTCTAGGGGTACGCAGTGCCCGCACCACGGCAGCTAAAGGGGCCGGAGCCCCTCCCCCCCTACGGGGTAACGAAGAGACAGCGAGAACTTAGCGAAGTGACAATTAAAAGCTGGACACATTTACAGTACGAAACTTAGTACCTTTGTTGAGAACCTTCCAAGGATGGGACCCGAAGATTTTCAAGGGAACATTACCACCAAACTACCCTTTATATGTTTTCAAAATTTTGATTTTCTCAAAAATGAGTAAGATTTCGGTTAAAGATCATATATTCAAGATATCTCATGAAAATTAAAATGTATATCCTGAATTTTCTAGAATACCATATTAAATAATCTATGTTCTTAGCGACTTTGTATAATTTGTAAATTGTAAATGATAGATAAAATCTTACTGCACAAAAAATGTAGATGTAAAGCACACAATTTATGACAATTAAATTGTTTTCTGCCGTTAAATATTTCAAATACATTCTTTGGTATTGGTTTGAATTTTCAAATTCAAGAGTAAATCGATTTTTTCTCACGGTGATGCAAAATGCTTTGAATTTCAAAGCCACCAATTAGCGACTCTCTTTTTTAAAATCGTACTATCGCTTTACCTGTTATATTATTATACCTACAAGGAAATGTGTGAATGTTGTGAAAGTTTATCTCAAATAAGAAACTAGAGAGGAATAAGGTTTCATAAGAATAGTTTATAGAAGAGAGAGGGAGCAGAGAAAGTGTAGCGTTTTTCCCCCCACTACTTCGTTGTGGGTAACTTACCTGCGTCATTATCGTCTCTGCGTTATTGTAGGTGTAGTCTTCAGGACTCGAGATTGTCGATGTCAGTTAGGAAGCACTTGTCGTCGCATCTCAGGGTTAACTGTCGGCGAATCGGTCTGAAATTCCCTACTGTTATTTTCAGGGGAGGATTGCGGAAGTGGTGACACTAGGATATTATTCATCAAGAAAACACGTTTTCACTTCCTCACTAAGGCGCGTATTCATGCCAGAAATACTGCAAGATTTCATTTTTCCTACCCTGTGCGGTTCTTATATGTATAAGAGTATCCTCCCCCTTTGGTCCGCTAACGTTTTGCTCCGGCTAATTATTTAGAATCTAAGGCTCTCTGTCGCCGTTCTTTTGATTCCCGCGAACTTGAAGTCATCACTTGCGGTATGTTAAGTTATTTATTATCTTGGATAAATAATTTCAACGAACACTGTAACACGCTATATAATTATTCCACACGCATTACTTTATGATTACACCGTAGTGCGGCACTTAGTAAATTTCGGAACTTATTTCCCTTTTTTATTTGACTCAACCTGATGCGTGTTTCCTTAACGGAAAATCATGTCAGACTGTCTGAAATCCACGATTGCCTCCAAATGTTGTACATGTCGCTACATCTTCCTATCTTTTCATTGTGACGCAGCCACGCTACGTCCTCCATCAATAAAGCACTACCTTTGCCTCACGATTGCTGCTTTTCTCCTCCTAGTTGCTTTTTTTATACTTTGCCACGGCTGCTCGAGCATGAGATCTTAATCACTGGGTATGCGTGAGTGTATGTAAATAGAAACACGAACGCTTTCCTGGAACACCTTTATTCACCATTAAAATAAGACTTAAGATTTGCCGATCACTTTTAAATTCTTACGATGTTACTGTGTCTTTTCCAAGACCGAAGATTATCAATTACATCTGATCGTTCGACCCTCTTGCAATTTTGCACCCAGTCTTCGGACCTCGACGAGAGCGTTGTTCCTCACCACACGAGCGTCCCAGCGAGAATGTCCTTACCACACGCGCGATACAAAGAAAAACCTCCTAACTTCCCCTCTCTCCCCTTAAAATTTGCACCAAAACTGAGCGTCATGAAGCTTCTAATGACCTTCACATCCCGGCCAGTGCAACTGCACCCATTAATTCCAAGAGAAACTGACTTCAGCTATTTTACCCTTTATACCTGGGGCTGGTCCCTAATTAGCTAAGTTGTGCCTGTCTGGCCATTCTGTTCGCTTTTAACAGTCAACAATTTTCCCAATGCTTCTCTTTCTAATACATGTACTGATTTTAAATATTTTATTATGTATTTTATTTCGCTATCCTTCCCAGATTATTTAGTTAATTATTGACTTTATAATTTCGGCTTCAATTGGTTCTAATGCTTATCCGCTACGTTTACTGGTTCCCTGGTTGAAAATTCAAAGCCTAACTGTAAGAAAAGTCCGTTGCCTCATAGCGTCTGTTTACTCTTAAAACTTGCCTCATCCCCTCGAAGTACAAAAGAAGGTTTCGATTTTTATGACCCCACGCTCGGAAAATTAATGGACAGTCTGAAATGAAGCTACTCTTGTTGTGCCTAAATCTTGCAGCTTTCTTAGGCAATTACGCCTTTATTTGTTTGACAATAGTATTCAAACTTAAAACATATTTACAACTTCAGAAGGGCTTTCGATTGATGCAGTTTTGAATCAGATTACTTTAAAATTATGGAACATTACCAAATTGCATGTTAATTAATTACCAATAATTCCAAAATTATAACTATTACAGAATTCCTTTTTGTGTATGCGTAATCCGGCGGAAGTATCGCTACAAAAGTCATATGAATGCAATATATCAGATTTCTTTTAGTTCTAGTCTCATTAGAAACACCTCTTTGTGGAAAACTCCACAAAGATCATTTTCTAATGGGACCTACCGAGTTTCATAATGAGACTTGGTCATTGTAAAGTAACGTAGATACGCGCACAGACACATGTTCAAAAAATCTGATTTGATACATTCACACGACTTTCTCTACACTGTATCGCTTATTAGTGGGTATACAAATTATTCTTTCCAAAGTTTATTTTCATTTTAATCGAGATAAACCTTTCCGTAAGCATCTGCATTACATATTTCGTTATAGATACAAAGGGAACAGCGACAGTCATATGTTTAAGAACTGGACACTATGTATAAGCCTTAAAATTCTATACACTACATGCAATCACGATGGACATATCGAAAGGACTTGAAAATAATTACAAAGTATTGAACAATTTGAACTATTAATAACGATATCTCGGAAATCGCTAATGCCGCAAAAAATTACTTCCAATTGTGTGTTTTAGGGAACTACATGTTTGTGCAGTACGTTTTCGTCTATCGCTTTCCTAATGAAGAGGAATTCACAGGGTATTTCCAGGAAATTGAAGATATACATTTTATTTGTAATGTAAATATCTTTAATATGTGATATTCTAATCAAAATCGCTATAGCCGTTTTTGAGAAAATACAGAATTTCGAAAAATATTAAAGCCGAAGGGTAGTTTGGGACAGGGGTATTTTCTTGAAAATCTTCGTGTCCCATCTTTTGAAGGTACTGAACTTAAATACAAAGTTTGGTATTTATTCTACTTTTCATTTTTGAGTTATACTGTTGAAATATCGGTATCGAATTTTTGGGTTAAATGCAATACCTTCTCTACCTACTAGGTATGTGTTAGAGAAAGCAAAAATATTCCGTGTGTTACATTCACATGAATTTCTGTAACCATTATCCTTAACTTCTACACATTATTCCTGCAAAATTTTATTTTTCTACCTTCTAGATATTGATCGAGATAAACCTCTGCAGAAAAGGTTTCATAATATGTACATTACGGTGCAGGAGCAAGGTGAATAGAGGAAAGCAAATCACTAGTCAGATGTTTTAAAGCGGTTCGCTATGCACTAGCCTTGAAATTCCACATTCTTATCAGTCATGACTAATCTCACAAAAACATTATTTGAAATAAATTTTGCTTTTTAAAGATATATGCAAATTTGGTGTACCACGTTTTTGCCTCTCTTAAATAATGTTTACCAATTGTACAAAATTACACAAAATTTCTTCCGAATGAAAAGGATATCACAGTTTGTTGACAGAAAATTCAACATATGCATTTGAGTTATTGACAGTTGAAATTTCTAAAAATGCTTCGTGAAAAGGGCAGTTAAGGGTTGGGAATTTTCTTAAAAATACTTCTTGTCACAACTTTGAAAGATACTGATCTTAAATATCAAGTTTGGTATTTGTCCGATATTGTTTTTGAGTTAAGTTGTTCACACAGACACACAATTTTGTAAAACCCAATTTTTATTCATGGGGCCTCAAAGCATGTATTTCCGATGAAATATTGAGTCAATTTTTGGGTAGAATACAATACTTCCTCTACCTACTAGGTACGTCTTAGAGAAAATAGTTAGGTGGTCCTCCGTGGTGTAGTGGTTACCTCTAGTTCTCGTAGTCGCGGGTTCAAACCCGGCGGAGGGCGATGGATTTTTTCGGACGTAAAAATCCTTAGCATGGCTTCCTTCGGAAGGGAAGTGAAGTGAAGTCGGTGCGTGTGCAGATTTACGGCATGTAAAAGAACCTCAAGCCTGTTAAAGAGGCATCTGAGCAAAATTACCGGTCTTTCACGCCCAATATAGAATGGGTCCACACGCTAAGAACCACAGCAGTTAAAGAGCATTATAAATAAAACTCAATTTAATTTAGAGAATATGGAATTGATTTTTGGTTTATTATTATTACTATTATATATATATACATATATATATATATATATGTGTGTGTGTAAACACATACCGGGCCTTCAGATTTATTTGGCCTTTACGGCCAGTCGGTTTAAATGAATGACTCATTATTACTTCAGCGAGTACATTGTCTCAAAGGGGAATTGAGGAATTGCGGAATTGCGCCTCGGGCTGCATGTGTTTCCGGCTTCGTAAACAGGTTGGTGTACTGCGGCGGGCAGAACTGCTTTTCACTAGGACATTTTGCGAGTTCATTGCACCCGAGATGGAAGTGACCACCGATCACAGAATTTGTAAGGTTGAGTGCTAAGCCGAGACACACTACGCTTGAAGAACCGTCCAATTATCTGAGTTACCTATCAGCAGACATGCTGAGATTGCGACTTTAGAGATGCAATAAGTTCCAAATGTAAATACTGGAAAGGTACGACACAAGTCCCATTTTCAGTAAGGTAACTCTAAACTGTTGACATCTACCACTTCCACTCCTCTTTCGCTAGACCTCTGCCAGAGGCACTAGTGATAAACTCGCTTCAAAGTATTGACGACACGGGCAGGCAACCCACTGGCGGCAAAGGCCGAATAAATCTTAAGACCTCATATATATATATATATATATATATATATATATATGCGATAAGTACATCATATTTGTGACTGGCATTTGATAACTATGAAATTGTTTGAACTGCTTCATTACTGTGTTTCTTCAGTGGGTGGCTAAATGATGAGTTTTCTTTGTAGTAGGCAATAGAATGTCGCGTTTGACGAGTGTCTTTCCTAAAACATCTAAGAGGTTGAAGAATCGTTGTGGAAGTCCCTGCTATTATTTGCTCAGTCAAAGCCATGTTGGAGTTTTGTTAATGATCATTTTCCGGGTCTAAACTTAGCCACAAGAAGACACGGGTAGGGTTTCTTCCGTTTTGAGGATTTCCTAATCTACTCCACACGCGTTACCTCAAGTAGACCTCGAACACGTGCAATGGCTTAAGCTTGAGGGCATTATGCTAAGAGGGTGAATGGGTCGATTGAAAAGGCGTGAGGGCGGAGCGGCATTTGTAAGTCTGCTGTTTATCTTCACCCTAACCAACTGGCCTTTTCATTCTTCCGCCCTTCCTCTTTTTCCTGTTCTTCATAGATCTCTCTCTTCCTCGTGGGATGTCCGCTGCTGTAGAAAAACCCATTTGTAAACTTGTTGCACAATTTCTGCTTGTTGATCATATTAATCCTTAAAAGAATTCCAGTTTAAGGAGTATCCCCAAGTAAGGAAATTTTACTCACCGAACAAAGGTGGTAAATTATCAACACTTTGAGAAATGGATTTGTATCTATATACCTATATTAAAAGTGTCTCCCACTTTATCAAAACTTTCTACCTTCTCTCCCACTTACCTTATAGATAAGGTGTTGCATTTCATCAAAACATTTGGTATTGAAATTTCACTGGAAATAGATATTTTGGGACCCTCTGGATAAAAAAGGAACACCTTTACAAAATGATTTGGGTGTGTCTTTGATCAGCATAACTCAAAAACTAAAACTAGGATAAACACTAAACTTGATATTTAAGTTCAGCATCTTTCAAAGATGTGACATCAACTTTTTCAGAAATATAACCCTTCCCCAAAATACTCTTCACAAGAAATATTTTTCCAAAATCCTTTTTCTCAAAATAACCCTTAAGACTATTTATTAACATACCCTATATTTAAGATGTTTACATGACAAAGTGTATACATCGAATTTTCTGGGAATAAACTGTAAATTTCTCTTCATTTGAAAGTAATCTTGTATAATTTTGTTAACTGGTAAACACTAAGAGCCAGATAAGAGCGCACTACACAAAAAACTAGATCTCTTTATAATACACAATTTATTTAAAAGAACTTTTTGTGGTAGCGAGATATCTATTGGAAGGATTATTTATGTAGATGCTTTCAAAGCAAGGAGGCCATTTCTAGAAGAAAAATTGGCCCCAAAAATACGATAGACCTCAGTCAGTTTAAAATAAATATACTCCTGTTTCACTAAACACAAGGAATTACATAATATTTCAGTCTAAACAGGATATTTCGTTATAAATAAATATTTGAAGTCTGTTCCTTCGTTTTGAATAACCCTGTACTAGAACAGTTGTTTTCTTGGATAAAATTCAGATTGAATGCACAACAAACACCTAAAGTTTCAATCACTTACAAAAAGCAATTCGGAAAATAGTACGAAAAGTGCCATTTTTAATTCCATACCAGAATATATTTATTATAAAGACCTCACATTCGATTGATATCCCCTCCTGAACATAAATTCAACCTCGTTGTCATATAAAGTGTGGAAATATTACCTTCTCAACGACTGAAATTAAGTTTTGTACACAAGATACACAATTTTATAAAGGGAACTAGAGATCTAAGTTTATAAATTGCGGAGATTCTACTTGCTGATGCAGTTATTCTAAGTCATATGTTTATCGTAATTACATAATTCCACTGAGAAAACTTCCAAGTTGAATCTTGACCCAGGCGGAACTCAGAAGATTCAACTGGGAAGTTTTCTCGCATCCTCCATATTCACCAGAGCTTGCCCCAAGTGATTTTCACATGTTCCTCCAACTCGAAGGTAAGCATTTTTAACACCGATGATGAAGTCAAATCAGCGAACAGCTTGTTGCGAGCACAGGACCCGACCTGGCACACAATGGCTTGGAAAACCTTGCGTCACGTCCCCAAAAATGCTTGTAAAAACATGTTGACTATGTAGAAAGGTAACAGAAGGATTTTGCAATACAAATAAAATTAATTCAACATGATTAATTGTGTGTAATGTTTTTTATAAAATAGGGAAAGTTACTTATTGAACACTCCTCGTAATATTCAAACGGAATTATAATACAGAAACAGCTTCGCTTACAAGCACAAAATTTTATACTGACTTGTGCATAATTCCAGGTAAGAAATAAAATGAATGTGTTAAAATCAGAAAAGCTTTTAAAATCCACGGATCGGTCATCTTAAAACTGAAAAATAAAAAACCTAATGTTATATTACCATGACTTTCTATATAACTACTGTCGTTTATTTTTATATAGCCACAAACCATTCTTGCAAAAGCTTATTTTTCTGTCCACTTCATATTAATCCAGATGTAGAAATAGTTTCACCACGCAGTTCGTCGCATGTGCAAGAAGGATACAGAGGGTTGTTCACAAACTTAAGACGCCCTTACCTTATGAAAAACCACGCCTCCACCAGTAGTGATGTTCTATCTGATAAGCTTTAGCTTGAGGTATCAATCTGCAGCACAACTTCCAATGGAGCAAACTGCTACCAAATACAGGGATGTCAAGTTCATTCCATTCCTCCTGGCAGCTTTTCAGAGAGCATCCAAAGTTTGCGGCCGTCTACTTCCAAGGGCTCTTTTCAGTAACCTAAATTCATGAAACTCCATCAGTGACTTAACACGGATGTCGCTGAAAGGTATGGGATGCATTTCCATTTCTATCTCTATGTTCCGCAAAAATTTGTAGGTTGAAGCAGACGTATGGCTTGATGCCTTATCCTGATGCAGCCAGACTTTATTTATAAGGGTCATTCAAATGAAACCCGGTCACTTGTGTAAACTAACGGTAACGATTTTATTAACTCCAAAATAGTCGTCAAAACTGTTGGCACATTTATCCCATTGCGACACTAGTCGGTCGATTCCATCTTTGAAGAAGCTAGTAGGCTGCTGTCGGATCCAGGCCTGGACCCATTCACACACCTCGTCGTCCGTTGTGAATCGATGTCCGCGAATAGCTTGTTTTAGTGGTCCATAAACATGACAATCACACGGTGAAAGGTCTGGACTGTACGGTGGATGTTCCAGCATTTCCCATCAAAACTGCTGCAATGTCGTCTTCACCGTATTGGCAGTATGTGGGCGGGTATTATCATGCAGGAGAATAACGCCATTGGACAACATACCTGGGCGTTTCGACTTGATGGCTCGTCTAATGTTCTGTAAAGTGGCTTGATAACGCTGGGCATTGATGGTGGTTCCACGTTCCAGGAACTCGACAAGCAGTGGGCCCTTGTGGTCAAAAAAGAAGTACATCATGACCTTACCAGAACTGGTGTGCACGGCCTTTTTTTTTTTTGGAGGTGGTGATGTCGCATGTTTCCACTGCTTGCTCTGACTCACTCCTCGTTGTTCCTGCTTTCTCGCCTTCATGTTCAGTAGTGGACGATAACTTGTGTGACCACCTTCTCTTCGGCGTGAAACCACACTGTCGCTATGCAACGTCAAACGTTGCACACGTTGTAGTCGCTCTACCAATAGATGGTGCTGCCATACACGCAGTTACGTGGTGCCACCTTACGTGTAGTGGAAAGTTAGACGCACTGACAAGGTTTCATTTGAATGCCCCTCGTACATCTGTACCATAGAGAGCAGGGATTTCTGTATGGAAAATTGGTATCAGGGTGTTAGTCTGCTAATATGCCGAGTTGATTTTCACATTTTTATGCACACGACGAACGGTTAATTTGCGATTGTAACTGTACCTAGCTATTACCATGAAACTGTTGGGGAACTTTCGTTAGTTTCCTTATACCAATTATCAAATTTTTTTCTCCCCTTGGTCCGTAATACAAAGCCTAGGGTTTGCTGCAGTCAGTTAGACAAACATATACCTCATCTAAATAGACAACAAACATCCAGTTTTCACCAGCTAGGTATCTTCATACAGCTTTCTGCTGTTAGTGGCACGTTCTGCAATGTGTTTAGACAACAGCTTATATCCCCGGCTCTTATCGCACTTTTCTAGATTCAAATCCTGGTTAATTATGGTGTTCACAGTAGTAACAGGGATCCTTAATTACAGTGCAATGGCCCTTTGAGTTGCAGGATTTGGTCCAGAGGCAGGGGCCTTCACTTTCCAAATTATCTCCGGAGTGTGACTGGTGGCCGGTTGTGGATTTCCCTATTCCTTGCCCTGTGGAATAAGTCCTGACGTGGCCTTACCTTTTTTGTTGAGTGTGCACATGAGATCACATTCTTATAAATGGTAAAAATACGCCTCTTGCACTGCTTATTAATCTTAGAATAAAGGTATTTTGCATCGGAAAGAGCAACAATGTACTCTCATCAGAATGGTTCTATTCTTGACGCCATTTTATGCAACAGGAACAAGAGCACACAACTGAGCAAACACAGTGATACACTCATACTGCTGAACTTTCATTCACTTCCACATGTTTTCAGCGCGGAGCTATTGTGCTCGTCTGGTATTGTTACCATAGATCATAAACAACCCCGTACAGGAAAGTGAAGCCATAGTCTAAACTTTAAAAGTCTCGCTATATGCTGGCCTTGAAATTCAATTCAATTCACTTTACATCACATCGTCAGGAATAGTCAAATGATAATAAATTCATAAAAGTGACAAAGTGATAAAGTGTCGAAATGTTCAGGTCAATAACAACGGATATTTCAGAAACGGCTAATGTCACAAAAAAGTTATTTAAAATAGCTTGTGCGTTTTAAACAGATCTACATTTTCGGTCTAGTAAGTCTTTGTCTGTCTTATGGTTTACAAATTATACAGAATTGTTTCCGAATGAAGAGTATTTCACAGACTATTCCCAGAAAATTTAGATATACATTTTGTCATGTAAATATCTTAAATATTTGGTATTTCAATCAACATACATAGAGCCATTTTGAGAAAATAAAACATTATGAATTTTTTCCATACGGTAGTTTAGGATGGGGGAACGTTTTTGAAGAAGTTCAAGTCGCATCTTTGGAAAGTGCTGAACTTGAATATCAAGTTTGGTATTTTCCCCACATTTCGTGTTTGAGTCATTCTGTTTACAGACACACAAAGGGATATATTTTTAAAAATGCTATTTTTGGATTCAGGGGGCTTGAAAACATGTATTTCCAATTAAACCTCAATATCGGAGGTTTTGGGTGGACCGCAGGACTTTCTCTACATATCGAGCGGGATGGCTCAGGCGACAACCTATGTGGCCCGCATTCGGGAGGTTCTACGTTCGATCCCCGGTGACCGCCCGCTCTGGCCCTTTCGTGGCTTCCCCGGGTCGAAGGCGAATGCTGGCGTGATTCATCTTCTACAAAACTCTCCTCTCCCTCGTTTCCTATACCCATCATCTTCCTTGTCATCGGTTTCAGGGTTTTAGGACCAGGTGGCGGTATTGCGGCTGGGCGATGGCTATGCGTTCTGTTCAGGTTATTTCCCTGTCTTCGCTGCGGTACTGCTCAATTGGGTCTCTCCTCCGAGTGTGCTCCGCCCCGGAATTGGAGGTTCGATGTCTTGTGGGCAGGACCGGGTGACTTCGGATACGTTTATACCTATACCGTTACCTGCTCTACCTACCTGCTAGATACGTGGTGCAGAAAGTAAAAACAAAAAGGAAGTTTTTTTTAAAGGATTAAGGCTTGAGTCTTCGAACTCAAGTCTTCCACCGTATTAGTAGCTTTTTAGTGCTAACACACCCAACTACAAGGCATTTTATCAAAATGTTCCAGAACGAAGCATTAATTCTGTCAATCTTGCTTTGATATCAACCTCAACGTTGATATCAAAGAGGCCAGAATGGGTTATACATGGGCGAGGACAGGTGTAATGAATTTAAGTGGTCTAACAAGGAGAAGAAGGGGGAGAGATGTACTAAATGTAATGGATTACATGACAATGGCATTATATTGTAGCGGGAAATCGTTGTTGAGCGGTATTTGTAGCGGGAAAACGTCGTTCTTGGGTTGATGCTATCTGCTGCAGTGTTGCTCCTCGGCTATGGATGCTCGTCGGCTGTTGCGTTTTCCATTCCTAGCTTTTTCCTGTGTGTGTGCGTGTGTGTGTGTGTGTCTAAATCTTGATTCTCAGGTTATTGTGGGTGAGGCAAATTAAAAATAAACTGCATTTGCCTTAATCAGTATAGTTTATTAACAATTTACATATTTAGGGGCGGCTAGCTTTTCCCATTATTCTAATCTCACCACTTTAAATAAGTCAGGAGCCTAACTATCTGCACACGCACTCCCACCCATATGCACACACACGTGCATCTGTCGCTAAGAGCATAACACTTCATGTCGACGTGAATTCTAGAAGATCGAGAGAGAGAGAGAGAGAGAGAGAGAGTGGTCTCTGGGGCCTTGTCTGCCCTTATATACCTGAGCCTAGTGACGCTCACCTCTGCGTTTAAAATTGTAACTACGTTTCCAGTTGGTCCTCAGACCGCGTTACCTTAACATGTATGAAAATATGTTGCTCCAAATTCGTGCGCACAGCCGTCACCCTGGCGCGTTGTGAAGCGGATTCAATATCTCCGTCTCTTTGTTTTCTTTAACTGTCTCTTTCTATTTCTCCGTACCGTTACCGGTTCCCTGCTTGTTGGCTTGGTGAAAGGTGTGCTCTGCTTACAATTCTGTTTTACCTGGAATTCTGCTAGCTTGCCCGTTCTTACAATCTGCTCTGTACAAATGTTGGATGTTGAATATTTTGACATGTTTCTTGGTGAATTATATTATTACTATACAATTCTTATATATGTATAGTATATCCCCTTTCAATATTCTGGAATGCGAGAACACGGATAAACGAAGGGAATTTAATACTAGACAAATGGAAAAATTTACCAGTAGAACTAAAAGTTAGGAAGATTTTTAATACAAGATGAAATGAAGTATGGAGAAAGCAGAAAAATATTTAGGAAAAATTAGGTTAAAGTGGTTAAAAGAGACGTAAAGCTAATTGAAGAAAATACGGAAAATGGGCAACAAGGCAAAGAATTAAATACTGGAAAATTATAATTCAACACAATGTTGAATATAAGGGAAAGATAAATAATAAGTTACTCTATTGCATTGTAGACAATCCGTGACTTACATGTAAATTCAAAGTAGAAAATAAATAATTCATTGATTGATATCAACGTCAATCTATTTTTATAATTTTTGTAGCTTCTTTCCATTTTGTCAACAATTAGTAATAAGTTCTGGTTACGCATATGAAAGAATCAATTTGCAATGATAATCGTTGATGTAGAAAAATTATTTGTTTGGGAATACGGGCGATGTTTTCAAGAAAGACATAAACCTAGGAGTTGCCTAGATACATAAAACTAGGGTCACTTTCTCAGCTGATATGTAGGTCTATAAAAGCGGAACCGGACACTCGGTACATGGTACTTGCATGTTTTAAAGACTAGTACTTTAGTTAAGCAATATAGTCATTATTTTTACTAACACTCATGAATTAGGGTGTTACGATAGGTACTAGATGCACAATACAGTGCTTTTCCTTCACATTGTGGCCATCGCACGGCTACTCGTGCGCCGGCTTTCGCAGCTCGGTTCCCACTGAAACAATATCCCCGCAACCGCTTCGCGTTCTCATATTTACAGTTACATTACAATGATAATAAGCACATAACGTATCACAAGACATGCAGCAAACGTTCTCCTTCTCTATCCACACATTTCTGGTGTCTTCTAAGGAAATTTTAATTCACTCTCGAGAGTTCAATATCTGAAATTGAGTGAATTTCTTGCCTGGTGTGTTCTTATAGTTCTTACGATGTATGGGGTTTGTTGCACACGCCTTATTTTTCAACTTCCCCATAGATAAAAATCACATATAGTTAAATCAGGGGATCGTGCGGGCATTAATTATTTCCTAATTACCCTATCTTCAAAGTTTTTTTGAATTAGATTTAATGAAACGTCAGTTGTATGCGCGATAGCAAAATCTTGCTGCAAAAATCCCGACTGGCATTCAAGTCTTCAGTTGTTCAAAACGTGGTGTGAGCAAGTAATGTCTGTACATGTCTCCTTTATTGTATTTCAGAAAATATAGGTCCTATTATTCTGTATGCATTTACTGCACACCAACTTTCGCGTCATACAAGGGAATCTCGTGTGTATAATCGGGTTTCTCTGTGCTCCAATATCCGTTATTAGGCGATGAAACTAAAAGGAGATATATTATACATATATAGAGGAATTGTACATAGGAAAGGGGAACCATACATATGAGAATTGTACAGTAAATAATTTAATTCACTAACAGGTTAAAATATTCAACATCTAACATTTGTGCAGAGCTAATTGTAAGACACGGGCGAGCTAGCATAATTCCAAGAAATTATAAAGACCGTACCTGTCACCGAGCGGTACCAAACTACATCATGGCGCCTAAGCGCACGGATCTGAACCCACACATTCTAATACATGTCAGGGTAACGCGGCCTGAGGGCCAATAGGAAACGTCGTTACATTTTAAAACGCGGAGAGGAGCGTCACTAAGCTCCCGTATATAAGGGCAGACAAAGCCTCAGAGCCCGCTCTTATTCTGATTATATCTCATCGAGAAGTCACGTCAACACGAGGTGCTACAGATGCACGTGGGTGCACAAGGGTGGGGTGCGTGTGAATATGGCTAGGCTCCTGACTAACTTAAAGTTGTGGGATTATTATAATAATGGGAAAAGCTAGCCGCCCATAACTATTCAAGGTGTGAAATAAACTTCATTGATTAAGGGAAACTCGCAGTATATGTTTAACTTGCCTCACCCACTAGAACCTGAGATTCAATAATAAAATATAGCTAGGAATGGAATACTCAACAACGACGAGCACCAATAGCCGAGGAAGAGGAACACTGCAACAGGCAACAACGTCCTAAGGATCATCGATTTCCCGCTACGAATGTCCCCCAACGATCGTTTCCCGCCACGAAACATAGCCACATAAATGCAACCTGGTTTCGTCAGAGATGAACTCTACCTGGGAGTGAAGTTGGATAAGGGTCTAACTTTTTGTGAGCACATCCAAGACGTCTCGGCCCGGGCGCAGGGGACAATTTCTTTCTTGTACCCGTTGCTGAGATCCGGAATGCCTGTTCGCTTAAAGTTATACCTTTTACGAGCCCTGATAGTCCCCCTCATGCTGTATGCCTGCGAGGTCTGGGGCTTGGCCGCAGACAGCTGGCTGCTATGGCTACAAAGGGCGCAGAATAGGGGACTCCAGACTATCTACTCTGTTGGACGCGCCTTCCCTGTGAGACTACTACATGAAATCTCATCTTTTTCCATATGTGGAGGATGAAATTAGGTGCCGGGCTACAAAATTTTACGCCTGTTTACCAAACCACCAGAGTGCCCTGGTCAGATCTATTGCGGATTATAACCCTAGAACTCGCCGTCTTTGGCGTCGGGTTCCCCGCATGGCATGCGGGCATACCAGATAACGAAGGGGTGACACCAACAGCAGCTAAAGCTGACCTCCAAACAAAGCCATCCATGAGATGATTGGTCTCAAAATTACAACCCCAGCCAAAGTCAATTGAAAACTATTACACATACACCAGGATGCAGAAGGGCCGCTGCATCCTAACAGGCAGCTGTCGAGGAGCTATATGCTACCTCCCTTCTTTCTAATCTATCTAAAACAAAACCTACATCCTAAACCATCATTTCCTTACGCAGCAAAATTCACTCGGGCTAAAAAAAAAAAAGAAAATGGAGAACCTTAAGCGTGGGTCACTTACTCTCATCATTTCGCAAACATCCATTTACAGAAATTTACCCGACTCTGTTGATCATGTGGAAAATAAGTTGTAAGTAAGACACCCCATACGTTGTAAGAAAGAAAAGAAAACATCAAACGAGAAATTCACTAAATTTCGCATATTTAACATCGAATATGAATAAAACTTTCCTGACAATGCCGAAAATGAGCCGTGTGGTGGCCACAATGTGAAGGAACAGCACAGTAAATTAATACTAAACCGTGAAATGGAGTGCTTAAAGCGAAAAATTAACACATTCGCGAATTACAGAGTTTATATCGTTTTATAGAACATGTCATATTTGGACCCTTTCCCATTATTATTATTATTATTACTATTATTATTGTTATAATAATAATAATAATAATAATAATATTTTAACAAGTGTGATTCTGGTTTCATTTATTAACTTGGATTTGCTACGTTTTGTTCCGTAAACATTTGTCATATAATATACTTATAACGTTTCATTCAACTAAATCTTACTACTGACCTATTGCAACATACCTTTGTATTACCAAACTTCACTTCCTTCTAAGCATCCCCAAATTGGGGCATTGCACATGTTTCAATGTTTCTTTTTAGCATTTCAAGGTGCTGATCGCTCATCGTCTGCATTACCACTGGCAACAAAACATAAATACTTTGTGACACAATTTTATTTAAAAAAAAGGAAAACCTAATTCAGTCTACTACTGATGTAAACAATTACACAAATATATTAAATTGTATTAGCTCAACATAAAACAAGGATACATTTTGCAAAACAACTCGTATTGCAATTTAATGTCGTTGTTTCTAGCGCTCCCCATATGGCCTATGACCGACGAAGGATACTTCATTCCACCAAGTAATGACTGGGCCCATTTTGAGGATGGAGGTGGTATGATAGGATCTACAGCTTTTACCGTTGACTTCGAACCACTATAGGCCTTGGGGATACTTCACATGACCAAGTCAGAGGTAAAGACTGGATAGGGCCGAGTTAAAATCGCCACCCCAGAGCCGGGAATCGAACCTCGAGCCCTCCCTTTTTCCACCTCATTTTAAAACCCTTTTTCACCGCAATTTCGGATATTACACAACAAAATTTGACACACTAAAGGCATGTAAAATAGTTCTGAAATATCACAAGCATTTTAAAATTGATAGCAACTTTCATAAAGCTATAAAGTTGACAAAATGAAAAATCTTGAAAAACGCCAAAGCATTTAAACTGTAATATCGTTTGTTCTTTCACCATTATAAAAATTAAATTTCTTTCTATAATGTTCTGGCTGTTAATTTTCTTTTTTTACTTTCTCTACTTCCTAACCACAGTCAGAAGAAGTGTTTGCATTCCACCCAAAAATTCCGTACCAATATTTCACCGTACACGTTTTGATAATTCCTCAATCACACAAAATCATTCTTAAAAAAGATCCGTGTCTGTCTGTCTGTGTCTGTCTGTCTGTGTCTGTCTGTCTGTCTGTCTATCGGAACAGCCGTTGAAACGAGTCGGTTAAACACCAAACTTGGCCTTATAAGGCCTTACAAGGTTACGACAAGAAAATCCCCCACCCAAAACTAGCATTTATACAAAACTTTTCCCTTGTTTTTAAGTTTTCTCAAAACCTATTGCAGCGATTTCAATCAAAATATCACATGTTTTAGATACTTGTATGAAAAATAGGATGTAGGACTAGGAGGGAAGAGGGACTTTGCACCTCGACTTAAGGAGATCTTGGGTGCCTAGGCCCCTAACTGGGCGCCCCCGGGGGTGAGATGAGATAGAGGGCGGCCAGATCAGGAGACACTACAGGGAATAGGGCAGGATCCTTACATTTTCCAAGTTGAAACTCCCCGGTGGCAACTGGTACAACCGGCTTCCCTCCCCCCTGGAGGCTTGCACATCCCACTGGGGGGCCCGGGACTCGGAGACCGCAACATTTCTGGGAACGAAGTGCTACAGAGAGCATCCTTTTCCCCTGCAATGCAACGCTGATACGCCCGCCAACACTTGCAACCCAGTAACAGCCAAGCAAATGAAAGATGAACAGAAATGAGAAAGGAGGTGAAATTGAGAAACAGAAATTCGGGGGATGTAAAGAACTTTCCCAGCATTCGCCTAGCGCCCCGGGGAAACCCTCGAAAAAACCCATGGATCAGGAAGGTCGACCGCGGGAATCCAGCCTACGACCTGCTGAATTAGAGTCACACGCGCTACCGCCTACGCCAACTCGCTCGGTTGCATGAGAAGTAACGTGTATATCTTGAGTTTTCTGCGAATAGCCTGTGAAGTCTTTTGAATGACATTTTTATATTTGAAAACCTTGAGAGAGAGAGAGAGAGAGAGAGAGAGAGAGGGAGAGAGAGAGAGACCAAAACTTACTACGCAGAATATCTAGTTATCGTTAAAATATGCTATTTCACTGATCAGGATGGCACAGGCGACACCGTCTGTGGCCCTCATTCGGGAGGCTCGATTCGCGATGGCCGCTCACTCTCACCATGGGGGTTTTTCGTGGCTTTCCTCTGGTCGCCTATGCGAATGTTGGGGTGCTATATTCTACCATGATTTCTCCTTTTCCTCATTTCCTGTAATTTCATGTTTCATATTTTATTTCTACCTTTCATCTCCAGGTACCGTTCATCGCCCTCTCCGGGACTACGCGTCTACTGGCGAGAGAGGGTGTTTAGAACTGGAAATGATAGGGACTTTCGTGTGTCTCTGTAATCCCGTCTACCTGCGAACCTGCGACCTCCTGCGGCTCCTTCACTTCGTCCCTGACTCCCGGGGTGTGTGACCATAATAGATCTAGTTGGTCGCAGAGGCGAGGGGTCCCCCTCTAGAAATTGTTATTGGTATGAATTTTCCAATTACATAAAGTATATTCAAGTGGTAAGTGACTATTCGATTTTTCTGTGATCATACAAAGATCATGGAATTTCAAAGCCATCACATAGCGACCCGCTTTTTAAAAATCTGACTATTGATCTTTTCTGCTCCTTAAAACTACAACGAAATGTCCAATGAAAGTTTTCCTTGATTAGCAAGAGGCGAATAGAAGAATAAGCTTTTGTAGAAATAGTTTGTAGAAGAGCGAGCTCAGAAATTCATGTCAATGCAACACACCAGACTTTTTTTTCAAGCGGCAAGTCGCTTTTGGCTTTTCTCGTACTCATGCAAAGGGCATGGTATTCTAAAGCTATCACATAGCGGCTGCTGTCGCTTTAGCTAAGCCTATTGTATTCCTCTCGCAACGAAATGTGTAAATAAAGTTTTCCTCGATTAACCAGAAGTACATAAAAAGATAACGTTTAAGTCGTCCTCCGTAGACTAGTGGTACCGTGCTAGCCTCTAGTTCCCAAGGTCGCGGATTCAAACCCGGCGGAGGGCGATGGATTTTTTTCGGGCGTACAAATCCTTCGGAAGGGAAGTAAAGCCGGTGGTCCGTGTCGCAGATTTACGGCACGTAAAAGAACCTCAAGCCTGATAGAGGCCTCTGAGCAAAATTACCGGTCTTACACGCCCAATATAGAATGGGACGCTAAGGACCATAGTTGTTAAAGAGCGTCCATAAATAAAACTCAATTCGATTCAGGATAAGGTTTAATAAGAAGAATGAGTTTAGAAAGCCATGCGAGTGCAACACTTCAGATGTTTTTACTTTCTCTACCACGTTCCTAGTTAGTAGGGAAGATATTGCATTCCACCCAAAATTTGGATACGGAGATTTCCCCGGAAATATATGTTTTGAAGCTCCTGAATCCGAAACAGCATGTTTATAAAAAGGTTATTTTGTATATGTGTGTGTGCCTTTTTAGCAGCATAACTAAAAAACAAAAAAACCGTATAAACACCAAACTCGGTTTTTAAGTTCAGTAGTTTCCAAAGATGCAACGTAAGATTTTCAAGAAAATCCCTCCACCTCAAACTATCTTTACATAGAACATTTTTCTAAACGTCTTATTTTATAAATAATGGCTAACGATTGTGATTAAAATACCATATAGTGAAGATATTTACATGGAAAATAAAATGGATATCCTGAATTCTCTGGGAATATTACTTGAGGTCCTCTTCCTTAGGAAGTCCTGTATAATATTGTATAAGTGGTAAACATTAAGCGATAGACGAAAACGTACTGTACAAGAAATGCACACTAGCGCTCATTAATTTCAATACACCATGACTGTTATCTGGTATTTCAGATATGAAAACAAAACAAACTTTATTTCCCCAAAAATATAATTATATAAACTGAAACTTGCATAATATAAATAGAATAATGATATTTTACTTTCATCAGAGTATCCTTTCTTGGATTTAATGACTGCCTCACAAATTTTAGGCATGCGTCCAATCAGTTTTTATAGGTATTTTGAATCTATATGATTCCACACATCCTTAACAACGTTCCAGAAATGTTCCTTGCTGGATATGTAAACTTCCCTGATATGTCCGTTCACTTCATCCCAGATCATTTCAGTGGGATTACAATCGGGGCTTTGGAACGGCCAGACTATATCTTTCAGCACTTTCTGTTTTTCCTTTGATGCAATGTACCTCTTACAGAACGCTGACAGATGTTTTGGTTCATTATCCTGTTGTAAGGTGAACCCTTTCTCTATTAAACGCAATCCACATGGTATTGTATAATGAAGTATGCGGTGTTAGCACTTCTATTCCATTCATCCTTCTATTTTCACAATGTCCCCAACTCTATCTCCTGCAAAACATCCCCAAACCATAATAGAATCTCCACCGTGTGTAAGTGAGCTAGAACGCACTGCTGGGCCACCCTTTCTCCTTCACATCGCGAGAAAATGTCCTCCTTCTGGTTCCAAAAACCTCGAACTTTGATTCATCTGTGAATAACACTTTTTCCACTCTCCATGTGTCCAATTACGATGTTTTCTAGCCCATTTGAGTCTCTTCTTTCTGCTTAAGGTCTTCAGAAGGGGTTTCCTTGCTGCCACACATCCTTTCAAGCCGTAGTCAATAAGTCTCTGAAAGGGGATATATTATACATATATAGGAATTGTGCATATGAAAAGGGAACCATACATATAAGAATTGTACAGTAATAATTTAATTCACCAACATGTTAAAGTATTCAACATCTAACATTTGTACAGAGCTGATTGTAAGAAACGGGCAAGCTAGCAAAATTCCAGGAGAAGCATAATCCTAAGTAGAGCATACCTTTCACCAAGTCAACAGGCAGGGAACCGGTAACGGTACGGAGAAACAGAAAGAGACAGATAGAGAAAAGAAAGAGACGGAGATGTGGAACTGGCTTCACAATGCTCCAAGATGACGCTTAAGAGCACGGATCTGAAGAAACACATTCTCATACATGTTAAGGTAACGCGGTCTGAGGACCAATAGGAAACGTCGTTACATTTTTAAACGCAGAGGTGAGCGTCAGTAGGCTCCCGTATATAAGGGCATACAAGGCCTCAGAGCTCACTCTCTCTCTCTCTCTCTCTCTCTCTCTCTCTCTCTCTCTCTCTCTAACTGATCTTCAAGAATTCACGTCGACACGAGGTGCTACAGATGCACGTGGGTGCACAAGGGTGTGAGTGCATGTGCAGATAGCTAGGCTCCTGACTAGTTTTAAGTGGTGGGATTATAATAATAGGAAAAGCTAGCCGCCCATAATTATTCCAACTGTGAATAAACTTCATTGATTAAGGGAAGCCTGCAGTGTATTTTTTAACTTGCCTCACCCACTATAACCTGAGAATTAATAATTGGATATAGTTAGGAATGGAATACGCAACAACCGACGAGCATCAATAGCCGAGGAGGAACACTGCAGAAGGCCACAACAACCCAAGGACCGACGATTTCGCGCTACAAATAGCGCACAGCACCGTTTCCCGCTACAAATGTCGCCCAACGACTCTTTCCCGCTACATCTCCTATTTACTTGCAACAGATATTTTTTTCTTGATCATTTCTATCAATTCTGCGCGAATTTATGGCGCTGTTTTGAACATGCTAGTAATTCTGATGAATTTATCATCACTTTCAGTTGTTTTACGAGGTTCACCTGATCGTGATATGTTGTCGTCTGGAGGTGAAGGGTGTATTGCACTCCCCTATAGACACGCTACATTGTTTCGCAATTTGGCGAATTGATAAACCTGCTTGTCTGCGCGCTACAATTGCAGCACGTTTTTCTATAGATATCTCCACTCATGGAGCCATAAAAACGATGTGCACAACGTCAACTGTCGCAGGAATTGAAATGCAGGAACCAAACAGTATGTATCTTAGCAATGCTTGAAGTACACTGCGGACATCACCACACTACAGGGAACCACAGAGGTTCATCGAATGGGCCTTCAGTCGTCAACTGGGTAAACAAACATACCAGTTCAGGTAACTATTGTTTTTGTACACAACCTATTTTTGGGATAATACTGCATCTAGATATAAACAAACACACAAACCTGACATGTTTAAAAATGTTGTACTATACCTTTGGTTACCCAACCGTAACCATGGTATTATACCATGTCGTCCTCCGTGGACTAGTGGTACCGTGTTAGCCTCTAGTTCCCAAGGTCGCGGGTTCAAACCCGGCGGAGGGCCATGGATTTTTTCGGGCGTAAAAATCCTTGGCATGGCTTCCTTCGGAACAGAAGTAAAGCCGATGGTCCCGTGTCGTAGATTTACGACACGTAAAAGAACCTCAAGCCTGATAAAGAGGCCTCTGAGAAAAACTACCAGTCTTTCACGCCCAATATGGAATGGGACGCTAAGAACCATAGGAGTTAAAGAGCGTCATAAATAAAATTCAATTTAAATTTATACTGTATCTACAGGGAATTATATGTAAATTATTAGGTGTATTGAGATTAATGAGCGGTAGTGTAGATCTCTTTAAAAAAATTTCTTTATTTCAAATAAAGAATCAGCCGTTTCGGAGATATGCGTTATTAATGATTCTAATTGCTCAATACTTAGCCTTAATTTTAAAGTCCTGTCGATTTTCAAGTGTTTCTCGCGATAATTTTAGTTTGGATTAAATATTTTAAATGTTAACTTATTGAATGGAAATATAAATAGGATATATGATGATTAATGAATGAAATATAAAGTTTATAAATATATTGTGTCTAAGTTATTAAACTAAAATGATTTGATGTAGTGTATTTGTGTTTAAATATATATTTTAGCATTAAATAGTAAGTGTGAAGTTAGGTATGAAATGTTTTAAATAACTTTAAAGGGGAATAAACAGTAGAATTTTAGGATAATTTATGTAAAGACATGTAGTTACAGATAGTAGGAAAGAAAAATATAAATTATAAAATAAATGCGCTATAAAATTATTATACATATGAATATAAATAAGGTAGATGATTCTAACTTTCTTTTGTAATGTAAAGGAAATTAATACATGAAAATGTAAATGAAGGATATATTATTAATTTGTATATAATTATTTTAGTGTGAAAGTATAAATTTAAAAATACAAGAAAATTTGTAAAGTATTATTAAAATAATGTATTAAGTAAGTTTTATTATAATAATGTAACTGTATAATAGAAAACAGAACTATTTAAGCTAGAATATTTTGGTAAATAGTACTGGATACCAGTGGAGTAGTTTTTAGGTTTATAGTAAGTTTTGTTAGTTAAGTAGCTGGATACCAGTTTCGTTTATGCTGGTTACCAGTATTGGTATAGATTTATAGATTTTGTAATTATTATTTATTTACACCTTTACTACCTATTATTCTTTTTCTTTACTTATGTTTTCTATTTTGTTTTATTTGTTTGTAGTTAGATAGTAGTTATAGACTTAATTTGTATAAGAATTGAAAAAATTGGATTCAATATATAGAAAATTTGGATATGTGCCCGGGTATAATAACCTAGATGCCGGAGTTGAATATTCAGATTTTTTTTGTTTTGTTTTTGTTTTTTGTTTCTCGCGATCTCGTGGAAGGACCATGGAATTTTAAGGCCAGCGTAAAGTGTCCAGTTTACTAAGAAGTAGTATTGTTCTTTACGTTGTTTGCTGCTACGCATGAAAAGCAGTTCGAAGATGATGTATTATATTTCGACTGTTGGGGAGCCGAACTTGTAGTAGTTGCAACCGCACGTATAGTAAACAGTTTCCGATAGCCTTCGCCCCAAATGTATTTTTAGGCGGCCTTTGTAATTTGACTGTTTCTTTAAGTATTAAATATGTATGTTTGCCTCGGCTGCGTCAGTATTATTGTTAGAGACATGGAAGTCTTGGCAGGGCATGATGCGACAGGAATGTAGGCTTACACAGATTTTAAGTTTTAATTCACTCCATTTTATTAATCCTTGACACAAATTAAATATCACTTCACTGATATCAAGAGCTGTGAGGTTATTTTGTTTTTACTTGCATTTTTTAACAAGTATACTATTTTTTGTCTCTCACGAATACGTAATTAATTTCTCAAGGACACATCTCGCATCCAGTTTCAAACACTGTCCGTAGGCAACTGACTAGATTTCAACCGTCTAAACTTGTAAATTTTTGTATTTCAGGTCTCTCATTGGCTATTTTTACTCCAATAGAATACCTGCATTTAACTAAAACTTTTTCTGGTTATTGATTGGCTATTTTTTTTATAAACTGTCACTAAAATTACATTAATGCTTCCAAGAATCACAAATAACATTTAAAATCTCAAACTCATTATTGCCTCAAGGTTACCTCATTGTTAGCAACTTTTGACCTATTTCTCACAGCTCCTACATTATTAAATTACGTAATGCATTCATATAACATTATTACACATGGATACAATAATATAAACATATACAATGACTGTAATATACACTTTTTATATATTGTTACATACTCATATTGCTTCAAGGCGGGTTGTTATTGAATTTAGATATTATATAATTTTACTGAAATCGTTTAAGTGTTAACAATACTGCCTCAACTATCGCTGTCCCTTTGTATTTATAACGAAATGCATAAATCAACTATTTCCTGAAAGGTTTATCTCAATTTAAATTAAGTAGATAAGGGAATAAACTTTCGTAAGAATAATTTGTATTCCTACTAATAAACGATAGAGGATAGAGAAAGTCATGGGAACGTATAACATTAGCATTTTCTTAAACTACTTCTCAGTCCTGCAGCTATTTGTGGTCTAAACGGTAACCATAAGGGTAAGACCGTATTTTGTATAGTTGCAATAATAAATGACGTAGCTAATCCGCGAGAACCGAAAAAGAATTATGGAGAGGAAGATAGAGTAAGTTATCATCACAGGCAATTATCTTTTCAGCAAGCCCGGGTATTTGGCGTAACAGACGGCAGTCAATAAAGTACACGCGCACCAGACATGTAGCCGACATTCGCAGCACGTATTTGCAAGGGATACTCTGAAGGCCCCTTTGTTTTTCCGTTATTGCAATGATCTGCTCATCACACTAGTGAGTTGGGTTGCCCGCAAGTGACACAAACACATTCGGTGTGCAAAGGGAGCAGAATGGATTCCCACTGAGAGTGAGCACATTTCTACCGCCACGTGGGGCGCCATTCATCTTTCCAACATAGCTAGTGCCGTTCTCAGCATGTACCGAACCACACTCACGACCGATCGGTATTCGTTGTCACGCTAAATTGGTAAAATTGCAATTGGCCGAGCTCCAAGCTTCACGTGAGGGAGAGAGCGAGCACGCTTTTCTAATTAAAATGCAGCTCGCCCGATTTATACTGCATAAAATAACATCACAGCACCTATAGGCGTATATGACCCTATATTGGCATAAGGTATAATTTTTACTTCGGCAATAAAAAAAAAGTTAATTTCGGGAAAGGTCATAATTTGTTAAGGACTTTGTAGGTTAGTGAAATAATTTGAACGTCAAGTGCAGTAATATCTACAGGGAAGGGGTTTATTTAAACGCATGCCTCGTGAGTTATGTTACCCTAAAGCTACAATAGGGGTAATTTTTCTTCATTAGCAAATTTCATTATCAGCAATTCCCATAAGCTAACCACAAATCATGAGGAATTTTACCCTGTGTATGTGCAGTGGTTTTAATGAACTATAAATCGTAATCATTAGAGAGTGGGGAAAAAGTAAATAGAAGAATCGTTAAGTAAGGATCACCTCTGCTGTCATTGTATTAGCGACTAAGTGAAAAACAAAACCAAATAGGAAATCCAGAATTTAAGTTGGTACTGAAATGTGTAGCTCCGTCACCTTGTAGCGATATTTCTGCCTGAAATACACCTACACAAAAATGAATTCTTAAATCATTATAGTTTATGAATTATTAATGATTAATTAATACGCAATTTGATAATTTTGTACATCTTTAAAGCAATTGAATTAAAAACCACATCAATTAAGATCCTGTCAAAAGGTGTGTATATGTTTTAAGTTTTATTAATATTGTCCAATAAATAAATGTATAAATCTGCAAGATTTAGGCAAAACAGAGATCTTCGCTTCAAAACGTTCATTGTATTTTTGAGGCAGTATTTTTAACACTTAAATGATTTCAGTCAAATTATATAATACGTAAATTCCTTATCAGCCCGCGTTGAAGCAATATGTGGATGTAATACTTTGTAAAATGTATGTAACAGGCATTGCGTATGCTTATATTATTGTAAACATGTTCAATAATGTTATGTGAATGCATTACGTATTTTAATAATGTAGGAGCTGTGAGAATAATAAGCTAAAAGTTGCTAACAATGACGTAACCGTGAGGCAGTAATGAGTTTGAGAGTTTAATAATACTACTTCTGATTATTAGAGTAACAATAATGTAATTTTAGTGACAGTTTGTAACATAGCCAATCAACAACCAGAAAAAAGTTTTGTTAAACGAAGGTATTCTATTGGAGTAGGATTAGCCAATCAGAAACTGAAAAGGAGAAACATTTATAAATTCAGAAGTCAGTTCCCTGCAAACAGTGTTCCTAACCCATCGCAAAAAGTGTCCTCGAGAGATATAATATGTATTCGTGTGAGACGAAAAATAAGTTTACGTGTTAAAAAGTGTAATTAATTAATAAAAAGAATCTCATAGCTCTCTATATCAGTGAAGTGTTATTTAAATCGTATCAAGCATTAATAAAAGGAGTGAAGTAAAATTATAATCTGGTTAAGCCTACATTGTTGTCACATCACAACCCTGCTAAGAGAAACGTATCTCCCATAATAATACTGACGCAACCGAGGTAAACATAAATATTTAATACTTAAAGAAACAGTCAAATTACAAAGTTAATATTTTTAAAACTTGGGGCGAAGGCTACCGGAAAGCGGGTACCATACGTGCGGTTGCACCTACTACAAGTTCGGCTCCCCAACAGTTGAACTATAATACAACTCCTACTTCAAATCGGCTTTTCCATACGTGAAGCAAAAAAAAAAAAACATTCTACAAATTGGCGTCCATACGTGGAGCTAATAAAATAACCATCTTCAAATTGACGCCCAAAACGTGGTGCAAACTCCTACAACAAAATAACTTCTACATTTTTCCGAGTGGGGCCATAAAAATCCAATGCTTCTTTGTACTTCGAGGGGAAGAACCTAGTTTTAAGAGAAAGTAGACGCTGTAGGCAACGGACTTTTCTTACCGTTTAAGCTTCGAATTTTAAACCGGAGAGCCAAAGATACACAGTAATTGCTAGAACCAATGTGAAGGTAGGAAGACTTCGTTGCGTGTATACAAAAATCCGAAGGCTAGTAGTAAGTTGATATATGTAAACGTAAGCGTGGATTTCACACAGTTTGTCATGATTCTTCGTTAAGGTAACACGTAGTACTCCGAGTTAGAAAAGGATGCTAAGTGCCGCTCAATTCTGTAATCATAAGGTGATATACGTGGAATATTTGTCATTGTGCTAATAGTATTTGTTGAAATAATTTTTATACAAGCTTATAAACGAGTTAATATTTGTCAAGTGATTACTTAAAGTTCGCGCGAATCTAAAGAACGGTGATAGAACACGAGATATTAAATAACCAGCCGGAGCAAACTTTAGCGGACCAAGAGACAATATTGGTAAGACAGTGTTAAAAGAATCACACATGTTAGGGAATGCCAGAGGATCTTGCAGGATTTCCAACATAAAGACGCGCCGGAGTGAGAAAAGTGAAAACAGTGTATCTTTCAAGACAATATCCTGGTGTCACCTCTCCCGTATCCTAACCTGACATAATCACAGTAGAGAATTTCAGATCGTTTCGTCGACAGATGATCCTGTGATATGATGGCGGCGACGACGACGACGACGTCGCTCTTCCTGCTGACATCGGTGAAATCGATTCCTGAAAACGACTCCCTAAGAAGTAGCGGCAAGGACGACAACGACGCAATGTAAGAATCACCTACCTACGACGGGGAACCGCAACAATATCCAAACGCCATCTTTCCACCACCCCTCTTGCATAATTCTAGCCACTACATTGATAATTTGCTTACATCATCTCAGAAGATGGGCGGAGCATAATATCGTTAATGAACCATGAATTGTATGTTCTTGTTAATAGTTGAGTACCATTAAGTTAAATATTAATAACGTTAGCAATAATAATTCATTTAACACGCTTTTTGCATACTAGACCCACATCAGTGTCGTTAAATGTTGATCAAGATGATGATAGATTCTAGGAAACCAAATATTCTGTTTTGCCTACTAGCAAGACGGTATAGAGACAAATAAACACCCTTCCCCAGAAGAGAGGGCCGTTTTAAAATCTTGAATTAAGCTTACTAAGGCCTAATCGTTAAATTATTATTATTATTATTATTATTATTATTATTATTATTACTATAATACAAATGCGTATGCACAATGGTAATTTTTCAAATTGACATATACAGGGTTATTCAAAAAGAAGGAACAGACTTTACATATTTACCTCTAATGAACGAGAATAGATGGCACCACATCACTCTGTCGTCCTCCGTGGACTAGTGGTATACCGTGCTAGCCTCTAGTTCCCAAGGTCGCGGGTTCAAACCCGGCGGAGGGCGATGGATTTTTTCGGGCGTAAAAATTCTTAGCATGGCTTCCTTCGGAAGCGAAGTAAAGCTGGTGGTCCCGTATCGCAGATTTACGGCACATAAAAGAACCTCAAGCCTGATAAAGAGGCCTCTGAGCCAAATTACCGGTCTTTCACGCCCAATATAGAATGGGACGCTAAGGACCATAGTATTTAAAGAGCGTCCATAAATAAAAGTCTAAATTAAACTTTAAACACATCACTGAACAGAGAAAAGTTCTAAGTTTTATTTTGTGTGTTCAAAATGAGCACCATTTGTTATGCGAGGACGACCAGTGCTTTTCCGTTTGCATACGCAACCATCTTCTGTGAATTTATTGTATCAATTGTAAATTTTTTATGACGAGGCGGCTCGCTGTTGAACTTACAACGAAATTCACGCTGCAATGAAACAATGGATTCACTCTTTACATAATGCAGCACACAAAACGACTTTTCCTGTGGCGTCGCCGTTTTCTCGTAAACAAACACAGCGCCACTGCAGGCACTGAATGGAACTAATATGTGAGGCTTATAACTTTGAACTTTCCTCTATTCAATTATATCGTATGTGTCGCTATCTATTGTCGTTCATTAGAAATAAATATGTAAAGTATGTTCCTTCTTTTTTAATAACCCTGTATATCGAAATAATACCCTCTTGGCGGCAGTAACTTTAGACTTCGTTTGCATGTCTGCTTCAGAAAAAAGGTTTGACATAAATATGGCAATTAAAGTGTTCTACCACACAAGCCGTGTGTAGGATAAGGTTGGAAAGACAGAATCAGGCAACTGAAAAATTCAATGCCATAGCCAGAATTTGAACCACAGATCTTCCAGTATCCAGAAGAACAACCGGGCGGAAAGGAATAACAGAAAAAAACACAAAAAGCCCTTGCCTCTAATCCACTCGAAGAACTGAATTCCACATTAGATTTATGACCATTTCTTTATCTAATGGAGCACAGTAAATTGTCTTGTTGAGGGTTTATTTTTTTCTCTACATAAAGCTTTAGGAAGGTGAAACGAATTTGCGGAATAGTTTTTAAATGACTGTGTAAAGAAAGAAAAATAATTTTTAATGACTAAGAATAATACCAAATGTTGGTATCTTAAGTATACAATTTCTGAGCACAATACATTTTTCAAAATCATAAAATTCGAACTATTTTGGATGTGGGCGGTGTTTACCAGGTGTTGAAAGTTTTTCTCCGGTACGCTTTGAGAATTTCAGCCTCTCTCATCATTATATGCACAATACGTTCACTTTTTCCCATGGCCTTTGCTGTCCTTTTTACAGCATTCTTTAACGGAATAGTTAGATCTTTACGTTTCTCCTCCTTACAAAACTGTAACACACTGTATATTGAGCGTATGACTTCACACTCCAATAGAAATTGGGATTAATGACATGTCACTAGAACAAATAGACAACATTAAATTTCTGGGCCTCCAAGTAGACAGATATTTAGATTGGAAAGTTCACATTAGGTATACCATACCCAAACTCAGTTCTGCATGTTATGCTATCCGAGCATTGGTAAATGTCAGTTCTATAGATACACTTAAATTAGTATACTATGCATATTTTAACTCTATCATTGAATATGGAATATTATTTTGGGGAAATTCGGTAGAAAGTAAACGAATATTCCTCATGCAAAAGAAGGTTATAAGAATCATTTCCAGCACTCATAGCAGACACTCTTGCAAACATCTTTTTAGAAGACTAAAGTTATTAACCCTACCTTCCATGTATATATTTTCAATCTTAAAATTCTATGTATGCAATCGAACCATATTTATTACAAACATGGAAATTCATGAGATAAACACTAGACAAAAGGGTAACATCCATCATCCCAGTGCAAAGCTTTCTTGCTTCCAGAAAGGTGTATATTACGAGACCATAAAAATATTTAATACTCTCCCTAATGATCTTAAGAGAAAAGTTGACAATTTCAATGTCTTTAAAACTGCTGTTAAAGAGTACCTATGCTCAAAAGCATATTATTCTGTACAAGATTATCTGAATGACAAATTATCCTAATGATAATACTTATATAGCTCTGTAAGTAGTATTAGTAAATATTAATGACAATTGCCAGTCATATTTGATGCCTGCTCTAGAATTAACGAAGCTATTTAAATGTATGTATATTAAGAACTGACAGTAAATGCTATGCATTACAAATCAAATAGAACAAAGGTAAAATCCTAGTGAATGTTAAAATAACTCTTCTTGCCTATACGTATGTTAACCTTATAACAGTAAGGAGGTATTCAACTCTGTACAAAATTACACTTGATTTGTTTCATTTTGTATATAATATGTCTTTATTTTATTTTAAATGTTCTGTATACTATGTAATATTTATGTATATATGTAACTTTATTGTACATTTCCTTAACACGCATATAATATGTGTATTTTATTTCAAATGTTCCATATTCTATGTAATATTTATGTTTATATATAATTTTTGTACATTTCCTTCACATGTTCTATGTTCACAAGCCTTTATGGCTGCTAGTGAACTCACAGAATGCAATCTAATCTAATCTAATCTAATCTAATCTACGAACCTTCCACTGCGACTAACAGACAACCGCTGCATTTCATTACTGCGGACCTGTACATTCTACGCACCGCGAATGGTGACGTAATACGACCTATCATTATGTTACTGTGCGAGCTTCCTCTGCATCCCGTCTGCACTTATTTCTCAGACAGATAGTACACTCGCTTCCATTTATTCCGTCACCGCAGCTTTGGGAGGCACTCTACTGGCCTTCACAGGTGAGATATATATCTACAGCAAGGAGGTGGTGTGTGTACCTATTTACCTTTTCACGCATGCAGTCCTGCTTTACGTGCACAATTCTAGAATACTCATACATGAATATATAACTTTAAGCAATTGCTTTACTTGTCATCACGTATAATAACCATGTTTAAATATATAGGTAACTAAATAAAGCCCTGTTTTGCACAATACCTCCGCGAAAAAAATATTTTTAATGGCAACACAATGCAAAAGTGCTATACATTACACCTTATACTCTCAAAGAGGACACATTTAGTAGACATTATTGGAATCATCCGTCCACCCTAAACATTCAACTAAATAAAACACTATTTTGCACAATTTCTCCATAAAAAAGGATTTTAATGACAATACATAATGTTTCAAAAATACAGGGCATAAATTGAGGTATGCATTCCCTATATGTAAACAATAAAACAAGTCCATTACAACATGTGTCCGAAAATGCTTGATTTCTGAGTTATGGCCTTCAAACCAGTGATTTAAGCTCACCGGAACGTTTTTCTTCCCACGGGTAGTTGGCGTGACAGAAGATATTAACAGGACACTCTGGCATTTCATTCCGAGGCGAAGGGTACATTTAATGTTGTGTTTGGCGTTCGACTGAGCGACATGTACTCAAATCAAGCGCTGGTAAAAATACACTTCATGTACGGTATGGCGGACGGCAATGCTGCGCTGGCTCGTCGTTTGTACCAAGGGAGGTA
The DNA here is from genome assembly GCA_030765065.1 of Deroplatys truncata. Classification (NCBI taxonomy): domain Eukaryota; kingdom Metazoa; phylum Arthropoda; class Insecta; order Mantodea; family Mantidae; genus Deroplatys; species Deroplatys truncata. The sequence continues at coordinate 670,575,517 of CM060990.1, forward strand.
CCCACAGCTATGATATCCAAATCGGAAGACATTTGAACGTCTCCATCGCCTCATGGGAAGTTTACATCTCCTGGTTTGGGGAGGCGGCGACCAAGATCTACAACTACAGATGTAGGGGAAGAGATTCTGTGCATGACTCCTCAGTACACGAAGGTTGGTGTTGCAAATGAATGTTCCTCATACAACTATCTGGAGACTGTTGCGAGAGCAACAGTTGTATCCCCATCATTTGAAACATGTTCCAGCCGTGTAACCACTTTGTTCGATTGATGTTCTGCCAGTGGTTCGTGCAGCAGTGTGCTACAAATGCTAACTTTCCTGTCTTAGTATTATTTAGAGAGAAAGCACAGTTCACACGAGATGTCATTACAAATTTTCGCAATCAACATGTATGGGCATATGAAAACTGACGCAGGTAACTCTTTCTGCCCCACGTTTAAGCGCAATATGACGCAGCCACGCTCCGTCCTCCAACAATGAAGCAATACCTTTGCCTCACGGTTGCTGCTTGTCTCCTCCCAGTTGGTTCTTCTTTTGCCACGGCTGCTCCAGCATGAAATCTTAACCTCAGGGTATGCGTGGGTGTGTAAAGAAAAACACACAAACGCTGTCTTGGAACACTTTTATTCACTATTTAAAATAATACTTTAGGTTTACCAATCACTATTAAATGCATCCAATGATACTTTGTCTTTACCAAGACCGAAGAATATTAACTACTGCTAAGCATTCTACCCTCTAGCATGTTTGCCGCCAATGTTCACAACTCGACGAGAATGTCGTCCCACACTCGCCAGGCACTCAGGACAGACTGACTTTACCCACGCTGCACAAGGAAAACCAACGCCTTAACTTCCCCTCTCTCAACTCAAACTTAGCGTCATTATGCTTAGAGAGTGGCCTTCACCAGGCTAAGTGAAGCTGCACTCGGCTGGTACCAGGAAAAACTTGCTTCAATGGTATTTACCCTTTCTACCTGTAACAAAACTGTGCCTGTCTTGTCTTTCTGTCGCTTTTACAGTCAACAATTTTCACAATGCTTCTCCTTTTTATACGTACACTGATTTTAAATATATTATTACTTATTTTATATCGCTATCCTTCTTAGAATATTATGATAATTATTGCCTTTATAATTTCGGCTTCAAAACCCACGAGCAATTGTTCCATCGCATCGCCATAGAAGATAATATAGCATTGATAAGATTTTATATATTTAAAAGGTTATATATTCAATTAAGTTCTTATTATACTTTGAGCAAGAACTAATTATACATTTATACCTAATCAATTCATACAAAATTTATATTTACCCAATGAATTTAAAATTTCTTTAAACGAAAAAACATGATTAAGTAAAACTTTTCAAAAATCGTTCCTCCCTAGAGATAGGCAACTCGCGCAATTCGATTTAAACTTTTGCTCAAAACATTGATTCTACTAAAGTAATTTTTCTTACAAGTAGACAGATTCCATTTGGGGCTGGGAGTGGCAGAGGCGGTTTATAACGGCACGATTCCATGTACCCGTCTACACCAGTAACTCGTGTATTGAAGTACAATATGACCTCTATGACTAGAGCGTTATTTTGGAATTGCTGCTAAAAATTCTGGAATGACCGCGGAACTTGTAAGACTCTGTATTTTGTAACTAGACCTTTTCAACGGCGATTTTATTCCACCTTTACCATGCCTATAATCTGTTTTCTTTTCTGAGATCCCTAAGCCACATTTAACTCCAATTTTCTGTTTTATACATAAGTATTCACATTCCAAGGTGAGTACTGCGCTGCAGTTGTGTCTGCTTATTCTCTGTTTGTTTTTACGCTGGTTAAATATGAATGCGGAACGGATTCCCAGAAAGGCCACAAGGATAAAATCAATAAAGTTTACTTCCTGTCAAGTAACTATCCCCATTTAACGGTGTAACTATTCTCATATTTTAAGAGGCAAAGAATGCAATAATTAATTAAATGCGTTACATTACAATTTTTTTCTTGATGCCTCTTGTTGCACAAAATGTTTAACTGTTCTCTGTGATACTGGAATGTTCGATCTATAAATATTTTAACACATATTTAGAGACATCCAGGGTGATGGGATAAGCTGTTACAGCATGGTTTCTCAACATATACATAACTGTCCCCTATATACAGGGAGAGCCAAAAAACTACGAACTGGCTGCGCGGTGTTTATCCTATTCACGTCCTTGGCGTTCGTTGCCGTCTGTCGCTAACATTGAAAGGCGCGGATGAAACCATATAACACTTTTAAAGGCTTTATTTACCAGAGTTTACTTACTAAGAATTATAGGGAAAAATTTTTTCGAGTCAACAGTTGACACCCGTACATATGTGAATATAATTTTGCCCCCTTTTTATAGAGAATTAACAGCCAGGGAGCGTGAGTTTGCCCTTTATCAAAAAGACTCTGCAACAGCTTATACGGCAAACATTTCGATGAGAGCAATTGAAAGTGCATTTGAGGACAGAATTATTAGTAGAGATTTGTGGTCCCCTCAGTTCCCCGACCTAACCCCCTGCAATTTCTATCTTTGGGGTGACTTAAAACATAATGCATAGGTACAAGTTAAACCCTGGAAGAATTAAAATAAAATATCTGCCAGGATATTGCCAGCATTTCTCAACATGAACTACGTCGAGTGATGGATAGTTTCCTAAAGAGGTGCTAAAAATATAAGGACAACGATGGTGGCCAGTTTCAGCATCTCCTTTCATAAAGTTGGTAAGTAAAGCCTTTAAAAGTAGTTTTAAAAATGTTGTATGGTTTTATCCGGGCCTTTCTATGATAGCGGCAAACGGCAACGAGTGCCGAGGACGCGGACTGGAAAAACGCCGCGCAGCCGGTTCGTGGTTTTTTGGCTCACTCTGTATAATCCCAAAATGCCCATCACTCAGTAGTAGCATACACAGCCGTTAATTCAATTGCCCATAATCAAAATTCAAAAACGTTTTAAAAGCCCATACATTACCTAACAAATTTAACAACGGCCTTACATGACCAAAGTGTAAATTGGCAAAAATTAGAATAAGGAAACACATTCAAAGTCCAGAACATTTCCCTTAAAATGTTCCCCCAATAATAATTTTTTAAATAATTTACAGAGACGAACGCCGAAAAGTGAAACCATCAGAAATGCCAAATTTGCAGGCACTTGCCCTAAAAACGACTACATATCTTTAGAAAGAACTCGCACATAGATGAAGGTTTGTGGAACAAGTCCCAGTGCTAGGCAACTACACTGTGTAGCTAACCTCGGTGTAAGATATAGTTGCCCCTGGCGTCAAGGTAGCGTTCATATCCCACACATAGCCTTCACCTGGTGTAAGCACGAAAGATATATCATACGAAATTGGCAAAAGTTGTTTGTTGCAAATCCAACAACAATATTTATTATATATTTTTAAATGTATAACGGTCTATAAGGGCAGATGCCCAAATTGATCTCAAAATATCCATTTTTTTCAATTCTTCTTTGTTTTGAAAACTTCAATTCAAAATTTTATGATTTCTAGATCTGTAGTTGACTATTATGCACTATGGGTGACATGTGATGAAAAACAATTTAAATACATATTTTTTTCTGAAGTGTTCTGCATGTTTTGTGCAGGTAAAATAGTTTTTACGTATGTTAACTTGTAATAATATTAAACAGGAAGCCAGTATTAAAGAACTGCAAATAATAGTTTTCTATTCATACTATGTTGGGAAGTATACGGTATGACGATTCAAGTTGTGTGTAAGGTTTTATGACGATTAACCTTTAAAATGAGCTAACAGTGTACAAAAGAGAAATGAAAGATTGTAACCCCTTACCACGCCCAAAAACCAATATTAAATCGAATAGGAAAGCATTTAATTTTTTGACACTTGTCCCCAAAAATATAATTTTGTAAGTCACTTTCGTTTTTTTAAAGTTATTATAAAGTAAGCTTTATTGTGTGTAACTTGGTAAGTCTACACTTTTGTGTATGGACAAATAATTAGGGTTGTTCCGGAAAATATATGGGTACCTTAAAAGTTTCTATTTTATTTACCGAAATTCAGCGCTAAAAAGGGATCTGTCTGCACGAGTAATTTATCAACAAAAATACTATTTACTAATGTGCATGTAGCTCAAACAATTATTACTCGTCCAATTTCATTTCAAAGCATTAAATTTCTAGAGGTATTGTTGAGCTGAAAATCAAATAAGGTAATTTTTGTTAAACAAATACTTATTCTACACTTTTCTTGATATTGTAAAGGAAGCATTAGTAAGCCAACATATTAAATATTATCAAAACTGTATCTGGAGTTACGGAACGGGCGAAAGCGAACAAGTTTTAATTTATGGACGCTCTTCAACTACTATGGTTCTTAGCGTCCCATTCTATATTGGGCATGAAAGACCGGAAATTCTCCTCAGAGGCCTCTTTATCAGCCTGTGGTTCTTTTGCGTGCCGTAAATCTACACGGGAGGACCACAGCTTTACTTACCTACCGATGGAAGTCATGCTAAGGATTTTTACCCCTCCCCCAAATCCATCGCCCTCAGCTGGGTATGAACCTGTGATCTTGGGAACTAGAAAGACTAGAACTAGCCGAACATGGTCACCTAGACCACGGAGGATGATGACTGCATGGGCATCCCTTGGTAGTATACCCACCCACCTACCTAATATACAGGGTGGATCATTTAGATTGAGACTGTACAATACCTCCGAAACTAAGTGTTGCAGAAAGAAATATCTTTAACAAAAGTTGCTTGATATTATTTGGGAAAGTAAATGCCATTCATAAGTCGTGTTTTATTTGGAGGAAGTAATTTTAGGACCAATTTAATTTGTTTAATGGAAACCTACCTTTTTATGTTGTTTTCATACTCCTCGTAACAAAATTAAACAACATTTACATAAAGCACTTTGCAATTGTTCTTGCACCAATGCAAATAACAACGAAAATTCTGAATGGCGTTATACGAAGAGCGTAATATATGGTTGGACCATCAATGGATGGTTATTTGAGGGTCAAGTTACGTTTCGTAATTGGGTACCAACACTTTTTATTTTGTTTTCTTGTTCCTCATCACAAAATAAACAGTTTTTATAAACCATTTTCTAATGAGAAAACAACATACAAAATGTAGGTTCCCATTTAAAAACCTATATATGATTTGTATCGTATAATTGCATATATATATATATATATATATATATATATATATATATATATATATATATATATATCAGTCGTATAACCTAATTGTAGGTTCCGATTTAAAAAATATAATTTGACCCTAAAATGAACATCATGACGTCCTCGAAACAAAGCACGACTAATGGCATTTACTTCCCCCATAATATCAAGCAACGGCGGCGCCGTGGCCGAGTGGTTAGACCGCTCGCCTCCCACCGAGGCGGACCGGGTTCAATCCCAGGAACCTGCATGTGGGATTTGTGGTGGACGAAGCGGCGTCTGGGCGGGTTTTCTCCGGGTTCTCCGGTTTCCCCCGCCATTCATTCCACCAACTGCTCCATCATCACCTTTCCTTTCATCCATTTCACCAACATTTCGCTTCATCCACTTCCTTCATCCCATACCAGGCATCGGGCTGATCACCCATCCTGGATGTTCTGTCTGATCCATGAGTGTCTGCTCCTCGACGGGCCTCTGACCCCAGGCACCCGCCTGTAAGTCCTGGGGGGTGTAAGTCCTACATAAGAGGAGGGTAAACAGATAATGAATGAATAATATCAAGCAACTTTAATAAAAGACATTTCTTTCTCCAACGCTTAGTTTTGGAAATATTGTACTGTATCAACTTAAGTGGTTCACCCTGTATGTATGTAATGTATGTTATGTGCGTGTGCGTGCGTGTGCGTGTGCGTGTGCGTGTGTGCGTGTGTGTAAAACAATGGCTGGTTAATAATTTCTTTACAATATAAAGAAAACTGTATAATAAGTAGCCTTTCAACAAAATTACCTAAAGTTTTGGATTAATTTTGACATATAATTCGATCTGGGTGGCTCAGTTGGTTAGGCGCTGACCTTCTGGTCCCATGGTAGCGGTTCAAACCCGGCCAAGACCGATGGTTTTTAAGTGTGCTTAAAAGTGACAGCCCTATGTCAGTAGATTTACTAACATGTAAAAGAACTCCTGCAGGACGAAATTCCGGCACACCGGCGGCACCGATATGATCCTGGCAATTGACAGCGTCGTTAACAAACAAAATATTTTAAAATGTTTTTAGTAGTATATGGTAGTAAATAGGCCTAGTCAAGATATCTAGGAATAACTTGAAAATCATGCAATTTGGCCTTAGTAATTTTTAAATGAATTACAAATGTACCAATTAATAAATTTAAGAATAAGTTACGAAAGAGGAGGCAATGAGCGTCATGAAGAACTTTAATGAGTCTAATGGTGTTTTTCCGAAGAATGAGAATATTTTTCAATGTGGGCACTACTGTCCCATATGTATTCTGTATGTCATTTTACTATGAAAAAATACTAGTTGCATTCACATGACTTTCTCTGCTTACCCTTCTACAAAATATACCTACATAAGTTTATCCTTACACCTGCTTTTTTTTAATCGAGATAAACTTTTCTTACATTTTTCATTTTAGGTATAAAAAGATCACAATTGATATTTAAAAAGTGGGATCTCTGTGTGATGGCTTCGGAATTTTGTGTTCCTTGCATGGCCATGAGAAAATACGAATAGCGACTTGTCACTAGAAAATAAGTTTGAAAATTCAAAGCAGTAACAAAGAATATCTCGGAATTGGTTAATGGCAAAATTAACGTTTCTGTGCTTTAAATTTTAATCATTTGAGCAGTTTTTGAGAAAATAAACCAACACTTTTTTCAATGTAAAGTTTGTCTCATTCTTGGAAAACGAACTTGAATAAAAAGTTCGGTATGTAACTGACTTTTTGTTTTTGAGTTACGCTGTTCACACAAACATACACACTGACTGCTTTCTAACAAAACGATCGTTATTTCAGGGGGGTTCAGAACATGTATTACCGGTGAAATCTCGGTTTCGAATTTTAAGGTAGAAAGAAATGTTTTTCCTACCTACTATGCACATGGTGGAGAAAGTAAGAAAGGACCCAAAACAGGTCCTTATGGAACCTCAGCCTTATATCTACTAAGTGTTCAATTTGGGGTGAAATGTCGAGATCGCACCTTTGATTGGGATACAATACTTTCTCTACCATAAGTCAGAGGCAGAGAAATTAACATTTTTCCCATCTACGTTCTAGCAAGAGCAGGGGAGGACATGAGAACATGCAGAAACGTCGCAAAAGTAGCAAGTTCTCTTCCGGAGCATTAAAATCCAAGCTTTCCTTTCCGACGACGTTTCTCCCTCACAGACGTATACTATATACAATATTAATATAGGTCTGCACGCACACACACAAGCACTGCCGATGTTAAAAGGACATTGCATGGCAAGAGTAGCTACAGGAACAGTATCACCACTTAAAACCAGGGGTCATCCAGTAAAACCAACGGGTGAGTGAAATGTAAACCCCCCTCTCTACCCTCCCCCGATGCTCGCTCCCAACCCCTAACTTTCCATTCCCGGGGCTGCTAGCAGAAAACTAATTGGAATAACATTTGGGCGACCCTTGCTGGGAAGCCGGGATAGATGGTTGGGGTCAGAGTCCAGCATAGACCAAACCAGACTACTCACTCATTAATAATACATGCCGATGCCTGCTATTTCATGAATACTGCTAATGTATTGAAAACAAGGTGAAAAACCATGTATATGAGGGAGGAATGACGGTCAACGAGGAGAGGGGGGGCTGGAGTGGTCATCTCGATGCATCACTATCGCCACTACATACTGAGAGAGTTCAATACGGTGCCATTGGCTGGCGTGATGGCAAATAAATGGGAGAAATGAATATTTAAAATGCATGTAAAACGCTGCGGGCTAGATACCAGGGGGAGGGGGGGAGAGGAAGAGAGAGAGAGTGTGTGTGTGTTTGAGAGAGCGAGAGGGATGGAAAAACCAGGGTGGGGACTAAATTATTTCGGCAGCGAACACTGAGTGCGTGTAACCGTGTACGTAGTTTATGTATGCCTAAGAGTGATAGAGGTCACAGGCGAACTTGGTGTCCATAGTAGCCTTAAGCTAGATCCCTTGGGCTAACTTTTGTAATATTACGATTTTAGAAAGAAGGGCATGGAGACTGGCTTTAAAAATGGCTAAAATGATAGAATTATATTAAAATCGCTTTCCATGGGGAATTGGAACGTCAAGAGATACCAGATTACATTTGCTTTGTGTCAGTACGCAATCAATATCTATCCAAATAATTTTAAATACATCAATGATAAATTCAAAATCGATGTAACCTTTTGCAGACCGATTTATTTTCGACTTAAACGGGTTTTAAAACTGGTTTGCATACGAGTGACGGTTCTGCCCTTAGATACTTGGCCTGGCTGACCTCAGGTTCGTAGCCCAGGTGGCCAAAGCCTTCAACATCACTGGCTAGGATTTTAATAACGGAGGTTGCGCACTTTAAATTCCACCGACTTTCTTTAATTTCTTTTTTTTAATGGTGATTAATGCCCGTTCTTACTTCATATAGCACCACAGACGGTGACCTAGTGATAGATAAAATAAAATGATAATTGGGAAAGGAAATTCGATAAGGAAAGGTTCCAGCCCTAAGTTTAGGGTACCTCTCCGGGATTTGGTAGTTACGAGGCAGCTAAAATAACTCCCACGGTCCTGGCGGGATTTGAACCGCAGATCGTTTCACGAGTCCATGCCTTAACGACACCGGCTGCCCTTGAGGTGCTACTAGTCTATGGTAATGAACAGGATAAACTATTATTGGTATGCGTAGGTGTTGAGACTTCTGTGCAAATGTAAGGGAGTAAATGTTAGGAATTTACATTTTTAAAACATTTAATGTGATACATGCACATGGCTTTCTCTATCTTTATTAGTGGGTGTACAAACTATTCTTACTAAAGCTTCTTTTTCTATCAACTTCATATTAATCTAAATAAACCTTTGCAGAAAAAGCTACATTACACATTTCGCTATAGATACAAAGAGAACAGCGATAGTCAAATGTTTAAGAACTGGACGCTACACGCTGGCCTTTAAATTCCATACTGTTTCCATGGAATTGCGAGAAACAATTGAATGTTGACAGGACATTAACAGAATCATCAAATAATGAACAATTCGAACCATTATTAACGGATATTTCACAAATGGCTTATGCCACAAAAAACTTATTTGAAATAAATTGTATGTTTTAAACAAATGTGCTTTGTAGTGTAGTGAGTTTTTATTTATTTATGAACATTACAGGTTTTCCAAATTACAATGTTCACAAAACAAGGTAAGAGTTAAAATAATGTAAATCAAATGACACAAAAAATTAGAAAACAACACAAACAAAAAAATCTGATGTGTTACACTCACATGTCTTTCTCTACTCTTGTACAATCTGTTTTTACATCTATGGTAGCTTTTAAGCGATAGTCAAATATTTTAACGCTGGTTGCTATGTGGCGCATTCCATTCTCTTTGCATGTCCAGGACATAAAAAAATGAATAACGAATTTGAGAAAAAGTATAAGTATTGGAAAATTTAAGGAAATAACAAGCAATATCTCGAAAACGGTTCACTCAACAAAAGAAATGTATATGACATAAGTTGTGTATTTTAACCCGATCTACATTTTTTGTGTAGTAAAATTTTGTCTATCTCTTATGGTTTACCAGTTATGCAAAAGTCGTTCACAATGAAGAATACTTTTGGAGACATTCCCAGAAAATTCGAGATATACATTTCATTTCTCATGACATTATCTTAAACATATGTTATTTTAATCAAAATCGTTAGAGCCATTTTTGAGAAAATTAAAATTTTCGAAAAATGTTCCATGTAAAGGGTAGTTTGGGGTGGGGGGATTTTCTTGAAAACCTTCGTGTCGCATCTCTGGAAGATACTGAACCTAAATACCAAGTTTGGTGTTTATCCGACTGTTCGTTTTTGAGTTATGCTGTTCACAGACACACACACACACACACACACACACACACACACACACACACAGACACACACACAGACACACACACGGACATGTTTCCAAAAATGCTTTTTTTTGGATTCAGGAGGTCTCAAAACATGTATTTCCGGCGAAATCTCGGTATCGAATTTTTGGGTGGAATGCAATACTTCCCCTACTTACTATACGTAGTAGAGAAAGTAAAAATTGGCAATATTGGTACGTGATACTTTGATCAATGTATACTTTCTAATAAATAAAGGATAAAGCAAAGCTATCGAGATTCATATTAATAATAAACAATAGTTAAGTGATGTAATTTATTATATAAAGATTGCATTCTAAGCATAGGAGAATATTTATATGAATCGGTATTACCCTTGGAATCCAGAAAATATTACGAAATCAGTTCTGTGTAATGTTGGGAACATAAAGCATATTGTTTGTATTAGTTTTAAATCATCTACCTTATTATGTAATAATTTATAAAGGAAAATTAATAAATAGCGACTCCTTTTGTATGATAAATATTTGAAGCAACCTATCATAAGAGATTAAGTTAGAATAAAAACGAAAATTAAAAAAAAAAAAAAAAATACGTACCTTAGAAATTTGCGTTGAATTGATTCAATGAGTTTAACATATTTAGCAGCATAAGGACTCCATATAATACATATATATTCAAGTTTAGACCTTACAAATGAATTATATAAAATGAACAAAATTCTTGGATTACTGAAATGAAATGAATTACGAGTAATAAATCCCAGATTCTTATGTGCTGCACTAAAAATATACTCGTAGAATAACTGTTAAATTTAAATGTTAAATGTTTATAATATCACTCCAAGATCATTTTTGTATCAACTGATTATAATTTTATTTCATCCAATGTGTAAACAAAATCAACCTTACTTTTAACTCTGAAAAAATACAGTCTGACATTTCGCCGTATTAAAAGGGAGATGATTCGCTTTACTCCATTTATTTAAAGTATTCGAAACATTTTGAAATTTAACACAATCGGAAAAAGATTTTATAGAGCTAAAGATTTTTAAATCGTCTGCGATAGATTTCGCCTATCGCTTAACGTTTACCATTTACCGGTTATACAAAATTCTTTCCTAATGAGGAGGAGGGTCGTTCTCCGAAGTGTAGTGGTTACCATGCTAGCCTCTAGTTCCCGAGGTCGCGGGTTCAAACCCGGCGGATGGCGATGGATTTTTTCGGGCGTAAAAATCCTTAGCATAGCTTCCTTCGGAAGGGAAGTAAAGCCGGTGGTCCCGTGCCGTAGATTTACGGCACATAAAAGAATCTCGCCTCAGAGCAAAATTCCCGGTCTTTCACGCCCAATATAGAATGGGACGCTAAGGACCACTGAAGTTACAGAGCGTCCATAAATAAATCTCAATTTAATTTAATGAGGAGTTCCCAGGCTATTATCAGAAAATTAAAGACACACCTTATTCGTCATGTATCTTTAATATATGGTATATTAATCAAAATCGTTACATCCATTTTTTAGAAAATCAACATTTTCGAAAAATGTTCCATATAAAGGGTAGTTTGGGGGTATGTGATTTTCTTAAAAGTATTTGTGTTGCATTCTTAGAGCATACTGAACTTAAATACCAAGTTTGGTACTTATCTGACTCTTTGTTTTTGAGTTATGCTGTTCACAGACCACACGCGGACTTTCTCCTAAAAATGCTTTTTCTGGATACAGGGGCCTTAAAACACGTATTTCCGTTGAAATCTCGGTATCGAGTTTTTTGGGGGAATGCAGTATCTTTTCTACCTATATGTACGTGGTAGAGAAAGTATTAATCATTTTGCGTTGCATTCCATGACCTTCTCTACCCACTATCGTTTACTTTTATGTCACTTCTACCAGCTATTCCTACGAAAGCTTGTTGTGTATCTGATGCATTCATTCATACGACTTCATCTACTCACAATCGTTTAATTTTATATCAGTTCTACAGGCTACTCTTACGAATGCTTATTTCTTTATGTAATGCATTAAATTCACACGACATTCTCTAGTCACTACTATTTACTTTGATATAGCTTCTAGAGACTATTCTCAGGAAAGGTTATTTTTCTGTCTATACGTACTTCATGATAATCGAGATAAACATTTGTAGTAGTTTCAATACGCATTTGGTTGTAGGTACAAGGGAGATGCAGGAAACCTAATCGATAGTCAAATGTTTAAAAGCCAGACGCTACAAGCTAGCTTTAAAATTCCTTAGACTTTCTCTGGCATCGCAAAAACAATTGAATAGCACTTTATAAAAATGACTTAAGTATTTAAAAATTTGAGAAAGTTTGTTTTTTACGTTTTTTATAAGCCCCACGCTTTGGGCGCCAATTTGAAGAAGTGTTGTATTGTAGTTCAACTGTTGGGGAGCCAAACACTTGAAGCTGTTGCAACAACACGTATGGTACAAAGTTCCGGTAGTCTTCGCCCCAAGTTTAAAAATATTAACTTTGTAATTTTTACTGCTTCTTTAAATATTATATATTTATGTTTGCCTCGGCTGCTTCAGTATTTATTTTTAGAGACATAAATGTCTTAGCATGGAGCGGTGCGACTGAAGCATGTAGGCTTACACAGATTTTAAGCTTTTCTTCACTCCATTTATTAATGTTTGACACGATTTAAATAATACTTCACTGATACAGAGAGAGTTGTGAGATTTTTTTTATTTAATTACTTGCACTTTTTAACCTGTAAACTATTTTTGTCTCGCACAAAATACATATTAAATTTCTCGAGGACACATTTCGCGTCCAATTATGAACACTGTCTACAAGCAACTGACTTGATGTTCATCCGCCTAAATTTGTAAATTTCTGTATTTCAAGTCTGTGATTGGCTATTACTAATCCAATAGAACACTTTTATTTAACTTAAACTTTTTCTGGTTGTTGATTGGTTATTTTTATAAACTGTCTCAACAATTACATTATTGTTGCTCCAAGAATGACTAGTAGTATTATTAAACTTTCAAATTCATTATTGCCTCAAGGTTACCTCATTGTTAGCAACTTTTAACCTATTATTCTCACAGCCCCTACATTACTAAATTACGTAATACATTCACATAACATTATTACACATGTATCCAATAATATAAACATATACAATGACTGTAATATGCACTTTTTATATCTCGTAACATGCACATATTGCTTTAAGGCGGGCTGTTATTATATTTTATATTACATAATTTGACTGAAATCATTTAAGTGTTAAAAATACTGCCTCAAATTCAAACCAATAATTACAGATATCTCAGAAATGGCTAATGACATCAAAAAGTTATCTGAAGTAAATTCTCTGTTTTAAAGCGCTCTTCATTTTTATGTAGTATGTTTCTGTCTATTTCTAATGGCTTTCCGTTTATACAACATCATTCAAAATTCCTTCCGAATGAAGAGGACTTCACAATACATTCCCAAAAATTCAAGATATACATTTTGTTTCTCGTGCAAATATCATACAGTCTCGGTATTTTAATCAAACTCATTGTTGTCACACCTGATAAAATAAATTGTAAACAAAAGTTTTCCATGTAAAGGGTAGTTTGGGGAGATGGAATTCTTTTTAAAAATCTTCGTGTCTTATCTTTAGAAGATGCTGAACTTAATGACAACATTTCGTTTTGGCGTTATGCCGTTCACACAGACACACACAAACTTACACGGACCTTCTTCTAAAAATGCGTATTTTGGATTCAGTGCGGCTCAAAGCATGAATGTTCGGTGAAATCTCGATATCGAGGTTCTTATAAGTACTATAAGAAATACAGTACTTCCTCTACGTGCCACATACGTATTAGAGAAAGCAAAACGTGTTATTACCGAACGGGATGGCTCAGGCGGTAACGTCTGTGGCCCGCATTAGGTAGGTTCCGGGTTCGACTCTCGGTTACCGCCCACTTTGACCATTGGGTTTTTCGTGGTTTTCATCTGGTCGCAAAGGTGAATGTTATGATGGTGTATTCTACCATAAATTATCCTTCCTCCCCATTTCCTCGCATTTCATATTCAGTTCACGTTCCGGTGCCGGGCAGATGTCGTGGATGCATGCGCGTTGGATATATTTCTCCTCCTGAACGCCAGAGTGAGCTACCGTTAGGGTCGTTGCATCGTCCTCAAGGGGTTCTTCGTCACTTCGTGCGCCGGTGTTCAAACTGGAAATGTTAGGGACCTCTGCGCGTCTCTGTGAACCTGGGACCACCTACAGCTCCTTCGCCTCATCTCTGCCTTCCAGGGGTGTAGTCACTATAGATCAAAATGGTCGTAGTGCGCGAAGTATCCCCTTCCGAAAAACACATCCTACATAGTACTCATGTTATCAGCATACTTTTAAATATATTCATATTTAAAGAAAGCACATAAAGATATAGCATGGAAGATAGAGAAGTTAACACCTCCAAGTCTAGATTATATACCCCATTTCTAGCATATATACACGATGAAGCCAAATGGCACCACTGGGCTGAAAAATGTTAATGTCATATACCCTATGGAAGATGTGTAGGATGTGTTCTTACGTAGAGAGAGGAATGGAGCGTTATAATGACTTCAGAACTCTTACAGTATATTTATTTATTTATTTGTGCTAGCAATCCTCCTTAGAATATGGCTATACATCAGCTCAAGCTGTTATCTTGCCATATTCTACCCATATTACATTCTTTGATTATACATAAATATGATGATGATAATAATAATAATAATAATAATAATAATAATAATAATAATAGTAATACCAAAGTAATAATATGATGCTAATATTATAATAACGATAATATAATTAGATAACTTAACATGAAACTAATTCACATCTCTTTTTATTGTCCACAACCATTTCTTTCTTACTTTAGACAGGTACTCTCCTACCTTTTTACTATCCTTGTTAAAAATCTTGCTTAAGGCTACTTTCCGTCCAGTTTTAACCATTTCCCATTAATAGCTTGCATTCTCCAATGCTGTGTACCTTTACAATCAAAAACGATATGTTCTAAATCTTCTCTTTCCCCACATATTGGACACTGGTTCTGTGGGAACCCATTTCTTATTCCTATTAGTCTCCATACACCTGCTCGTACCTAGGCTATACTTTCTCTGTGTTCCTTATTTGAGTTATCCACATACTGTTTTCTAGCCCATACATTTTTTATTAATATATATGATCCCAAGGAACTTTTTTCCCAATGTTACTAAATAAATTTTGTATCTCTATATCTTCAAACCTCCGCCTAGCTTCTTTCCAAAAACCCTTAACATTATTTTCTCTTCTTCTCCAAATTTCTCCCAGACCACTATTTTCCAAATTAATTTGTATACTGTAACTCCACCCATTTTTCTTTAAGCTCCTTTCTTGAAATTCCAAACACAGCCTCAACAAGTTCTTCTCTTCTAAATTTAATAGTCTGTGCCAATATTTAAGAGCTCTCTCCATTATTATCCCTTTTCTCTCCACTCTCTGCATTTCAATTAGGGCAAATTCCTTAACTGTAGCATTTGGCAGGCCTAAAACTTCTCTACAAAACCTCCTATGTACCATATCTATCTCTTCCCAGCCTCGTTCTACTCCCCATATTTCACTTCCATATAGCATTTTTGCTTCAACTACTTTGTTATATATTTTCTCTAGCCATTTAACATTTATATCTAGTATACACCGTTATTTCAAATTTGGAGCTTTTACAAAAAGATCTAATCTTGTTAATTGTGTGTAATTAAATGCTGATTGTGTGTCAGCACTGATGGCAGAATCTTATGCGTATTTACGAGCAGTGCGACATATGGCAGTACTGTTGAGTCCACGCCGTATTTATTTATTGCAGGTAACGTGAAAGCTCAAAGGAAAAGAACTCAGTTTATTAGAATATTAAATTTACTATTAATAGAACTTATTTTATTTTAAATAAACGTATTTCATTGTTTATCCGGGAAATGGGTCCCAATGGACTGCTGCTTTAAAGGTGTTAAACGGTATGGGCGATAGGGGAACTGTGCTCGCCGCCGAGGAACATCATGAGTCGCTGAAGCATAATGCATGCCATAACAGTTCAGTTAATTAGCATATTATATTGTGGTCGGCCAAACACAAGTTTCGCACCGTCCTAGCACTGTACATAACACATGGAATGATTAAAGCCAGTTTTATTAAAGTCCATAATATAACAGTGACTAATTTACATTTTTACTGTCTTCATTTTCTTTCTTCATCGCCTTGTTTCGCCAAAGTCAACATTTTGTTTTGTACAAATTGTAATTTATACTAGAGTTGCGAGGTGGCTACAGCGCGCTGCAGCGGCTGAATAGCTGATCTCACACAATGCTTCACATGCCTATAGTATCTCTCAACTACTTGTCTTTGTACATCCTCTATACAGGCTGGACCATTTAAGTTGAGACTGTACAATATCTCCAAAACTAAGCGTTGTAGAAAGAAATGTCTGATAAAAGTTGCTTGATATATTGGGGGAAAGAAAATAGCATCAATCGTGTTTTATTTGGAGGACGTTGTGATGGCCGTTTTAGGGTCGATTTAAGTTGACCCTAATTGTAGGTTCCCATTTAAAAAAAATTAAATTGACCCTAAAATGACTATTATAACGTCCTCCAAACAAAACGTGACTAATGGCATCTACCTTCCCCTGTTATATTAAAGAACTTTTATTCAAGACATTTCTCTCTACAACGCCTAGTTTTGGAGATATTGTACAGTCTCAACTTAAATTGTCCATCCTGTATAAACATCGCTATGAATATCAACGCACCTTTTATTTCGTTTTATTGAATCTTTGAATATAAATGAGACGGTGTAGTCGTAAGTGTCGTATTAAGAGCTTATATAAAATAATTCGATTCAAACCATAGCGTAATATTATAACACTCCCCGTGAAGTAGGATATATGATCCCGCGGTGGTGAGACAATTTTGAAGCCTTTTACATTACTTGTTTCGTTGTTAAGCTCTCCGATTTCGTCGCCTCGTAGCTCGCGTTGTCTCGTGCTTCACCTGCTCTAGTGGAATGGATATGAGATCTTTCTTTCAGGGTATGCGTGGGCGTATTGTTAAAGGATAACACCAGTTAACGTGACTCAGAAATTTAATGTGATCAAATAATTAAGCTACTTAAGTGAGTTGCCGACCATTTGATAATAAAGAATGAAACTGTGAATCGTAGCACTCGAAACTATAACAGTTGAATGATTATACCTGCTAACTTCTGCAGTATCAATTTTACGGTTTGAAATAGCTATTTCCGCAGTAAACAAACAAAGTCTAATTTGCCGTGAGTCGCTAAAATGCTTACCGGAAAAACCACTCGCGGTTGCCGCTAAATCTTACTCACACAAGCGCGTCACTGAGCGCTTAAAAGAACACACAAGTCGTCACAAGTATCCAGAATGATGAATGTATGCACGAATGTGTGCACGAAAAGAGAGTGCGCGAACGAATGTTGATCAGTACCTCTCTGATTTAGATTGCACGCCTTTATATTAACTCAAGCTCCCCCTACTTTAGAACTACCCCACCAACGTTCCTTCTTTCCCTGGCTAATACTTACAGTCCTATGTGTGCGTCTGTTACCTTGTTACTATGGGTGGCCTCGCTAAACTCTTAGAATTTCATTACCTTTCTCTTTACCAGAATTCTGGACTACGTGACTCAGCAAACGTACTGAGCTTATAACCAACTCAATTCCAAGAATCTTTAAGCTAATGTATCCTATCCTCGGCTATTACTAATGACTTTCGTTAACTTAACCAGCTAATGACCTTTTTCTCTGGACGAATCTTTTTCAACCCAAGTTTATTACATTATACCTTGATTTAATATACGAACATTATTTATTGCAGTTATTTCTCTATCTTACTATTATTCCTTCATTTAATTGTAACATTCGAATGTATCTAAACATAAAAGTGCAGCAAATTAGGCCTATAATTATTTAGAAGCGAGTTCATGTGCAGAGGAATTCACATGCGACTGAATGAAGGGTATTAATTCCAAGCATAGAGCTGTAAATTTTGGCTAGCATGTAGATCTGTAGTTTCGAATTATTATACAAAACAAAATTAATTTTTCAAATGCCATATTTCATCCATTACTCCCTTAATTGCAATTGGAAATGTTAAAAAACTTATTATCACAATAAACTTAATTCTTGTATTAAACTTTTATTAGAGAATGCCGCTTACCTATGGTAAGTAGAAGAAGTATTGTATGTTACACGAAAACTGAACACCGAGATTTGACCAAAGACACTTTTAGGTCCCCCGAACTCCAATTAGGGATTTATAGAATGTTTCTGTGTGCTTGCCTGTGTGTGTGTTTGTGCGTGCGTGAGTGGGAGAGAGAACGTAGCTAAAAAACCAAAATTTTAACAAGCTTTTAACAAGCTTCATATTTAATTTTAGCATTTTTCAGAAAATTAAGGCGATGGTTTTCATGAAATGGCCCCACAGTTCAACCACTGGTTATGAAAATGATTCCATGGTTTATTTATCTTAAAAGTTACTATAATGTGTTTGGTTGAAAAATCATATATAAATACAAACATGAAGAAAGGCATGTTTTATATTGTCTGAAAATGCCATTAGAATGTCTTTATTCTCATTGAATTTTGTATATATGCGAAAATATAAAAAAGAGTCAAAGATGTGTACAATGAAATGAATAGAAGTTTTCAAATATGAAAATTGTTACGAATTTTCCGTAACATTAGCTCTTAAAGGAGGATATGATTAAAAATTCACGTGTCTATTTTATTTAATATTCTATAAGATATTGGGTTATGCATAATAATGTTGAAAACCGGAACAACGTACGACATACCGTTCAGGATGTGCAGGCTCTTTCCACATCGGCAACGCACTCTGGTGACGTCATGGGGATAGCCAGCATTCTTGGGGCAGGTATCTCTTGGCGGAGCAGCTGATCAGTCGTAGCGTTAGTTTTCAGCGGGAATGTGTAGTCATTATAGTGCCTTGAATAAGCGCTTTAGCTGGATGCCATACAGCAAATTGATGGTGTATATGAGGAAGTTTTTTTTTCATCAAAGCTCTAATACGCGGGTTTCTGTCTGTCTAGAAACAATTTTATGGGCAGGTTTTTATTTTTAGAAGTGATACCGTAATTATTTACAGAAAGATATAAATAATTAAATAGTAGTAAGGAGAGAAATAATTGCAATAAATAATTTCCGTATATTAAATCAATGTATAATGTAAAAAGTCTGAGTTAAAAGATTTGCCCAGAGAAAAAGGTCGTTAGCGAATTATGTTAAAGTCATTAGTAACAGCCGGGTAGTAAGCGCGTTAGCTAAAGGTTCCTGAAATGCAGTTAGAATTGAGTTGTATACGTTTGAAAAGCCTTGTAAACAGAAATTTTGTAAATTAGAAAGGGGGTGGATTTCTTAGATTCGAGCAAGGCACCCCATAAAAACAGTGTCAGATACGTGTATGTAGGATTTTAGGACTGGTTCTCGTAAGTAGGAACGTTGGTGTGGTTACTGGTATGTAGGTGGAGCTTAAGTTAAGAAAAGCGCGTCCATTCTAAATCAGACTTACTTTTTTACTAAATCATGTGACGTACTCGTGTGACCATGCATGTGATTACTCGTGATATTTAGTTTTATTTTAAGCTGTGTATCGCCCATTGACGCGCTTGAGTGAGGAAGATTTAGCGACTATTGCGAGGGTTCTTTCAGAGCAACGTTCCTGCGACTTACGGCACTGACGCTTCGCAGAATTACTATTCTAGAAATAATTTAATTATTTAATTGAAAAGTCGGCGGCTTTCTTAAAACAAAATATTTGAGTCAAAATTAAAATTTATCTGCTAACTAAACTGCTGTTATCCTTTCACACTACACTCACGCATACCCTGAGACAAACAAAAACTCTTAGCTATACCACTGAAGCGAACCAGACAACGCAGAAGAAGCTAGGTGATGACATTGTAGAACTCGGCACAAAGCAGGTGACATTAAACGTTATATAAATTTATGCAACTTCGAGATAGCAGCAATCAAATTTGAAGCCAAGGGTACCGCTTCAAAACTGTCGCAGCACGAACGGCTTCAGAACTAATATTTTCGCAAGCAGGCTTCTCAATATTAACACTCACAGTTCTTCTCTATACAGTTATAAAGTGTATTTTATTTATTGCCAAATCCATTATAGAATATGTCACATATTTAGCAGAAAATTCTGGGAAGCCGTACTGTCTATCCCTACATAAACATAAATTTGAATCATTCATGGCAATTGCAAAATTACTTTTGGTTTCTTTTAACCAGCTTTTGTCTACAGAAACGAAAACAAATTTTTAATGAGTCTAAAAATATGACTCAGAAAAAAAGTTTTATTCCTTTTGAGAATGCCAAGAAACAGTTCAATGTAATTCCGGAAAGATACATGCCTGAAGCCATTCACTTACACATTACTTTTCACACTTCCACTTTCAACTCCAGAGCACCACTTATAACTGCGCCCGTTCACACAATGAGTTATAATTCGCATTAATGCCCCTCGTGTGTTAGATTTCCTTATAGTGAAGGCGCACCTTATGTGTGGCAAATACTGAATATCGCAAAGAGAGCATCTACAGATACAAACTCAAAAGAATATTTTCTGGACATACCCACATCTTCTCAATATTCATTGAATATCCCAAATATTCATTCAGTTACAATCTTCAACATATATTTCTGAAGATTCACCTTCCTCATTAGTCAAACTTTAGTTCAAATTAGCGCCGTTTATAGCACTAAACGTTTCAGTTCCCACTCGCACTGTATTTCAACATCAATCTTCAACTCAACGTGTAAAGACTTAGAAATTAGTGTAGCTTCACTTTCTTGCTGAGAATTGCTTACTGAAATATCGCCTAGCTGCTGTACATGCTTTCTCTTAAGATTTGAGTTTCTTTTTCTGGGAGGTTTTTCTTCTAGTACTGCTAAAAATTTCGAAGGGCCACATTATCTTTCAGTCTAGGGTATCCGACTCATTAAAATCACTCTCTTTGATATCAATTGCACATACTCTAGCGTTTTTGGTTAGCATAAAGCTTTGCGTTTCAGAGCGGCAAACCATTTGTTGTACGCATGTCGATTCTTATTTCTATCTAGGAATGACTAATAACCAACATCTCTGCTTACATCAGAGTTATTTCCACAACTAAACTGCATTCATTCTTAGATTGATCCGCGGCAAAACAAACCCACGTGGTCAGTGCGCCGTGTTGCAACACGGTAGCAATGCGCCCAGGAAAGTAGTCCTATGCTTATCTCTGAATTTTAGAATGAATTTATCCTTAAATGGCATAATATTCTACACAAATACCTAACGTTTTATTTAACGCTGATTTATACCGTAAAACAGAGCTACAAGTCCCATTATGCAATTCGTATGAGTCACCTGACATCCGGGTAGCGCAGAATATTGTTTACAGCCAGAAACCAGCAGTTGTGTTTAGTATCATGGAGGATGGTGAATTTGCTCTTGTGCTTTCGTCGAATTACGTAAAGTATTAGCCCCGCAAACCATTGACTAGTAGTGAAAAAACAATAGTGTTGAACCTATATTATAAGTTACGTGAGAAATATCCAACACTTTTCGCGAAAGAAATGGTGAAATTAACTTCTGAGTTCACCGCTGTTTCGAGTACAAACAGTGCTTGTTCAGAAGAATCTGAAAAAAGAAAAGTAGTTACACCCGGAAAAAAAAGAAATCATATGAAATACGCGATGCAAGAATGTAGTGATCTTGGGAAGAATGCAATTCGCGTAACAGTGCACAATTTGTTTTTTAAAATGAACCGCCAACAGTTAATAAAGTGCCACTTCCAGAGAGCGAATAAATTAGGTTATCGCATACCTGTTACTTTATTTTTCGCTCATTTATTTTAGAATTAACTATTATTATATGTGGAAACGTTTATTTTGTTGCAACTATCAATCTTATCACCTTTAATCCTTAACAGAATATGATATTCACCGTTTCAGTTGTCGAAATAAGAACTCTGTTCCTTTCTGCACTACGTGCCGCTTGTACACGCCACATGGTCTGAAAGTGTGACAGTATTTCTAGCGCGAATGGCGGAAGGATACAGTATAGCGGTGCACTGGTCACCTGGGGTTTGTTTTGACGCGGATCAACCTAAGAGTGAATACAGAGTAGTACTGTACGGGGCATATTTGACTAACAGGACCTAAATGCAACGCAAGGCTAACTAATGCAAGAACATTCAGTAGTGTGGCGCGATCCTAGCCTCATGACGTCACCGTGAGGTGAGCATTAAACATAAAGTCCTTCCAGAATGAAAACGAGAGGTCGTAGAACGTCGCGGGTTTCAGCAACGTGCTCAGAATTGTTTACAGTTTATTGTTAAATGTGTTTATAAATTTAGTTCAGTCCAGCTTTAAGGCTACTCCGGTTAGGATTTATTACTTTTTTCCCTTCCATAAGTTCAATACTAATAAAAGCGGTCGTGGTAAATATTGTTTCTGTATACTGCAGTAACTATGTGCAAGCACCTCCTCAAAGGGTTTGGACATAGAGCCTCTACCTCGCCGGGCGTCGTAGGCACCTAAAACCTCCTTGTGGTGTCCACAATGTACACCGACACCAGACGTCTTGTAAGAACCGGGAGGGAAACTATGTCGGTGTTAAAGGTGTTGTAGAGAACAATGTTCTGTGCTGTTTTCTTTGGAAGGTTTATGGATGGAGCAGTGGATACCTAAAACTCTTAGGCATTACATTATTTTCGGGACAATGACTATAAATAAGCATTTTAATGCCCATTGAAACGTGGTTGTCTCTTAGTATGGGCTCCAGATTGGTGATTGCTATTCGTCTTTTGTTCCGTAGACAAGCAAGTACTGACAAAATGGCAGTGGTTGATCTATCGTTACCCTAAGGCAGAGGTGGCGAAAACGTGACTCGCGAGTCATTTTGACTCACAGGCGCCCTTCCCTCTCTGCAACCGTAAGTTTGATTTTCACATGCTGCTGAGTGATGCAGTGCGTGTTGCATATTTGGTGACTCGCGGAAGGAAGTCATTTTTGCCACCCTTGCCCTAAGGTATTTAACTTTTCAATTCCAAGCTGTATCTGGCCTTGTAGATTAAGTGCGCCAGAGTTTGCAAATATGCGGTGCTTGGTAATTAGAACTAGGCATCTCTTTAGCGCAAGTATTTACTCCATTATTCCACCTGCGTTAGATGCACGCGAAACTGATCCATCGTGCAGTCCAGAATCTTACTTTCCCCAATATTAAAATATCGTCTGTGTACAGATAGATCTCGTTTCGAACGCTTGCGAAAATATCCCAAATGTACACCGAAAGAATGGTCGGAGAGAGTACGCTGTCTTAGCTTTTTTTCACTTTTTATCATCGGAGGGGAATCGGCACTATTCCAGTGAGGATATTGTAACTATGCCCCACAAGGGGACGACCCCGAGAGAGAGGAGAAGATGAGAGGACACTGGGCGGCCGGAACTAGGAGTGACGGCACAAGCATGACAGGTTCCCACAGTTTTTAGATTAAGACGCCCCCACAGTCGGATAGTCAGAATGGGGACCCCCGCCCCATATAGAGGGTCCAACACCCCGCTCCGAAGGGGCGCTCCGTTTACCCTAGGCAACCAGCCCAAAGCCGATGGACAAATTTCATAGAGGGCATCCTTTATCCCTGCCACGCCGCACCGAGGCACCATCGCTCACACTTTCAACCATGAAATTGATCTAACAGGGTGAAGGATAAATAAAATTATGAACTGAACGAAATGAAGGACAGGAAATTCGGGAGCTGAAGCAAACCATTCCGGCATTCGCCTGACGACTCGGGAAACTCCCGAAGTGGGCGGTCGCCGGAATCGAACCCGGGACCTCCCGAATGTGAGTCGCACGCGTTACAACAAAGCCACCATGCTTGGTCTACCTTCCTTTAATCCAATTTCCATTTTTCGGCTATCGAAAGCTTCCGCTTCTATTTTGACTTGGCAGGCCTTCTACAATTAACTTGTGGGTGTAGTAGTCCAGAATGCCTGAAGCTAGGATAATGCCTTCTTTACGTATTCTTAAACAGGCGTTTATTGAATTCTAGGGCAGCTACCTCAACCATGCAAAGAATCTGTTGGCTTCTCGAGGGAATGGGTTTAAAGCTAACTTGTCCTTTCGGGAATACTATTAATAAGGGATCAAGACAAAGTCAGCATTGACACTGGAAGTTTTCGTACCGAAGACATGAGAAGGAAATCCAGAACATTAAGTACAGAACTCGTTACAACAATGAACTATACAAACTCTATAAGGAGTATGAGGCAGTGTTTTTAACAGTTAAATAAATTCAGTCTAATTATATAATATGTAAATTCAATAACAGCCCGCCTTGAAGCAATATGTGTGCGTAATAATTTGTAAAATGTATGTGAGAGTCATTGCATATGCTTATATTATTGTATCTATGTGTAATAATGTTAATTATTATGTTAATGTGAATATATTACGTAATTTAATAATGTAGGAGCTGTGAGATTAATAAGCTAAACGTTGCTAACAATGAGGTAGCCTTGGGGCAATAATGAGTTTGAGAGTTTAAATGTTACTTTTAATTCTTGGAAGCATTAATGTAATTTTAGTGACAGTTTATAAAATAGCCAATCAACAACCGGAGACTTGAAATACAGAAATTTACAAGTTTAGACTGTTGAAATCTAGTAGGTTGCCTGCAGAGTGTGCTCATAACTGGATGCGTTGCTTGTGCGTCCTTGAGATATTTAATACGTATTCGTGTGAGACGAAAATCGTATACGTGTTAAAAAAATGCAAGTATGAAATAAAAGAATCTCACAGCTCTCGATATCAGTGAAGTGCTATTTAATTTGTGTAAAGGATTAATAAAAAGAAGTGAATTAAAACTTAAAATCTGTGTAAGCCTACATTCTTGTCGCATCACGCCCTGCCAAGACTTCCATGTCTCTAACAATAATACTGACGCAGCCGAGGCAAACATAAATATTTAATACTTAAAGAAACAGTCAAATTACAAAGCTATTATTTTTAAATTTGGGGCAAAGGCCACCTAAAAATACATTTGGGGCGAAGGCTACCGGAAACTGTTTACTATAGGTGCTGTTGCAACTACTACAAGTTCGGCTCCCCAACAGTTGAAATACGATACAACTCCTTCATTACAAACTATTTCAAATCTGCTTTTCATACGTAGCAGCCAACAACGTAAACAACAAATTTGAGGCAGTATTTTTAACACTTGAATGATTTCAATTAAATTATATAATATGTAATTTCAACAACAGCCCGCCTTGTAGCAATATGTATGTAATAATTTGTAAAAATGTATGTAACAATCATTGCATATGCTTATATTATTGTAAACATGTTTAGTAACGTTATGTGAATGCATTACGTAATTTAATAATGTAAGATCTGTGAGAAAAATAAGTTTAAAGTTGCTAACAATGAGGTAACCTTGAGGCAATGATGAGTTTGAGAGTTTAAATGTTACTAGTCATGATTAGAGCAACGATAATGTAAATTTTGTGACAGTTTAAAAATAGCCAATCAACAGCCAGAAAAAGCTTTAGTAAAATGTAGGTATTCTATTGGACTAGGTTTAGCCTATCAAGAGATTTGAAATACAGAGGTTTACGGGTTTGGACGGTTGAAATATGTTCAGTTGCCTGCAGACCTTGGTAGTAACCGGATGGAAGATGTGTTCTCTAAGGAAATATTACGTATACGTGTGAAACGAAAATTAAGTATACGCGTTAACAAAGTGCAAGTATTAAATAAAAGAATCTCACAGATCTTGATATTAGTGTAGTGCTATTTAATTTGTGCCAAGGATTAATAAAAAGAAGTGAATTTAAACTTAAAATCTGTGTAGGACTACGTTCTTGTCGCACCACACCTTGTCTAAGAGAAACGTGTCTCTAAAACAATACCGACGCAGCCGAGGCAAACATAAACATAAATACTATCTATAGAAGCAATTTAATAACAAAGTTAATATTTTTTTAAACTTGGAGCGTAACAACAAAAATACGTCTTCAAAAATCGCCTTCTCATACGTAGCAGCATATTACGTAACAAATAATCTTCTTCAAAATTGACGTCCATACGTGGAGCTAAATAACAGCTCCAACGTGAAGAAAATATTCTCTTCAAATTGAAGCCCAAAGCGTGGTGCAAACTCCAACAACAGTAACTCCTACGTAAACAGTTAAACTAAAGCAACCGCTATCTCAAAATACCTACTTCAAATTGGTGACCATATGTGGAGCTAAATAAATAAACAACTCCATCAAAACAACTTCTTAAAATTGACGCCCAAAGCGTGGTGCAAATAACGTAACAAACCACCTGCTTCAAGTTGGATCCCATGCGTAGGTAAGAAACTGAAACAAGTTAAAACAAACCACCTTCTCCAAGTGTGATGTTTTCACCTACATAAAATTATGACTCAGATGAATAGTCATGTAGAACGGATGGAAAAATCGTAGAACCCCTAAAACAATTAAAATATAAATATATGGAAAACGACAAAAAGGAAGACCTAGAACAGTAGGGATATATTTGGTTACAGCAGATACTAAGGATTATTGGCAATTATAGCTTGGAGGAGTTGAGCTATGAACAGAATAGAGTGGAGATGGGAACTAGGGAGGCCAAGGCTCGAAAATGGGCTGTCGTACCATAGTAGTAGTAAAATAGCTCAAATTGGGTGTAAAGTATTCTTTTAAATTCCTGTGAAACTGCTAGTTTCAGGCTGATCGGAGATATCTTGAAAGAAGAACAGGGTTTCACGACTCGTATCATCCACTCCTTCTCTATTACTGTAATATAGTTTTTCTTTGCTTTTGTTATGTTCCATTTGAGCTTGTTATAAGCAGTCGAGTATTTTGTAATTAGGTCAACGTAGCTCAATTTGACACCATTTTTAATAAAATATAAATGAAATAAATGTGTATGAGTAGAAAATAACTTTAAGGGCCGGTTTCACCAACCGATGTTAAAAATACTCTAACCTCTTGTTTGTTAAATAGTTGTTCAAAGTTTAACATAAGGTTAAAACTTTTGCGCTTCATGAAGCTTTTTACACAAAATTGTTAGCTAACATGTTTTTAACGTCAAAGACAACTGCGAACGCCTGCTTTCGAGAAGTCGGTGGCCGAACTACACTGCTTCTGAGCGTACTCCGATGCACTTTTGTCTACGTATTGCCGCGCTCTCTGTGTAAGTAGCCCACTATTTACATTCATGGCAATGGCCATGTGATGTTCCCGGTTGTTTGAGGTTAAGACTCATGATGTCAACTGAAATAAATGTTTCACCGTTTGAAACGCGTTAATTAACATCTGGTTAATAAGTACAGACGTATTGTCAAGTGCGAAAAAGCTGACGTTCTTACATTAAAGGATAAGATTGCAGCCTAGAACAAAATCCACACGTAATTTAATTGGAATGAACGCGTTTCTCTTAAGTCCAGTAAGCAACTACAGCAATTTTATGCTAACATAAAGTGCAGCACCAGAAACGTTAGGTGCGAAGAGCGTTTAAGACGTTTAAAACTCGTGGTGGACACTGCATTGAAACTAAAGTGGACGAAAGTGTGTTATCGCTGATTAATCAAGCAGATCCGAAAAATACTGTTTGCTTCTTGAATCAATTGCTTTGGAAACCTTCCGGATAAACCCACAAACGGTAGCTTTGGAAATTCCAACATTATCACAAGTAAATGAAACATGTTAGTAGCATAAAATCTAAATACCTAATTAACACTTAGCATAGGAGAAAGAGGCATGCTTCTGTTGGTAGTATTCTAACCTCTCGTATTTCCCATAAAACCATGTTTACGACCCCTTGGACAGTCTATATTACTTTAAAAATTCCTCTTTTTTAAGGGTTTCAGATTTATTATGACGTACAAATACTCTTCTGTTAGGAATGACATTAAAAATGCCAATTGTAGCAAACTGGCAACAACAACTTGGTTTGAGACAGCCATTTTCCAATTTATAACATTTGTTAAACGCCTTAACACAGGGGTATGGGGATGTTAACTTAACACCGACTTTAACAGATTGTTAAAGTTGACATTGTTTGATGAAACAGAATTTGTGTTAACTTCAGTGTTAAATCAGTTTAACAATCTGTTAACATTTAGCATCTGTTGGTGAAACCGGCCCTAAGTCTAGTATACAAACGATATATATGAATTTGTGACAGGTAGGGGAAGTCATGTGGGTGTTACATAACGAACACAAGGCAACTACTTCAGAGCGGTATGTGGTATAGTGAATGAAGTACAGTGCTCGCGTTCTCTGCCATGGAACATTCAGGTTGTCGAGCTCACACATAGGCGTGTAGACTCATGTATAGGACCATTGCCCCACTCTGCATCATGAACTTGAAGTTGCAGTAAATATGGATCTATGGGTCTAGTAAGCTAACATTCCGGCTACAGGAAGCATGATGATGCCTACATCATCTCTACATGTGGGTTGGATATTCGCCCACCTCTACCTTATGCATATGGGTTTGAGGTTGGCAGTAGGGTTGATCGGTTTTGGTTTAACAAGGGCTATCACGCCTCTGTTTTCCTTTAGAAATGAAAAAAAAACAATTTCTTTAGCACCATAACAACGTTGTCCGCTCGGATGCTGCTTTTTAATAGTGTTTAACGCCCGCTTTTACCGAGTGGGATGGCGCAGGCGGTTTCACTGTGAGCACGTTCGGGAGGTCCCGGATCGATACCCGGCGACAGCCCACTCTGGCTTATGGGTATTCCGAGGTTTCCCCGTGTTGCCAGGCGAATGCTGGAGTGGTTCATCTTCTATCACGACTCTCATTTTTCTCATTCCCTGTACCCATCACCTTCCTTGTCATCTGTTTCACGGCTGTAGGGCCAACTTTCGCTCTGTAAAGGTTTCTTCTCTGGTGTCGCCGCGTTACTGCTCAGTTAGGCCTCTCCTCAGTATAGGGCTCGACCCCGGGGGACCTTGAAGGTTGGTGGTTTGTGGGCAGGGGCTGCGCGGCGGCGGATGCGTTCTATCTGGAAACGTTAGAGACCCCGTCTATGCTTGCGCCCATCGGCATCCGTATCTGATTGCCTTTCGGTCTCTTCCCTCATCCTCTGCCCCAGGGGTCACATTGAAAGCATGAACGCCCCACTGGCCTGCGTGCAATGCTTTGCCCCGATTCCGGGGCCTCTCCGAGATACCTACCTTTATCTTTACCTTTAACGCCCGCTTTTATTTCATAAGGCGCCATAGGTAGGTGGTAATACTGGTGATACATGAAATGAAAATTGGGAAAGGAGCTTTGGGAAGGAAACGTTGCAAGCCTAATTTCAGGGTGCCTCCCCGGCATTTGCCAGTTGCTCAGATGCTATTGTGTAAAAAGGTTATTATTTTCATTTACGTATTTTTTACTCATTTATTTTTTATAAACTGTATTCTTTTATTGATGATTCTATCATTTATTTTTAATACTTCCACGTAACTATAACAGTTTAAAATTCTTATCTCATTTGTAAGGATGAATATTCAAGTGGAGTCCTATATTTCATCCTCATTGGGGATGTAGATCTGGAGATAGTGATTGGAAGAGAGGGGAAAGCATATTTTGGCGGCTATGGCCCAAAGTTATCGGGAGTTCGGCTCCATGTAGTCGGATATAAACAAAGATAAGTCGCGCGCCCTCCCTGCGTAAATTTCGGAAGAGCTATCGCCAGATAGCCAGAATCTTGAAGTTTCTTCTCCCCCCCCGTGTCGGATAGTTCTGGAATGTTCTGTGGAAGATTACATTGGCTATATAAGCGAGCGTTCTCGCGAAAAGTCAATTGGGTTAGTTAGCGAGTGTGATTCTGGTGCGACGAAAGTGCTGTTCTCTGAGCGAGTTTGTACTGCTACTGCAGGAGAGATTGGAGACGTCTTGTGTTCGACTCCCCACGAGTGAAGTGAACCATCCAGAGAAAGGGCAGCGTCGTGCGTATTTCATTACGCCACTACGTCACGAGGAAAGTGAAGTGACGGGAAATTTGAACTAGTTCACATTAGTGAAGTGACAGTGTGAACTAAGTGAAGTCCCAGTGAAGTTGAACTAGATAAAAACAGAGAAGTGACAGGACAAAGTCAGAACATGTTCTCCTTGCACAGACTGTATTCATACTGTGATGGCTTTATCATCCGAAAACGAGCGAGTGCCGAATTACAAACTTTATAATTAAATCTTTCTCAAGGAGCCGTTAGGAAAGGATAAAGTAACCTAGCTTCTGATTAAGGACAGAGTTTTTATGCTTGCTTAGCATTCTCGTCGGATTAATAATTAGCTCCCTCGACCTGCACTCGCTCAGTATAAGAAAGCCAAAGACAACCAGTAGTAGGCTCTAGTAATGAGAAGGGTGCTCTTATGTAGACTCCAGTTTCTGGCGAAGCAACAACAGTGATGATAAATACAGGGTTATTCAAAAAGAAGGAACGGACTTTAAATATTTATTTCTAATGAACGACAATAGATAGCAACACATACCACACATCATTGAATACATGAAAGTTCAAAGTTTAAAGCCCCACTTATTAGTTCCATTGAGTGCCTACAGTGGCGCTGTGTTTCTTCACGAGAAAATGGCGAGGCCACAGAAAAAGTCGTTTTGTGTGCTGCATTATGGAAAGAATGAATCATTGTTTCATTGCAGCGTGCATTTCGTTGTAAGCTCAACAACGAACCACCTCGTCGTAAAAAAAATGTACAATTGATACAATGAATTCGTAGAAGATGGTTGCGTATGCCAACGAAAAAGCACTGGTCTCGCATAACAAATGGTGCTCACTTTGAACACACAAAATAAGATTTTGATCTTTTCGCTATTCAGTGACGTATTGCATGTGTCGCCATCTATTGTCGTTCATTAGAAATAAATATTTAAAATCTGTTCCTTCTTTTTGAATAACTCTGTATAAAATAACACTGAAAGGTGTTCACATGGTACCAAATGATGAGAAAGTTGACTTACGTTTTGATTTAACAGAGTTGAAATAGGACAATTGCGGCGGTGCCGTGGCCGAGGCGGCCCGGGTTCAATCCCAGGGACCCGCATGTGGGATTTGTGGTGGACAAAGCGGCGTCTGGGCGGATTTTCTCCGGGTTCTCCGGTTTCCCCCGCCATTCACTCCACCAACTGCTCCATCATCACCTTTCCTTTCATCCATTTCGCCGTCATTTCGTTTCATCTCCTTCCTTCATACCAGGCATCGGGCTGATCACACATCCTGGACATTCTGTCTGCTCCATGAGAGTGTCTGCTCCTCGACGGGCCTCTGACCCCAGGCACCCGCTTGTAAGTCCTGGGGGTGTAAGTCCTACATAAGATGAGATTAAACAATGAATGAATGAAATAGGACAATCTTAACAGTGAAGAAGTCAATTGATAAAATAAATGAGTCGAATGATATTAAGAGCTTTCACTTACATCATGATGATAAAATATGGACGATCGTTTCGAGGCTTCAAGGTCTCATCTTCTGCAGGAATTTGGAGACGGTGCTATACCGGCATCTCTTGTAGTATAGTGGAACTAGAAGTAGGATGAGCTCCATCTTGATCTGTTTTCTTCTGAAGGTGAACCAGAAGGCGGGTGACGTCATCCAACGGCGGAATTTCAAAATTTATAACATATAAATTGTTTTTAATGATAAATATTTTTTCCCAAGCATCCAACATAGATGCATTATATATGTGTTTTAATAGTTCAATTTGGTCAAGATATAGCAACCATCTGGTTCACCTTCAGCGGTTATAAAAACTACCACCTGAGGTCCTTCCAATCGTCCACATGGGTTAGATACATTTTGTGTTGTGGAGCGAGATTCAGTCGTCTCCAAACCTGCAGAAGATGAGACCTTGAAGTCTCGAAACGATCGTCCATATTTTACCATCATGATGTAAGTGAAAGCCTTTAATATCATTCGACTCATTTATTTTATCAATTGCCTTTTGATTTTTAAGACTTTCCTCCTTCAGTTATTGCCTTGGAGTTTCAATCCGTAACTGTAACGGTCCTCCAAGTAATTCTCTTGTAGACGTGAACTCGAGTGCTGCCACCTATTATGCTGCCGCTGTATCTCCGGCATTGACGTTTCTGAGAAGAAACAAAGAGATAGGTAGTACTTACCATTATGGCCAATTTTGACAAGAATAGCGTTTTAATTTCCACAGTAAACGAAGCTTTTCAACCGATGAATCAACACCACTATTTGCTTTCTTGCAGCGTGTTTAATAAACATATAGTTTACTGCAGAGTTGGCGAAAACGTGACTCGCGAGTCATTTTGACTCGCAGGCACCGTTCCCTCTCTACAACCTTCCCTTTGTTTTTCACATGCTGCTGAGTGATGCAGTCGTGTTGCATATTTTGTGACTCGCGGAAGAAAGTCGTTTTCGCCACCATTGGTTTACTGTTTCTGGTTAGAGTTTTGCTACATGCAAAAAACTACAGAGGACAAAGTCTGAGTCGACCATCTTTCTTTGTTTCTTTTTCTTTCAGATAAAGACTAATCAAAACTTGTTTCGACATATCTTCTGGTTTTTGTCAGTATTAGTAATGCACTAATTTTATGGTTTTAATCGTTCTCTCTTCCTCATTGTCTGCTAGTGTCATTTTTTATCTGTTATACCTCATATGTAGGGCCTGGATTTTTAGGTTTTAACCTACATTTTTCATCGCTATTTAATTAACACATTTCAAGATATATATTCGTTTCACATTTCCTGGAGCAGAATATATGAGTTTCATTACACCTAAGAAAACCTAAATGAGGGGTTGACACCTAAATAACCTTTTTTGAAATGAAGAATGTTATTTTCGGATTGAAACTCATTGTAAAATTATTTCCAGAACTTATAGCCAGTAGCTCAAATTACTACAGTTAACCGCAGCACATGTGACGTGGTGACACCTGGATGCAGCTGATAGAAGGCCAGGAGGAACGTAACCTGTGTAACGAGATCGCCTCCAATCGTTTACTGAGAGTACAACAGACAGAATTGTGGTGATTGATTGTTACAATACTTTTCTAATGTAATTTTTGTATAGTGAAACAATGCCTAAATCACATTTATTGAAAAACTGGATTGCTGCAGATCCACACTTCACTTTTGTTAGTAACAGATAGTGCTGCCTACATGTTGAATGCCGGAGGGGTTCTACAGTCCTTTCACCCGAGCATGCTACATGTTACGTGCTTGGCCCACGGCCTGCACTGCCTTGTGGAAGAGATTAGAAGCCACCTCGATGATGCGAGCAGCCTGATATCTTTGGTCAAGATTTTCTTAAAAGCCCCAACACGTATACAATTATTCAAAGAGAAAGTACTGGCAATCCCTCTTCCACCTGAGCCGATACTTACCCGCTGGGGAACTAGGCTGTCTGCTGCCATTTACTATGCAGAGCACTTAAAAGACGTTAAAAATGTCGTCAATGAATTGGATGATACAGAAGCTTCCTGCATTGCCAAGGCTAAGAAATCACTCGAGTGCCCCACTCTTGCCGCTTCCCTTGCATATATTAGGACACATTTTTGTTATACACCAGAAGCTACTCTCTGGTAGGAAAGTACAACTTTGCCACTGTAAGATGCTCTAGATATCATTGGCAATGCTTTCAGTAAAGAAATACATGGACAGTGGGAGTTGCATGCTCTTCGAAGTTGCACAAGATTCTTCAATGAATAAAGATGTGAAAATCATCAATTCAATAATACAGGGAGAAAAGTATACAGGAAAACTACCCCTAGAATCTGCTGCACTGGCATTTATTTCTACGCTCCAATGTGTCATATTCCATTTAAAGAACCTTTTCTTCATACAAGAATGTGTTACGTGATAATAGGAAATCGTTTACTCCAGAAAATTTGAAAATGTATGCAATTATTTACTACAAGTCAAAAAATAAATCTTAAAAATAAGTACCAAAGAGCAAAATTATTGATACTTTTTTGATTCACAAAGAAAAACATAAGAACAACTTTAAAAAACCGATTTTAAGCATATAAGAAAAGGTGCGAGGTTTATTCCACCTAAAAAACCGGGCCCTACTCATGTGTAGTCTTAAAGAATTACTGGTATTTACACTGCATACATTTATTTTCTCCCGCAGTGCTTAGTTACTCCCGCACCAGTTAAGGACACACAACGCCGTTGGTCTGTTAACAGTTCAGGACAAAACCTAATGCTCTGATCTCATCCCAATGTACGCTGCATCTGCTATTTACAGCAATGAATGACTCTGCTTTCATCTCGGGAAGAAAGGACATTAAGGTTAATCCCGTAGCGTAAGAGCTTTCTGGTGAATCAATTCCGTACAGAGTTGTTTCAATGCGCCGTGTACATGTTGACAATAATTTGTAGCCGTAGTTGAGTCATTGTTTAGGGGTTTAGTTCAGAACAAAGAGTTTACACTTGTAACGTTTTAAAAAGCCAATCATATGTTCATTGTCGGACAATAACATATCCTGTTCTATTTATGAAACAGTTTAAAAGACAGATCTGTATTAAAATTGTTTGTGTTGTACTCACAAGGCTTTCTCTACTCACTCTTTTACAAACTATGCTTAAAGAAGCTTATTCTGCTACTTTTTGCAATGGAGATGAAGTTTTATTTACATTACGTATTCATTGTAAGCATAAGAAGGATACAGTAGGCCAAACAATAGTCGGGTTTTTAAAAATCGGGCCGCTATTTGATGAATTTGAAATGTCATGTTTTTTGCATGATCACGAGAAAAAAATAATAATGACTTACCACTTGAGTATATTATAACTATTTAAAAATTCAAACTAATAACAAATGAACAAGTATGCTATATTTGCGTAATTTATTAGCCTCACACTTGGGAAGCCAACTTGAAGCAGTATTGTTGTTCAACTGTTGTAGTTTATTGTTGTTGGAGTTATTTATTTATTTCCACACTTGGGAAACCAATTTAAGAAAGTGTTTTGTTGTTGAAGTTGGCACCACGCTTTGGTAGGCCAATTTGAAGAAGATTGTTTATTACGTAATATGCTGCTACATATGTAAAGCTGACTTGAAGATGTATTTTTGTTGTTACGCTCCAAGTTTAAAAAATATATTTTAACTTTGTTATTAAACTGGTTCTATAGATATTATTTATGTTTGTTTTTGCCTCGGCTGCTACAGTATTGTTTTAGAGTCGCGTATCTCTTAGACAGGGTGTGGTGCGACAAGAATATAGGCTTGCACAGATTTTAAGTTTAAATTTACTTCTTTTTATATATCCTTGACACAATTAAGTAGCACTACACTGATATTAATAGCTGTGAGATTCTTTAATTTAAAACTTGCACTTTGTTAACGCGTATACATAACATTACGATTCACACGAATACGTAATATTTCTTTAGAGAACAAATGTTCCATCCGGTCACTACCAAGGTCTGCAGGCAACTGAACATATTTCAGCCGTCCAAACCCGTAAACGTTTGTATTTCAAGTCTCTGATTGGCTAATCCTAGTCCAATAGAATACCTGCATTTAATTAAAGCTTTTTCTAGCTATTGATTGGCTATTTTAAAAACTGTCACAAAATTTACATTATTGCTGCCCTAATCATCACTAGTAGTATTCAAACCCTCAAACTCATTATTGCCTCAAGGTTACCTCATTGTTACCTCATTGTTAGCAAATTTAAACTTATTTTTCTCGCAGCTCTTGTATTATTAAATTACCTAATGTATTCACATAACATTATTAAACATGTTTACAATAATATAAGCATATGCACTGACTGTTACATAGATTCTAAAAATTTTATTACATACATATTGCTTCAAGGCGGGCTGTTATTGAAATTACGTATTATATAATTTAATTGAAATTATTCAAGTAAAAAACATACTGCCTCACAAAGAGTACAAATGGCATTATGAATGAAGGACTTCACAAGTTATTTCCAGAAAATTTAAGATAAATATTCTCCCCAGGACTTACAAGCCAACACTTGTGGTCAAATGCCTGTCGGGAAGCTGAGCGTGTATGGATCAGAGAGTGACAACCAGGGTGGGGGATCAGCCCGACGTCCGGGATGATGGCGAAGAAGTTGATGATAGATGAGATGCGAGAGATGAATGACAGAAAAGGTGAAGATGGAGCACCGAATGAACGATGAATGGTGGGGTAAACCAGAGAACCCGGTGAAAAACCCGTCCAGACACCGCTTTGTCCACCACAAATCCCACATGTGATTCCCTGGGATTGAACCCGGGGGGCTTTGGTGAGGCGAGGGGTCTAACCACTTGGCCATAGCGCCGCTTTCATTCGTTTGTAATGCAAATAAATATCTTAAACGCATGGTGTTTTAATAAACAATTGTTAGTCTTTTCTAGACAATAAAAAATGTTCCATGTAAAAGCTAGCTTGGGGTGGGTGGATTTTCATAAAAGTCTTCATATCGCATTCTCAGGAGATGTTGAATTTTTATTTGGACCTTTAAAGGGCTCTTATGGTCCAGAGCTATTATGCTATGTAACATTTTTAAATTAATTGTGGTCGTACATGTTTAGCTGAATTTATAGGTTAAAGATTTTGATCCTAAATTATATGGTTATCACGAAAAAAAGTATAAATAAAAATATTACACCAAAAACTTACTTTCTTATGACTAGTTTTTAAAAATTAAATTAGCCCTCAAATGGACAAATAGTTAACTGGCTATCTTAAGAGACTCGTAACAACCCATAATAATAAAATTGGTGGAACTCTTCAGAGAAATGTGTATCTATAAATAAAGGTACTTTTTTAGAAATTATATTACAATATTTAAATATTTTTATAATTAAAAGTTTAAAGCTAGCTAAAAATCTTTATGCTAGTATACTCAGAAAACCTTCTTTAATAAGCAGTTAAGTTTTTTTGTTCTAATTGTGTAGTTCTGGAGGAAACTGTCTCTTTCAACTGCGAAAAAGTGTACAAATACCCTGTGATTTCTACCAAGTGTCCTTAAGAGGACCTGGGACAGATTTTTTTAGTCAAAATAGCCAAGATTTTCAAGTTTTTGATTTCTGCAAAAATTAACTCTTTATAACATTAGTCAAACATTTAAATGTGTTTTATGGTGATGTAAACTTTTTAAAGGGTTTGGCAGGCATTTTTAAAAACCATGCACGGAAGTTTAAATGCCTGCCACGCCCACTTTTGTTCTCGCTTGCAAAATCATTCAAATTTGCACAAAGTGAAAAAATAATACTAGGATAACTTGTTAGGAGTTCAAATTTAATGTGACAAAGTGGTACTGATGAAAAATAAAATTTGTCCCGCAAGGAGTATTTCATAATTTTCAAATATCGTGATATGAAAAACAGAAAATAACTAATATCTGACAAACTACGTCATTAATTTTAATAAAATTTACACATAATACTATTTAAACGAAGGAAACCAACATACAAAATTTTAAAAATATTGAAAAAAAATTGTAGAAAATCATATAATCTGTCCTAGGTCCCCTTAAGCAACTTTCGTTTTTTTTAGTTATACTGCACACACACACACACACACACACACACACACACACACACACAGGGATGTTTTATTAAACAAAATATTTTATTTTAGTTATTTATTTAAGGATCCTCAAAACATGTATTTCCGATGAAATATCGATTTTTTGGTAGAATACAATACTTCCTCTACTTACAACAGATAAGTGGTACATAAAGTAAAAATCCAGGAATATTCAATGAATCGCAGAACACATAGACAACAAATTACGAGCTTACGTCAAACCTAAGTACGTCTCCTACACTTAAAAGCTCGCACAACATGCCAAATTATGTGTAGTTATACTGACGTTTTGTGCTGCGTCATGGCGCAGTGGGCTAGAGCGTGGTTCTCTGGTTCTCGGCCACGAAATGCGTCCGGGTTCGATCCCACCCATGGCGGTGCGGATTTTAGGTGCCGGGTATAGGACCACTGCCCACTCAGCATCGTGAGGAAAGTGGGGGAGCTACGATAGGCAGCGATTCTGGCCTTGTGAGACAACCTTCCGGTTGTGGGATGCGTGATGCTAGTCACATCAATTCCCCGTATCGGTTGGATAGTCACCCACCTCTGCCGAGCGTAAGAGAGCGTGAGCCTGCCATTTTCTCTGCTGTATACGATGATTTTAGCAATAATTAACTTGTGTCGACAATGTTATTTGCAGTAATATAACCACATCTGCTTAGTTTTTATATAAAGTTTGCTAAATGTCTTACTTAATATAGCACCGATGTAGCATGCCAGTAATGAATTAATGATAATGATGATAATAATAATAATAATAATAATAATAATAATAATAATAATAATATAATAATAATAATAATCCCGTGGTGCCACAGCCCCATGAAGAGCCTTAACCTACCAAACCAAGTGTCGGCCTCACGCCCACGTATGCACGGCATAGGTGGGCGAACATCCAACCGCTACGGGGAGGTGATGTGGCCAGCATCATGCATCCCCCAGCCGAAATGTTGGTTTCCGTGTCCTATTGGCGTTGCCTATTGACGCTTCTCACGATGCTGAGTGGGGACCGGTCCTGACCCCGGGATTTAAAATCCGCTCCCTATGAGGGAGGTCGAACCCGGGCGCATTCCGTGGTTGGGAACCGGAGCACCACGCCCTAGCCCACTGCGCCATGGCGCAGGACGAAAATAAGGACGAGTGGT
This sequence comes from Deroplatys truncata, assembly GCA_030765065.1. Taxonomy (NCBI): domain Eukaryota; kingdom Metazoa; phylum Arthropoda; class Insecta; order Mantodea; family Mantidae; genus Deroplatys; species Deroplatys truncata. The sequence goes on from CM060990.1 coordinate 670,614,359, forward strand.
TTTTGAATGGCCTGAGTAGCTACAATTTTCACTAGTAGGGGAGTTGTGGCCAATTTTGTAGTAAGGATAATTTGGCAGTATTTCACACAAGACTTCTTTCCAACTTTAAGCGTTTTCACTTAGTTTACGTATTTATCACGAGATTTCAGATCTTACCAAATGCCTATGGTTTTCTTCCAGCAGACTGAGCGCTTCCTTATGGACCTTTCATCAATAATTACGAGGTCTGCTAAATTATCTCTACTGCCAAATTAGCCGTTTGTCCCCTACCTAAAGCTAAGGTCCAACACTTTGTTTCTATTGTTCAAATGTTGCAAATTTCTACATTGGGGGTTGACAATAAGAGCATGGATAAATTTTAGAAGTCACAAGGCATCCTATAATTTTTACCAAGTTCTATAGCTCATGTAATCTATGGAATTAATTTTCTTTCACACAAGCCGTGTGTTAGACAGGATTGGAAAGGTAGAATCAGAAGACTGAAAAATTCAATGCCATAGCCGGGATTTGAACCACGGATCTCCCGGTCTCCGTCCGGTTGCTCTAACCACTGAGCTACCATGGCAACATACCGGCACGCCTTGGTTCAAATCCCGGCTATGGCATTGAATTTTTCAGTCATCTGATTCTACCTTTCCAACCCTGTCCAACACACGGCTTTTGTGAAAGAACAATTAATTCCATTAATTGACCTAATAGTGGTTGAAACTAAAAGCACGAGACTTAGGTACTTACAAAGAATGTAAGTCGCCATTGGGGTATGATATCTGAATACAATTTGAGATCTCCTTGCGGTTTACCGGGAAAAATGCGAGTCAGCTGGAAAATTTAATGGCGTGCCGGCATGTTGCCATGGTAGCTCAGTGATTAGAGCAACCGGACGGAGGCCGGGAGATCCGTGGTTCAAATCCCGGCTATGGCATTGTATTTTTTAGTCATCTGATTCTACCTTTCCAATCATGTAATCTAGTTTGTGCCCTAGGTTGACCAAACATTTTTTTTATATAAGGAGTGGAAAAGTAGATTTTAAAACTGTAGTGTCATATATTGCTGAAAATATGAGTTGGTAGTTTTTGGAAATTGTAATAGCTAAATAGTTTTAGGAAATAGTAGTTTTGAAAGAGACACTCAGCACCTTCCCCACCAAAAGTAAAGCCTAACTAGACTACCTGAATGGAGATCTCTAATTTGCGGATCTACTGCAACGGCAGCCAAAACATTAATTTATGCCGCTTCTCCAGTCACTTGCTTGTTTCTGTTACGTTTTCTAGGTGTTACAGTACCACTTTCACGTAATTGGTTGAAGATGTTGATAAATAATTGCCTAGATGGTTGACGCCTATTGGGATACGTTTCCGCATACACCATACAGGTACGAACTGCATTCTTCCTACACTCTCCATACACCATAAGCATGTCGGCTTTATTTGCATTAGTAAACCCCATCTTTCACTCACGACCTACTGCTTGAACCGTCACAAACTAACTGATCAGAAAGTCGCAATGCAATCAATGAACAGAAAACACAATGCAAACAAACATAACAACATCGTACCTAACAACTAAGCAGGTTGAATGGGACAAACAATTGTCGGGGTGGAAGCTTTTCAATATACGATTTCTCGTAAACCACATTCTATTTTACCCTACCTTTTTTCTGTTGATGTAACTAGGCATTGTTCGATTTAAAAAATTATATGTTTGCTCAAAAAATACACTTTCTCTGTATTATTAAAGTATGTTTATAAGCTAAATGTACGAGCCCCTGACTGCCAATCAATGCTGTGAAAACAGCACATCAGTAGCATTTTCCGTTTCGAAATATTTGCGGTGCAAGTTTTAGGTGATTCGCCCTGTATACCGGGTGAGTCTTCTCAACCTGCGGATTGAGAAGTTATGCAGCCCCGGCGTTGTACAGGCTATGCCGTAAACACTGTCCACTGCATCGTGTCGTATCAATTTCGGCCGAAATGACTGCTTTGCACCTCTGCTCATGCAGTGACTTAGTGTTTGCCTTCAGTGGTGAAAGTCCCAGATTCAATTATTGCCACTTGAAGGTACTTTTTATGTTTAGTAAATTTATCGAGAACTGATAGTTTGGCATTTAAGTGTCACTTCACTTAATCAGTTTAATTATGTGAATTTCATTAAAACTCAAATTGTTACTCGTTAGAATAAGCTTTAATGAACATCAAAAATAAATGCAAGAAATGAATAAAAGACTCATTTATTCTAAGGCGTGATTTGAACTTCCGACCTTCATCATGACTTTCTAATGTGTTAAAAGTTGCACTATTAGAGCACGTTAACAATGAGCACCACCGTAGACCTCATCAGCGGACTGGATTGGGGTATCAGTACCTGCTTTTTGCATCGTTCGTAAAACATAGGGTTGCCTAGTTACTAATCCGTAGGATGAGAAGGCTCACGCGGTATATATCATAGATGCCGTATAGCATCCCTCTGTCGGTTAAAATTCTGCAACATCCTATGTGTATCAAATTAAAGAGGAAATTCCAATTTATAACACGCCTGAAAAAATAAAAGAGTGTCACTTTCTGCAATTTCCGCCCTTCCCTTAGTGTACCCTTAAACTTCCGACGAAAAGTCAATAAACAGATCTTCTGAATCAAATTGTATACCCTTTCCTGCCTTATGCATCTGTATATAAGCCTTTGTTGAGGAAAGGAAGTCCATGTAGATATTCACTTCTACCTGCTGCGTTATGTCCGTGTTTTATTTGCTCACGGCTTCCTCTTGTTTCTCCCTTCATACAGACGCACACACACGCGGCCGACGCTATCCTTTGGCTCTAGCCACTTTCACGTTTGCAAGTAATTGTATTTTCCATAAAGCTGTAAGCAAAAGTACCTTCGGTAAAAAGCGCCCGCAGCATGGTAGGGCATCGCATCTATGATTCAAATTAGCACTTGATGCGCCATCCCTTTCCCTTGCCCCACTTATAAAATCACACGCTCCACGTTATTTGTATCGATGGAGCTAATGCGCATTCAGTCAGCGGCTTTGGTATTGCGGTGGCCGTGATTACTATACAGTTCTCTTCAATATCCCTCTTCCCCCTTTACTATATCCTAACAGCTTTCCCTATCGAATTCAGGATGCAAATCACGTCAACACATCGACTGCAAGACCATAATCGAGTTTTAGATTAAAATAAGCTTAAATCGAATGTTTGATGCAGAAGTGATCTTGGATGGTCCACAGAGAGGCCAGTTACGTAGATGAATGCCACTTAAATCAGTGGTGTTGGAAGATAATGTTATATTCGCCTCTCTATAAAGGTCGGTAGAAACGTGTGGTGTTAGCTACATGTAATCAGGAACATGGCTCGGTTTGTCAATGGAACAACGACCTCTAACATATTGCTAAATTTATTAACATGCATTATGTGGTAGTTAATACATATATATATACAACGAAAATAAGAAACACCAACTTTTATTTATAATCGCTAACCGCTGACACGATGTTTCGCATCTCGGTCAACACACGTACCGTTGCCGGCACCATTTACTGAGAATATTCCCTCCACCTAACGGAAGGATACTGCGATTTTGTCCAACTTTTCAGCTGTCACTTCTCTCAGTCTCGCTGTAATTGTTTTGATCTGCTTCACCTATTCCTAGGACCTCACTTAGTTCATACTGTCACTTCACTAATGTGAACTAGTTCAGTTTCACTGTCACTTCACTTTCTTCGTGGTAAAGACTCTTCTTCCGGACGGTTCATTCACGGGGATTCGAACACAAGACTTCTATAAGCTCTCGCTGCACGTGTCGCCACCAACTCGCTCGGAGAACCGCACTTAATGTCGCAGCTCACCAACCCGCTTAGTCATTCACTGACTGGCTCCTCTCGCCAGAACGCTCGCTTGTATAGTTAATGGAATCTTTCACAGAACATTCCAGAACTATTTGGATACGCGTTGTGCAGGCGGGGGCAAAGAAACTTCCAGAAGATTCTGGTTATCAGCCGATACCACTTCTGTGTTTACGCCGGTCCAGAGCGTTGCTTATCTCCATTTACCTCCGACTTGCCGGTGTCGACCACCCGATAACCTTGGGCTGCAGCCGCTGCGTAACAATATACTCGTCCAATAAATTGGTTAGTCTTTGAGCTTTAGTACAATGTTGCTTGGGTGAAAGTCCTTTATAACACATATGAATCATCTTAACGTATGTGTGCGGAATGTATTGAGGTATACTTTTACTTTCTACCACGTACGTGGTAGATAGAGGTTACCAGAGGAGGTATTGCAATTATAAAACGTTAGCACCGTTTGGCAAATTTACTAAATGTAGGGTAGGTTTTGTTTCTTGCAGAAAATGTTGAAACCTGAACCACCCAATCTTAGAAATAAAAGTTTGCCCTCAACTATGCAAACTTTGCTGATGTTAACACACAATTAAGTTGAATCAATTTTGAAATATTCAATATTACGGCCGGGACTCGAACCATGGATCTTCGGCTCTTAGAAGTCTTTACAGAATATGGATGCATGCCACACTGATATACTCTTATCCAGCAATTTTGTTTATTAGGCAAGATAATCGCACTCAGTATGCTATTAGCCAATGACAGGTAGAGTATGCTAGTCAGTTGACCAATCAAAGCCGTACTGCACTGATAGTATTTCATGGTGGTACAATTGTTTTTATTTGCATGAGTGCAGTGAGTAAGGTCACATATGCTGTGACTATACAATAATAGCAACTTAAAATGCTTTGGAAGTCGAAATATTGGTAATTTAAAAGAAGTTGTAGATAATTTAATGCTAGAAAGCACAAAGAAGGACTAAAGTATGGCGTGGAACCAACTTTCAGAATTCTGTACGGAGAGAAATTACAAAATTGACGGCTCAGTTAGCGACAATGAGATTGCTTCCATTCTACAGGACTAACAAACGTGGTTGGGCTTAACTAGTTAAGTTCATAATAAGTTTTTCGTGTGATTATCTAGCCGAGTAGCTCTCGTGCTACTAGTTTTACATGACAATTTAATTTCGGTTTCAAACCTATGAATATTTTCATAAAATAATTACTTCTCTACCTTCGGTCTCGAAGTATCGTGAAAAGAAGCATTCGTTAACCTCAAATTGTCGTAAAACCATCAGCCATAGTGCTACTACTGTGATGGTATATTGTCGTCCTCCGTGGACTAGTGGTACCGTGCTAGCCTCTAGTTCCCAAGGTCGCGGGTTCCAACCCGGCGGAGGGCGATGGATTTTTTCGGGCGTAAAAATCGTTAGCACGGCTTCCTTCGGAAGGGAAGTAAAGCCGGTGGTCCCGTGTCGTAGATTTACGGCACGTAAAAGAACCTCAAGCCTGATAAAGAGGCCTCTGAGCAAAATTACAGGTGTTTCACGCCCAATATAGAATGGGACGCTAAGAACCATAGTAGTTAAAGAGCGTCCATAAATAAAACTCAATTTTTTTTTTTTTTTGTGATGGTATTTTTTTAACTATACCATATTTACTAAAATGTATCAGCAATTAATTTCTGTTTTCTCTACTACGTATAGTAAGTAGGGGAAGTATTGCATTCCACCCAAAAATTCGATACCGAAATTTCACCGGAAATACATGTTTTGAGGCCTTCTGATTCCAAAAACCGTATTTTTGGAAACATATTCGTGTGTGTGTGTCTGTGAACAGCATAACTCAGAAACGAACAGTCGAATAAACACCAAACTTGGTATTTAGGTTTAGTATTTTCCAGAGATGCGACAATAAGGTTTTCAACAAAATCCCCCCACACCAGATTACGCTTTACATGGAACATTTTTCGAAAATTGTAATTTTCTCAAAAATGGCTCTAACGATTTTAATTGAAATATCACATGTTTAAGATACTTTCATGACGAATAAAATGTATATCTTGAATTTTCTGGGAATGTCTCCAAAAGTGTTCTTCATTGTGAACGGCATTTGCATAACTAGTAAACCATAAGAGATAGACAAAATTTTACTGCACAAAAATGTAGATCGCATTAATATCCACAATTTGTCATATACATCTTTTTTGTTGAGTAAACCATTTTCAAGATATTGGTTGTTATTCCCTTAAATTTTCCAATACTTATACTTTTTCTCAAATGGGAATTCGTTATTCATTTTTTTTGTCCTGGATATGCAAAGAGAATGGAATACTCCACATAGCAACCAGCTCTTAATATATTTGACTATCGCTTAAAGCCTACCATTCCCTTGCATCCACAAAAAAAATTAGCAACAAGATTAACATCTCTATATCTCGATTAACATGGAATATATGGAGAATAAGCGTTTGTAAAAATAGTTTGTACAAGAGTAGAGAAAGTCATGTGAGTGTAACACATCAGATTTTTTATTAAATTATCAACCATGTTAACACCAACGTAGATTTACAACAATACTGAAAAGAATGTTTATATCATCCTAAAATTTAACTTATTTATCTTCAATAGTTTCTGAGAAAACGGCATTCACGTAGAAAAACGTCATTCACAGAAAAGGTGTTTAAAGGAAAACTGAATAAAAAAACCGCCCATTTATTTCCAAAGAAAGAAACCACATGGTTTGAGCACACAGAAGCTGCCAAACTTAACAGTAGTGCCAGTTTGTAGAGCAAACGTTCTCCTAAAATATAGGTCAAAGTTTACACACTCTACTCCAAAGTACCTGGGAGTTACGTTTTTTTTTTGTATGAAGTGGTGCAGAATTCACATTACAAGATTGCAGATGCAGTAGCGTTTTTAAAAACGTATTTAGAATATAACTCTTGTGCCTTCAATGATACATATCAAATTAAAGTGTACATTCCGATTAATAAAACGGCTCAAATGACAAACAGTATAATTATTTGGGTAATTTTTTCCATTTAGGCCCCTCTCAATGCCTATATAGTGTGAAAGATAAATGTAGCAGTTATTAACACGATACATGCTTTTAAACTACATTTCTTTCAAACTGTTTTATTGTTATTGTCTTATACATACTATAAATTACTACCGCTTATAATCTCTATCATTACCTGTACATTTCATATCAGGTAACTAACCTTTTAAGAACTTTCCCATACAGCGATGTCATCTATGATGAAGGCCATGATTGTACTTCTTTGGTACCTTCATTAAAGTACTTGTTTCCAGGGAACCTGAAAAAAACAGATTAAAATTGCTGAGTGCCAAATCAGCCTATAAGGTGAATGCTACAGGTGAACACCCAAGCATCCGCCCTTAAGCCCAGACTAGGTACCAAGATCTTCTAAATTTTAGTCTCTCTACCACGTACCTAGTAGGTAGAGAAGGTATTGGATTCCACTCAAAAATTCCATGCAGAGATTTTACCGGAAATGCATGTTTTGAGATCTCTGAATAAAGAAAATGGTTTTTAGAAATACGTCCTGTGGGTGTACGTGTGAACAACATATCTCAAAAACAAAAAGTCGGATAAATACCAAACTTGTTATTTTGATTCAGTACCTTCCACAGATCCGACATGATTTTGAAGAAAATACCTCCACCCCAAAACTACCCTTTACATGGAACATTTTTCGAAATTTTTTATATTCTAAAAAAATCGCTGTAACGATTTTGTTTAAAATACCATATATTAAAGATATTTATATGTTAAATAAAATGAATATTTCAATTTTCTGGGGAATAGTTTGTGAAGTCCCCTTTGATCGGTAGGAATTTTGTATAATCTTCTATAACTGGTAAGTGATAAGCGATAGACGAGAACGCACCACACAAAAAATCTCTTTAAAGCCCACAATTTATTTCAAATGACCTTTTTGTGGCATCACTCATTTCCCAGATATCTGTTATTAATGATTCGATTTTTTTAATACTTGTCATTCTTTTTTAAGTTCCATTAATTTTCAGTTGTTCCTGGCGACTGCATGGAAACAGTATGGAATTTTAAGGGCAGCGTATAGAGTCCAGTTCTTAAACATTTGACTATCACTGTTGTCTTTGTGTCCTAACGAAATGTGTAATGTAGCTATTTCTGCAAAGGTTTATCTATATTAAAATGAAGTAGATAGAAAAATAAACTTTTGTAGATAGATAAGGTATCTTTATTGGTTTCAAATTATTGAAGTTATTACACAAGCACTTGGTGCATGGGTCATTGACCATACATGCATATTTAAGATACAATATGGTGAAAAATTAACAACAGAAAAACAAAACAAAACAAAGAGAACAAGAAAAAGGAAAATAAAGATAAATTACCTTTGTCTAGCTGAACAAATTTGGCCTAGCTTCGCGCACTTTAGCAAAGAAATTGCCCATGTTTTGCCAGTTCCTCTGGTCAGCCAGTAGATCCCAACATGCCAATCTTCCTCTAAAAGTATTTAAGAATTTTTCTTTGAGTTTAATTGTTCGCTGATTCTCCCACTGTGTACATTCCGCCAAAATATGTACCCAGTTCTCATCCAAATCACAGAATGGCAGCTTCTCCTGCCAGAATCATCAGTCATTTTCTGTGCCCTCCAGCCCCTCAGTCTAAACCATGCCATTCCTGATCTTTCCTTTCTTCCTAAATTAAGTATATATGCCTCTTTACCCCAATTCAATTTTATTTCATTTGTTAGACTTAGAGAAGGTTTAATTTTACAATCCGATTCTATTTCCTGTTGGTTGATGTCTCTTAGTCTTCTTTTAACACCTTTGCACATATTTTTTTCATTTTGTTTCAGCTCTTAGCCATACTGACCCCATTCCTACTATCCGCAAACGCCTTTCCATATCAGCTGCCCAAAACTTAAGAGGCAGGTTTTCTCGCTGGTATTTATAACATTTGGATCGTAGTTTGGAGTTACCCCCCATGCATCAGCCTTAGCCAGTACTTCACTACTTTTATTTTTCAGTGTATTGTGTCTTCATAACATCCCACCTCCCTCAATACCCCCGAATTTGATGTGCCTTGTGAAACTCCAAGAACTCTCTTCCAAAATGCTACCTGTGTTTTATTTACATGCTCTGCTCTTTCCCATCCCCAGATTTCACTTCCGTATAACAAAACCGGCCTTATCATAGAGTTATACATCTTTTCTGATGTATCTACAGGTACATCCGGTATCCGCGAGAGGGTACGTAATAATTCATTTAACTGCCTTCGTGCTTTATAGTTAGTTACTGGTAGATGTTTGTTCCATTTTCCTCTCGTATTAAACATTAATCCTAAATAGGAGAAATGTTTAACGTTTTGTAGTTCTAGCCCCATGTAATACCGTTTTTCATCTCTGCCATACACATCGCCATTGTTTTTGTTTTATTAATGTTTACCACCAAACCCCATTGTTTACAGTATTCTTGCAACCTCTTAATACCTTTCTGTAAGCCTTCTATCTCACTTACAAAATTGTCATGTCATCCGCGTAGAAAAGTACAGGAATAATTTGTATACCCACTAATAAACGCTAGAGGGTAGAGAAAGTTATATGTATGTAACATATCGGATTTTTTCTTTATCTGAAAGAAAGGTTTTTTATAAAGGGGATCTTAGTTTCTCAGTAATAGAAGAAACCGCGCACTGTCTGTTCAGCGACGTTTGCTAGGGGATGAGGTTGCCCTTCCAAGCAGGTAGGGGTTAAGCTACTGGAAGAAGGAAGTGTTTACTTGGTCTGAGGCAAGTGAGAGATAAAGTCGCGCGACAGAGGAAAGGCTGTAGGCTGTTTTCTACTGTACGCGTCACGCGCGGCAGGAGTTCAGCGTACTGTGTACCCCTCCCGCCAGTTAAAGCTTTACCTGAGAGATAAGCCACGCCACCCCGGTCGCTGAATAGATAGAGATGTTGGAAAGGTAGAATCAGCCCTAAAGTTCATTGCCGTAGCCGGGATTTGAGCCACGGATCTTCCGGTTTCCATCTGGTCGCTCTAACCAGTTGAGCTACCATGGCAGCATGCCGCCATGACATTTAATTCCCCAACTTACTCGCATTTTTTCCGGTAAACCACAACGAGAACTCAAATTATTTTGAGGTGTTATACCAGAATGGCGCCCTTTTCTGGAATATCGCCGTTACAGTTCTTCTAACCGAACGAGGTGGCGCCGCAGTAACGTGTACGACTCGCATTTGGGAGGTCCCCGGGTTCGATTCTCGGTGACTGTCTACTCTCACCAATGGGTTTTCAATGTTTCCCCGGAGTCAGCAGGTGAATGCTGTGGTAGTTTCTCATCTACCACGATTTCCCTTCCATCATTTCCCTTACATTCTAATTTTTCTAGGTTTCGTGGTGTATGGCGGTGCTGGACAGAATACGCTAGCTTCAGTAGTGGGACGGATCTGTGAGCTTGGAAATATTAGGGACTTCCGCGCGTTTCTGTGGACTGCCTCCCTACGGCCTGTAGTCTCTGGTTCCTTCACCTCATCCCTTCCTCCTGGGGGGTGTTAGCCACAGTAGATCTCTGTAGGTCGCAATGCGCGAAATGTTCCCCTCCGTTGAATAACATATGCTTACACAGTTCTTCTAATGTGCAGGAGTTTACTTTGGTTGGCTTCACATACTTTCTTGCACTTCATCATTTAGAGCGAATAAATCTTAAAGTTCTAAACTTATTAAGAACTTCTCTCACAGAATTTCTATACGTATCAACTACACCTGGAAATTCCATTAAAATTGCCTTCATACTTCTCTGCAAGAGGTTTTCAAATACGGATACGTATATTCCTTTCTCTACTACGTATAGTAAGTAGGGGAAGTATTGTATTCCACCCAAAAATTCGATACCGAGATTTCACCGGAAATACATGTTTTGAGACCCCCTGAATCCAAAAAAGCATCTTTAGAAACATGTCCGTGTGTGTGTCTGTCTGTGTGTCTGTGAACAGCATAACTCAGAAACGAACAGGTCGGATAAACACCAAACATGTTATTTAGCTTCAGTATCTTCCAGAGATGCGACACGAAGGTTTTCAAGAAAATCCCCCCACCCCAGACTACCCTTTACATGGAACATTTTTCGAAAATTTTAATTTTTTCAAAAATGGCTCTTAACGATTTTGATTAAAATATCATATGTTTAAGATATTTTTATGACAAATAAAATGTATATCTCGAATTTTCTGGGAATGTCTCCCAAAGTGTTCTTCATTGTGAACGACTTTTGCATAACTGGTAAACCATAAGAGATAGATAAAATTTTACTACACAAAAAATATAGATCGCGTTAAAATACACAATTTATGTCATATACATTTTTTTTGTTGAGTGAACCATTTTCGAGATATTGCTTGTTATTCCCTTAAATTGTTCAATACTTATTTTCTCAAATGGGAATACGTTATTCATTTATTTGTCTTGGATATGCAAAGAGTATTAATCTGTGGGAAATGGAATGGTGCTGCACCTAGCAATCAGCTATTAAGAGATATGTATGTGCTTAAAGGCTACTGTATATCTATATTGCCCTTGTAAATATATATTTCCTTACATCTATAAGAAAATTAGCAATAAGATAGAGTCTGCAAATGTTTATCTCGATTAACATGAAGTAGATGGAGAATAAGCCTTTGTAAAAATAGTTTGTACAAGAGCAGAGAAAGTCATGTGAGTGTAACACATCAGATTTTTTTTAAGTTAATTTGCATTCACTTATATGCAGAGATGCTATGACAACTAGAAGAGCTTGTGTACGTCTTCAGGCGAACTCAATAAATAATCAGACTGAAATGATGCAAAAACACTGTGGCGCGTACAACGGAATCTACGCTGTCCCTGGCCGAAACACTAACTTTCGTGCAACGGGTGACAAAATCGAAAAATCTCGGTACCATATTTGCCAATACGTTTAAACGGAAAATAACCTTCTGCTCACCCTATAAGAATAGCTGTTATTCCTTTTAGCCAAAAGGAAGACGGTACAGATTGTCGCGGTAATCTTTTCATGTTATCTTTTTTATACTGGGCACCTGTTATTGTTTTATTATTTTGAATTTTGAGTTCTTTGTCCTCCGGCTAGCTATTATTACTCAGTCGAGCAAATATCTCTGAGCAGGGCGTGTAAACGGAAAGGAGTTGTTACTAAAAGATAACACTGATAAAAGAATTTGTTTTTACACTTTTATTGCCGTCACACTTAATTAATAGTTCAATCTGTAATCTTTATACACGCCTGACTGAAACTGCTATATTTCCGAATGTAATTACTGTCGTAATAGTTGTCCCGTACTTCACATTTTGTAACTAACTTTACGACGCGAGAGTTTCTTCCAAACTGTATTATGTGCACTTCACGAAAGATTCTTGAAGACTGCGCGACGTGTACCTCGCGAATGATTTCTTAGAACTGCGTGAAACATGCTTATGGCTCGAGAATATATACTCTTTCTCCCCGAAATGCCTAGACATTATAATAGAGCTGCTATTGGTTACCAAATCGCGCCAACATTAGCGTCTGTTCTGTAAGCCAATCTCTACTACTAACACATATGCTCAAGGAAAGATATTCCCTCCATTTCTATAGAAAGGCACGTTACTCTGACGTCATTTGTTTGTCTCTTCTAAGTGATAAACAGCTCACCCCATCGGTTCATTGTTACCCACTCCTATTGTCAGTTTCAGTGAGGCGGTGTAAACTTATTTCCTAAAAATGCTTATGGCTAACGAACATCTAAAATCATTGTCATACAATAATGTTAATTTACACTACAATCACTCTGGCATTCACAGTGTTGTGAAATAAAATACTGCCTCAAGACTTTATAAACAGGACTAGTTTTTAGTTTTTGTTCTTAACGCTATTTAACATTTAGTGACTGCAATACAATTCTGCAAATAATTATTTCGTCACACTTGTTCTTTTTGCAATTTGGTTAAAGCAGTCTTTTTTTTAGTTTTATTTATTTCGGCGTTCTTTAACTGCTGTGGTCCTTAGCGTCCCATTCCATATTGGACGTGAAAGACCGGACATTTTGCTCAGAGGCCTCTTTATCAGGCTTGAGGTTCTTTTACGTGCCGCAAATCTATGACACGGGAGTAGAATAAAAAGGTATGTTCTGGCACAAAGGAAGATGCCGACAATCGATAAGGTTCTTTGTTCTACGCCGACAAGCCCGCCCCCTCCCATTGAGGGCTTACATGCCGCCAGGTCTCGTGTCGTTAGGCCCCGCCCCCTCTCGCTTTGTGTGCTTACCTAATGCCGACAGTGTCTGTGCTAACAGGTCCTACCCCCTCCCCCATGCGTTCTACTGTGGCGTCCTGACTTGAGGGAATTGTTTTCTCGAGGCCTGCCGCCCCTCGGCAAATTAATTAGGTAATGTTCGTCAAACATCTTTTTATGACTACTAAGGTCTGCACATTGCATCCTCGAGCAATTAAGTTTTTTGAATAATGAATTGTTGACTCGAGCGTGAGTATAAGTAGTCTGCTCACGGGAACAGTCTGTAATGTAATGAAAACACTGCAGCCTTCTTCTATCTGGGGAAAGCGCTTGTCCATTAGCTGACAATGTTAGACGCTTTCACCACATTAATAGACTTTTAAGTTTGCATTCCGGATCTGTTTACATACATTAGCGAACAACAGCCGGACATGTAATGAAAAAGCCGCAACCTACTTCTGCCTGATGGTAACGGTGACCTACATTAGCTGACAACGTTAGACACTTTCACCACATTAATAGACTTTAAGATTGCATCCATGATCTGTTTACATACATTAGTGAACAATGTCAGTAATTGTTTTCCTAAGTGCTCTGAAAAACACCCAGACACTCAATGTAAATACCTTTTAGCTCGTAGAATTTCCATCACAAACTGTAGAAAAACCCAAGTCTAGACAATTTTTTCCACTGACAATTAATGATTAAGTTTCATAGTTCTTATTTCTTTCACTAAAATATTGCGAATAAAGTATTCAGAATTTAGAAGCGTCTCATTGATCGGTGAATACTACATATGTTATTAAAAATAAAATAAATACGGATAACATTAGAGTTAAATATTATAAATGTTATTATAAAAAAGGCCTTTGTATTCAAAAAATAGACAGCCGGCTTCTGCCCGAAGGAGAATAACAGGTCTCAACATGCATTCAACCCCCTCCACAGCCGCGTGACGTCACCGTCAACAGTATATAAGGAACGTCGGCAGCCAGAGCGATCAATTTATAGTTCGTTCAGTGATAATCGAAATGGCTGGTGATAATCGTGCATCTGAGATGAATGATTACTGGAGCGAATGCGGAGAAGATTATTTTCACTACATATACTTCCATACCGAAACATGCAATGGTTTAATGCATTCAGTGTTGTGTACTCAACCATCGCATCATGATCAGATGACTACACTGGAAGTGTGTACAGAGAGCTGTCCTGTTTATCGAGGAGCGAGCATGTAAGTAATATATATATATATATATATATATATATATATATTGTACGCATGTTAAATGAAAACTAACTTGAAATTATTTTATTCTTTCAGTGAAAATCGCATGGGTGATGATGCGGAGGATCTTAGCGATGTCAATGAAGATGACGATGTCTTCGTCTCGAAACATCTAACTGAATGTGATACAGAGTCGTGCACGGGATACATGCATTCTGTACTTTGTACTAACCCAGCCCAGCATGAACGCATGACATCCTTCTTCCTATGTAACGACAACTGCGAGGTCTACCAGCGCAGGAGGAGAAAACTCGAGTAAGTAAAAGGAATGTTAAATTACATTTTCATTTACTGCTTCTAATGCTACTCTATGTCTAACCTAAAATTAAATTATTACAGACTGCGAATGACTGAGCCTAAGGTACCTGTGCCAATAGAGGAGCTGGATCCTGAGAGACGTATTGTCAATATAGAGGAATATCCAGTCGCAGAGGGCAATACACAGCCTATGGACGAGGATGCTACACCACTACACTACATTACTACCACCCCTGATGATGATAAAGCAACGATGGTACAGGAGGGGATAAATCAGACGATACCAGATTGCTCGCTCGAGATACGCACAGAATCATGCAAGCCCGTAAAGTGAGTATGACACGCTTTGATAGTACTTTTTTTGTGTGGCAGTGGGAGAGGATTTTTCTAATATTTGTATTTTCTCTTTCAGAAGGCATGAAATCATTAACTAAACCTATTTCTAACATTGTTTTGAATATATGTTGCAGGGGTGTGAGGAGGGAGCGGAGGAAGAGGCAGAACGAGACTGGGAAGAGAAAGCAGAAGAGGAGTTGTAAGAGGAGGATACTCAACGAGGGTCCTACGGTCTTCTTATTCATTGAAGATACCCTGCATTCGCCTGAGGAGCATGGAGAATCGATCACAGGCGTTTGATGACGTCAGCATCTCCCCCTTCCATTCCGTGAACATTGGACTATACTATGACATTCCTTCCCTCTACATAAATTGTGAAAGTGATAAATCAATTGTTTATATTACAAAATCAGACTGGGATATAATATCCAAAAACATTTCAATGATTGAAGATTACCTATGCCAAGAAAAAAGTTTGCGTGTGATGAATATTGCGACAATGTAATTTATGCATACAATATTATTGTATTTTTGACAGTTCAATTCATTTCATAAATACATGTTTAAATAATAATGTAATATCTTTAGACATTGAAAGTGTAAGGAACCTAAAACGGCTATTGCCCTATATTGAAAGACATTTGAATATTTTAAATGATTTCTGCAAGTCAGGAGCAATTAGTTTTTTACGGAGTAGGAGGGGAAGAAGGAAAATGCTTGAAATGCATGCTAAAGTCAATAAAAGAGTGTTTTAGTATATGAATTCAATTTATTATTCATAAAACTTATCCTTGTACATTCCTTTACAAAAACCATTCACCCAAACATATGCATAATTATATAAGTGCTTGCATCACGTGAGAAAGAGGTTTGTAGGTAAATACTTTGTCGTGTAGAATCAGACAGTACAGTGACGTCTGGGCTGGTATATTTACAGATGCTTGAATCTCGATTCTGATGTTCACAGCTCCATTTATAACCTCCTCGGGTTGGTGAGAACAGTCTATTACGAATAATGGTGCACTGTGAAGAAAATCCTTTCTCTTCAAGAGAGGATAATTCTCTCTTTCATAATAGGAACTTTGAAATTTACAGTACATTTCATATAGTGAAGCAAACTTTGAATTTTTAAAGTCCAAGTTCAAATCATGGTAGGGGTAGCATTCACTGTTGAGGAATAGTCTCAAATTAGTAATGTTGCAGTGATCAAACTCGGAACTGTTCTTGCTATAATCACCCAATCTTGCAGTCTGAGCACACACTATGATGAAGCGAGGTTTCTCGAGCTTAGATGTTGTTGCTACATTCCACGTGAAAGATCTTGTCTGGGGTACAGCAGGCTGGGTATGAAGATCCATAGATCGAAAGGCAAGGTGTAGAGGTTTATCAGACTTGACAATTTTTAGAATGTGAACTCTTTCAGCATCGGAAAGTCGAATTACAGACATCCTCCATTCGATTCTAGTTAACTTTACATTAGCTTCCTCTCCATTCGAACTCAGGACACAGTTTCTAGAATCTTTGGATCTTATGAGAATCAATTCAAACTTGCTGTTGAGTATAAGTTCCTTGTGGTCATCAGCAAATCCTAGGAGCATCGAGAGAGGGACTACAGCATTGAAAGCTCCATTCGTAGCGTGTACTATACCAACTTCTTCACCAGGATAGGCCCATCCAGCATTCAGCAGCCGATTCGATTCCATAGGGTTGAGAGTCACATAATTTCGTATAGTTGTAGTAATTCCAGGATTCCTTGTTCTGTCTATAGTTGTAGCATTCATATCTAGACGTATCTCATCAAACATGAAGGTTATAGCATTATTAGTGAGCTTCGATGTAGTAGTAGGGGATCCATCTACCTTGGTGAGAGCACCTTCGATGTAGAGATAACTCTTGTTAGGTAGCGTATACAAATCTTCAGCTTGGCATGGTATTCTAATTTCATCGTTTACATCCAGAGCGGAGGTGTTGTATGGAAGAAAAATATGCTCCTCCTCCTTGGTGATCTTGTCGTCAAAGGCTGGAACTTCTGTCACGTTTAAGATGTCCATTATAGCGTCCTGTAACCTAACTCTTCGAGGAACTTGCGGTTAGCACGTGTTAACTCCTCGGAAGTTGGAGAGGTAGTATGCTTCGAACGCTGTGTACGTCGTCTATTATAGTATTTGAGGTGTCTTTTAAAATGTATTGCCATTACGTCTTATGTGGAGTCTTGTAGTGATAACTTCGTTCCGGAAGTTGATAGCCTTCCCGTGTTGATCTACCACTCGAATAGTGATCTGGTCTATATAGTTTGTATCTATGACCGGTAAATATATTGGGCTCGAAGGTTCTTGAGAGATATGATAGCCTGGTGGAACAGAAGGGAAAAACTCGTAGACGAATGTCCGCTTTTACCGTCAATGAAAGAACCTGTTGCAATACTGCACTCCACACGTATGATACTCACTTTAAATATATTCACAAGATCGTCAGATTCGAGCGCTTCTCCAGAAGGAATTATTTTAGTGTCTGTGAATCCTAGAAGCGAACCGATAGATCTATCCTTAGAAAAGTCTATTGTATAAGGACATTTAATTTCAGCCTTCATTGTATTATTGTTAGGTCTTATGAAGAAGACTTCATCATTCAGTCCTAGTTTATCCTTTAGAAATGTATTGATATCGGCAATCTCGTAGGTTCCATGAGGGATGACAATGGTTTCAGGTTTACCATTATGAATATAATGAAATCTATTATTACTTTCATCGACATTTGGTATTGAATAGAATGTTTCAAAATTCAAGAGAGCAATCTCATAATGACCTGGAGGATCTAGCTGTAGAGGAGGGTTTAGATACGTTGAAATAACAGTGTCTGACCCACTCACTGTAACTGTATAACTCATCTTGACAATGAAGCAGCTTCTTGGATAAAAGAAATTGCAAGCACAAGTGCCCGCAGATGACTGAATCGAAATTCTGGTATCTCTGTGTATTATAGTAGATTTTAACATCTTGTAGATATTTCTCAATCTCAGGAGGCGGCTTCAAATTACCGAAACTATCAAAGTAGTATGCGACATCACCTTCTTTCCTTATAGCAACCCAGTGTGTTCCTTCATTATCTGATGCATCGAGATTGGTAATAAGTCTCTCTTTGCAGTGCGGTTTTAAAGGAAGTTTGTCAATCATATAAACCCCTCTAAAGTAAGGAATTTTTAAACGTTTAGCATAATATTCGAGGGCTACGTTACTTAGGGCTTCCTCCGGTATATGTACAATCCTCTTCCTCCGTTTTTTGCCTTCTACTTTAAACTCTCGCCTTTAGATCCTCTTTTTTTCAAAGACCTTGCTATTTTAGATGCAGCGGCTAAAGACGACATCAGAGGCATTGCAGGTAAGAATCCTCCTTTATTCCTCTTCTTACACCTTCTCTTCCGGAGTCCCTTTCCTTGGGTCCCCATCGCCTTGTTATGCCTTGCAACTTCTGCTAAGTGTCTATCAGCAGCCTTTTTTTATTGACTGCAGAGGCTATCTGAGCAGCGCCACCTGCTGCAGCGCCTAAAGCAGCAATGATGGGTATCAACGGTAAAAACCCTCCTCTCTTCTTCTTCCTCTTTCCGGCTCCCACTGCAACCCTTCCCTTCATGATTGCAGTTACTAGCCTTGCAGCTAACCTTTCACCAAAAGTTGAATCTGATGACTGCATTCGTTTCCAAGCCTTCTCTGCAAGAATCTTATCCGCTATTTGTCTTGAAGCGGTGTCCTTATTCTCAACGTACGCGATGTCGTGCTGTTTGCAAGCTGTGTCTAATTGGTTAATTCCGGGGTCTCCTCTTTTTAGACGTTTTTCCAATTTAGTACCAGGACCGCAATATCTATACCCAGGTAAGTGAGCTTCAAAGGGGAGCGAATTAATTATGGAATTAATAATTCCAGAGCCGCTCTTATACTGCAACGACCTCCCTCTCTTAGCTCTCATGATAGACTAAACGAGTAATTGCATGCATTAGCCCTTTTATATCATTGCAGTCAATCATTAACTACTTTTACAAACGGTAATATATATATAAACAATGCACATACATTTTATAAGTTAGTTGTTAACATGGAGCTTGTTAAGCAGCACTGCTCTCTACCTATTCAGGTATTACACTTTGAAAGTGACTTTAGAAGTGATCGTCATGGCAAGTTATTTCCATCTAATGTCAGAGCTCTTATTTTAGGGAGCTCCAGTGCAGGGAAAACAAACGTATTACTCAATATGCTACTCCATGAGAATGGACTACGTTTTGAAAATTTGTATATTTATTCAAAGTCTCTCTATCAACCAAAGTACCAATATCTAATTAAAGTGCTCGGAAACATCGAAGGTATAGAAGTGAACACCTTCGACAACGGGGATGATGTTTTGCATCCTTCTGAAGTCGAAGAAAATTCAATCTTTATATTTGATGACGTCATCACTGAAAAGCAGGAAAAGATAGCATCCTTTTACAGCATGGGTAGACATCGAAATGTCGATTCTGTATATCTAGCGCAGTCCTATGCTAAAGTTCCAAAACATTTAATTCGCGATAATACAAACATGATAATACTCTTCAGACAAGACAATTTAAACTTAAAACACATTTACGAAGATTATGTAAATACCGACATGACCTACAATGAATTTAAAGATCTATGTAAGAACGTTTGGGAGAGCTCTACAGAAGGAAGACCCTTTGTTGTGATAGTTCCTGAATTTCACATGAATGAGGGACGATATAGGAATGGTTTTGATGTATGTATTAAGCTCGACAAAAAAGAAAATGATCATTCGTAGTTAACCATGAGCATCGATAGGTTCGGTTCTCAGAGAACTGGTCCAGTTAGAAGAGTGTTTGATCGTTTTATCATAAATAGAGATGTCAAAGGAAATTATCAATTCAAGAATAAGAGATTGTGCAACGTTCACGATCCTGAAGTTAATCATGATGCTTCCAATAAGAATTATGTGGATGCTCTCGAAATTAGGATGCAAGATTTCTCTCAGCAAGCTGCTAACAATGTTGAGGTTATGGCTAAGACCCTGATCGATGAATTGATTTCAAGATATATCCTCAAGAGAGATAAGGAAAATAACATTGTGATTGATAAAGTTAGATTGAAGGTATTGCTAGATCCTGTTCACGATAACGATGTTGTGAATAAAAAGTTCATCACAGGATGTGTCAATTCACGCACGCAGTCGAGAGATGGTAATGGTAACATTATATTCGACAATAAGAGAATCACTGATATAGCAGATCCTCTCGGAGATACAGATGCTGTAAATAAAAGATATGCTAGAGCTATGATCATTAGGAAATCGAACGAGACGCGACAGCAGTTAAACAGGTACTTACCAAAGGAAATCGAGATGCAAATAGGTAAGAAACTGCTAGACATCACAGCAAATCTGAATAAAACTACGAGTAAAGTGGATACTCTAACAACCTCTACAAAAGACAGAGTGGATTCTGTAATGGACTCCATTAAACAAGTTACCGCAGAGCTTGATAGAGAAAAAACAAATCTTCAGAATCTTTGCAATCAGAAAATTAGTAATTTAGAAAAGTTAGCGATGAAGCGAGTTTCAGATTTAGAGGCTAGAGTCGGACAGTTAAAGACAGAGGTTTTGAATACTCTCAAAACTGATTCCTGCAATGATAAACTTAAGAAAGTGGAGGAAAATGTAAATATGATGATGGACGCTTACAAAACTAATGTGCAGCAAATGACGAGTCTAGAAGAATCAGCCAGAAGCCAGTACGCTAATACGGCAATCTTTGCTGAAGCGTTCAAGACACATACGCAGGAACATAAGAAAGAAACCGAGCAACTGAGAACTTCGATAGAGATGTTAGCTAAGGCTATCGATACGATGAGAACTCAAGGTGGACGCAGACTATAAATTGAAGGTAATCGTCTATTTTCACGTCATTTGTATGATGGATAGTGAAAGCATAAGACTTAAAGAGTCTGTAGCCGAGCATACCAGGGCTGTAAAAGAAAAACTGAGAGCTTTAAAAGGTCTCAGGTTTGAGACTCAGCATGTCATGTCCGAAGCTTTGAAGCCTGTAACCGCTCCCCTCAAGGATATTTTGGACAGTCAACGAGGGTTGGCTGTGGAGACAGTCAAGAATGAAGATGATGATTCTACAAGTATTTCTACTTTCCTTCAACACGTTCGCTCAAAAGACAAGGACCGCATTGATACATTGTACGGGGTGAGATATCAGGATGGAAGTTATATGCTTGGAAATAAAGATATTCATGTTATAAATAATCAAATATTGATAGGTGATGAAACGTATGAGTCTACCGCCGGTTTGACGGAGCTCATCTTTAAGCGAACGCCTCAGATTTCTGCATACACCAGTGAAGACTTGGAGACGTACGCTAAGATTATGAAAAGTACTTTTCTTCATAGAACTGGTTACACCAGACACGGTCGTTTGAAATCTGGTAAATCGTATAAATACAAGAATATAATACGCCCCTTGCTCAATACACATTCAGGTCTAGGACTGACATGGAAGGAGCATAAGTCTGATAAGGATGTTGACTACGTTTTCTGGAGAAACCCTAACACATTAGTGAATAGACTGAGGTTACTTATTGCTTCGAGGGACGCTGGTAATAATAGTCACGCTGGAGAGATTGAGGAAATTATCCGAGAGTTGAAAGCATCTAAAATTATAGCATGACAGCCAAACAGAATATCGCCAGAGAGCTTCACGGGTCGGCGAGGAGGAACTATTTACGACGCAAAATTATCAGTAAAGGTATGAATGATTTATTACAAATTGATTTGATTGAAATGATACCATATGCAATAGTGAACAAAAATTTCAAATACATTCTGATCGCCATCAACTTTTACTCAAAAATGGCATATGCAAAACCATTAAAGGATAAGAGCGGAGTTAATGTTGCAAAGGCTATGGAGGATATATTACAAGAAATGGATGTCCCTCCCCGGAATACTCAAAGTGACAACGGGAAAGAATTTTATAACAAATTCTTTAAACGGCTAATGTTTAAGTATAATATTAACCACTATAGCACCTATACCAATGTGAAGGCTGCGGCTGTTGAACGTTTAATTCGAACCTTGAAGAATATGATGTACCGAGAGTTTTTAGTCCAAGGCTCATACAAGTGGCTAGATCTTTTACCTATAATCCTTGTAAAGTACAATGATACTTTTCATTCAACTATCCGCATGAAACCTAATGAAGTGAAAAACAACTATCTTCTTCTGACTGTGTATAATTATAATCAAGAACGAAGAGAGAGGAAGGCTTCAAGGAAGTTTAGTGTTGGTGATTATGTCAGGATATCTAAACATAAAGGACATTTTGAAAAGGGTTATGAATCTAACTGGAGCGTTGAAATCTTCAAAGTATTTCGTGTGAACCGTACAAAGCCTACAACATACATACTAAAGGATAGGAATGGTGAAATCAAAAAAGGTGGCTTTTATGGACATGAACTAAAAAAGACTAACTATCCTAATACATATTTAGTAGAAAAGGTTATACGTAAACGTGGAAACAAAGTTCTTGTAAAGTGGTATGGTTTTCCAGATACTCAATGGATTGATATAAAGGACTTGGTGTAATATGTGAAGAATTAATAGAGACTAAAGTTTTATGATTGTAAGATCATGAGTATTTTTATTTTAAAGAAGCATTCATATTTTCTTTCTTTTTTGCGGGAAAAGTGTTACACAAAAAACCCTCACACATTTGATATCTATTTTACACAATATATACATTATTTAAAAGTTTAGGCACTAGCAATCACCGGGTCTAAGGGAATAATGGCCCTACGCTACAGTCTTATAGCTTCCTTTCATCAACTTCCTCTTATCGTCACCCCCCTTCAAAGCCAATTTGATTGTTTCAATTGTTGTAATTTTGTGGTGTTTACTCCGAAATGTTTTTTGTACCGAATAAATTTTTAGGCTATGGTCTTTTAAACATTCAAAATAATGGCCGAAATCGATTTTATCCATGCCTGCCCTGGTGATGCCCTTAGCTTTCTTAATTGTCTGCCCTCCGTATCTGTAGGCGTATAACTTTGCTCTTATACCGACATACTCCTCCATAACCAAGCCACCCAATTCATCCTTGAACAATCCAATTTTTTCCTGTTGGCTTGCTTAATACCATAGGCATTATCCTTTTCGAAGTTTGAAGTGTCGAAATATTGGGGGTTCTCCCTGATGAATTCATAGATATCAGAACTCGTTTCAAAAATGAACGAATCTGTATCCATGTAATTCAGCAGCAAGTCTTTTAAATTTGGTTTCATGATATTATAAAAGAAGACATACATGATAAATTTTGAAATGTCCAAAATTGCGTGTCCTATGTAGATTGGTTTGTTCATATGCACTTCCTCTCTACCCAGTTCGATTCCTACAAGATTTTCTTCAAAAATTATGGTGCGTAGGTAAGTGCTGCGTGCTATCAACTTCTTTGCCTGATCCCAGGATCCAACTGTTTTGAAATCAGTGTATTTTCGCACATTTTCTATAAATTTCCCATATACGGCGTTATTCATCTTTTTCCATAAGTTTTGACCAAATTTTGACTTTTCCTGAATTATTTTCTCTGTGTTCACGTCGATATATGTTTTCAACCAGTTAGACTGGTTGTAGGATACCACTCTGTGAATATGTCTCACAGTTAGACCTTGTTCGATACACTGTTGCATCACCCTGTAGTGCAAGACATATTTGCTTTTCTGTTCTAATGTCGCAAGCAGTTTCTTGTATTGGCCATTCGGTGGTATCGCACTCTGTGGGCAGAAAGGAAGCTCGTTGTGGGCGTCGTGGATATGGTCGGGGTATTCGATATCAACCTCTAGCACATAGCCAGTCTCAGAGTCTTCTTTGATTTCAGCAAAGTTTATACTATCAATTTCTTCTCTGGTGAGCCATCTCAGATTCTTGTACGGGAGGGCAGACCCCATAGAAGCTCCATATAAGTTATTTATGTCCCAATAGGACAGGTGTATAACAGGAGCATGCTGGTCAAAGTTGGACATGTATCTGTGCTTAGCTTTGGTATAGCGCTTCACCACTGTGCACAGTCCGCCTCTAATTCCCGACTCGAAAAATTCCAGCATGCTCTTGTCAGATATTAAGGAAAGTTTCGCCTTTGTTATCTTCAACATAGCGTCAAAGGCGAGTCCTGGTAATGTATAAATCCATGCTGGGTCAAGTTTATACATTCCCAGGATGAGATCTCGAAACTTTTCGAAAATATCCGCCAAGAGCAGTATATCTGTTTTCAGGTATAGATCGCTGTATTCTCCGAGATTCTGGATATTAAAGGTATCCCAGACTTTTTCAGCATGCCTGTATTCCTCGTCGGTGATGTGACTGTCAGTGAGAGTGCTGTAGAAGGCCTCCTTCGGTGGTAGA
The DNA here is from genome assembly GCA_030765065.1 of Deroplatys truncata. NCBI lineage: Eukaryota > Metazoa > Arthropoda > Insecta > Mantodea > Mantidae > Deroplatys > Deroplatys truncata. The sequence continues at coordinate 670,638,793 of CM060990.1, forward strand.
GAAGTTTCTTTGAGTATGTATAGGCTTGAAACATAATCATACGGGAATATTCCCTTGCTCCTCGCCAGCTTAAAATGCTCCTCAACAGGATATTCTGCCCTGGTTATTTTAAAGTCACTCTCCTCCAGCATGTCAGCCAGGCTGGACAGCTTGTCGTCAAGAAACTTAAAGCTGTCCAGAAACCTGAAGCTGATGTTCCTGTACCGTTTGCTAAACGCTATATACCTTTCACCACTTTGAGCGATGCACGATATGGGCTTATTATCATACGCCAGGCGTCTTATCAAGAAGTGGCTGTCATAATTAGATAGGCAATGAAAAAAGATCGGTATGAAATCAAGGACCTTTCTATTCAAATTGCATCTATTATGAGCAGCACCCAGATATTCCCCTGTCACATGATCGTGATCCCTCACACGCAAATCGCTCACAGTGAAAGCAGTAAGGCATATATGACACTCAGAGGCATTGTCAAAATTCTGTTGCTCTTCAAGGGTTAAATCCATGGGTTTAGGATTGGAATACACATCGATGACGTCATCAGCAATTGATTTTAATTGCTTGATAAAGTCATCGATGGCATTCGGACCTCTGAAGAGGAAGAATTTTGACAAGGCCTCGTCATGCCTACATACCACCTTCAAGGCAATAGACATTGCTTCATGCTCTTGAACGGCTCGGGTCCAACTCGAGCTGCTTGAGGGCTCGCAAGAGTGAACCTTCGCCAGAACAGATTCAATGTCTGCGTATATAACAAATGGTACAGGAACGCTCTTGGAGAATGCTTTAAATTCAAGGTATTCATCCTGTTGAAGCATTTTAAGCAGTTGGCATTACCCGCATCTTAACCTATGTGCTTCCAGAGCCTTTTCATTGGTGCATCTCTTGAGACATGACTCACATGCCCACATCCTTCGACATTTCTTCGTTGTCTGGCTCCTTACTAGTCTGGATAGGTCTATAATGAGGCAATAGTGTGACTTATCATTCTCTTCAATATATAGCAGGTTTACATGGTGCTGCTTCTTTTCAGGTGTTTGGTATAGGGGAATAATGTTGTCATTCTCCTCTATACCAAACAGTGAAATGGATACTCCATTATTCTGCTTTTCAAAGCATTCAATTTGATGTAAGGGTACCGGAAATTCGATACCTTCATAATTGAATGCCTCGAAAAGCAGTTCCTCTGGGTATTTTGTGGTTCTCTGGCAGTTGCGTTTAACAGGGTATTTAGACGCAAGCATGCACCATGCGAAGCAGTAATTGTCTTTGTTCTGGATGTTTATGACTGAATGTTTTTTCGCAATTTTCTGCGGCAATTCAATGTATGAACCTGCGTGTAAAGGATCGTAGTGTGTAAAGCCCATCACCAGACTGAGTATCTTTGACAAGGACTTCGACGATGCTCCCCCTCAAATTTAGAAATGTTTTCCAAAATATCCCCCGCAATTGAAGAGAAGATCTGATTGAGGTCGCTTGATGGAAGAATCAGTACAGGCTTAGAATTAAAGCCAGTGGGAAGAGATTTCTCTTCATCAGGTTTCTGGATTAAATATTCAAGTTCCATGGAACAATGCATCTTTAATCCACTCCTGCTTTTCTGTAAAACGATTTCCGCTTCTTTAATAATAAGCTCCTTACACTCATCTAAAAAGACTCTGGGCTCGAGTATTTCTAATGTATTTTCTATTCTACTATTAAAAATACGTCCCTTGAATGCTGATTGTATGGTATTGCACTCTAGACCCAGGCAATTGCTAGCACTAACCTTGGCTTTTTTATTGTAAGCTGTCCCCTCCCATCCGATGCTGGTCCTCTCTTTCGATTAACTGTTTCTACATCATTGAATGATGAGGATGAGGAGGAGGTTGACGGTGCAGCGCTTCATCGCTTGCGTCTGAGGAGGTCGATGGTGCAGCGGTTTCATTGCCTGCGACTGAGGAGGTCGATGGTTCACCTTGTATAACTTCCTCCAGAGTGTCGAGCGATGAGGAGGCGGACCGTGCAGTGGTCGAGTCTTCACCAATCTCTGGCGATGCTGATCCCTGTGTTGCCAGGTCCATAGGCTGGCTTCCAGCGTCACCCAGATCATTTCCTGGAATAATAATAATAATAGTAATATTAATAATAATAATATACAATGTGTAAAAGAACTTCATAAAATGTTGAAGAATTCTTACCGTTCGACTGTTGCTGCACACATATGTCAGACCCCCATCCCTGCTGATTTTGTATAGGGAAGGCTGATGGTACAGCGCTCGCATGTTGAGCGATACCGCGCCCGAAATAAAATCCACTTCCTGGAAATAATAATATTAATAATAATAACATTAATATCAATAATATAGAATGTGTAAAAGAAGTTCATAAACTGTTGAAGGGTTCTTACCATCCAGTGGTTGCTGCATGTATTGGGCAGGGCCCCACCCCTGCTGATTTGGTGCAGGGAAAGCTTGTGGTGCAGAGGGTGCGTGATGAACAAACCCGCCTCCGAAATAAAGACCACTTCCTGGAAATAATAATAACAATATTAATAATAATATAAAATGTGTAAAAGAACTTCATAAAATGTTGAAAAATATTCTTACCTGTCGGTGGTTGCTGCATGTATGCGACAGGGACCCAACCCTACTGATTTGACCCCATGAAGGCTTGGAAGCCATGTGGTGCCTGTGCAGCGGACAATGGCTGACTCATCCCAAAATAAAGTCCACTTCCTGAAAAAATAATAATAATGATAATATTAATAATAATACAGAATGTGTAAAGCAAGAAGTTCATAAAATATTGAAAAACTCTTACCGTTCGGTGCTTGCTGCATGTAAGGGGCAGAGCCCCACCCCTGCTGATTTGGCGCCATGAAGGTCTGGAAGCCTGGGGGTGGTGGTGCAGCGGTCGCGAAGCGTTGTGGTGCTGGTGCAATGGTTGCGAGGTCTGGAAAAAATAAATAATATTAATAATAATATTAATAGTATAGCATGTTTAAGTACAGAGTTCTAAAGAATCTAACGCTATACGTGAAAAATAGATGTTTTAAACACATGCGTGAAAATACATGGTATTCTGGGAGACCGGAAGGGTTATGTGACTGCCTATGTGGTGAGAAACTCCCCTTAAATATATCCTTTTCTCCTTATACAATCCAGAACTCTAGGCTGTCGTAGGTAGGTCTTTGTATGCTAGAATCGCCCTTCTATACCTACTATTAAATAATTTTTAGTTACAATTGCTCAAACACCGGTCTGTAAGTTCTTACCAATCGAGTGTTGCTGTATGTACGGGCCAGAGCCCCATCCATGATGATTTGGCACCAGGAAGGTTTGGAAGCCTGCTGGTGCCGTTGCAGCGGTCGATGGATGACAGACTCCGAAATAAACACCGCTTCCTGGAAATAATAATAATAATAATAAAGAATATGAACAAGAAGTTAATATGAATTGTTACATTAATTTTTTTAAACTCTGAAGAATGCTTACCATTCGGTTGTTCGGGTGCCTGAATCATGGCTGTATTTGAGGAACGATCCTGCTGGAGCTGGATTATGCCTCAGCTACGTTACCAGAACTGAATGCTGAAAACGTAATTAATTTACGCGTTAGATTTTTATTTATTTATTTACTTATTTTTTTTAAGAAAAGTCATATTATTAAGCTAATTTACTTTATTGCGCATTGCTTATACAGGGAAATGTCGATGTATTTTGAAACACCTGAGAAATTTCTATGACAAAATAAAGCATTTGTATTATTCGACACACTCATGGAAAATATCTCTTTTTAACGTGATGGATACAGGCTGGAAGTTTTTACTAAATTAATTCCACAAGAGGAATGAAACATTAACTGATGAATGTTCGATCAATGCATGCAAACATGAAGTCCCCGGATCGAATACCGCCGGTTACCCTCGGAAGAATATTTATACAGAACATTCTTTATTCGAATCGTAGGGTAATCATGTAATTGTATTTTGTCTAGAAAGGAATATAATTCACTCTGTGAAACCCTGTATTTAAATATCTGGAATAATAATTACTCAACAAGATGAATACTTAACTAAATTGTTCACATTTTTTGAGAATTCGCGCAGCTAGCTATTAAATGTAGAATAAGCTTCTCTAAAATGAATACTTAACTAAACTGTTCACATTTCAGAAAAAATTCAACTGTCTAGCTATTAACTTTTAGAATACTCAGTTATTTACAAATAAAGGGCCGTCATTAAAAACAAGAACGCAAATATAAGTTAAATGTACTAAGTAATAAGTTAACTTTTTAATGAAGATGAATTGGTGATTCAACTTACCAGACATGATGTTCGATGTAATTTCCACGTTGAAAGAATAAAGTTTGCAGAGTGCTTAGATCGCAGTGTTCTTACGATACTGTGAAAATCATTGGAGAAGCTGCTGCTTTTTATATCATTTCCCCCGCTAAAGCTGAAGCGGTGAGAGTTGTGCAGAGGACTTAGGAAAACAATTACTGACCTTGTTCGCTAATGTGGTGAAAGCGTCTAACGTTGTCAGCTAATGTAGGTCACCGTTACCATCAGGCAGAAGTAGGATGTTGTTCGCTAATGTACGTAAACAGATCCGGAATGCAAACTTAAAAGTCTATTAATGTGGTGAAAGCGTCTAACGTTGTCAGCTAATGTAGGTCACCGTTACCATCAGGCAGAAGTAGGATGTTGTTCGCTAATGTACGTAAACAGATCCGGAATGCAAACTTAAAAGTCTATTAATGTGGTGAAAGCGTCTAACATGGTCAGCTAATGGACAAGCGCTTACCCCAGATAGAAGTAGGCTGCAGTGTTTTCATTACATTACAGACTGTTTCCGTCAGCAGACTACTTATACTCACGCTCGAGTCAACAATTCATTATTCAAAAAACTTAATTGCTCGAGGAGCCTTAGATATGCGTGCATTAGTAGTCATAAAAAAATGTTTGACGAACATTACCTAATTAATTTGCCGAGGGGCGGCAGGCCTCGAGAAAACAATTCCCTCAAGTCAGGACGCCACAGTAGAACGCATGGGGGAGGGGGTAGGACCTGTTAGCACAGACACTGTCGGCATTAGGTAAGCACACAAAGCAAGAGGGGGCGGGGCCTAACGACACGAGACCTGGCGGCATGTAAGCCCTCAAAGGGAGGGGGCGGGCTTGTCGGCGTAGAACAAAGAACCTTATCGATTGTCGGCATCTTCCTTTGTGCCAGAACATACCTTTTTATTCTACTCACGGGACCACCGGATTTAATTCCCTTCCGAAGGAAGCCATACTAAGGATGTTTACGCCCGAAAAAATCCATCGCCCTCCGCAAAAGGCAGTCTCTGAAGTGGTTAGTACTGATAACGCAAGATCGGATTAAACTTATGTACGAAGTGGTATAAGTTCTCTTTTACTACATTTACTCCTTTTAATTTGAGTAAATAAAATTCGTAAACATATAGCTGCTATTATTGTTATGTACGGAAAGGTAAGTTCTATGTCATTAAATACAATGTAAGCGTACTGAGCTAGTATCCACAAATCATAAGTGATAAAGGTGATATCTTATCGCTGTTTATGATATTACAGTCCTGTTTTCTGTCTTTGACTTCAGGGAAAGTCTACTTACAACCACTTTTTATGCCATCTTAACTGTAAGCATTGTGGACAATTTAAAATTACTGTTGGTTAATAGGATGTACAGTAGAGTAGAGTACGTTGAGGGACGTTGGTGGACTCGGATTCAGCACCGAAGTCAGACGCTCCTGCGACCGCAGCTATGCGGGGCATCCTGGTTAATAGAGAACTGCGTGTTTACCTTTTTAGTGTATCCGACAAATTCCCCATAAATTGTCTCTAAACAATACCTTTGTACTACCGGTCTGAGGGATAAAGGCAGACGGGAGGCAGAGGAAGCTCGAGCAGAAACATAACAAACAGGCCGCATTACGTCACCATTCTTGGTGCGTAGCACTTACAGGTCTGTAGTAAGGAATTGCAGCAGTTGAATCTGTTAGTCACAGTGGACGGATTCAATAGCAAGTCGCAATGTAAACACCGCTACGCGAAAGTCATACGCTCACCAATTAGAAAAATAAAATTCAATGTGTTACAGTTTCTTAAGAAGAGGGACGTAATTTTCCAACTATTCCGTTGCGTTAATGTTTTGATGGTCAGACTCTACTGTACTCTCGTTAGGGCGCTATCTCTCCTGTCTAAACCTAGCCATGGCACACTAGCAACCTCGCCTGTAATTTGCACTCTTTCGTTAGACAAGTAGTACTTTAGTTCGGGCGCTATCTCTACTGTCTAAACTAGCAATGGCACACCAGCAACCTCGCCTGTAATTTGCACTCCTTTGTCAGACAGGTAGTACTCTAGTTCGGGTGATATCTCTCCTGTCTAAACCTAGCCATGGCACACTAGCGACCTGCCTGAAAACTGCACTCTTTCGTCAGACAGGTAGTACTCTAGTTCGGGTGATATCTCTCCTGTCTAAACCTAGCCATGGCACACTAGCGACCTGCCTGAAAACTGCACTCTTTCGTCAGACAAGTAGTACTCTAGTTCGGGTGATATCTCTCCTGTCTAAACCTAGCCATGGCACACTAGCGATCTCGCCTGTAAACTACACTCTTTCGTCAGACAGGTAGTACTCTAGTTCGACCGCTATCCCTCCTGTCTAAATCAAGCCATGGCACACTAGCGACCTCGCCTGTAATTTGCACACTTTCGTCAGACAGGTACTACTCTAGTTCGGGCGCTGTCTTTCCTGTGTAAACCTAGTCATGGCACACTAGCAACCTCGCCTGTAATTTGCACTCATTCGTCAGACAGGTAGTACTCTAGTTCGGGTGATATCTCTCCTGTCTAAACCTAGCCATGGCACACTAGCGACCTGCCTGAAAACTGCACTCTTTCGTCAGACAAGTAGTACTCTAGTTCGGGCGCTGTCTTTCCTGTGTAAACATAGTCATGGCACACTAGTAACCTGCCTGAAAACTGCACTCGGATCAGACAGGTAGTACTCTAGTTCGGGCGCTATCTTTCTTGTCTAAACCTAGCCATGGCACACTAGCAACCTCGCCTATAAACTGCACTCGGGTCAGATAGGTAGTACTCTAGTTCGGGCGCTATCTGTCTTGTCTAAACCTAGCCATGGCACACTAGCGACCTCGCCTGAAAACTGCACTCGGATCAGACAGGTAGTACTCTAGTTCGGGCGCTATCTCTCTTGTCTAAACCTAGCCATGGCACACTAGCGACCTCACCTGTAATTTGCACTCTTTCGTCAGACAGGTGGTACTCTAGTTCGACCGCTATCCCTCCTGTCTAAACCTAGCCATGGCACACTAGCGACTTCGCCTGAAAGCTGCACTCGGATCAGACAGGTAGTACTCTAGTTCGGGCGCTATCTCTCTTGTCTAAACCTAGCTATGGCACACTAGCGACCTCACCTGTAATTTGCACTCTTTCGTCAGACAGGTAGTACTCTAGTTCGACCGCTATCCCTCCTGTCTAAACCTAGCCATGGCACACTAGCGACCTCGCCTGAAAACTGCACTCGGATCAGACAGGTAGTACTCTAGTTCGGGCGCTATCTCTCTTGTCTAAACCTAGCCATGGCACACTAGCAACCTCGCCTATAAACTGCACTCGGGTCAGATAGGTAGTACTCTAGTTCGGGCGCTATCTGTCTTGTCTAAACCTAGCCATGGCACACTAGCGACCTCGCCTGAAAACTGCACTCGGATCAGACAGGTAGTACTCTAGTTCGGGCGCTATCTCTCTTGTCTAAACCTAGCCATGGCACACTAGCGACCTCACCTGTAATTTGCACTCTTTCGTCAGACAGGTAGTACTCTAGTTCGACCGCTATCCCTCCTGTCTAAACCTAGCCATGGCACACTAGCGACCTCGCCTGAAAACTGCACTCGGATCAGACAGGTAGTACTCTAGTTCGGGCGCTATCTCTCTTGCCTAAACCTAGCCATGGCACACTAGCGACCTCGCCTGTAATTTGCACTCTTTCGTCAGACAGGTAGTACTCTAGTTCGGGCGCTATCTTTCTTGTCTAAACCTAGCCATGACACACTAGCAACCTCGCCTATAAACTGCACTCGGGTCAGATAGGTAGTACTCTAGTTCGGGCGCTATCTCTCTTGTCTAAACCTAGCCATGGCACACTAGCGACCTCGCCTGTAAACTGCACTCGGGTCAGACAGGTAGTACTCTAGTTCGAGTGCTATCTTTCTTGTCTAAACCTAGCCATGGCACACTAGCGACCTGCCTGAAAACTGCATTCGGGTCAGATAGACTCTAGTTCGGGCGCTATCTCTCTTGTCTAAACCTAGCCATGGCACACTAACGACCTCACCTGTAATTTGCACTCTTTCGTCAGATAGTTAGTACTCTAGTTCGGGCGCTATCTTTCTTGTCTAAACTTAGCCCTGGCACACTAGCGACCTGCCTGAAAACTGCACTCGGGACAGACAGGTAGTACTCTAGTTCGGGCGCTATCTCTCTTGTCTAAACCTAGCCCTGGCACACTAGCGACCTCGCCTATAAACTGCACTCTTTCGTCAGACAGGTAGTACTTTATTTCGGGCGCTATCTCTCCTGTCAATACCTAGCCATGACACACTAGCGACCTCGCCTGAAAACTACACTCTTTCGTCAGACAGATAGTATGTATCCTTTTACTTATTGAACTTTTTCTGTGTTCTTTCTGGGAAGTTTTGTCATATACAGCCTCATTTCTGGAGTACTTAACTCCAACGCTTAGGGGACTGACGGACGAGGTTTCCAAATCCCAAAGTATTTTATTGAATGTTTTGAATCTTTTACTACTTTTTATATCTGTATAAAGAAGTGTGGTTGCAAGTTTGATACATATATGTTAAGTCTTTGTTGGGTTATGCATTTTAAAACACAATTTAAGGTATTTTACAAAAGAAAAGATACCCTTACGATGCAATTTTATGATTTGAAAACAACATTTCAGGTTTATGTTCCTTATTGAGCTAAAAATAACTTTACTAAAAAATATACTTTTAAATTAATTGGTTTTAAAAATATTTTTTGTTCAACTGTGAATTTCGTGTTTTGCAAAAAAAAATATACTTATGTAACATGCGTCAGCTTGGTGGCTTAACAAACTTGTCTTATATAAAATACTGTACTTAGTATATATTGGGGAAGTTATTCCTAAGTTTTCACTCTGATAACTTAAATATTGTGTGGTAAGGAGCACTTTAAATGCTGAAAAATGATTAATATGTTAAAACTGAAAAAAGCTCAATAGAAAGTTTGCTCATAAAAACTGACCTGAAAATGTGCTGATGTATTTATTTTTATATAGGGTACACTTTTACTTAAAACACGTAATTTTATACGGATTACAATGTGTGCAGAAAGGTTTATAAATTGCTTCTAAGAATTTTGTAAAAAATGTGAGAAATATCGGAAAAAGTCTCAAATGCGCAACTACGCCATCTGAGGGCTATTTAAATCGTCACGTGTCTCTCATTTTCACTCCAGTAACAAAAATATTTACATAAATGCGCTCCTAGGGAATTGGACATGATAATAAATTTAAAAGTATAAATTGTAATTTTTATCTCTTTGGCTAATTTTCACCGATCGGTCCCCTAATCTAACCAATATACTAAAAGCTATATGCAGAAGATTGGCAATAGAGAAGCAATACCAAAATAAGCATTTTTAGGATATGAATAGCGGGTCCCAGAAACTTTTTACTGACTAGGGGCGTCAGTATTAAATCCGTCGTGTGAGAGTATCGTATCGCAAAATATGTGCCGCGTCAGATGTAAACACAAGACATTATCTTGTACGTCGCTAGGTGTGCCTGATGTTCAATACCACATTTGTGTTGTGAAACCTGCGGAATGGTACGGTAATAGTGAACCCTCGTCTTGTTCACTACAAAAGAGTACGTTAGGGGTCGGAATATTGTAGATGAATTCGCGCTCCAGGGTGATTTAAATGAAATAAGTTATTGGGCTGCTGCAAATAAAATGACAATTAATGCTAAGAAAGGCAAGTCCATTGCATTTAGCAGATTTAAGGGGGAAATCCTACATACACTACGTGATCAAAAGTATCCGAACACCTGGCTGAAAATAACGTACAAGTTCGTGGCGCCCACCATCGGTAATGCTGGAAGTCAATATGGTGTTGGCCCACCCTTAGCCTTGATGACAGCGTTCACTCTCGCAGGCATACTTTCAATCAGGTGCTGGAAGGTTTCTTGGGGAATGGCAGCCCATTCTTCACGGAGTGCGGAACGGAGGAGAGGTATCGATGTAGGTCGGTGAGGCCTGGCACGAAGTCGGCGTTCCAAAACATACCAAAGGTGTTCTATAGGATTCAAGTCAGAACTCTGTGCAGGCCACTCCATTACAGGGATGTTATTGTCATGTAACCACTCCGCCACAGCCCGTGCAGTATGAACAGGTGCTCGATCGTGTTGAAAGATGCAATCGCCATCCCCGATTGCTGTTCAACAGTGGGAAGCAAGAAGGTGCTTAAAATATCAATGTAGGTTTGCGCTATGATCGTGCCACGCAAAACAACAAACCTGCCCCCTCCAGGAAAAACACGACCACACCATAACACCACCACCTCCGAATTTCACTGTTGGCACTGCACACGCTGGCAGATGACGTTCACCGGGCATTCGCCATACCCACACCCTGCCATCGGATCGCCACATTGTGTACCGTGATTCGTCACTCCACGCAACGTTTTGCCACTGTTCAATCGTGTAATGTTGACGCTCCTTACACCAAGCGAAGGCGTCGTTTGGCATTTCCCTGCGTGATGTGTGGCTTATGAGCAGCCTCTCGACCATGGAATCCAAGGTTTCTCACCTCACGCCTAACTTTCATAGTACTTGGAGTGGATCCTGATGCAGTTTGGAATTCCTGTGTGATGGCCTGGATAGATGTCTGCCTATTACTCTTTACGACCCTCTTCAAATGTCGGCGGTCTCTGTCAGTCAACAGACGAGGTCAGCCTGTACGCTTTTGTGCTGTAGATGTCCCTTCACGTTTCCACTTCACTATCACATCAGAAACAGTGGACCTAGGGATGTTTAAGAGTGTGGAAATCTCGCGTACAGACTTCTGACACAAGTGATACCCAATCACCTGACCACGTTCGAAGTCCGTGAGTTCCACGGAGCGTCTCATTCTGCTGTTTCACGATATCTAATGACTACTGAGGTCGCGGATAATGAGTACCAGGCAGTAGGTGGCAGCACAATGCACCTAAGATGAAAAACGTATGTTTGTGGGATTGTCCGGATACTTTTGATCACATAGTGTACCTATCATACGGCTGAAAGTTCCGCAGGTGGACAGCTGCAAATATTTGGATGTGTACTTGGAGAGTAACGCTGGATGGGTCGACCAGGTTAATTCTGCATCTAGGGAAGCATGGAAAACATTACATTTCTTAATTAGGATACTGAAAGAGGGAAGCGTAAAGTCCAGAGAAATTGCCTATAAGTCTTTAGTGCGTCCGGTTATGGCATATGGAGCAGCATGTTGGAACCCGTATGGAATTAATAAATTTCATTCGTTAGAAAAGATACAGGGAAGGGCTATAAAATTAATAAAAGGAGGTAAATATTTTGGGGCTACAAAAGGGGAGGAGAGTAAATGGGAGCCTTTAAATTTCGGCGTAGGAAGCATCGGTTACGCACATTATTTAAAGCTTATGCTGGTTTAAACGCATGGGTGGGCGTTAGTGAAAGATTGGAGAACGGAAGAAACGATCATTTATTGGAAATTAAGGGAACAAGGCACAGAACCGACGTAGGAAAATTAGCCTTCGTTAGTGGAACTATTGAAGAATGAAACGAATTTCCTGTTGCAGCTGTCCTCTGTCCGTGAGGAAATTTAGGAAAAATCTGAGTAGAATAAATGTTGGATAATTATAAACGTTACTGAGATGTTTATTAGAAATTTTACAAACTTGTTGTCAATACTAATGGTATACTTATTGTCTATACTAACTGGATATGTAATTAATGAATGTAAATAATAAAGCAATTAGTTATTTAAAAACTTTTAGCTGCTATGTAACACTGGTAGCTACAATAATATGATTGTTGTTAGAAATATATTCACATTACTGCTTATTGTTCATTGTATTACGTTGTGCACTTATTTTTTGTGATATTATTTTGTATATATAACTGTGCCACCGGGTAATACTCATTTGCAATGAATAAATAAATACATGTATACATTACGTGCAAATAGTTTCTCATTGTGTACCAGTATTCATTAGTTGAGACAGTAAGCACACACTTGTTGGGTGAGTTGAATTTCATTTTGACAGGTAAATTGCTACGACGACTCGGGTCATGCTGGGCTGGGTGTTTAGTATAGTTTAGAAGTCTCAAGTTCGATACTCTGCCGGCTGATATCTCTACTTGATAATGTAAATCAAACCTATTCCCTATCGGCTCTTTTCTCAGGAGCGGGTGAGAGTAACAAAACAACCACCACGTGTTTTGTTATCACCTGGATTTTATTCTAGTTGCAAATGAATGTTTGAAAACGGCTAGCCTAATTACTTCCCCCACCCTAGTAACTTTTTTGCCTCTTCTCTTCGTATTCATGATTTTTTTCCCCCGTTAAACCCCTACTTGTAAAGATGTTAGCGCTATCTCTCCATACCCTTCTTCAGACGAGTTGTCATGGATTCAGCCTCTGGATGCTAAGAAGTCAGTGTTAGTTGCTTGGAAAACGTTCCCCTTTTATAACTAAATACACATTCACACCAATAATTGTAACATCTGTTCTTATTGTTGCTTTACATAGCATTGTATGATAATTCAATCGTTCATTTTCTTGCAGCCACGCTGCTAATGACATATCTGGGAATTCCGATGTACCTCTGTCTCTTTTTCTTATCGATCTTCTCTCTCACACACACTGTCACTTTTTCTTGTTTCCCGTGCTGCTAGGTAAAATTTTGCCTATTCGTGTTGTAGGGAGGGGACTATTTGGCTGTTTGCTATAGTCAGCTTATTTTATTTCCTTCAACTATCTAGCGCGGTTTCCTGTATGCCTTTTAATAAATATACCTTCTTACGTACATAAGAGTATAACACTTTATATTACATATTCACAATGTTCTTATCTATTTACACCTGTTCCCTTTTTCCTACTTATTTCCGTTTTAATATATGTTCTCTTCTGTTACCCTCCATACCGTTATTTACATATACCCAGGCATGTGATAGTTTTTATGTTAAATTATGTATAAATTAATTATGGTCTACGTGTTCCGCTTACAAAATGAAGATGCTTCATAAAGTCAGACTTCAATTATGTTCATGCAGCGCTGCTGTTATTATATTGCATGACCCCATGTTCCTAACCTCAAAGTACTTCGTTTCTACAGCACAGTTTTCTGCGCATTGTTTTTCAGCACGTGTAAAATGAAGCATGTGGTCTACGGTGCGTTAGTACGGTCTCTTTGCCCCGTCAGATGAGTTTCAACATTTAAAATGTTTAAGATCAAATAAGCACACCACTGCACTCTAGCGTTTTAGTATCAGTTACTACTAGAAGCGAAAAGAAGCAGCAGACAGGTTTCAAAATGTGCTGTGTAATCAGTTCAGAGAAAAGACTATGCAGTCATGAGAGAGGTTATGCTTGTAGTGTTTGGGTTGTGGCATTGTGCAAGCTAGAATTCAGCAACTTAGAAAAAACCCTTAGGAGGGGTAACTCACCTGGTGATGTATTCTCCCTCTCTAACTGCCTTGGGAGGGCATGCATCTCCCACTGTCTCTCTGAATCGCTACTAAGCACCTCACGCCACAATTTCGCCTAGTACGTGTTTTATTTTATTCTCTCAAAATCGTTTATCACTTATCACACCACTATTATAACTATCCCACAAGACACGAGCATTGCAACAAAAATGCAATGTGTAGATTGTTGTGCAGTGTGGTGATATGGTGTGGCACGTACCTGATGAAAGTGCTGAAGTTGTAGTGGTGCATGTTAGTGGTAGCCTGGGGTTAATCTTCTCCTTCCAGTTGGTGCGTGTTACTTGTGTGGTTTATGTGGGTGTATATTATTAAAATGTATATTTTTGTTTTTATATGCTCCGGTAGCTCAGGGAGGCACTTTGCTCTTGCAGGGAGTGGGAAGACACAGGAGTTATGTAGAATAACTAATACACTGTTATGTAGGTTAGGCATATGTATCACCACTTATATATTAAGATTGTTTTTTGTTGTTTACACACAAAAAGATGAAAACGTTTATACAGATCTTATGAAGCCTGCCTGTGAGTCGTAATGAACTTGTATGTATGTCTATTGTTAAGGTCATTCCACGACAAGAGTTATACACTTCTGCACTGAGGGTAACAATTACGTGACTATTTATACATGTCTGCACTAAGGTAACAAGCTACGCGATTGTTTATACACGTCTTCACTGAGAGAAACCAACTACGTGATCGTGTTGTTTCAGTAAGAATGTCGTAACTTAAACTTGTAGCTTAACCATGATTGGCTCTATGGATGGCGTGTTCCTCGATATAACCAATAACAGCAATGTTCTTCCATATTTATTGGTTTGTTGACGAAACTGTCACCCAGCTTTCTCGAGAGGGTGGCTTATTATTAAGAGATAGCCGCGAAACCTTTATTTGTTCCTTTGTACTTAGGGTTTCTCTCCCTTACCATTGTGTGTGTTTGTGGCAAACAAGTGTCGTGTTTCGCCTTAACGACTCACATGACATGACTTACTTTTATAACATCTTAAACTTATATAAAATGTAGCATTACAAATATATTACATTTTTAGTTACATTGGATTAACCATGCTAGGTCGGCGTTGTTAAATAACATTTTAATTAATAATAAATAAATAACTATATCATAATTCCCGTTACACAGTCCTCGCAAAGAGCAAGCTGCAGCGGGTGTGAAAACAAATGTTTGCATATAACTAGCAATAGCATTTCACATACATACGGTATTATCATGGGATATCTTCCAAAAGTTAATTCACACCTTTTAGGGTATTTCATAGCCTTCACTCCACCATCTATCTTTGCTCTTCAACATACCTCTTACATAATGATGTAAGGATTTTAGTTTCTGAGTTATAATGTAAAAAAGATCCTATTAAATTTTTCTACACTATAAAATTTCTGTTTTCACAACAGTGATATGACATTTGTTTCCCGCGCATCAACCCACTTCCTCTTTAAGATCCTTCATTGGATAAATCGGTAGCTAAACACAAGAGAGAAGTACAGTGGGGCGATTTATCCCTCCTGAATACTCGCACAATCCGTAGACCGAGGGATTTTACTAAATGGTTATACTATAGCTGTGTGCATTTTTTTCTGCGACGAAGTAAGACGCAAGAGTCTATTTCAGCATAATGCACTCCAATCCATTTAAAACTGGCCGGCGTCTGAGAGACGGAATAGGGTACCTCCATAAGCGCCCGGGACAGCCATGCTTTTTTCGCAGAACTGCGTATATTCTTGTAGTAGTTATATTGGGGAACGCAACTATAATCAGAAAAGTCATTTGAGAAAATAATTCATATACGAGATTTCAAACAAACAGATATGTCGAGAGTGTTTCAACGCTGAATATTTGTAACCAAAACACACTTTATTGCTTTATGGTTCTGAAGTGGAGTATGATTAAAACTCGTCACAATGCCACGCGTACTGCAGCACTCTTAGCTCAGTGTTAGTGAGTTAGCTTACTGTTTCGGAGTTTGCAAGTTCGAATCTTCGTGGATATAGCCAAGCTTTTCCCCTTTCATTTTGCATAAATCCGTAAAAATGTAACTGGGTTTTCTTAACTGTAGTTTTATCATTAATCCGTCGTACTGGTAGATGGCAACCATGATATTAATTTAGCTTTCGGGAGAAGGTTTTATGCTCAGTTAATTTAATTTTACAACCACAAATTTCACCATTATTCGTAATTATATTTGTAAGTGAAACGGAAGTAACGCAAGCAATATTATTTACCTATAGTAGAGTAGAACGGGTTGTAAAAACTATAAGATAACAATCCACTACGGAGAATCGAACTCAAGCTGCCTGTTGAGGCAGTATTTATTTTATCCCTTAACTGATATCAATGTAATTATACAATATAAAAGTAATAGCCCGCCTATAAGCAATCAGTGTATATTACAGCCATTGTGTTATGTTTATTTATTGTGTATATATGTGTAAAACATTATGTGAATGTATTTCTTAATTTAGCTGTGAGGGTAGAAGCAAGCTGCTTCCTGTAGCAAACAGTGTCATAAAGTGGGAAGCAGAGGGTGGCTAATAATATGTTGTAACCTTGGCAGAACAATAATTTAAAAAACTAAGAAGGCTACCAACAGTCGATGGAAAAACACTGGTGTAATGTCCAAAAAGTTTTTAAATAGTCACGTGGGCGCAAAAAGCCAATCACAGTCAAACTAAAGCGTTCTGCTACAGAAGGCTTAGCCAATCAGTAAATAGAAATATTAAATTTAAAATTTTAAGCTGTGGACGCTAAGAGGTAGCGTATCCAAGCCAAGTCAGTTCAGTAGACGTAGCTCAGAATGTGCAGATGTGAAATATTAGTGCAGTGCGGAGAAAATAAATGTTGACCTTTAAAAACGTAGTTAGGAACGGATAATTACGACAGCCGTAAAATACATTTTCCATTTAATATTCGCAGAGATTTAAATTTGTATGATTCATAATTTTTTAATGTGAATAAAGAACTTGAGAAATTCTCTGTAAACTGCAGTTCCTTAGCACACATATAGAACGTAATATTATACAGCTCCATACGTAAATACTTCAGTTATATATATATATATATATATATATATATATATATATAATTCAACTGCCTTGAAGTAATACAGAAGCGAGAATTTAAAACTATAATATGTGTAAAGTGTGTGAAACTATTCTATAGCCGTACCACCCTTGCTAAGAGATACGGTGCCAAGTACGGTGTGCAGGGCGCCCAAATCAGTGCCTTGTGGCTTGTATTATAGAGTTAACCTAAGCGGCGCAGAAGCTGACAATTGATAACTGCGCGCTCACCCGAAGGGACTTTGAAAAGAATTAACTGCTCAAGCTACCGACCACTTTTAATTTGGCCGAGTGTACATAGAGAAAAAATGTGATGTGTTACACTCACATGACTTTCTCTACTCTTGCACACACTATTTTTACAAACGCTTATTCTCCATATGGTTCATGTTAATCGAGATATCGAGATGTTAATCTTATTGCTAATTTTCTTGTAGATGCAAGGGGAATTGTTAGACTTTAAGCTATAGTCAAATATTTTAAGAGCTGGTTGCTATGTCGAGTATTCCATTCTCTTTGCATTACCAGGACAAAAAAATTAATAACGAATTTCCATTTGCGAAAAAGTATAAGTATTGGAAAATTTAAGGAAATAACAAGCAATATCTCGAAAATGGTTCACTCAACAACAAAAAAAATGTATATGACATAAATTGTGTATTTTAACGCGATCTACATTTTTGTATAGTAAAATTTTGTCTCTCTCTTATGGTTTACCAGTTATGCAAAAGTCGTTCACAATGAAGAATATTTTAGAGACATTCCCAGGAAATTCGAGATATACATTTCATTTGTCATGAAAATATCTTAAACATATGATATTTTAATCAAAATCGTTAGCCATTTTTGGGAAAATTACAATTTTCGAAAAATGTTCCATGTAAAGGGTAGTCTGGTGTGGGGGGATTTTCTTAAAAACCTTCGTGTTGCATGTCTGGAAGATACTGAACCTAAATACGAAGTTTGGTGTTTATCCGACTGTTCGCTTCTGAGTTATGCTGCTCACAGACACACACACACACACGGACATGTTTCCAAAAATGCTTTTTTTTTATTCAGGGGGTCGCAAAACATATATTTCTGGTGAAATCTCGGTTTCGAATTTTTGGGTGTAATACAATACTTCCCCTACTTACTATACGTAGTAGAGAAAGTAAAAACAACATTGATATTACCGAACAAATATGTAAATCAAAGCTGCGTAGCTACACCTAATCAGAATCAAACAAAACAAAGGAAAACTTTTCGTGGCGGCCCAGTTAGTTCTGGAACGTTGGTAAAAGATTTAGTACTCACAGTATGCCATATCGAAATCTCATTGAACAGGTTTGTTCTCAGCTTAAACGAAAGGTAAGCTTTATAAATGCTTTGGTAGCAAAAGCTTTGCTGAGTTTGATTGTAATCGTATACTGTCCCAATTACAAAGAGGAGAGACATCATCTGAGTAGCGTTTTGATTTTTGCCGAATATGAGTGCAGTGCAGAAGCTATGGAACGCTGACCTGCACTAATATTTTCACGATATTCATTTTGTGAGTATCGCTAATTGTCGCAGTTCTCATGGCTCATGTTATCTTATTTACTGGGCGCCTCTTGTTTTATTCTTTTAAATTTGGGTTCATTGTCCTCCGGCTAGCTATTATAACTCAGTCGAGCAAGTATCTCTAAGCAGGGCGTGTAAACGGAAAGGAGTTGTTGCTAAAAGATAACACTGATAAAAAATTTTGTTTCTACACTTTTATTGCCGTCACACTTAATTCATAATTCACATATTTAATCTTTATACACGCCTGACTGAAACTGCGATATTTCTGAATGTGACTACAGTCGTTATAGTTGCCGCGCACTAATTACTTCGCGTACTTTACATTTTTGTAACTAATTCTGCGACGTGCACCTCGTGAGAGACGCTTCCGAACTGTGCTAAACTTGCTTATGGCTCGAGAATATATAATCCTTCACCTGGAGTTGCCTAAACATTATAATAGAGCTGCTATTGGTTACCAAATCGCGCCCACTTTAGCGTCTGTTTTGGTCAGTCAATTGCTACTACTAACATATATACTCTAGGGAAGATACTCCCTCCATTTTTAAAAAAGGCACGCTACCCTGACGTCATTTGTTTGTCTCATCTTAGTGATAAACAACTCACCCCCTCGGTTTATTGTTACCCACTTCTATTGTCGGTTTTAGTGAGGCCGTGTAAACTTATTTCCTAACAATACTTATGGCTAACAAACATCTAAAATCCTGTACTTATAATAATATTAATTTACACTCCAATCACTTTGGCATTCACACCATGTTACGATATAAAATACTGCCTCATAATCTTGAGGGTCGCTGGCTCATTCTTATAAGGACATGTTAATTTTTTTCGAGCGTAAAAATCCTTAGCATGGCTTCCTTTGGAAGGGAAGTACAGCCGGTGGTCCTGTGTCGTACATTTACGACACATAAAAGAACCTCAAGCCTGATAAAGTGGCCTTAGCAAAATTACCGGTCTTTCACGCCCAATATAGAATGGGACGCTAAGGACCACAGCAGTTAAAGAGCGTCCACAAATAAAACTCAATTCATTTTTTCATCGTACACATATATCCAATTCTCCAATCTGTCTCACTGACCTTCCAGAACATGCTGACTTTAAGCATTTACCTACTGTTTAGTTGTTCACAGTATATACTTTAACGTTCTACCTTCTTCAATGTCCTTCAATATTTAGTGATTTATTTTCCTGTTAGCGTCCGGAAACCAGTATATCGTGCTTTAATTCAGTTCCTCCAAGACACCCAGCTGCAGGTTATAATTCCTCCTGTTCTATTTCCTCTCTTCCTCTGTAATACTTCTGATACAAGGCGGACTTATCCAGGGGCTTCCAGGCATTCAGGTGGAATGTTTCCGTACTCCTCCCCTTTTGCCGTTCACTTAGTCCTGACCTTTGTTCATAAGCTAATGCGTGTGTGTTGGACTTGAATTCAAATAGTAAGAGATTGGCTCAACTAGGACTGATGTGGAACACATGATAAGGAGTTTCTACCAACATTAAATAAAGAAAAACGCTGTAGGAAACCAAAAGCTTCGGCACGTTTCCGTGCACTTGAGTGTACTTAGAGGCGTAGAGAAAGTATTTTGAAATAAGATCATACATTACATACAGCATTACACTTCAGGTTCTTTCGTAACATTTTCTGTCTTACATTCTGCTATTTAGCAGATACTTTAGGATGTTTCCCCAAAAGTCGTACATTTTCAGCAGCACCGCATAAGAACTAGTCTTACATTTCCAAGGATTTCCTAAACATTACATCCATAAATATTTTGTCAGCATTTCTTAACATAATTTGTTTATAACCTTGACTTGTTCTGTCGTCATCCTAATAATACCAACATAACCAATATGTCGTTTCACTACATACATTTTCATTCTCCGTGGTCTACCATACTAGCTTCCAGTTCTCGAAGTCATGGGTTCAAACCTGTCGGAGACTGACGGATTTTTTCGGGCGTAAAAATATTTAGCATGGCTTCGTTCTGAAGGGAAGTAAAGCCGGTGGTCCCGTGTCGTTGATTTACGACACCTAAAAGAACCTCATAGCTGATAAAGCCTCTGAGAAAAATTTCCAGTCTTTCACGCCCAATATAAAATGGGACACTAAGAACCATAACAGTTAAAAAGCGTCCATAAATAAAACTCGATTTAATTTCATTGTGTACATCAATGTGCAGATTGTATATTGGAAGCCTATCTACACGTGGGGTTTCAGCGTTAACGTTGTGTAATAGGGTATTTTATATACCTATTCTGATGTAGTGGCTATAGCCCAAGGTTATCGGGAGGTCGGAGGTAAATAGAGATAAGCAGCGCGCTTGTCCAGCGTAAGCAACGCAAACGCTGACAGATAACCAGAATCTTCTGGAAGCACCCCTCCCCGCCTCCAGAACGTGTATCCAGAATACTCTAGAATGTTGTATGGAAACCTCCACTGGCTATGTAAGCCAGTGGGTTCGTCAGTTAAGAGTTGGTTTAGTCAGTCATCAGATGAGTCGATCAGTGAGCGAATAAGGGAGTTGGTGACCGCATTTCTGCTGCGACATCTAGTGCGGTTCTCCGAGCGAGTTAGTGACGATTACTGTGACGTGCAGCGAATGCTACTGCGGAGCGAGAGATTGTAGAGGTCTTGCGTTCGACTCCCAATCGAGTGAATCGTCCGAAAGAAGAAGTTACGTCACGAAAAGTGAAGTGACGGGGCAACTGAATTAGTTCACATTAGTGAAGTGACCGTGTGAACTAAGTTGATCCAGATCAAAACAGTGACGGTTCGAACTGAGTGAGGTGACAGCCCAAAAATGAACAAATTCTCCCAAGGTTTTATTTACATTCAACGCTAGCTTTTGTGTTTTCATTTTTGAGCATATCTTAAGGTACACAGGGCATTTCTGGTCGCAATGAATCTAAGTGTTCTAAAGTGTCTCAACTCATGGTAATAAATTTAAAATGTTTAGTTATTCCCTTAAGAAATGTCTCGTTTAATATGTATGTGGCTGACAAGACGTTGTAAACATTGAAAAACTGTCTTGAGAAGTGGTATTTTCTTAGCTCCACGTATGGACGCCAATTTGAAGTAGTTGGTTTGTTACGTTATTTGCACCACGCTTTGGGCGTCGATTTGAAGTAGTTTGTATTGAAGGAGTTGTATTATATTTCAACTGTTGGGGAGCCAAACTTGTAGTAGTTGCAACCGCACGTATAGTAAACAGTTTCCGGAAGCCTTCGCCCCAAGTTTAAAAAAAATATTATAACTTTGTAATTTGACTGTTTTTTTAAATATTATATTTATGTTTGCCTCGGCTGCGTCAGTATTATTGTTAGAGACACGTTTCTCTTAGCAGGGCTGTGATGCGACAAGAATGCAGGCTTAAACAGATTATAATTTTACTTCACTCCTTTTATTTATACTTGACACGATTTAAATAACACTTCACTGATATAGAGAGCTGTGAGATTCTTTTTATTAATTATTACAATTTTTAACACGTAAACTTATTTTCCGGCTCACACGAATACGTATTAAATTTCTTGACATTTTTTTGCGTCTGGTTAGTAACGCTGTCTGCAACCAACTAACTTCTAAATTTGTAAATTTTTATCCTTTTTAGTTTGATTGGCTAATCCTACTCGAATAGAATATCTTCATTTACCTAAAGCTTTTTCTGGTTGTTGATTGGCGATTTTATAAACTGTCACTAAAATTACATTATTGCTTCCAAGAATCAGAAGTAGTATTGTTAAACTCTCAAACACATGATCGCCTCAAGGTTACCTCATTGTTAGCAACTTTTAACCTATTATTCTCACAGCTCCTACATTATTAAATTACGTAATACATTCACATAACATTATTGAACATGTTTACAATAATATAAGCATATTATTATAAGCAATGACTGTTACATACATTTTACAAATTATTACATAGACATATTACTTCAAGGCGTGCTGTTATTGAATTTATATTTATATAATTAGACTGAAATCATCTAAGTGTTAAAAATACTTCCTCAGTCTAATAATACTTTTCTTACCAAAACTTAGTTTTAGCTACATTAATAGTTTCGTTATAGATAAAAAGGGAACAGCGATAGACAAATGTTTAAGAACTGGACGCTATATGCTGTCCTAAATTTCATACTCTTTCCATGCAATCGCGAGAAACAACTGAAAATCGATGGGACCTGAAAAGAATGACAAGCACTGAACAATTCGAACCATTAATAACGGATATCTCGGAAATGGTTTAGGGCACAAGAAAGTTACTTGGAATAAATTGTGTTTTAAAGAGATATACATTTTTTGTGCAGTGCGCTTTCGTCTATTGCTTAATGTTTATCAGTTATATAGGGTCTTTCAACAAGAGTGTCCTATCTTTAACATGTGATAGTTGCCGCTGTTATTGAGCTACAGCAGTCATTTTTTTCATGTGGTTACAGTTTTTATTGACAAACATATATGGAACGTTACAACATTCAGAAACGCGTGGAAGTTGTGAAAAGTTATTATCAAAATGGATCATCTGTTCGCCAAACCTTCCGTGTATTCCGTGAAGTTAACGGTGTGCATAATCGTCTCTGCGAGAAAACGATTCGGCGTTTGATCCATAAATTTGAAAGAAGTGTTTCTGTCAGCGATCAAAGAACGCCTGTACGTAATCGACGTAAGCGCTCCAACGAAAACATAGCCGCCGTTCGTCAGAGTGTAAGCGAGAACGGAAACAAATCAATTGCTCGTCGAGCGCGACTTGGCGAATTCTGCATCTGGACTTAAAGTTTCATGCTTATAAAATGGTGTTAACTCAAGAACTAAAGTCCAACGACCACAAGTTGCGCCGTGTATTCGCTGACTGGGCTACGGAACAATCGGAAGCTGACCCAGATTTTTGTAGAAAAATCATCTTCAGCGCCGAAGCCCACTTTTGGATGGATGGTTGTGTTAACAAACAAAAATTTCCGCTATTCAAGCAATCACAATCCAACGCAGATTCAAGAACGACCACTTCATCACCAAAATGTTACTGCGTGGTGTGGATTTTGCTATGGTGGAATCATGGGTCCACATTTTTTCCAAGATGAAGATGAAGCTCTGTCAATAGAGACAGATACTGGGCTCTTATAAGGGACTATTTTTGGCCTCAATTGGATGGTATGGATTTTAGAAACATCTGGTTCCAGAAATATGGTGCCACATGTCATACTGCACTCGAAACAATCGATCTTTTGAAGGAGAAGTTCAGAGGTTTCATCATTTCCCATGATGGTGATGTTAACTGGCCCCCGAGGTCATGTGATTTAACGCCGTTGGATTACTTCTTGTGGGGTTATGTTAAATCCCGAGTTTATGTCCACAAGCCAGAAACAGTAAATGATCTTATGAATAACATAACGCGTGTTATTCGTGAAGTTGGACCTAATTTACGTTCTTCTGTCATTGAAAATTGGGTCAACCGTATACGCGCAACCCAACGAAGTCGCGGCGGTCACTTAACTGATGTTCTCTTCCACACGTAATTACATTAATTATGTTCCAAAATAAAAAAATAAACATCTATCATTTATAGAACGTGTTTTATTTAAGTTCACAGATAGGACACTCTGGTTGAAAGACCCTTTACAGGATTAAATAAAATTCCTTTCAAATGAAGAGGACTACACAGTCTATTCCCGTAAAATTCAAGATATTCATTTTGTTTGCAATGTAAGTACTTTTAGTATCTGGTATCTTAATGAAAATCGTTACATCCACTTTTGATAAAATCAAAATTTTCGAAAACTGTTCCATATAAAGGGTATTTGTGAATGGGGGATTTTCTGGAAAATCCTCGTGTCCTATCTTAGAAAGATACTGAACCTAAATACCAACTTCGGTATTCCTTTGACTTTTACTTTTTGAGTTATGATGTTCACAGACACACACACGGACGTTTTTCTAAAAATGCTTTTTCTTTCTTGGATTGGGGTGGCCTCAAAACATGTAGCTCCTGTGAAATCCCAGTATAGAATTTTTGTGTGGAATGCAACATCTTCTCTACATACTAGGTACGTGGAAGAGAATGTAAAAATACGTTTAATGCATTTAAGCCCTAGAACGCAAGCACAAATTATTACACCATGAAGCAGGGTGTCTATGAATATATTACTAACAGGTTTTCGGCCACTGACATGGGTTCCATTATGGTTGTATTCTGCTTTTAATGGCTACAAAAATTAAATAAAGTTAAAAGAATCCTAACGTACTTTTGCATACATTACGTCTATATATAGACGTAATGTATGCAAACGTATATATAGGTACTTAATTGAAGTATTTCTTTTAGCCAGCAAAGTTTCACAGTCTTTAGTCTCTGTTCGGAAAGATTTAGCTGCAGCTTAAAATCTAAAGCTATTTATCATAATACCCTTAACAGAAGTCCAAACAGTCCATCTCGTCAATGTTAAAATGAGTTTTTACCGCTACGGTTAGCTCAAAAGCCACTGCACACAACAATTTGAAATCTTTACTTGTTGTTCTACAACACTTTTACAATGCATTACATATAAGAGATCTTATTTTGATTAACGACAAACATAATATGTCTTAAACTTACTTTAAAAAAATTGTGACCGCGCGCACGAAGTTACCTGCAGCCGGTGTGAGTGCATCCCGACCCGTTTACCTGAACGGCTGGGAGGATCTTCCGACAGGCGCTTCAGAACAATGGCCGCGCAACAAGCTGATTATGTGTCACCTCCCCGCAGTTTTGGTAATTTCTGCTCCAGAAGGTTCCTTTCTGCAGTTTCGAATAGCTTACCCTTCGAGAACGTTACGCTTTGGACGCGGGGCCTATTTAAGCAGACTGCTAGCGCCCGATCATACAGTTAAGAAGTTAACGAATTTAGATAGTGAAGAAGTTGAAAGGTTTGGACAGTTCAGAGTGCAGTTCAGTTGTGAGTTGTGATTCGACAGTTCAGTTGCACTCGTTCTCACAGCGACTCAAGTGTAATGTATTGTGGTACCCTGGGTGACTTAAGTGATAAATAAGGTGCGTTTCCCATACTACTGGTGTTCTCATTTGTTACAATATTCGATATTTCTTTTTTAAAAAATAAATTTTCACATAACTTAGTGGAGGTAACTCTAAAAATAGTTTTAGTACTGTTTTAATTCCACAAAAAATTCCACTTGTAGCTACAGTAGTTTTTGAGACGTGCTCACCCAAAGTTTATAAACATTAAAATTGAGAAAAACAGCATTAAAGTTTTACAGCGTTGGAACCATACCTTAGAACTTCCATGTTCCATATTCTTTAAAGGCGTTTTAAGAAACAGAATAGGAAAATAAAAACTGTTGTTCGATTTTAGAGACATCAGGGGACATTAATTCGAAAATAACTCATTTTATAAAATTTCACCTCAGAAAGCCTTTCAACTCCCACTACTGATTTCAACGAATAACCGTGGCCGAGTGGGTTCAATCCCAGGGACCCGCACGTGGGATTTGTGGTTGGACAAAGCGGCGTCTGGGCGGGTTTTCTCCGGTTTCTCTATTCATTCCACCAACTGCTCCATCATCACCTTTCCTTTCATTCATTTCACCATCATTTCGTTTCATCCACTTCCTTCCTTCATTCCTATCACCCATCCTGGATATTCTGTCTGATCCATGAGTGTCTGCTCCCCGACGGGCCTCTGACCCCAGACACCCGCCTGTAAGTCCTGGGGGTGTAAGTCCTACATAAGAGGAGGTTAATCAGAGAAAGAAGAAGATGATTTCAACGAATCTGAAATATGTTGTATTAAATTTTAACTCCATACGTGTAGTGGTTCACCTAAGATTTGAAAATGTTTAGGATGGTCTAATTTGAACTAACTTTTAAATGTACCCACTTTTCTTGAAAATACTAGGGCAACTGGGGTCACTACCGCACAAGATATCGGGGACTCCCAGAGCTTCTTAACAGGCGTTCCCACGCATTTAACAATCTTCAAAGCATTGTTAGTTCACTAAACCTAACTGGAATGTGCGTTGCGTGCTGTTTCATCTGAGTGTTTTAAATGTTCACATTCTCTTTATTATGGAAGTAAACCAAGTTACTATTTTATTATATATGCACAATAGTTTCTGTAGTACTGGCTTTAAGCTGCATATTGACATAATTGTTTGGTTAATTTCCTCTTTCTAACCTGGATAATTTAACGATAAACAGAACCTTAGCATTTCGGGATAAAACGGAACCAAGTTCTGATAATGCGTTGCTGGAATTGCGGTGATGATATTGATCCCATTTTTATCCTTTGAGTATTGTGTTTTGTTTATTGGTTATCCAAACTAACAGTTTTCATAAATATTTTAGTTTGATTTCCTTTGTTTAAATTATAAGTTATATGGAGAAATCCCTCAACTCTATTACAAATATACAGGTGTGCGTTCTGGCCAGGATCTGGTGCAAAACGAGCGGGTGCATGATGTCATAATGTCATAAAATATAAGTATTAGTGTATTCAAATTTTTCTTTCTCCACCACATACATAATAGGTAGAGAAGGTAGGTATGGCATTCTACCTTAAAAATCCTTAGCATGACTTTCTTCGGAAGGGAAATAAAACCGGTGATCCCATTTCATAGATTTACAGCACGTAAAAGAACCTCAAGCCTGATAAAGAGGCCTCTGAGTAAAATTACCGCACTTTCACTCCCAATATGGAATGGGACGCTAAGGACAACAGTTAAAGAGTGTCCATAAATAAAACTCAATCTCAACTTCAATTGCATTCCATCCAAAATTTAGACATCAAAATTTCATTGTAATTACTTATTTTGAGGCCTCGTGAAACCAAAAAAACCATAAAGGTCCTTGTGTGTGCTTCTGTGTGTGTTAACACCATAACTCGAAAACAAAAGTCGAATAAATACCAAAGTTGGCATTTAAGTTCGTTATACTTAAAAAATAATACCCAAAGATTTTCAATAAAATACTCCGCTCAAAACTACCCTTAAATGGAAAATGTTTCAAAATTTTATGTTTTATCAAAAATAACCAACGAATGTGATTAAAATGTCGTATATTAAATATATTTTACACAACAAATAAAATTAACGTCTTGAATTTTCTAGAAACAGCCTATGAGGTCCGCTTCATTGGAAGAAATTTTATCCTGCTTTGTATAATTGATAAACTTGAGGCAGTATTTTTAACACTTAAATGATTTCAGTCTAATTATATAATATACCTATATAATTCAATAACAGCCCGCCTTAAAGCAATACGTGTATGTAACAATATATAAAAAGTGTATATTACAGTCATTGTAAATGTTTATATTATTGTATACATGTTCAGTAATGTTATGTGAATGTATTACGTAATTTAATAATGTAGGAGCTGTGAGAATAATAGATTAAAAGTTGCTAACAATGAGGTAACCTTGAGACAATAATGAGAAGAAAGTGTAATAATGCTACTAGTCATTCTTGGAGCAACAGTAATGTAATTTATGTGACAGTTTATAAAATAGCCAATCAACAACCAGAAACAAATCTTAAGTTAAATAAAGGTATTCTATCGGATTAGGAATAGCCAATAAGAAACTTGAAATACAGAAATTCACAAATTTAGGCGGCAGAAATCAAGTCAGTTGCTTGTAGACAGCGCTCATAACTGGACGAGTTGCTTGCAGACAGTGTTCCTAACCGGACGCGAGATGCGTCCTCGAGAAATTTAATACGTATTCGTGTGAGACGAAAATAGATTACGTGTTAAAAGTGCAAGTAATTAATAAAAGAATCTCACAGCTCTCTATATCAGTGAAGTGTTATTTAAATTGTGTCAAGAATTAATAAATGTAATGAAGCAAAAATTATAATCTGTGTAAGCCTACATTCTTAGCCGCACTACTCCCTGCAAAGAAATCCATGTCTCTAACAATAATACTGACGCAGCCGAGGCAAACATAAGTATATAATATTTAAAGAAACAGTCAAATTACAAAGTTAATACTTTTAATTTTTTGGAACGAAGGCGGGTACCATGCGTGCGGTTGCAACTACTTCAAGTTCGGCTCCCCAACAGTCGAAATATAATACATCTTCAAACTGACTTTCCATACGTAGCAGCAACAAAACTTCTTCAAATTGGCTTCCAAAACGTGGGGCAAATAATAAAAATACAACAAACCTTCTACTTCAAACTTTAAGTGATTCATAAACGAATACATACTATACAAAAAATGTAGGTCTCTTTAAAAAATAGAATAATTTTTGTGGCATAAGTCATTTACGAAATCTCCGCTATTAATAGTTTGAATTGTTCAATACTTAGCAATTCTTTTAAAGTCCTGTTGATTTTCACTTGCTTTTCGTATATGATGGAAAGAGTATGGCAGTTTAAGGCCAGCATATAGCGTTCAGTACTAAAACATTTGACTGTCGATATCCTTATGTATCTGTAACGAAATGTGTAATATAGCTATTTCTTCATAGGCTTATCCTGATTAAGTAGAGAGAAGAATAGGCTTTCATAAGAATACTTTGTAGAAGCTATATAAAGATAAGTTATAATGGGTAGAGAAAGTCATGTGAATGTAACACATCCGAACTCTTTATTTTGTTAGGGCACAGATATACTTTCAATGAATAAATTAGCGTGCTGCTCACTTTCAGACCTTTACTATTTTACGGTGCATCAAACCTTAAGTGTACTGTTCTGCCCCGGTTTCCCCTATATATAGAATCTCAACTCCATACTTGGAGCGGTTGACATTGTTTTATGCATACGACGGACAATAACGTGCTCTGCATTAGCGTATGCACCTTCAACTTTTGTCACATGGTTTCACTTATAATCTCCAAATTTTATGTCGGCACTACAAACATTTAAAAAGAAAATTCTCAACAATGCTTTTAAGTTTTCCAAAGCTGATATTTCATTATACACCCCCTTTTTAACGGATGTTATATTTACGAGAAGAAATCGTGAAAAGTGACAAAAGGAAACAGAAAAACAAAGAAATTGAACCACCGTCTCCTATAATTTACGAAGCAGGTGTTTCGCCATTTGTATTTGACAGTATTAATTTGGAAAAGTGTTATATTCCGTATTTTTACTTTTCTACGACGTATATAGTTGGTAGAGAAGATATTGTATTCCACGATAAAATCCGATACCGAGATGTCACCGGAATATATGTTTTGAAGCCGCTTGAATCCCCCCCCCCAAAAAAGAACATTCTTAGAAAAAGTACATGTGTGTGTCGGAAAGTTCGGATAAATACCAAACTTAGTATTTAAGTTCAATACCTACAAAAGATTTGACACAAAGGTTTTCACCAAAATCCCCCCACCCCCAAACCACCCTCTACATGGAACATTTTCCGAAAGGTTTCATTTTATAAAAAAAATGGCTCTTAACGATTTTGGTTAAAATACTGCAAAGTAAAGATATTTACATGACAAATAAAATAAATATTTTGACATTTCTAGGAATAGCCTGAGAAGTCTTCATTTGGAAGGAATTTTGTATAATCTTGTATAACTGGTAAACGTTAAGCGATAGACGACAACGCACAACACAAAAAATGTAGATCTCTTTGAAACACAGAATTTATTTGAAATATTTTTTGTGGTATTAGCCATTTTCGAGATATCCGCTATTAATAGTTTGAATTGTTCAATACTTAGTCATTCTAGTCCTGTTGGTTTTCTGTTGTTTCCCGTAATATGATGGAATGTAAAAAAAAAAACATTTGACTATCGATATCCTTATGTAGATCTATCTACAACGAAATGTGTAATATACCTATTTCTTCATAGGCTTACCCTGATTAAATTAAGCAGAGAGAAGAATTGGCTTTCATAAAAATACTTTGTAGAAAGTATATAAAGATGATAGTGAGTAGAGAAAGTCATGGGAATGTAAGACGTCGGAACTTTTTATCTTTTTAAGCCACAGTTATACTTTTAATGAATAAAATAATGTTTTATTTTCAGACCTTCACTATTTTACAGCGCATAAAACCTTAAGTGTACTGTTCTGCCCCGGTTTCCCCTATATATAGAATCTCAACTCCATACTTGGAGCGGTTGAGAATGTTTTATGCATACGACGGACAATAACGTGCTCTGCATTACGGTATGCACCTTCAGCTTTGGTCAGATGGTTTCACTTATAATCTCCAAATTCTATGTCGGCATTTATGAACATTTAAAAAGAAAATTCTCAACAATGCCCTTAAGTTCTCCAAAGCTGATATTTAAGCATACACTCCCTTTTTCACCGATGCTATATTTACGAAAAGAAATCGTGAAAAGTGACAAAAAGAAACAGAAAAACAAAGCAATTGACCTACCGTCTCCTGTAATTTACAATGCAGGTGTGTCTCCATTTGTATTTGGCAGTATTAATTTGGGAAAGTGTTATATTCCGAACGTTTACTTTTCTACGACGTATATAGTAGGTAGAGAAAACATTGCATTCCACGCTAAAATCCGATACCGAGGTGTCACCGAAAATACATGTTTTGAAGCCGCTTGAATCTAAAAAACGCATCCTAGAAAAAGTCCGTGTGTGTGTCGGAAAGGTCGCATAAATACCAAACTTAGTATTCAAGTTCAATATCTATAAAACATTCGACACGAAGATTTTCACCAAAATCCCCCGACCCCAAACTACTCTCTGCATGGAACATTTTTCGAAACGTTTGATTTTATAAAAAATGGCTCTAACGATTTTGATTAAAATCCTGTAAAGTCTTGATTCCGAAGGAATTTTTTATAATCTTTTATAACCGGTAAACGTTAAGTGGTAGACGAAAACGCACTACACAAAAACTGTAGATCTCTTTGAAATACACAAATTTTTTTTGTGGCATCAGCCATTTGCGAGATATCCGTTATTAACGGTTCGAGGTGTTAAATACTCAGCCATTCTTTTAAAGTCCTATCATTTTCAGTTGTATTTCGCGTTATATATTAAATATATAAGTAATAAGTATGAAAACAATAGAATGTTATAAATAGATGACTTTAAATTTATAAACAAATTTTTAACTAAGGAAAATTTTTAATAAAATATAAATATAAATAAATTTATTAAAAGATTAGTAGTTTAGTAGAAAATTTTATGCTGGTTTCCAGTGAATATAGTAGTAGCTGGTTACCAGTTGCTAAGTTTGCTGGTTTCCAGCAAGTGTAGATAAGTATAGAATTTAGAATTAATTGTGATTAAGTTTTTTACGCGTTTACTCTAATCTAATAATTGCTATTCTATTTCTTTCTATTATTTTGTAGACATTTTGTAGTTTTTAGCTATTTTATCTGCAAAATTGGATGTAATATAAAATGTAAATGTGTTATGAGAATAAATGAAAAGTTTGAATGTTTGTCACGGTGTAGTAACCAAGGTTCCTGGATAGTATATTCAGATTCTAATTATTTATTTTGTATCTCGCGATATCATGGAAACTGTATGGAATTTTAAGGCCAGCATATAGCGTCCAGTTCTTAAACATTTGACTATCGCTGTTACCTTTGTATCTGTGTGATGTAGCTATTTCTGCAAATGTTTATCTCGATTAAGATGAAGTAGACAGTAAAACAAAGTTTTGTTAGAATAATTTGTATACCCATAGATGGTAGAAAAGGTCATATGGATGTAACATCAGATTTTCTTCCTAAGATTTAATCCTGGAGATAATACGTTTTTCCTATTTTTTGCTACTCCAAACAATTATACGTAACTAACTCCATTACAAGCGTTCACTGGTGTTATTGTACACAGTGCTTGAGAATGCACAAAAAACATGTTCGCAGAAAAAACACTGAAGAGGTCTCTCCTTGCCCAAGAAGTTCCTGGTTTCCCCAGGAGGTGGCGGAATGTGCCCAAGGGGGAAAACACAAAGTCGAGCGGGGAGTGATTAGTAGGGTATACTTCGTGGAGGGCGCCAGCTGCCAGCTTAGCTTGTGCCTAGCTAATGTCAGAGTGTTATAACAAGTTGAGGGGAAGGAGAGTGCGTGTTGGTGGGAGAGATTTTTGGAGGGGATTCAGAGAGTGAGGGGAAAGGGGCGCACGCGCGTTCGGACCGGCAGTTTCCGGAGTGAGGGTGGCGAAATAGAAGGGGAAGTGTCTCAGATGCTTCAGTTTCCTTGACACTGCAGGTCATTCAGGTGCTTGCCTCTCTCGGCAGCTGTGTTGTAATAAATGTCTCTTAAACACCCAGTCCACGATTGGTCTGTAAGCATGTACATGAAGATTAAACATTTGGCGATATTTTTCATCTCTAACGCTTACATTTTTTTGTTGCATTAGTCATTTCCGGAATATCCGTTAATATTGGTTTCAATTTTACAATACTTGGTCATTTTTTCAAGTGCTGTGGCTATTCAATTATTTCTTGCGATGTCATAGAAAGAATATGAAATTTCAAGGCCAGCATATAGCGTTCCGCTTTTAAACATCTGACTAGATTCTGTTTCCTCTATCCTTTTGTACCTAACAACGCAATGTGTAATGAAATTATTTCCACAAAGGATTTATCTTGATCGACATAAAATAGACTTCCGTAGAATAGTAAAAGCTATATAAAATTAAACGATAGCCGGTGGAGAAAGTCATGTGGCACACTTGAGTTTTTATCAGTTACGGTAATTTTTTCACTTGAGAAATAATCTAAATGTATTTATTTTCCGCTGCTTAACAAACGTACGTCTTGCATAGCCTATAGATTGCAATTTAGAAGGGAATTACTGGCTTAACCTTAATGCAATTAACTTCTTTAATAAGAGCTTAAAAATCCAGATATGATAAAAGGTACTTTAATGAAACAATTTATTTACCAATATTTATTACAATTTAACTTGAGCTGGATAGAAAAACGTTTTGTATACATCACTTTGAAACGGTAACTTGTGAACAAATTGTTTT